>OZ010798.1:124673341-126084591 GCA_963932465.1 Maratus speciosus | reverse complement strand
AAACAATTCTTTTCCGAGCAAAGTTGATGAAGTTAACCCCACCGCGCAAGGTCATAAATTGAATCCGAACGCAGATGAGTTTTACGGACAGACAGAAACTAAATCACCTGTATCATCTTCTTTATCTTGCGTTAATAACAAAAATAAATCTGTCATTCTCTCCACTGCTTTAGTTTGGGTCTTTAACCCTTGTTCTGGAAGTTATTTACAAGCACGTGTAATAATGGACTCTGGAAGTATGTCCAATATTGTGACTTCAGAATTCGCTAATCGATTGGGAATTCCACTAAAGCGATTGAACATCGCCATCTCAGGCTTAGGTGGAAAGGAAATGAACGTTAAACACAAAATTCATGCTAAAATTATAAACGGAAATGGATCTTTTGAAACGTCTTTGGATTTTCTTGTTGTCTCAAATATAACGGACTCACTCCCAGTTACAAACTTAAACATTGATAATTTAAAAATTCCTCATCAGTTAGCAGATCCGAAATTTAGCGTTCCTGGCAATATTGATATGCTGCTCGGCGCTGAATCCTTCTTTCATATAATAAAAGATGGAGAAATTCGCATTCCAAACAGTAATTTAGTGTTTCGCAATTCAGTATTCGGATACATCGTGACAGGAACCATAGACTCTGTCAGCCAAATGCAATATTGTGGTTTTGTTTCGCAGTCGCAAAGCATTGATGAATGTTTAGAAAAGTTTTGGAAGTTAGAAACCATTGATGAAACTTCGAAAAACCTTAGTAAAGAAGAAGAATACTGTGAAAAGCATTACAAAACTACGCATAAACGAAATGACGCAGGTAGATACATCGTACAGATGCCAACCAAGGATTTGGAAAATTTAGGTGATTCTAAAGAGCTTGCGAAAAAACGTCTGAATCAGTTATGGAAAAGATTAGCTAAGGATAAAACTATGAAAGCATTGTATCAGCAGTTTATGCAAGAATACTTAGAATTAGGTCACATGGAGAAGGTTGCAGACCCTCATTCCGAACATCCAGAAAATCACCCATGTTACTATTTGCCGCATCATGGTGTTCTCAGGCCAGACAAAACCACAACTAAATTACGTGTGGTGTTCAATGCATCAGCTGCCACTACATCTGGCTTCAGTCTCAATGATTGTCTGCTGAAAGGAGAAGTAAAAGAAGACATATTTGAAATTATGACAAGATTTCGTGTTTATAGGTATGCCTTTACGACGGACGTTCAAAAAATGTTCAGACAAATTTTAATAGATCCATCTCAACGCGACCTTCTGAGAATTTTGTGGAAGACCGACGAGAATGAAGAAACTGTTATTTACAGATTGAATACGGTCACATATGGTACATCTAGCGCACCATTTCTCGCAATAAGGACTCTGAAACAGTTAGCCATAGATGAAGCATCGCAATTTCCTTTAGCTGCGGAAGTAATAAAGGAAGATGTGTATATGGATGACATAGTGACAGGCGCACATGATCTGGATACAGCTATAGAACTCCAACATCAGTTATGCAACATGTTAGAAACATGCGGCATGTCCCTCCATAAATGGAATTCCAATTCAAGGGAATTAATGAACAGTAAGCCATTGGAAGTTCAAGATTATAACTTTTCCATAAATGAAGAATCAACAAGTAAGACTCTAGGGGTTATCTGGAAACCCGTTGAAGATCAGTTTATGTTCAAGATTTCAATAACGGAGAAATCATCATACACGAAACGAGATGTGCTAAGCACCATTGCAAGGCTATATGACCCTTTAGGTCTTCTAGGACCAATTATTACACGAGCAAAGATATTTCTTCAGAAATTGTGGCTCATGAAATTAGGTTGGGAAGATGAAATCCCAAATCCAGTTGCAAGTGAATGGATAAATTTTGTGTCGTCCCTGAAACAAATCGAAGAGATCAAAATCGACAGATACATTCTAACCGATTCTTTTCAGGAATTAGTGTTGCTAGGTTTTGCAGACGCTTCGGAATTAGCTTATGGAGCTGTAGTTTATATGCATTGCCCAAGTGAAACAAGTACTGTATCAACTAAACTGATTGCTAGTAAATCGCGTGTAGCTCCTTTAAAGACAATTTCCATTCTCCGCCTCGAACTGTCAGCTTGCCTTCTTCTCTCTCAACTTATAGAAAAAGTTCGTCTATCTCTAAAAATGATAGTGAGTGATATCTATTTGCACACCGATTCAAAAATAGCAATTGCTTGGATCAATACATCGCCAAACAAACTAAAAACATTTATTGCCAACAGAGTATCCAAGATACAAACTTTGACTGAGAACTATCATTGGAAGCATGTCCCATCGCATTTAAATCCAGCAGATATTGTATCACGTGGATTAGGTCCTCAAGAACTTTCCAAATGAATCTTTGGTGGGATGGCCCCCTGAACTTTCATAAACTTTCTGATGAATCTAGTGACAATACTGACATTTTATCGCACGAACTTTATGCGCAAGAACTTAAAAAAATGGACAATATCAATTTAATTTCCACTTCTGAAAATTCCTTTGTGGATGATTTTCTTAATTTAAGTAACAATTATTTAAAATTAATTCGTATTCTAAGTTTTATTTTCAGATTCCTATTTAATGCCAAAAATGCCATTCGACGTCGCGGCCCAATCACAACAGAGGAACTTCGAACCGCAAAGACTTTTTTAGTCAAAATGGTACAGGTAAAAGCATTCGATTATGAGATAAAAACTCTTGAACAGGGAGAAATTCCCAAAAAGGGACAGGTGAGTTGTTTACATCCCTTTCTTGATAAACAGAATTTGTTAGGGGTAGGCGGTAGATTAAATAACGCTGATTTATCTTTTGATAAGAAATTTCCAATATTGCTCCCTAAAGATCACAAATTGACTTTATTGATAATGACATATTTTCATCTTAAATACTTGCACGTTGGAGCCCAAACTTTACTTTACCTTGTAAGGCAAGAATTTTGGCCATTGGGTGGTAGAAATACTGCTAGAAAAATTGTTCATGATTGCATAGTTTGTTTCAAAACCAAGCCTAAATGTACTGAGCAGATTATGGGAAATCTTCCTTCTGCGAGAATTACTCCTAGTTCGCCATTCACTCATGTAGGGATTGATTTTTGTGGCCCGTTTTATATAAAATATAAGGGTCAAAGGAAGGGTATTTATCATAAATGTTATGTTGCCATTTTTATTTGTTTCGTAACAAAAGCGATTCATTTAGAAGTTGTCACCGACTTAACTTCAGAAGCAATGATAGCAACCTTAAAAAGATTTTTCAGTAGGAGAGGTAAAAGTTTTTCTATTTGTACTGACAATGCCAGAAATTTTGTTGGAGCCAGTGCAGAGTTAAAACGTTTGGCGAACATGATTAGAAACCCCCCCAGATGTTTTGGCTCATTATTTAACAAGTGAGGAAATCCCCTGGAATTTCATTCCACCCAGGTCACCCAATTTCGGTGGTTTGTGGGAAGCTGGGGTGAGGTCGTTTAAGTACCACCTAAAAAGAACTGTAGGAAATTCGCGATTAACTCTTGAGCAATTTTTAACAGTTACCACGCAAATTGAAGGCATTTTAAACAGTCGGCCTCTCACACCCATGTCTTCTGACCCCAATGATTTTGAAATTCTAACTCCAGGCCATTTTCTCATAGGCAGACCTCTGAACAGTGTGTCTGAACCGGACCTGACTGGCGAACGTGATAATCATTTGTCCCAATGGCAAAGATTAAATAAAATGGTCCAATTTATTTGGCGAAAGTGGAAATTGGACTATCTTAACAACTTACAAGCCAGACATAAATGGCAATTTGAGAAGGATAATATTATTCCAAATTCAATGGTCCTTTTAAAAGAGGATAATCTTCCCCCCTGCAGATGGACAATGGGTAGAGTTCAGGAAGTAGTTAAAGGACCAGATGGTAAGGTTAGAGTGGTTCTTGTGAAAACGCCTCATGGTATTTTCAAGAGAGGCATATCGAAATTATGCTTGCTGCCTTGTCAGTAAACTGACATATTATCATTAAATTTGACACTGTATAACCATTCAATTGTAAACTTTATGTAAACAAATGTTTGAAGCATATTTAATTATTCATTGTTATATTCATTATTATTCTATTCTGCATTTCATTGTATTGTATGTTATTCATTGTAAATTTAGATATTATATATTGAATATTGAAATGTTATTTCAACGTGGGGCGGTATGTTGGCGCCAGTGTATGTTGTTATGACGTCACAGTATTTACCCTCCCACAGATGTTTCATAATTCCTTCAGTAGTAGTTTGTACGCCGCCAAGGCAGTCGCAGCTCAAAGAGCACGCATTTATAATCTAAATAAACAGTCCATTATATTAAAGTTAAAGCTATCGAATTTTAATTTATGTTTAAGCTCGCAGTCGCAACAGTCGGTGTTATCATTTAGAAAACTACTAATTAAAAGATTGCTGTCATATTTCAAAAGTAGGCGCAACTTGATGAGAAAACAATATTAGTCCAGGCAATAGACACCGTATAGGGGCTCTACCAAGCAAAATTCATAGTAGTTCTGTAAAAATGCTTACTATATGTTTTTTAGATCGCTGAATCCGAATTTTTAAATTCCCATTAAAATTTCCCCCGGTAACCCCCACAAATTTTAAATGACCCCCCAAAAAGGATTTTAAAAAAAGAATTTTTTATTGTTTTAGGGAAAAAGTATCTAGAAATTCAGAAAGTAGACAAAATTTACAACAAATTATGTGGACGACATTATGACTTAGGATGAAGGGGAAGGGATGATCTGCCTCGGAACACGCCCGCGGTGCTGCGTGAACTAAGTTGCGCAATTCCACGTAACCACTCACACGTTTACATTCGCCCTCCCATCTCCCCTCCAAACTTTCTCTATAAGGTTTACTTTATGTTTTTTGGGTCGCTGAATCCGAATTTCTAACATCCCCAAAAATTTCCCCCATGAACCCCCCACCCAAATACTTGTTTTTAACTTTAATTTCTTATTGTTTTATGGGAAAAGCATTACGAAATTCAGAAACTAGACAAAATTTGCAACAAATAGGATACATGACATTATGACGTAGGATGAACGGGGAGGGTGAGGGCTGCCTCTGAACATGCACTGCGCCGCTACGTACATTAAATTATGTAAATTATGAAGTCCAGGAAATAGGGTATTTTACCTGGAAAAATTAATACTAGTTCTGGATTTCGACTCACTTTATGTTTTTTGGGTCGCTGAATCCGAATTTGAAACTTCCCACCAAAATTTCACCTGGCAAACCCCCAAAAAATTGATTTTTTGAAAACATTTGGTTTTTGAGAAAAGCGCGCAGGGAATGTTCCGAGGCAACCCCCGTTTATCCTACGTCATAATGTCATATATCCTATTTGTTGCAAATTTTGTCTATTTTCTTAATTTCGTAATGCTTTTCCCTAAAACAATAAGAAATTTAAGTTAATAACAACCATTTTGTGGAGGGGGGGGGGTTCGGGAGGAAAAATTTGGGGGTAAGTTAAAAATTCGGATTCAGTGACCCAAAAAACTTAAAGTAAACCTTTTAAGAAAAGTTCGGAGGGGATATGGGAGGGCGAAAGTAAACGTGTGAGTGGTTAAGTGGAATTGCGAAACTTAGTCCACGCAGCACCGCACGCATGTTCCGAGCCAGATCCCCCTTCCTTTTCATCCTAAGTCATAATGCCATACATTTAATTTGTTGCAAATTTTGTCTGCTTTCTGAATTTCTAGTTACTTTCCCCTAAAACAATAAAAAATTGATTTATGTAATAAAAACCTTTTTTGGAGGGCTTTTTACCAAAATTTGGGGGTTGCCGGGGAAATTTTGGTGGGAAGTTACAAATTCGGATTCAGCGACCCAAAAAACATAAAGTAAGCCGATTTCCAGAACTACCATTAATTTACTAGGTAAAATTCCCTATTGCTGGACAAATGGGGAAGTGTGCTTTTTTTCTAGGAATAAACAAATACAAATCTATATAACAAACATTTAAATAAACCACTCACACCATAAACATTTAAAGATAAATACTAAAATATATATATTGCAAGTTTTAAAGTTTAATTCCTGCTATTTGTTCGCAGTAAGTAATCATGCAAATCGGATGTAGGGTGGAGACATTCTATACACCCGATTATTTAATTTAAGCCAGAAGCATTCTAGCCAAAGAACGCAGAGGAAAAGAAGGGAAGGCTTTGGAAACCGTAACTTACCGAAACAGTGCAAACAGCTCTGCTGGGAAACACACTCAAGGGGCAGATCCAATCATAGGCATTCTTCATTGCATCTACCAGTTCGCCAAATTTTATTGTAGTAAACCTAAGATAACACCTTCGCGCCAACGCCCCGCGAGAATTCAAAACGACATGTCTTTGTCAGTTTGACTTGTTGCTTAACAGCGATAGGGACAGATATTTTAATATGATATGTTCATATTTTGTTGTTATTATATATTTTCTGTATTGCAAATAGATAGCCGATGAATACGTACAATGGAAAAATCTTCAGTGATACAGCACTCTGTAAAATAATAAATTTTACGTCTGGAAAGTTCCACTTTCACTCGAAATCTAACATAACAACTGATTCCTCTAACGTATTCTACGATCTTTGGCATAGTTAAGGGGGGGAGGGGGGTTCTCCCTTGGAGAGAAGCTCCATCCAAGAAAAGAGGGGGGAGGGGGGCGCACTGGTTTCGCGCGGACAGGGGACAGCGGTGAGCACAGCGTTACTCCTCATTTTGATAATTATCGCTACTGGCGATCATGCAAAAGCGCGCCAAGTAAACCATGTGTTATCTTTCGCCCCTTTATGCGACTTCTTCCGCTTAGCTGTTTGCACTGTTTCGCTGAGGGTTGGGGATTTACATTGCGTCTATGAAAGTTTCCCTTCTTCACGATTCAATTTCTTTGTTCTAGCAGCTAGAACAGTTGAATTGCAGAAGAGAGTAAACTTCGCATCTGATGGCTACATTTTCCCTTTGTATGGGGATATTATGAGGAATTTCGAAAAATAATTTAATAACTTTATCTACAGACTTCTTCTCCGTCTGTATATCTTAGACGGTCGGTTGCGTTTTATCAATCCAGGTGTTTGTGGAATGAGTTTATTGAGCTCAAATTATTAAAGTTTAACAACAGATGAAGTACAGTCATGCAGGGTAACTTTGATCCATAGGGGGTAACTTTATACCACTTCCTAATTTTCAATGTGTTTGATTTCAAAAGGATAAACTCTAGTACTACATTCTGTTGGCAAGGTTATAAACTGGGTTTTGCACTATTTATTTTGGAAAATAAACTGTCAACATTATGCATAATTAATTGAATCCTCCAACTATTACTCTGAAATATGTTTGAAAGTTTTTTTTAAATGCATTTTTGAAGTTTTTGTAATCCAATTAAATTTTTATAGTGTACCAATATACTCATTTATCAGACATATTATTATCTAAATGTTGTAAATGTGTTAATATTTTGAGATTATTTATTTACTAATAGTTGGTAAAATCTAAAATAAGAAGGCACTACCATTTTACCTCATTTTCAGTATAACTTTGAACCGGCTCAAAGTTTGGCTTAGGTTTATTGTTTACTGATTATAGGTACTTCTAACAAATTATATGCAGACTAAAAATGTACGTATTTAACGGAAATATATGCAGATGATAAAGAGCACATCCGGATAAGCATTGGAAACATGCCTTGTAATCAAATTTCCTGAATTTTTTCTCCAGATTTGGCTACCTATCTGACAATGTACTTCCCCTATTATCATCAAATAAATATTGATATTTTATGAGGTAGAATGTTTTTTCTTTTTTCATGAAATCTTTATTTCTCAGAAACTACTGCACCAAAGATGCATAACTGGGAATTTTTGTATAATTTTCTGTTCATAAAAACTATGTGGATTAATGATTAAAAAAAATTACAAAATAAAAACCAAATCTTATGACGAAAATCACCATTTTCTTGTCAAGAATTCCTCATATGTGCACGTATATTGTATATAAATGCCGAAAGTGTGCACTGGGTATAACATATAAATATTTTCACATGCGGTCTCGAAAGGGTTACCCATAAAACCCATTAAAAAGTTAGGTTCCGTTAAAACATCACAATCAACGCCAAAAACCGAACCCAAACTCTATTATTCAAAGACTCCGAAATGACTTTCACCGAAATTCCCTTTTTTCACCTTTCACCGTTTTTTTGATTAAAAATGGAAATTTTTCTGTAATAATATGGGTAAAAATTCCCGTAAAAAAACGGAAATAGTACTGGCGTCTAGATTGCCAGTAGTATTTCCGTTTTTTAGCCCGTTTTTTTTTTTTTTTTTTTTTTTTTTTCAGTGTATTGCACGTTAAAATGCTTTTAAAATAGCGAATATGAATATGAAAAGTAAGCATGTAAATTTTGCGACGGTGAAAACGACGCTATTTTAAATTCCGTTGAAAAAAATTTTTTTGTCATAGTGGCGCAATTTTATTTTGGTTGATATTTCATTGCGTAATTCCAAAGATCGAAGCAAACGTCATAATTTCTTATCTTAATTGCCTGTTACTGATTACGTATAGGAATAAAGTTTAATTTTATAATAATTTGAAACGTTAAAATTAACTTTAGATAAAAATAATATTTGTTTTAAGAGTTGCGCCAGCCAATATATGATTGATTAATTGTTGCAATTATTTTTATGATTTTTTTTTCATAAATTCAGCCAATCAGTTTTTATCAATATTTTCATTCGTAAAATTCGACGGGTTTCTACTCATAATAATAAATGTTACTCATAATAATAATATGTTAATGTTAATTCTGTTAATTAATTACGTTTGTTTATAAAACGTGAAAATGTTTACCTCAGAATCGACAGCATCCGCAAAAATCTATATTCCGAAAAAAAAAAATTATTAACACACTCTAAAAACTTCTCGGAAACGTTTCTAAAAATTAACGGCAGCAAAAGAAACTTTATTTTTATAAATGTTTATTTGAATCTTGAAAATATATTAGTTTCTGAGGTTGCTAAAGATAAATAACGCTTTTCGGAACCGTCAGTATCTTGGAAGTGATTATCGTATATTTTCGTTTCAGATTATTTATAGTTCCCTAGATTAACAAATATCTGTCTTTTTTTTTTTTTACAATGGACGTAATAAGTAAGTAACAATGCAGAACCACAGAGTGGTTGATAGTACAAGTTTTATGACTTACAAGTTACAAAAAAAAGCATTTTTTTAAATTACACTCTTTATTTTTTATTTATATTTTGTTTTCTATTTTTTACTGTTTAAAATATTTCATAATTGCTGTTTCGCAGCCAGTTGGCCTATTTTAGCAAGGGTGGTTTTACGCGTAATAAACTACACTGTTATTGTAACTTGTATACAGTTGTTACACACCCTAAAGAACAATTTGCGATTTATCAGCTGCGGTGCGCTGTAAAGAGAAACATGTAATTCTACAGATGTAAAGTTACAGAAATCTGTAATTCTACAGATATAAAGTTACAAAAATCTGTATGCTCACTAAAATTTTATCTGTACACTGTACAAAAAAAGATGTGTATCTACAAAAGCAGTTTTTGTAAAGTTACAAAAAACTGTAGCTAAATCTATAGTTAAGAACCTACTAAAATTTCAGTAATCTTACTAAAATTTTATCTGTAACCCGGATTGCAGTTACATAAAAAATTCTAGGCACCCCAGCTTCCTAAAAAATTCTCAGTAACCTTACAGATTTTTTTGATTTACTGTACAAAAGTGTTTCTGTTATATGAATTTTTGTTGTTGCCGTTACATAAAAAGTTCTAGAAATCCCAATTCCCTAGAAAAATTTTAGTAACTTTACAGATTTTTTTAACAAACCGAAAAATGCCTTAAAATGAATTTATAATTAAACTCAAAAAATGTTTTAATGCTGTATTGTAGTTGAATTACAACTGTGTTTTTTAATTTTGGCCTATCCGGGAGTGAGTCAAATATGGGTTACACAATTCCATCTTTACATACATGAATAAAATTAAAGATCGAACGTTAAACGTTCACGAGAAAGAAAGAAAGTTATTACATGATAAAAGTGAAAAAGTACAGTCGAACACAGTTAAGACGCTCATGGTTAATAAGCGGATTATTTCCGATCCTTTGAACATCGCTATTAGACAAATGCAAAAATATCATGTTTAATACGTAAAAGGTTACTACGCAATCCCGCTAAATACGCGATAGAGTTTCAATCCCTTAATCAAAAAAATCCCTGCCGGACCGGCCTACAGGCAGAGGTAGATTTCGAAGTTAAGTATACTAATTTAATCAACAAAAAACTAAATCATTATTAGATATAAATCCACTTTAACAGTTTTGTCTGTCTGCTTTTGACGAATTTTTATTTCCTTTTTATATAATATCTGGTTTTATCAGAATCATGTTAAGGCGGTATTAAAAAAAATACTTTTCCATGCTCAACAACTCGAAATTTTCTGGCACATTTTCAGATTCATTTTTAATAATAATAATAAAAATATGAAACATGCTGACGTGATTTTTTAAAAGATTTATAAGCGACCTGTGTTTTTATTTTTCTTTCAATTAATTAAAACTTGATTGATAAACAATTATTTTCTCAGTAGGGCAATATTTTTCGTTTCTAACACAATTACTTCGGGAAATTCTGTTCAAAATGCCCACATTGACATCATTTTTTGAAATGTATTCTGCCTTTATCAAAAAATCGATCATTACTGTACATTATATAGTTTCTGAATAAGAGAATCTAGCAATTGGATGCGTTTAAGAGCAAAAATGAATTTAAAAATGAGTAAGAAAATAGACAGGGATTTGAATGCACCCTTAATAAGATGATTTTTTTTCTTCAACCGCTATGTATTTTTAATTTGTTTTTGCTGTAAGAATTGGCCCTATCAAAAACTTGTCTATATAAACGTTGAAGACAATATTAAGAAGATATATGATAAATTCATGGAGATTTTATATCTTGTGAATTGACGGAGTTATGAAAATTTTTCTTCTTCAACCCCCCTTTTTGTTTTTGTTTTTAATTTTTCTTGCAGTACGAATTGGTCCTGTCAAAAACTTGTGAATATAAAAGTTGTAGATAATATTAAGGAGATGTATAATAAAATTAAATGGATTTGATATCTTGAGAATTGACGAAGTAAGGAATTTTTTTCTCCCAAAACCCCCCCAAATTTTCCCCCAATTTCTCCCAAAAATTTTTTGCGCCCTTGAGCCTATTTTAAATTTTATCAAAAATCTGTGATGCATGAATTTTTGGCGCTATTTTTAGAAGTAATAAAAACTTTAAACTGATTTGATATGTACAAAAATTAAGAAGTTATGGGGTTTTTTCGGTTTTCACAAAACCCCTCCCTATTTCCATCCTCTTTGTCCGCTTTTGCCCATTAACGAACTTGACCGAGATTTTTTGTCCCTTGATTATATGTATCAATTTGAAAGAGATTTGTGCAAAATTACGGAAGTTATCGTGTCCAGAAGAAAGTAATAACACAATTGCTTCGGGAAATTCCGTTTAAAATGCCAATTTTGACATCCTTTTTTGAAATATATTCTGCCTCTATCCAAAAAATCGGTCATTGCGGTGCATTATATAGTTTCTGAATAAGCGAATCTACCAATTAAATGCGTTTGAGAGCAAAAATGAATTTAAAAATGAGTCAGAAAATAAGCAGTTTGGATTTGAGTGCATTCTTAATGCAATGATTTTTCCAATACAATCCACTTCGAGAAATTCGGTTCAAAACGCCCACTTTAACAGCATTTTTTTAAATTTATTCTGCCTCTATCAGAAAATCGACCATTACGGTACATTATATAGTTTCTGAGTAAGAAAACGTACCAATTGGAAGCCTTTGAGAGCAAAAATGAATTGTAAAATGAGTCAGAAAATAAGCAGTTTGCATTTGAATACACTTTTATTTAGATGATTTTTTTTTCAACCGCTATGTATTTTTAATTTGTTTTTGCTGTAAGAATTGGTCCTATCCAAACCTTGTCTATATAGATGCTGTAGACAATATTAAGAAGATATATGATAAATTCATGGGGATTTGATATCTTTTGAATTGACGGAGTTATGGATTTTTTACTTCTTCAAACCCTCTTTTTGTTTTCGTTTTTAATTTTTTTTGCGGTACGAATTGGTCCTATCAAAAACTTGTGAATATAAAAGTTGTAGATAATATTAAGAAGATTTATTATAAAATTAATTGGACTTGATATCTTGAGAATTGACGAAGTTATGAATTTTTTTCTCCCCAAAACCCTATTTTTTGCGCCCCTTGAGCCCATTTTTAACTTTATCAAAAATCTGTGATACATAAAATTTTGGCCCTATTTTTAGAAGTAATAAAAACTTTAAACTGATTTGATATGTACACAAATTAAGAAGTTATGGGGGGTTTTCTGTTTTCACAAAACCCCTCCCTATTTCCCTCCCCTTGGTCCGATTTTGCCCATTAACGAACTTGACCGAGATTTTATGCCCATTGATTTTATGTATCAGTTTGGAAAAGATTGGTGCAGAATTACGAAAGTTATCGTGTCCAGAAAAAAGTGATATATATAGATAGACAGATAGATAGATAGATAGATAGATATAAAGTTTTTTACTGAGGGTGGTTTTGGGTTCTAGGGGTCATGATCGGTGTAGATCTGCAAAAATTTTTCAGAAATTCCAACATAGGAACGATCCCAATAGGTAGTATTTCATACGAAATCTACCTAAAATCCTCGCTTAAGATGCGAAATTCACAGACCAAGAATAGTCGTAAAAGAAATTCATTATAATGCACTTTACTTCTCAATTTTTTATAATGTTTCTGTAGCAAGTTTATTTTGATGATTTAATTTTTATTGCTTTTTTTGCAATATTACAATCATAATTTACCTTTTTTAAATAATTACTAGATTAATGGTTACAGCAGAACAACTTATAGCAGATTTAATATTATCTAACGTTTTCAATTCTTTCAATTCTTAGGCAGTTTATATTCATGAATTATTTAACATTTGAAATATGTTTTACTGTTACTGAAACAATATCTTGCAAAAACAATATTTCTAAAATAATTTTATAATCTGTTAAACATTAGCTTTTCTTTGCATATCAAACGTCCAGTCCCTACTTTTTAAAAACATCTACTTTTGAACATAAATTATTTTCTGTACAAAATCCTTTTAATCGCTTTTTGAAATTATATTCATAATGACCAAAATTTGTTTCATTAGAATAATGAAATTTCGAAGAAATCTTTCTTCTCAGGTTGTTAAGCTGATGTTTAAATAAACAATTTGAAAAACGCGTGTGACACATTTGAAAATTTAATTTCAGCAATTAATATCAATAGTAGGAAAATATATCTGAATTCTTTTGTGGAGCCCTGTATATGATCAACAGACTTACATATATACAAAATAATGATGATTTCTAAAATATGTTTCATTGTTACTGAAACAATATCTTGCAAAAACTAGATTTCTAAAATAATTTTACAATCTGATAAACATTAGCTTTTCTTCGCACATCCCTACTATTTGAAAACATCTCCTTTTGAACACAAATAATTTTCTGTCTAAATAAACAATTTGAAAAACGCGTGACACATTTGAAAATTTAATTTCAGAAATTACTGCAATAGGCAGACAATATATCTGAATTCTTTTGTGGAGCCCTGTATAGGATCAACAGACTTACAAATATACAAAATAATAATGATGTCTAAAATATGTTTCAATGTTACTGAAACAAATCTTGCAAGATCAAGATTTCTAAAATAATTTTACACTATGATAAACATAAGCTTTTCTTCGCATATCCCTACTATTTGAAAACATCTTTTGAACGCAAATAATTTTCTGTCTAAATAAACAATTTGAAAAACGCGTCACACATTTGAAAACTTATTTTCAGCAATTTCTGCCAATAGGCAGAAAATATATCTGAATTTTTTTGCGGAGCCCTGTATACGATCAACAGACTTGCGTATAAACTGCATAATGATGAAGGTAAAATATGTTTTACGTTTAAACCATATCGCGCACCCGCAAGGAAATAACACATGTCGCACAAATTCATTTTGCGTTTTATTCCACTAATAGGCCTTACATAGATGCGTCTTTCTACACAAACAATTTCATGCGTAGATACGCTGTTAAATCCCTTTATTACGCTATATTTTCAATTGTGACCACAAAAGAGGGGTGCATTACATGGGGAGATAAAATTACCAAACACTCCAAACCTCATCTTGCGTTTTCATTCTTAAGGGTTTTATGCTTTTGTGCATGTTTTCATTCCTGCATGCAGAGCTAAGTGCTATAATTTCTTGTTACAGTAAAATCATGCAAATTTTCTTTTGCCTCTGCTGTGAAATTTACTTTTGTCGAGGCGTGTCACTTTTCTTGCGGGTTAGCGATATTTACATTTAAAACATATTTCCATTTAAAATGTGTTTCATTGTTATTGATGCAAAATCTTGCAAATTTTCTTTTGCCTCTGCTGTGAAATTTACTTTTGTCGAGGCGAGTCACTTTTCTTGCGGGTTAGCGATATTTACATTTAAAACATATTTCCATTTAAAATGTGTTTCATTGTTATTGAAGCAAAATCTTGCAAAAAACCGCATTTCTAAAATAATTTTTCAATCTTACAAACATAAGCTTTTCTTCGCGCATCAAACGTCCCATACCATTTTTTTTAAAAAACATCTACTTTTGAACACAAATAATTTTCTGTAGAAAATCCGTTTATTCGCTTTTTGAAATATTCATTATGAACATCATTTGTTTCATTAGAATAATCAAACTTCGAAGCAATCTTTCTACTTAGGCTGTTAAGCATTATTTGTAAGATTAACGTGTGATTTGTAAGCTTCTCAGAATTTTATAGGCTGGTTACATTGGCGACCATGCGTTTAATTTTTAATTACCGGAAATGCTCGGTGAACAATCAGTTTAATAACAATACTGAATCGTCGTATTACATTTTTTCTTGCTCGAAGTTGATGACAATTTGAAAGGCTTTATCCGAGCTTGTTAAATTAAGAAATGATGTGATGGCGTCTCATATTTTTACTGAGAAATTTGGCAGCAATTTCGAGCTGATAAACGTCTCGCCTTTTTTTTTTTTTTTTTTTTACGACCCTGTAAAAAACCAGTGATTCTCAATCTGAATCATAAGGGAGCGTCCCCACACAATAGTAATACATGGAAATGAATCCTGTTAAAAATACACATGGATCTTAGTTAGAATCCTTGAAGGAAATTTTAGGAGTATCTAGCCCACGGAATTCAACATCGCGGCAAAGAATTCTGAAATAGTTTGAAGATATCAATTACTTCATTTATCTTTAATGTATTATAAACAACAGGATAAATAAATAAAAATTAATTTTAATGGAATAATAGTAATACTAATACTATTACTATTCTTATTCTTAGTCTTATTCTTATCATTATTCTTATTCTTATTCTTCTTCTTATTATTATTATTATTATCATTACACATATTCTTATTATTATTGATCGGTCATAACTAAAATACTTGGAAGAAATTTTAAGAAAATGTCTTCCTCAAAATTGAACCCTGCGGTAAAAAAATCTAAAATGGCTTGAAAATATCAAGAACTTCATTCAGTGTTAAAATTTTATAAACATAAGAATAAATAAATATAAATTAATTTTTTATATAATTATTATTATTATTATTATTTTTGTTTTTATTATTATTGATCGGCCATAACTAAAATCCTTGGAAGAAATTTTAAGAAAATGTCTTCCTCAAAATTGAACCCTGCGGTAAAAAAATCTAAAATGGCTTGAAAATATCAAGTACTTCATTCAGTGTTAAAATTTTATAAACATAAGAATAAATAAATATAAATTAATTTTTTATATTATTATTATTATTATTATTATTATTATTATTATTATTATTATTATTATTGATCGGTCATACCTAAAATCCCTGGAAGAAATTTTAAGAGCATATATTCCTCAAAATTCAACCCTGCCGTAAAGAAACATAAAATGGTTTGAAAATACCAAGTACTTCATTCAGTGTTAAAATTTTATAAACTTAAGAATAAATAAATATAAGTTAGTTTTTTTATATAATAAAAAAATAATAATAAATATTATTATTACTATTATTATTTTTGTTATTATTATTATTATTGGTCGGTCATAACTAAAATCCCTGGAAGAAATTTTAAGAGTTTGTCTTCCTCAAAATCCAACCCTGCGGTAAAGAAATCTAAAATAGTTTTATAATATCAACTGTTTCATTCAGTGCTAAAATATTATAAACATAAGAATAAATAAATATAAATTAGTTTTAATATAATAATATTAATAAGAATAAATATTATTATTACTATTATTATTGTTGTTGTCATTATTATTATTGGTCGGTCACAACTAAAATCCTGGAAGAAATTAAAAAAAATATGTCTTTTTCAAAATTGAACGCTGCGATAAAGAAATCTAAAATATTTTGAAAATATGAACTAAAAAATTAGTTTTAATATAATAATAATTGTAATAATAATAATGTAAATTATTATAAATTATATTTGGTCGAAATGGAATATTATTCGTTAATAAACAAATAAAAAGGTTACACTACATTTTTCTCTTACATTTTATCATCATATCTTAAGTGTGTTCGCGGAAATTTAACTACACTTTAAAGTATGTCGTGAAATAATAAAACTTTAGAAGAAAAAGAGTTTAATGCATTAAATTCTGTCATAATGCTACTTACTTAAGCATGGCACGACTTTTACGACAACCCAGTTCAACGCAGTTTCGATAAGTTTTGACATAGGTTGTCATTTGAGGTTACTTACAAAATGAACTATATTACTAGGCAGTTTTTATCTTTTGTTTTTATTTTTATGTTCATATCTATATTATAAAGGAGAAACGTGTGCCCTCTTAACGCTGACTTCCTTTTTGACGATGGAAACACCAGGCGATTAAATTTAACTTTCATTACGAGAGCAAGTCAGTAAGTAGGACACATACTTAAAAGGCATGTTTATTTCTCTATATAATCTTCATTTACATTGAAACATTTGTCCCATCTCTTTATGAGTTTTCTAATACCTGCTGCATAAAAGTCTTTGGACTGCACTCTCAGCCGTCTGTGTACCTCACATTCAACGCCTGGCTCAGTCGGCTGTAGGCTAAACCATGTGAACATCCTGTTGCAGTTGCTAATGCTGTCTATTGTTGTTCGCCTGTCAGCTCTAACCATTTCCTCAACCTTCCGCACTGTTTCTTCTGACGCAATCTCAGCAGGAACACCACTTCGATCTTCGTCAACAACTTTTGAATGGCCCTGCTCATCTTCTACAACTGTTGTCTCATAAATTCGAAATTGACATCTTACAGTTGGGTTATTTTGCCACCTATTGGCATATTTGGAAACAATTTACTACTAATTTCCGATCTTTCATATCGGTTTCTGGCATATTTACTGACTTTCCCTCATACAATTTTTTTAAACTTCTAAACATCGTGTATTTTAAATTCTTATACCATCGAATAGAGGAAAAAATGAAGTTTCAAATGAAATTTGTTTGAAAACTGTAGCGCAATTTGTTTGAGAAATGTATCGTCATTTATATATTTTTCATGTTTTTTAAATTTTCAAGCATGATTTTTTTTAAAAAAAACCTATTTTTCTCGCATGCAGACGATTACGAAAAATAAATCCATTTTCATTTAAATTAATATAAATAGCTCAGGATTTGTTTCCAGCTTAAATTCCATAACGAAATATAAACATTCCCCAATAAATAAATAAATAAAATATCTTGTGCAAAGACACACATTTAAGAAATGTAATTAAACTAAGCATTTAAAGTACTGAAATGATCAGAATCTAAAAGGCTGATTGTAAATAGTGGTATTTGGCGTTTTTTTCGGCTGTTAACCCCTGGCGCGAAGCCAATATTAAAGTACCGCTTTTAATAAATTTCAAAACTATATTTAAAAGTGTAATTGCTATTTTCAAAAGAATATGACTTTTTTTATAGCTAGGGCGCGTTCTAAGAAATATATTAAATGCAAAAAATCTATTAGACTTATCAATTTTTTTTAATTATTTTAATAATTTAATAATTTAATTATTTAATAATTTAATTATTTTTAATAATTTTAATAATTTAATTATTTTTTTAATTATTCCTTAATTATTTTGTTGTTATTTCTAATTTCAAACTAGGATTATGTCGAAGATAGTTCTTAAAATATGTAACGTTTATTAAATCTTTTTCAGAACTCATGTGATAATAATAATAATAATAATAATAATAATAATAATAATAATTTCTAATTATGTTTTATCAAGTCATGTTTTTCTAGTTATCACATTAAATATACTAATTTTAAATCTATTTTGCAATATACATATACATTTAACGTCAGAATTTAAAAATTTTTATGATTTAATAAAAATAATTAAAGTTAGCTAGACTTGAATACACTTAACATAAAATTTAAAAAATTTAAAAATGATTAAAAACATTTAAAGACATGTAGTATGCGTTTCGCCAAGCAACCGCAAGGTATCGCCAGTAGAGAATAACCATTAAAAAATAAACAAAAAGACGAATGAAGTACAGTTAAAAATAAAGTTATTTTTCCAGAAACAAAGTATATTCAGCAGGAATAGATCAGGCTTCATTTAACGTCGTTGATCGTAAACGAGTAAACCAGTCTTCTAGGAAAAAACTACTGTGATAATTGTTACATCCCGATTTCCAAATGCAGCCTTCGTAAACAGCGGAATGAGATCAGCAAACATTTGACGAGCAGAAAATTGGTACAACAGTTTACGCGCAGGATTACAAAATAAATTTTGAAACTAGAATTAAAATTTTGTAGCCTACTTATACTTCAGATTGTAATAATTACCCTGAACCTAAATAAATTTGTATTTAAAGCATTTTTATATTTTAATACAAAGTTTTATTTAGCTAATACAAAATTTTGAAAATTTCAACAGTATAATCACCTTAAAAAATATTTTTTTGAACAATAAAAAGGAATTTTAGGTTCAGTTTATACTGACTAACATGAAACATATGTTTTGAAAATTTCATGAAAAAATATTCAGAAGTTTTTGAGATATCGTACGCGTTATGCCCAAAAACGTCATTTGGAGAAAAATGATTTCAAAATTTCGGAAACGCCACTTCAGCTATTGAGCGGGTATAGTTCTAAAAGCCATAACTTCTGTTTTAATGGGAATTTCAAGGAAACAATTATATGAAAATGTTCAGGCAGGATAGGAGTTTAACATATAAAAAAAAATTAAAATTTCGAAAATTTTGAAGGTCCTGATACCCCTTAATGTTATAATTCATTTCAAATTAAGATTTTGTTAAATTAAGAGGCATAAGATTAATTTCTTAACTGTAGAATAACCTTGTTTTTAATTAATTAACCTAACTGTCTTATATTATCTTTCAAAATCACGCAAAATAATTATTATTTTAAATATTCAATGTGATAAATTAGTTTAAAACAATTTAAGTTTATCTGTAATATACAATTTTACCAATTTTTTCTATCGTCGCCATCAAAAGAAATAAATGAAATGAAAAAGAAAGTAAATCAAAATTCGTCATTCTTTAACTCATTTCAGTCGTTGAAGATTATTGTCAGTTTGAGATTATCTTATATAAAAATAAAGGAAATGGAAAAAAAAAAAAAAAAAAAACGCAAATCTGAGTTCATCATTCTCTAAACTATTGCAGTCGTTCAAGATTACCGTCTGTTGGAGATGATCTGTTTGACTTCCATTATTTTTTAACAAACCTTTTTGTCATAGATATTTTTTTTTTCAAATGCTCTAGAAATATATTACAAAGACTTTGTTTGAAGTATTGCTAAGCAAAGCTGAATTCTGAAATAATGTATCTGCATAACAACGCAATGTAATTTCTAATCTGGGGAAAAAATAGAATAAGGTAGTAAAATAAATTGAGTACTGATTGTTGGAAAACGTCTCGGCATATGAGTGTTTTACGTCAAACATCTCCTCGCTTGTAATAAGATAATTTACTGTGGCATTATGCAACATAACTTTACTTGTGACACTGTACTTTGTTTGTGAGATATGCTACAAGAGATGGCGACACTTCACAAGAGACTTTTCGTAAGATTATAGAGTAATGGACTTTTACGTTGGACACTTATGTTTTGGTGTTGCGGCAACAGATGGCAGCACCAAAGAAGTTTTCTGACACTCTAGACTCTTTTAATCAAGACTGAACTGTACTCGTGAAGTAATTGCTTGTTATGCAGTTTCATTGTTTACAGACTATTTTACTGTGCTTTAACTTGTGTGGGCCCCTTTTACTCTTTACTCGAAGGGCCGATGTTGTCAGGCCAACAGTGCACGAATTTCTGTGCGTTGTTCTATTGTTATAAAGAAAAACCTTACATCTCCTGCGTGGATTCCATATCATGTTTTTAATTACTAATCTTATTTTATTCTTCTTTTTATAGTGTGTGTGTGCATCTTTATGTAGTCAAGAATTAGCATCATATTAAATAGTTTAAATCTGCACTTCTCCTCATCAATGAAGACTAAGTCTCAAATCATCACTTACAATTTTTAAAATAAAATTAATCGAATGTTTCTAGGTGATCAACGTGAGAAGAAAAGCACTCTACGTTCTCTTACCAAAATGTAAGAAAAAACTTTCTATCTTTAATTATTGTTGTTTAACAATTTTTTTACGATTACTTAATATTTATACTGGGTCCTTAGCTTGATGCTTATCGCGAACTCACCCTTCCCAGATATTTTAAAAGATCATGAGCACTGACTAGAAGGGGAAAATAAATAAATAAATAAAAAACAGTAATAAAAATTTATTTATTTGATTGTGATAAAATGAAAAAGATGCACATATAAGATATGAAATATTGAAACATATACATGAAAATAAATGTGCATGAATAAATATTGGTACTGTTATAAAAAAAGGGGTATTATTATTATGAATATTGATTGATTATTTCGAATAAGTGATCATTTTATTTACATTTATGTATATATTCTAAGAAATTACATTAAGAAAGTCACAAACTTCTTATAGTAAATATATTTGTTATCAAAGAATTTATAATACTTGAATAACACGCTATGGCTGCCTCAAAAGAAATTACAGCAGTCGAAAAGTTGAACGATAATAATTATAATCATTGTTGTTTTAAGTTAAAAAAATTATTAATTAAAGATGATTTATTCAAATACACTGCTCAAAACAATTAAAGGATATTGCAGTTTTAGGTGGATTTTGTATCTGGTAAACTGTTTAGCTGATTGATACATGGTCGACAGACATAGTAGGTTTAATGAGAATAAATTACACATGTTAGGCAGAAAAAAATGCATTTTTTTGCGCATTTGTGTACTAAAGGAAAAAAACACAATTTGTGCATATGAGAAAAAAAGAATAAGAAAAGGTGTTTTCTTCAAAGAAAATCATTTTCAGTAGGGGGTATGGTTTCCACGGGCGGCCAGCAACGTTGAACACCTTTGAAGCATGGACTCAATGAGGCTATTAATGACGAGTTGGGGTATTCTGCCCCACTCTTCCAGAAGAGCTCTTTCCAGGTCTTGGAGAGTTTGTGGGGGTTGTTGGCGGCCAGAAACTCGTCTTCCTAGAGCGTCCCAAACGTGCTCGATTGGATTCATGTCTGGAGAACACGCTGGCCATTCCATTCGAACGATTCCTTCCTCGAAAAGGAAATCCTCCACCAGGTTTGCACGATGCCTGCAGTTATCGTCCATTAAAATGAAGTTATCTCCGATTGCTGCAGCGTAAGGGACTACAATAGGTCTGAGGATCTCATCCCTATATTGACGACCAGTCAGAGCTCCATCTCGAATGATGTAGAGGTCAGTGCGCCCGTCAATGGAGATGCCACCATACACCAACACTCCTCCACCGCCAAATCTGACACTTTCGTGCACGAACGCAGGATTATTCCTACTGCCACGGTCCCTCCAGATGAAAATACGCCTATTATCCGGATGCACAGAAAAACGGGACTCGTCAGAAAACAGAATATTGCTCCATTCATTTCTCCTCCAGTTGACATGCTCGGTTGCCCACTCCCTGCGGTCGCGACGATGCCTTGATGTTAATCTAACACATATCATCGGTCGGCGAGCATACATACCTACAGCATGGAGCCTGTTTCGGACAGTCTGAGTTGAAATCGTGGTGCCTGTAGCCGAGCGAAGGTGTTGTTGGAGAAGAGTAGCGTTCATGGTTCGGTGTCTCCGAGCTGTTAACGCTAAATACCGATCTTCATTGGGCGTTGTTGCCCATCTACGACCTTGCCCTGGTCTTCGGCCTGCACATCCACTCTCCAAAAAACGGTTCCAGATCCTGGAAATGACACTTTGTGACACTCCAATGGCTTGCGCTACTTCGGCTTGAGTTTGGCCCCCTTCTAACCTACCAACAATTCTCAAAGCTTCTGAATCTGTCAAATGACTTCGCTGAGACATCGTACTCATCGAAAAAAAGCAATCACTGAATGCCGATCATCCTTGTCTTCATTCTCTTTTATCCAGTTGAAAGTCAAATTTCATTCGCTGCCGCTGAAGCGACGTTTTTGTCGTCGAACTCAAAATTTGCATACTTCACAGTTTGAAGACCAGAAAAATTTGCATTTGTGATTCTCTTCTTCTATTTCCGGCAAAAAAAATTTCGTTTATATGTTTATTTTATATAAAACTTCAAATATCTTTTAATTGTTTTGAGCAGTGTATATAACAGAATCTCCACCTTCTTCACCCGATGATACTTACACAAAAAATGCTGCTAAGGCGAAAGCCATCATTTGTTTGTGCATTGAAAATACACAAATCGTTCATGTAAGAAATCTTACATCCCCAAAAGACATATGGGAAAAACTGATAAATGTCCACCAAAGGACAAATTTATCATCTAAATTATTTCTGCTGAGAAAGCTCTATTCCCAACGGTTAAACGAAGGCGGAGACTTAAATTTACATATAAATAACATTTTAACCATCCGCGAAAAACTCGCTGCCATTGGAGAGCTCATAAATGATTCGCACATAGTAGCTCTTATGCTTTGCAGCTTGCCTCAGTCTTACGCTCCCCTCATAACAAGCATGGAGGCTAGGGATGAAAAAGATTTAGATCTCGATTTTGTTAAAAACAAATTAATCGACGAATATTCGCATCGAATTGAATACAAAAACACCAGTACACGTCCAAGGGGCACAGCATATAAAATTGTAAATAAAGGGAGCAAAAAGTATTGCAATTTCTGTCAACGAGATACACGTTCGTTCAGAATGTTACAAATTGAAAAATAAACAGAAAAACAATTACCAAAAACATGAAAATTATAACAGGAATAAATTTAACAATAACGCAAACTTTAAAGCCAATTCGGTAAACCCCAACAACCAAAATAATGGTAGCAAAACCGACTCCTTGAATTTTTGCTTTAACAGCAAAACAAATATAGAGGATGAGGTTAACCAATCGATCATTCCTCTCTTCCCAGTGGAAAATAATTTTGAAATTGTGTCTGTAAAAATTAACCAAACACAAACAACAGATTCAAACACATACATCATCGACTCAGGTTGTACCAGGCATGTTACATCAGCAAAAACAATTTCGCTACGTTCACAGCTGGGAACTTTGGGAATATAACAATCGCTAATGGAAAAAGGCTTAATTCGCAAGGTATGGGCGACGTAAAAATAAAAACAGACAAAAACCACTACATTACACTAAAGGATGTATTATACTGCCCAGAACTAAAAAGCAATTTATTGTCAGTTAAGAAGGCCACTGAAAATAACATAAAGGTAATTTTCGAGAAAAATGCATGCTTATTTGTCAAAGATGATAATATAATCTTGACAGCTAAATTAAATGATAATCTTTACGTATTAAACCCTGAAGATGATTACGGCTATACTATAAGTACTCAAACTTTCTGTAACAATACAAACTGTATTTCAATGTGGCACCGAAGACTCGGACACAAAAACTTTGATGCTATTAAATACCTTGTTAATCATAAATTAGCCGATGGGATAACAATTAATAATTGTAAACATGACACGCGATGCACCAAGTGCATTGAAGGGAAACTTTTGGCTCTGCCCTACCCTAAAGTAGCCACAAACAGAAGCAAAGAAATCGGTACCCTTGCACATTCCGATATTTGCGGCCCCATGCAAACTGAAACGATAAGAGGGAAAAGGTACTTCATAACATTCACGGATGATTATAGCAGGTACACAATAACATACTTAAACGCGCATAAATCGGAAGCCGCTATCAAATTGAAGGAATACATAGCGCTAACAAAAAATAAATTTGGCAAGTTAATAAAGTCAATAAGATCCGATAATGCAAAAGAATATATCAGTGATGAATTCGAAAACTGCCTGATAGAAAATGGGATAGAGCGTCAATTGAGTGTTTCCTATTCTAGCCCGCAGAACGGCGTCTCGGAGAGAAAGAATAGAACGATAGTGGAAATGGCTAGAACCATGCTGTCGGACGCCAAGTTACCTAAACAATTCTGGGGGGAAGCTGTCATGTCCGCCACCTACCTCATTAACCGTCTACCAACAAAAGCTAACGAAAATAACATGACACCATATGAACTTTGGCATAAAAGAAAACCCGATCCCTCGAACATTAAAACATTCGGATGTAAGGCATTTGCCTACATCGACAAACCAAAAAGGAATAAGTTAGACGAGAAAGCCATCGAGGGAATAATGTTGGGATATGATTTCAGGACCAAGGGCTATAGGATATATACGGGTGAAAACAAAATTTTGATATCTAGAACCGTAAAATTCTTCGAAGAAGGAATAAAAGATGAGAAAATTAAACCCGCCGAAGAAAATCAAAACAACGAACAAACTCCCGCAGATAATATCGAAATTGATCTAGAAGAACAGGATGATGATCAGATTAACACCTCGACCGACAAATCTTCTGAACCGAGACGATCGCAAAGGCAACATCGCGGTGTACCACCTAACCGGTTTGGAATAAGCGCAAATCTGTGCCAAATTCAGGTGCCAAAGTCATGGACAGAACTACAAAATATCAATGACGCAGAAACTAAAGATAAATGGCTAAAAGCTACTAGTGAGGAAATAGATTCTCTGAAGCAAAATAATACTTGGAGATTAATAAAACCTATCCCGGGAAAACGCGTCATAGGTTGTAGGTGGACGTTTAAAGCAAAAAGGGGAGCCAACGGATCTATAGAGCGATATAAAGCTAGATTGGTCGCTAAGGGATATGCTCAAAAATATGGAAGCGATTTTGATGAGACCTACGCACCCGTTGTAGCTCATACCACCCTGCGAGCGTTCTTAAACGCAGCGGTGTACAAAAACCTTAAAATAACTCACCTAGATGTCAAAACTACTTTCTTACATGGCAATTTAGAAGAGGAGGTTTATATGCATCAGCCAGAGGGATACATAACAAAAGGGAGAAAAGATAAAGTGTTTAGTTTAAACAAAGCAATTTACGGCCTTA
Organism: Maratus speciosus; assembly: GCA_963932465.1. NCBI lineage: Eukaryota > Metazoa > Arthropoda > Arachnida > Araneae > Salticidae > Maratus > Maratus speciosus. The sequence goes on along the minus strand of OZ010798.1, from coordinate 126,058,953 downwards.
AGCAGGCAGCTAGGGCGTGGAACCAAAAAATAAGTAAATCGCTAAAAGAACTAAATTTCGTAGAATGCACATCAGACAAATGTCTGTACAAAAGAGTCCAAAGTGGAAAAATTGCATACATAATCGTGTATGTTGATGACATCCTAGTCACGGGAGATAAAACAGACACACACGAAATATACACTGAATTATCAAAGCAATACGAAATCAAAAATTTATGCCAAGTAACACAATATTTAGGCATAAACATAAAGGAAATAGAAAACGGTAATCTAGAATTAGACCAGGAACACAAAATAATACAGATCGCAGAAAAATTCAATTTGTTAAATGGTAAGCCTACATATACACCCATGAATACTAACTACTTTAATCTAGATCCAAACGGGAAACTAATGGAAAATAATGTAAAATATAGACAGGCTATAGGAGGGCTTCTGTACATTGCAACTTTAACTAGACCCGACATAGCGTCAGTCGTTAATATCCTGGGAAGAAGGAATGAATCCCCAAGGGAAGTCAATTGGCAAGCTATCGAGAAGTTAATTAGATATCTACTTACTACCAAAGATCTGAAATTCGTCATAGACAAAACAAAACCTCCAATCCTAACGGCATATAGCGATGCCGATTGGGGCAACGATAGGATAGACAGGAAGTCAACCACTGGAAACTTGTTTAAATTAGGAAATAATATATTGGCATGGTCATCGAGGAAACAGAGTTGCACAGCACTCTCGTTCACGGAGGCTGAATATATCGCTGCCTCTAATGCAGGTCAAGAGATAGCGTGGTTATTAGACTTATTAAACGATCTCGAACTATGTCAACAACTACCCGTAACAGTGTACGAAGATAACTTATCAGCCATAAGATTGACTGAAAACGAAAAAGCACAGACAAGAACTAAACATGTGGAGGTGAAATATCACCATATTAGACATCTATGCCAGAATGGTATAATCAAAATAACTTATAACCCATCGAAATTAATGTTAGCCGACGTACTCACCAAGCCGTTGCCAAAGCCTCATTTCGAGTGTTTGAGAAATAAGTTAAATATTTTACGCTCGTCGGTTTGATATAAAAAGCGGGGGTGTTGGAAAACGTCTCGGCATATGAGTGTTTTACGTCAAACATCTCCTCGCTTGTAACAAGATAATTTACTGTGGCATTATGCAACATAACTTTACTTGTGACACTGTACTTTGTTTGTGAGATATGCTACAAGAGATGGCGACACTTCACAAGAGACTTTTCGTAAGATTATAGAGTAATGGACTTTTACGTTGGACACTTATGTTTTGGTGTTGCGGCAACAGATGGCAGCACCAAAGAAGTTTTCTGACACTCTAGACTCTTTTAATCAAGACTGAACTGTACTCGTGAAGTAATTGCTTGTTATGCAGTTTCATTGTTTACAGACTATTTTACTGTGCTTTAACTTGTGTGGGCCCCTTTTACTCTTTACTCGAAGGGCCGATGTTGTCAGGCCAACAGCGCACGAATTTCTGTGCGTTGTTCTATTGTTATAAAGAAAAACCTTACATCTCCTGCGTGGATTCCATATCATGTTTTTAATTACTAATCTTATTTTATTCTTCTTTTTATAGTGTGCGTGTTAGGGTGGTCCTTAAAAAATAAACTTTAAAATTTTCTATGGGGCACCCTCCTATTTTGTTCTATGTATAAAATAAAGACTTCCACAAAAATTTCAAAATTTTAAAGCATTTTTTAAGTGTCGCTACCAAGGTTTGAATATTAAAAAAAATATTGAAAATTGGCATTTTGTAATCTAATAATATATTATTAATACAAATCCATAGTCATTGCCAAATTGAATCATGGTATGATATTAAGCTGTAAAGACTGTCATTTGTTTCAAGTTTCAACATATTTACGCAGTCTATTGTGAACAACACAGACAGGAGTAATTCATGTCTACACTCTATTTCACCTCAACTTGGCAGTATTGTGAATGGTAGAGAATCTAACATTCGCCTTGAAAAATAGTTCTCCGTTATTTTTTAATCTTAAATAGATAAAATGCGTAAAAATGTATAAGATAATGTTTATAAATTATAGAAGTTGAGTTTTTGATATTCGTAAAATGTCGTACTAAATGGATATATTCATATCAGAAGCCAAGTAATCAGAGCCCATAACTTAAAAAAGGAGTTTACGGCAAGCGTTCTTTTGACTGTTCACTGGGATTGCAAAATTTTAGAAGACATTTCAGGATCTGCAACTGTAGGCAGATTACGCATTATCGTTTGAGGTAAAGGTCTTGACAGTTACTTGTTGTTCCAAAACTTCAATCAGGAACAGGCGAGGCAATAGCTTCTGCTGTTAACGAAATATTGGAGTCGTGGGGAGTATTGAGCAAGTAAAATGTATATGTTTTGATATTACCTTTGTCAATACCGGATTATCGAGAGAAGCTTGTGCTCTTCTGGAACAGAATAGGAACAAAGAAAGGATTTGGATTGCCATCATCACATCCTTGAAATATTGTTTTTGTTCTTTATCTTTTGTATGAAGTTTATTGTATTCCTCCATGAGTGCTATCCCACTTTCAGCAACATCATTAACAACTTTGACTGACGTTACTAGTGCCTTACATGTCTTGTAGGATTCATTTGCATTCCAATTTGTCACATCTGTTTCAAAAAAGTCTGAAGTTGAATCCATAATTAAAAGTCTGAATCCATAATTAAAAAAAAACCTCAGAGTGCTGCTTGTTAGAAAATCTTGCAAGTCATTTTGGAGAATGACATCAGGATCAGCATGTGTACGTTTTAAGGGTTCATAATTTTCTTCATTTTTCAAAGTATGCACCATTTTTCTTTTACTTTCAAAAAAGAAATTATCATTGAAAAATGCAAAAGCAACTAGTTCTTCTGCGAAGTACAGAAATGTCCTAGGAACTTCTTCAAAGCACACAAAGAAATGATTTCATTTACATTTTCGTCTTTTTTCAAGTTCTTCAGGAGCAATAAATTATTGGGCCTGATACCAGCTGTGAATGTAGATTTTCACCACAAACGAGCCTACTTAACGAACTCCAGATTATTCCTGCTTATAGAGTTTAATCTGATCGCTAAATAAATAAATCTTGAGCGAGTATATGGCCTTCACCATCCATGGAACCCGATGCAATCCACCTGGGTCTCTAATGTAAACACCTCTTTCAGGTACTCCTCCTAAGAAAATGATGACAAGCTCTATCAGTTCCTTGTAATCGTCCCTTGGTTGAAAAATCATTAAGATGATTTTGAGCAAATTCAGTAATTTCTGACGCATTATGACCAGTGGCCGAGAGGTTCTGCTCTCGAATCTGGTAGACGGGAGGTGCTGGTTTCGATCCCAATCGCGCCCGTCGGCCTAATCGTTCGGAGTTTTCGTGGTTTTCTTCGAGCCGTGGATCTTCCATGCGTTAATACGGATTAGGTTCCCTTAGAAAGACCCCCACGGAGGGCACCCCCCGGGCCTATATCCCTCGTGTAGATAATTGGCCGTCAAAAAATCAACCCAACCCAACCCTGACGCATTATGTGTTATTTTTTTTTTCATTGATTAAATTGTCAGTTCTGGGAGCCTGAAATATGCCATAAGCGGTAGATATCCACGAAATTTTAAATAGTTTGAATAACAGTATGTCTGGTCCGCTTGATACGAGAGACTTAGCAACAACTTCCACAAGCATAATTTCAAGGATGTGATGATAGCAAGCCAAATCATTTGTTTGTTCATATTATAATCGAGATGAGCACAAGCTTCTACTGATAATCGGGTATTGGCAAAGGTTATATCAAAAGTCATATATTTTACTTGCTTGTAAATCACACAATTCCAATGTTTCGTTAACAGCAGAAGCAATTGCCTCACCTGTTCCTCACTGAAGTTTTGGAACAGCTATTTAAATGGTCAGTACCTTTACCTGAAACAATAATGGGTAATCTGTCTACTGTTTCAGATTCTGAATTTTGCAATCCCAGTGAACAGTCAAAGGAACGCTTGCCAAAAACTCGTCTTTTAAGTTTTGTGCTCTGCTTTGGATACGAATATGGCCATTTAGTATGACATTTTACGAATATAAAAAAAAATCAAATTCTATAATTTATAAGCATTATCTTATAAATTCCTACGCATTTTAACTATTTAAGATCAAAAAATAACGGAGAACTATTTTCCAAGGCAGAATGTTAGATTCTCCACCTTTCTCAATGCTGCTAAGTTGAGGTGAAATAGAGTGTAGACATGAAATACCCCTGCCTGTGTTTGGACAGTAGACTGTGTAAATGTGTTGAAACTTGATACAAATGACAGTCTTTATAGCCTAATTTCATACCATAATTCAATTTCGCAATGACTATGAATTTGTATTAATAATATATTATTAGATTACAAAATATGTCAATTTTCATTTTTTTTTAAATATACAAACCTTGGTAGCGACCCTTAAAAAATGCTTTAAAATTTTGAAATTTTAGTGGAAGTCTTTATTTTATACATAGAACAAAATAGGAGGGTGCCCCATAGAAAATTTAAAAGTTTATTTTTTAAGGACCACCCTAGTGTGTGTGCATCTTTATGTAGTCAAGAATTAGCATCATATTAAATTGTTTTAATCTGCACTTCGCAATGAAGACTAAGTCTCAAATCATCACTTACAATTTTTAAAACAAAATTAATCGAATGTTTCTAGGTGATCAACGTGAGAAGAAAAGCACTCTACGTTCGCTTACCAGAAAGGTAAGAAAAAACGTTCTATCTTTAATTATTGTTGTTTAACAATTTTTTTACGATTACTTAATATTTATACTGGGTCCTTAGCTTGATGCTTATCGCGAACTCACCCTTCCCAGATATTTTAAAACTGATTGTTATTAACTTTTTTGGCTTGTAAAAATATATATAGTATATATGTATTGAACATTAACATAAATTACCACATATCGCTGGTCAACAGTTTATTAAATACTATAAAAATCATAAGTATAGAAATGAAAATGCATTACATTTTCAGGTTTGGTATTTGCAAAAAAATAATATGTAGTTGCATAAGCGTAGCTAAAATGTGAAAGAAATAATATATTTATATGATTTGTGACCAATTAATTTGATTAATTTTACCAATTTGTTTTATCAAACTAAAACTTAATAAATGAATAAATAAATAAATATAATCCTACAAAAACACAAACTTATAGGTTTTACATAACATAAATTACCACATGCCGCCGGTCTGTATCCTTTATTTAATACTATAAAAATCATAAGTATGGTAATGAGAATGCATACATTTTTAGCTCACAGGCTATCAAAGCATGTGAGCTAATGAGTCAGCAGATTCTGTATGTATGTATATACGTAACGCGATAACCCTTGATAGAAATATCCGATTTGCTTCAAATTTTGGATATAGGTTCATTCTGATAAGGCGCTTCCCTGATTAATTTTGGGAATTCATTGGTTAAGTATAAAAGGGAGAAGGAGGGCTAAACCTCCCCCTCTTAATTTAGATAAATGGCCTTTTCATGCAGAATTATCCGATTTGCTTCAAAATTGGTATACTCGTTTTTTCTGATAAGGCCTTTCCCTGATTGGATTTCGAGGTTCATTGGTTAAGTATAAAGGGGGGAAATGGGGGAGCTAATCCCCCCCCTTAAGTAGGCGGGAGTAACTATGACTCTCTTAAGGGAGTCTTGACGAGTGGATCCGTTGGGCGGGGGAGTGGGTTTTCCCTTCGGGGAATTTCCCATTCCCGTGTTCTGATGGGCGCCTCGTAGTTACATGGAACAGTGAAGCGTAACATAGCTTGTTTTTTAGTCGCTGACGTACAACAAGCCTTAGCCTCTCCTTGTTCAAGTCTGTCCTAGAGCCCCCCATTGGCCCCGCTGGTGTGTGGCGAGACCTAGTCTCGTCGCATGTGCAGATCCTAGGCAGGCGAGTCACGGTTCCCCTCGGCTTAGCAAGCCGTCGGGACTTTGGATAGATGTCGCTACAGAGTACAATATAAGGCAAGGAGCTAGCGGTGATGCCGCAGGCTCATCTATTTCTCATGGCGACGTCCCTGAACCTGGCAGGGTGGATAACTCCGTCTGTCCAGTTTGCACTAAAAGGTTTTCTGGCTATGCTGGAATGCGACTCCACATGCGCAAGGCGCATCCAAATGATTATTTTGCCCAAGAGAAGGCGGCATTAAAGGCCACTAAACATGCAAGGTGGTCAGATCTTGAAACTGAAACTATGGCGAGGTTGGAGCTCAAGTTTAAAGATGTCAGGTACATCTACTTGGAGCTATCTAAGCACATGCCTGGTCGGTCTGCGGAAGCAATTAAGGGGAAAAGAAAGGCTTCTGACTATAAGGCCGTTCTCGAGAGACTGGCCGAGGAAACTCAGCCCTCTCGGACAGCGGCAGAGGTTAGCGTGCATACCACCGGCACAGCTTCTACCCCTGCCGACGCAGACCTGGAGAACGACCCTCACATTAGTAGCAGTGAAGACCTTGATGCTACGTTAATTATAGGGACGTTGCCCTATTATATTGATGAATTAAACTCTGACAACTCTCTTCGACCGCTTCCGACGGAAGCAGAGTTAACTTCGCTAGACCAAGCGTTGTTCCTTGTGGATTCTGATCCAGATGCTGCGTTGCAGATGGGGAACAAATACCTTTCGACGATTCTCGGCAAGGAGGTGGGCCTTGCCATTTCACCTCGCATTAGGCCCTCTAGACCTAAGAGCAAACGTAATCTGGTGTCAAAGCGAAAGCAGAGGCGCCAAAATTACGCCATGATGCAAAAGCTCTACAAAAAGAATCGGAGCAAAGCGTTCGACAGGATTTTCAAGGGGACTTCGGTCTCTGAGAATTTGTCCTGTCGCGACGTCTTTGGCTTCTGGTCCTCCTTTCTTACGACTAAGTCCAGCTTAGTCGGGCCCATTCGTGGAGTTGCTCCACCTCAGTCTGATTATTCTACATTAAAGGATTTTATCTCCGTACAGGAAGTTCTTGCTAACTTTCCTGCCAAAAACTCTTCTTCTGGTCCTGATGGGGTCACCGTGGCAATGCTACGACGGATTCCTGTCAGGCAAAGCTGTATACGTTGTGGTCCAGGGCGGGTAGGGTTCCCCAATTTGTCCTGGACTCAAGAACAGTATTCATCCCTAAAAAGAAAGGTGCTGCGGCTCCTGCTGATCTGCGGCCAATCTCTATTTCATCGGTCTTCCTGAGGCACTTCCACAGAATCATAAATAATAGAATTATTGCACACATACCTTTTTCTCATCTACAGTTCGGGTTCCAATCGGCGGACGGCATTGGTCGTGCTGTCGAGGAACTTGAATCCGCTTTTATGCATTTTAAAAACAAGTTTGATTCTCTTTCTGCTGCCTTTATCGACTTCAGGAAGGACTTTGATTCCATCTCTTTCGTGGCTATATACTCTGCCCTTCAGCAGTTGGGTGTCCCCGAGTCCTTCCTTACTTATATCAAATATATTTACAGCCATGCCAGGACATTTCTCGTCTTTGACGGGAATGTCTCTGAGCCTGTTAGTCTTGAGAGAGGTGTTCGCCAAGGTGACCCTCTCTCCTCTACTATTTTCTTAATAGTACTTGATTTTGTCTTGCGGGCTCTCCCGGTTCGTCTTGGTGCGATCCTGAGAGAGTCCGTCCGTATCTCCCATATAGCTTATGCAGATGACATCCTCTTGTTGGCTCGGGACACCAACTGTCTGCAAGAGCTTCTAAATATTTTGAATGCTCACCTGCCCTCGACAGGGCTAGAAATTAATTGTGAGAAATCCTTCTCCTTTACATGGCTCGCAAATAAGAAGTCAAAGAAGGTCATCTTTGACTGTGATCAACAGTTCTTTGTTGGTGCCACCCCTCTTAGATCTTTGAGGTGGGACGAATCCTTTACGTACCTTGGAGTAGTTCTTACACCAAATGGGCGGATATTTTCTAATCCCCCAGTGGGTGAGGATCTTTTGATCCTGAAGCGTGCCCCTCTGAAGCCACAACAGAAGCTTTTCTGTTTGCGGAACATGCTACTTCCAAGGTACTATCACCAACTTGTCTTGGGGCGTGTCTATGCGGGTCACCTGAAGAAGATCGATCTGAAGGTGCGCAGGTTTGTCCGGGAATTGCTCCACCTGCCTCACGATGTCCCATCGAGTGCTTTTCACGCTCGCGTGAAAGATGACGGAATGGGCATCCCCTTTCTCAGATGGACGGTCCCTGTGATGGTCCTGCGACGTCTCTCAGTCCATCAGGAGAGAATCCTTCAGCTGACCGTGGCCCCGGATGGGAGCCGTTTAACATCAAAGGTCAAGATCGATTCTTTCTTTAGGCGAGACCTGTATCGCCGATGCAATGGTACTGGCCTGCGTCAAACCAGTGCCGTACCTGCCGCATCGGCATGGCTCACGGACGGCTCCTCCCTTATGTCGGTCACGGAGTTCATAAATGCAGTTAAAATAAGGTACAATACTCTTTATGTAAGGCCCGTGCCACCCGGCGACGAGATGCTTCGCATCTTTGTTCACGCGGTTGCCGGGTCCCGGAAACCTTAAACCACATAGTACAACAGTGTTTCTCGACCCATGGGGCGAGAATAAAACGACATGATGCCATCTGCCAATATGTTACCGCTCTCTTGAGCAGAAAGGGTACTTAGTAAATCAAGAGCCTATTTTCCGTTTGCCCGACGGGAGGCGGCTAAAACCAGATATTGTTGCTTACTGTAATGATCACTCTCTGGTGATCGACTCACAAATAATTAACGACCAGTATTCTCTCACTACGGCCCATGAGGCCAAAGTGGAGAAATACTCGGTTCTAAAGCTGCAGTTGCAGCCTTTGCGACCTAACGGAGTCTTTTTTTACAAGTCTCACATTTAACTGGCGTGGTGCCGCCAGCCTGGAATCGTACAAGTTCTTTTCGTCGTTCCATCTCCTCCGACGTTCTGAGTGGAAAGTGCTAGCTGCCAGGACCTTTCGGTGGACTCTGTACAGCTGGGGGATCTTCCATACGATGAACACTGCTTCTCAGCGGGAGACGACCTGCCCGGCGACGCGGAAAGTCCCATGACTTTATGTTTGTGATTGTGGGGAGAGCACTTGCCCCTCTGTTTAAGTGTGCTAATGTAATTCTTGATGTGTTTCGCGAACATTGTTTTGTAAATACTCAATAAATTATTTTTAGCTAAATGGGTTTTTTGTCGATTTTTTTATTTTTCGAGGGACAGTATTCTTAAAAGTAAGAGTATAATATACAATTAGTGTGAATAGCCTGTGAGCTCAATGTCATCAGTTTAACTGGACACCTTTCTTTTTTTATGTTTGGTATTTGCAAAAAAGGATATGTAGTTGCATTAGCGTAGCTAAAGTGTGAAATAAATAATGTTTTTATGACCGTTATACTCTGTTTTTACCAATTTGTTTTTTCAAACCAAAAATAAATAAATGAATTAATAAATAAATACAATCCTACACAAACACAAACTTATAGTAATTACATCTCTTTCATAATTTCCCAAGGGAAATTTTCATTATGAAAGCTTAAAATTTATTTATATGCATGCATTTTTTAGAGCATTTCATCTGCATAAGCACAAGAATATATATTTCACGGGTTTTCTCACAAATGATACCGTTATCAATTACATTTTTGAAAATATTGTAATTTATCTTTTTTTAATTATTCGAATTTCTGAAAGAGAAATCTCTGTGTGAAGATAAACTGGATTTTCACGTCAAAAATAATAGAATAAGTTAGTAAAATGCATTGAGCACTGATTGTTATTAAATTTTTTAACTTGTAAACGAAGATCCTCGGTGTTGAACATTATCATTAATTTCAGCATGCAGGCCTATATTTTATTTAATATTATAAAAATCATAAAAAAAAAACGGTAGGAAAAAGCATAATTTTATGTTTGGTATGTGCAAGAAAATAATCATTATTTGTATAACGTACCTAAAATGTGGAAGAAATAATATGTTTATATGATTTATGTTATACTTTAATTTTACTAACTTGATTTTTCAAACTAAAAAGAAATAAATGAATAAATATAATCCTACATAATAAACACAAACTTATACTTTTTACATCAATTTCATAATGAAACATTCCAATTATAATTTGTTATATGCATATATTCTTTAAAGCAATTCATCTGCATAAGCGCAAGGGTATATATTTCATACTTTTTTTTCTCGCACTTACTTTAGAAATGAAATCTGACAAATGACACTGTTATCAATTACATTTTTGAAAATATTGTAATTTAACTTTTTTTAATTCTTTGAATTTCTGAAAGAGTAATCTCTGCGTAAAAAAAAACTGGGTTTTCGCATCAAAAATATCAGAATAAGTTAGTAAAATGCATTTAGTATTGATTGTTATTAACTTTTTTAACTTGTAAACTAAGAGCATCGCGTTGAACATTAACATAAATTTCTACATGCCGCCTTATAGTTTATTTAATACTAGCTGACCCGCCCAGCGTTGCCCGGGGTTTGTAAATAATTACCTTAAGCAAAACTCAAGTTTGTATGATTTTATATCTTTTGAAATTCTTTTAAATGAACCTTATTTCGGTATCCCCATTGCCTTCCGCAGCGTCTAGTGTGTTTCCAACAAACTTCTTTCCGAACGAACCTGTAACCTGGGTCCCCGCTACCTATGGCAGCATTTACAGGAAGTGCCCCGCACATGCCGGAGACAATCGAAAACCAAGTTGAGTGAGCGAAACCTCGTAGTAATCAAACTGATAGAATCAAAAAAAAAATAATGCACCATTAATAATTCAGAATCGTTAGAAAATGTGGGTACTGAAGCCTAAGGATAAAATTTCATAATACAGAGAGTAGCTGAATTGTAATCTAAGTTGAATGAACAAAATCCCGTTGAAATTGGTCCCTTAGAACCCCAGGAAAATGCTTTCCCAAGCGGTGGAAGTGCTCCCTTCCCTTGTAAATTTCATGAATTACTTTTAACATTAACACGATATTTAATAAACGGATGAAATCCCTTATCTAAAGTAATGCAATTTTTAATTTACGGCTGCAGTGAGTAGTCGTAAGTTGATGCTGAAAAAGGAGATTAATGTTAAAAAAATGTGGTAGCTGAGGTATAAAGAATGACCGGGCAAAATTAAGCATAGAGTATGAATTAATCATTAGAATAATATTTTAAAGAAATGCGCAAAAAATCGGGTAAATGCTTAAAAAAAGGCCCTAGGGCCCCAATAAATATATGCAGGTGTTGGTCTAGGGAGAAGAGTCCGAGACTCAATTTTAATATTATGCAATGAGAAGCTGATAAAATTAGGGGGTAAAAAATACGTGACACACAAAAAGTTCAAGGGGCCCCGGATCGGGCCAAACGGGACCCTAGGTTGCATCAAGATTTTAACTGGATTATAGAAACAGGAGAATAACTAAATGGAAAATGAAGCAGCCAAAAATAAAGATTAAGAGGAACAATTTATTGACAATTTATACTGCAAAAGCTTTAAAGGGCCCTGTACCAGGCTCCAAGGGGTCAGGGACTTGCATGTAGTTTGGTAAAAAGATACTTTTGAGTAGTTTTTAAAGTAATCAGAAGACGCTAGAACTATCTCTCTATTCTAAAAAAAGTAACTACCGCTGTCACCGCCGCCGCCGCCGCCGCCGCCGGTTTTGATTTTTTTGTGACCGGAGGCTTTTCTTCGTTAATATTAACAAAAATAATGCATACAAAAATATGAAAATCGGTGGTTTTATACAGAAATGTTTGATAAACAAGCTGATGCAGACAGTTTTCAAATCGAAGACTTATTTTAAGAGTTATTTAATGCTAAAGTTGGACAAAATCGCTCCACTAAAAAAGTTTTATAGCAGCAAAAACTATACATGGCAGTGTAATCATTTTAGATCATTTTATGCGTTAGAATTTGCCGGAGTGCAGATTGCATTAATTTTTTTATTTTGACTCATTTTTTCAGGTTTTATTTCTATTTTAAATTCAAATTTTCAGCATTTCTAGAGATATTTTATACAGATTTCAGAAAATTGTACTAATTTAAACTGTTGCCAACTGTATAAAAAGCGCAAGCAATAATGTTTGCTTCAAATTAAAAATTTATTTACACGTGACTATTATAAACAGGAAAAAAACTTTCAAATTAGAATTAAATAATTACGTATAAAAAGCAGGAACTTATTAAAAATTACGTCATAAAAAGTATACACGTGAATTTTAAAAGAGAAAGGATATTGTAAAATAATAAATTCATTAACATGCGTTAGAAGTCTTAGGAGAAATTACGTCATATTTACGTCACATTATAGTTATTACATAAAATGAACACAAAATAATATTGCAAAAAAGTTTAAATTTAGAAATTGCGCTAGACATTTATTTGATATTTTGAGAATTAATTTAAAATGTCTCATTTAAAAGAACTTTCTTTTCGCTTTGTTAAAAAATACCAGGAGACAAAGACTCTCTTTACTTAATTCCTTTTATATTAGCTTATTTTGAAATGTTGTTACACGTGTATACATCATCAAGTTATTTTTAGTTCGACGTTTTATTTGTGTTTTTATTAATGTTATACGAATTTATTTGTTCTTTCGTTATTTAAAATAAAAATTATATCAATTTGTATAATTTGGCGATTTATATAATTTGGCGAAATTGGTCTACAGGATAATCAAGTAGTACCGCAGCGGATTTGGCGTTAAAATTCCCCAATCAAAGAGAAATGAATAGAAATTCGTTTATAAGGAGATCGCCACTGTTTTTTAAATTATAATTCAATCTTTCGAAATCTTTTTAAAGCCGATCAAATTAGCTTGCATTTAGAGTCTGCGGTGTCTGAACGGGGGTTGGCGAGCGTAGCTCGTAGGGGGCCGAGCCCCCTAGTGTTAAAGAAAATTGCAAGCAATTCAGATCATTTTTAAAGAAGCTGCACCAAGGGCCCAAGAAGACGATTTAATATTCAAAATTGGTGGTAACTGAAGACTGAAAATTTTTTGTCGTTCATGTAGTAGTTGGAGGACCTAAGAAGTTGTTAGAATAAAAGCTAGTGAATTGGACCATTTTTAAGAGGGCTATAATAGAGGGCCCAAAAAGGGGCGAACTGACTGTTAAAGGCAGGGCCCTGAAATGAAAACATGTTAAAATATCTTAATACTTAACTCTTTAGATCTACATATAGTCAAAATTAAGCATAGGGTATTAATTTTTCGTTAGAATCATATTTTAATTAAATGCGTAAAAAAGGGCCCTAATAAGAAAATGAAAGTGTTGGTCCTGGAAGAAGAGTGCAAGACTCAACTTTAAAATTATGCACTGAGAAGGTGAGAAAATTAGTTGATGCAATATGCATGGCGCACAAAAAGTTCAAAGGCCCTGGACCGAGCAATTGGGCCCTACGGGACCATAGCGGCCCCAGGGTCTTAACTGGAATGTATAAACGGGAGAATAACTAAATGGAAAAAGGGTTCCAAAAATGAAGATTTTATTAAGAGTGGGCAATTAATTAACAATTTATGATGCAAAAATTTCAAAGGGTCCGAAAGCGGGCCCCCAAATTCCAGGGCTTAACTGGAATGTTATTGGGTATAAATATATTTTTAGTAGTTATTAAAATAATCAGAGGATTCTAGAGCTATGTTAAAGAAAATTTCAAGAAATTCGGATCCTTTTAAAAAAATCCGCCCCAAGGGCCCCAAGAAGGCTATTAATATTCAAAATTAGTGGTAGCTGAAGTCCGAGAAATTGTTTTGTCGTTCATTTAGTAGCCGGAGGACCAAAGAAGTTGTTAGAAAAAAAAAGCTAGAGAATCGGACCATTTTTAAGGGAGTTACAATAGGGTGCCCAAAATGGGCCAATTCATAGTTAAAAATAGCCCTAACATGAAAACATGTTAAAATGTCTTAGTACTTAGCGCTTTAGAACTTTAGTCAAAATTAAGCATCAGGTATGAATTATTCGTTAGAATAATATTTTAAAGAAATGCACGAAATATTGGGAAAATGTTTAAAAAGGGGCCCTAGGGACCCAATAAAAATATGGGAGTGTGGGTCCAGGAATAAAAACCCAAGACTCAACTATAAAATTATTCGCTTAGAAGATGAGAAAATTAGGGGGTGAAAAATAACTGGAATGTAGAAACGTGATAATAACTAAATGGAAAAAGGACCCCAAAAATGAAGATCGGATTAAAAGGAAGCAATTTATTAACAATTTATTAGCGCAAAAAATCAAGGGACCCTGTATCGGGCACCAAGGATCCAGGGACATAACTGGAAAGTAGAATGGCGAGAATAACTATTTCATGGTGAATGCTACCCCAGAACGAAGAAGATCGAATAAAAAGGAGGAAAGTTATTAACAATTTTGTGCACAAAAAGTTTAAGGGGCCCAAGGGCCCTGGCCCTTAAATAACTAAAAATCAGAGTATCAGGTGCATCAGGACCTGTCTTGAACTATCCTCACCTAAATTTTCAGACTTCTACGTGCGATAGATTTCGCTAGCCATCGCACACAGACAGACACGCAGACAGACAGAACGATGTGTTCTTTTATTACTATAGACAACGAAAGAAAAAATAAATGATACTTCTTAGTTTTTCCGTCGACCAAATTACTGCCACGAAATTGTAAGATTAAATGCCAATAATGGCCAATAAAACCATTAATTCGACGTTCTATTTGCATTTTTATTAATGTTTTACTAATTTATTTGTTCTTTCGTTATTTAAAATAAAAATTATGTCAATGTGTATAATTTGGCGAGTGGTTTGGCCATTTATATAATTTGGAGAAATTGGTCGACGGGATAACTAAGAAGTACCAAATAAATTATTAAAACATTAATAAAAATAAAACGTCGAATTAAAAATCACTTGATGACGTAAAAAACACGTGTAAAGTGTTTAACGTCAAGTAAATTTAACAGTTACGATCACCCATTATTAGCATTTAATTTTATAATTTGGCGATATTTTTTTGGTCGACGGCATAATCAAGAAGTACTACAAACTATTTCTGTTCGTATTAAAATGTAGCTAAATAGCTCTTCTTTATATTAAATAAATATCATAAATATTGAAAAAAAAATGCTTATATGAATATGAAAAGTAAATAGGTTGCCAGTAAATATACAAAAAATTCACTTCACTCGCCAAGGCCTTTTTCCCTATCTCGCCAAAGCCCATATAATAAAAATATACCAAATACTCTTCAATCTGTTGTCTGATACTAAGTAATCACAATAATGTAAATACCTGTTAGGCACAGATATCATGTACATACCTGGTTTGGCGGGATTTTTTTTTTCACGCCAACTTGGCGAAAACATCGTTTTCGAATACCAGTTACATACATATATATAAATTATTTTCTATTATTTTAAACGGAAATAACAATAAATAAAAAAAAAGTTTAATTAATAACTATAGGAAAAACGATTTGTATAATTTAAAAAAAGAAAATAAAGGTAAATAAACAATTTATTAATAAACAACAACAATAGCCGGGTTACCATGTCAGGCAAAATAACGACATTTTGGAGCACATTAGGTCCATGGAGCGTATATGACATCTGTGCTAACAAAGCTTCCAATAATATAGTAAATATGCCATTTGTTGGTGGCTTGATTATCGAAAATGATAAAATAAATAATAATAATAACAATTAATAAATAGTAATAATAATATAAAATTGGAATTCAGACGTTAATTTATGTGCTTTTAAATATCTAAGATTAGTCCAATATCTTTTAAAATATTACCTAACAAAGGGGAAAATATGAAGACATAACAAATTAAAAAAGATTTGCAATTTTTTTCTCACCAAGCAATTTTTATTTTAAAATGTTATTTTTTTTATAGTAATAACAGATGATTGTATAAATTTCCTTAAGAATAATTTTCAGTTCTTAAATTTTGAAATTGTGAATTTTTGGTACTACTTAGTTATCCCGTCGACCAATTTCGCCAAATTATATAAAGCGCCAAATCACTCGTCAAATTATACAAATTGATAAAAAATTCTATTTTAAATAATGAAAGAACAAATAAATTAGTATAACATTAATAAAAATACAAATAAAACGTCGAAATAGAAATCACTTGATGACGTAATCGCGTGTAACTTTGTTTAAAGTCCAGTGATTGTAAGATTTACGATCAACCATTATTGGCATTTAATCTTACAGTTTGGCGATAGATTTTGGATCAATGGGACAACCAAATAGTACCGAATTTTCCTATACGTGAAATTGGCGTTATCGCCAAAGAAATAAACAATAATATTTTCTAAAAAAAAAAAAGGATAATAATCCTTGATCTGAGTTGGAGTGTATAAAAATCATATGCTTCCGTAATTACGGCGAAAAGCTTTTTAAAAGATACGAACTTATTTTAATATTTGTATGTGCGGCAGAAATTCAAACTAAAATTTAGATATTTGATTCTAATTTTATAATATTAACTAATATCTATCATGGAAGACGGTAGTATTCCGAGTGACGCAGCCTTAAGCCTAAAATCGTATCGTATCGTATCATAGAATTCGTAGATGGCGGAACTCATATATACAGCTAACTCGACATCAAAGAAAACGCGAAAAGCCGCCTTTTAATAACTCAGCAGATATAGGTCTTATTGTTCTGAATTTTCTAGAACAGTCTTATATCTGCCGTCTAATCGTATACTGAAATTTTTACATTTCTACGTGCAGTAGATTTTGAGATCTAAATAGCCATTTTTAAAGTGAAAACGTTGGTATGATATCGAGGAAGTTCCTAATTTGAAAATCTCGAAAACGGTTCTAACGATTATTTTTAAATTGATACATAATATAAATGTGATTAAGGCGAGGTGACTAACACTTTTCTTTTTTCTGGGAAAACTCTCGTTCGTTAAATAATTCGATTTTTTTTCTCTCGAAAATGACACGGGCGATTTTTTAAAAATCAAATAAATATGTTTCAGATGAACCAAATAACAATTTACTTGTTTCCAGCAAGACTCTTGTTCGTTTTATAATGAGCATGAAAAATCGGACTATATTTCTTCGCCATTCTATGGAAATTTCACCGAAAATGCATGACACTGTATTCATACACATGCTTTCTTTTTAACCACTTTTGGGGAGAAAAATTTTGTCTTCCCACTGGCTGAGTGGTTAAGGGCCATCGTCTACTGATCTTAAGATAGGCAGTTCGATACTCCCTCGTACGTGTTTTCACATGTGAATGTGTTTTTTTTTAAGTCTGTTAGTTGACCATTATTCTCAGTTCCTTTGTAATTTTTTAATTGCTATTAAGTTAAATAAAATTACAATTATAATGACGCTAATTTGATGATGATTATTTCTTGGCAATTTTTCAACAATAAAAATATTACCATAAATTTTATAAATATATTTAATTTCAATCACTTTACAAAAAATATACATTAATAATTATTATTTGAATATAAATCACACGATCAGAAACGTAAAAAAATAATTCATTTCAGCTCTTCTTTTTATGATATCATTTATTATTATTATGACGGTCAATCAATATATAATCACTGACATCCATAATATTATTATTATTATAATTATTATTTTCCGTGCATAAAAACTATTGTGATGTAATAATTCTTTTATAATAAATAATTTAGTTGAAATGTTTTATTTATAAATATCAATGAAGTTTGATAACCCCGAGACAATTGTTTTTATTTAACTTTGCAATATTTACAGTTTACATAATAAGCATATCAGAATTCTGGTGTCGCCATCTTTTGACGCAATTGCGTACTACATTTTGTCTCTTATTCGGAAAAAAAAAAACTAACGCTCCTCGCCGCTTTGAAAGAATCTCTTGTGACTAGAGGTCTATTTCGCAAATATTAAGAAAATTTCTGCATACAAAATTATTAAAATGGGTAGTATTATAGAGAAATGTTTGATAAAAACGTTGAAGTAGACAGTTTTTAAATCGAAGAATTATTTTAAGAGATATTTAATGTTAAATCTGGATAAAATTGTCTCATTAAAAAAGTCTCATAGGAAAAAAAATATATACATGGGAATTTAATCATTTTCATTCAATTTAATCATTCAATAGAAACTCGAAGTTTGCAGAGTGCATTTATTATTTTTAACTTGCCTAATTTTTTGACGGTTTATTTCAATTTTAAATTAAAATTTTCAGAATTTCCAGAGATATTTTTTACATATTTTAGAAAAGGTTATTTTAAATTGTTGCCAATTGTTAAAACAGCGCAAAGAATAATATATCCTTTAAATTAAAAATTTATTCACACGTGACTATTATATACAGAAAAAAATACTTTTAAATTAGAATTAAATGATAACGTGTTAAAAGCAGGAAAATATTAAACATTACGTCATAAAAATTGTTTTTACACATGCTTACTTAAAATGAAAGAAAATTATAAAATAATCAATTATTTTCAAATTAGAATTAAATGATTACGCATTAAAAGCAGGAAAACATTGAAAATTACGTCATAAAAATTATATTTACACGTGAATATTAAAAGAAAAAGAAAATTTTTAAATAATAAATTCATTGATATGTGTTAAAAGTCGTAAATGGAGGAAATTACGTCATATTGGCCAAAGTGGCCAAATAATAATATTGCAAAACAGTTTAAATTAAAAAATATATTTATATGAGAGATTTATTTCAAATTTCGAGATGATATTTTTAACTATAGTTGCCAATTTTAAGGTAGCGCAAATCATAATATTATCTTTCTAATAATAAAAATATTTTCAGTTGAATGTTACAAAGAGAAAGGAAAGTTTGGTGAAAATTATGTCAGATTTAAAACGTTACATTTAAAATATCTTATTTAAAATCATTTTCTTATAGCGTTGTTAAAAAATACCATAAAGCAAAGACTCTGTTGACTTAGTTCCTTTTATATTTGGTAATTTTCAAATGTTTAACTAATCTTATTTAATCAAGCACGGAAACAGCAATTAACATCAGCTGATTCGGTCTTGAAATCCCTCAGTAAAAGGGAAACCCGTTTACAGTAAGATCGCCATTGATTTTTTAATTATACAGAGCAGCCTCGATTATCCGAGCTAATTGGGACTGTTAGTAAATCGGAATCGGAAATCTCGGTTAATAGAAACTGTGTGTAAAAACTCGCCGTGTTTGCGAATTTAACATCTCTTTAAAAAAAATATATAGAACGTTTTTTAAATAATAAAAATAAATATATGTAAAGTTCTGTTTCACAGCTTAACAAATTTAAAAAGAAAATCAACTACCAGTAGTAAATTTTAAAATGCAAATTGAAAAATTTACGAAAGTTCACACAGCCACTGGAAACAAAGCATTGTTCGCTATTGACTTCTCAGGGTCCAATGTTTCTTTGGAGTTGAGTGCTTTTGGGGGCAGAAGGGCCTGTATAGCACGGAAAGTGAGCTAAAGAGTGTGGTTATTTTTAAGGCTCATTCAAAAGGAAAAAAAAATCAGACTTTGTTATCGGCTCGGTTAACAGAAACCTCGATTAATCGAAGCTCGGTTAATCCAGGTTCTACTATAATTCAATCTTCCGTAATCTTTTTAAAGCAGATCAAATTAATGGACTTTAGCACAAAGTCACATAGCTGATAACTGCCATGCTTGTTGGCCACCTTTTTTTCAAAAAGTTTGCCTCACCTTATTCAATTAATGAGATATCTCCGATAAAATAAGTTACATTTTCCCGTTCTAAAATATTGGTATCCAAAAATCGTAGCATGTAACTGACACTACAAGTACTCATGGAACTAGACTATTTTAAGTCTGATTTTTATTATAGACTATATAAAATTATTAAAAATATATATTATGATAGGAACTAGCGGGCTTCGTCCACTATTTACGTTACGGATATAAAAATCATGTTTTTTTTTTTTTTTTTTTTTTTTTTTTTTTTTTTTTTTTTAAGGAAAAAGAAATAAAAACCTATTTGGCGATAGGTTTATAAAGACACATTTTGTATTTGTTATATTTCTGGGGATGAGGAGGGGGGGGGGGCTATTTTGATTAAATATCGCAATTAGTCCACATGGCAGATATAATTATGATAGACACTAGCGGGCTTCGCCCCTCTATGGCGCCTTATGGGTCCAGCTTCCATAACTCAGAAACTACCTTTCGGACATCAATGCAACAGATTCCAAACGTTATAATTAACTTAATAATCACCCTATATAGCATTAAAGTAAATTTATGAGTACTGCATACTATTTTTTTATCGTAATTTCTGAAGAGAAAAAATTATTTCGGTTCCATTCTTAGGTACTGGTCTGAAAAATTTTGAAAAAGGGGGGAAGGAGGGGACATGAGACTGCTGTTTGTCAAACAACACAACGGGGTCTGGCTTATTCAACTTGGTTTTTGATGACTTCAATTGGAAGGTGGTTTGTTTAAAAGAGTGCGTTCCCTGCCCCATGAAAATTGGAACTATTGGTGCACCATCTATGTAAGGATTTAATAATTATAAATTAACATTTCGGATTTATTAATTTAAGGATAAAGTGTTTTTAAAGGAATATCAAATGAAACCCTCTGTGCGATCTGCGATTACACTTACCCACTTGTTTTTATATACAAACTGCTATAAGGAAAATTGTAATAAAATAGTAAAAATTAAATCTGCATTAAATTCCATAAGTATAATTTTTTTAATCATTTTATCACTAACCTCAAAAAAGTAATGATATCAATGCAAAAACCCTTGACGGGTTAAAAGTTTCTGACGCAGCACTTTATCTTATGCTCTAAGAATTTTAAATATGGAACTTAAAAATACTGATATCAAATTTTGAGTGACGTTATGCTATTTCTTAAAAAATATATTTGTATTTATTTCATCATTTTATTTTTGTTTTATTTATAATCGCATGTGCAAAAGTTATGTTCAACATGAAAAGCTGCATAAAATTTTATTCGCTGTTGCTTTATCATTTACATCTCTCATAAATTCAAAATATGAGTTTTAAAGATATGATATAAAATTTAAGTGACGCCTTGATGTGACTTTAAAAGGTTTGTTTTAAAATTCAATTTAAATTATTTTTGACTTGGTTAAAATATTTTTTTACATCTACACAATACTTTTAATTTTCCAATTCACTGTTAAATATATCACTTTCATTGAATCTATACTATGCATTGAAATGTATTTATTTCAATAAATTGATTTATCTTTTGTGTCACGCTATTCAAAATTGTGAGTAAGATTTATGTAAATGGTTTCTTTGCGTCATTGTGTCCAAACTACATGAAATGTATGAAAAAGGATAGTTTGACGCAAATAAACCATGTAACAGTGCCACTTGTATCAAAATACGTTCTATAGATTTAAAAAAAAAAAAAGCTAAACTTTCATAATCAAGTTCACTTAATTTTTTAACTTTTTTTTTTTTTTTTTTTTTTTTTTTTTTCTCTATGACTAAATAGCGTTGAACAATATGTATACACTAAATCCTTTCCAAAATTATTACCTAACCACTTGGGCACAGATGTCATACATGCCACATATAGGTGCGATTTTTTTCTGACGCCAATGTCAGAAACATTGCAATACGCAACAATACTTAACTGGCGCCAAGGTGTCGTTATTTTGCTTGATATGGTAACCAAGAAGTTGTTTTTAATGCTGTTTATGTTTTTCGCCAAATTGGCGTCGGTAAAAAATCGCGCCAATATGAGTATATGACATCTGTACCACCATTTGTGGTATATCCTATCAAAGCATTATAAACAATCGTAATGAAATGCAAATTTCCGTTTTAAATATATAGTAGATGATGATGATGCGGTTTTATGTAATGGAATTCATCGTGAAATTTTCGCTTCATACATAAACGATGCTTTCAATATTATAGCTAATACACCAATATGTGAAGTATCCGATTACGGAAGGTTAACTTGGATTCCTATGAGCCCAAAGAAAAGTGAATAATTGGCTTTTGTGATACTTTTATGTTAGCCGGGCGCAGGTAATAAATCAACGAAGATTGTTTTCATACCATATTCTTATACTTATTATTTTCATTTAAGATACAAACCTTTCACTCATTATTTCATTTAAAATGCATGCCTTACACTAATTTCATTTAAAAAACTGAAAAGATAAACAATAACAGGAAATAATTCCATAATTAAAAACAAAGAATTATTGTTAATTTACATACGCAAAATGTAACTACTGCTACTGGCAATTTTAAAAATGCTATTGGCGAGATCTGCGCACGGCTGTTATAAATGTACCCATTTTTAGGTGCGTTCGTAATTATATAAATACGTAGCACCTATAGTCGTAGTTCAGTCCGTCTGTCTGTCCGTCCGTCTGTCCGTCCGTCTGTCTGTCGGTCCGCATATAACAGAGCAAAAACTACCCGACCGAATGATCTGAAATTTTTAATATATAATTGCTGCAAAATTTTGTCGAGCCATTTCCAATTTTATGAAAATCGGATGTATAGTTTAATTACAGGGACAGTCAAAAGTTTTTCTTTACATTACGGCCAATGGGAAAAATTATTGCAAGTGAATTTTAATGATGTTACAGACTTCCGAATGGTCTGAAATTTTTAATATATAATTGCTGCAAAATTTTGTCGAGCCATTTCCAATTTTATGAAAATCGGATGTACAGTTTAATTACAGGGACAGTCAGAAGTTTTTCTTTACATTACGGCCAATGGGAAAAATTATTGCAAGTGAATTTTAATGATGTTACAGACTTCCGAATGGTCTGAAATTTTTAATATATAATTGATGCAAAATTTTGTTGAGCCATTTCCAATTTTATGAAAATCGGATGTATAGTTTAATTACAGGGACACCCAAAATTTTTCCGTTACATTATGGCCAATGGGAAAACATTATTGCAAATGCATTTTAATGATTTTACAGCCTTCCGAATGGTCTGAAATTTTAAATATATAATTGCTGCAAAATTTTGTCGAGCCATTTCAAATTTTATGAAAATCGAATGCATAGTTTAATTACAGGGACAGTCAAAAGTTTTCCGTTACATTACGGGGAATGGGGAAAAAATTATTGTAAGTGCATTTTAATGATGTTACAGACTATGCACTTATGAAGCGCAAAAAATATACATTCAGTACAATATGGGGTGCAAAAAATAATTATAAAACTAGTTATAGTACGAACGCACCTTATTTGCCACGTTTGACGAGCAATTTCCAACTTGTTTAATCTTATCGAGGAGCAAATTATAAATCGCCAAAAATTATTCCAATTCCAATTTCTTTCATTGAAAATAATTTTTAAGTCGTTACAAACATTGCTTTCATATTTAAATATTTTCGTTGGTACTACTTAGTTACCCCGTCGACCAATTTCGCCAAATTGTACATATTGACATAATTTTTATTTTAAATAACGAAAGAACAAATAAATTATTATAACATCTCTCTATTCTAAAAAAAAGTAACTACCGCTGTCACCGCCGCCGCCGCCGCCGGTTTTGATTTTTTTGCGACCGGAGGCCTTTCTTCGATAATATTAACAAAAATAATGCATACAAAAATATGAAAATCGGTGGTTTTATACAGAAATGTTTGATAAACACGCTGATGAAGACAGTTTTCAAATCGAAGAATTATTTTAAGAGTTATTTAATGCTAAAGTTGGACAAAATCGTTCCACTAAAAAAGTTTTATAGCAGCAAAAACTAGACATGACAGTGTAATCATTTTTAGATCATTTTATGCGTTAGAATTTGCCGGAGTGCAGATTGCATTATTTTTTTTATTTTGACTCATTTTTTCAGGTTTTATTTCTATTTTAAATTCAAATTTTCAGCATTTCTAGAGATATTTTTTACAAATTTCAGAAAATTGCACTAATTTAAACTGTTGCCAACTGTATAAAAAGCGCCAGCAATAATGTTTGCTTCAAATTAAAAATTTATTTACACGTGACTATTATAAACAGGAAAAAAACTTTCAAATTAGAATTAAATAATTGCGTGTAAAAAGCAAGAAATTATTAAAAATTACGTCATAAAAAGTATACACGTGAATTTTAAAAGAGAAAGGATATTGTAAAATAATAAATTCATTAACATGCGTTAGAAGTCTTAGGAAAAATTACGTCATATTTACGTCACATTATAGTTATTACATAAAATGAACACAAAATAATATTGCAAAAAAGTTTAAATTTAGAAAATGCGCTAGACATTTATTTGATATTTTGAGAATTAATTTAAAATGTCTCATTTAAAAGAACTTTCTTTTCGCTTTGTTAAAAAATACCAGGAAGCAAAGACTCTCTTTACTTAATTCCTTTTATATTAGCTTATTTTGAAATGTTGTTACACGTGTATACATCATCAAGTTATTTTTATTTCGACATTTTATTTGTGTTTTTATTAATGTTGTACGAATTTATTTGTTCTTTCGTTATTTAAAATAAAAATTATATCAATTTGTATAATTTGGCGAGTGGTTTGGCGATTTATATAATTTGGCGAAATTGGTCGACAGGATAATCAAGTAGTACCGCAGCAGATTTGGCGTTAAAATTCCCCAATCATTTTATTTGTGTTTTTATCAATGTTGTACGAATTTATTTGTTCTTTCGTTATTTAAAATAAAAATTATATCAATTTGTATAATTTGGCGAGTGGTTTGGCGATTTATATAATTTGGCGAAATTGGTCGACAGGATAATCAAGTAGTACCGCAGCAGATTTGGCGTTAAAATTCCCCAATCAAAGAGAAATGAATAGAAATTCGTTTATAGGGAGATCGCCACTGTTTTCTAAATTATAATTCAATCTTTCGAAATCTTTTTAAAGCCGATCAAATTAGCATGCATTTAGAGTCTGCGGTGTCTGGACGGGGGTTGGCGAGCGTAGCTCGTAGGGGGCCGAGCCCCCTAGTTAATAAAAATACAAATAAAACGTCGAAATAAAAGTCACTTTGTGACGTAAACACCTATAACTTGCTTAAAGTCAGGTGATTTTGACAATTACGATCAAATATTATTGGCATTTAATGTTATAGTTTGGCGATAGATTTTTGGTCGACGGAATATCTAAGTAGTACCTTTTCCTTCTATAACGCTAATTTCTTAGCAAAATTTTTCCTTTTATTTTACATAAAATCACTATTTTTTTTTTTTTTTTTTTTTTGGTAGTACTTAGTTATCCTGTCGACCAAAAATCTATCGCCAAATTATAAGATTAAATGCCAATAACGGTTGATCATAAATGTCACATTCACTTGACTTCAAGGAAGTTACACATGATTACGTCATCAATTTATTTTTATTTTGACGTTTTATTTGTGTTTTTATTAATGTTATACTAATTTATTTGTTCTTTCATTATTAAAATACAACTTATGTCAATTAATGTAATTTGGCGAGTGGTTTGGAGATTTATATAATTTGGCGAAATTGGTCAACGGAATAACTAAGTAGTACCATTTTTTTTTATTAAGATGTTCCTATTTTTTTTTCACTAGGGGGCTCGGCCCCCTACGAGCTACGCTCGCCAACCCCCGTCCAGACACCGCAGACTCTAAATGCACGCTAATTTGGTCGGCTTTAAAAAGATTTCGAAAGATTGAATTATAATTTAAAAAACAGTGGCGATCTCCCTATAAACGAATTCCTATTCATTTCTCTTTGATTGGGGAATTTTAACGCCAAATCCGCTGCGGTACTACTTGATTATCCTGTCGACCAATTTCGCCAAATTATATAAATTGCCAAACCACTCGCCAAATTATACAAATTGATATAATTTTTATTTTAAATAACGAAAGAACAAATAAATTCGTACAACATTAATAAAAACACAAATAAAACGTCGAAATAAAAATAACTTGATGATGTATACACGTGTAACAACATTTCAAAATAAGCTAATATAAAAGGAATTAAGTAAAGAGAGTCTTTGTCTCCTGGTATTTTTTAACAAAGCGAAAAGAAAGTTCTTTTAAATGAGACATTTTAAATTAATTCTCAAAATATCTAATAAATGTCTAGCGCAATTTCTAAATTTAAACTTTTTTGCAATATTATTTTGTGTTCATTTTATGTAATAACTATAATGTGACGTAAATATAACGTAATTTCTCCTAAGACTTCTAACGCATGTTAATGAATTTATTATTTTACAATATCCCTTTCTCTTTTAAAATTCACGTGTATACTTTTTATGACGTAATTTTTAATAAGTTCCTGCTTTTTATACGTAATTATTTAATTCTAATTTGAAAGTTTTTTTCCTGTTTATAATAGTCACGTGTAAATAAATTTTTAATTTGAAGCAAACATTATTGCTTGCGCTTTTTATACAGTTGGCAACAGTTTAAATTAGTACAATTTTCTGAAATCTGTAAAAAATATCTCTAGAAATGCTGAAAATTTGAATTTAAAATAGAAATAAAACCTGAAAAAATGAGTCAAAATAAAAAAAAATAATGCAATCTGCACTCCGGGAAATTCTAACGCATAAAATGATCTAAAAATGATTACACTGACATGTATAGTTTTTGCTGCTATAAAACTTTTTTAGTGGAACGATTTTGTCCAACTTTAGCATTAAATAACTCTTAAAATAATTCTTCGATTTGAAAACTGTCTGCATCAGCGTGTTTATCAAACATTTCTGTATAAAACCACCGATTTTCATATTTTTGTATGCATTATTTTTGTTAATATTAACGAAAAAAGGCCTCCGGTCACAAAAAAATCAAAACCGGCGGCGGCGGCGGCGGCGGCGGCGGCGGCGGCGGCGGCGGCGGCGGCGGTGACAGCGGTAGTTACTTTTTTTTAGAATAGAGAGATACTCATAGAGCGGTTTTTATTCTTTTAGTTAATTTGAATTTTTTTCGTTGCTAGAGTAACGGATGTAATGTTAGATATTTTGAGGTTTAGACGCCAAAGACACCGCCAAATTAGAAAAATATTAAAAATGTCATGAATTGTTGGATTTATAAGAATTTACTTGGCACCAATCGATTCAGCATACAAAAATACATTAAATTATGCAATCATATTATAATCATCTGACGCATAATTATAATATCCGATTTTTAAGGAATTTTTTCCCTCCCCTTGCAAAAACGCCGTTAGGGGTGATACTTTAGAAAAACCTTTCTTAGCGATACTATATAGATATGCTATTTGGCGGTGACTCGGTGATCGAAAATTAGTCCAATATCATTTGAATTATTACATAACAGAGGAGAAATTACGAAGAAAGACGAAGAAGAAATGACGAATTACTTGCAATTTCTTTTTTCAAAATGTTGAATTTTTCGATAATAATAACGCATGATTGTATAATTTTCCTTAAAAACTATCTTCATTTCCCAGATTTGGAAGTTGTGAAATTTCCTATAAATGACATTGGCGATATGACTTAAGAAAAAATGAAATAAACAATAGATAATATCTCTCTATTCTAAAACAAAGTAACTACCGCTGTCACCGCCGCCGCCGGTTTTGAATTTTTTGTGACCGGAGGTCTTTCTTCGTTAACATTAAGAAAAATAATGCATACAAAAATATGAAAATCGGTAGTATTATACAGAAATGTTTGATAAACACGCTGATGTAGACAGTTTTCAGATCGAAGAATTATTTTAAGAGATATTTAATGCTAAAGTTGGACAAAATCGTTCCACTAAAAAAGTTTTATAGGAGCAAAAACTGTTCATAGGAATTTAATCATTTTTAGATCATTTTATGCGTTAGAATTTGCCGGAGTGCAGATTGCATTAATTTTTTTATTTTGACTAATTTTTTGAGGTTTTATTTCTATTTTAAATTCAGATTTTCAGCATTTCTAGAGATATTTTTAACAGATTTTAGAAAGTGATATTTATTTAAACTGTTGCCAACTGTATAAACAGCGGAAACAATAATGTTTGCTTCAAAAAAAAAAAAAAAAAAAACATTTATACGTGTAAATAAATTAAAAATTTATTTACACGGGACTATTATAAACAGAAAAAAATATTTGGAATTAGAATTAAATAATTATGTACAAAAAGCAGGAACTTATTAAAAATTACGTCATAAAAACTATAATTACACGTGAATTTTAAGAGAGAAAGGAATTTGTAAAACAATAAATTTATTAACATGCGTTAGAAGTCTTAAATAGGAGAAATTACGTCATATTTACGTCACATTACAGTTATTACATAAAATGAACACAAAATAATATTGCAAAACGGTTTAAATTTAGAAATTGCGCTAGACATTTATTAGATATTTTAAGAGGATACTTTTCAACTATTTTTGTTAGGAAAGCGCAAATAATATTTCCTTTCTAACACAAGTATTTTCACGTGAATATTAAAAAGAGAAAGAATAGTTTGGTCAAAATTACGTCAGATTAAAAACGATTAATTTAAAATGTCTCATTTAAAAGAACTTTCTTTTCACTTTGTTAAAAAATACCAGGAGACAAAGACTCCTTTACTTAATTCCTTTTATATTAGCTTATTTTGAAATGTTGTTACACGTGTCTACGTCATCAAGTTATTTTTATTTCGACGTTTTATTTGTATTTTTATTAATGTTGTACTAATTTATTTGTTTTTTCGTTATTTAAAATAAAAATTTTGTCAATTTGTATAATTTGGCGAGTGTTGTGGTGATTTATATAATTTGGCGAAATTGGTCGACGGGATAATCAAGTAGTACCGCAACGGATTTGGCGTTAAAATTCCCCAATCAAAGAGAAATGAATAGAAATCCGTTTATAGAGAGATCGCCACTGTTTTTTAATTATAATTCAATCTTTCGAAATCTTTTTAAAGCCGATCAAATTAGCGTGCATTTAGAGTCTACGGTGTCTGGACGGGGGTTGGCGAGCGTAGCTCGTAGGGGGCCGAGCCCCCTAGTTTGCTTAAAAAAAGGGATAATGTTCATTGATCTGAGTTCGAGTTTATAAATATCACATGATTTTAAAGTCATTAGAAATTCCTCTAATTAAATTTTTAGATTCATTTCTATAATCTAACGCAAGCGATAATGAGACAAATATTGCGTATCAATTGTAATCTTTCTCATTAAATTAATTTTTAAGTATTACAAATATTTCTTTCAGGTTTAAATTAAATTACAAATATTTCTTTTAGGTTTAAATTAAATATATTCGTTTTTTAACATAATCCCTCATTTAAATGAATTTTTCTTTCTTTTTTTACAATTAAATATCAGTAATTATTTTTTCATTTATTTTCTAACGGATACAGCGATTTCAATTCATTTGTCGCCAAAAAATTACTTCTGGCAATCTTTTCGTTCAAAATAACAATAAAATGCGAAATTTATTACCAAAAATCATAGGTATCCCTGTATATTTTACTCATAAACCACCACGTGAATATTCTCTGTCGAATGACACTATTTGCAAAAAAATCCACCGGGTAGTTTTTGTAAACATTCGGGCGGAACTTTTAGATCTTACTGCTTTATAATATACTAGCAGGCTATGCCCTCTGCGCTGGTCAATTTTAAACGTTGGTGAATTTGAACATGCATTTTAAACAATATGGACCTTACTCATTGCTGAAAACGATACGAACGTCATTGTGATATAATATTACCTTAAGCGTTGGACAAAATTTAGCTATTAAGAAGTAATTCTTTTAGTTGATTACTAACAATGCACTTTTCGTAGGGTAATGAGACCGTTATGACTACAGGAATTAATAGCCCTATAACTAATCAACATATAATGAAATGTTATATACTAACACCATTCCTGAAACGTCATGTAACAGTGCCACTTGTATCAAAATACGTTCTGTAGATTTAAAAAAAAAGGCTAAACTTTCATAATCAGGTTCACTTAATTTTTTTACTTTCTTTTTTTTTCTCTATGACTAAGTAGCGTTGAACAATATGTATACACTAAAACCTTTCCAAAATTATTACCTAACCACTTGGGCAGAGATGTCATACATGCCTCATAAAGGCGCGATTTTTTTCTGACGCCAATGTGAGAAACATTGCAATACGCACAATACTTAACTGCCGCCAAAGTGTCGTTATTTTGCTTGATATGGTAACCCGGAAGTTGTTGTTAATGCTGTTTATGTTTTCGACAAATTGGCGTCGGTAAAAAATCGCGCCAATATGTGGCGTATATGACATCTGTACCACCATTTGTGGTATATCCTATCAAAGTATTATGAACAGTCGGAATGAAATGCAAATTTCCGTTTTAAATATATAGTAGATGATGATGATGCGATTTTGTGTTGTAGAATTCATCGTGAAATTTTCGCTTTAAACATAAACGATGCTTTCAACATTATAGCTAATACACCAATATGTGAAGTATCCGATTACGGAAGGTTAACTTGGATTCCCATGAGCCCAAAGAAAAGTGAATAATTGGCTTTTGTGATACTTTTATGTTAGCCGGGCGCAAGTAATAAATCAACAAAGATTGTTTTCATACCATATTCTTATATTTATTATTTTCATTTAAGATACAAACCTTTCACTCATTTAAACCTTTCACTCATTCTTTCATTTAAAATGCATGCCTTACACTAATTTCATTTAAAAAACTGAAAAGATAAACAATAACAGGAAATAATTCCGTAATTAAAAACAAAGAATTATTTTTAATTTACATACGCAAAATGTAACTACTGATACTGGCAATTTTAAAAATGCTATTGGCGAGATCTGCGCACGGCTGTCATAAATGTACCCATTTTTTAGGTGCGTTCGTAATTATATAAATACGTAGCACCTATAGTCGTCGTTCAGTCCGTACGTCTGTCCGTCCGTCTGTCTGTCCGCATATAACGGAGCAAAAACTACCCAACCGAATGGTCTGAAATTTGAAATATAAGATTGTTGTAAAATTTTGTCGAGCCATTTCAAATTTTATGAAAATCGGATGTATAGTTTAATTACAGGGACAGTCAAATTTTTTCTTTACATTACAGCCAATGGAAAAAATTATTGCAAATGCATTTTAATGATGTTACAGCCTTCCGAATGGTCTGAAATTTTGAAGATATAATTGTTGCAAAATTTTGTCGAGCCATTTCAAATTTTAGGAAAATCGGATGTATAGATTAATTACAGGGACAGTCAAAAGTGTTCGGGGAATGGGAAAAAAATTATTGGGAGTGCATTTTAATGATGTTAAAGTCTACGCACTTTATGAATTGCAAAAAATTATAGATTCAGTACAATATGGGGTGCAAAAAATAATTATAAAACTTGTTATAGTACGAACGCACCTCATTTGCCACGTTTGACGAGCAATTTCCAACTTGTTCTTTTTATCGAGGAGCAAATTATAAATCGCCAAATACTATTCCGATTCCAATTTCTTTCATTGAAAATAATTTTTAAGTCGTTACAAACATTGCTTTCATATTTAAATATTTTCGTTGGTACTACTTAGTTATCCCGTCGACCAATTTCGCCAAATTATGCAAATTGACGTAATTTTTATTTTAAATAACGAAAGAACAAATAAATTGTTATAACATTAATAAAAATACAAATAAAACGTCGAAATAAAAATCACTTTGTGACGTAAACACGTGTAACTTGCTTAAAGTCAGGTGAATTTGACATTTACGATCAACCATTATTGGCATTTAATCTTATAGTTTGGCGATAGATTTTTGGTCGACGGAATATCTAAGTAGTACCTTTTCGTTCTATAACGCTAATTTCTTAGTAAAATTGTTCCTTTTATTTTACATAAAATCACTATTTTTTTTTTGGTACTACTTAGTTATCCCGTCGACCAAAAATCTATCGCCAAATTATAAGATTAAATGCCAATAACGGTTGATCGTAAATGTCACATTAACTTGACTTCAAGGAAGTTACACGTACTTACGTCACCAAGTTATTTTCATTTCGACGTTTTATTTGTATTTTTATTAATGTTATACTAATTTATTTGTTCTTTCATTATTAAAATACAACTTATGTCAATTAATGTAATTTGGCGAAATTGTTCAGCGGGATAACTAAGTAGTACCATTTTTTTTATTAAAATGTTCGGTGTTTTTTTTTTTTTTTTTTTTTTTTTTTCAAACTCTTAGAGCCGTTTTTATTCTTTATCCAAAAGAGTTAATTTGAATTTTTTTTCGTTGCTAGAGTAACGGATGTAATGTTAGATATTTTGAGGTTTAGACGCCAAAGACACCGCCGAATTAGAAAAATATGAAAAATGTCATGGACTGTTGGACTTATAAGAATTTACTTGGCATCAATCGATTCAGCATACAAAAATACATTAAATTATGCTATTATCTGACGCATAATTATAATATCCGATTTTTAAGGAATTTTTTCCTCTCCCCTTGCAAAAACGCCGTTAGGGGTGATACTTTAGAAAATCCTTTCTTAGCGATACTGCATAGATATGCCATTTGGCGGTGACTCGATGATCGAAAATTAATCCAATATCATTTGAAATATTACATAACAGAGAAGAAATTACAAAGGAAGAAGACGAAGAAGAAATGGCGAATTACAAAAGACTTGCAATGGTTTTTTTTTTTTTCAAAATGTTGAATTTTTCGATAATAATAACACATGATTGTATAAATTTCCTTAAAAACTATCTTCATTTCCTAGATTTGGAAGGTGTGAATTTTCCTATAAATGATATTGGCGATATGACTGAAGAAAAAATGAAATAAACAATAGATAATATTTGCTTAAAAAATGGATAATATTCATTGATCTGAGTTCGAGTTTATAAATATCACATGCTTTCGGAATTACGGTGAAAAACATTTTAAAAAATATGAAATTATTTTACAATATGTATGTGTGGCAGAAATTCACACTAAAATTTAAGTATTTGATTCCATTTTAAAATATTAACTCATATCTATATAAGTTACAATTGAATATAAAAATGTACTCAAAAAAAGATCTCGTTCACTTGAAAAAACACCATTTATGAGAATATCCTCAAGCTAGTGTCACACTTATGCATTTTTGACTTAAAATCACATTGTTTGGCGACAAAAGTAAAATAAAAAATTGTAAAGAAATAAATAATAATTAGACATGTAACTCACAATTACGTGATGGGGTTTAGATAAAAATAAAAAGAAAAGAACAAAAAGAAAAAAAAAGTCAGTAAAAATTCATCTAATCAAATTTTCAGATTCATTTCTATAATCTAACGCAAGCGATAATGAGCCAAATATTGCGTATCAATTGTAATCTTTCTCATTAAATTAATTTTTAAGCATTACAAATATTTCTTTCAGGTTTAAATTAAATTACAAACATTTTTTATTGGTTTAAATTAAATATATTCTTTTTTTAACATAACCCCTCGTTTAAAAGGATTTTTCTTTCTTTTTTTACAATTAAATATGAGTAATTATTTTTTCCTTTATTTTCTAACGGATACAGCGATTTCAATTCATTTGTCGCCAAAAAATAACCCCTGGCAACCTTTTCGTTCAAAATAACAATAAAATGCGAAATTTATTACCAAAAATCATAGTTATCCCTGTATATTTGTCTCATAAACCACCACGTGAATATTCTCTATCGAATGACACTATTTGCAAAAAAATCCACCGGGTAGTTTTTGAAAACATTCGGGCGGAACTTTTAGATCTTACTGCTTTTTAATATATATGATATGATATGATATGATATGATGATGATTATAAAAATCTTAAGTATGGTAGGAAAATGCAAAATTTTATGCTTGGTATTTGAAAAAAAAAATAATATTTATTTGTATAAACGTAGCTAAAATATGGTAGAAATAATATGTTTATATTGTTTATAACTGTTGTGAATTTTTTTATCAATCTGTTCTTTCAAAGTAAAAATAAATAAGTGAATAATTAAATAAATATAATCGTAAGAAAACATAAATGTTTTCAGATTTCTTCCATAATGAAATTTTATTAACCCATTACCTGCTAGAGTTGC
Organism: Maratus speciosus; assembly: GCA_963932465.1. Taxonomy (NCBI): domain Eukaryota; kingdom Metazoa; phylum Arthropoda; class Arachnida; order Araneae; family Salticidae; genus Maratus; species Maratus speciosus. The sequence continues at coordinate 126,024,960 of OZ010798.1, read as the reverse complement.
GTTTTCGCAACGTTAAAAATAAATTTTAATTAACTATCAAGATAACACTATTTTAGGTAGCTTTCATTACAAAAAGCTACCTATTGCAGCCGTTCGGAGGAAAGCGATTTCAAAAAATTTTGATATATTTTCATCGATCATGACCCCCAGACCCCGAAACCACCCTCCGTTCAAAATTGATATATATATATATATATATATATATATATATATATATCCATATATATATATATATATATATATATATATCTGACCTATGTCACACTGTAACTCTCGCATTTATGAACCGATTTGGGTGTAATTCGGTGTGTACATAGTATATACCAATGTCTCGACCGAGTTCGTTGGCCAGCTTCATCCGCCATTTTGTTTCAAAATGGCGGCCATTTAAAATTTTTTGAAAAATTTAAAATTTGAAATGTGGTACCAAAAAATTGAAAATGTAAAAAGATTTTTTTCTTATGTATTTGACCTTTATACAAAGACTCCGGAGCAGTTTTTGTTTCGTCTATATCTTAAAAAATGGCTGAGTTATAGCATTTTGAATTTCTAGCGTGGCTGACATTTTGAAACGTCCTGAAATTTGTCACGCAATAAAAGGCGTATTTATGAACCGATTTGGATGTAACTTCGTTTATACATAGTACATACCAGTGCCTCGACCGAGTTCGTTAGCCAGCTTCATACGCCATCTTGTTTAAAAATGGCGGCCATTTAAATTTTTAAGAAAAATTTAAATTTGAAATGTGGTACCAAAAAATTGAAAATTTAAAAAATATTTTTTTTGTGTGTTTGACCTTGATAAAAAGATTCGGGATCAGTTTTTGTTTCGTCTATATATTAAAAAATGGCTGAGTTATAGCATTTTGAATTTCTAGCGTGTCTGACATTTTGAAACGTCCTGATTTTTGTCACGTGATAACAGACGTATTTATGAACCGATTTGGATGTACCTTGGTGTGTGCATAGTACATACAAATATCTCGACCGAGTTCGTTGGCCAGCTTCATCCGACATCTTGTTTCAAAATGGCAGCCATTTAAATAAATTTTAAAAATTTAAAATTTAAAATGAGATACCAAAAAATTGGAAAATGAAAAAGATTTTTTTCGTATGTGTTTGACCTTTATACAAAGATTCCGGAACAGGTTTTGTTTTGTCTATATCTAAAAAAATGGCTGAGTTATAGCATTTTGAATTTCTACTGTGGCTGACATTTTAAAACGACCTGATTTTTGTCACGCGATAACAGGCGTATTTATGAACTGTTTTGGTCTGTACATAGTACATACCAATGTCTCGACTGAGTTCGTTGGCCAGCTTCATTCGCCATCTTGTTTCAAAAGGGTTGCCATTAAAAAAAATGTAATTTAAAATTTAAAATGAAGTAATAAAAAATTGGAAAATGAAAAAGATTTTTTTTTTTTTTTTTTTTTTTTGGCCTTTATACAAAGATTCTGGAGCAGTTTTCGTTTCTGAAAATTTGTTCTTTTGTTTATATCTTAAAAAATGGTTGAATTATAGCGCTTTGAATTTCTAGCATGGCTAACACTTTGAAACGATCTTGTATTTGTCACGCGATAACACACGTATTCGCCTATTTCGATGGAAGAAGGCAAGTGGATAGTATACGAAGCTCACTGGCCAGCTTCATCAACCATCTTGCTTCAAAATGGCGGCCAATTAAATAAAATTATATATAAAGTGAGGTGCAAAAAATTAGAAATTGAAAAATGTTTCTTTCTTAAATACTTGACCTTGATATAAGGATTCAGGAGCATTTTTTGTTTGTCTTTATCTTAAAAAATGGCTCAGATATAGCAGTTTCAATTTCTAATGTGGGTGACATTTTGAAAAATCTGATTTTTTGCCTGCGACTGCACTCGTATATATCAACCGATTCCGATGTGAGTGAGCATGTGCACAGCAATTACTAAGGTCTCGACCAAGTTCACTGGTTAGCCTCATCCACCATGTTGTCTTAAAATGGAAGGCACTTTAAGAAATCGCCGAATTTGGCAGCCAAATATAAGTTACTTTAAATAAAAGCAGCTTGGATAAAGCTGACTAATGTCGCGAAATTCTCATTCATAATGATTTACTATTGATAAAAATTAGTATTGAATCTCCTATATTCGGTTTCCACTAAATTGAGCTTCGTGTGTTTGAATAATATAAGTTGGCTTTTTTAAAATAAGGAATATGAAAGCTACCTCTTCCTCCCGGCACTGGCCGGAAGGACTTTTTGAATTAAAAAAATTGCTTTGACTAATTATAGAAAGTTTGAACATTAAATAAAGCTAAGATTATCTTTCAATATATGTGTTGGAAAACGTAAAAAAGTTCTACCTTATAGTTTCGGCAGTTTATGGGTTAAAGGAATGCGTTTATAATTTGTTTTCAAGAATATGCATATATTTTTAAAAGCATTTCACTGCATAAGTACAATAGTATAAATTTTACCTTTTTTTTTTTTGTTTGGTAGAAATGAAATTTGACAAATGAAACCGTTATCTATTTCATTTTTGCAAATATTATATTTTATCTTTTTTTTTTCGGTTGTTAATTTATGAAAAGTAATCACTGCGTAAATAAAACATGGCTGTTCCTGGTTTTTATTATTATTATTATTATCTTTAGATTAATATAACTGTAACTTCATTTATGAATTTAGTATTTGTAAATCTGATAATTTAGCATTTTGATTCATTTTTAAATTAAATAAAGTAATCTCAACATAAACGAAAAAAAGGAGTAAGATTTTATTACTTCTCCTTACTAATAAAATTTCACAGATATATGAATTAATGCATTTTTAAAAATATTATTATAATCATTTTCTGTATGATTGAAAAACTCTAAAACATAAATTATACATAAGCAAAAGCATGTGCTTTTCAAGCAATTTTGTAATGAAATTTGACAAAGACATGCTCTTTCTTCTAAAAGAACCGCAAATTCCCAAACAGGTTCTTATTATGCAGATGACTTTCTAAGAATAACGAACTGAGAAGCCATACCTCGTCCAGCGATATTTCCACTCCTTTCGTCCCATATGTACTTATGCTAACTACTAAATGGAGAAAAGATCAATTCCAACCACCCTAGACACACTGTCTGTTGTCTGAACGAAAACCGGCTCTGGTCAAAGCCGCCTCAAGACTACAAGCCAAACACAAGGTTTCGTGACGTCACGACGCGGAGCTTAGATCAGCCGTGGAGAGCACATGCGTTATTAAAACATATTAATTCTTTCCTCTATATTTCAACTTATTATCAGAGCACATGGGAAAAAAATAAAAACTTATAGTTTAAAGACGCTAATTAAGTGCTTTTAAATCAATTTCGATCACTCGAAACAATAATAATAACGATAACACAAAAACAATATTTATGAAATAATATCACTGTGTCAATGAAAATGTGCATCAGAATTAAAGTTACATTAAAGAAAATTCGTTCGTTAATGAAAAAAATCCCAAGTATTAAATTTATTTTAGTAGACAGTTTTTATTATTTATTCTACTTTGAAATTTAGAAACAATATCAATTATCTATTTGGTATATATTCAAAAACAAGACATTATACATTATTACATACATTTATATATATATATATATACATAAATTTGTAGTTTAAACACATAAATTGAATTATTTTGCTTTCAGTTATTTCAAAATAAATAAATGTGCTGATAGCATATAAATATAATTTGAAAATAAAACTTACCTTGAAAAGAATATGTTATCAGGCTGAGTAAAACACACGTGCACGTAAAATAGCAAGATACAAAATTCAAATGTTCGGGGCTGGCGCGTTGGCAGTTAGCCAGCCCCGGGCTGTGACGTCACACGTGGGGGGATGAAGGGCGTGTCTGGCTTGTAGTCTTGAGGCGGTTTTGCTCTGGTTTACTTTCTGCTTTTTTTTTTCTTTTTCTTTCTGCGACCGAAAGGGTTTTCATCTTCTTTTTTGTTATGTTTTTTTCTTTCTTTGTTCTTTCATTTTTTTTTTCGAATGTATGGATGTGTGGCACGCATAGCGGTTAGTTTTGAATTGCGTCGATGTTGCGTCATGTTTTGGAAGAAGCTATTTTCTGCTATTCATGAATCGATTTGTTAATTATTTAAGTATTATTGCGGTTATGTATGTTATTGTATTATGCAGGTTAGAAGTTTCACCATCTTGTGAAGAAATTGTATTTGTTATATGAATAGCTCACAAGGAAGATAAAATTGTGGAATATTCTTCTTGTGAAAAATAAATAAATAAATAAATAAATAAAAATCTGCGGAATCTTTATATATCGACCCTTAAAAAAAATAAGAATTTAGTTTTTTTTATTTGTTTTATTTATTTATTTGTGATTTCTTACCAGTTGAAGACACAACGAAACGTTTTTATGCTAAATACTCTTTAAGGTAAAAACTTTTTTTACGCTTCGTACTAAACTAGTTTAAGTAAATTTAATTTAAATAAATACATTTATATAACTACAGGTTTGTCATATGCATTTATACGTATGTTTAACAAAAATGATCGTATTATACGGTTTAGGACAAAATCTAAATGGATTAAAATTGCTTCAAACTCAAAATTAAGGCCCGAGTCTCTGCATTGTCAACTTGACTTTGATTTTGTTAGTGCACTTAGAACTTATCCAATCTGGGAAACAGTGTAAATTTAAATAAACTATTTCAAGAAAGCTAAAAAGATGCAAAGGCAAAAGCAATAATCCTTTTAAAAATATTTTTGTTTTGTGCAACCGATAATGCTTTTAGAACAAGATAAAATAAAGTATCTATAAGTCATTCTAAACTGTACTATTATTCGATGTATTAAATTAATTCATTTTAATGGTACTTTAAAATACCGTCTGGGCATAAAGGGTTATACAATGTTTTATTTCCTTCCTATTGCCGTATATTAGAAAAGAAACAAAGCAAAAATTACAATTTTTTTAAAATAAATGCATTAGTTCGCGCTTTTCACGAAACGTAAATCAAAGCGGTTATCTTTTATTATAATCAACACCCAAACTCAATTAACGTAATGTAACAAAAAAATTTTGTAGCAAAATGAATTGCAATCATCAGATTAGGGTGATTTTTACATTGGATGTTTATAAAATAATGTTTTTATTTTTTATATTTTTTAACTATTTATATTTTTATATTCAGGTTTCATTTGCAATCTATTTTTCCGTTATGATTTTGCTTTTCGATTTTATTTAAATGCAGATAATTCAAAATGGTTAGTTTTGGCTTGCATCAATGTTGCGTTATGTTTTAAATATGACAAGGAAGTTTTTTCTGCTATGAACGAATCCATCTATTAATAACTTAGTAGAGATGGATATTATTTAACATATTAGGATAAACAGCAATGTTATTGTACAGTACAGAGTCCAAAGTCCGGAATCCTCGGGACTTTACGAAGTCCGAGCTTCGGATTTTTCCGAACTTTGGGTCATCAAAAATATTGCTTTTCCAATAAAAAGAAAAAGAAAATTCACTAGTTAAAAAGGCAAAATATGAAGTTCATATATTAAAAATTGCATATAACAATTATTAATACTAAATTAAACAATAATTTTTATTAAATAAATCATAACAAAATAAAAAGTAAATCAAAAAGATTTATTTAAAGGAACCTACAATTTAAGAAGAAATTGTAACTTTCTTAACTATTGAACATTTTAGTTAATGTGGGCTACTTTATTAACTTAGGTATATCATTAAGAAGCTTTTCTTTTATTCTGTACATAGATATGAGTTAAGATTCGGTAGTTTCTTTGCTCTAGACCTTTTTTGTTTCAACAATTTTTTTTTTTTACTTATTTCTTGAATATTGCCGCTGGAAAGTCCGAACTTTGGAGAATTCCGAATTTTGTGTGACCGAACTTTAGATTTTGTACCGTATTATAGTTTATTATTTAGTATCAGATTAACGGAAAGTCCCTGTTAAATTTGAAACGCATTACCCGCAAAGCATTTTCTTTTTAAGCTGAAACAATAGAATTTTTAATTAACAATAGAATTTAGATTTTTAGAAATACATATTAAAATTATAATAAAAATAAAATTTCCGAATTTTTTTCCTATATTAATAAAAAAATAGCTTAAAAAAATACTTTCAAACAACAACAAAAAAGTACTTTTTAAACACTTGTTATGACGCGCCAAAGCGAGAAGAAACAACGTCATTAATTAACAACCGAAGCCAGTCAAAAATCTTCCTTTCATGTCTTTGTAAGACTTCAGTGACTAGCAAGTACACTGGTTATCAAAAATTAAGGAAAAGTCACAAAATGCTAATTTTCAAATACGCGAACACTCAAAAGGAAATAATATAATTCAAATAATTACTATCTCTACAACACAGCTATTCCTTATAACATCTCATTCATGTCACACATGGTCACAAATGTCACGTTCACTACGGTGAAGCGGAAAAATATTAAATTCCATACATTTCATTATGAGTCTCAAATGATCACTATATGTGACTCCACTGAGACGTCACTGTGACTTCTGCTTTGGGACGAGTCACCATGTGACTTTACAATGTAGTTACATTGTGACTCTCATGTGACTGTCATTTGTAGAATCAATTTCAAAGTCATCGGGAACGCTGCATTGTGATAAGTTACCAAATAATGTCACATTAAAGTCACATGATGACTTTCAGGTGACAGAGAGACTACTGTGAAGTCACCATTGTGCTCTTTTGGGAAAAGTCTCCATGTGACTATAATATGATATTATTTGGTGACTTATCATAATGCGACGTTCATGATAACTATCAAATTGAGTCTCAAAATGACAATCACATGAGAGTCACAATTTAACTACATTGTAAAGTCACCTTGTGACTCGTCACAAAGCAGCAGTCACATTGACTTCTCAGTGGAGTCGCATATAGTGATCATTTGAGACTCATAATGAGATGTATGGAATTTCCTATTTTTTTGCTTCACCGTAGTGACTGTGACACTTGTGACCATGTGTGACATGAATGAGATGTTATATGGGCTAGCTGTGTTGTAGAGATAGTAATTACTCGAATTATATTATTTCCTTTTGAGTGTTCGCGTAATTGAAAATTAGCATTTTGTGACTTTTCCTTAATTTTTGATAACCAGTGTATTATCAGATCCAGAAAAATGAATAAAGCTTGTAGGTGTGAAGCAATCCCGCAAGTAACCAATCAGAGTCCAATTTGCTAGAAAATATCTGGTCATTCGCTAGAAAACAACGTTACATTGCTCTACGACTGTTAAATAGTTCCGAGAAACGATATAGAGTTTCACAGTTATTTTATTGCAAAATAATCATTATTCTTGATTCAAATACTGCAACTGCTTTCGTTCTGTACGAAGGCAAAAAGCGGTGATTTTTTTATAATTGAGACCCACACCAAATGAACATACTGTACCGAAAATGTTTTGGTGCAACATGAACTGCAGTTATCAAATTAGTGATTTTTAGATTGAATGCATATAAAATAATGTGGTTTTTTTAAAACTGTTTTTATTTTTATACTTATTCAGGGATCATTTGCAATCCGTCTTCTTCTGTTATGGTTTTTCTTTTTCTGTTTATTTGATTGCAGGTCATTCAAAATTGTTAGTTCTGGCTTGCATCAATGTTGCGTTATGTTTTAAAAATGACAGGGAAGTTATTTTCTGCTATTGACGCATCGATCTATTAATAACTTCGTCTCTTTAATTCTGCCTAGACATTGTGCTTGTCATGCTTCACATTAATTAACGAGTGTGGATTTTTGTCAGGCTTATTGAAATAACAAGAATATAAGTTACTAATAATCAATAACTGATATTATTAAAATATAAATTATTTTAATTATTTTAATTCTGACATTATTATTCATTTATTAAAGTATTGCATGAATATAAATCTATGACCATTAAAATTGCTGCACATATGAATTGAGTTTAATATATTTAAACTTATTTAAATTAACACTGTTAAATGCTCTGTTTAAGGCGGAATAGAAATTGCAACCGTTTATGAAAAGAATGAATACACCGGCCTCCAAAAGTTAAGGAACAGGGACTGGATCCTTTCAATTGTACACGGTTTGTCGAATATCGACCAAAATTATTGGCGAATTGTTCTTGAAGTTCTGGGATGTAAAGAACATGTTTGATTTCATATTTCTCGGTGAAACCTATGCAACAGAAAATGCTGAAAATGGTTTGTCACTGCGTTAAATGACTATTTGGGTTCTGTTCAACGTTTGTGTGCATTTGGGTAAGCATAGCACTCTTACTGGTGAAGATGTTATTGTGTCCGTGAAAAATTCAAACGTTTTTGTTTATAGCATACAGGGTTTTCAACCAAATTTAACACAACTTTCAGAAAACCTGACAAAGAACAGTAGCAAGAGTACACTGCAATTAAAAGATAAATATATTGAATATTTGATTAGATATGGGCATTTGTATGGAATTTTTTAAAACTGCGCATGCGTGGAAGATTTCAAATTTTTATTTGCTAATTTGGTAGTCAGCTATTTTGGGAAACTTCTATAAAAAGTTCAGTGAAATATTGTGAAAACTCAGTAACATATATAGTGAGCTGATTGAAAAGTTGTGGAAAATCACTTATAACTAAGCTATTTTTAGAAAGCAACTCACTATATCGTCCCTATCTTTGTGAATTTTCGCGATATTTGACTGGTCTTTTTATATAACTTGCTCTAGATAGCTGACTACCAAATTATAAAATAAAAATTTTAGAATCTTCCGCGCATGCGCAGTTAAAAATTATTTCACTCCAATGCACATATCTCATCAAATATTCAATATATTCATGTTTTAATTGCAGTATACTGTTGCTCTGTTCCTTGTCAGGTTTTCGGAAAGTTGTGTTAAATTTGATTGAAAACTCTGTATGTTATAAAAAAAAACTTTTTCATTTTTCACAGAAACAGTAACATCTTCCCGAATATGAGTGCTATGCTTGCCCAAACATACACAAACGTTGAACAGGATCCAACTAGTAATTTAACACAGTTAAAAACTATTTTTACCATTTTCTGACACATAGGTGATCGCAAGCATTATTTTATTATTAAATTTATTATTAGCCCCCTAATTGTCATCCCGACTAAATCTTCACTGAGAAATATGAAATCAAACATGTTCTTTACATCCCAGAAGTTTAAGAACAATTCGCCAATAATGTTGGTAGATATTCGACAAAACGTGTACAATCGAAAGCATCCAGTCCCCGTTCTTTAACTTTTGGAGGCCAGTGTATAACATCTATTATGCTATCATCTGAATTTCATTAAAACGGGTTAGAAGTAACACGCACTACTTTTATACTAAAGTACAGATAATTATGTTACAATAATTACATAATACTTCCACTGGATAATATATGTCAGCTTCATTCTTTCAGCATTACATTTCACTTTAAGGGGGTCGGGAAAGTCCTATCTCCGCCATGTTAAATTCACAAACTTTATGTACCTTTTTCTCAGAAATGGTGAAAGATAGATGTTTAGATTTTTTAGAGTAGTTAGAATAACATGATTTACGTATTTTAACCTACCATTTTCTTTCTAAGTGAAACTCAAAATTAATTATTAATTAGTTATTGAAAGTCTTTTTTAAATTAGGATTTTTGGTGAGATTTCATTGCCTAAAATAAATAATTCTCAACAAATCATTAAATCCCTGTGTTAAAGTATACAATATAACATAATACAGGTATTAAATAAAAATCTGAGTTCTTAAGTTTAATAGATATTGAGAAAAGGAACATAAACATGAAAAATCCTAGTTTTGAGAAAAAGTCAATTAAAGATTTAAATAGCCATTAAGCTGTGAAGTACTCTTAGAAAGAATGAATAATTTCAACACTTATTTTATATATATATATAAACATGTGTGACAAATCGTTGGAAAGATAAAAGTTTAAATTATTTAATGATATAAAAAAGTAAAAACCGATTTTTTTGGTTGAATTTTGCTTTCCCGGTCCCCTGAAGATACCTTTACCCCTTGGAACGAATATTTTGAATTTTAAAATTTTTAAGAGGTCTGGATTCTTAAAATTGGAAAAAAAAGAAAAAAAGAAAGGCCATGTTCAACATTTAATATCTGAAAATATAACTGATTTAAAAAAACAAGTTTTATTGGGATGAAAGGTATAAGTATGTTATTTCATTTCATGTATTTAAAAAATTGCAAGATGCAGAATTAGTATTTACAGGACGCTCTAAACTATCAGACATTTGTCGAGCAGAAAATTAGTATAACTGTTTACCTGCAGGATTACAAAATAGATTTTGCAACTAGAATGACATTTTTCATGCCTAATTGTACTTCAGACTATAATAATTACCTTGAATCTAAATCAACTTGTATTTAAAGTATTTTTATATTTTTAATACAAAGTTGTATTTAGCTAATACAAAATTTTGAAATTTTCAACTATATAATCACATAAAATATATTTATTTGAACAATAAAACTGAAATTTTAGATTCAGTTTATACAAATTAACATGAAATAATTTTTTTGAAATTTTCAGGAAAATATATTCAGAAGTTTTTGAGATACCACGCTCGTTATGCCCCAAAACACGTCATTTTGGAGGAAAATGACTTCAAAGTTTCGGAAACGCCGCTTCAGCTGTTGAGCGGGTATAATTCTAAACGACGTAACTTCTGTTCTAATGGGAATTTCGAGGAAACAATTATATCGAAATGTTTAGAAAAGGTTGCAGTTTAACACCTAGCTTTAAGATTCCTGAGACCCCTTAAGTTTAAAATTGCTACTATAAAAAATGTCTTAAAAATGTGACCTAAACATACAAATAAGTAATTAAATTTTTTTAAATTTTATTTAAGAAAAGTATATAAAATTAACCGAAAAAGTGCTATTTTCTTAAAATTATTTAAATTTAAAACTATTAAATATAAACACATTTTACGAATTACATAATAAATGTAATATTGTTATACAGGAACTATTCTGTGATAATAACATCAATATTTTAAAAGTTATTAGGAATAAAAAAGTAAACAATGGTGAAAATTCCTGAAAAACGTTAATAATGCAAAAGTTAAAACTGTGTAACTCATAAACGTTTTATTAAATCAGCATAAGAATAGTTTATTTCCTTTGAATATACCTTTAAAAACATAATTTAAAAATTTTGAGGTAATGGAACTGTTATTTATTGAGTTATGACAATTTTTCCGCAAAATTTTACAAAATAAAATAAAATAAAATAAATAAATATAAGTTGAGAAAAATGAGAATATAACTTATAAATTATTTTTATAAAGTTTGTAAGAAGTATAGATGTTTAAACCTTTAACTACTGGCGGTACTTATAAGTATCATTAATATAACTTGTTATAAAATTCATTTAACAGATAGATTAGTTGTAATACAGTTTAGAATGAGTTATAGAAACATTACTTTATCTTGTTCTAAAAGCATTATGGGTTACACAAAACAAAAATATTTAAAAAAAAAATGATTTATTTTGCCTTTGCATCTTTTCAGCTTTCTTGGCGCTGGGGGAGGGGGGGGAGAGGATTTTTCAATTCGGAACTATTTCTATATTTCTATTGTAGGAACATTATATTTGTACATTTCCCAATTCTACAAAATATTAAGAAAAAGATTTAAAATAAAATATTTGAGTGGGGTTATAACTATTGCACAAAATCCCTATAAATTCAAATTTAATGAATCCTTCTAAATGCTTCAAAAAATCATTAAATAATTATGTAAATCTTCTAATGTAATTTTAAAAAATTCGCGAAAAAGGCTTTAGAAGATAAAATTTTCATGAATTCATAATTCAGTACATACATGGTTAAAAAAGCTCCAGGGTTATAAAATTACCCTCTCTTTTTCTAAAACAGTAAGTTTCTTAATTGAAATGTTGATCGAAATTGTCGTTTTAAAGGCATATAGATACCTTAAATAAAAATGAAATTATGACACTATGTTTGCGCCATAATTTTAATTTTATACGGATCGAAACACAATTTTTTCGTTTGATATGAAAACCGTGACTAACTCAGCATTTCAGTGCGAAGGCTATAATGCTAAAACGTATGTTCGTAATTTCCAAAGCTTTAAAAAATCTATAAGACAACAAATATTGACATCAATTTTTATATCATCCTGAAGAAATTTGCTTATTTTTTAACATAATATGTCCTCCTTTACTTATTTGTACATAAAAAGCTGGTGTTAAGAGGATAGTAAGGTTAAAAAATGGAGAGCGGCTGAATCATTCACTTATAATTTTTATTTATTTTTTAACCCTTTGGGTAAATTTCACGACTCAGACTCGTCATGTATTTGGCCATTGGCGCCTATTTTGATGTTCTATTCATACCACTATTTAAAGGAAAATATTTTTGTAGTATTACTTACCCATCATACGTAGTATAGGTTAAGTCTTGTAATCGTTTTAAAAATAGAAAAAAAAATTTGACGGATTTACATGTTTCAGACACTAGAGATTCCGAAAAACATATTTTTAGAAAAAAAAAAATTGCCGTACGTCTGGGTGTGCGTGTGTCTGTAAACGCTCTATCTCCCGAACAAATTGAGATAGAGACCTGAAATTTGGTGTGTACTTAGGAAGTAATAATGAGAAGAAGCCTATTGAATATCAGCAACCTCTATTATCCAGAACTATTTTTTTCGGACTCTCTAAATATTCGTTCTGATAAAAGGTATACAAAAATTTTCGAAATTGTTTATTTGTAGGCGTGAATATAAAAGGCAATAAAAAAAACATAAATTTTGCATAAAGAATGAAGTCGATCGGATAATGAGTTGCCGAGATATTTGTAATCGTATTTTTCATGACCCTGTATTTCATTCAAGTTTCAATTTAAAGATATATTTTAATTGGAAATGAGACGCTTAATCCAACGCAGTAAACTATTAGTTAATATGATTATAATTTTTCGAGTTATAAGGATGCTTCTTTTACGCAATTCGGTACTATTCTATTATCCCGCCGACCAAAAAACTATCGCTAAACTATAAGATTAAATGCCAATAATGGCTTATCGTAAATGTTAAGCATTTAATGGATTTCCAGACCTATAAGGGGGGTTACCACAGGAGGCATCCTGTTCTGTCGCCAAATGCCGGCGACAAAATTAGTCGCCAAAAGTGCCGCCAAATTGCCAGTATCTCTAATATTTCGCCAAATTCCCATAGACTTTACATTGTAAACCAATAGTGTTTACTTGCTTACAGAAAATTAACAAATTGAGATATTTTAATGCAACAAAAAGTAATATTAGCTTAAGGGATTGTATTAATTATATTTAAGGGAGCCCGAGTAAATTAAATTATGAATAAAGTAACATGATACAATGCTCAGCATGTATCACATGTTTTATTTTCATATTTTATATTATGTATATCCTTGATGGGTAAATATTACGGTGGCCCCCAACGACTAGTTTTTCTCTTGCACCTACTGACAAAGTGTATATGAAAAATTTTTGTTTAGAGAAAGTGATGCGATATAAAATTTAAAAAAAAAAGCTAGTGACAGCCTGAAATAAATTCGTACCCAAGGCCGTACCTAATCCGTACCCATAAACGAGAGCCGTTCTCAGAACTCGAAACATGTATTCGATATGCCTGTAATTTTTCCGCATTTAACCTACATAAATATTTGAGAAGAATTTTATTATTTTTTATTACCTGTGTGCCTTTCCGTCAACACAAAGTTCTTGCGGCTTTCCTTAGAAAAAGGTGAAATCAATAACTTCTTTCAAGTTTAATTTATATAATGAAAGTAAAAGACAGGAAAAGAGGAAATATGGTTTGTAACATTTATTTTGAGATTTTTTTCTTCTGAATAATCAGTGTAATGTAAAGAATTCTCGGAAATGATCTATCTTAATTTCGATTATTATTTGGAGACAGAAGCTTGCCTACACAGCAAAAAAAAAAAAAAAAAAAAAAAAAAATCTGTAAACTTACTAAAATTTTCTAAGAAACTGGGATTCCTAGAACTTTTTATGTAACGGCAACAACAAAAATTCATGTAACAGATACACTTTTGCACCGTAAATCAAAAAAATCTGTAAGGTTAGTAAGAATTTCTTAGGAAACTGGGATGCCTAGAACTTTTTATTTAACTGCAACCCGGGCTACAGATAAAATTTTTGTAAGATTACTGTAATTTTAGTAGATTAATTTGTAAAACTACGTATTCCTGTAGCTTTACAAAAACTAGTTTTGTAGATTTACATCTATTTTTGTACCGGTACAGATAAAATTTTAGTAAGCATTAAACTTTAAATCTGTAGAATTCCTGATTTTTTTTTTACAGTGTATATTATACGTGTCAGTGCGTAACTCTGACGTCATTTTGATAGTGGCAACTGCAGACAATTAAATTTAATTTTCAATGAATTTTTTAAACTTCCAAATAGGGTAAAGTGCCCATATTTCGTCCCCATTAACTTCTCCGCTTCTGCGAAAGTGGCGCCACTTATGACGCAAGGCACAGGGGACGGGAGGTAAAAGGGGTCAGTGTTGAAAGTTTTGTTCGCCAAGACGCATACAAAAATTAAAGACGGCGAGTTTCCAATTTTTAGAAGACCAGAGTTCTTATTACGTCGTTTGTAGAACATTATTTACTGTACTGTAAGTATTTATTTCTTATTCATTGCATGTATTTTATGTTGGTAAGATGCTGACAGTAGCATACAGTGAGTTTTAGGACGCTCAGTTCATGTTACGGGAACTGAAGCTCTGTCATATTGGGAAGTAGCGTGGTCCCAATTTCGTCACCCTTGCAGTTCTTATTTTCGTCCCGGCGACGAAATTAGGAATGCTTTTTCATGACATTTTTTTCAATTTTTTTCTCATGTTTGGATGGCTAATGTTTCGTTATGTTATTCTTCCACTGATAATTAGTACATTTCTTTGTGCGTTACTTTAATGTAAATTAAATTACTCACTTATTTAGAAATAAATTTTGATTTAGTTAAAAGTTAATCCTCGGCGTATTGGATTTTTTGGAGGACGAAATTGGGACCATTTTTTTTCTTTTGCATTATTTAGATACTTTTTAAAAAACAATTTTTCGCATTGTTAAAATTTTTTTGTACGACATTTGCCTATGTTTCTATGTGCGTGAGTAGTTAGTCTATGTAAAATCCAAATTTGGTAGATTTTCACTGAAAATTACAACTTCCAAGGGCCTAAAAGTGACTGAGAGACGATAATAGGGCATCTTACCCTATCGCACATTTTCAATTTTTACACGACTGAATAGGGATAAAAATGTACTTTCCAATGTATTTTGTTTGAAAACTGTATTATAATTTGTTTGAAAACTGCATCACTTTTTACTCACTTTTTATTCTTTTAAGAATAATTTTCAATAATTTAATAATAATAAATTGTCATGATTTTTTACGGTTTCGTTCATCTGACGAAAGCCTATTCGTCTCACTCCCCTGTCTGTCACAAAGCTCGTTCTCAGAAACTATATATATTGGAGAATTGAAATTTTTTCTATACTTACAGCTGAACACCTCATATCAAACGACAAATAATAAAATTTTGAAAATTACCCATCTATATTTGTATCATTATTGATCTTGAGAAAGTCTTCGTCTGAGCGATGAAACATGTCGATCTGATTCATGGTGTTTATTTGCCTAGTAAATGTATTTTTATCACATTTAACAAGTATTAATTTAGTTACAAAACAAAGTAGAGTTAACCCTAGAACTACCGGAAATTTTACTCAAGTTTTATAAAAACATTCTACACCAGAATTCTTACTTAAAACTATTTAATTTGTTTATTTAACTTATTATTGTCTGATTTATACATTTAGTTTGTTTTGAAGAAATTTCTGGTTTGAATAAATATTTTGAATGTACATGTCGGGTCCAATGGACCCGTCTGGTAGACGGAAGGTTAAATAAATAAATAAAAAAGAAATAGTTTTTTTTTCTAATCTAATATATAAAAATGATAATTTGTCTGTGTGTTCGTAATGCTATACAAATCCACAGTTTGAAGCCAGAATTGTTAAATGTTATGTATATGTGTATTAAAACACGCCCGAGGCAACTAAAGCAATCCGGAATCGAAATAATTTATAGTTAACTTTTAATTAATAAAAACCACCAATTTAACAGCAATTTCCTATCAGATTTAAACATTTTTCGTTATAGCAGCTGCCAACAATTAAAAATTCACAATAAAATCCTTTTTTTTTATGTTCAACCCGTAATCGCGCGAGTTATTTAACCAATGTGAGATACACACATTACGTACGCCACGCTGCAATACTAAAAATCTGTAGCGGATATTACGATAATTCTTTTACCCCACATGCAAAGAATTAGGGATTATTTAATTGCGCTTAATTATTACATTTAAAAAAAATGAAGGCAAACATTTTATCACAAACATCAACAAAACCTTTTATTTTATTTATTCCCTTATTCCAAAGATATCGTTTTATCGTCTGCTGCCATAGTAACATGATAGATTAAATTTCATTAAAAAATGCGCAAGAGTAGAAAAATATTTTACTAAATCGAATAGTTATTTCTAATTATGGTTTAAGAATTAAATTCACGAACTCCCGTGCATAAAACTTGTTAAACCACTAGTTCCAAATAAACGTACTTTTTAATGAATGAAAACAACAATGCGAGGAGCATTTGTAAGTTCTTTCATGCATGGCATAGCTGAAAGAAACATTAGTGAACAATGCTGATGCTTTTTTTTTTTTTTTTCAACTGTCGTAATGTTGTGCAATTTCTTTGTCGCATAGGTAATCAGCTGCAGCAAAAAGAAAAAAAAAAAAAAACAGAGGGGGAAAAAAACACAGAGAGAAGATTTAAAATAGCTTCTATGCCAAGGTCAACATATTATTTCCAAGTTATCATACGTTTACTCAGCGAATGACACGGATCAAATAAAAAAGTTTTTCAGCAAAACAGCGAATGTTACTGATGCATGAAAGCAATTTTTATTACTTCTAAACTTTTATGTCCTGTGTCAAAATTTATTTATGTACAGTCGAACCTCGTTATCCCGACACTCTAATGACCAGAAAAAATGTCGTCATAAGCGGAGTGTCGCGGTAACCGGGGTTGGAGAAAAATATCTTTATAAAAAGCTATATTTTAATTAATTTAAGACAATTTTAAATTCATAACTGTTCTTGCAGTTTTAAGCAATTAAACACTAATATTA
Source organism: Maratus speciosus (assembly GCA_963932465.1). Taxonomy (NCBI): domain Eukaryota; kingdom Metazoa; phylum Arthropoda; class Arachnida; order Araneae; family Salticidae; genus Maratus; species Maratus speciosus. The sequence continues at coordinate 126,007,699 of OZ010798.1, read as the reverse complement.
AACAAGATAAACAAATCTGAAGAGAATAAAAATCAGATTTATGACGACTTGTTTTTCATTGCTACATGAAATATTGATGAATTAAGGTTTGCTTACCCCTAGATGTGATTCTTTCAATTCTTTTTTCAATATTACTAGGGGATCGAACCCGAGCTCCTCGGGTTACAGAATAAAGGTGAAAACTATTTTTTTTAACTCTAATTATTTTTTTACATCTAATATATATTTTAGATTGCCCAATAACACCACAAAGAATTTTTATATGAAAAATATCAATTATGCAATCAAATAAAATTTTGAAATTTATTAAAAGCGATACTTTCACATGTCACCGCATGCCAGGAGTTATTAACCCAAGATTTTGCGACTTACGTCAGTCTTTCCGATCATTCCGGTGCTTTAAGCGCGTGGTTCAATCACATGTCTGTTAAATTTGTTTCTTATTTACATTATTTTATTTATTTTTCTATAGAGGAAGTTTTAATTTTGTTATGGAACATTAGACGGAAACAAATGCCGAACTTTTTACATTGTTTTAAGGTCAAGCGGATTAACCCTTCGTAATCGAGCTACACGTGATAGAGATAAATTTAAAAATAACTTATGCTTGAAAATCTATATATATATATATATATTACGCTGTCGTACGTGGCACAGAAATCGCGATTATTTGTTAATTGTTTAATGGCAACGCCCGAATGAAACGCATCTCATTGGTTATTCTGTAATATTATTAAAAGCGGAATAACAATAAATAAATAAAAAAGTTTAATTAATAACTATAGAACAAAACAATTTATATAATTTAAAAAAATAAAATAAAAGTAAATAAACAATTTGTTAATAAATAAAAAGCAACATCCAAGCAAAATATCGACACTTTTGCGCCAATACCCCGGTGCGTATATGACATTGGTGTCAGAAAAATGTCGCGCTAACGTAGTGCGTATATAACACCTGTGCCGTCTTTTATTCATCTAATTTTAAATACAATAAATGAATAAATAAATGAAGGTACTTTTCCAGTATAGGTACTTGGCGAAATAGAGAAAAGGTCCATGGCGAGAAAAGAATTTTTTTTCCTGGCAACCGATTTAATCAAAATATTTTTTTCAAATAAAACTACATAAAAGCTGCCATGATCGCAAAGAGTTCGTACTTTTATGTTAGCTGGGCGCAATTCTCGCCAATAGCATTTTTTTTTCAACTCGCCAGCAGCATTTTTTATTTTTCGAGGGATAAATTAAAACTATGCTTTGATGTTGAAATTAAATGGTTTATGGTATTATTTATTCTTTATCTTTTTTTAAAGAATTTTTTTTTAAAGTGAAAGTCATCAATTATAAAGATTTCATTTTTAAATTAAAATTATCCATTCTAAATAAAATGAGTGAACGGATTATATTTTAATCTGAATTAACGAAATATGGAAAAAATTGCGACGGGTACAATGTTTGGCGATTTATCACCTGTGCCCGACTAACATAAAAGTAGGGAGTTCTCGATTTCTTTATCAGAATCTTCCAATTTGGCGAAGGATTGAGCAAGTAAATTAAATTGTGAATAAAAGTGACAGGATACAATTCCTAGCCTACATTTAAGGGAGACCAAACTGGTCGCCACGGGCGGCTACTTATTTTAAAAACCTCAATAACCCAGTGAATTAAGATACAATTTTCAAACAAATTGCATTTGAAAGTAGATTTTTTTCTCTATTTGACGGTTTAAAAATTGAAAATGTGCGTTATTTAGAAATTTAAAAAATCGCTGACATAGCACGTATTTTAATTTCAATTTTTTTTTCAGTTTTTATGAGAAAATGGCAACAAAAAGGTACAGAAATATAATTTTTTTTTTCCTCCGCAATTATTTTCCCTTTACTTTCAACACTTTCAAACCTCCACGACTTTCAATAGAAATGGAGTTCTTGAGTTGCCACAATTACAAAAAATATATTAAAAACTACAAAAAAAAAAATAAAATAAAATAAAATAAAATAAATAAATAAAAAATACAAAAAAATAATAATATCTCAAAATTAAATTGAGATACAGCTTTCAAACAAATTGCATTTAAAAGAGCATTTTTTTCATTATACGACGGTGTAAACATTTAAAATGTGCGATGTCTAAAAGTTTAAAAATTTGCAGTAGAGAAAATTACAAAACCAAAATCTTATTTCAAATTTCAAAGTGTTGCCATTCGCAGAATGACGTATGCGTTACGCACAGATATGTTTGTTCTTTATAATATAGAAGATAGATACAACGAATTGTAATAAATATTCGTTGTTTCAGAAATGGATGTCAGAAATTTCTGATCTTTTCAATGCAATGTTTCGGTTTTAGTCGGATGAAAAACGCCGTATAACCACAATAAAGCGCCACCTGACCAGAACAAAAAGACCTCGAGTAAACTGATATGTCTATCTGGAACTTAAGTGGTTCATTCATAGTGTTTGGGTTTATTTATTCGAATAAAGGATTGAAGTAAAATTTCTCATTTACCTCAATGGGTATTTCAGACACTTTTGCGAAAAGTTTGGCTAAGACATTTCTTACCGCTTAATTTCCGTGCTTATAAGATGGATCATGAAAAATGGACGATTTTCCTGAATCGTCGGGATATCCGGAGTTGAAAATTATTCAATGACGTAAAATACGGAGTTTGTATACATTAAAATTATATACAGAAAATCGGGACTTTGAAAAACTGTCGGGATAAGCAGAGTGACGTGAAAACCGGGTGTCGGGACAGTGAGGTCCGACTGTATATCTATATGAGACAAGTTACAACCGGCTATCTATGGTAGCCATAGTAAAGCTTTTTACGTGCACGTGCCTAAATTTCGCAATCAGCAATTCTCTGCATTATCGTATGCAGAATTTTAATAGAGGAGTTATACTCTTATTAGAAAAGTAGGTTACAGATTATAAGTCAGAACGATCTTTGAAACATTAAAAAATGTGATACATTAAAATAAATTTAAATCGTTTTGAAAGCTTATTAACCTAGTTTTTATCACTTAACCCTTAAATGCCTGAATTTTCAAAAATCATTTAAAAATGTTTTTCGGTTTTCTTTTTTTAAATAAATCATGGGAAAAGTGCTTAAAAAAATCATATTTTGTTTTAAGTATGGTTTACGGCTAAAAAACTGTTTGTTACTAATCGGCAATAGTGGTGTTTAATTGAAAAAATAATTTTCCTTTATAAAATTCTATAATTTTAAATACACAAGAATTTTGAAAACCATGATAAGAAATAAATTTTACTTGTTCAGTGCAGAACAAAATAGGGTATTTCGCAAGTATCCAAACAAAACAAAAAGAACATGAATCAACAATTGAAAAAATAAATCTATCTTTATTCTTAAACAGCACAAGTGTTGCCATCTAAATGTTGAAAATCGATTTATTAATATTCTCAGAATGTATTTTATTGGCAACATTAGGCGTTATAGCTTCAATATAGCGTTATAGCTTCTCTAATAGTATTTATAAGCCTAAATTGACTATGTTGCCGAAAGGCAACACCCGGCATTTAAGGGTTAAAATTAATTTAAAAAGTCGGAAATTGTACATCAAACGTGGCAAACGAGGTGCGTTCGTACTATAACTAGTTTTATAAATAGTCAGATCTTGGTGCAATAGCTGTTGCACTCTAATGCGAAAATGCATGAAAGCAACATTTATTACGATCTATATATTAAATTCAGTAATACGCAAATAAGAGGACTCCATCTTAAATAGGACGTCATCACCATGGCAATCTAGAATAATTACCTATCATGGGATATCATTGAATTCATTACGTATGATAGGATTTAATACAATGAAGAAAATTGTTATTAATATCTTTTTAAGTTTTGATTCAATTTACATAAAATTTGAAATGACTGACAAAAGTCTACAACATTAAAAGTCTACAACATTAAATCCATTAAATTTCAAACTATTCGGCTGTGTAGTTTTTGCCCTGTTATACGTGAACAGACGGACGGACCAGACGACGTCTATAGGTGCTACGTATTTATATAAATACGAACGCACCTAAAAAGTTCCGATTTGCAATGATTTATAATTTCTGGCATCACAAAGCTTTAGTTTTCTACAAATCCCCAAATAAAAAAAATGTAAATTTTGATTCTAATTAAATGCACTTTCAGTCCTAAATTAAAAATTTATTATTTAATTTCTTTAGTATTTAAAATTTCTTTAGATTTTTTTAAAAATTATTTTTTAATTCCATGTTCCCAAATGTTGAACAGATTAGGTATTTGCTGGGCTTCCTAGTTGACATCAACTTTACACTACGATCGCTGTATTTCTAAAATTTAGAGACGAGAGAGAAGTCTAACTGTAGTATAAATAACATAAGAGTGTGTATAATTACAATTAAATGATTTACAATGAAAAATTAAATTATATATATATATATATATATATATATATATAGTAATTCAAATTTTAAAAAAGGGGCGAAAGTAAAAGGTAAAAAAAAAATCAATTGTTTAAAACAGCCTAGATTAACCCTTTATAGGGCATTTTAATTACGTTGCTAAAATGTTGAAATGATACAAATGTCGCTTCAAGACAATATAATGCACAGGATGAATTAGATTTGGGCAGAAGGGACATTGATATAAAGTGTAATTGGCATACTATTCAAAGTCAAGATTTGCTTAATAAATTACAGAATTTTATTGAAAATGAAAAGGTGAAAGAGAGTGAAAAAAGTGGTTGTGTCACTGTTCCTTCTAATTTGCCAAATTTCGTCTTTTCCGATGAACATAAAAAAATAATAAATATTTTTGAAGAACAGCTCAATTTCTTGCAAGGTCATAGGCGAGAAATGCCAATAAAAAGAATTGTTGTCCACGGAAAAGCAGGTTCTGGAAAAAGTACTTTAATGCATTAATTCACTGCTCGATTAAATGAAACTTTTGGCCCATTTTCTTTTCAATTGCTTGCACCAACTGGTGTTGCCGCAGTCAATATAAATGATCAACGATTCATTCAAAACTTTTATTGGGACTAAATCAAAAGCTAAGAGATCTTAGTCCATATTCGATTGGTCAACTTCAGGAGGAGTTTCGAAATTGTAAATTCATAATTATAGATGAAATGAGTATGATTAGATGCAGTCTTTTGCGAAAAATAGATTTACGATTACGTAGTGTTGTGCCATCGAAACATGATGAACCTTTTGGTGGAATGTTCTTATATCTATTTGGAGATATCAAACAACTACCCCCGGTAAACTACAGGCCTCTTTACAGTGACAAAAATCAAGGAAGTGAGTTTCTTTTGGAAGGACAATTGCTATTTTCTTCGACTATTCAAAAATATTTTTTTTTATCATCATCCTTCCGGTAAGATGAAACTCAACAAATATTTTGTAGCATACTTGATCGAATTAGCAATGGAGAATGCACTACTGAAGACTATGAAATATTAATGAATAGAAGCTTACAGTCTCTTTCAAAAAGCGAACAGCATTTATTTAAAGATGCAATTAGGCTGTTTTTAACGAATAAAGACGTAAAAGAATATAATAATAAAAAATTAAAAGAACTGCGTCAACCTGTTGCCTTGATTCAAGCTCCTCATAATGGTACTAAAGCAAAGTTGGCCGATTCTGAAATGACAAACGGACTTGAACCATTTCTTACTTAGCTTTTGCAGTTACAATTCATAAATCCCAAGGTTTAACATTAGATAAAGCAGTCGTAGATATTGGGGATAAAGAGATATCAGTTGTCTTAACGTCCGTAGCGTTGTCGAGAGTGAAAATCCTTCAAGATTTAGCATTCAATAGAAAATTTCCTTACGAGAGATTCTACAATATCAAAAATTCTCGTATGCTAACATGCAGAAAAAAAGAAGAAATTAGAATGAAAAGTTTTACAGTTAATAGTTCTTAGTATCAACCAGGGCAGATTTCAAATGTTTTTCCAGAAAATAGGATTTTGAAGAAGTAACTTTCTTCAAGCTCTCTTGGAATGTATTATTCTAAGATTGCTATCAAAGATTATTTCATGTGAATTACAAAGATTGGAAACATACCTATTTCAAACCATTTGAGAAACCACCAGAGGCTATTGTAAAATATAAAAACATCTTTAAAAGAGATTTTAGTTAAAAATTTAAAAATATTTTATAAAATTTTGCTTCGAAAATATTTTTATTTATACCAGTCTTATATCATAAATAAAAAAATCAGAGGAAATTCTTAGTTATTTGGCTGAATTTAGATTTCTAAAATTAAAATGCGCCAAAACATAAAATAACGTTCTTGCTTAATAAAGATGCAAAAATAATATTAAAAAATATTGTTACTTTCAAATATTTATCTTATTAAATAATGCTTCGCGAATCGAAACAAAGCATGGCTTTTGCTAGTTATATTTATATTATTAATATAATTACTCCCTTAATATGCTGATTTTGAACTGTCAGAATTCGCTATTAACTGTAACTCATCCATATAACATGTGTAAGGGTATTTGCTGTGTTGGTAAGGATGCATGATTCTGCTTCAATTATGAATTTTAAGATATTATATGTTTCTATTATTGAGTAAGTTTTTAACTCACATGTTTCATTTTTATTTTTATTGTGCATGGCTAGATTCTGTCCAAATTTTATATATTTATTTATTAATATATTTCTTTTTTTTATTTTGGTTACGGTTAATCGGGCAATCGTAGAAATATGCCTTTAACCGGTTGCTTATTATTCCTACTTCAGAAATTAACCGTATATAACTTATGATATCGTAATATTGCGCTTGTAAGCTAGTTACGAATCATAAGTTCCATTTTTATTCATGACAGTTCTTATTTTTTGCATTCATTTTGTGGTTTTTCTTATTGAGTTTATTTATTTTCAATTATGAGATCCTACATTTCGTACAATGGATTTATTGGTATGTCAGATTCTTTTTTTTTATGTTCATTTTTCATTGGTTAAAATGTTTTAGTTACAAATAGCTTGACAAAATATTTCAAATATTTATGAATTCCTACATATTTATCTTCGTTTATTTATTCCTTTTATGCATTCACGTTCCTGTTAATATTGACCTTTCAACAATTTTAAGTGTTATAATTTTTTAATACTTCATGTGATTGGATATAGTTTTAAAAATAATTCATTAGTGATTAGTTAATTTAATAAGTGTTGACCCAAATTTAATATGTATCATGTCTTGATACTAAATTTATATGTTTTATTTTATATTGATGATGAGTTGTAATATTCTATAATGTTTATACACATATATATCTACCCTATATATATAACATCCTAATGAAACGAATTTATGAAACGGATATATGAAACGACTGAAATGTAACGAATTTATGAAACGATTCTATGAAACGACTGATTAAACAACTGATTATGTTGCGCGGCGATTTCTCCTAAAATATGGAATATTTTGCGATGAAATTAACACCAAAAATCCGTATTGATCCGCAGATCTCAAAACTGGTATTAGAATTTTTAAATTCGAATTAGTTTTCGAAATATTAATTTTTTTCTAAGTTTAAATACTTTTTTCTAATGATGGCAACTCAAATTTTAATCATAACAGATATTTTTTTTCATATTTTAGAAAAGGTTATTATTTTAAACTAATTTGGCGACCAGTTTTGCCTACCTTAAATGTATGCTAAGACCAATGCTTTTTTTTTCTGTATTTCATTATCATTTTATTTAATACAAAACTTGCATTTAAAACTGAAAAATTTTAAATCAATGGCTTTCATTTCTTTCCTTTTTTTAAACGAAACGAAAAGAAAAATATTAGGCGCAGATGTCATATACGCACCGGGGTACCTAAATGGCATCAAAATGGCGTTATTTTGCCTAATATGGTAACCCGGCTATTGTTGCTTATTTATTAACAAATGTTTATTTACCTTTATTTTCATTTTATTTAAAAAAAAGTTATAAATTGTTTTGTTCTTTAATTATTAATTATTTTTTTTATTTATTGTTATTTCATTTTAAAAATAATAGAAAATAACTTAAAAATAATTATGTAACTGGTATTCGAAAACGAGGTTTTCACCAAATTGTCGTAAAAAAAAAATCACGCCAAACCTGATTAAATAATGCAACAAATCCTGACATTTAATTTCAAATTCAAAGCAATGTTTTAATGGTACTACTTAGTTATTCTGTCGACCAATTTCGTCAAATTATATAAATCGCCAAACCACACACCAAATTATACAAATTGATGTAATTTTTATTTTATATAACGAAAGAACAAATAAATTAGTATAACATCAATAAAAATAAAAATAAAACGTCGAAATAAAAATCACTTGATGGCGTAAACACGGGTAACTTTCTTACAGTCAAGTGAATGTGATATTTACGATCAACCGTTATTGGCATTTAATCTTATAGTTTGGTGATAGATTTTTGGTCGATGGGATAACCAAGTAGTATCGTTTTAATTTACCACTCGAAAAATAAAAAAAATGCTAACTGGCGAGTTAAAAAAAGCTATTGGAGAGATTTGCACCCGGCTGACATAAAAGTATCAAGAATTATTTGCGGTCATTCCAACTTTTATGTAGTTTTATTCGAAAAAATAACTTTGATTCTTTAATCAAAATAGAAACCTTTCTTATGAAAAGCGAAGGGTTGTAATTGTTTATGGCAGTTACATGACTTGGATTATTATAGTATAAGTGAAATGATGACGATAGAATAATATTTGGCGACTTATCGCCTGTGGCTGGCTAACATTAAAGTACCAAAATGGCCGCCTGGAATATAAAAAGCGAAGGGATCCGCCCGGAACTGTTGATAATAATCACATGACTTAGGCTATTAGTATAGAGATTGTTTTTAATTCTAAAAACAGCGCAAAGAATAATATTTCCTTACGATTAAAAATTTATTTACACGTGACTATTAAAAAGAGAAATTTTTTTTTTTATTTACTACTAAATGAGAAAGTGTTAAAAGCAGGAAGATATTGAAAATTATGTCTTGAAAATTGTATTTACACGTGAATATTAAAAAAGAATGGAAACTTTAAAATAATAAATACATTAATATGCGTTTAACCCTTTCAGGGGCAAGGTACTTCTATTCGTAAAATGTTGAAATCAGTGAATGGCACCCAAATTTACAAACAAATTTCGAAATCGAAAATGTTTTTGTTCACTTATTTAGTAAAAGGAGAATTTTCATTCCAGTATTCTGGTGCCAATGTGGTATTTAAGAATTAAAATTAAATGGTCCAAAAATGAACCACCACCCTTGAAGGGGTTAAAGCAGTTAAATGTAGTAATTGTAGTAAATTGTATTATGTCAATCGTTTTATAACGCTGTTAAAATATACCGAAAGACAAAGACTCTGTTTACTTAATTCGTTTTATTTTAGCTTCCTTTCAAATGTTTAACTGATCTTCCTTAATCAAACACGAAAACAACCATTAGATGTCTTAACATCAACTGATTCGGCCTTAAATTTTCTCAATCAAAGGGAATTGAATGGGAACTCGTTTACAGGGAGATCGCTATAGGTTTTTTTATTATAATTCAATATTTTAAAATCTTTTTAAAACCGATCACATTAGCCTGCTTTTAGTTTCTGTGGTGTCGGAACGGGGGTTGGCGACCGTAGGTTGCATGGGGAAGAGCCCCCTAGTATATATATATATATATATATATATGTAATGTTAAAATTAAAGTCATGGTTAAAAAAAGAAAAAAGTAAAACAACAGAAAGAATATCTGGTAGGGGAAGGAAAGGTAAAGTGGCCACTCAAAAGTTTGACGAATTACCGTTCACCGTATTCACATTATTAATCACTAAAGTTCTAGAAACAAATATCCATAGTAATTATAGTAACTTTAAATTCAATCGCTATTATACTTTTTTTTAAATTTGTTTTAAAATGTATACGTTAATTTAAAAAGAGAACTGCAAAATGGCCACTTTGCCCACTTGGCTGGGTAAACTGTCCAGCATAAGTCAGTGAAGAAATCACATTGATTCAGGGTGTATATTTAATTAACACAATCTGAAGCAACACTCATTAAGAATAAGTATTATATTTTGTAATGTTTTAAGTGTTCCATTGTTAAAAGATAAAGTAAACAGTAATGGGTATTAATATAGAAAAATGGAGGAATACAAGGTGCCCAGCAGACATGCAGACAGCAAATGTCGAGAGTAAGCCTTTTCTGTGAAGAAGTTATTTCCCCAACCAGTCATCGTTCTTTCAAAGAAAATACTTTTGAAAATACTTTAGAGTGGTATTTTGTTGTGAACAAAGAAAATCGTTTCCGGGAAAAGTAGCCATCTGGCCATTTTGCCCGATCTCTTTATTACCACTTTGCCCGGAATGACGCTATTACAAAAACTGTGGGCTAGCATCTACATGAGTTAGAGTTTTCAAACACACACCATTTAAAAAGTTATTTCATACTGATCAACCAGCTTAAGATCAAATAATTATAACACTACATATTATTTAGCTATAATCAAGAAATTGTACCACCTGCCTAAAATAAAAAATGCGAAAAAAACTGTAAAGTGAGACCAGAACTACAAAATTAAAGCCTTCCGCTTCAAAGTCGCAGAAATACTACCAGCATCTGTGACGACTGTTTCGCTCAATTCCTTCGTGGCGGGGGCACTATACAGCGAAATAAAAAGAAAAGTGCCCAGTTAAACTGATGGCATTGATCTCATAGGCTATTCACACTAATTGTATATTATACTCTTATTTCAAAGAATAATGAATAATGCCCCTCGAAAAATAAATTAAGGGAGGATTAGCCATCCCCCCTGTTTCAAATCTTTATACTTAACCAATGAGCTTCCAAATCTCATCAGGGAAGCGCCTTATCAGAATAAACCGGTATACCAAATTTGAAGCAAATCTGGTAGAAAAACCCATTTATCTAAATTAGGGGGTTATAGTCACCCATTCCCCCTTTATATTTAACCTCCAAATCTAATCGGGGAAGCGCCTTATCAGAATAAAGCGGTATACCAAATTTGAAGCAAATCGGATAGAAAAACACATTTATCTAAATTAAGGGGGGGGGATTAGCCACCCGTTCCCCCCTTTATACTCAACTAATGAACCTCCAAATCTAATCAGGGAAGCGCATTATCAGAATTAACCGGTATACCAAATTTGAAACAAATCGGATAATTCTGCATGAAAAGCCCATTTATCTAATTTAAGGGGGGATTAGCCCCCAGCACCCCCCCTTCATACTTAATCAATGAACCCCTAAACTTATCAGGGAAGCACCTTATCCGAATGAACCTAGAAATATTTTTTGAAGCAAATCGGATATTTCTATCAAGAGTTATCGCGTTACGTACTTACATACATACATACGTACATACATACGTACATACAGAACCCGCAGGCAAAAATTCAAATGGTCACTTTGCCCTCACTGGCCACTTTACTCCTCCTTCCCCTACACTATAAAAACGACATGAAACGTTTCCGAAAATCAGTGGCAACAAACTAAATTTTCTTTTTATAAATACCACAACAAATCTTGAAAATATTTGTGCTTCTGAAATTTTAAATGATTAAAAAGCTTTTTTGAAATCATGGGTAACTCTTAAGAGATTCATTTTGGGATATATTCATTTTCATTTTGGGATATATTATATTTCTATAGAGGGGCAGCAGTGGCCCATGTGGCAGAGCGTCGGACTCTTAGCCGAAAGGTCGCGCGTTCGAGATTCGCCACCAGTTAAAAAATACGCCATGTATGCTAATGGCACCCGGTGGGTGCAAAATCCTCCAAGTTCTATGAAAAATTCTCCTGAGGTTTAATTATCCCTATGAATTATACCTCTGGAGGTGACTAGTCATGTGAAGATCTCGTCACCTGATTACGAGATCAACTCGAATAGCGATGGCCGCTCTGCAGGAGCTCCTAAACAAATGACCAAGCCTTCTTGTGGCGAATGGCCTATTTGCCAAGTTATCGCCGTAAACAACAACAACAACAAAATCCGTAGATTAAGATTTTTTTTTTTTTTTTTTTTTTTTTTTTTTTTTTTTTTTTTTACAGTCTAGAAGCAGAATTTTCTTCTAAAATTATGAATTTGTTGTGTAATCTCTCAATTATATAATTAAGAAATTTTCTTTGATGGTTTGAATGAAATGTATTTTGTTTACGTATCTTTGATAAATAGACAAACACACCTCAATGACACTTCCATTAAATATCCGACTGAAATATCTGATTTGGAAGGGTTTTAGTATTCCCAAAAGCTAATACACTGCTCTTCACAAATTTAGATGCACTCCTGCTTCAAAAATTATGAATTTATCTATAATTGGATAGAATTAGATTGGTCTTTTTATCGATTACATCCATAAAAAGACCAATCAGTTATGTAATTATGTATCAGTCAGTTATGTAATCCATGAAAGATATTCCATGGATGGTTTTGAATTTAAAGTCTTTTTTCTATTTATCTTCGATAAACGCATCGATAAAAAAAAACTCAATAAACAGATAAGTTTATTTTTTTAACAATAAAAAAATAAACGTCCACTGATGAACGATTTCTCAGCCTTAAACGGTATCATTTTTCAGATTATACGATACGAAGCAAAGGTTTCAACGTTGTCTAATACGGTATTAGTACAAAAATTCGCCACGTTGTGCAAGACGGGTTATCCAGGTTATCAGATAATATGCCAAGATAATGTGTGAACAATGAGTTACGGAGACTAATAAGCTGATAAAGGATTGTAGAAGCTAGAAAAAACATACATATTCAGCGTTTTAAATCTTTTTATTTCGGACTTGTAGATAAAGAATATTATTACTGTCGGTTTTAAAGGCTTGACAAAAGCTTATTTGCCGATCGGAATTTTGTTGAACTCTAGCGCTAGTAGAGAGTATTGGGATGGAAGGTGAGGTGAATCGTGGATATACTCCAGATGAACATTCTATACAAAAAACTGAGTAAGTATGAAGCATATTCCTTTGTATCAGCGTTTCTGGGTACCTAAAATAACTAACATACAGAAGTTCTTGAGAGATTTTTTTTAACAAGTTCCGGGAACTGTATTCAGATTTCTATTTATAAATGTTAGGTTTTATCTGTTTTATTTCACAACTCTTGTCGTTAATGAACAGTCGTGGGAATAAAAAAGTAAACACCCCCTGCTAACTCTCCAACAAAGTTTGGTAGCAGAAAGTTGCAGGTACCAAACGATTGGAAATAAAGTCTACTTTTAAATTGTGTATCTAAAATTTGCTTAGATGGCCATCTACATGTTAAAACGAACCCAAACTTTGTTTTCTTCAATAGCAATACTCAAGTTTGACAGCACAAATGCTTTCTACATTTTTCAATTAGCCTAAATCCAAATATTTATGAAATTCGTACGATTAGTTTCTGAGAAATTAATTATTTTATAATTAGCCTATTTTAGGGGCCGTATCCAAATTGAAGGTCGGTACTTGATTGTTGAAATGCTACAGAATGACTATGTCACTTCTGTTAATGTATTATTTCTTCCCGATATGACAATTTCACTCATTTAACAAGTTTCGACTATTGCCAGACTAAATATTTTAATAAAATGAGTAAAATATATTTTTTCAAATTATGCTTTTCTGCAGATCATAGACTTAAAATCTTAAACTTCTATCTTAAACTACTAACTTACTATTTTAAACCATCATTTTGACGTTTTTTTAGTGATATTTCGAAAACTATTTGAAAGAAAAATTTGCAATTGAGAGTTCGCATAAAGAATGACATAATAAATAGAAATCTATCAAAAAACATTGTAGACTGCAATTCATATCATTTCGAATATTAATTTCATATTTCGTAATTCATATTATAAATTTTAAAAACAAACAAATAATAATACAGTACTTCGTACCACGGTGACAGTTTTTAGCCTGTTGTATAAAATCTGGCCTATTGTATAACACACAACAGGATAAATCCTGCTAAAAACTCAGGCTAAAAGATAGTTGTCAGTCTATGGACTGGAAATTAACAGAATTTTTTAATACTCGTATAACGAAATTCAGAAACGATTGTGGATGATTAAAACAAAAGACATGAGTGTTTATTGCTCCGGGGGGTTATCTTTCTCTGGATGTCTGTCTGTCTATCATACAGCATGCAATTTTCTTGTAAAGGATGATATTATTATGCAGTAAAACCTCCATAACGGACACACCCAATTAGTGGACACCTCTATTTAGCGGGCATTTTTTCGATTACGAACCCTTAAGTAACTGTACATTTTTACTCCCAGTAGCGGACACTTCCAAATAGAGGAAAAATTCTGCCCTCCCGAGGTGTTCGCTATTCAGAGGTTTTACTGGTAAAACCTATATATTGGACATACCCGATTAGCGAATACCTCTATTTAGCGGACATTTTTTCGATTACCAACATTTAAATAACTGTATTTGTTTTACACTCAGTAGCGGGCACCTCCAAATAGAGAGGAAATTCTGTATTCTCGAGGTGTCCGCTTATTCAGAGGTTTTACTGTATATATTATTGATAGTTATTTTACCGGGCCGCACAAAAGAATAATAATATATGAAACGAATATAAACTAAATTCGGGATTGGTAGATCGCTGATGGTAATGTAATTTTAGGATATTGTTACGCAGCATGTTTTTAGAGTTTCGTTCATCTAACGAAACCCTACCTGTCGCACTCCTTTGTCTGCCTGACAATCTGTCCGTCTGTCACAGAGCCCATTCTCAGAAACTATATATATCGGAGACTTGAAAATTTGCATACTTATAGCTGAACACCACACATCAAACGGCAAACAATAAAATTTTGAAAAAGTCTAATATTTAACCCTCTGGGCTCTAACTTGTGTATTTTAAGCAATTTTTCTAACTCTGCCCCTAATTAAGTTGGAGACATGAAATTTTGCATACTTATATCTGAACACCTCACATCAAACGACAAATAATAAAATTTTGAAAAAGGTCTAATATTTAACCCTCTGGTCTCTAACTTGTGTATTTTAAGCATTTTTTCTAACTCAACCCCTAATTAATTTGGAGACATGAAAGTTTGCATACTTTTAACTGAACACTTGCGATAACACGATAAATCATAAAATTTTGAAAAAGTCATATTTAACCCTCCAGTCTCTAACTTCTCTATATTAAGAAATTTTTCTAACTCAACCCCTAATTAAGTTGGATACATGAAATTTTGCATGCTTATAGCTGAACACCTCACATCAAACGACAAATAATAAAATTTTGAAAATGGTCTAATATTTAACCCTCTGGGCTCTGACTTGTGTATTTTAAGCAGTTTTTCTAACTCAGTCCCTAATTAAGTTGGAGACATGAAAGATTGCATACTTTTAGCTGAACACTTGCGATAACACGATAAATCATAAAATTTTGAAAAAGTCATATTTAACCCTCCGGTCTCTAACTTCTGTATTTTAAGCTATTTTTCTAACTCAGCCCCTAATTAAGTTGGAGACATGAAATTTTGCATACTTATAGCTGAACACCTCTCATCAAACGACAAATAATAAAATTTTGAAAAAGTCTAATATTTAACCCTCTGGGCTCTAACTTATGTATTTTAAACAATTTTTCTAACTCAGCCCCCAATTAAGTTGGAGATTTGAAAGTTTGCATACTTATAGCTGAACACATGCGATAACACGATAAATCATAAAATTTTGAAAAAGTCATATTTAACCCTCCGGTCTCTAACTACTGTATTTTAAGCAATTTTTCTAACTCAGCCTCTAATTAGGTTGGAGACATGAAATTTTGCATACTTATAGCTGAACACCTCACATCAAACGACAAATAATAAAAATTTTGAAAAAGTCTAATATTTAACCCTCTGGGCTCTAACCTGTGTATTTTAAACAATTTTTCTAACTATGCCCCTAATTAAGTTGGAGACATGAAATTTTGCATACTTATAGCTGAACACCTCACATCAAACGACACATAATAAAATTTTGAAAAAGTCTAATATTTAACCTCTAATATTTTGTCTCGCGCAATTTTTAAATTTAAACTGATTTGCAATACTATTTTTTGTTCATTTTGCATAATATTAGAATGTGACGTAATTTCTTCTATTTAAGACTTCGAACGCATGTTAATGAATTTATTTTACAATATCCTTTCTCTTTTAAAATTCACATGTAAATATAGTTTTTATTGCGTAATTTCCAATAAGTGCCTGCTTTTTATACGTAATTGTTTAATTCTAATTTGAAGGGTATTTTTCGGTTTATAATAGTAACGTGTAAATAATTATTTTATTTGAAGCAAACATTATTGTTTGCACTGTTTATACAGTTGGTAACAGTTTAAATTAATACCATTTTCTAAAATATGTAAAAAATATCTGTCGAAATTCTGAATCTTATTTAAAATAGAAATAAAATCTCAAAAAATGAGTCAAATTAAAATAATTAATGGAATCTGCACACCGGGATCAACCTATTGAATAAAATGATCTAAAAATGATTAAATTCCCATGTATAGTTTTTGCCCCTATAAAACGTTTTTAATAGAACGATTTTGTCCAAATTTAGCCTTAAGTATCTCTTAAAATAATTCTTCCATTTGAAAACTGTATGCATCAGCGTGTTGATCAAATATTTCTCTATAATACCACCGATTTTAATATTTTTGAATGCAATAGTTTTCTTAATATTAACGAAGAAAGACCTCTTGTCACAAAATATTCAAAACCTGCGGCGGCGGCGATGACAGCGTTAGTTACTTTTTTAGAATAGAGAGATATATAAAAATGAAAACTTGTCCATCTGTCTGTTTGTAATTCTACAACAATTTGGAATTCAAAATCGTGAAAAGATACGTACATGTGTATTAAAACATGGCAAAGGCAACTAAAGTAATCCGGAATCGAAATAATTTATAGTTAATTTTTAATTAATAAAAAACCACAAATTTAACAGCAATTTCTTATCAAATTTAGACATTTTTCGTTATAGCAGTTGCCAACAATTAAAATACACAATAAAATTATTACTACAACAATTAATTTTCTACTGCAAGATTTCCACGTGCAAAATGAAAATGAAATAAATAGTTTGACGAATTTAAATGAAAGTGACTATAACTTCATAACTTTTCTATTTCAAGGTTTCCATGTGAAACAGGAAAATATTACGTTATATTGAAATATAAAGGACGTGGTGGATATAGTATAACGTCATATGAGTGTGAAAAATGTATTGAAGCATGATAAAAACCCGATTAGGGAAATGTTGACGTATTTTAACATTGTTGCTCCAATTATAAATTGAAATACGTTCATTTATAGCTGTATTATTTTGCGTCTGTTATATACATTTATACATTTTTATATAGCGTTTTTATATGATTCATTCATACAACAATTCGACTGCTTTTTTTAATGTTTGTTTTGTGTTGTATGTTAAATTTTGAAATTGATTTTTCTGAACAAACATCCTTCAAATTCTGGGCAACGCCGGGCACTTTAGTTTATAACAGATAAATGGCTTTTGTATCTGTACATATAATGCTAATATTATAAAGCGTATAATATTATAAATGCTTGTTCGTTTGTGAGGCGTTATCTTTGAAACTACATAGACAACTTAAAAAAATGTTGGTGGCCATCTCTGCTCCGAAAAAAAGACTGTATTTTATGTCAGTGCAAGAACCTACATCGCTACAGGAGCAAAAAAGTTCTAAAATTGCGATTTCTGCGATATTGATTGAGTTAGAAACTCTAAATTTGGTGCGGTAGTTACTTTTAAGATGTAAATACTCGTAATGAATGCTCTCTAAAAAGTTCAATTTCACGGATATAAACTTAAAAATTTCTAGAAAGGTTCTGAACTATGATTTATTTGGAATACTGAAATTTTTGGGATACTGTTGGGGTTAGAAACTAGAACTTTGGCATGATAGTAATTTATAAGATGCAAATGCTCGTTGTAGAACGAATTCTAAAAAACCGAAAGAGTAAACAAAGCGGAAAAAGAGATCTAAAGATGATCTAAGTAACGAAGTACATGGAATTGTTAGGAATATAAACATGAAAAGTGACATGGGTGTTTTTATCATGACGTAAATTCTCGCAATAGAGCAATTTCTAAAAATGTCGCTATATAAAACAGTGCAGAAACAAAAAAACTTTCGAAAATTTTCTATTTCTGTGTTACTGCTGAGCCCAAAATCTTGAAATTTTGCTTCGGGTTAGTTTTAAAAAATACAATTGTCTCTATGAATGGTTTCTAAAAAATTTAAAATTTAAAAAGATGAAATGAATGGAAAGCGATCTCAATTACCATTAATTTGGAATTATTAGGTATAGCAACTTTAAATATTTCATAATGCTGCATTTCCTCTGCAAAACATGCAATTTAAATGCAACAAAACTGATAGATACCCACCTAGCATTAAATAAATTGTGTAAATATTGAATAAAGACCTGTATGAAACAGTGAGTAGGTTGCCCGAAAGTACTTGTTAAAGTGTACCTTCTCTAGGCTTTTCACTCTCTCGCCAAGGCCACTAACAGAGGGAAGTGCCGTTTTAAAGTGCCGTGGGAAGAGCCGTGATATGAATTTTTTATCTGATTCATTTTTCTAGACATTTTATCATAAGGTCATATTCTCAATTATCATTAGTAGATTTTTTATATATTAACTTATTCTGGTGAAATTCCATAATCGGGTTCATATTGGTGTATGTTAGCTTGCATGATTTGCTGAATAAATATGTATGGATTTGTAAATTACTTCAAATGGCACTTTGACAGCTCAAAAGTTATGCAGACGATGTATTCAGATCTTGTGTCATATTTAACGTTGTAATCATTGCCGATTTCTTTTATTTAATACATGCTAAATACAGCTCAACTTGTGCAGAATATTTTTGAAAACAAAACAATATAGCGTATGTAGTGGCCAGCATACACTCATTTAAATCCGATCGAGCATATCTAAAACACACTCTAACGAAGCATTGTATGCCACTGTTGATGTATTCGGTACTTTGATACTATATCAGATTTTGAGGAGAGAATTCCTTAAATGTTATCGATAACCTCATTGCATCCGTGGAAAACAGATATTGTACAACATTAACTATTCCGGGGAGCACACACCATATAAAGTATAGTCCATTCTTTTTAAACATCATATATTTGTCATTTAAAGTTACTCAAATTGGTGCAGAGCGTCTGATTATGATCTTGATATCATTTTATGCAGTTAAAATTCCGATATAAGATAATTTAGTGTTTCATTTTCTATTTTACTTTTAATATATTGCGTACTTTCAATTTTATATCCATGCATGGCTGTCTTGCATGGTTTGATTTCCCATTTTTTCAAACAGTGTATACGAATTTATATATAAGATTTTGTAATTCTACGATTCGTTTATTTTCATCATTTCAATTTATCGAAGTATATGGACAATTAAAGATACCATCTGATTTTCTTTGCTTCCACATGTTATTATTAATTCTATGTTCTGAGCAATATCGCTCAGGCTAATCCCTCTGAGGGAAGTCCTAGTTTAACTCTAGGAGCCCTAAATTTTGAATGTTTATAATTCAAAAACTTATCATTCAAATGACTAGAAATTTCGGTCCCAAGCATAGTTTGAACAGAATATTTAAAATACAGTTAAAATTGGATTTTGCCATTGAAAAAAAAAAAAAAACAAAGTTTGGTCTGGTTTTAATTTGTAGATGGTCCCTTAAGCAAATTTTATATACATCATTTAAAAGTAGATTTTATTTACAATCGATTGGTACCAGTGACTTTCTTCTATTATAGATAGTTGCGGAGTTAGTAGGGGGTGTTTACTTTTTTTTATCCACAACTTTACCTGTTCGCGACGACGAACACATACACGTGCCGGTTAGGGTGCTTAAAATCCTTGAATTTGAACACCAGTATTTTTATACAACAATTTTCCTTATCTAATATCAGATTTTCATCAGTTTAATAAGGGAAATTTATACTTTAAAAAAACCGATGCTGAGAATTAAAATAGGTGTAAAAGACTCTCTCCCGAAGGGGTTAACTATTTTTAAGTTTACTTTTACGATAACAACATGTATGTAGTAAAGGGTATACGCTGTATACGTTCTGGATATTTTAAAAGGACTCCGTATATCCACAGTTTCTCAAATAAAGCTATAGCGTATACCCTGTAGCGTATCTCCTCTGGTTGTTATATGACTACACCACAGGATAACAATAATTCTTACATTATCGACAAATTAATTTTCTTTCATTCTTGTTACACGGTTTTCCAAAGTCCGTAAGTTATAGATAGACTTTTGAATAATGTTCTTTCTGTAAAAACACAAATCTCCAAACCTTAACTGCAGAGAGATTTACCCGGTGCCCCAAAAATGACTCATGGATTTTAAAATTCAATAACTTGCAAACGGTGACAGATATTCAAAAAATTCTTACAGGAGTGTTATGTATGAGTCAGGAGTTTTGTATACTGTGATTCCTGATTTTAGTTCGAATTTCAAAGAATATTTGGCGTTGAGAGTAGTATGTGCTCAATCCAAACCCGATTTTTGGTACTTTGGGATCCATTCAATACATTTTAATCTCCTTTTTTCGCCTGGAAGAACAGAGAGGGGACGAAAAATCGAGCCTGGATTGAGCGGTTATTGCTTGCAGCGCCCTCTATCGATGCGATTTGTAACTAAACCTGAAAATCGCAGCATGAAAACTCCTGACATCTTACATAACACCCCTGCAAGAATTTTATTAATATCTGTCACCGTTTGCAAGTTATTGAATTTTAAAATCCATCATTCATTTTTTGGACATACGGTAAAAGGAATATAATTATAGGGCTTTGTTACTGTTAATTGTTCAATTTTTAACCATTTGGAAAAATGGTTATTGTTCTCGTCAGGATGGGAAATCAAAAGCATATCTGAAGGTTTTTATTGGTTTAATCCGCATTTTATACGCTTTCTGATTGGTCTATACAGTAATATGTATTTCCCTTTCTTTCAACAGAGATCTGTTGCCACTATGACAAAAAAGTAATAAAAACTACAAAAAAAAATTAATAAATCAGAAACAAATTGAGATACAGCTTTCAAACAAATTGCATTTCAAAGTACATTTTTTTCTCCATACGACGGTGTAAAAAGTAATATTGTGGGATGTTTAGAAGTTTAAGAATGAAATTTCATTTAAAATGGGTTGTCAGATTTCTTGGAAATCTGACGATGGAAAAGCCTTTTCCCGAACAGCCAATGAAATGCTTGGATAATACGTAAGTTTCAGGTGGATAATACCTACGAGTCCCAGGCGATTTCCGTCGCTTGCAATTTTTACGTGTAATAGCACTATTAATGTTTAATTCATGTCGTACGTAATGTATGATCAACTCTGTGCTATTTTTTATGTCTTATATTTTAGTCTTTGAAAAAATCATTTTTCAAATGGTCGTAGTAATTTGTTAAATTGCACTTTTTTTAAAAAATTTTAATAGATTGTTAAGATAAGTAGCTGATTGTTTTATCATAATGTAGCTTTATAGAATTTACTGAATAAAGGTATTTGCTGGTACATTTTTCTTTGGATAGTATGAATAAAATAAGTTCGTAATTATATGCATTTAATTGTAGTAGCTATGTAATAGAATTGATTTTTATCTGTTTTACTCTTTTAAATTTTTACTTTCCATTATATGCAAAACCACCAAAAATTATAATTGAACACTGTACAAAAATGTATTAATGCAAAAATTTGTCATATTGTGCGAGATATATATCCTAATAATATTATAAATGTGAAAGTGTGTGTGAATGTTTAAGTTACATCAACATCAA
The DNA here is from genome assembly GCA_963932465.1 of Maratus speciosus. Taxonomy (NCBI): domain Eukaryota; kingdom Metazoa; phylum Arthropoda; class Arachnida; order Araneae; family Salticidae; genus Maratus; species Maratus speciosus. The sequence goes on along the minus strand of OZ010798.1, from coordinate 125,985,817 downwards.
AACGGATGAATTAATGCCTTTGTATCTTTGCATAGAGATGGATTATTAACCCAGAAACGAACACAGGCTATGTTTTATTTATTTTATTCAAATATTTTCCCTAATAATTCAAAAATTAATTATTTTCATAGAGAATCAATTGACATTGTTTTCTATAAAATTTAACCACCTTCCTTTATCGTTGCCAAAAAATCAAAACTCGGAATGATAATTTCTCCTTAACCCATTTATGCCTAGCGTCCCATTTTTGGGACATTTCAAATTTTAATAAATTTTTTAAATTTTCTTCTTCTTTGCAACATGAAAATTGTATGAAGTAATTGTCTATAAATGTCTTCATCTATTAGCGAGAGATGACAGCATAAGATGGATATTTATTTGCTTAAATGGGTTTAGTCAGTGTTTATAGATTTTTCAATTTTGAAGGTAGCGAAACGTAAAAAGTACATTTCTTTGTATTTTTTTTAATATGGAATTCAAATAGATAAGTCATAATCTTAACTTGTAGACTTCTTTGAAATATGTATTTTTTTAAATTGCGAAATGAAATGTTCAAGCCTACTTTTTATGCATATTTGTTACGTATGAAATATAGGACGCAAGGTGCAAATGGGTACATATTTCTGTTAGACATTTAGGGGGCAGTTATTTATGTAAAGTACTTTTCAAGATGATATTGAAATAAATTGTTTTTTAGCCTCAAATATGATTATTCTTAATTTATTATTAATAACACTTATAATGTTATTAGTCTCTGTAAAGAAATAAATATATTTTTTCAATAGTTCATAAAAATACTAATTATAGTATATAATTTACAATTTAAAAACTTAATTTATATAAATTTACATAAAACATATAATTATGCATTTTTCCACATATGGATATTTGCATATTTAGTACGTTTACATTTTATCAAATAAATACAAAAATATTTTAGCGTAATTTTTTTAGTATTTTTCCAGTTCATTTTGAAACACTTTAAAGTGATTTTGCCAACAAATTTGAGAAAACAAAAATTCAGGCATAAATGGGTTAATAATTAATTTTCAATTGAAAAAAAATCCACGTGAAAAAGGAAAAAAAATAATAATAATAAAATTAATGACATAATAATGGAAATAAAACGGAAATTTTGCATATATGTATTAAAAATACAGGGTGCATGAATATGAGTAAGTGCAGAAAGTAATTGAATAGGACGTCATATATGGAAAGTAAAATAGATATGCTTTAATGCTGAAATAAGATAGTCTTGTGTTATGGTATTAACCCTCGCAGCACTAAGATGGGGTCAATTTGACCCCATCTGGAAATTTAGCAGCTTTTTTTTTCATTTAGAATATGTATGTTAAATTTTTTTTTTCTAGGAATGATCCTATAAAGGTCTCTTTCATAATTTTGTCTACTTAGTAAGTTTCGCATAGTTAAATGTTGTTGTTTATTCGTAGAAATTGTGAATGGGGTCACATTGACCCCCTCTTAGGCAATCATGGAATAAATGAAAGCTTTCTATCATTTATCACGTTTCAAGAGAACGAAAGAGAATTTTTGCCATCCTGCCAAATGCAGTTCACTAGATGACCCTGTGGGTATAGCGTTACCATGTAAGCGAGTGTAGGTGCTTCCCACATTTGATTTTTTCTTTGTACGTGTGTACAGTTGTGTGTAAATTTCGCTATTCAAAAAAAAAAATGAATCGTCGCGTCGTATGAACATTATAATTACCGATAAGGCTGAAATTACCTATAGGATCACCCCTTTTTAAATCTTAGGGATTTAAGTAATATATTGATCTTAGTACTGCGAGAGTTAATTCTTAATATTTAAAGAAAATTATTATCAATTATTATTATTATCATGTTGTGCGAGATATATATCCTAATAATATTATAAATGTGAAAGTGTGTGTGAATGTTTAAATTAAGGGGTCTCAGGACACTTAAAGCTTTAAAATTTTCGAAATTTTAATTTTTTTAGACGTTAAACTCATATCTTTTCAGAACATTTTGGTGTAATTGTTTCCTTGAAATTCCCATTAGAACAGAAGTTATGACTTTTAGAATTATACTCGCTCAGTAGCTGAAGCGGCGTTTCGGATACTTTGAAGTCAATTTTTTTCCAAATCACTTTTTGAGTCATCACGCTCACGATATCTCAAAAACATCTGAATATTTTTTCATACAATTTTCAAAACATATTCTTCATGTTAGTCTGTATAAACTGAACCTAAAATTTCCTTTTCAATGTTAAAAATATATATATATTTTTAGGTGATTATATTTTTGAAATTTTCTAAATTTTTTCATTAATAAATACAACTTTGTATAAAACATATAATGCTTTAAAAAAATTATTTATGTTCAGGTTAATTTTTGTAATTTGAAGTATAGTTAGGCATCAAAATTTTCATTCTAGTTAAAAAAATTTATTTTGTAATCCTGCGCGTAATTTGTTATGCCGATTTTCTGTTCGTTAAATGTGAGACAGTTTGGAGTCCCCTGTAGATGCTAATTCTGCATCTTGCATTTTTTTAGGTATTTGAAATAAAAGAACATACTTATATCTTTCCTTCCAATTAAAATTGTGCCTTAAAATCAAATAAATTTTAAGATATTAAATGTTGAAAATAGTCTTTGTTTTGCATTTTTTTCCAATTTTAAGAGTCCTGAGACACCTTAAATCAACATCAAGACGGATAAATTAATGCCTTTGTATCTTTACATAGAGATGGATTATAACCCAGAAATGAACACGGGCTATGTTTTATTTAATTTATTCAAATATTTTCCCTAATAATTCAAATCTCTCTATTCTAAAAAAAAGTAACTCCCGCTGTCACCGCCGCCGCCGCCGGTTTTGAATTTTTTGTGACCGGAGGTCTTTCTTCGTTAATATTAAGAAAAATAATGCATACAAAAATATGAAAATTGGTAGTATTATACAGAAATGTTTGATAAACACGCTGATGTAGACAGTTTTCAAATCGAAGAGTTATTTTAAGAGATATTTAATGCTAAAGTTGGACAAAATCGTTCCATTAAAAAAGTTTTATAGGAGCAAAAACTATACATCGGAATTTAATACTTTTTAGAACATTTTATACTTTATAATTTCCCGGTGTGCAGAATTAATTTATTTTTTTAATTTGACTCATTTTTCGAGGTTTCATTTCTATTTTAAATTCAAATTTTCAGCATTTCGAGAGATATTTTTTTACTTATTTCAGAAAATTGTACTAATTTAACCTGTTGCCAAACTGTATAAACAACGGAAACAATAATGTTTGCTTCAAATTAAAAATTTATTTACACGTGACTATTATAAACAGAAAAGAAAAACTTTCAAATTAGAATTAAATAATTACGTATAAAAAGCAGGAACTTATTGAAAATTACTTCATCTATAATTACACGTGAATTTTAACAGAGAAAGGATATTGTAAAGTAATAAATTCATTAACATGCGTTAGAAGTCTTAAATAGGAGAAATTACATCACATTTACGTCACATTACACTTATTACGTAAAATGAACAAAAAATAATATTGCAAAATAGTAGTTTAAATTTAAAAATAGCGCGAGACATTTACTTGATATTTTGAGATGAACTTTTCAACTATTTTTTTTTTTTTTTGCACAGCGCAAATAATATTTCATTTCTAATAAAAGCATTTTCACGTGAATATTAAAAAGGGAAAGAAAAGTTTGGTGAAAATTACGTCAGATTAAAAACGATATATTTAAAATGTTTTATTTAAAAGGACTTTCTTTTCGCTTTGTTAAAAAATACCGGGAGACAAAGACTCTGTTTACTTAATTCATTTTATATTAGATGATTTTGAAATGCCATTGTATCTTTTAAGAGCAACTGATTTTTCCGTAAAATTCCCCAATCAAAGAGAAATGAATAGAAACCTGTTTATAGGGAGATCGCCTTTGTTTTTTTAATTATACTTCAATCTTCCAAAAAAATTCAATTAAAGCCGATAAAATTAGCGTGCTTTTAGAGACTGTAGTGTCTGAACGGGGGGTTGGCGAGCGTAGCTCGTAGGGGGCCGAGCCCCCTAGTAAAAAAAGAAAATACAAATGAAAAATCTTGCAACTCATAACAAATGCTCAAAATGTGCCACATTAGCCGTGATGCATGCTTCACATCGACACCGGATTGAGTCGCGAACACGTTGCAATTGGCGAGGAGTTCCCGGATACGTGCCTCCGTTTCAGTGATCCGTGCCATGAGGTCCATGGCCAAAGGAACGAGTGTCTGGAATATTAAAGGCTAAAGATATCACCACAGGTAGAAATTCAGGGGTTTTAGGTCCGAGGATCGCGGTGGCGACGGTACAGGACCGATTGGGACGAGTTCGCGATTCCATGCGACGCCGATGTGAATTATGCATCACGGCTAATGGGGCAACACTTTGAGCACTTGTTATGAGTTGTAACAGTTTTCATTTGTATTTTGTACTTAGAGTAAGTTTTTGTAATATAAAGGTCTTTTTATACCGTTTATTATTTTTATACAATTGCACCGTCACGATCGCATTTCCGACCCCCAATTCCTATATAATTCTTGCTCCCCATCACCTGACACACCCACACGTGCCGTTTGATGACCTTTTGAATCACCCTGTATCAGGGCTTAATTTGCGCCGGAGCCCACCGGAGCCTAGCTCCGGTACTTCTCTGTTTTCAGTAAGTATTTAAATATTGCTCGGAATTCACCGGAGCTCATAAATACAGGGCTCCGGAGCCCAGTGCAGCTACGAACTATCCCTTTCTTGTGTTAACACTAATTCCGAATCATAATCCTTACTATATTTAATCGCAGAATTCTGCAGTTAATTAACACTAAAACTAGGCAAAGATTACGATTCAGAAGAAGTGATAACTAAAAAGTGGAATAGTTGACAGCTAAGTATATGCTGATAGATATTTTTAATTTTTTTTTTTTGCTAAAGAAAAAAAATCCTTTAAGTGTTGCAAATAATGTACGAAATATAAATATGCAGATTGGAGTGACAGGGGGTGGGGGGGGGGGAGGTTAGGGGGAAACGGTACAGTTGTAGTACTGGTACCACATATTATTAGTGCTCCGGTACTTTTTTTCTTAGAAATTAAGCCTTGCCCTGTATATATATATATATATATATATATAGTATGTTTAAATTAAAATCGTATATATGGTCCCAAATGTAAAAGCAGATGCCTTACTTCAAAAATTGTGAATCGTTTCGTATAATCAGTCAGTTATGTAATCTATAAAAAACTTCCCATGTATGCGTTGGAAAAAAAAAACGCTTTTCTTTTTTGTTATCTTCAACCAACAGAGAGATAAATGAACTTAGAGAACTTTTTTTTTGTTTTGTTTTTTAACAAAACATAAAATCATCCATAAATGAACGGATTTTAAGCCCTGAATGGTATATCCTTTCCGATACAAAGTAAAGGCTGACATTAAAAGCCATCAAATATGGAATTCGTACAAAACTTTGCCACGTTGTGCAAGATTGTGTTACTGCCAGGTTATCAGATAATGTGCCGAGATAATGTATGAAAAATGGATTCGGAAGGCTAATAAGGTGATATAAATTTGCAAATATTTTTGGATTTAAAGGTTGGCAAGGCATTATTTGCCGATAGAAATTTTGTAGAACTCTTAGTCCAAGAGCCGGCAGCACAAAAACCTGTGTTTTCAAGCACAAGATAAAAACCTTTATTTTATGGACGAGTAGAATTAGGGGAATTTAATGATCCATGTCTGCCGGAAGTGAAATGGTGCATAAGCCAAAAATTAATACCACCAGTGGTTGACTCTTAGGTTTATCATTGTGTTTTCTTGCTCCCAGTCCTCCATGTTTTCATACCTTTGTTTTTAGGACAAACACAATGATAAACCTACGAGTCAACCACTGGTGGTATTAATTTTTGGCTTATGCACCACTTCACTCCCGGCAGACATGGAGTCATTAGACTCCCCTACTTCTACTCTTCCATAAAATAAATGTTTTTTCCTTGTGCTTGATAACATAGGTTTTTGTGCTGTCGGCACTTGGACTATCTGACACTAAAAGAGTGAGTTGGAGATGGCAGGCCAGGTGAATCGTGGATATACCCCGGATGAACGTACTACAATGAATACTGGGTAAGCATCAAACGTATTCGTTGATATCAGCGTTCCTAGATTTCTAATTTCGTTATCGCATTACAACATCAAAATCGTGATTTTTAAATTAGAGATCTAACTTTCTGTTCACTATAATACAGGGTGTCCATACAAGAATGACCCAGTTATAAATTTTAATAGTATTAACTGTAAGTGTTTTAGGGTGTTGGTTCAAGGTCACAAATGAAGAGTAACTCAATCAGTTTTAGAGAAGCGCATGCCCGAATAATGCTTTGTTATTGACTTGCTTGGCCTCCGCACTGAAATGCTGTGAGTTAGTTGGGATTTTCATATCAAAACAAAAAAAATGTGTTTCGATCCGTATGAAACTAAAATTATAGCGTAAATATTCCTGTTATTGTCACAGAAATAGTCTAGTTCCTGTATAACAATATTATATTTATTACGGAAGTCCTAAAATGTATTTATATTTAATAGTTTTAAATTTAAATAGTTTTAAGAAATAGCAATTTTTCGGTTAATTCTTTTTAAAACCAAAAAAAGAAAAAAAAATTACTTATTTGTATGTCTATGTCACATTTTTATTAATGATTAGCAATTTTAAACTTAAAATTTATAAAATTTAAAAAAGGCGTTCCAAGGTGACACCTTAACCCTTTATCTACTGACGGTACTTAGAAGTACCATTAAAACAACTTGTTATAAAATTCATTTAATACATCGATTGGTTCTAATACAGTTTAGAATGAGTTATAGATAAATTACTTTATCTTGCTCCAAAAGCATTATTGGTTACACAAAACAAAATATTTTTAAAAGGATGATTTCTTTTGGTTTTGCATCTTTTCAGCTTTCTTGGCGTTGGGGGGGGTGGGGTGAATTTTTCAATTCGGAAATATTTCTCTATTTCTATTGTAAGAACATTATATTTGTGCATTTCCTAGCTCTACAAAATACTAAGAAAAAGATTTAAAATAAAAGATTTGAGTGAGGTTATAAATATTGCACAAAATCCCTATAAATTCAACATTTAATTAATCCTTCTAAATCCTTCAATCGTTCTAAAAATCCTTCTAAAAGTTATTAAATGATTATGTAAATCTTCTAATGTAGTTCAAACAATTCACGAAAAAGGCTTTAGAAGATAAAATTTCATGAATTCATAATTCAGTACATAAAGGATTAAGAAATGTAATGCTGAAAGAATGAAGCTTACATATTATCCAGTATATAATTATATAATTTATAATGTGGTGTTATATAATTATTGTTACATAATTATCTGTACTTTTGTATAAAAGTACTGCGTACTACTTCTAACCCGTTTTAATGAAATTCAGATGATTGCATAGAGTTATATACATTATTTTCATAAACGGTTGGAATTTCTATCCCGCCTTAAAGAGGGTATTTAACAGTGTTATTTTAAATAAGTTTAAGGGGTCTCAGGACTCTTAAAATTGGAAAAAATCAAAAACAAACAGACCATTTTCAACATTTTATATCTTAAATTGAATATGATTTTAAAACACTATTCTTAGTGGAATGAAAGATTTTAAGTATGTCCTTTCATTTCATATATTTTAAAAATTACAAGATGCAGAATTAATATTTATATGGGGCTTCAAACTTTCAGACATTTATCGAGCAGAAAACTGGTTTGACAGTTTACACGCAGGATTACAAAATAAATTTTACAACTAGAATGAAAGTTTTGGTGCCTAATTATACTTCAGATTATGAGGGTGAGTCGAAAAATAAGTTTCCCCCTGGCAACTGTGGACAGAGGTGTGTAGGAAAGACAAAAAATGTAATGAAACATTAAAGATAAGACGTAATTTTATTTTTCTACATAAGTGCCAAGTAAGTTGAGACATTTATCATACCCCTTTATAAGCTTCAAAAAGCGCTCCTTGAAAATATCAGGGCTCTGCATCATTCCGTCCCCGGTAGGTATGGCGAGAAAGTGGGTTGTGAATTCGTGGTCAAAGGAGGAAGTGAGACCGGTTGTCCGCTATGCATGAGCACGTGGAGTATCGGGAGCAGAAATCCATAAAAGCCACGTGAGAGTCTATGGGCCAGAAGTGATGTCGAAACAAATGGTGCGGAGATGGTGTCGCCAATTCAGTGAGGGGCGACAGCAAGTGTTAGACAGGCCGAAACCTGGACTGACGTGCACGGCCACTACAGACGAAAGCAATGCTTGACTACTTTGTAAGCAATGCTGAAGCCACACAAGCCGTTCAACGCTTCTTTTGTATGCAGAGCCCTGTTCTTTTCCTGGAGGGCCTTTATGAAGCTTATAAAGGGTATGACAAATGTCTCAACTCACTTGGCACTTAAGTAGAAAAATAAAGTTATGTCTTATCTTTAATGTTTCATTACATTTTTTGTCTTTCATACACACCTCTGTCCACAGTTGCCAGGGGAAACTTATTTTCCGACTCACCCTCGTATAATAATTACCCTGAACCTAAATACATTTGTGTTTAAAGCATTTTTATATTTTTAATACAAAGTTGTACTTAGGTAATGCAAAATTTAGAAAATTTCAACAGTGTAATCACCTAAAAAAATATTTTTTTGAACAATAAAAAGGAAATTTTAGGTTCAGCTTATACAGACTAACATGAAACATATGTTTTGAAAATTTCATGCAAAAATAGTCAGAAGTTTTTGAGATATCGTGCGCGTTATGCCCAAAAACGTCATTTGGAGAAAAGTGACTTCAAAGTTTCGGAAACGCCACTTCAGCTATTGAGTGGCTTTAATTCTAAAAGTCATAACTTCTGTTCTAATGAGAATTTCATAGAAACAATTACATCAAAATGTTCAGAAAAGATAGGAATCTAACATCTAAAAAAACTAAAATTTTGAAAAGTTTAAATCTTTAAGAGTCCTGAGACCCCTTAAATATATTAAACTCAAATCATATGTGCTACAATTTTAATGTATCAAATATTTTTATTCATGCAATACTTTATAAATGAATAATAATGTCATAATTAAAATATTAAAAAAAATTATATTTTAATTATATCAATTATTGATTATTAGTAGCTTATATCCTGGTTATTTCAATAAGCCAATCCTAACCCACACTCTTTAATTAATGTGAAGCATCACAAGCATAATGTCTAGACAGAATTAAAGAGACTAAGTTATTAATAGATCGATGCATCAATAGCAGAAAACAAGTAATATAAAAATTTTGTTTTTAAAGTCAATTCCTATTTAGGTCATCAAAGAAAAATTTAATACATGGTGTGTTCACAAAGTTTCAAGACTGGTCTGATAATTCAAAATTTATTAAACATTTTTGTACCGCGAACTCAAATTCTTCGAAAGATGATCTTGGGCATCAACACACCGCTGTCAGGATTTTTTCCATTGTTCATAGGCCCCATAGAAGTCTTCGCACCAAAGACTGTTAAGGGACCTCGTCGAAGCTGCCTGGATCACTGGAATCCTAACAAATCGCTTCCCTTTCAGGTTTAAAAACAGTAATCCCTTAAGCTAATATTAGTTTTTGTTGCATTAAAATATTTCAATTTGTTGATTTTGTATAAGCAAGTAGGTTTACAATGGAAGTCTATTGGAATTTGGCGAAATATTAGAGATATCGCCAAGCTGGCGACTCATTTTGGTCACCAAATTTGGAGATATATTGCCAAGTTGGCGACAAACTTGGCGGTATTTGGCGACAGAACCGATTCCCCACTATGGTGACCCCCTTATAGATATGAAGATGCATTAAATGCAGTTCAATAACCAATGGCCGCCATTTTGTCTCTCATATAAAACTAAAATTAATTAATTAAAATTTAATTAATGAATTAATATTTGAAAAAACTGTATTAACATTAATTGTCATCCAGTACAAGTAAAAAAAAAATTATTTCAACTTGATAGGATGGAAAATAAGTATTTTATTAACGATTGAAATTTTGAACAAGATACATAAATATAGAGAGGGTGTGAACTAATAGTAGGAATTGAATAGCTTCCCTGTCGTTTTTAAAACACAACGCTACATTGATGCAAGCCAAAACTAATAATTTTGAATGCCGTGCATTCAAATAAATATGAAAAGAAAAATCATAACAGAAGAAGAATAATTGCAAATGAAACCTAAATAAGTATAAAAATTGAAAAAAGTAAAAAAACAGATCCTTTTATAAACATTCAATGTAAAAATTCTTTTAATTTGATTACTGGAACTCATGTTGCTACAAAAACTTTTCGTTACGGTACGTTCATTTGGTGTGGGCTTCCATTATAAAAAAAATACTTTTTGTCTTCGTACAGAACGAAAGCAGTTGCAGTATTCGAATCAACAATAATGATTATTTTGCAATAAAATAACTGTCAAAATTTATATCGTTTCTACAAACTATTTAACAATAATAGAGCAATGTAGCGTTGTTTTCTAGCGAATGACCAGATGTTTTCTAGTGAATTTTACTCCGATTGGTTGCTTGCGAGATTGCTTCACAGGTACTAACTAAGCTTTACTAATTTTTCTGCAACCGGTATAATACTTGCTAGCCCCTGAAGTCTTGCAAAGACATGAAAGGAAGATTTTTGACTGGCTTCGGTTGCTTATTAATGACTTTGTTTCTTCTCGCTTTGGCGCGTCATAACACGCGTTTAAAAAAGGACCTTTTTTTATTTGAAAGTACATTTTAGCCACTTTTTTTTTATTAATATAAAAAACAATTTCGAAAATTATATTTTTGTTATAATTTTAATATGTATTTCTATAAAACTATTTTTTCCTCTTCAAAAAAAAAAAAAAACAAAAAAAAACGATACCTTGCTGGTAATGCGTTTCATATTTAACAGGGATTTTCCGTTAATCTGTTACTAAATAATAAACTATAAAACAATAACTTTGTTATTTATCCTAATGCGTTAAATAATATCCATCTCTACTAAGTTATTAATAGATGGATTCGTTCATAGCAGAAAATAACTTCCCTGCCATTTTTAACCCTTTATATCCCAAATTATGAATTCATGAAAATTTCATCTTCTAAAGCATTTTTCATGAATTTACGATACTCCATTAAAAGATTTACACAATCATTTAATAAATTTTAGAAGGTTTTGCTTATTAAAATTAATTAATTAAATTTCAACTTATAAGCCTTCTGTGCAATACTTATAATTCCATTCAAATCTTTTATTTAAAATATTTTTTTTCGTATGTTTTTTTTTTATATAAACATTCAATGTAAAAATCACCCTAACTTGATGACTGCGATTCATGTTGCTACAAAAATGTTTCGTTACAATACATTAATTTAGTTTGGGTCTTGGTTATAAAAAAAATCACCGCTTTGATTTACACTTAATAGAAAGCGTAAACTAATGCATTTATCTAAAAAAAAATTAATTTTTGCTTAGTGTCTTTTTTAACAAATGGCAACAGGAAAGGAAAAAAAACTTTATTTAAAATACGTATTTAGGGTTTGAAATGTTTTCCAGCTCGACTTTTGTGCCAAGTTTCATATTGTTTTTTATTTTGTAGCTTTTGATATGTAGATTCCAAATATCTTAGGTGCCATTTTTTCTTACACATTTTTGAGGCAATTTTCAAGATGGCGTTCAAGATGGCTGCCATTTAACGACTTTTTTAATATTTGTAGGAATTTATTGGCCAGTATATCAAATTATATGTTCTTGGGGTCAAAAAATGCAAATCTACAATCGAAATAGGCATAAATTGTATTATTTATTATTTAATTATAAATTTACTACGAAATTACTAATATACTAGAGGCATTAGAGTTTCACATGAATATCGTTTTGGCATGCTACGACCTTCTGTTTGAAACACAACACATTCTACAGAGATTATTTCCCTGCAAGAAAAATGCAACTCACTACGTGAGAAATTGCACAATTTTGAAGTTGAAGCTATATCTTTGTTTGAAGAGATCAAAGTAGCAGTTAAAAAAATGTCTTCCATATATTACACAATGCAGTGGTGATATGGCAAAGTTATTACTAGATTATATGAACCAATTTGGATCTTTGCTACTTTTCGTCCGTGCCACTCGTCAAAGAGATTGGGCATTGCATCTTGTGTCATTAGAGGAACAAATCAAGTATTATTTTGCTCATGACTTATTTCATTATGCCAGACTCATTCCAGTATACATAGGACAGATGAATGACCTTAAAACAACATATCAAGAAGTATGGAATGCTCTTGAATCTGGTTGTTTTGCAGTATCCAAATCCAATGTGCCGTTTACGAAAGTATTTTCAGACCAGAACTTGGAACAGAAAATCAAAGAACTGAAGAACATTGGTGGAGTTATTGGTTTAACTCAGAATGAAAACTCTCTCGTAAGGTATTTCTTGTATGCACCAGATGTATTACGTATTGTTTCAAGTTTCTTTGAAAAGTTCTGTCAAAATGAAGTCTCTAAGCAGCCCAGGAAACATTATCAACTTCAGACTTCTATGTCGCTAAGAATTTTTCACAGTGCAGCCATCATCAAGGAGAGTATTCGGGATCATTGTGGAGGAAACTCTTTCCAAGATATACCACAGTAATGAATATTGCATCCTCTATGAAAGTTACAGAATCTGCGAAGGATGATATTCTGAATCGTGACCAAAAAGGCAAATTGGAATTCGAAGAATTTGTAAGAGATGGACTAATTCGAGAAGATAGGCAACTTCTTGCTAGTTTTCTTGTTGTTATGGAATCAAGACCTCAAATGACTGCAAATCTAATAGATGCAATTGGAAACTACGAGTTTTCTGTAATACGAAGATCATTATTTTCTTCTGATGGATATCTTTATCTGACAAAAGTTCATTTATTGCAGAAATAGAGCAATATAATCGATCACCCATACTTGAATCATTAGAATCCTCGATTACTTCTCCGATAGAAAAAGTTTGTATTATAGATAGAATGGCAATCGTACAATCAATAAAAAAGACACCTGCATTAAAAACTCGTAAAGACTTCTCAAATGCTTTTACCGAGATCATTATGAAAATGACAAGCGGTTACATTGAAGGGAGAATAATATTTGACCAATACCTTGAGCATTCATTGAAGGAGCAAACTCGTAAGAAAAGATTGGGGGCGACAGTACCTATTACATTTACTATTATAAATAGTACCATATAACGCTGGTTTCATTAAAGACGTTTCTTTCACATAATTAAACAAAAATACAGCTGACTGAATGTCTCAGGAATAAATTACTACAGGTTTTTGCTGCTAGTGAGAAGAAAATTGTTGTCATTTTTGGCAGTAAGGCATATAGTAACCACGCGAATGTTTTCTATTCAGTATTTTGTGATCATACACATGAGAAGCAGACACCATTATACCTCTTCATATACTTGATATAGTGAACCATCATGATAATTATGAGATCGATGTATTTTCGCAAGATACTGACATTTTCATATTGCTGAATGACTTGGTTTCAAGTCATCTAGTAAACAGTGAAATCAATTTTGTTACTGGTCGAGGCAACAAACACAGAAAAATTAATATTAATGAAAGATGTCGAGCAATAGGTGCTCATAAAAGCAAAGGTTTACTAGGTTTACATTCATATACATTCATATACTGGTGGAGACTGGGGAGATAAATTTGTAGGTATTTCAAAACAGAAGTGGATAAAAGTGTATATCAATCATCAGTGTGATGATGATATTATAACAGCTTTTCAAGAACTTGGGGAACCTAATGTTCATCAATTATCCAAACTGTCGTTGTTTGAAAAATTCACCAACTTGCTTATTTGAAAAATAGTAATTTTTAAAGGATTTCAGAGTTTAGATGGCACCTTTTCAGAACTAAAAGTTTCGAGGAGGTGAAATTACCACCAACTCTTGGAGCACTGAAGCAACTATTCTAAGATCCAACTTAATTTGCATCATTGGAAAGGGCTACAGAAATCCCTAACCTAAAATACCCCCACTTATTGCCAATGGCTGGGAAAAAATGGCGAAGCAGTAATTTCTCCAGTCAAATGCCTTGAGTTACCCACGCACAAAGGAGTTATTGAACTTCTGAAATGTGAGTGTAAGAGAATATATTCAGTTGAGAAATGTTCTTGCTTAAAGAATTCTCTGGTTTGTACTGCCCTTTGCAAATGCAGCGACTGCAACAAAACAAAGGACTATCAATATCATCACAACGATGGCAATGATTCAGAAGAGGATACATAACATCCCAATACTGTATATACATATAAATGCTTTTTTTAATAATTTTGTTCAATATCTTCAATAATTTATGTTATTTCATTTAAATATTTTGGTGGTGTATTAACTGGTTAATAAAACGCTAGTTTATCTAATGTCTTTCATATTTTTGTGCTTTACTTGCATCTTATCGCTTACAACACTTCAAAAAATCAATTTACTCCTAATTTTGTTATATATTTGTATTTCTTGACCCTGAAAACATATAATTTGACATATTGGTCGATAATATGCCTCAAATATTAAAGAAGCCAGTAAATGGCAGCCATCTTGGACGCCATCTTGAAAATCACCTCCAAAAATGTGTATAAAAAATGGCACCTAAAGTATTTGAAATCTACATGTCAAAATCTTCAGAATACAAGAAAAATATCAAATTTGGCACGTTAATCGAGCTGGAGCCACATTTTACGACATTTCAAACTCTACTATTATAAATTGTTTTCTAAACGTATAATCATAATTTAATACTAAACCACTAACTGCTTAAAGCGTGTTTAAAACAAATATGTTACTCTTAATTATTTTATAGTTTGATTTCGCGCAAAGTTGTAACTCGTATATTTTTGTGACCTTAAAATATATTTGGCGATTTATGATGCAAGCCAAATTTATGCAAGCGAATTGATGCGAGCCAAAACTAACCCTTTTGAATGACGTGATTCAAATAAAAATGAAAAGAAAATCATAACAGAAGAAGAGGGATTGCGTATCAACCCTGAAAAATTATAAAAATAAAAATAATTTAAGAAAACATTATTTTATAAACTAAAAAAATAAATCGCGGCTTTACTGTCCATTAAGGATCAGGGCCTACAGTGGCCCAGCTCTGTTTACTTGACCCTGGTCCCCAAGGTGCTATGCAGCATGCGGCCAGGTGGTCAACCCAACACGAGACCCTTGGTGTTTAGTTCCCAAGGAAGCTTGGTACTCATATCGACCCCGAAGGGATGAAAGGTTGAGTGAACCTTGTCCAGCCGGGAGCCGAACTGGCGACCTGCAGCGTGGCAGACAAGCGTGCTGACCACTATGCTATTGGGCTTCTTCTTTGATAAACATTGAATGTAAAAATCTAAACTGATGACTGCAATTCATGTTGCTACAAAAATCTTTTGTTACATTAGGTTAGTTTAATTTGGGTCTCGATTATAAAAAAATCACCGCTTTGATTTACGCTTGGTAGAAAGTGCGAACTAATGCATTTATTTAAAAAGTTGTAATTTTTTCTTTGCTTCTTTCCCAACATCTGGTAACACGAAAGAAAAAACATTATTTAAAATATGAATTTAGTGTTTATAAATTGTTTTCAAAACATTAATCATTATTTAATATTAAACCATTAACTGATTAAAGTGTATTTAAAGTAAATATATTACTCTTAATTGTTTTCTATTTTGTACATTTTAGTGCTTAAAATATTTAATTGATGTAGTTTCAAAGGTAGTTGGAATCTTTTAGTGAGCATGATTTCGCGCATTATTAACTTCATTGTTGTAATTCGTTTACTTTTGTGGCCTTAAAATATATTTGGCGACTTATCACATGCGCTTGGTCAACTGAAAAATGCCTTAAAATTAATTGATCAAATTATAACTAAGTTCTACAAAATATTAAAATGTTGTATTGGCATCGGAAACACATTTTAGTACGTAATTTTTATAATTCCAGGTTATTAGAAAATGTGTTAGAAAAATCGATTACAAATTTCACTTCAAATACAAAAACCACGTTGAGTTAAATAAAATCGAACAAGCGCGAGCATTACTCGAGCAGAGAGGGTTCCGTACAATAAATATATTAATTAGTCTACATTACACAAATGTATCATTAAAAGTTTTTATCGTTAAAAGCTGATGGCTCTCGTGGAGTACGCCTTCCGTGTCTTAACGAATGTCCCAACCGTTAATATCTCGTAAAGGTTAATATCTCGGTTAATTACCGAAATCATTAACAACAATTCTTTTATATTTTTGAGACGATACAGTACCTCCAGCGCTCCCCAACTTCTTTACTGAACGCCCGCCAAGTGAAATTTGTGTGTAACGGAAAAAATGCGATTTTCTCAAAAACTGTGTGACCTTGGATAATCGCTTTAGTTTTCCTGCAAGGTTTAAATAAACTTCTACTACCCCTAATTTTTTCGTAATTTCAGTGTCAGTAGATTCGTAAATAGAGGGGGGGGGGGGCATATTTTTACGGCGATACATTTTCGACAATATCTCTGAAAATATAATACCTAAAATGAAAAGAAATGTATTTTTGAGTTTGGCGTTGACAGAGCTTTCACACAATAATCCATGACACGATATAAAAAAAAAAGATTTTTGTTTTCAAGTAACTTAATTAGTCCCACTATATTTTAACCCGACTGCCAAGAAGGGTTATATGTTTCACGCGTATCTGAGTATGTGGATTTCTTTATACGCTCGAAACATTCCAACGGCTGGATGGATTTTAATGAATGAGGTCTCTGTCGATTCGTCTTAACCGTCCGATGGTTATGGGCTAGGTTTTGATTTTATAAATTCAAAATGGTGGCCGTAAAATACAAAATGGCGGTAGAGACGAAAATGTTTTTTTACGCACCCTATTGAGTGGCATATCATTGGATAGGTCTTTCAAAATGAAGACGACGTTTCATTGACTATTTTACCGTCAGAAGCTCCGTTTAAATATTACACAACCTGGAAGTTGTGTAGGTAGGATCTCTAGCTTTACTGCAGCTCTAACCAACATAGACATCTATAGGCCTCATCAAAACAGTGTTTATAGATAGGAACCAACAATTAAACACAACTTAAAAGTCATGAATACAAGTAAATAAAAAAAATAGGTAAGTAATATAAAAAATAGTTTTACATTGATGAGAAATAATTAATTAGTTCGCTTTTTACGCAGTCGTTATTTTTTATTTTTTAAATTAAATTTTTACTTGTTCTTAAATAGATTTGTGAATGGTTAATAATCTATAAATATGTGGGTCAATAGCCTTTATTACTTTTGCCAAATTTTTTTAATTTCACGTTCCCTAGTTAACGAGAAAAAAGGCTGTTACAGACGGACCGCAAAACACACGAGTGATCTTTTAACAGTTCCGTTTTTACTTTTTATGTACGGAATCCTAAAAAGAGTTTAAAATCATGTTCCGAACAGTATATAAGTTGGCTATAGTACAAACATACAGCAATTTCATTTTTGTGGAAGTAAAATTTAAAGACTAAAAATTAGCAAAATTACATCTATTCTACATAATTATTAGGTAAGTTTGAATGTTTCATGAGAATGCAATCATCATTCTCATTTTAAAGTGTTGCATCTGAATTAATATTTCTAACCCGCATTGATAAAACTTGTATAATCAATATTATCTGAACTAGAGTTCTGCACGGATAACCCGAAAATTCCATTTTAAGTTAACCCACAACCCGACCCGAACCCGATAAAAAAAATTCTTGACCCGTAACTCGACCCGAACCCGCAATGAAAGGAAACTTTAATGCCATTATGAAAAATAATCTAGAATTGTACCTCTAATACAATTTTTATGTTTCAAATAGAAGAATGAACAAATCTATATTCTTTAATATTCAAATATAGACCTCTGAATAGCGGACACCTCGGTATCGTTGAATAGAGTCAAACATAGGTTTGGATTAGAGTCTTGCACGAGTCGGGTTGCACCAGACCCGAATCCGAAATGAAAAAAAAGTAAATCATGTTTTAATGCAATATGAAATACGATTAATAACAATCTACATTCTATATCAATAAATAGAACTATTAATATAATAAAATCCACCCTCAATTAAATGAATATAACAGGTATGATAAATTATTTAAAACTTTGTTACAATGGAAACTAAGAAAGTAGAAAAAAATGTTTCAATCGATATGTAACGGCATAAAACTAAAAATCTAATCTTAAATGTGCTTTAAAATTAGTTTCGGCTTCAATAGTTCCACTTATAACGGTATACCTTGTTTTACACAATTGGCTTTCTGCCTTTAGTTTATCATCATTATCAGCAGTTATTATTTTGAAAATTTTCCCTTCTAATATAGCCGCATGCTATATCATCGAAATTAAATTATTCACTTTGTACGTTTTCAGCAGGATCTCTAGAAGTAGTCATCTTTTAACGAGTCTTCGAAATAACAAAGTGCATTATATTTTTATCGTACTTTAAAAATACAATACGCAGCAAAACGCTAATGATCCTTCCTGTCTTCCTGTTTATCACACAGTATTTTTTGGTCATAACAACGTTAGAATTATAAAGATTAGAACATTATAATTGTAACTATTCAGCAAAAATGATTGAGCTGTGAAGAAGCCTTCGTTTTACCGTACCATAGTTCGTAGTAGTTGAAAAAGTGTGTTTATATTAACTTCCAGAAACAAATTCAAACAGACAGGCACACGTTTTGCTTTCGTGAAACTTTGATCTGAGGTTTATATAGACTTTTAACGCGGTACAATATTTTGGACATTCTTTTAAAGAATCGGGTCCACCCGAACCCGACCCACAAGAGTCAAAAAGCCAACCCGAAACAATGAAAACCAACCTGACCCACAACATAAAAATTGAAGTCAACCCGACACGCAACGGGAAAATATAGCGCCTACCCGTAAAAGTGGGTAACCCAACCCGATGCAGGGCTCTAATCTGAACTCCTTTCCTAAGATACTTCAATTTTTATCCCTGATTAAAGATACTATATCATTAACAGATCAATTCGTGGATAGCAAAAACCAGGTTCTCTGCCATTTACTCGTACAAAACATGATGCAACATCAATGTAACCCAAAATCGTCCACTATGTGTGCCACACATCCATATATTGGAACAGATATTCGAATCCATATAGTCAAACATTCGAACTGAAATAAAAATGAAACAAAAACATAACAGAAAAAGACGCATTGCATATGAAATCCGAAAAATAGTGTTTGGTGTATACAAGTCTAAAACCATTCCCACTTCATTTTTATGAAAGTAAAACTTAATGTGTCTTTTTTTAGAATAAAATTAACATAATTAAATCTATTCTAGATCTATTCTAAACATCTTCTTCCACTAACATAGAAGGTCTCCTTAAAACGCATATTCAAAACCTTTTGATAAAAAAATAATAATAATAACACTACTTATGCG
Organism: Maratus speciosus; assembly: GCA_963932465.1. Lineage (NCBI taxonomy): Eukaryota > Metazoa > Arthropoda > Arachnida > Araneae > Salticidae > Maratus > Maratus speciosus. The sequence continues at coordinate 125,966,285 of OZ010798.1, read as the reverse complement.
CATAATAAAGGATCAGTCAAATTTAGCTCTGGAATTCAGGCAGAAAATCTGTAAAACATAAATAAAATACTTGCAGCAAGTATTTGGTGTGAAAAGACGAACACGATATGGGGCATTCTCACAATCTTTTGACTTTCATGTCCCTGAATAATAATTTTTATTTTAATATACTTTTTATATATTTTTTAATTTCATATACTTGGAAACATCCCATTGCATTATTGCACAACAATATTCGAGATAAAAAAGTTTTGGACGATGTTGGGGGTCAAAACACCTGGAAAACTCCTATACCGTCCCGTGTCCCTGATGCTGATTTTTAAGTTTGGAGCTGTCTGGATAAAATTATTTCAATAAAAATAATTTTATATATATTTTTTCTGAAACAGGAACTATTGTTTTATATAAATAAGTAGCTAAAAATTAGCATACACACATTTTTAGGGTTGTTATTATTTTTTAAACTCTGTCCTTAGGTTTTAGATTTTTTACCATCCTCTTCTAAAATTATACAGAAAATCACTTCAGATACAGCCACAGAATTTTTTTCAAGTTTTTTCTCATGCAGAAGTATTCTAGAGAAATAGTATCTAAAATTCTTTGGCAGGAAATTTACATTAGAATTTAAATCAGCATTTAAATATCAATTTCAAGCATCGTGGCTTTATTGGTAGTCTCACCGTCCCCAAGTTTTCTTCCTGCACTTTTCGAAGTAAATTAAATTTTTTAAAATTTAATCCAATTTAAATAATTGTTTCTAAAAATCAACGAACATTTTGGCTACCACTTAGTCTTAACATGATCTGCCTAAAATAGGTTTTCCTTGCTGTTCCATCCTTACCGTCCCTTTTTTCCCCATTTGTCCCTTTTTTCCTATACCATCCCCTTTTTTTACATTACCGTCCCTTCTTTAACACCTCTTTAAGACAATGTCATACCAAAATTTTGTACTAAAAATACTACATTGTCGTTATTTCTTGTTTGAATGTCCTGTGGGTACTGTGCAAATTCATTATAAGTAAAAATTTAGAAGAAAATAAAAAGTTTTAGTGGTAAAATGGTAAGGAAAATTAAACTCGCAAGTTTAACTTAAACTTCTGTTAAATAAAAATTTTTTCGCTGCTGACCATTTTTTCTTTATTTTGAATCATTAAGGCATTCGTCTATCAGATTAAAATGTTATTTTAGCAAGTTTAATTTCGCCAGATTTGTTTCCCCAAAAGTCAAAAGATTGTGAGAATGCCCCATATGGCGAGTAACGTGTATCTTCGAGAAATGTAAGCGATTTTAATGGAAATTACGGAAATATGGAAATATTTGGAAATTTCTTATTGAATGAGTGTTAATGAATGAGTGCGAGTTAAATGAGTGTGTTGTCTTAGGACTCTTAAAGCTTCAAAATTTTCGAAATTTTAATTTTTTTTAGATGTTAAACTCCTGTTTTTTCTGAACATTTTGATATAATTGTCTTCGTGAAATTCCCATTAGAAAAGAGGTTATGGCCTTTAGAATTATACCTGCTCAATAGCTGAAGCGGCATTTCCGAAATTTTTAAGTCATTTTTCTCCAAATGACGTTTTTTTGGGCATAATGCACACGATATCTCAAAAACCTCTGAATATTTATTCATGAAATTTTCAAAAGATATGTTTCATGTTAGACGGTGTAAACCGAACCTAAAATTTCCTTTTTATTGTTCAAAAAATATTTTTAGGTGATTATGCTGTTGAAATTTTCGATGTAATTATTGTAATCTGAAGTATAAGTTGCCACCAAAATTTTGCTTCTTGTTGCAAAATTTACTTTGTAAACCTGCGCGTTATCTGTTATACCAATATTCTGCTCGTCAAATGTCCGACATTTTGGAGCCCCCTAAAAATGCTAATTCTGCATCTTGCAACTTTTTAAATACACGAAATGAAAGAACATACTTATATCTTTGAACCCAATAAAAAATTGTGTTTTAAAATTATATACATTTTAAGATATTAAATGTTGAAAAGGGTCTTTTTTTTCATTTTCTCCAATTTTAAGAGTCCTGAGACCCCTTAAATGCGCAATACTGAACCCGTCAGCACACACGCCCCTTTCCATTACGTTACTACACTCGTGGGACATAAATCTCAACCAATTTTGTCTCCCATTATATTTTTGGTAAAATGCGTTTTAAAAGCAAATGTACTGCTCTATATTGTAAAATGCATCAGTACAGCTAAAAAATCATGCTTTTCATATTTATTTTCAGATTTTGTAAAAATCACGGTTTTAAAAAAATAGAAAATATGCAAACGATTAGTTTTACACCTTAAAAGATATAGTATTTCACAAAATGGATATTACAGTAAACTCTGTATAAGGCGGAATCATCGGGACTGAGAAAATTTTCCGTGGTAGACACAATATTCCGGCTTATGCAAAAAAGCTCCCCCCCCCTCCCCCCAAAATAAAATAAAAATAAAATAAAAATTCCTCGAAGATGATGATATTTAATTGATTTTCCTGACTCGAAAATCGGTTGAAAACTGAAATTCGGAAAGAACTTTTGTCTTTATAGATAAATGAGAAACGCTATTCAACTTCTTAGTACTGCTGTAATACATGCTAATTGGAAGTTTACACACAAAGAAAACCCAATAAACTTCGGGAATGAGACAGAACGCTATAACTTTCAATTTGAGTAAAACCTTAAAGTATAATATATTGTACTTTCTAAAATATATATTTTGATAAATGTTTATTCTACTAGAAATACTAACTTTTAAATACAATTTTGCATATGATAAAATGGCATAAGCATAAATTCCTTAAAATTTAAACAGTCTCTGTTTTTTTTAATTAACTTTTTCAAAGTGTTAAGGAGTTTAACTAACATGCTTGAAATTGAGTACTTGACTTATCAGTTTTGAAGTTTAATAAACAAAATGCCTTTCATTTTTAAATTATCCTTTTTTTCCGCCTTACGCAAAATTTTGGATTCGGTGGGAAGTTTAAATCCTTTCCTTTTCCGCGTTAAACAGATTCCGCCTTATGAAGCATGAAATAATGTAATTTTCAATGGGTTCTCCGGGACTTGAAAAATTTTCCGCGGTAGATAGATTTCCGGCTTATACAGAGTCCGCCTTGGACAGAATTTACTGTAATTGCATTTAATACCCTTTCATCAATATATACAAGTAGTTTTTATGTTAGTCTTTCATTAAAATTATTTTATTGTATGTTATCCCGCAAGAAATGAACGTATCGAAATGAAAAGTTTGTACACGCGCGGGATTATTTCATCCCAAGAGGTATATTTCCCTCCTCCTATCGAACAAAAAAAAAAGACATTGCTTCACCCACCCCTTCACGACCTTCACCTTGAAAGGTTGAAGGCAGGTCAGAAGTATCCTCACAAAAATTTATCCTGTTTTTTTTTTTTTTTTTTTTTTTTTTTCTTTTTTTTTTTTTTTGTATTTTGTAGCCCTATACATAAAAGTTAGAGAATCGATAAAATATATCTGTTAAAATCATATTTTATATACTTCTTTATATTTTTATTATTACATTTTTATTTGGTTATTTCACGCCAAAAGTGAGTTAAGTCGCCAAATATGGCGCTACAATTTTTCCACCCGCTTTATCAGAGGAGTAAGCGCACAGATTAGAATTATATCAGATTGCGATTTGTTTGATAATTGATATGACAGCGTAAGAAACAAGAATTAGGTTTTTTTTTTTTTTTTTTTTTTTTTTTCCTCTGCAGACGATAAATATATTAATAGTAAATATATTTATATAAAACTTTCAAGATCATCGGAAACTATTTTTTAGTGAAATACTAAATAAGCAAACTATTTTCTTTCGAAATCGAATAAAATAAAGTTTCGAATGTTTAAGATGAAAGGTTGCTGTATTAAATGGTTCTTTGGTAAAAGTAATCATAAAGTAAATTAATAATTTTACACAATTTAGAAAATGTACTGTGGCTAAATAGGTCCGACATTACAATTTCTCCTGAAGTCCAAACCACTCTTCACATAAAACAAACAGCTATTACATTTGGCTAGGGTTGCTCTGGCTGGGTTAAGAAAGCTCTACTTTTGAAGAAAAAAAAGCGTCAACTTTCCCCCCGCCAAAAATGCGAATATAATGTTGCAATTTTTCAAAATCAAATTCGTGGGTTCTTGAAGGAATTTTTAAACTTTTTTCAATATTTTATATTTATTATTAACTAATTTTTATTTTCAAATGCTTTTCTTTAAAAAACTTCATTGTTAATAGTCCAAGAAATGATCTCGAAAATTGACTTTTCAGAAAGTTATGCTGCTGTAAAATCAAGAAATATTATTTTAACAATTTTTTTATCGATTCTCAAACTTCCTAATCTAGGGCTATAAAATGCACCAGGTCCCAATGCTAGGTGCGAGCAGTACCAAAAATGGTTCCCTTGTAAGTGATTCACTGATTTTGTTCCTCATGAGAACAAAAACAAAGTCGAATTAACAGTGCAGAGAATCGGGATTGAAACAATTTTAATCAATTAAAATTTTGTTCTAAGCCGTATAATACGATAATTTTCATTAAACATACGTATAAATGTATATGAAAAATCTGTAGTTATATAGATGTATTTATTTAAATTAAACATACTTAAACTAGTTTATTACGAAAAGTAGAAAAAGTTTTTACCGAAAAGAGTAGTTAGCCTAAAAGCGTATAATTTGAAATTTAACTATCTGTCTTCAACTGGGGAGAAATCTCAAATAAATAAATAAATAAATAAAACATATTTAAAAAGAAAACGAAATTCTTCTTATTATTTATTACTTTTTTTTTCGTTCGATATATAGAGATTCTGCAAATTTTGTTGTTATTGTTGTTTGTTATTATATAAGCATATATATTCTCACGAGAAGAATATTCCACGATTTTATCAAAATTTTCAAAGTCATATATATTTTCATGAGAAGAATATTTCACAATTTTATCAAAATTTCCAAAGTCATATATATTCTCATGAGAAGAATGTTTCACAATTTTATCAAAATTTGCAAAGTCATATATATTCTCATGAGAAGAATATTCCACAATTTTATCACAATTTTCAAATTCATATATATTCTCATGAGAAGAATACTCCACAATTTTATCACAATTTTCAAATTCATATATATTCTCATGAGAAGAATGTTCCAAAATTTTATCAAAATTTTCAAAGTATGTTCTTATGAAAACTTTCCTTGTGAATAAGCATAGATTAAACTTTGTGCGAATTGTAATACAAAAGCTAAAATCTTTAACAACGATTTTACGCACAGAACGACAAAAAAACCCCATACGATCGTGTCGAGGATTCCTGGATTTTTAAATTCTTTATTTGCTGGAACAGAATCGGTGATTATCTGAGGTTTTGATAAAATACGGTTAATGCTATTCAAACTAAATCCACGATCGATGGCATTTGCTTTTATATAGTTAATTTCAATATTAAATAAATCAGAATTAGAACAAAAACGTTCAATTTTCCTTGTGAACTCTTCAAATAGCAACTGCAATCTCTGCACAAGATGGTGCAATTTCTCTCCCGCATTAATAATACTTATTAACAAATTGATTCATGAAAAGCAGAAAATAGCTTCTTCCAAAACACGCAACATCGACGCAATTCCAAACTTACCGCTATGCGTGCCACACATCCATACATTCAAACGAAAAATGAAACAATAAAGAAAGAAAAATATAACAGAAAAGAAGATGAAAACACTTTCGATCGCAGAAAGAAAAACAGAACGCAAAGCAGAGCCGGTTTTCGTCCAGACAACAGACAGTGTGTCTAGGGTGGAATCGATCCTTTCTCCATTTAGTTAGCATAAGTACGTATGGGACGAAAGGAGTGGAAATATCGCTGGACGAGGTAAGGCAGTTTGTTATTATTAAAAAGTCATTCTGCATAATATGAATCTGCGTGGGAATTGGCGTTTCTTTTTAACGCACACCCCTTTGTAAAGTTTGGTGTTTTCAATCAAAAATATAAATATTTAAAAAAATATATATAAAATATACATAAATTAAAAAAATATATATAAAATAATAATATTTAAAAAAATTCTTTAATCCATATACCTGTTAAATTTTATTATTAAGAAAAAGTAAAAAAATCTGATTTTGTTTTTCTTTTTTTCTTTTTATAAAGATATTACTTTATTTAATAATAATAATAAAAAAATCATAAATTACCATATTTACAAAGACTAAATTCCTAAACTACTTTACGTCAATTTTTATTAATCTAAAAAAAAAGACTTGAACACCAAGTTTTTTTTTATATGCAGATATTACTCTTTCAAAAATTCGAAGAAAATAAAAAGATAAACATAATATTTTTAAAAATGAAATTCATAACTGTGTCATTTGTGATATTTCTCACTTTTACAATAAGAGTGAAAAAAGACGTGAAATTTATAATCTTGTGTTTATGCAGAGGGAATGCTTTAAAAGTTATATACATATAATAAATTGCAAGCAATTGGGAAAAGTTCATTATGAAAGATGACAACATTCATTTACAAGTTAAAAAAGCTAATAACAATCAGTACTCAATGCATTTACTGACTTATTGTATTATTTTTGACGTGAAAACCCTGTTTTTCTTTACGCAGAGATCACTCTTTCAGAAATTCGAAGAATATAAAAACATAAATTATAATATTTTCAAAAATGTACTTTATAACAGTGTCGTTTGTGAGATGTCCTTTATAAAATAAGAGTGAAAGACAAACAGTGAAATCTATACTCTCTTGTGCTTATGCAGATGAAATGCTTTTAAAACAATATGCATATAATAAACTATATAAGCGCATTCCCTTGTGAAATTTTCATTATGAAAGAATTATAAAAATTATGATTCTGTGCTTATGTAAGATTATATATGCTATTATTTTTTATGTGAAAACACTGTTTTTCTTTACGCAGAGATTACTCTTTTAGAAATTCGAAGAATAAAAAAAGGTAGACTACAATATTTTCAAAAATGTAATTGATAACGGTGTCATTTGTGAGATTTCCTTTCTAAAATAGGAGTGAAAAAAAATCCCTGCCGGCCCGGCCTACAGGCAGAGGTAGATTTCGAAGTTAAGTATACTAATTTCACCAACAAAAACTAAGTCATTATTAGATATAAATCCACTTTAACAGTTTTATCTGTCTGCTTTTGACGAGTTTTTATTTCCTTTTTATAAAATAGCTGGTTTTATCAGAATCATGTTAAGGCGATATTAAAAAAAAAAATATTTTTCCATGCTCAACAACTCGAAATTTTCTGACACATTTTCAGATTCATTTTTAATTAAAAAAAAAATATGAAACATGCTGACGTGATTTTTGAAAAGATTTATAAGCGACCTGGGTTTTTATTTTTCTTTCAATTACTTGAAACTTGATTAATAGACTATTATTTTCTCAGTAAGGCAATATTTTTTGTTTCTAACACAATCGCTTCGAGAAATTCTGTTCAAAATGCCCACTTTGACATCATTTTTTGAAATATATTCTGACTCTATCAAAAAATCGATCATTACTGTACATTATATAGTTTCTGAATAAGAGAATCTATCAATTGGATGCGTTTGAGAGCAAAAATGAATTTAAAAATGAGTAAGAAAATAGACAGTTTGGATTTGAATGCACCCTTAATAAGATGATTTTTTTCTTCAACCGCCATGTATTTTTAATTTGTTTTTGCTGTAAGAATTTTCCCTATCAAAACTTGTCTATATAAATAATGTTGAAGACAATATTAAGAAGATATATGATAAATTCATGGAGATTTTATAGCTTGTGAATTGACGGAGTTATGAAAATTTTTCTTCTTCAACCCCTCTTTTTGTTTTCGTTTTTATTTTTTTTTATTTTATTTATTTTTCTTTTTTTTGCGGTACGAATTGGTCCTATCAAAAACTTGTGAATATAAAAGTTGTAAATAATATTAAGGAGATGCATAATAAAATTAATTGGATTTGATATCTTGAGAATTGACGAAGAAAGGAATTTTTTTCTCCCAAAAATCCTATTTTTTGCGCCCTTTGAGCCTATTTTTAATTTTATCAAAAATCTGTAATGCATGAATTTTTGGCATTATTTTTAGAAGTAATAAAAACTTTAAACTGATTTGATATGTACAAAAATTAAGAAGTTAAGGGTTTTTTTCGGTTTTCACAAAACCCCTCCCTATTTCCATCCCCTTTGTCCGCTTTTGCCCATTAACAAACTTGACCGAGATTTTATGTCCCTTGATTTTATGTATCAGTTTGGAAGAGATTTGTGCAGAATTGCGGAAGTTATCGTGTCCAGAAGAAAGTGATAACACAATTGCTTCGGGAAATTCCGCTCAAAATGCCCACTTTGACATCATTTTTTGAAATATATTCTGCCTCTATCAAAAAATCGATCATGACTGTACATTATATAGTTTCTTAATAAGAGAATCTAGCAATTGGATGCATTTGAGAGCAAAAATGAATTTAAAAATGAGTAAGAAAATAAGCAGTTTGGATTTGAATGCACCTTGAATAAGATGATTTTTTTCTTCAACCGCTATGTATTTTTAATTTGTTTTTGCTGTAAAAGTTGGCCATATCAAAAACTTGTCTATATAAATGTTGAAGACAATATTAAGAAGATATATGATAAATTCATGGAGATCTTATATCTTGTGAATTGACGGAGTTATGAAAATTTTTCTTCTTCAACCCCCCCCCCCCCTTTTTTTTTGTTTTCGTTTTAATTTTTTTTTTTTTTTTTTTTTTTTTTTCGGTACGAATTGGTCTTATCAAAAACTTATTAATTGGATTTGATATCTTGAGAATTGACGAAGTAAGGAATTTTTTTCTCCCAAAAACCCTATTTTTTGCGCCCCTTGAGCCTATTTTAAATTTTATCAAAAATCTGTGATGCATGAATTTTTAGCGCTATTTTTAGAAGTAATAAAAACTTTAAACTGATTTAATATCTACAAAAATTAAGAAGTTATGGGTTTTTTTCGGTTTTCACAAAACCCCTCCCTATTTCCATCCCCTTGGTCCGCCTTTGCCCATTAACGAACTTAACCGAGATTTTATGTCCCTTGATTTTATGTATCAGTTTGGAAGAGATTTGTGCAGAATTGCGGAAGTTATCGTGTTCAGAAGAAAGTGATAACACAATTGCTTCGGGAAATTCCGTTCAAAATGCCCACTTTGTCAACATTTTTTGAAATATATTCTGCCTCTATCAAAAAATCGATCATTGCGGTACATTATATAGTTTCTGAATAAGCAAATTTACCAATTAAATGCGTTTGAGAGCAAAAATGAATTTAAAAATGAGTCAGAAAATAAGCAGTTTGGATTTTAGTGCATCCTTAATTCAATGATTTTTCCAACACAACCCGCATCGGGAAATTCGGTTCAAAATGCCCACTTTAACAGCATTTTTTAAAAATATATTCTGCCTCTATCAAGAAATTGACCATTACGGTACATTATATAGTTTCTGAGTAAGAAAACGTACCAATTAGAAGCCTTTGAGAGTAAAAATGAATTGTAAAATGAGTCAGAAAATAAGCAGTCTGGATTTGAATAATTGAATTCTTAGATGATTTTTTTCTTCAACCGCTATGTATTTTAAATTTGTTTTTGCTGTAAGAATTGGTCCTGTCCAAAACTTGTCTATATAGATGTTGTAGACAATATTAAGAAGATATATGATAAATTCATGGGAATTTTATATCTTTTGAATTGACGGAGTTAAGGATTTTTTACTTCTTCAACCCCCCTTTTTGTTTTCGTTTTTAATTTTTTTTTGCGGTACGAATTGGTCCTATCAAAAACTTGAGAATATAAAAGTTGTAGATAATATTAAGGAGATTTATAATAAAATTAATTGGAATTGATATCATGAGAATTGACGAAGTTATGAATTTTTTTCTCCCAAAAACCGTATTTTTGCGCTCCTTCAGCCCATTTTTAACTTTATCAAAAATCTGTGATACATGAAATTTTAGCCCTATTTTTAGAAGTAATAAAAACTTTAAACTGATTTGATATGTACAAAAATTAAGAAGTTATGGGGGGGGGGGGGTTTCGGTTTTCACAAAACTCCTCCCTATTTCCATCCCCTTGTACCGATTTTGCCCATTAACGAACTTGACCGAGATTTTATGCCCATTGATTTTATGTATCAGTTTGGAAGAGATTGGTGCAGAATTACGAAAGTTATCGTGTCCAGAAGAAAGTGATATATATAGATAGACAGATATATATATATATAAAGTTTTTTACTGAGGGTGGTTTTGGATTCTAGGGGTCATGATCGGTGTAGATCTGCAAAACTTTTTCAGAAATTCCAACATAGGAACGATCCCAATAGGTAGTATTTCATACGAAATCTACCTAAAACCCGTGAAATCTACACTCATGTGCTTATTCAGATGAATTACTTTAAAAAATATATGCATATAATAAATCACAAGCACATTCCCTTGGAAAAATTTCATTATGAAAGAAATATAAAAACTATAAATTTGTGTTTATGTGGGATTATATTTATTTATTTATTTATTCATTTATTTATTTTTAGTTTGGAAAAACAAACTGGTAAAATTAAAGTATAACACTCATAAATTTTATAAACCTATTATTTCTTCCACATATTAGCTACGTTTATACAAATATATATAATTTTTTTTGCAAATACCAAAATCAGAATTTTTTTCCAACCATTTTTATGATTTTTATAGCATTACGAGGGGCCTCTGCACCCGTCAAGCTACGCTCGCCAACCCCCATTCACAAACTGCAGAATCTAAAAGCACGCAAATCTGATCGCTTTTAAAAAGATTAGAGAAGATTGAATTATACTGAAAAAACCTGTAGCGATTTCCTGTAAACGGGTTTCCATTCAATTCCCTTAGATTGCAAAAATTTAAAGCAAAATCAGTTGCAGTTAAGACATCCAATGGTTGTTTTCGTGTTTGATTCACAATCTGTTGCCTGTTATATCTAAAATCTGCCGCCAAACTATAAGATTAAATGCCAATAATGGTTGATCGTAAATGTCACATTCGCTTGACTTTAAGGAAGTTACACGTGTTTACAGTGGCGTAGCTACACATTCAGCGCCCTGTACCAAGTGAAGTTTGTGCGCCTTCTTGTCACTCAAAGAAGTTCTGCATAATTTTGTTTTGAAGTTACATATATACATATATATATATAGTAACTAGCTAACCCGCCCGGTGTTGTCCGGGCTCGTTATAATAACGTAAACAAAACTCAAGTTTGTATGATTTTATATATTCATAAAGTAGTTCAAATGAACCTGTTTTTAGGGATGACCCACTGCCTTCAGCAGCGTCTAGTATATTCACGAGAAACCACTATCTGAACGAACCTGGGGCCTAGGTCCCCGCTACCAAAAGCAGTTTAAACCAGGGATGTTCCGTACGCGCCGGAGGCAATCGAAAACCAAGATGAATGAGTAAACACCGTAGTAATAGAGCCCATAGAACCTGAGATAAGAATGCGAATCCTGGCTTAGGAACTATAATCTTTAAAACAATCGTAAGCTTAGTTGAATGGGCCTATTTCCGTTGAAATATAGCCCACAACAACCCAGAAAAGTATGCGTCGTTAATGTTCGAAAATGGTGGTAACGGAAGTTTAAGATAAATTTCTATAATGCAGAAAGTAGCTGAATAGTAAACTAAGCTTAATTATCCAATTAGCGTTGAAATAGGGCACATTGAACCTGGAAAAGAATGTACCATTAAGGGTTTCTCAAATCAAAAAGGGCAACTTTCTGACATAAGTTTTAATTTATTTTTGTTCTAAAATGCATGAAACTAGCTGGTGTTGTTGTTCAGAAACTATGTAATTGAGCTGTTTTTTCCATTTTTTTTTTGCAAACGCAATAGATCTTTCAGAAAATAATGTCAAAGTAGGCGTTTTGAACCGAATTTCAGCGCGAAGGGAGAAAGAGCACTCAAGAGCGGACGAAAAACGGGTTTGTCACGTGATCGGATTCGCTTATAACTCAATAGGTAATTGATTGATCAAAAAATGGGAAAAAACAGATCGATTCCAAATCGCTTCCATGGCCATACTTTCCAATTTTATATCTTTCCATTAAAAAACGAATTTGTAAATATGTCAAAACTTTTTTCGCTTGTTGAGCAGAGCTGTTAAGAACAGCCTTAGTGTTCGAAAATGTTGGTAACTGAAGTCTAAGACAAACTTTCATAATACATAAAGTAGCTGAATGGTAGTCTAGGTTGACTGAACCAATTCCTGTTGAAATCGGTCCCCTAGAACCCGAAGAAAGAATGCACCCCGAAGCAGTGGAAGTTGCTTTTCGCCCCCACCCCCTGTAAATTTAACGAATTATCCTTAACATTAACGTGAAATTTAATTTATGGATAAAATCCCGTCCCTTCTAATGTTAACCACTTACCTTTAGCGGTAGCGCTAATTTTAATTCACGGCTGTAGTGAGTAAACGTAAGTTGATGCCGAAAAAGAAGATTAATATTCGAAAAAGGTGGTAGCTGGGGTATAAAGAAATTTTTTAGTGGTTTATAAAGTATCCGGAGGACCCTAGAACTATGCTAAAGAAAATTGCAAGACTATCGGATAATTTTTAAAGAAACTGCACCAAGAACCCTAAGAAGGCGATTAATACTCAAAATTGGTGGTAGCTGAAGTGTGGGTACTTTTTTTGTTATTCATGCAGTAGCTGGAGGACCTAAGAAGTTGTTAGGAAAAAATCCTAGTGAATCGGGCCATTTTTAAGGAAACTATAATAGCTTACTGATAAGGATATAACTGATATAACTTCAAATGATATAAGGAGCCTACTGATAATTGAGAGCAAGGCCTAAGATGAAAACATGATAAAAGACCCTAGTACTTAGCGATTTAGATTTTAGTCGAAATTAAGTATAGGGTATAAGTATTAATCATTAGACTTTTTTTTTCAAAGAAGTGCTTAAAAAAGAGCCCTAGGGTCCCAATAAATATATGAGTGTGTTGGCTCGGGGAGAGAAGTCCAAGACTCTATTTTGAAGTTGAGAATGTGACACAATTAGTGGGTAAAAAATGCATAGTGCATAAAAAGTTACCCTAGGGGGGGCCAGTGTCTTAACTGAAATGTAGAAAGGTAAAAAAAAATAAATGAAAAAAGAGCCCTTAAAACGAATGTCGGATTAAAAGGGGGCAATTTATTAACAATTTAGGGCACAGAAAATTCAAGTGGGCTCGTATCAAGCCGCAAGGTTTCATGGTCTCAACTGAAATGTAGCTGGGCAAGGGCATCAAGAAGGCGATTAATATTCAAATTTGGTGATAGCTGAAGTCTAAAAAAATTTTTATATTGTTCATGTAGTAGCTAGATTTCCTAAGATGTTGTCACAAAAAAAAGTTAGTGAATCAGACCATTTTTAAGGGAGATATAATAGAAGGTCCAAAAGCGGCCAACTGATAGTTATGAGCAGGGCCCTAAGATGAAAACATGTTAAAAGGTTCTAGTACTTAGCGCTTTAGATCTCAATAAGTCGAAATTAAGCATAGGGTATGTATTAATCATTCGAATAATATTTTAAAGAAGCGCAAAAAAAGTGGGAAAAATTCTTAAAGAAGGACACTAGGTGCCCAATAAAAATATGAGGGTGATGTCCCAGGGAGAGGAGTCCAAGTCTCAATTTTAAAGTTATGCCTTGAGAGGTTGATAATATTAGGGTGTGAAAAACGCATGGCGCTCAAAAATTTCAAGGGGCCCAGAACCTGAACTGGAATGTAGAAACGGAGAATAACTAAATGGGAAAAGGTCCCTTAAAACGAAGAAGATCTCATAAAAGGGGGGGGGGGGGGAGTTCTGAGTAATTCAGGGCCTACAAACTGAAAGGTGCTCTGTGGGAGAGGGCGGTCATAAAAAATTAAAAATCTGAGCTTCAGGTTTATCAGGACCTGTCTTGGACTACCCTCACCCAAATTTTCAGACTTCTACATGCAGTATATTTCGCTAGCCACCACACACAGAGCGAAACTTTCTTTTATTAGTATAGACTAGCTGACCCACCCGGTGTTGACCGGGCCCATGATAATATTCTTAAATGAATCTGAAATTTGTATGATTTTATTTCTTAAGGCTGTTCTTAAATCCAAAGGGACAATTTTACGGCATACGTTTTAATTAATTTTTGCTCGAGAACGCATGAAACTGACCGGTGTTGTTATTCAGAACTTTGTAATCGAAAGACGTTTTCCGTATTTTTTGTAAACACAATAGAACTTACAGAAAACACTGTCAAAGTTGTCGTTTTCAACGGAATTTCCCGACGAAAGCAGAAAAACCAGTCAACGAAGGGAAAAAAAAAGTTGTCATATATCTTTAACACGATTTTGTCTGAAATACGTGCTCGATGACTGCGTGAAAAATCGGTTTAAAAAATAAAAAATAAAAACATTCCTGTTCTAACATATATACAAAATAGGTAAAAGCCGTTCTGATTATTACATTTATAGACAATATTGAAACAGTCTCATTTTCATATTAAAATGCAATTTTTAACAAAAAAAGAATGTTTGAATTACATTTTCTTTGACGAAAATATTCATTATAAATACTTTCGCACATCAAGCGCAAAAATCCATGTAATACACATTTATATAGGGGAAATTACAACCACAGCATTGTACGAAAACACGAAGCCTACACATTTCAAACAAATATTTAATAAATGATAATAAAATACGTTTCTACCCTATCTATATTATAAAGGACAAACATATCTGTGCGTAACGCATACGTCATTTTGCGAATGACAACACTTTAAAATTTGAAATAAAATTTTGGTTTTACAATTTTCTTTACTGCAGATTTTTAAACTTCTAAACACCGCACATTTTAAATTTTTACACCTTCGTATAAGGAAAAATATGCCCTTTTAAATACAATTTGTTTGAAAGCTGTATCTCAATTTATTTTTGAGATATTAATTTTTTTGTAGTTTTTAATACCATTTTTCCAATCATGGCAACAAAAGTACACCATTTCTATTGAAAGCCATTAAAATTAAACGGAAAATAGTCGAAAATAGGAGATTACTGTATCTTTTTGTTGCCATTTTCTCATAAAACCTGAAAAAAAAGTTGAAATTAAAATACGGGCCATGTCAAGAATATTGTCTGTTATTCCGCGATAATGATGTCATATGCATACTTTTCTATAGACGAAGTTTAAGATTGGATTGTAAAAGTGAATTGCTTTAGCGGATGCAAATGACGTCATTTTATAAAACGGCATGTATTTTAATTCTTAAAACTGAATTATGTTTTGTAAGAGTGCGTCATTTTCACAGCCCAGCTGCTTTCAAATTCTTCACAGGTGAAAATGCTTCACTTTTGAAGATAATGTAATCGAAATCACACACTGATAAAACGCAATGTTTTATAAAAATTTAGAGTGTCTTTATAAAAGACAGGTGACATGCAAATAATAGCGATTTATATTACAGAAATTGATGATTCTCTTCTGGATACATTTGCTTCGCCGAGTTAGACAAGCAAACATATAACTCGAGGTTTAAAATAATATCATGTTCTTGAAATTACTGTCCAAAATTATCTCGAATAATAAAACTTTAAAGATATTATTTAGGACATTCTACTGTAATTTTATCAAAATAAAATAATTTTCTTAATTTAATTTTTCAAAATTTTATATAATCTATATATTTAAAACACAAATGTGTTTTTTAGTCATCTGCCCTGATCTTTCTGCTCGACCAATTTTACTATTATATATATATTTTTTCAACTGAAAGCTGTTCATTTGTAGATGTGATCGCAGTATCTGTTTTTTTTAATATCCCCACTTTTATATTTTAATTTTAAAAGCATTTTATGAAATTTCTCCAAAATGATGAAAATTAGATATCCTTCATTATTGCAGACAAGAGGGAAAAAAAATGAGGTATTTTTTATATTTATTCACGCCATCTTCTGATAAAAATTCAAAATTGTTTATGAAAATTGTTGTATAGGTTTTAGTGGCGCAAAATTCCATTAGGAGCATAATATTATATTAGGGGAATAATAACGGAAAATGACATACTGCTTTTGAAAACACGCATTTTCCCTCATAAATTTTCTATATTGTTTTTCCTTCAGCATGTGTACTGATACTAAGTTTCAAACACTAGGCGAAATGTTTATTTAAGTGAGAATGAAGTCATATTTAAAACAATACGATCATTTTCTTAGATAAAACTAAACATTTTAACACAAATTCGTCTAAAAAATATAAATTACGGAAATTTTTACTCTCCGGAATTGAGATTAGAATCTCAAGTAAAGAGTGCGTCTATTCACATAAAAGATGTTGCTAACAATGGTGACTTCAAGTTTTGAGTTAATATGGTTGTAAAATAATCAAACAAAAAATATTTTTTAAAAAAAAATGATGAATATGGATAAGAGAAGTGCGTATGCAAATTTTGAGAAGGTGAAAATTGCTGTTTTTCATTCCGGAATACCAAGCATAAGAGCTTCAATTGAAAACCACATCGTAATAACTGATCTTTATTGTATTTTACCGATTACGTATCTTCTATATTATAAAGAACAAACGTATCTGTGCGTAACGCTGACGTCATTTTGCGAATGGCAACACTTCACGATCAAATTTCGGTCTTGAAAATTTCGCTACTGCATTTTTTTAATCTTCTGACCATCGTACATTTTCAATTTTCGTCGCATAAGGAAAAAATTTACTTTCAAATGCATTTTGTTTAAAAACTGTATCTTAATTGACTGATGTATTATGTTTTAAAAAATAATTTTTAAGCATGATTTTTTTTAAGTTTATCTTATCACGTGCCAGTTTCAATACATAATAATAATAAACATTTTGCACATAAAGCTACAAACATTGTTCGGCATTTGTTTCTGGCTATTTTTGCATAACGAAATTAAATATTCCTTTATAAACAAACAAAAGAATAATATTAAAACAAGTAATATAAAAATTTTGTTTTTAAAGACAATTCCTACTTAGGTCATCAAAGAAAAATTTAAAATAATCCCTTAAGCTAATATAAGTTTTTGTTACATTAAAATATCTCAATTTGTTGATTTTCTATAAGCAAGTAGGTTTACAGTATAAGTCTATGGGAATTAGTCGAAATATTAGAGATATCGCCAAGTTGGCGTCAAACTTGGTGGTATTTGGCGACAGAACAGGGTCCCCCCTATGGTAACCCCTTATAGATATGAAGATGCATTAAATGATTCAATAACCATTGGCCGCCTTTTTTTCTCCCATGTAAAACTAAAATTAATTAATTAAATTTTAATTAATGAATTAATATTTGAAAAAACTGTATTAACATCAATTGTCATCCAGTACAAGTTTAAAAATACTTATTTCAACTTGATAGGATGAATACTAAGTATTTTATTAACGATTGAAAATTTCAACAAGATATGCAAATAAATAATAAATAAATATACGAAGAGTGTGAACTAATAGTAGGAATTGAAAAACCTAATCTAACATATTTGTGAAAGACAAATTAACGAAATTAATACTTCTTTTATAAACAAATAAAAGAATGATATTAAAAAAACCCCACAAATCTAACATAATTGTAAACATACAATTTAAATTTTTAGATCATCAAAATATGATTTTTTTTTTCAAATGGAATTCGTTTGCAAAGTTCATCTCAATTTACTGATTGCCTATGGTTTAAAAAACAATTTTAATGAATGAAATATTTTTTAATTTATCTATATCCCGCGGAGCTCGCTTGCGAAAGATTAATCCGTTTGCCCTTAAAACAAAATAAAGATTTCTTCATTTTCATACGGCTAATATTCATTTAAAAAAAAACATCCCTAAGAATAAATAAATAAAATAATACAAATTTAACACAAATTTAACAGACCTATATAAGCTCTGAAATTATCAGAATGTAAAAGGATGCCGTAAGTAGCAAAATCTTGGTCAAATAAATCTTAGCATTCAGCTAATAAGAAAATATCGCTTTTGATAAATTTCAAAAATTTATTTGATTGTATAATTCGTATTTTTCATATGAAAAATGCTTTTTAATGTAAGTGGGCAATCGAAAAAATTTACTGCATACCAAAAAATTATTAGTTATCAATTTAAAAAAATGTTTTCACCTATATTCTGTAACCCGGGAAACCCGGGTACGATCCCCTAGTCTATATTATAAAGGACAAACATATCTGTGCGTAACGCATACGTCATTTTGCGAATGGCAACACTTTGAAATTTCAAATAAAATTTTGGTTTTTCAATTTTCTCTACCTCAAATTTTTAAACTTCTAAACATCGCCCATTTTAAATTTTTACACCGTCGTACGAGGAAAAAAAATGCTCTTTTAAATGCAATTTGTTTGAAAGCTCTAGCTCAATTTAGTTTTAAGATATGAATTTTTTTGTAGTTTTTATTACTTTTTTTTTGTAATCTTGGCAACTGAACTCTCCATTTCTGCTGAAAGGTTGAAAGTAAAGGGACAACTCAGGAAAATTGTAGATTGCCGTATCTTTTTCGTGCCATTATCTCATAAAATCTGAAAAAAAATTTGAAATTAAAATGCGTACTATGTCAAGAATATAGTCTGTTATAAAACTCGGTGAGTATTGGCTTTATTTCATTTTTATTTATCAACTAGCTGTTTAACCCGTTCTATGCACGGAAGTTCAGGAATTTAATTCTGAAACCAAAATTAAAAATAACTATTCGATTTAGTAAAATATTTTTCTACTACTGTGTCTTTTTTTTTAATGAAACTTAATTTATGTTACTATGGCAACAGACGATAAAACGATGTATTTGGAAAAAGGGAATAAATATAATAAAAAGTTTTGTTGATAATTGTGATAAAACGTGTTTCTTTATTTTAAAAAAATTGTAATAATTAAGCGCAATTAAATAATCTCTAATTATATGGATGTGAGGTAAAATAATTATCATAATAACCACTAGAGCTTTTTGCGGCATGGCGTACGTTATATGTATATCTCCAATTATTTGCATGTGAGGTAAAAGAATTATCGTAATACCCGCTACAGCTTTTAGGTAGCTTTCATTACAAAAAGCTACCTATTGCAGCCGTTCGGAGGAAAGCGATTTCAAAAAATTTTGGTATATTTTCATCGATCATGACCCCCAGACCCCGAAACCACCGTCCGTTCAAAATTGATATATATATATATATATATATATATATCAATATATATATATATATATATATATATATATATCTGACCTATGTCACACTGTAACTCTCGTATTTATGAACCGATTTGGATGTAATTCGGTGTGTACATAGTACATACCAATGTCTCGACCGAGTTCGTTGGCCAGCTTCATCCGCCATTTTGTTTCAAAATGGCGGCCATTTAAAATTTTTAAAAAAATTTAAAATTTGAAATGTTGTACCAAAAAACAGAAAATGGAAAAATATTTTTTTCTTATGTATTTGACCTTTATACAAAGACTCCGAAGCAGTTTTTGTTTCGTCTATATCTTAAAAAATGGCCGAGTTATAGCATTTTGAATTTCTAGCGTGGCTGACATTTTGAAACGTCCTGAATTTTGTCACGTGATAAAAGGCGTATTTATGAACCGATGTGGATGTAACTTCGTTTATACATACTACATACCAATGTCTCGACCGAGTTCGTTGGCCAGCTTCATCCGCCATCTTGTTTAAAAATGGCGGCCATTTAAAATTTTAAGAAAAACTTAAATTTGAAATGTGGTACCAAAAAATTGAAAATTGAAAAAATATTTTTTTCTTATGTGTTTGACCTTGATAAAAAGATTCGGGAGCAGTTTTTGTTTTGTCTATATCTTAAAAAATGGCTGAGTTATAGCATTTTGAATTTCTAGCGTGGCTGACATTTTGAAACGTCCTGATTTTTGTCACGTGATAACGGGCGTATTTATGAACCGATTTTCATGTACCTTGGTGTGTACATTGTACATACAAATATCTCCACCGAGTTCGTTGTCCAGTTTCATCCGCCATTTTGTTTCAAAATGGCGGCCATTTAAAAAATTTAAAAAAATTTAAAATTTACAATGACATACCAAAAAATAGGAAAATGAAAAAGATTTTTTTCGTATGTGTTTGACCTTAATACAAAGATTCCGGAAAAGGTTTTGTTTCGTCTATATCTAAAAAAATGGCTGAGTTATAGCATTTTGAATTTCTATTGTGGCTGACATTTTAAAACGACCTGATATTTGTCACGCGATAACAGGCGTATTTATGAACAGATTTGGATGTAACTTGGTCTGTACATAGTACATACCAATGTCTCGACCGAGTTCGTTGGCCAGGTTCATTCGCCCTCTTGTTTCAAAAGGTTTGCCATTTAAAAAAGTCCTTCCGGCCAGTGCCGGGAGGAAGAGGTAGCTTTCATATTCCTTATTTAAAAAAAGCCAACTTATATTATTCAAACACACGAAGCTCAATTAAGTGGAAACCGAATGTAGGAGATTCAATACTAATGTTTATCAATACTACATCATTATGAATGAGAATTTCGCGAAATTAGTCAGCTTTATGCAAGCTGCTTTTATTTAAAGTAACTTATATTTGGCTGCATAATTCGGCGATTTCTTAAAGTGCCTGCCATTTTAAGACAACATGGTGGATGAGGCTAACCAGTGAACTTGCTCGAGACCTTAGTAATTGCTGTGCACATGCTCACTCACATCGGAATCGGTTGATATATACGAGTGCTGTCGCAGGCAAAAAATCAGATTTTTCAAAATGTCACCCACGTTAGAAATTGAAACTGCTATATCTGAGCCATTTTTTAAGATAAAGACAAACAAAAAATGCTCCTGAATCCTTATATCAAGGTCAAATACTTAAGAAAGAAACCTTTTTCAATTTCTAATTTTTTTGCACCTCACTTTAAATATATATTTTTTTAATTTAATGACCGCCATTTTGAAACAAGATGGCTGATGAAGCTAACCAGCGAACTTGGTCGAGATATTGATGTATACTATCCACATGCCTTTTTACATCGAAATAGGTGAATACGTGTGGTATCGCGAGACAAATACAAGATCGTTTCAAAGTGTTATCCATGATAGAAATTCAAAGTGCTATAATTCAACCACTTTTTAAGATATAAACAAAAGAACAAATTTTCAGAAACAAAAACTGCTCCAGAATCTTTGTATCAAGGCCAAACACATAAAAAAATCTTTTTCATTTTCCAATTTTTTAATACCTCATTTTAAATTTTAAATTACATTTTTTTTTTAAATGGCAACCCTTTTGAAACAAGATGGCGAATGAAGCTGGCCAACGAACTCGGTCGAGACATTGGTATGTACTATGTACAGACCAAGTTACATTCAAATCGGTTCATAAATACGCCTGTTATCGCGTGACAAAAATCAGGTCGTTTTAAAATGTCAGCCACAATAGAAATTCAAAATGTTATAACGCAGCCATTTTTTTAGATATAGACGAAACAAAACCTGTTCCGGAATCTTTGTATTAAGGTCAAACACATACGAAAAAACTCTTTTTCATTTTCCAATTTTTCGGTATCTCATTTTAAATTTAATTTTTTTTTAATTTTTTTAAATGGCCGCCATTTTGAAACAAGATGGCCGATGAAGCTGGCCAACGAACTCGGTTGAGTTATTTGTATGTACTATGTACACACCAAGGTACATCCAAATCGGTTCATAAATACGTCTGTTATCACGTAGCAAAAATCAGGGTGTTTCAAAATGCCAGCCACACTAGAAATTCAAAATGCTATAACTCAGCCTTTTTTTAAGGTATAGACGAAACAAAAACTGCTCCCGAATCTTTTTATCGAGGTCAAACACATAAGAGAAAAATATTTTTTCAATTTTCAATTTTTTGGTACCACATTTCAAATTTAAATTTTTCTTAAAACTTTAAATGGCCGCCATTTTTAAACAAAATGGCGGATGAAGCTGGCCAACGAACTCGGTCGAGACATTGGTCTGTACTATGTATAAACGAAATTACATCCAAATAGGTTCATAAATACGCCTTTTATCGCGTGACAAATTTCAGGACGTTTCAAAATGTCAGCTTCGTCAGAAATTCAAAATGCTATAACTCAGCCATTTTTTAAGATATAGACGAAACAAAAACTGCTACGGAGTCTTTGTATAAAGGTCAAATACATAAGAAAAAAAATATTTTTCCATTTTCAATTTTTTGGTACCACATTTCAAATTTTAAAATTTTTTAAAATTTTTAAATGGCCACCATTTTGAAACAAAATGGCGTATGAAGCTGGCCAACGAACTCGGTCGAGACATTGGTATGTACTATGTACACACCGAATTACATCCAAATCGGTTCATAAATACGAGAGTTACAGTGTGACATAGGTCAGATATATATATATATATATATATATATATATATTGATATATATATATATATATATATATATATATATATATATATATATATATATATATATATATATATATATATATATATATATATCAATTTTGAACGGAGGGTGGTTTCGGGGTCTGGGGGTCATGATCGATGAAAATATACCAAAATTTTTTGAAATCGCTTTCCTCCGAACGGCTGCAATAGGTAGCTTTTTGTAAAGAAAGCTACCTAAAAAATTAATGTAAAATTTAAAATAAGGTATTAAAAAATTGGAAAATGAAAAAGATTTTTTTTTATGTGTTTGGCCTTGAAACAAAGATTCTGGAGCAGTTTTTGTTTCTGAAAATTTGTTCTTTTGTTTATATCTTAAAAAATGGTTGAATTATAGCACTTTGAATTTCTAGCATAGCTAACACTTTGAAACGATCTTGTATTTGTCACGCGATAACACACGTATTCGCCTATTTCTATGGAAGAAGGCATGTGGATAGTATACATCAATATCTCGACCAAGTTCGCTGGCCAGCTTCATCAGCCATCTTGCTTCAAAATGGCGGCCATTAAATTAAAAAAAATATATATTTAAAGTGAGAAGCAAAAAAATTAGAAATTGAAAAAGGTTTCTTTCTTAAGTATTTGACCTTGATATAAGGATTCAGGAGCATGTTTCGTTTGTCTTTATCTTAAAAAATGGCTCAGATATAGCAGTTTCAATTTCTAATGTGGGTGACATTTTGATAAATCTGATTTTTTGCCTGCGAGAGCACTCGTATATATCAACCGATTCCGATGTGAGTGAGCATGTGCACAGCAATTACTAAGGTCTCGAGCAAGTTCACTGGTTAGCCTCATCCACCATGTTGTCTTAAAATGGCAGGCACTTTAAGAAATCGCCTAATTTGGCAGCCAAATATAAGTTTCTTTAAATAAAAGCAGCTTGGATAAAGCTGACTAATTTCGCGAAATTCTCATTCATAATGATTTAGTATTGATAAAAATTAGTATTGTATCTCCTATATTCGGCTTCCACTAAATTGAGCTTCGTGTGTTTGAATAATATAAGTTGGCTTTTTTAAAATAAGGAATATGAAAGCTACCTCTTCCTCCCGGCACTGGCCGGAAGGACTTTTTACTATTGCAGCGTGGCGTACGTAATATGCAATGCGCCTTGCAAAAAAAAGGTAATTGTTGTGGTAAGAATTTTATTGTGAATTTTTAATTGTTGACCGCTGCTATAACGACAAATGCTTAAATTTGATAGGAAATAGCTGTAAAATTGGTGCTTTTTTATTAATTAATAGTTACTATAGATTATTTCGATTCCGGATTGCTTTAGTTGCCTCGGCCGTGTTTTAATACACATGTACATAACATTTCACAATTCTGGCTTCCAAACTGTGGATTTGTATAGCATTACACAGACAGACAAATTTTCATTTTTATATATTAGATTAAATGATTTTTAGTTATTGCAATTTAACTTTACAAACGATACAACACTTTCTTTTTACAAAAATGTTGTAAAAAATATTTGTGTGACTTATTTTCTCCGTATTTATTTAATTCGTATCAAAAATCTGAAAGAAGACAATATTATTAATCCGTGTGTAATTACATTTTCGGAATTTTGGAAAAATATAAATGAATGACTTCTGATAAAACATTTAGCTATTATAAACAAAAAAAAAAATGAAGGCATATAAATTATTTGATACCCAAGACTGTTTTACCGAGCTTCTTAAATGACGTCATTGCTTTCTGCTGGGTTTGTGTATTATTCCGCAATAATGATGTCTTTTGCATACCGTTCTATAGATGTTGTTTAAGATGGGTTCGTAAAAGTGGGATGCTTTAGCGGATGCAATTGACGTTATTTTATTTTAAAAAAATGTATTTTAATTCTTAAAACTGAAACATATTTTGTAGAAGTGCGTCATTTTCACGCCAGCTGCTTTGTAATTCCTCACAGGTGAAAATGCTTTATCTTTGAAAATAACATAATCGAAATTACACACTGATAAAACGCAATGTTTTACAAACATTTAGAGTGACTTTATGGAAGATCAGTAACATACCGTGAGCATGCCCTTTGTCCGAAAAATAGCGATTTATATTGCAGAATTTGATGATTCTTTCTTGGATGAATTTGATTCGCCAAGTTAGACAAGCAATCAAAGAAGATCTTGGCAATAATTCGACGTTTAAAATAATATCAAGTTCCCAAAGTTTTTGTCCAAAATTCTCTCTACTAATAAAATTTTATTGCTCTTCTTTAAGATATGTCACTGTAATTTTATCAAAAAACATAATTTGCTTAATTTAATTTTTGATAATTTTATATAATCTATATTTTTAAAACACAAGAATGTTTTTTAGTCATCTGCCCTGAGCTTTCTGTTGAACCAAATTTACTAATAAATTTTTAAACTGAAAGTTTTCTTTTATAGATGTGCCTGCACTAACTTTTTTTATATCGTATTATTATTATATTTTAATTTAAAAAGTATTCTATGACACTTCTTCAAAATGATGGTAATGAGATAGCGCTCATTATTGCAGAGAAGAGAGAAATAATGAGGTTTAGTTATCTTTATTCATTTGATTGTCTGATAAAAATTGTTGTATAGGGTTAAATGGCGCAAATCCCATTAGGGACATAATATTTTGAACGGAAAATTACGTACTGCTTTTGAAAACACGCATTTTCTTCATAAAGTTTCCATATTTTTCCCCCTTCTGTATGTGTACTAAGACACTAGTAAAATGCTTAAGTAAGTGAAAACGACGTTATATTTAAAAGAAAACAATGATTTTCTTAGATAAAACTAAACTTTTTAACACAAATGCGTCAAACAAACAAACAAACAAAAAAAGCATGAATTACGGTAATTTTTAATCTCCGGTACTGAGATTAGAAGCTCGAGTTAAGAATGCGACTGTTCACATGCAAAGATTTTGAGGACAATCGTGACTTCACGTTTTGAGTTAAAATGATTCTGAAATGATCAAATTAAAATACCAATTTTCTTAAAAAGGGTGATTGCAGGTATGAGAGGTTAATTTTTAAATTTATCTCTATTGCGTGGAGCTCGATTAAGAAAGATTAACCAGTTTGCCCTTAAAACAACATAAAGAGTTCATCATTTTCTTGCGACTAATAATCCGTGAACAAAAATAAAACTTCCTCGATGATTAAATAAATAAAGTAATATAAATAAAACACATATTTAACAGACATGTAATTGACCTACGCGCTTAAAGCTCTGAAATTGTCAGAAAATAAAAGGATGCCGAAAGCAGCAAAATCTTGGGCTAAGAACTCTTAGCATGCGGATAATATGAAAAAATCGCTTCTAATAAATTTCAAAAGTTTATTTGATTTTATAATTTATATTTTTCATATGAAAAATGCCTTATTATTATTAGAGGGTAATCTAAAAAATATATTGCATGTAAAAAAATATTACTTTTCAATTTAAAGAAAATGGTTTCCACCTATATTCTGTAACCCGGGAAGCCCGGGTATGATCCCCTAGTATATATAAAATCCTAATGAAACGAATTTATGAATGAAGTATGAAACGGAAGTATGAATCGACTGATTAAACAACTGATTACGTTTCACGGCGATTTCTCCTAAAATATGGAATACTTTGCGATGAAATTAACACCAAAAATCAATATTGATCCACAGATTTCAAAACTGGTATTAGAATTTTTAAATTCGAATTAGTTTTCGAAATATTAATTTTTTCTAATTTTATATACATTTTTCTAATGATGGCAATTCAAATTTTAATCAAACAGATATATATATATTTTTTATATTTCAGAAAAGGTTGATATGGTAACCCGGCTATTATTGTTTATTTGATAATAAATGTGTATTTACTTTTATTTCTTTTTACAAATTATATAAATTATTTTGTTCTATGATTATTAATCATTTTTTTATATTTCCTTTAGAAAATAATAGAAAATAATTAAAAAATACAGTACTACTTAGTTATTCCGTCGACCAATTTTGCTAAATTATATAAATCGCCAAAACACTCGCCAAATTATACAAATTGACATAATTTTTATTTTAAATAACGAAAGAACAAATAAATTAGTATAATATTAATAAATATACGAATAAAACGTCGAAATAAAAATCACTTGATGACGTAAACACGTGTAACTTGCTTAAAGTCAAGTGAATGTGACATTTACGATCAACCATTATTGGCATTTAATCTTATAGTTTGGCGATAGATTTTTGGTCGTCGGGATATCTAAGGAATACCAAAAATTCATATGTAACTGGTATTTGAAAACGAGGTTTTTGCCAAATTTTCGTAAAAAAATAAAAATCACGCCAAACTTGTATATCTGTAACCGTGTATAACCTGTGCTGTAACCTGTATAACCATATCTGGCCAAATATTACCACTCGAAAAAAAAAAATGCTAACTGGCGAGTTGAAAAAAAGCTATTGGCGAGATTTGCATCCTGCTAGCGTAACAGTACCTAGAATTCTTTGCGACCATAGCAACTTTTATGTAGTTTTATTCGAAAAAAAATTTTGATTTTTTTATCAAAATGGAAAACTTACGGTCCCATATTAACGCAATTTTTTTCTGACGCCAATGTCATATACGTAACAGGCACATAACTGGCGCCAAAGTATCGTTATTTTGCTTCATATGGTAAGCCGGATGTTGCTGTTTATGCTGTTGATGCGTTCCCCAAATTGGCGTCGTTAAAAAATCATGCCAATATGGGACGTATATGACATCTTTGCCAAACTTTCATATAAACGGCGAAGGAATCAGACCTTATTTGTTTATGGCAGTTGATAAGTTGAACCATTATAATATAGATGAAATGATGGCGATCGAATAATATTTGGCGACTTATCACCTGTGCCTGGCTAACTTTAAAGTACCAAAATGTCACCTAGAGTATAAAAAGCGAAGTGGTCCGCCTGGAACTGTTGATGATAGTCACATGACTTAGGCTATTGTTATAGAGATTGTTTTAAAATACCGGGAGACAAAGACTCTTATACTTAATTTATTTTATTTTAGGTTCTTTTCAAATGTTTAACTAATCCTCTTTAATCAAAAACGAAAACAACCATTGGATGTCTTAACCCCTTGGGGACGAGCGACACATATACGTGCCGCATGAAGCGCTCAGAATCCTTGTTTTTTCTCACCAGTAAAATGTTACTGTAAAATTTGCCTTATTTAATCAGCGCATTTTCTCGATTCAACAAGACACAAATTTTTGTTTTTAAAAAACGGTGACAAAAGATTAAAAATTTCGTAAAAGACTCCCGTCCCGAAGGGGTTAACAGCAACTGATTCGCCCTTAAATTTTTGAAATCAAAGGGAATTGAATGGAAACCCGTTTACAGGGAGATCTGCACAGCTTTTTTCAGTATAATTCAATCTTCTCTAATATTTTTAAAACCCATCAGATTAGCGTGTTTTTAGATTCTGCGGTGTCTGAACGGGGGATGGCGAGCGTAGCTTGCAGGGGGCAGAGCCCCCTAGTATATATATTTAAAGAGAGGCCACGCTCTCAGACAGGATAAAAATTCTAGGGGTAGACCATGTTGCTATTGGTCACAGAGAAAATTACAGAATATATATGTTAGGTTTTAAAAGATTTAAATGGTCCTCTGAAGCAAAGGAACTTTCAAGAAAAAAAAAACAATCAATTCTTCTGCCTTGCAAAAAGAAGTAAAAATCATTAATAAAAAATGCTTCAAAAAACTGACCTTTTAAAAAATTATTAAATGATTTAAGACTTTACCTATCTAATGTTTATAACAAATCTTAAAACTATTAGCTTCACCTGAGGGAGGGAGCAGTTTTACTTGGTTTAGGGCGCACCGACCCGCAGGTCGGTTGCCTGGCGGGCCAGTCTGCCTTATTTAATCGTAAAATTCAGCGATTAAATAAGGCTTAATGCGGAAAAATACTGCTACAAAAAGTGGTATAATTTTGCATACGCTATAATCAAGCCCTAAGGAACACTGAATTTGGTACTTAACCCTTTGCCCTCTTTTTAAATCTTACCGATTCTGCATTTGGCATTTGCAATATTTTCAAAATCTCAAAAACAATACCCACAAAATTTAATGCTTCTCATCACCTCCTTCCCGGCTAAATTTTGTCGCCATTGGCTGATGTGGAATCCGTTTAAATCGCACTCCTATTATTGCTCTTTATTGATGCATATTTAGTTTCCACGAAACAAACAAAACCCTTCAAAATTTTCGCTTTCTTGGTTTCGTCTGTAAAATGGTCAATAATTTTCTTCAACTTGTCAGGCTATTTTTTTACAAATCGTAAAATAATAATCATCGTAAAATTACTAGTGTTATATCGTACACATAGGTTTCTCAGCGGTGAATTCTTTGGCTACCATTATTTCTGTACCGAAATCATCATGATAAATTTCTAAAACATTTTAATAAAAATGTACCAGAAAAATTATATTTTGGGAAAAGTGGTAGCCAGTAAAGTGACCGATGGGAGCCCTGTTAAATAAGTTTTGATTACTTTAAGATCTAAAAATCTTCAACACTCGTCTACAGAAAAGTTACAGAAAAAAATCAGGCATGCTGAAACGGTATTGGAGAAGTTTCTTGAGGTTGCAATATGGTATGAATTAAAATTTCTTTAATAGAAGTCATTTCTTTCAACTGTGTATGAAAACATGCTTTAAATCGAAATAGCTGAGGTTAAACACAAGGCAATATATATAATGAATACGCTGATTGTAACAAGATGTATCTATAATGATTAATAAATATGATTAATAGTGAAAAAACATGTAAATATTTTTAAATAAAAATTTCTTAATTATGAAATCTTTATTTCGCTTTTTCTAATTTTGCGCCCTTAGGATTCATGCGCCTGGAGCAGTTTGCTCCAACTGCTCCACGGTAGCTACGCCCCTGTGTATTTACGCCATCAAGTGATTTTTATTTCGACTTTTTATTTGTATTTTTATTAATTTTATACTAATTTATTTATTCTTTCGTTATTTAAAATAAAAAATTATGTCAATTTGTATTCATATTCAAGGCTGGAGTAGCACAGTTGAAGTTTATTCCAACAGAGCGAAAAATGTCCAGACCAGGAATCGAACCTGGATACTTGGCGTGCTATGACGATGCCTTACCTGTCAGGCTATCCGGACGATACCTGGCTGGCACAATTCACTCTTATTTGTTGGACTTGGCTGCGAACTGCAGCGCTAGTTTCATTGATCCGAGCTATAACTATCGCATTTACATGATGAAAGTGCCTTTTAACACAGAAACTCCCGTATACCATGTAATTAGGTCATAATGAAGGGAACGAATATTATTTTCCAACTAGATTAAATCATATTCATGGCTGGAGTAGCGCAGTTGAAATTTATTCCAACAGAGCGAAAAATGTCTAGACATGGACATTTTTCAATACCCGTTTACGTGGGTGGAATTAAAAATAAATCCAGCTCCGATTTCGCGCAAGCTGCAGAATCTTTGTGAATGAGTCCAGACATCATTAATCAAAAATATCATGTGTTATCACTTTCTTCACTTTACGTCGAATGACCGTTTTATTCTTTAGCTTACGCTTTTTATTACGTCTTCCTGATCCAATCATGGATCTCACCTTACTGGCTGCTTTATCTGTTAAATTTCGTCCGGCTTCTTTCATCTTTTGTTTGGCGGCGACTTTAAGGTTTTCACCACGTGACATATCGTTTATTACATCCACTCCTGAAGAAAACAATTGCTTTCCTACAGCCTTCGCTCCTGATTTAAAGAGTGGGACAGCAGCACGAAACAGTGAGCGAAACAATCCGCCGAATCCATATCTTTTTTGTAAAGAAGTACCATGGTAATAATTTAACCCACTACCCGACTGATGGGTATAATAATCTTCGAAAGACTTGGCGCATCAATGGTAAGGAACAAACATTATGAGAGATATTTTTGTCGAAAATGAAGTTTCACGATCAACTTCCCACGTTCGAATGACATTAATCGCCCAGTGTGTGCTTATAACGGTTTCAATAGTCTGAAAATTCTTTCGAGTGATCGGAATGTAATGTGGTCTATCAAACACTTCATGAATCATCTCACCATCTTCTCCCTTCACAGCGACCACTCGTAAAAGCGGGGCAATAGTGTCACCGACAATTTGCGGTTCAACCAAATCCGTGTAAATGTACATCAATTTAAAATCAGTATGGGGGTCGGAAGGGGCTATCAAAATTCCTTGAAAGACCTGCAAAAGGCTCACTTACATTACCAGTTGGAACCCCTAAACTTTCTGCTAATCCAGGATCAAAGTTGATTTGTGCATTTTTTCTCAAAGTCACTCTCACTTTTTTTGAATTTTTGTTAAGTTGGAGGAAATTTTATCATGAAATTTTTGATAACTAAGCACTTTAATAATATCGTTGGCAGTTTCATAAAACCCAGGAGGAATTCTAACTTTTTTCACTTCAAATTCGCTTATTTCATATTCAGCTTCGTTTCTAGGTCTTCCATTCGTCCCTTCTATATTCTCTCCCAAAACATATTCATATCCATTAGTAAATTATCTTATATTGTTCCACATATGAGAGTAAATGTGTTCAGTCAGTCCTACTTCCCGTTCCCCTTTCAAATCTAAAGCAGAAGGAAACCTGTCACAATGTGAGATACTTTATTCTCTGGGAAATAATTCAGCGAACTGTCCGAAGGTAGCGTCACGTAGAAAGACATCTTTCAAAATGATGTATCAATATCAAATAACAGAGGTTTATAACGGAAATAAATTAGAGGAGGGTATCCATTGATTAAATTTATTAGGGTAACCTTTATATTTCACATTATATTCCACATATCCTTTCCGCGAACGCTTTTTTAATATCTTTTCAATAGTATAATATTTCTTTCTTCCCTCTTTCGGTTGCACTCTTTGAAGATCCTATTCGTAAAATGTACCTTGGGTTGGTTCGTTCATCAAATCTTTAATCCGATACACAAGTGGGTCTCTCCGCACACATTCCGTTTTCACAAACAGTTCCTCAGTCCAATTCGTTTCATATCCTTTTTCAAATGTTAATTTTTGTTTCGAAACGCGAACAATTTCCGCCACTTTAAACACACATGGTTTTGTTTTTATATTTTGTAAATCTCCATAAAGAGTTAACCAAACATCACTCTCGTTCTCAGATGTCACTTCTATGGGCGCTCTCTTAATGCTGGAATGATATGAGCGGGGTGGAGATTGGCAACAAAGGGCAATAGGTTTGTGATCCTCTCTCATCTACTACTCTCTTGTCTACTAAAAAATATCCTCTTGTTACAGTTCACTTTCAACCGGAAATCAACTCTACCCATCACTTTAATTTTCCCCTCCTACTCTAACATGACATCACAACATGCAGGAGTCACTATCTCAACAAGCAGGAGTCACTCTTTCCTATATCGTACTAGCACCACCAGTGGCCGAGAGGTTCTGCTCTCAAAACTGGTAGACGGGAGGTGCTGTGTTCGATCCCAATCGCGCCCGTCGGCCTAATCGTTCGGAGTTTTCGTGGTTTTCTTCGAACCTTGGTTCTCCAAGCGTTAATACGGGTTAGGTTCCCTTAGAAAGACCTCCACGGAAGGCACTTCCCCCCCCCTTAGGGCCTATATCCCACGTGCAGATAATTGGCCGACATAAATACAACCAACCAACCTATATCGTACTATAGTATGATATTCAGCAAGCAGGATTAATCCTTAATCCTGCTTGCCGTGATAGAACTCCCATTCTCTGTCTACTTAAGCGGCTTATTGTAATATACTGTGTTCATTTTTATGAGGATAGCATGTATACTCGTAGAGAAATTAAGGTTTTTATAAAAATAGTCCCAAATTTCGCCATGTTTTTTGTTTATAGTTGGCAGAATTCTTAATATAAAAAAAAGTTCTTTTCAGGGAATATGAAAAACAACATTGTACACAATACACTGCAATCAGAATTAAAAAAATAATAAAAATTGAATGAAAAATGAGCAGGTTTAGTAGAAAATGTTTCACTGCGCATGTTCGAATGCAATACAGTAGTACGTGCAATATCGTGCACGCTATCTTGGCACTAATCAACAGATATTTGATACAACCTCTCATCTTTTTGCTTCTTTTTGGGAACAACGGATTTCGAGCTTATTCTATCGACGATAATTTTCAGAATTTTCAAGCTATGATTTTGAGACTTTCACAAAAGTTGCTCTATATAATTAGCTAATACATTATGCATATTATATTTTGACTGCATTAGCGCATGCGCAGTGAAGCATTTGTTAGTAAACCTGCTCATTTTCCATCCAATTTTTATTATTATTTAATTCGAATTGCAGTGTGCAACATTGTGTACAATGTTGTTTGTCACATTTTCTGAAAAGAACTTTTTTTTATATTAAGAACTCTGCAAATTATAGGCAATAAACTTGGAGAAATGTGGGACTGTTTTTATAAAAACCTTAATTTCTCTACGAGTATACGTATACATGCTATCCTCATAAAAATGTACACAGTATCTATCTATCTATATTATAAAGGACAAACATATCTGTGCGTAACGCATACGTCATTCTGCGAATGGCAACACTTTGAAATTTGAAATGAAATTTCGGTTTTGCAATTTTCGCTACTGCAAATTTTTAAACTTCTAAACATCCCACATTTTAAATGTTTACACCGTCGTATGCAGAAAAAAATGCAATTTGTTTGAAAGCTGTATCTCAATTTATTTTTGAGATATTAATTTTTTTATAGTTTTTAATACCAATTTTCTAATTGTGGCAACTGAAGTACTTCATTTCTATTAAAAGCGGATTAGTTATATTTATTGATTATATTCTTACTGATGCAATTTTCTCATTACAATTAAAAATATCTTTTTTAAAAATTTGAACAGAAAATAACGTTATGCTTTAAAAAAGACACAATTTTTTGGATGATGCTGTTATATTTCACTATTTTTTCATTTCGCTGATATTGAGTTTGAGACAATAGGCAAAATATTTCAGCGACTGAAAATGACGTCATATTTAAAAGTAAACGATAATTTAGCTTTATAAAACGAGATATTTCCCCTTGAGTACGTCTAAAAGTTATAAATTTCTGGAATTTTTACGCGCAGATACAGATATTATACTAAGACCTCAAATCACGAGTGGGAATTTTAACATGGAAAGTTGTAATAGTTGACAAATGTGACTTCAAGCTTGAAAATATATTTATTAATAACCCATTGCGCGTTAAAATGTTTTTAAATGGTTAATATGGATGTGAAACGTAGAAAATGACTTGATTCGGTTTAGATGTAAAGGTAGAAAAATTCTATGATTATGTCAATGTGAAATCATTTTTGCGGATTTTTCATTCCGTAATACCAAGCATCAATTCATAACTTAATCAAAATTACTTATCTTGATTATATGTTACTGATTACGTATCTGAATAAAGTTTAATTTTTCAATAATTTTAACAGTTGAAGTTTATGAAAAAAGTATTTTGTTAATCTTAGGTTAAAATATGTCTTTGGAGAGTTAAATTAACAAGTGTAAGATGGATTTTTTATTCTAATTATTTTTTGTCGATGTATTATAAATTTGATGCAACAGTTCCTTTGTAAACATTTTCTTTCGTCGAAATTCGACGGGTTCTACCTAGTTAAATACAAATACATTTTACGAATTACATAATAAATGTAATATTGTTATACAGGAACTATTCTGTGATAATAACATCAATATTTTAGTTATTAGGAAGAAAAAAGTAAACAATGGTGAAAATTCCTGAAAAACGTTAATAATGCAAAAGTTAAAACTGCGTAACTCATAAACGTTTAATAAATCAGCATAAGAATAGTTTATTTCCTTTGAATATACCTTTAACCCTAGATCTACCGGGAATTTTATTCAAGTTTTAATAAAACGTTCTACACCAGAATTTTTATTTAAAACTATTTAACTTATTTATTTACCTTATTTTTGTCTGGTTTATATACTCAGTTTATTTTAAAGAAATTTCTGGTTTGAATGAATATTTTGTATGTACCTGTCGGGTCCAATGGACCCGTCTGGTAGACGGAGGGTTAAAAACATAATTTAAAATTTTTGAGGTAATGGAACTGTTATTTATTGAGTTATGACAATTTTTCCGCAAAATTTTACAAAGTAAAATAAAATAAATAAATATAAGTTGAGAAAAATGAGAGTATAACTTATAAATTATTTTTATAAAGTTTGTAAGAAGTATAGATGTTTAAACCTTTAATTACTGGCGGTACTTATAAGTATCATTAATATAACTTGTTATAAAATTCATTTAACAGATAGATTAGTTGTAATACAGTTTAGAATGAGTTATAAAGGCATTACTTTATCTTGTTCCAAAAGCATTATGGGTTACACAAAACAAAAATATTTTTAAACATTTGTACCTTTGTAAACATTTTCTTTCGTCGAAATTCGACGGGTTCCACCTCGTATTAATAAAAGAACAAATCGCTCTGTGTGTGTGTTTCTGTTGGCGATGGCTAGCGAAAACTACCGCACATAGAAGTCTGAAAATTCAGGTGGGATCAAGATCATCAGGTGGGACCAAGACAGGTCCTGATGCACCTGATGCTCCGACTTTTAATTTTTTAAGGGCCGGGGCCCCTTTCAGTTTTAATGCACTAAAACGTTAACAACATGCCTCTTTTCAATCCGATCTTCTTCGTTTTAGGAGTAAATTCTCCTTTCAGTTTCTGCCCGATTGCTACATTTCACTTAAGACCCTGGTACCCTTGCAAGGGGCCCAGTACAGGGCCCCTTGAAGATTTAACGCACTAAATTGTTAATAACATACCTCTTTTCTATCCGATCTTCTTCGTTTTAGGGCTAAATTCTCCTTTCAGTATCTGCCTCATTTGTACATTTCACTTAAGACCCTGGAACCCTTGCAAGGGGCCCAGTACAGGGCCCCTTGAAGTTTTAGTGCACTAAATTGTTAATAACATGCCTTTTTTCTATTCGATCTTCTTCGTTTTTGGGGTGAATTCTCCTTTTAGTTTCTGCCTCATTTCTACATTTCAGTTAAAATCCTGGAACTGTGTCAAGGGGCCCAGGACAGGGCCCCTTGAAGTTTTAGTGCACTAAATTGTTAATAACATGCCTCTTTTCAATCCGATCTTCTTCGTTTTAGGTCTAAATTCTCCTTTCAGTTTCTGTCCCATTTCTACATTTCACTTAAGACCCTGGCACCATTGCAAGGGGCCCGGTACACGGCCCCTTGAAGTTTTAGTGCACTAAATTGTTAATAACATGCCTCTTTTCTATCCGATCTTCTTCTTTTTTGGGGTGAATTCTCCTTTCAGTTTCTGACCCATTTCTACATTTAGTTAAGACCCTGGCACCCTTGCAAGGGGCCCGGTACAGGGCCCCTTGAAGTTTTAGTGCACTAAATTGTTAATAACATGCCTCTTTTCTATCCGATCTTCTTCGTTTTTGGGGTGAATTCTCCTTTTAGTTTCTGACCCATTTCTACATTTCAGTTAAGACCCTGGCACCCTTTCAGAGTGCCCTGTATAGGGCCCCTTGAAGTTTTAGTGCGCTGAATTGATTCTAACATGCCTCTTTTCTATCCGATCTTCGTTTTTGGGGTGAATTCTCCTTTCAGTTTTCTACCCCATTTCTACATTTCAGTTAAGACTCTGGCACCCTTGCAAGGGGCCCGGTACAGGGCCCCTCTAAGTTTTAGTGCACTAAATTGTTAATAAATTGCTTCCTTTTAATCCGATCTTAATTTTTGGGATACTTTCTTCATTTATTTACTCTCCCGTATCTACATTCCAGTTAAGACCTTGGGCCCGTCTAGGGTCTTTAGGGCCCAGTCCAAGGCTCCTTAAACTTCTCGTGTACCATGCGTTTTCCACATCTTAATTTTCTCACCTTCGCAATGCGTAATTTTAAAGTTAAGTCTTGAACTCTTCTCCTTAGACCAACACTCAAATATTTTTATTAGGGCCCTAGGGCCCTTTTTTTAAGCATTTCCCTAATTTTTTGCACATTTATTTTAAATTATATTCTAATGATTAATTCATACCCTAAGGTTAATCTCGACTAATCGAAGATCTAAAACGCTAAGGACTAAAACGTTGTAACATGTTTTCATGTTAGGGTCCTATTTCTCAACTATCAGTTGGCCCCTTTTGGGCCCCTATTATAACTCCCTTAAAAATTGTCCGATTCGCTAGCTTTTATTTTCTAACAGCATCTGAGGTTCTCCAGCTATTACATGAACGACAAAAAATATATATATTTCAGGCTTCAACTACCACCAATTTTGAATATAAATCGTCTTCTTAGGGCCCTTGGTTCACCTTCTTTAAAAATTATCCAAATTCCTTGCAGTTTTCTTTACCATAGTTCTAGAGTCCTCAGATTACATTGAAAATTACTAAAAAATGTATTTATACCAAACTACATGCCACTTAAGTCCCTTTCCCCCTGGGGCCCGGTACAAGGGCGCTTGAAGCTTTTGCACCATAAATTATTAATAAATTGCCCCTCTTAATCCGATCTTCATTTTTGGAACCATTTTTCCATTTAGTTATTCTCCAGTTTCTATATTCCTGTTAAAATCCTGGGGCAACTTAGGGTCCTGTAGGGCCCGATTCGGGTCTCCTTGATCTTTTTGTGTGCTATGCATTTTTTACACCCTAATTTTCTCACCTTCTCATTGCACAGTTTTAAAATTGAATCTTGTACTCTTCCTCTTAGACCAAAACCCTCATATTTTTATTGGAGGCTAAAGGGCTAGGGCCCCTTTTTAAGCATTTACCACATTTTTGCGCATTTCTTTAAAATATTATTCTAATGACTATTTCATACCCTATGATTAATTTTGACTAATTGAAGATCTAAAATGCTAATTACAAAAACAATTAAACATGTTTTCATGTTAGGGCCCTTCTCTCAACTATCAGTTGGGCCCTTTTTGGGCCCCCTGTTATAGCTCCCTTAAAAGTTATCCGATTCACGAACTTTCGTTTCTAAAAACTTCTTAGGTTTTCCAACTACTATATGAACGACAAAAAAACGAAAAAAATTGCAGACTTCAGGTACCACCAATTTTAAATATTAATCGTCTTCATGCGGCCTTTGTTGCAGCTTCTTTAAAAACTATCCTATTCTATTGCAGTTTTCTTTAACATAGTTTTAGCGTCTTCCAGCTACTTAAAAACCCCTAAAAAATTTTGCTATACCCAACTACATTCCAGTTAAGCCCCTGGCCCCCACAGCCCGGTCTTTCTTTATACCTCAGCTACCACCTTTTTAGAACATTAATCTCCTTTTTCAGCATCAACTTACATCTACTCACTACAGCCGTAAATTAAAATTCGCGTTACTTCAAAGGTAACTTTAGATAAAGGATTTCATCCGTTTATTAAATATCGTGTTACTGCTAACAGTAATTCCTTAAATTTACAAGGTGAGAAGGCATCTTCCAGCGCTTGGTGCCGCGTTATTGCCTCGGGTTTAAGGGCTCAATTTCAACGGGATACGCTGCCTTGAACTTAGATTACAATTCATCTACTTTCTGTATTATGAAATTTTCTCTTAGACTTTAGTTACCAAAATTTTCTAACATTAATGGTGCATTTTTTTTTTGTTGTTGTTTCTGTGGGCTTGATTCTTACGAGGTTTGGCTCACTCAACTTGGTTTTTGATTGTCTCCGGCATGTGAGGGCACTTCTGGTAAATGTGGCCATAAGTAGTGGGGATCTAGATTACAGGTTCGTTCGGAAAGAAGTTTGATGGAAACACATTAGACGCTGTGGAAAGCAATGAGCCCTCCAAAATGAGGTTCATTTAAAAGAATTTCCAAAGATATAAAATCATACAAACTTAAGTTTTGTTTAAGGTTATTATTTACAAACCACGGGCAACGCCGGGCGGGTCTGCTATTATGTAAATATATTAGAAAGTTGTTTGCATCTGGTCACTGAATGCCGATCCCCCCACCTCAGAAGTATAAAGGTTTAAAGTATTTAAAAGGGGAATTTCTGTTTAATTAATTTTCTGTATAATGAATTTGTTTTGCAAAATTTCGTGATAGATTTTAACATGTTTTTTTTTTCTTTATTTCTTTCTTTTTTTTTTTTTCTTATTCTGCTGGGTAATTTCATATATGCTCCCTACAAACAAATAAACACATGTTTCTTCAATTTAATATTAGTAGAACAAAATATATATGTATATATATAATAATAAAAATTTTCGCCTTTTTTTCTTAGTAAAACTATTCCAAATTCTTATTATTTTTCCTTTTTTTCCTATCTTTAATAATATCTTAATATCTTTTGTCTTTTATTTCATGCATTTAAAGTTGCGTATTCTTTTATTATTCTAAAAACCTTAATCCATTCGCCTAATCTTATAAAACCCATTAAATTAGTTTTTCATTTTATTCTAAAACTAAATTCTCTGTCTTTCGAATGTTTTAATATCATTTATTCTTTCGTGTTCTATACCCACAATTCCATGCGTCCGCCAGCGTTATTTGCACTTTAATTCTGACGCCGTATAAAAGAGTTCTTTATCGACGTCATCCTTTCCCATCGAATCGTAATCTGTTTTATGTCCCATCCTCCCCCACCTCTCTTCTAGCATTGGTCTTTTACTGTTCTGTAACCGTCCGCGCGCTGTTGTTCGGAGTACAAATATCGTTACATCGGCGATGGAGAGAAGATTTTTACGTTTTTCTGGTTGTCTAATTAAACTGCGTCGCTTGGAGTGAACGTTCTAATGAGTAGATCCTATTCTGATACCATCTAAAGTCTTATGAAGTGATGATCGATTTTTGAGAGTGGATGGAATAACTACTGGAAATGTTTTACTATGTTTTTGTCAATAAAAACAGTTTAAAAGTGACGATGACTCTCTATATTCATTATGTAAGGGAAATTATCAATAGTTTTTCGATCCTGTTTTTTCTCGCCACTCTGACTGCAATCCAATATTTTCAATATAACGGATGGATGGTTTTGATTGCTCTACTACATTTTATGTCGAGGTGTACTGGTGTCGCCTGAATATCTGAAAGTCGGTAGCAAAATGCTACATAAGCCGCACAGTATGATCACTTGCTTTACTAAGGTAATGATTAGCAGAGAAACTCATCGAAACTTCAGAATGTCAGAAATGTTCTGACTATGTAATGTGAATTATTATCATCGACTATCAATAAGTATGATTACGATGACTGATGTTTTTCATGAACGAATGTCAGTAAAATTCTGACAGTGGAATTTCACTAAGTTTCAACGATTTCATAGAATGATTAAAAATTCCTGATACCTCCAAGTGGCGGAAATAGGTCTCACATTAAATTGAATGCACGATTTTTCTTTTTAAATAAAATTCTAGCTCTCCGGCCAGAAGTCACGTTGAGAAAAAACACCTTTCTCTGGGTGAGAATATATTATTTATTATAGTGTTTTAGTAGATTTCTATTTATTTACAATATTGTTAGTATTATTATTGTTGTTAGAAAATGAATTATACTTTAGTTGTTGTTGTTATTTATTAAGAAAAAAAAATATTTACATTGTTTATTTAATTTAAAGTTACATATTTTTTAATTATGTTTATACTATTGCATTTTTATATAAATGAGTTATCCCTCCTATATACAATTAAGATCTAGAATTGTTAAAAAATCAAGTAACACCATGAGTGAAATAAATATAGTTCCCTTTGACCCAGAGTCCGGTATGAAAATACAACCTTGGTTAATGCATTTTGAGAAATCTTGCATTACCGAGAAGAAAGATGAAAATTGGAAATTAAATAATATTTCTAAATATTTGAAAGGAGAAGCATTGAAGGTTTATACAAATGATTGTCTGGAGTGCACTAGTTTTTAAAAAATTTCTGAGCTTCTCACTGAAATATTTATTAGTGTTTATGTTCCAAGATTTTCTGAATTTGCAGCTTTAAAGTTAAATGACTTAAATGAATTTGAGCAATATTTTCATAAAAAGGTAAATATGAAGCTAAATTAACAAATTATAGTTTTGTTTGATAGAACTTCTGGTTGCAGTTAATGTTAATTCCCGGTTTCTTATAATTTACATAATTCAGTAAGAAAAGATGGAATTAGCGAAACTTGTGCTAGAATTTTGTCAGATAAATTATAATTTAAATTTAATTAAATTTTGTAAATTAAAGTAAAAGATAGCATGCAATTAACATTTTGAAAACTTTTATGAATTATAAAAGAATTAGTCTAACTTTAAAAAATTATAACTATGATGTTTAAGTGTTTATGTTTTTATTGAATATAATTTCTGGTTAAGGTTAGTTTATCCCCAAATTCTTAGATTTAAATAAATTCAGTTAAAAAAAGATGGGATTGAGTGAACCTTTTACTGAGATTTTGACAATTAAAATATAATTAAAAAAATTGATTAAATATAGTAAAGTGACCTTGTTTGCACCATGTTTTTATAAAATTTCTAATGCTAAGATCTATTGCACCTACTCAAGTTTAATAACTTTTCTTGATGATTGATGATATCTGATGATAAATATGCAAAAATGTTCTTGTCTTAAAAACAAGCTTTGGTTTCTTGAATGTTTTTGTTGAGGAATTGTTGTGTTGCGTTTAAAGTTTACTACTCCAAAAACTTTAACCTGAAAAGAGAATTATTTATCATTTTATTTTGTTCTTGAAAAATATTTTATTGTTTTTAAATTTAAGTTTTGCACTAGAAAGTATATAATTATAAATTATTCTTAAGGGCCACTAAAAACTTGTCCCATATCGAATCCTTAATAAATTATCTGATGTTAACTTTGAGATAGATAGGAAAATTCAAAACCGAAATACGGAGATTGTCTATGTAGCTAAATTACGAAAATATTATTCTCCAGATTAATTAAAGTTATGCCATGAAAAACCCCAACAAACTAATGTTAAATCCATAGCCGCGTCTTAAATTTATAATAATAAGTAATTTAACTAAACTAAATAAATACATTTATAAGTTAGTAAGCAATTATTTTCTATATAACAGTGTGTTCTTGAATCGCGCGACAGGAATATTACTGCTGAGATTTTTTTTTACTTGAGTTAACTATTTATGCTGGCGTAAATTGGTTGATTTAGGTTGAGAATTTCTTGTATCGAAATTAATTGAATTAATAACTTAAACTCAATTAACTAAATAAATAAAAGTAATTGGATTATAATTAAATTTAAATTGAATTTGAATCTAGGATTAAAGTTAATTACTATAATTCAATAATCTGGATCTTTTATTAACCTTTCTTAAGTATGCTACAAAGTTTCATTTTCATTCAGCAACTATTGTTTCTTGTTTGATTGAAAACAAGATCATTGCATAATCATGCTGAATTGATAGTTATTTCACAACATTTCTTATTTATTTTTGTTACTTTATGTTATGCCTAATTTGAGAATATTGTCATACCTCATTCGCTGTGATATGGATGAGATATCAGTTAGATACTTTAAGGATTAGTTAAAGAAATTTATTTGATACTTTTGAATACTATTGACTGTGTTGTTGAATATAGTTGTTATTATTATTTATTATACTATGCATTATTGATATTGAGAGAAAATATCATAATGAATATTGATTACTATAATAAGTGAGATGATAATACTTAGCATGGGAGACTTACTTGAGAGAATATTTATGCTATGAGTTGTGATAACCCGATTAGTATGAATTTCAATTACTCATTGTAAGTTAGTCCTAGAAATTGATATTATGCTTATTATTAGATAACTGGAAGATAATTACCGTGCAACTAATTAATGGACAGAATTGTTATGAGTTAGAGAATTTATTAATTATGAGTAATTAATTTATGAGTTAGAAATTTTAGATTAGTAAAAATTTTTCAACTTAGAGGAATTCCAAAGAAGTTTCTGAAAAACCTATGATGACTATAATAGGTAAATACCATGTGGTAAATAGTAAATAATAACAAATAGTGAAAAGATACCCGCAAAGAGATGGACCATCAATACCATCGATGTATGTGTGTCAGTACACTTCAAAGATACTGTAAATAGGTTTATTTAAAAATGTTGTTATTATTATTGCTATTATGAATTTTATTATTATTTATTTATTGTAATATATTAATTTAATTTATTGAACTAAAAATGAACTTAGATTGGAAAAACTGAATTGCTAATGTAAGTATAAGTCAGTGGCGTGGCGTGAAAATTTTCGGTGGTCATCGCAATTATTTAAGTTTGTGATGAAAAATTATTAACTCTAAAATTCAATGGTTGAATGTTCAAAAAAGAAACTTTAAATCTTACCTTCACTTATACATGAACTCCAAATGTTCTGCTAGAACTGGATCGTAGAGTTTTAAAAGCTTATTAAGAGTTTTAAAATATTGCTTGGTCATCGCCGCATCCAGCGATGACCGGACGCCACGCCACTGGTATAAGTAGATTCAAATGAACATTATATTTACGAATCTAATTTTGAACTTATATTTT
Source organism: Maratus speciosus (assembly GCA_963932465.1). NCBI lineage: Eukaryota > Metazoa > Arthropoda > Arachnida > Araneae > Salticidae > Maratus > Maratus speciosus. The sequence continues at coordinate 125,923,248 of OZ010798.1, read as the reverse complement.
GAAGACATTTTTCAGAATTCCATTAGCACACTTATATTATAAAATGCTACGTTCAAGTCTTTACAACTAAATTCATGAATGCTTTGCACATTAATATGAGCCATGAATGGCCGTAAATTTATTATGTAAATAAAAAAACTATGCTAAAAAATTATTCTCAATATTTATAGTAACTTTTTATTTTACATCTTTGTAATTTGTAAACAAGATTAATATCTTGTTATTGCATTTAATTAACAATTCCAGTAGTTCGCGTTCTAAATTTTAAATTAATATAGCATTAACATTAAAAAAAAAGAAAAAAACTTAAATCTTCAGGGTTTACTCCAAGTGGCGAAATTGTAAGCCAAGCCTATGCAACATTTCCTTTCTATGAACTTGTGGGTCTTAGGATCTACCAGTTCATCCAGTCTTTTTGAGTGGGGGATATGTAATAATAAAAATTTTCGCCTCTTTTTCTTAGTAAAACTCTTCCAAATTCTTAATATTTTTCCTTTTTTACCTATCTTTAATAATATTTTAATGTCTTTTATTTCATGCATTTAAAGTTGCGTATTCTTTTATTATTCTAAAAACCTTAATCCATTCGCCTAATCTTTTAAAACCCATTAAATTACTTTTTCATTTTATTCTAAAACTAAATTCTCTGTCTTTCGAATGTTTTAATATCATTTATTCTTTCGTGTTCTATACCCACAATTCCATGCGTCCGCCAGCGCTATTTGCACTTTAATTCTGACGCCGTATAAAAGAGTTCTTTATCGACGTCATCCTTTCCCATCGAATCGTAATCTTATTTATGTCCCATCCTCCCCCACCTCTTTTCTAGCATTGGTCTTTTACTGTTCTGTAACCGTCCGCGCGCTGTTGTTCGGAGTACAAATATCGTTACATTGGCGATGGAGAGAAGATTTTTACGTTTTTCTAGTTGTCTAATTAAGCTGCGTCGCTTGGAGTGGACGTTCTAATGTGTAGATCCTATTCTTATAACATCTAAAGTCTTATGAAGTGATGATCGATTTTTGAGAGTGGATGGAATAACTACTGGAAGTGTTTTACTATGTTTTTGTCAATAAAAACAGTTTAAAAAGTGACGATGACTCTCTATTTTCATTACGTAAGGGAAATTATCAATGTTTTTCGAGCCTGTTTTTTCTCGCCACCCTGACTGCAATCCGATATTGTCAATATAACGGATGGATGGTTTTGATTGCTCTACTACATTTTATGTCGAGGTGTACTGGTGTCGCCTAAATATCTGAAAGTCGGTAGCAAAATGCTACATATATATTATTACAATGACTTTTTTCCAAATATAATAAATGTTTGGTGAAGTTCTATTTTCCTGTTTAATCGTATTCGTTTTACAATAATTAGATTTATTAATGTGAAAAATGTACTCCCGTACCTATTACGTAATATGTTTCATGAATAAAATTTGCAATCTCATAACTCAAATATTCTGAATTATACAATAAAATTAGCAACAACAATCATTTAAACTTAAAACTTACACCATATAATTTTAAGAGGAATGTTAAATAAATTTAACAGGAGATACTGTAATTTGGCAATGTTGTCTTTGGAATTCATGTCATTTGGACGAATGGATTTTTCTCCTTCCGTCCAATTTTATTTTGAAAAATGCAGTTGCAGAAAGATTGTGGCAATGATATATGTCACTGGCAAATTCTCTCTCTCTCTCTCTCTTTTTTTTTTTTTTTTTTTTTTTTCATTTTTAGGCGAACATGAGGGACGCCATTAACGTGATATGTTTCATAAATATTTAGAGTTTTCAGCGAAGTAAGATTGCCATCGATTTCAGCATAACACAAATACCACTTTGAATAATTTCGTTTCTTTTTACACTAAACGTACCGATATTTTTTATACCTATTCCTACCGGAAAGGTGTCAAATGATCCCTATGTAAAAATTATCTATTCAAATAATTATTACAAACTGTTTATTTATTAAAGTAAAAAAAATTATAATTAAGCAAAACTTTTAAGAAAAATTAATTTTTTCGAGAAATTCGAAAATTTAATAAACAAATATTGTGCAAATTTGTTTTATGTGCACCACATATTTTAAAGATTATTTCGTTCTCGTAGTCCTCGATATAACATGAAATGTTCAAGCTAGAATCTAACTCGGAGTAAAGTCAATTTCTAATTATACCATCACACCTTTCGAGGGCGGTGTCCTTAATCCCTTAACGGTCGCTTAATATTTGGAAAACCCATCAAAAATGTTCCTATTTTTTTATTACAGAAATTCAATAACTATAAGGTTTCTATATAAAATATGCAATTAGTTTTTTTTTTTTTTTAGGCGAAAAAAAAAGATGTTATAGAACAAATTCACGTTTGTGGAAAAGCCATCATGTGAAAATTCTGTGTTTTAATGCTTGTTTTACACCATACAAATTAATGCCAATAATACCTTTATTTTGCACATCTTAGATCTTTATTTATCATCATCAAACAAATTTTTACAAATAATATTTGAAATAATATAATATATATTAAATTTTGATTATTAATAATTTTTTTGAGCGTGATATATTTTGAAACATGCAATACAAAGTCCAACATAACAATCAGCGCCAAAAACCAAACCCAAGTAAAAATATTCAAAGACTTCACACCAAAATGCCAGTTAAATTTTTTTGATTTCAGAAGTTTTTTCCGGCAGTAAATCTCCAACCCGGAAATATGAAGGGCACGAGAAATAACGAACGACACCTCAGCCCGTGATATTGACAAGAGCGAGAAATAACAGGTTAAAAAAGGACACCTAATTTTAATTCCAAAATTGACAATCGGCATCAAGAATATTTATTTAAAATTTTCCTTTTATAATGTAGGCGAAAATAAGCAAGTTCATATTTCCTAATAAATTCGTTTATAAATTCTGGTGTAAGTCCATTATTTCATCAGTTTATAAACAGAATTACTCCTCGTCGAAAAGGGTTAACAAATATGATGTAATACAGTAGAATAAATGATGTTATAATAAAAATACGCAATTTACTAATGTTCTTACAAAACAAAGCATTTATATCTTTATGATTTCACATAAATTTATTAAGGGGTCAAAGGACCCCTTTCGGTAGTTAACCCTAAAATATTTTTTTCTAGGCAAAAAAAGTAGTTCGGAGATGAGGCATTTTAAGGAATGATATGATCATATCTATCTATATTATAAAGGACAAACATATCTGTGCGTAACGCATACGTCATTCTGCCAATGGCAACACTTTGAAATTTGAAATAAAATTTTGGTTTTACAATTTTCTCTACAGCAAATTTTTAAACTTCTAAACATCGCACATTTTAAATTTTTACACAGTCGTATAAGGAAAACAAATGCTCTTTTAAATGCAATTTGTTTGAAAGCTGTATCTCAATTTAATTTTGAGATATTAACTTTTTTGCAGTTTTTAATACATTTTTTGTAATTGTGGCAACTGAAGAACTGCATTTCTGTTGAAAGTCGTGCAGGGTTGAAAGAAAAGGGAAAATAATCACGGAGGAAAGGAAATATTATATTCCTGTACTTTTTGTTGCCATTTTCTCATAAAAAGTGAAAAAAAAATTGAAATTAAAATACGTGCTATGTCAGCGATTTTTTAAATTTCTAAATATTGCACATTTTTAATTTTTAAACCATCAAATAGAGAAAAAAATCTACTTTCAAATACAATTTGTTTGAAAATTGTATCATAATTGACTGAGTTATTATAGTTTTTAAAATAACTAGCCGCCCGTGGCGACCAGTTTGATCTCCCTTAAATGTATGCTAGGCATTGTATCATGTTACTTTTATTCATAATTTAATTTACTTGCTCAATCCTTCGCCAAATTGGAAGATTCTGATAGAGAAATCGAGAACTCCTTACTTTTATGTTAGTCGGGCACAGGTGATAAATCGCCAACATTGTACCCGTCGCATTTTTTTGCCATTAAAACAATGTAAAAAGTTCAGCATTTGTTTCCGTCTAATGTTCCATAGCAAAATTAAAACTTCCTCTATAGAAAAATAAATAAAATAATGTAAATAAGAAACAAATTTAACAGACATGTGATTGAACCACGCGCTTAAAGCACCGAAATGATCGGAAAGACTGGCATAAGTTCAAAAATCTTGGGTTAATAACTCCTGGCATGCGGTGACGTGTAAAAGTATCACTTTTATTAAATTTCAAAAAATTTTTTGATTGCATAATTGATATTTTTCATATAAAAATTCTTTTTGATGTTAGTGGGCAATCTAAAATATGTATTACATGTAAAAAAATTATTAGAGTTAAAAAAAATAGTTTTTACCTAAATTCTGTAACCCGAGGAGCTCGTGTTCGATCCCCTAGTACTAATAAAAGAACAGATCGCTCTGTGTGTGTGTGTGTCTGTTGGCGATGGCCAGCAAAATCTACGACACGTACGAGGTTAAAAATTTTTCTGAAGAGAGTCCAAGGCGTCTCCTAATGCACCTGACTTTCAGAATTTTAATATTCTAATTAATAGCTGAGTAATTAATTTATAAACGCAACTCACTTTCATCAAAAATACGCTTTTTTCTAGGCTTTTTTGAATCCGCTTGCTTTCGGTTGGTTGGTTGTATAAAGTTTTCTCAGAAGAAATTAAATAAACCGGGATAGCAATGGGTGTGTTAAAGATGCACGCGCGCCGCGCGCGCGAGCTCAGGAGACAGGAACATGGAGTGGGTCTTTATCGTGGATGGAATAAACATTCAGCGCGTTCAGGAACAGATCATGGATTTCATTAATTATAGTGTTAATTATAAAGGTAATCTGTTGCAAGCGAAGTGTAAGCTAGACGGCTGAATGGATAGAGCATTGAACTCGAGACCAGGTGTTATGGGTTCGAATCCTTCGCGTCCCAAATAGTATTTGTGTTTTTTTTTGTTTTTTTTTTTTTATTGATTGCTTTATATTTTTCATATAATCTATCTATACTCCTATTATAAAGAGAGGAAAATTGTTTATTTGTAGGAGGTAAGCTCTGGAACTACCGAACCGATTCCCAAAGTAATAGTATCAAAATGATGGTGTTAGTCCAACTTAGAACATAGGCTATATCTTATGTCAGTACCACTACCCAAAATGGGCTGCAGGAGCAAAAAACGTTCTAAAAATGAGATTTTTGCGTTACTGAAGGGCCTAGAAATATGAAATTTGGAATATTAGTTACTTATGAGATATAAACAATGTCTAAGAACAGTTCTTAAACAATTCGAAATTTAAAAGGGGTGAAAATGCTCAAAAAAAGTTCGAAAAAACGTTCTAAATGGTAGTTTCTACATAATCTCAGGAAATACCAAACCGATTTAAAAAATATTGGTGCCAAAATGATGGTGACAACGCCTGCTCCAACATAGGCTATGTTTTATGCCGGTGCCACTACTCGAAAAGGGGTGCAGGAGCAAAAAACGTTCTAAAAATGCGATTTTTGCATTAGTGAAGGCCTAGAAATATAAAATTTGAAATATTAGCTACTTATTAGATATAAAGGAATTCTAAGAACAGTTCTTAAACAATTCGAAATTTAAAAGAGGTGAAAATGCGCGAAAAGCGTTCTAAAAAAGTTCTAAATGGTGGTTTCTACACAATCTCAGGAAATACCAAACTGATTTAAAAAATAATGGTGTCAAAATAACGGTGATAACCCTTGCTCCAACATAGGCTATGTTTTATGCCGGTGCCACTACTCGAAAGGGGGTGCAGGAGCAAAAAACGTTCTAAAAATGCGATTTTTGCGTTACTGAAGGGCCTAGAAATATGAAATTTGAAATATTAGCTACTTATTAGATATAAAGGACTTCTAAGAACAGTTCTTAAACAATTCGAAATTTAAAAGGGGTAAAAATGCGCGAAAAGCGTTCTAAAAAACGTTCTACATGGTGGTTTCCACACAATCTCAGGAAATACCAAAACGATTTTAAAAATAATGGCGTCAAAATGATGGTGACAACCCTTGCTCCAACATAGGCTATGTTTTATGTCGGTGCCTCCACCCCAAAGGGGGTGCAGGGGAAAAACGTTCTAAATTGCGGTTTTTGCGTTACGAAAGGGCCTAGAATCGTGAAACTTGGAATGGTAGTTCGTTATAAGATATCAATGATCTCTAAGGACATTTCCTAAAAAAATCGAAATTTAAAAGGGGGTCAAAATGCGTAAAAAGCGTTGTAAGAAACGTTCTAAATTCCGATTCCTATGCAATATCAGGAAGTACTGAAACGATTTCAAATATAATGGTGTAAAAATGATGGTGACAGACACATCTTGCTTCAAGATAGGCTATATTTTATATCTGTTTCCACTACCCCAGAGGAGATGCAAAAGCAAAATGAGCGAAAGGCGTTCTAAAAACATTCTAAATGCCGATTTGTCAGCAATATCTCAGGAAGAATCAAACTGATTTCAAAAGTAATGGTAGGAAATTTATGCGACAGCCTCTGCTCTAACATAGACACTATTTTATGTCGGTATCACTATTACCCAGACGTTGCAGGAGCAAAAAAGCGTCCTAAATTTCGATTTTTGTGATCGGTAGGGACTAGCAACTTAAAATTAGGCAAGGTACATATTTTTTAGATATAAATGATCTTTAAGAACAGTTTCGAAAAAAATGGAAATTTAAAAAGTGGTGAAAATGCGCGAAAAGCGTTCTAAAAACGTTCTAAATTGCGATTTCTACTCAATCTCAAGAAATTCCAAAGCTATTTCAAAAGTAATGGTTGCAAATCAATGGTGACAGTCCCTGATATAACATAGGTTATATTTTATGTTGCTGTCACTACCATCTGAGGGTTGAAAAAGCAAAACATGTTCCAATTAGCGTTTTTTGCATAACTGAAGGGTCTAACACTTTGAAGTATGGCATGTTATTTACTTACAAGATGCAACTGCTTTCTATGAACTGTCGAAAGAAAATTTCAAATTTAAAAAGATGAAGTGAGCGAAAAGCGTTATAAATTACAATTTTTATGTAATCTTTTCAAGTACCAAACCGATGAAAAAAAATAATGATAACAAATTGTTGGTGATAGAACCTGCTCAAACATAACCTATATTTTATGTCTATGCCACTACCACCAGAGAGTTGCAGTAGCTAAAAACTTTCTAAATTGCGATTTCTGTGATACTGAAAAGGCTAGAAACTTTAAATATGGCATGGTAGTTACTTATAAAATATAAATGCCCTCGAAGGACTGTCGAAAATAAATTCGAATTAAAAAGGGGTGAAGTGAAGGGGAGGTGCGAAAAGCATTCTAAAAAGTCCTAAATTACGATTTCTACGCTATTTCAGGAAATATAAACCAAATATAAAAGTAATTGTTGCGAATCAATGGTAACAATCTCTGATCCTACACAGGCTATATTTTAAGCAGATGATTCTACCACCTGCGATTCACAGGAACAAAAAACGCTCTAAAAAAGGCCTTTAAAAGCTTTCTAAATTACGTTTCTGTGGAATATTGGGAAATAACAAACCAATTTCAAAATTAATGTTGGCAAATTAATGGTGACAGCTCCTATTTCAACATAGCCCTTTATGTTGAGAGAGGTGGTAGGACTATGAATTTGACATGATGGTTAATTTTAAGATGTAAGAAGATGTTTTTTAAAAAATTCAAAACTTCAAATGAATACTGAAATGAGCGTATTAATTGAGCATAAAAGTTTCAAAATATTTTCTAAATTATTATTTATTTAGTTTTATTTCGTTTTATTAATTTAAGTCTGATTTCTGCCTTATTCAGTGTAACAATGATATTTAATCAAACTGTGTTTTAAATAGTAATTTTTTTAAATTATTCCTAAAAGTAATAAGTACCTTTTAATAAAATAAAATATTACCTTTTAATAAAATAAAAATTTAGTTAGTACCGTTTAATAAAAATTAGACATATAAATATCACTTGGCGTATTTCAAATATTACGCGAGGAAAGCCGCGGGGTTTGCTAGTATAAGATAATGAGGTATTTCTCGATGAAAGTTTTAGATTTGAACGTCTTTTAATATTCAAAGTTTCTTTTCAAAGTGATATATATGTATATATATGGTTATCTATACTAATAAAAGAACAAATCGCTCTGTATGTGTGTGTTTGTCGGCGTTCGATAGCAAAATCTACCTCACGTAGAAGTCTGAAACTTCAGGAGTGATTTTTCCAAGACACGTCCTGATGCACCCGAGGCTCAGATTTTTCACTTTTAAGGGCCGAAGCCTCTGGACCCCTTTAAGTTTTAATGAACTAAATTGTTAATAACATGCCTCTTTTCTATCCGATCTTCGTTTTGGGGGGGAATTCTCCTTTCAGTTTCTGCGCCATTTTTACATCTCAGTTAAGACCCTGGCACCCTTGCAAAGGGTCTGGTACAGGGCCCCTTGAAGTTTTAGTGCATTAAATTGTTAATAACATGCCTCTTTTCTATCCGATCTTCTTCGCTTTTGGGGGTGAATTCTCCTTTCAGTTTCTTCCCCATATCTACATTTCAGTTAAGACCCTGGCAACCTTGCAAGGGGCCCAGTACAAGGCCCCTTGAAGTTTTAGTGCACTAAATTGTTAATAACATGAGTCTTTTCTATCCGATCTTCTTCGTTTTTGGGGGTGAATTCTCCTTTCAGTTTCTGCCCCATTTCTAAATTTCAGTTAAGACCCTGGAAACCTTGCAAGGGCCCAGTACAAGGCCCCTTGAAGTTTTAGTGCACTAAATTGTTAATAACATGCCTCTTTTCTATCCAAACTTCTTCGTTTTTGGGGTGAATTCTCCTTTCAGTTTCTGACCCATTTCATTTCAGTTAAGACCCTGGCACCCTTGAAGTTTTAGTGTACCAAATTCTTAATAACATGCGTATTTTCTATCCGATCTTCTTCGTTTTTGGGGGCGAATTAACCTTTCAGTTTCTGCCCCATTTCTACATTTCAGTTAAGAACCTGGCACCCTTGCAAGTAGCTCAGTACAGGGCCCCTTGATGTTTTAGTGCACTAAATTGTTAATAAATTGCTTCCTTTTTATCCGAAATTCATTTTTGGGATACTTTCTCCATTTAGTTATTCGCCTGTTTGTGCATTCTAGTTAAAACCATGGGCCCGGTCCAGGGCCCATTACATTTTTTGTGTGCCATGAGTTTTTCAAACCCTAATTTTCTCACATTCGCAGTGCGTAATTTTAAATTTGAGTCTTGAACTCTTTACCGTAGACCAACATTCACATATTTTTATTTTTTAAGCGTTTCCCCTATTTTTTGCACATTTCTTTTAAATTATATTCTAATGATCCCTTAAAAATAGTCCGATTCACTAGCTTTTTTTTTCTAACAACATCTTACGTTATCCAGCTATTACGTGAACGACAAAAAAAAAAAAAAAAAAAAAAAAAGTCAGACTTGAAATACCATCAATTTTTAATATAAATCGTCTTCTTGGGGCCCTTGGTGCATCTTCTTTAAAAATGATCCTAATTACTTTCAATTTTCTTTACCATATTTCTAGCGTCATCAGATTACATTAAAAACTACTAAAAAGTGTATTCAAAAAGTGTACCAAACTACGTGCCACTTAAGTCCCTCTCCCTTGGTGCCCGGTACAAGGCCCCTTGAAGCTTTTGCACCATAAATTACTAATAAATTGCCCCTCTTATTCGGATCTTCATTTTTGATACATTTTTTCTATTTACTTATTCTCCAGTTTTTATATTTCAGTTAAAATCTGGGGCACCTTAGGGTCCTGTAGGGCCCGATCCGGGGCCCCTTGAACTTTTTGTGTGCTATCAATTTTTTACAGCCTAATTTTCTCACCTTCTCATTGCATACTTTTAAAATTGAGTCTTGGACTCAAGTCCCTATACCATTGGTCCCTAGATCAATACCCTCATATTTTTATTGGTGCTCTAGGGCCCCTTTTTAAGCATTTAACCCATTTTTGCGCATTTTAAAAAAATATTATTCTAATGATTATTTCATACCCTATGATTAACTTTGACTAATTGAAGATCTAAAACGCTGAGTACTAAAACATTTAAACATGTTTTCATGTTACGGCCCTGCTCTCAACTATCAGTTGGGCTATTTTGGGCCCCCTGTTATAGCTCCCTTAAAAATGATCCGATTCACGAACTTTTTTTTTTCGAACAACATCTAAAGTTTTGCAGCTACTACATGAACGACAAAAAAAATTCGGAAGACTTCAGCTACCACAAATTTTGAATATTAATCGTCTTCTTGGGGCATTTATTGCAGCTTCTTTAAAAACTGTCTTATTCTATAGGAATTTTTTTTAACATAGATTTAGCGTCTTCCAGCTACTTTAAAACCCCTAAAAAATTTCTTATACCCAATTACATTCCAGTTGAGAACCTGGTCCCTAGTGCCGGGTCTTTCTTTTTACCTCAGCTACCACCTTTTTCGAACATTAATCTCCTTTTTCAGCATCAACTTACATCTACTCACTACAGCCGTAAATTAAAATTCGCGTTACTTTAAAGGTAACTTTAGATAAAGGATTTCATCCGTTTATTAAACATCGTGTTAATGCTAACAGTAATTCCTTAAATTTACAAGGTGAGAAGGCATCTTCCAGCGCTTGGTGGCGCGTTATTTCCTCGGGTTTAAGGGCTCAATTTCAACGGGATTTGCTGCCTTGAACTTAGATTACAATTCATCTACTTTCTGTATTATGAAATTTTATCTTAGGCTTTAGTGACCAACATTTTCTAACATTAATGGCGCAATCTTTTTTTTTTTTTTTTTTTTTTGGATTCTGTGGGCTTGATTCCTACGAGGTTTGACTCACTCAACTTAGTTGTCGATTGTCTTCGTCACGTGCAGGCACTTCCGGTAAATACTGCCATAGGTAGTGGGGATCTAGATTACAGGTTCGTTCGGGAAGAAATATCATTGGAACACAATAGAATGTGCGGAAGTCAATGGGGGCCTCCGAAATTAGGTTCATTTAATAGAATTTCCAAAGATATAAAATCATACGAACTTAGGTTTTGTTTAAGGTTATTATTTAGTAAACTCCGGCCACACCGGCCAGGCCTCCGAGTACTACAATAAGCCACTTATTAATGATCTCGTGTTAACGGTTTTGCTACATTAGTTTTTACGAGGTTATCCAAAAGATATTCGTTCTTTTTCAATTTTTGATGGTCCCCTATAGGGTTTCGGGAAAAAAAATCTTCGCGGAAATATATGACTTATACTATACTGTTTACACACCTGCAGTTTCAGGTTAATTCCTCATGTATTTTTCTAGATATTTAACAAAATGTCTAAAATCGCAAGTGACCGGTCACCTTTTGCCATATAATGTACCTGTACAAGAGTTACTTTCAGGTGCAACATACATAATTTAAAAGTATTTAAAATACATCAAAATATCTTAAAGTACATTAGAAAAAACCCAAATTTTCATCTAGACAATTCTCGAATAAGCGCAAAGAAAATAATAACATATAAATCCCACTGACTACGGCCTTGTGATTGTTTCAAAAGATCTGGGTTTTTTTCTAATGTATTTTAAGATATTTTGATGTATTTGAAATAATTTTAAATTATATATTTGCACCTGAAAGTAATTCTTGCACATTTATTTGTGCTGTTTATAGGAATTTAATCATTTAAACATTTTTAGAACTTATTTATAAATTAATAAATCAATTTTAAGGCATTTTTCCGTTGTTCGACCGCAGATGCGAAATATCGAAATATTCATTATTGGTTACAACTATATACGAATCACAATAACGAGGTAGTTTACTGTGTGTCAAACCACCCTCGCTGAAATACACAAACTGTCTGTGAAACTGCAAAAATGAAATAAAAACAAAATATAAATTAAAATTAAACTTAAAAGTGTATTTTTTAAGCGCTTTTGTTTTAACTTGTAAGTCATAAAACTGGTACAATAAACCACTCAGAGATTCTACGTTGTTACTTATTTATTAAATATATATTTTTGAAAAATTGAGTTCCACCAATTTAACCATTCTTATTTCTTTTCTTGCAGGATTTACAATGGTATAAAGACCGATAAAATTAATGGCCTTTCACTCGACGAGGGGGCTACTTTTGTTCCCGATAGGGGAAAAAACAATGACATAAAAGTCAAACATAAAGATCCATGTGATGAACAGTAAGTATTTGTTTTATCATTCCTAACTTATTTTATCATGTATATTAAAGAAAATAGATAGGATTGGAAAATGTATGCTTTCGTTCAACAGCCTGTCATTGCGGTTTTTTGAAAATTTTGTACAAGGATTTCAGAATTACCCTGTATTTCTGTTTCGTCTTCTTTATGAACTTTCAACCTATTTTTTTCTTCACATATGTATGCCAAAATACTTTCTAATACAAATTTTCATGCATTTAATTGCAGAATTCCTGAAGCAAAACCGGAGAAAGAGGAAGAAATTCCTCCTGTTGGAATTTGTGCACTTGTAAGTATTTAAAATTTTTTCTTGTCCTTATGAAATTGACCAGTTTCATGCATAAGTAGAAGAATAACAAGAAACAAATGAAACAATTGGTTTTACTGAAAGCATAATTTACTTACAATCAATTAATTAACATGGAATCATTCAATTATTTACGCATTTTCAAGTAGCTTAAATTTTTGATTGCTTATATAAAAGTGTAATCGCAGATCTCACAGAGGGTTTCGTGTAATATGTATTTTTAAACACTTTATCCTTAAGTGAATAAATCAAAATTGTTAATTTATAAATATTAAATCCTTACATAAATGGCAGCACCATTCCATTTAATTTTAAAATAATTAAAAAAATATTTATAAATAAAATTAAATAATCCGAATATTTTTAAATTCAGTAAATTAAAAAAAATAGCGGAGGTATAAATAAAATATAAAATTTTTAAAAGCAAAAATTTGTTTAAAACCCATTTAAAATGCTCAAATAATTCTGAAAAAATCCATATTAATTCTTTCACTTTCCAAACACTCATTAGATGGCGCCAAAAAGGATGACAACATTTATTAAAATTCGAAGAAAAAGAAAAAGAAACATTTCAATTCCTAATTTATGCTTGTAATGATAACTTGAAAAACATTGTCCATGGACGTCTAGTATTTCGAAAAATTGGCAGTAGATGGCAGCAGCAAACAAAAATATTATCTTTATCCAATTAATTATTAAAAATGAGGAATTTTTTTTTATATTGAATATGGATTTAATTATATCATCTAACATGTTAAACAGTAATTGTTACTAAATGTGCATTTAAAAAAAATATATAACTGAAATAATTCTCCGGATTTTTTATTTCATTGAAATTTCATATTTCTGCTGTCTGAGATAGAAAATAAAAAACTAAAAATTACCGCTGCGCAAGGAAAAAAAAAAGGCCTTTAAAATTACCAAAAAAGGGAATTTTCTTTAAATTAAATCCATCTGAAAATGAGATGTGATAATAAAAATCAAAATTTTAAAGTTACGCCTGACAGATTCGAACCCACAATCTACTCAGGGGGAGACGAGCGCTTTAGCACGGTGGTATTGGTGGTACCCAGCGAAATTTGCTGAATTTAAGATTATGTTTCGAAATCGAAAAAGAACGATTTCGCTAAGTTAAAATAATATAAGATTTTTTTCAAAATTTTATGTTTTTGGGTATGACAGGGGGCATATTCAGCTCCACGTGAAAAAAATTAAAGCCTGTAACTTAAATAGTTTCCGAGTACATGAGCGCTGTGACGGACAGACAAAGAAGCTGAGACTATAAGGGTTTCATGAGATGAACGAAACCGTAACTAGTTGGATGTGCCAATCCCAAAACTTTCTTCATCTCATATATTTTAATATTTCAAAATGTTGTTACAAATGTCAATATTTCCTTTATTAGTTCAATGCTATATAAACTTTGACTTTCATATTAAATTTCTCTTTCAGTCAATTAATCGGAATAAAAACGAGTTAATCTATATCATGATATTTATTAAAATCAATAGTTTCGGTTATTCTGTTGTATATCAGCTGTTCGCAAATAGCCGGCTTATCAGAATGGGAAGCTCCCGTCACTTCACAAGCCGCCGGTGTATAATAGAAATACAAACAATAAAGAAAATTACACAAAAATCGTTATTATAGTGCCCCCTTTCGGCGGAATATTTCTTAAATCAGGGAGGACCTAAAAATTTGGTTCAATTCTATGCATAACTTCATACACATTTCAATGATATAATATTGAAAATGGCACCAAAATAGCTATTACAGCTCCACTTTTCGGCGGAATTTTTCCAAATGCAGGGAAGACCTGCTTGCCTTGGCCAAAATTATTCACAAAAAATTTGATTCAATTCTATGAATAACTTCATACACTTTTCGATGGTACAAGATTCAAAATGGCACAAAACTCGCTATTACAGCGCCTCCTTTCGGTGGAATTTTTTCAAATTCAGGGAGGACCTTATTACCTCGGACAAAAAAAAAAAAAAAAAAAAAAAAAAAAAGGCTCAATTCTATGCATAACTTCATACACTTTTCGATGGTACAATAGTCAAAATCGCATAAAATTCACTATTACAGCGCCCTCTTCCTCCGGAATTTTTCCAAATTCAAGGAGAACCTTCTTGCCATGACCAAAGACATACACAATTTTTTTGTGTATGTCTTTGGTCATGGCTTTTCGATTTCATGCACTTTTCGATGGTACAATATTGAAAATGGCACAAAAATCACTAACACAGCGACCCCTTTCGGTGGAATTTTTCCAAATGCAGGAAGGACCTTCTTGCCTTGTCCAAAAACATACACAAAAAAATTGGTTCAATTCTATGCATAACTTCATACACTTTGCGAAGGTACAATATTGAAAATAGTACAAAAATCACTATTACAGCGCCCTCTTTCGGCGCAATTTTTCCAAATGTAGGGAGAACCTTCTTGCCTTGGCCAAAAACATACATAAAAAATTTGGTTCAATTCTATCCATAACTTCATACACTTTTCGATAGCACAATAGTCAAAATGGCATAAAATTCAATATTACAGCGCCCTCTTCCTCCGGAATTTTTCCAAATTCAGGGAGAACCTTCTTGCCATGGCCAAAGACATACAAAAATTTTGGTTCAATTCTATGCATAACTTAATACACTTTTCGAGGGTACAATATTGGAAATGGTATAAAAGTCACTATTACAACGCTCCCTTCCGGTGGAAATTTTCCAAATGCAGGGAACACCTTCTTGCCATGGCCAAAGACATACACAAAAATGTGGTTTAATTCTATACATAACTTTATACACTTTTCGATGGTACAATAGTCAAAATCGCATAAAATTCACTATTACAGCGCCTTCTTCTGCCAGAATTTTCCTAAATTCAGGGAGGACCTTCCTGCCATGGCCAAAGACATACACAAATAAACTAGTTGGATGTGCCAATCCCAAAACTTTCTTCTATCTTATATATCTTAATATGTCAAAAAGTAGTTACACATGTTAATACTTCAATATTATTAGTTCAATACTATTCCAACTTGCATTTTCTTCTTAAATTTCTGCTTCACTCAATTAAACGGACTAAAAACGAGTTAATCTATATCATGATATTTGTTAAAATTAATAGTTTTTCCTTATACTGTTGTTTTCAGCTGTTTGCGAATAGCCGGCTTAGCAGGAAGCGAATTCCCGCGGCTTCACGAGCTGCCGATGGACAATAGAACTACGAAAAATCAAGAAAAGTATACAAAAATCGCTATTACAGAGCCCCTTTACCGCGCAATATTTCCAAATTCAAGGAAGACCTGTTGGCCATACCCAAAATTATGCACAAAAAATTTGGTTTAATTGTATGCATAATTTTATACTATTTTCGATGGTACAATAAAGAAATTGGCACAAACATCACTATTACAGCACCCCTCTTCCGGCAGACTTTTCTCAAATCCAGGGAGGACTTGCTTGCCATAGCAAGAACCATACTCAAAAAATTTGGTTCAATTCTATGCATAACTTCATACACTTATTGGTAGTAAAATAATGAAAACGGCACAGACATCGCAATTAAATAGCGCCCCCTTCTGGAGGAATTATTTCAAGTTCGGGGAGGACCTACCGACCATAGCCTTACACATACACAAAAATTTTTGTTCAATTCTATGCATAATTTTATACAGTTTTCGATAGTACAATAATGAAAATTGCACAGACATCGCTATTACAGTGCCCCCTTCCGGCTGATTTTTTTAAAATTCAGGGAGGACTTGCTTGCTACAGCCAGAAACATGCACAAAAAATTTGGTTCAATTATATGCATAACTTCACACATTTTCCGATGGTAAATAATGAAAATCGTACAGACATCGGAATTATAGCGCCCCCATCCGCGCGGAATTTTACCACAGGGACGACCTTCGTGCCATGACCAAATACAAGCACAAAAATTTGGTTCAATTCTATGCATAACTTCCTACACTTTTCGATGGTACAATATTCAAAATGGCACAAAAATCGCACAAAAATCGCTATTACAGCGCCCCCTACCGGCGACATTTTTCCAAATTAAGGAAGGACCTGCTTGCCATAGCCAACAACTTAAAAATATTTTGGTTCAATTCTATGCATAACTTCATACACTTTTCAATGGTACAATATTCAAAATCGCTATTACAGCGCCCCCTACCGGCGATTTTTTTCCAAATGTAGAGAGGACCTTCTTGCCTTGGCCAGAAACATACACAAAAAATTTGGTTCAATTCTATTCATAACTTCATGCACATTTCCTTGGTAATATATTCAAAATCGCCCAAAAATCGCTATTACAGCATCCCCTTCGAGAAGACTTTTTCAAAATTAAGGAAGAACCTGCTGGCCATAGCCAAAAATTAAAAAAAAAATGGTCCAATTCTATGCATAACTTCATACGCTTTTTGATGGAACAATGGCGACAGCCTCACGGAGAGACGGAAAGATGAACACACGGACATTTCCTATAAACATGTTTTTTTGGAATCTCTGACCCATAAAACGTGTAAATCCGTCGAAAACCGGAAGTCGAACAAAATATCGATTACAATACTTTCTTCTATTGAAGATAGAAGAAAGTAAAAATGGCAATAAATAAAACTTTTCTTTTTACTGAAAATTTCATTTACATTTAGCCAATAGAATAAAGGGAAAGCAGTTAACCTGATAATTCCAAAATTCAGCTTTTTCTAAAGCTTCTTTTCTTTCCTCTGGATCAATTCAAAACGTTGTACTAATTTAGAAGATCATCTGTTTCAATTTTTACTTTCTTCTATCTTAAACAGAAGAAAGTATTGTAATCGAAATTTTTTTTGACTTCCAGGTTTCGACGGACTTACACGTTTTAGGGGTCAGAGATACCAAAAAACATATTTATAGACAATGTCTGCTTGTCCGTGTGTCCGTTTGTCTGTCTCCATTGTATCAACAAAAAGTGTATGAAGTTATGCATGGAATTGAACCAAATTTTTATTTTAAGTTTTTGGCTATGGCAAGCAGGTCCTCCCTGAATTTGAAAACATATCGCCGGTAGGGGGCGCTGCAATAGCAATTTTTGTGCGATTTAGAATATTGTACCATCGAAAAGTGTATGAAGTTACGCATAGAATTGAACCAACTTTTTCTTTTAAGTTTTTAGCTATAGCAAGCAGGTCCTCCCTGAATTTGGAAAAATATCGCCGGTAGGGGCCGCTGTAATAGTGATTTTTGTGCGATTTAGAATATTGTACCATCGAAAAGCGTATGAAGTTACGCATAGAATTGAACCAAATTTTTATTTTAAGTTTTTGGCTATGGAAAGCAGGTCTTCCTTGGATTTGGAAAAAATTCGCCGGTAGGGGGCGCTGTAATGGTGATTTTTGTGCGATTTTGCATATTGTACCATCGAAAAGTGTATGAAGTTACGCATAGAATTGAACCAATTTTTTATTTTATGTTTTTAGCTATAGCAAGCAGGTCCTCCATGAATTTGGAAAAAAATAGCTGGAAGGGGGCGCTGTAATAGCGATTTTTGTGCGATTTTGAATATTGTACCATCAAAAAGTGTATGAAGTTATGCATAGAATTGAACCAAATTTTTATTTTAAGTTTCTGGCTAAAGTTCTTGGCTATGGCAAACAGGTCCTTACTTAATTTGAAAAAAATTCGGCCTTAGGGAGCGCTGTAATAGCGATTTTTGTGCGATTTTTGGGCCATTTTGAATATTGTACCATCGAAAAATGTATGAAGTTATGCATAGGATTGAACCAAATTTTTTGTCTTTGTTTTTGGTCATGGCACGAAGGTCCTCCGTGAATTTGGATAAATTCCGCTGGTAGGGGCGCTATAAATGCTATGTCTGTACGATTTTCATTATTATACCATCGAAAAGTATATGAAGTTATTAAACCAAATTTTTTGTGTATGTTTCTGGCTACGGCAAGCAAGTCCTCCCTGAATGTGAGAAAAATCTGCCGTAAGGGGGCGCTGTGCAATTTTTATTATTGTACCATCGAAAACTGTATAAAATTATGCATACAATTGAACCAAATTTTTTGTGTATGTGTAAGGCTATGGTCAGTAAATCCTCTCTGAACTTGAAAAAATTCCGACAGAAGGGGGCACTATAATTGCGATATTGTGCCATTTTCATTATTTTACCATCGAAAAGTGTATGAAGTTATGCATAGAATTGAACCACATTTTGGTGTATGTTTCTGGCTATGGAAAGCAAGTCCTCCCTGAATTTGACAAAAAAATCTGCCGGAAGGGGGGCGCTGTAAAAGCGATATTTGTGCCATTTTCTTTGTTGTACCATCGAAAAGTGTATAAAATTATGCATACAATTGAACCAAATTATTTGTGCATTTTTTTGGGTTTGGCCAACAGGTCCTCCTAGAATTTGGAAATATTGCGCGGTAAAGGGGCTCTGTGATAGCGATTTTTGTGTACTTTTCTTGATTTTTCGTAGTTCTATTGTCCATCGGCGGCTCTTGCAGCGGCGGGAACTCGCTTCCTGCTAAGCCAGCTATTCGCAAACAGCTGATAACAACAGAATAAGGAAAAACTATTAATTTTAACAAATATCATGATACAGATTAACTCGTTTTTAGTCCATTTAATTGACTGAAGCAGAAATTTGAGATGAAAATCAAAGTTGGTATAGTATTGAACTAATAATAGTGAAGTATTAACATGTGTAACTACTTTTTGAAATATTAAGATGTATAAGATGGAAGAAAGTTTTGGGATTGGCACATCCAACTAGTTTTTTAGATGTCATAAAAACTGTTTGGATGGGATTTCGACTGACTGGAAAAAGTTCCATTGTAGGCAGGATTCCGTCTTCACTGTTCCGATTATGCAGTTCTTCTATTTAAGAGACAGGGTTCCTTTACAGACAAATTCAGTTTATACATGTTTTATTGCATCAAAATTGATTGAAAAAGTTGATAAATAATTATTAATTAAATTAAAAAAATCAAAAAACCCGATTTCCTAAAAAGCGAACTAATTAATTATTTCTCATCAATGTGAAACTATTTCTTATATTACTTACCTATTTTTGTTATTTACTTGTTTTGATGACTTTTAAGTTGTGTTTAATTGTTAGTTCCAATCTATAAACACTGTTTTGATGAGGTTAGAGTTGCAGTAAAGCTAGAGATCCTACCTACACAACTTCCAGGTTGTGTAATATTTAAAAGGAGCTTCTGACTGTAAAATAGTCAATGAAACATCGTCTTCATTTTGAAAGACCTATCCAATGATAGGCTACTCAATAGGGTGCGTAAATTTTTTTTCGTCTCTACCGCCATTTTGTATTTTACGGCCGCCATTTTGAATTTATAAAAACAAAACCTAGCCCATAACCCTCGGAAGGTTAAAACGAATCGATAGAGACTTCAGTCATTAAAATCCATCCCACCGTTGGGATGTTTCGAGGGTATAGTTAAATCCACATACCCAGATACGCGTGAAACACATAACCCTTCTTGGCAGTCGGGTAAAAAAGCTAACTTTTCGAAGTTGAGATCTGAAAGGTATTTTCGCATATTTTGTGGATCACTTCTACTCATTTTTAGAAAATATTCCTATTTTTGTTGCGGTATAAGATTCGTTACCACGTCTATCTTTTTTTTCAAAATCATTGGCAGCATTAAATACTTCGGGTCCAAGATACCACATGGATTTTGTGTATTGCTATCTAAAAACTTTAGTACTGAACATAAGGGAACCGTGGATATTTATTTGAGCGAAAATCGACCCAAAAATCGAGATTTCTTTTTGTGTGTATTATTATCCTCCAATTTTTTTCATTAAAAAAAAACCGCATGCAAATGCGATGATTTTTCGCTAAATTACAAGTGTTTTAATTTTGTACACAAACAGTTTTGTGGCCTTTTAATATAGGGTAGGGGAGTACACAGTGAGACATTAGCCACGTTGACATATAGTTGTAACTTTTTCTTCAAGCTAGCACACACACATAACGACCTCATCGTATGCAACACGTGGATGTAGTTTCGGCACGTCAGTTACTCGTCCGACAAAATAGTAAATAATTCCTTATTTTACAGTGGTTAAAGTTACATAAACGTCTATGTTAGAGTTTATTTCCTTCAATATGACATATATTTACTTAACTAAACCTAGCTATATCTAGTAATAGACTATTTCGGCAAAACGACATAAACTTTTTAAAGCGATGAAATTGATGTAACAGATGTGGCATCCGTTTTGTTTCATCGTAACGAAAGTACACAGTGAGACACACTGTTGTGGTAGACAGTGAGACGTGTCTTATTGTGTACCTACTATGTGGTTCTGATGTTAATAAGTTATTTATTAATAAAAGAAGGTTTTTTTCTCTCTCTCTTTCTCTCTGTGTGTGTGGTAGTGCGATGGCTAGGGAAATTTACTGAACGTAAGATGCTGAAAATTTGCATGAAGTTAGCCCAAGGTCTGTCATTGTGCACACGAGGCTCATATTTTTAATATTTTGAAAACCTAGAAATATTAATTAGAAATCATAAGCTGCAGAAAATTATTGATAGAGTGTAAAAATGTATGATTTATGAAAATATATACATTGTCTCACTGTGTACTATACTTGTGGTACACAGTGAGACAATTTTCGATACTCCGTTATGCTGCTTCTGTGCTTTTATAAATAACTTTTAGGTAGATTTCGTATGAAATACTACCTATTGACGTCGTTCCTACTTTGGAATTTCTGAAAAAATTTTGAGGATCTACACCGATCATGACCTCTAGAACCCAAAACCACCCTCAGTAAAAAACTTTATATGTATATCTATCTATCTCTCTCTCTCTCTATATATATATATATCACTTTCGTCTGGACACGATAACTTCCACAATTCTGCACAAATCTCTTCCAAACTGACACATAAAATCAAGGGGCATAAAATCTCGGTCAAGTTCGTTAATGGGCAAAATCGGACCGAGGGTGTGAAAATAGGGAGGGGTTTTGTGAAAACCGAAAAAACCCCATAACTTCTTAATTTTTGTACATATCAAGTCAGTTTAATGTTTTCATTACTTCTAAAAATAGGACCAAAAATTTATGTATCACAGATTTTTTGATAAAATTAAAAATGGGCTCAAGGGGCGCAAAAAATAGGGTTTTTGGTAGAAAAAAATTCCTAACTTCGTCAATTCTCAAGATATCAAATCCAATTAATTTTATTATACATCTCCTTAATATTATCTACAACTTTGTTATTCACAAGTTTTTGATAGGACCAATTCGTACCGCAAAAAACATTAAAAACAAAAACAAAAAAAGGGGGATGAAGAAGAAAAATTTTCATAACTTCGTCAATTCACAAGATATAAAATCCCAATGAATTTATCATATATCTTCTTAATATTGTCTTCAACATTCATATAGACAAGTTTTTTATAAGACCAATTCTTACAGAAAAAAGAAATTAAAAATACATAGCGGTTGAAGAAAAAAAATCATCTTATTAAGGGTGTATTCAAATCCAAACTGCTTATTTTCTTACTCATTTTTAAATTCATTTTTGCTCTCAAACGCATCCAATTGATAGATTCTCTTCTTCAGAAACTATATAATGTACCGTAATGATAGATTTTTTGATAGATGCAGAATAATTTCAAAAAAATGATGCCAAAGTAGGCATTTTGAACAGAATTTCTCGAAGCGATTGTGTTAGAAACGAAAAATATTGCCCTACTGAGAAAATAATTGTCTATTAATCAAGTTTCAAGTAATTGAAATAAAAATAAAAACACATGTCGCTTATAAATCTTTTCAAAAAATGATGTCAAAGTGGGCATTTTGAACAGAATTTCCCGAAGCGATTGTGTTAGAAACGAAAAATATTGCCCTACTGATAAATTATTGTTTATTATCAAGTTTCAGTTAATTGAAAGGAAAATAAAAACACATGTCGCTTATAAATCTTTTCAAAAAATCACGTCAGCAAGTTTCGTATTTTTTCTATTAAAAATGAAACAGAAAATGTGCCAGAAAATTTCGAGTAGTTGAGCATGGAAAAGTATTTCTTTTAATACCGCTTTAATATGATTCTGATAAAACAAGCTATTATATAAAAGTAAATGGTCAAGTGCGAGCATTACTCGCGTACAGAGGGTTCCGTAGAATAAATATATGAATTTGCTTATTATAAACATTTGATTATTATAAAGAAAAAAATACTAAGACTTTGTAAGAAACTATACAACGTAGGGTTGGGTATAACTGTATATATTAGAAAAGTGTAAATGGGTATACCATGAAAGTTCAAAGAGATATGGAACCTAAATAATATCAAATATAGCTATTCGTATAACTCTTCTTTTAATATTATCGTAATCTGTTTATGATGAACTTAATTCGATACTGACAATAAAAGATGTGCATAGTTAAACTTTATTTGGCATTTCATGAAACTGAATTCAGCGTAGTAATAACCTTTATTTCTACAGTGTAGCTAAAACAAAACCTTTGTTCAAAGTTTAAATTTGGCATTGTGCTAAGCGCGCTTCAAATCGAGGTCTCAAAGTTGCAACGCCGCCTTGGTCAGTGCCGCGTTTTTCCATATAGGTCTTTAATTATCTTTTAAAGTCACTCGAGGCGTATTGAGAGATACAATCAATGCAAACTATCGTGAATCCCACAGCATTTATGCGATTCATTCTAATTAAATCTTTCGAGGGCGATGCCCTTAAAAAACAGACACCTAATTTTAATTCCGAAACAGACAAACGGCACCAAGAATATTTAATTACAATTTTTCTTTTATCATGTACGTGAAAATAAGCAAGTTCGCATTTTCTAATAAATTCGTTTATAAATTCTGGTGTCAGTTCATTATTTCATAAGTTTATAAATAGAATTACTCCGTGTCGGAAAGGATTAAGTGGTCGCAGGACTCTTAAAGCTTCAAAATTTAAGAAATTTTAATTTTTTTAGATGTTAAACTCCAATCTTTTCTGAATATTTTGATATAATTGTTTCCTTGAAATTCCCATTAGAACAGAAGTTTTGGCTTTTAGAATTATACCCGCTCAATAGCTGAAGTGGCGTTTCTGAAACTTTCAAGTCATTATTTTCCAAATGGTGTTTTTTGGGCATAACGCGCAGGATACCTCAAAAACTTCTGAATATTTTTTCATGAAATTTTCAAAGCATATATTTCATGTTAGTCTGTATAAACTGAACCTAAAATTTCCTTTTTATTGTTCAAAAAAATATTTTTTTAGGTGATTTTACTGTTGAAATTTTCAAAATTTTGTATTAGCTAAATGAAACATTGCATTAAAAATATAAAAATGCTTTAAATACAAATTTATTTAAGTTCAGGGAAATTATTACATTCTGAAGTATAAGTAAGCACCAAAATTTTCATTCTAGTAGCAATATTTATTTTGTAATCCTGCGCTTAAACTGTTATGCCAATTTTTTGTTCGACAAATGTCTAACAGTTTCGAGCCCCCTATAAATACTAATTCTGTGTCTTGCAATTTTTTATCCCAATTAAAATTGTGTTTTAAAAACATATACATTATAAGACATTAAATGTTGAAAATGTTTTTTTTTCATTTTTTCTACATTTTAGAGTCCCAAGACCCCTTAAATTAGTATGTTTTTAACAATTTGACGTTTATTGCTTTTATACTGTTACTGGACATTACTTTACACATATATATCATTAAAAGTTGTTAACTAGGCATAGAGTACGCCGCCCTGTCCTTGTGTATGTCCAAACTGACCGCACCTTTAAGGGTTAATATCTCGGCTAATTACCGATGATTTTTTTTCGAAAATCATTATCAACAATGCTTTTATTCTTCTGCAACGATAGGTATATTCAGCGATGCTCAACAATTTTTCTGAATGCCCGTAAATCGAAATTTGGATGGGGGGGGGGGGGGGGAACACATTTTTGCGCTACATTTTCAACAATATCTTTGAAAATATAATACCTAAAATTAAAAGGAATGTATTTTTGAGTTCAGCGTTACATAAACTTTCACAGGATACCCCACATGATATGCAAAGAAAATAGTTTTTTTTAAGTAGCATAATTAGCCCCTCTACTTTTATACTAAATATATTTATGAATGTTTATTAATCTGAAAATATGTGGGTTAATCATCTTTATTACTTCCCCTAATTTGAACTTTCCACGTTCCATAGTTTACGAGTAAAATGGCTGTGACAGACAGACAGACAGACATAGGAGTGATCTTATAATGGTTCCGTTTTTACTTTTTAAGTACGGAACCCTAATGAAATACAGACTCGTCAAAAGCGGCCAGATAAAACTGTTAAAGTGGAGTTATATCTAATCATGATTTAGTTTTTGTTGGTGCAATTAATATACTTAACTTCGAAATCTACCCCCGCCTGTAGGCCGGGCCGGCAGGGATTTTATTTTAAAACCATTCATACATTAATGTGTTGCGCATTGGTGTAGCTTAAAGATGTAGCAAAAATTTTTTCAAAAGAATAAAAATCGTCGCCATTTATTAAGTTACAATATTTTTCGTCTCACTGTGTAATACCCTCCCCTACTTTGAATCTGTTTTTCTTAAAACTGATTTTTCAAAGTTTTTAAATTTATGAAATAATCCGTGCATATAATATGAAATAATCATTTTTGATCAAAAGTCATAAAATTGATAAGGAAGAATCTTTATATTGCTTAGAATTAAACTGTGTATGCATTTTAAAATTTCACTTCATTAAGAAAATTGAATTTGGCAAAATTTTGATGAAAATCGATATGAAATTCAGAAAAAAGTCTCTAAAAAATTAACTATTCTGGGGAATAAAAAATCGATACACAGATTTGTTTGTAATGGACTTTTAAGTGATTAAAATGTAAAATCGAGGAAATATCTCAGAAATTAAGACGCATGGAGCATTTTAAAATTTAATTTTAAAAAAAATCTTAAAATTTAATAATATTAGAAATTTCTATTGAGGTGTACTTATGCTGAAATATATGTTTGCCCACAATTTCATATCTCGAAGTTAGAAATTAAAAAAAGAAAATATTGATGTAAACCGCCCCCCCCCCCCTTAACTCACTTGAAAGCACACGTTCGCTAATGTTAAACCTATGGGTAGGTTGTTTTCTAATTACCCGACTGCCAAAAAGAATTATGTGTTTCAAGTGTATCTGGGTATGTGGATTTTTATATCCTCGAAACATCCCAACGGCTGGATGGATTTTAATGAATTAGGTCTCTATCGATTCTTCTTAACCGTCCAATGGTTATAGGCTAGGTTTTGTTTTTATAAATTCAAAATGGCGGCCGCAAAATACAAAATGGCGGTAGAGACGAAAAAAATTTTTTACGCAACCTATTGAGAGGCATATCATTGGATAGGTCTTTCAAAATGAAGACGATGTTTCATTGACTATTTTACAATCAGAAGCTCCTTTTAAATATTACATGACCTGGAAGTTGTGTAGGTAGGGTATCTAGCTTTACTGCAACTCTAATCATCATAGACATCTTTAGGCCTCATCAAAACAGTGTTTATACATAGGAACTAAGAATTAAACACAACTTAAAAGCCCCCAATACAAGTAAATTAAATAAATTAGATAAGTAATATAAAAATTAGTTTCACACTGATTTTACTAACTTATGCCAAATTTTGTATATAAAACATGATTTTTTTAAATAAAAAAAATGTGTATTTTTTAATAAAAATGGTTCTTAAATTAATATATACAAACTTACAAGCTATATTTTGATTCATAACATACTTCAGTGGTTCTCAACCTTTTATTCAAATAATTAATTAGTTCGCTTTTTACGCAGTCAGGTTTTTTAATTTTTTTTAATTCAATTTTTACATGTTTACTTTTTCGATTTCGGTTGCAGAATTTTATAATAAAGATACTCTCACTTTCGGAACCTGTTTTGAAAGTAACAGTGCCTTTATTAAAAAAATCTGCCACCAAAATCGAAAAAGTCCAAAATGGCCCTATTAGAAATCGAGCTCAGCTATCCTACGCAAAAAAAATCATTAAAAAATATTCAAATTTAAACGAGAAATTCGAAAACAACCTGCCCATAGGTTTAACATTAACGAAGGGGTGTTTTCAAGAGAGTGAAGAGGTGCTAAGGTGTTAAGGTATGTGTCTACCTTCGGAGCACTTTTTATGAAAAATATGAATTTTTTATCAAACACATGTGTTTTTAGTTAAATAAATTTTTAAAGGAATTTTTATTAACTTTTCAAATTTAGGCAATATTTAGTTAAATTTGAGTAAAATAATGCGTTTATGCCGAACCTTCTATAACGAAATCTATTCAATATATTTCTCTTTCTTTTCAACAATATATTAGCAAATATTAGCCTGTGTTATGAAGCAAAATATTTGCAAAACCTCTTAAATTTACTAATTTATGCCAAATTTTGTATACAAAACATGATTTTTTTTAATTAAAAAAATGTGTATTTTTCAATAAAAATGGCTCTTAAATTAATATATACAAACTTACAAGCTATATTTTGATTCATAACATACGTCAGTGGTTCTCAACCTTTTATTGGCCACGCCCCACCAAATCATCTGTAAATTCACGATGTCCCCCCCCCACACACACATACACACTATGATTTATAACTCTTGTTATTAAAAAAGTAATCTCTATTCCCATGCAGGATGCTTAGCAAAGCCTTTGCAATGACTTTCCATTTCACACTTTTTAGCTCATCATCGTGGTGAATTTTCTATCCTTTTTTTAAAAATAATTCGATAAGTAAAATTAGGCGATACATCTTCGCCCTTTATGCCAAAGAAAGTTATTTTTCCTTTCCAACTTATCTCAGTCTTAAAAAAATGTGTTATAGTGGTCGGTATTTCTATCTTAACATGATTGTAATACGACTTTCACATTTGCATTAAAATTGATATCATTGACACATTTTAAAATTCATTTTTGTAAGTAATAAGACTTGATGGATAAGCTTTGGACACTAAATTTTCTCTTGATCTGTAATATAATGCACAAGAAGCATTTTACTCATTCATTATATTGTGTATTACTGTAATATAATACAAGAAGCATTTCACATTCAGAAATTGTAAAATACATTAATAAGCAGAAAAATTATAGAACTTTTTTTAACATGAAAAAAAGGGAGGGGGGGGGTAATTTTTTTTTTAATGTTGTTCATATAACTATTCTGGTTTTAATTTCATTTTTAAATTTTGCATGTATTACTTTTATTTTTAATCTATACAACATTACTTTTCCAACAAAAAGTTGACAGCTAACAAATTTGCAATCTCGCCCCCTAAAAACTAAGATTGCCCCCTTAAACAGTCAAATTCCCCCTCCCCCCGGTGGTGGTACGCCCCACGTTGGGAACCACTGAAATACCTATAGATAAGCAGAACCTTGTCACAAAATTTTATTTCAATATCTTAAAAACTTTTTAAGAAATGATGTTTCCCGTAAACGTACACAATGAAAACCGCAGTTTTCCAGAAAACGCAAATTAAGATTTTGATAGAGCACACAAAATTATGTATAAAGTTTACAATTTTGAAATACCCCTATTTGTAGGGTTTTATATGTTTGTGTACATGTTATATGTTATATATTTGAGTATTAAAATATATTCTTTACCTTTCTGTGGCTCTTTAAACGGTCACTCCCGGTTTCAGAAAGTTAATTTCCGGTTTATATTTTGGGCTATAACTTTTCCTCTTACTATCGCTGAACCAAAAGTAAAGCATTTTTAGAATCCTAAATGTTTCAACTTTAATTTAAAATAATAATAAAAAAAAAAAAAAAAATCGAAAAATTTTGCAAAAATTGCGATTTGAATGTAGGCACATACCTTAAGACTGTAATGACATGAGTCATTAAGAGATTAAAGACAGCTAGTGTATCCCTTTGCTTATAAATATTTCCATTTTGTCCTTTTCAGTTCAGGTACGCAAGCGCTTGCGACATCATCCTCATCGTCATCGCCCTCTTCGTAGCTATATTATCCGGCATGTCTATGCCAGGTGTCATGATCATCTTTGGATACATGATCGACAAGATGATCAATTTTGCACCCAAAGAAAACAGCACACTAACCAATATGACAATCAACAATACCATGTAAGTATATTTTTCCATAATAAATAAGTCAAGGGTGTACTGAGCATTTATTTAAGTAGGAAGTTTACATTAAATTTTTTTTTTTTTTAAATATGGTTCAAAAAGTAAACTCACTGCATTTCAATGTTCAGCTAAAAGTACATTTTGAAAAAAAAAAATTAACTGCATATTTAAATAAAAAAATAATTAAAAAAATTGATTTTTTTAAAAATCTCTACTAATTTTTTAAATATTGATATTTTTGTCCATTTTTTAAAAAAGATTTTCAAATGTGTATTACACAAAATTGCGGATGGATTTTTAGATACATCTAATATTACATTTAATATAATTTTTTTTACTGATATATATAGTGTAAAACGATGAAATCTAACACATCTTCATATAATTTTATCTTTTAAGAAAACCCAAAAAAATTGAAGGCTAATTCCATGCGCAGATTTATCACATATATAATAAAGAACATATACAAAAAAGTTTAAATCTCTATCTCACATACAGAAAAATCTTAACATTTTTAAAACATGAAAGTGAAGATAATATGAACATGGAGAACAAGTAAAAATTAAATTTAAAAAATCAAAAAACCCGGCTGCGTAAAAAGCGAACTCATTAATTATTTCTCATCAATGTGAAACTATTTTTTTATATTACATACCTATTTTTTTATTTACTTGTATTGAGGACTTTTAAATTGTGTTTAACTGTTAGTTCCGATCTATAAACACTGTTTTGATGAGGCCTATAGATGTCTATGATGGTTTGAGTTGCAGTAAAGCTAGAGATCCTACCTACACAACTTCCAGGTTGTGTAATATTTAAACGGAGCTTCTGACTGTAAAATAGTCAATGAAACGTCGTCTTCATTTTGAAAGACCTATCCAATGATATGCCACTTAATAGGGTGCGTACATTTTTTCGTCACTACCGCCATTTTGAATTTATAAAAACAAAACCTATCCTATAACCATCGGACGGTTAAGACGAATCGATAGAAACCTCATTCATTAAAATCCATCCAGCTGTTTGGATGTTTCGAGGGTATACAGAAATCCACATATACAGATACGCGTGAAACACATAACCCTTCTTGGCAGTCGGGTAAAAAGCCCTTTAAAGTTTTAATTTTTGCGGGTCATTGCGCTAGATGTATTAACAAAATTTACAATATCTCACGATATAAATTACGTATGGGTAAAAATGAGGTATCAAAATATTCACAATTAAGCAGGCTTTCATTTAATATTTAAAAACTGAAACAGAATTTATGATTCATTTTGAGTTAAACACATTTTCGGATGAATAATATCTTATCGGAGAGAAACACGGATCGTACGATCCTTCGAAATACTGCTCTGAAGAATTTATATATTTTGACTATATTTAATTGCCTTTATCTATTTATATAAAATCCAAGTCTCTGTGTGTCCCTCACTATTCCGGTAGGACCGCCTCATTGAAATGAGTAATTGTTGAAAAATATTAATGCAGGGTTACCACAGTAGCGCCAAATGTTAGCCAACTTGGCGATAGCTGGCTAATTTGGCGAAATTCCCATTTAAAACCATTAATCTTTCATAATGGAGGTCACCGAAATTTAATTTAAACTCCACTCTTTTAAGATATTTTTTCGAAATCTATGGGTGAGAATTTAAAGCACATCTCTACATCTTCCTCCCGATGCTACTAATAAAAAAACCGTCAACAGACAACGGTGTACTGTGTGAGCTCCTAACTGCGCGATTTTAATGTGCTTTAGGTACTTTTCCAGTATAGGTGCATTGGCGAAAAAGGAAATTTGGTAACATATTTTCCGGGAACCTATTCACTGTTTCATTTTATATACACACGCATTTTTTCGATATTTATACGATTTATTTAACATAAAAAAGCCGTTTCTCTAATTTTATACAGAAACAGACGTAATTTGTACATAAAAAATCAATAATATACATATAAAATAAACAAAAACGCTCATCAAATTTGTTTTCATAGCTGTTTATATGATTTGACAACAAATCTCGATATTTTTCCGTTATACGGACACCATGCCAAAATGTATGCTAATGCGCCAATTATTTCAAAATGCTAAAAGGTATTTGTAATTTTATGCCAGCAGTTTAATATGAGTTTTATTTTATTGCTTTATTTTATAGCAGTTATTTGTTCACTTATTTTAAGTATATATTTGTGATTTGATGAAATAGTTCGTAAAAGTCTGGAATTTTCAAATGTTATATTTTTTAAATGCTCACTTTAGTATCGACAATGGTTTTTCTTTTATTTTTCAAATGCTTCAATTCACGATTTTGCGCCAACTATTACGCTTGGCGAATATGGTGTCCGCATAACGGAAAAGTACCCAAATCTCACTTTTTGATGCCCAAATTACACCAAGCTTTTTTTAAAAAATGCCAAAGCCCCTACAGTGGAAAAGTACCAAACTGTCTATTATTTTGCGCTATCCGAGTTATAGTTTGTACTATATTCAAGGGGAGTAGAGCGAAGAGTTTAAACATTAAATATTAAAGTTTCGGCACAGATGTCATATACGCGCCCCATACGGGCGCGATTTTTTTCTGACGCCAATGTCATATACATAACGGGTACTTAACTGGCGCCAAAGCGTCGTAATTTTGCTTGATATGGTAATCCGGATGTTGTTGTTTATGCTGTTGATGTTTTCGCCAAATTGGCGTCGGAAAAATATCGCGCCAATATATGATAACGTATATGACAACTGTGTCAAAGTATCTATAAAGCAGTATAAGACTAAAAAATTAAGAATAAAATAAATGCAAAATAAGACTAAAGAAAAAAGAAAAATCATGCGTTAAGCATAGAATATGAAACACTTTCCAACACATCCTGAATGCTTTAACAAAACTTCATTATTTAGGGAAATAAGGTAAATAAGATAACGTTACTTCTTAGATATCCCGTCGACCAATTTCGCCAAATTACATAAATCGCCAAATCAATAGTAAAACATTAATAAAAATACAAATAAAACGTCGAATTAATGGTTTTATTGGCCATTATTGGCATTTAATTAATTAATTAATGGCAACCAATATTGGCAATTAATCTTACAATTTGGCGACAGTAATTTGGTCGACGGGATAACTAAGAAATACCAAGATAACTAAGTAAACATTTTAGAAAACGCATAAAAAAATTTAAAAATTGATTTCAGCAGTTACCGTCCGTAGCCAATAGTACCGTTATTAAATGCCACTATTAGGCTAAAATTTAATTTAAACTACTCTTAAAACTACTGAAATCACATTTCCAGGTATTATCATCCATAGAGGGTTATGTATTCAATTCTTTGCGTGACCATGTATATCATTTTATCTATATTCTACAAACTACGCTGAAACTAAATGCAGTTCAGCGTAAAAATGCATAACTCCTTTAAAAACCACCTTTAAGCAATTTACTCTCATACTCAGTAACCCTTACGGATTCTTTTGTGTAGCCCTGCATATGAACTGTAGCATTTATACACACAGTATAGTATGCATAAATGTAGTGAAACATAAAAGCGCATATCATAATTAAGAATGCATTTCTAGCAATCATTGCTTATGTACAATACTTCGAAGAAAAGTTTCTTGGCGAGAAAGAAGTTTGCCAACGTATTTTCTGGCAACCTATTTACCGCTTCATACTCACAAGCAATTTTTTCCATATGTATACAGCTTGGCACAGATATAATATACGCGCCCCATATTGGCGCGATTTTTTTCCGACGCCAATTTGGCGAAAACATCAACAGCATAAACAACATTCGTGTTACCATTACAAGCAAAATAACGACACTTTGGCGCCAGTTAAGTACCCGGTGCGTATATGACATCAGCGTCAAAAAAAAATCGCGCCAATATAGGCGTATATGACATCTGTGCCGACAATTTAATATAAAAAAAGGGTACAGATGTCATATTCGCCCCATATTGGCGCGATGTTTTTCGGTTGCCAATTTGGCGAAAACATCAACAGCATAAACAACATAATCCGGGTTACCACATCAAGCAAAATAACGACACTTTGGCGCAAGTTAAGTACCTGTTGCCTATATGATATTGGCGACAGAAAAAAATCGCGCCAATATGGGGCGAATATGACATCTGTTCCAAAAAAAGCTATTTACCCATTTTTATAAAGAAACAGAAGTAATTTTTCACAGATGTCATATACGCATGGGGGTTGGCGTGATTTTCCTATGACGCCAATCTGGCAGAAATCTCGCTTTCGAATACCAGTTACTTATATATTTTTCAATTATTTGCTATCATTTTGAAAAGGAAATAACTATAAATAAATAAAAGTTTGAATAATAACTATAGAACAAAGCAGTTTATATAATTAAAAAACAGAAAATAAAAGTAAATAAACAATTTATTAATAAATAAAAAAGAATAGCCGTGTTACCATAGCAGGCAAAATAACACCATTTTGGCGCCAGTTAGGTATCCCGGTTCATATCTGAAATCTGTGCCGTAATTTGTATATAAAAAAATTATATATTTAGAAACGATTTTTTTATGCATATAAGTGCATATATAAACAAAGATAAAAGTTCATTAGATTTGTTTCCATAGCTGTTTATATATTTTCGCAACATATCTCACTTTCTGATGCCCGAATCGCACCAAGCTTTTTTTAAAAATGCACTATAATGGAAAAGAACTTAAATAAATAATTAACAGAAATAACAAATTATACAAACTAAAACTTTTTTATTTCGAGATCAAAGCATTATTTTTAATTTCGATTAAAAATACATATATTCTTGAATAACTTCAATTGAAATTAGTTTCACAGCTTAATATCTCATTCCATAAACCTAAACAAACACAAGTGATTCATTCATCGTGAAACGTCAAAAATATTAAATCATTGAGGTAATCATTCACAAAGTAAGTTCTCCAACAATCAATGGGCAATATTCTAATAACGTCATAGTAGGTGAAATGGTGGCGGTATCGTTTGTTTATGGTTTGTAATCACAAAGATTTAATTTTGCAATGTCTTTTAGTTACATTATTTTATTGTCATATTTATGAGCTCAGAACAAAAGCCTATTTTTTCATTATTTAGTTATTAAAGACGGAAAAAAATCATGAATGCATGATTTGAAAATTTTAAATAATTTTCTTTCTTAATACTAAAAAATAACATCGTGAAGTAACAGCGGGTTTAAGTTAAATAAGTTCAACTGTTTAAGTCTGTTGTAATATTAAAAATAACTGTATATATTAGATTTCAGTACTCAACATCAGGGCCCGATTAAACTTTGAAGTTACAGGAATTACAATGCCATTTCAGGACCTTTCTTTTGGAGAAGCTTTTCTAAATTCCATATATACATGGAAAATCTTGAGTGTTAGAAATATTATTCCTAGGACTGACATACAATTTTACACAAGTTTTTGAAAGCTACTTTATATAAGAAATTTTACTAAAAACTGGTTACTTTTTTGTTATAGCGGCCCACACTATTAGGATTATGACAAGTTGCAGCCAATTTCGCCAACGTCGTAACCAAGATCGTGAAGCACACACATATAATACCATATAATACCATTTCATGAAATCGTATACGATAATTTAATAGTTTTTAACCTTACTTCAAGTGTGTTATTTATTTATTTTTAAGGCTCAACAATCTAAATTGTCCAATATATCAATTTAAAAAGTCCTTCCGGCCAGTGCCGGGAGGAACAGGTAGCTTTCATATTCCTTATTTTAAAAAAGCCAACTTATATTATTCGAACACACGAAGCCCAATTTAGTGGAAACCGAATATAGGTGATTCAATACTAATTTTTATCAATACTAAATCATTATGAATGAGAATTTCGCGAAATTAGTCAGCTTTATCCAAGCTGCTTTTATTTAAAGTAACTTATATTTGGCTGCCAAATTCGGCGATTTCTTAAAGTACCTGCCATTTTAAGACAACATGGTGGATGAGGCTAACAAGTGAACTTGGTCGAGACCTTAGTAATTGCTGCGCACATGCTCACTCACATCGGAATCGATTGATATATACGAGTGCTGTCGCAGGCAAAAAATCAGATTTTTTAAAATGTCACCCACATTAGATATTGAAATTTCTATATCTGAGTCATTTTTTAAGATAAAGACAAACAAAAAATGCTCCTGAATCCTTATATCAAGGTCAAATACTTAAGAAAAAAACCTTTTTCAATTTCTAATTTTTTTGCACCTCACTTTACATATAATTTTTTTTTAATTTAATGGCCGCCATTTTGAAACAAGATGGCTGATGAAGCTGGCCAGCGAACTTGGTCGAGATATTGATGTATACTATCCACATGCCTTCTTACATCGATATACGCGAATACGTGTGTTATCGTGTGACAAATACAAGATCGTTTCAAAATGTTAGCCATACTAGAAATTCAATGTGCTATAATTCAACCATTTTTTAAGATATAAACAAAAGAACAAATTTTCTGAAACAAAAACTGCTCCGGAATATTTGTATCAAGTCCAAACACATAAAAAAAATCTTTTTCATTTTCCAATTTTTAAATACCTCATTTTAAATTTAAAATTTATTTTTTTTAATGGCAACCCTTTTGAAACAAGATGGCGAATGAAGCTGGCCAACGAACTCGGTCGAGACATTGGTATGTACTATGTACAGACCAAGTTACATCCAAATCGGTTCATAAATACGCCTGTTATCGCGTGACAAAAATCAGATCGTTTTAAAATGTCAGCCACAATAGAAATTCAAAATCCTATAACTCAGCCATCTTTTTAGATATAGACGAAACAAAAAACTGTTCCGGAATCTTTGTATTAAGGTCAAACACATACGAAAAATTTTTTTTTCATTTTCCAATTTTTTGGTATCTCATTTTAAATTTAAATTTTTTTTTAAATTTTTTAAATGGCCGCCATTTTGAAACAAGATGGCGGATGAAGCTGGACAACGAACTCGGTCGAGATATTTGTATGTACTATGTACACACCAAGGTACATCCAAATCGGTTCATAAATACGCCCGTTATCACGTGACAAATATCAGGACGTTTCAAAATGTCAGCCACGTTAGAAATTCAAAATGCTATAACTCAGCCATTTTTTAAGATATAGACGAAACAAAAACTGCTCCCGAATCTTTTTATCAAGGTCAAACACATAAAAAAAAATTTTCAATTTTAAATTTTTGGTACCACATTTCAAATTTTAATTTTTCTTAAAAATTTAAATGGCTGCATTTTTGTAAACAAGATGGCGGATGGAGCTGGCCAACGAACTCGGTCGAGACTTTGGTATGTACTATGTATAAACGAAGTTACATCCAAACCGGTCATAAATACGTTTTTTATCGCGTGACAAAATTCAAGACGTTTCAAAATGTCAGCCACGCTAGAAATTCTAAATGCTATAACTCAGCCATTTTTAAAGATATAGACGAAAAAAAACTGCTCCGGAATCTTTGGATAAAGGTCAAATACATAAGAAAAAGATATTTTTTTTCATTTTCAGTTTTTTGGTACCACATTTCAAGTTTTAAATTTTAAAAAAATTTAAATGGCTGCCATTTTGAAACAAAATGGCGGATGAAGCTGGCCAACGAACTCGGTCGAGACATTGGTATTTACTATGTACACACCGAATTACATGCAAATCGGTTCATAAATACGAGAGTTACAGTGTGACAAAGGTCATATATATATATATATATATATATATATATATATATATATATATATATATATATATATATATATATATATATATATAACCATTAATTAAACATAACCTACCACCATCAAAAACCGTAATATTATGAATTAAAGCTGTAAGTATAAAAATATATATATATATATATATGGATA
This sequence comes from Maratus speciosus, assembly GCA_963932465.1. Classification (NCBI taxonomy): domain Eukaryota; kingdom Metazoa; phylum Arthropoda; class Arachnida; order Araneae; family Salticidae; genus Maratus; species Maratus speciosus. The sequence continues at coordinate 125,886,725 of OZ010798.1, read as the reverse complement.
TATATATGGATATATATATATATATATATATATATATATATATGTCAATTTTCAACGGAGGGTGGTTTCGGGGTCTTGGGGTCATGATCGATGAAAATATACCAAAATTTTTTGAAATCGCTTTCCTCCGAACGGCTGCAATAGGTACATAACACTTGGAACCAAACTGTGCAGATTAGTGGTCTTCTACTGTACACAGTTTTTCATAAAGGTGTTTCGTTCTTAAAATGTGTTATTTTCATCTATCACTGTGGAAGAAGCGAGAAAACTCATATTCTTGCACATGAGTTGTATATATCTTTATATCTAAATTTCCGTCATTTTTGACGGGCTACCTTTCTAGTATATAATAAAATCTAATAAGTTAACAGAACAAAAACATTAAAATCAGGAGTGGAAATTTTTTAGAAAATCCTATTCGCGAATGGTTTTTTTGTATCAACTAGCAAAACAAACACATAGTGAAGTTTTTTTTTTTTTTTACCTTAGTTGCGCAGTATTTATTAGCTCCTGTGAGTCCCGACTAATATTTATCTATTCAATAAAATTAAAGACGTACTGGAATTGCGCTTCTGTATGCTGTGGCGCAAATCAAGCACAGCGTGTAGCTAAAACGTTGAATAATAAAAAAATTCACAACCACACGAGCAAAAGCAGCGAGTAAAGGTATCAAGACCATTAGTAAAAATGGCAAATACGGTTGCAGTTAATTCTGGCATGCCTTGCCGCCGTTCAGAAACTACTGAGTCTACACTTGGGACCGCTAGACAGAAGTACCTTTTTAAGTGTGCGACACGCTACGTCACACTTGTAAGCGATTTTGTAGAAAAGAAAGCATAGTAGATGAGACGAAAAGGTAAAAATAATTTAGGCTTCGATTTTTCAGATGCGTTGTTCCGCTGGGCTCCGGAGCACTATATTTATGAGCTCCGGAAAATTTCGACTAATATTGAAATAGTTACTAAGAACAAAGAAGTACCGGAGCTAAGCCCCGCGCAAATTAAGCACTGACTGCACGGGTAGATCCCAAACTCGATGAAAACACAATCGCTTCGGCGGATGGAGCAGGGAAAGGTACGATGAATTTTTAACACAGACGGTCAACGAGCCGAGTTGCGCCGATCTCCGAAAATCACTAATCCAACGACTGCAATCATCAAATTTAGCAGAAGAGGCTGCAGTAGTGACTTAATGGAAAAAGGAGCATATAATCCAGTTTCCTGTTCGTGCAGGTCCAACGGCTCAGACAGTAATCGATGGCATTTAACTTTTGACTTCAGTAGTGAAGTTTTAATTGAGAAATGTGATTTTATAATTGAGAGGGGTCACCCAGCACAAAATCAATCCCATAAATCTCCTCTGATCTTTGTAACCATGTGTGTGTTCTGAACGCTTATTTATTATCCTTTTGAAGATAGGATCGTTAAAAAACTAACTTACAGTAGTGGCCAAAATTGTGGACACTTTTAGGTAGCTTTCATTATAAAAAGTAAAAAGCTACCTATTGCGGCCGTACGAAGGAAAACACTTCGGGAAATTTTGCTGTATTTTCACCGATCATGATCCCCACATACCAAAACCACCCTCCATTAAACTGCTGACTTATCTATCTATCTATCTATCTATCTATCTATCTATATATATATATTCATGTATATATATATATATATATTATTTATATCTGAATTTTGTCATGCTGTAACTCTCGAATTTTTGAACTGATTTGGATGAAATTTTTTATGTGAATAATACATACTAATGTCTCGACCGACTTCGTTGGCCAGCTTCATCCGCCATCTTGTTTCAAAATGGAGGGAATTTGAATTTTTGAAATTTTTTTATGTTTTCTAATATTGTATACTTATAGAAAATGTTACGTTTCACAAAATGCAAACTCATTTTAAACAGAATGTTAGAAACGTTAAAAGATATTTTAAAGAGTCACACAGTGTACATAGGTTATTTTAACATAGGTTATTTTAAAGAGAAAGTTAGGAAATCTAAAAATTTCCAAAAGTGTCCACAAACTTCAAATGGCTGTCATTTTGAAACAAGATAGCGTATGAAGCTGGCCAACAAACTCGGTCGAGGCATTAGTATGTCCTACGCATATCAAAAATTTCATCTAAATCGGTTCAAAAATTCGAGAGTTACAGTGTGAAAAAATTCAGATGTAAATGTATATATATATATAAGTCAGCATTTCAACGGAGGGTGAGTTTGATATCTGGGGGTCATGATCGGCGAAAATATAGCAAAACTTCACGAAGTGTTTTTCTTCGGACGGCTGCAGTAGGTAACTTTTTAATTTTTGTAATGAAAGCTACGTAAGTGTTTACAATTTTGGCCACCACTGTAGATTAAATTATTAGGCATAAGTCATATGCATATAACCTGATAAAAATCGTACATTGCTTTCATGCAAAAACACAGGCCAAGCGAGAGGTTCAATAAAGAGTCCAAAGTTTGTATGTCTCATTTATTACACTGAAGAAAATGGGTTCTCAAAAGTCCTTCCGGCCAGTGCCGGGAGGAAGAGGTAGCTTTCATATTCCTTAATTTTTAAAAGCCAGTTCATACTATTCAAACACACGGAGCTCAAATTAGCGGATCCCGATTATAGTAGATTAAAAACTAATTTTTGTCAATACTGAATATGAAGGAGAATTTCGCGAGATTAGTCGCTTTATCAAAGCTGGTTTTATTTAAAGTGATTTATATTTGGTCGCCAAATTCGGCGATATCTTGAAGTGCCCGCTATTTTAAAGGAACATAATGGATGCAACAAAGCTAACCAATGAACTTGTTCGAGACTTAGTAATTCCTGTGCACATGCTCACTCACATCTAAATCGGTTGATAAATACGAGTGCTGTTGCAGGCAGAAAATCAGATTTTTCAAAATGTCACCCACATTAGAATTTCAAACTGTTATATCTCAGCCATTTTTTAAGATAAAGACAAAACAAAAAAATCTCCGGAATTTTTGTATCAAGCTCAAACACATAAGAAAAAGAAATTTCTATTTCTATTTTTTTTGTACCTCTTTTAAATACAAAAAATTTTTAAATTTTTAAATGGCCGCCATTTTGAAACAAGATGGCGGATGAAGTTGGCAAACGAACTCGGCCGAGAGGTTGCTATGTACTATGCACATGCTATGTCACAACCTAATCGGTTCATAAATACGCGTGTTTTCGCGTGACAAAATGGTCAGCCATGCTAGAAATTCAAAGTGCTATAACTCAGTCATTTTTTAAGATATAGACGAAACGAAAAATGCTCCGAAATCTTTGTATCAAGGTCAAACACATAAGAAAAAAATCTTTTTCAATTTCTAATTTTTTTGTACCTCATTTTAAATTAAAATTTAAAAAAAAAATTAAATGACCGCCATTTTGAAACAAGAAGGCGGATGAAGTTAGCCAACGTACTCAGTCGAGACATTGGTATGTACTATGTACACAACAAGTTATATCCAAATCCGTTCATAAATACATGTGTAATCACGTGAGAAAATTCAGATCGTTTCAAGATATCAGCCACACAAGCACAAGAATTTCAAAGTGCTATAACTCAACCGTTTTTAGGTGCGTTCGTAATTATATAAATACGTAGCACCTATAGTCGTCGTTCAGTCCGTCTGTCTGTCCGTCCGTCTGTCCGTCCGTCCGTCCGCATATAATAGAGCAAAAACTACCCAACCGAATGGTCTGAAATTTTAAATATATGATTGTTGTAAAATTTTGTCGAGCCATTTCAAATTTTATGAAAATCGGATGTATAGTTAAAGTACAGGGACAGTCAAAAGTTTTTCTTTACAATTACGGCCAATGGGAAAAATTATTGCACGTGCATTTTAATAATGTTAAAGCTTTCCGAATGGTCTCAAATTTTAAACATATAATTATTGCGACATTTTGTCGAGCCATTTCAAATTTTATGAAAATCGGATGTATAGTTTAATTACAGGGACAGTCAAAAGTTTTTCTTTACATTAAAGCCAATGGGAAAAATTATTGCAAGTGCATTTTAATGATGTTACAGCTTTCCGAATGGGCTGAAATTTTAAATATATAATTGCTGCAAAATTTTATCGAGCCATTTCAAATTTCATGAAAATCGGATGTATAGCTTAATTACAGGGACAGTCAAAAGTTTTCCGTTACATTAAGGGGAATGGGAAAAATTATTGCAAGTGCATTTTAATGATGTTACAGACTATGCACTTATGAATTGCAAATAAATACACATTCAGTACAATATGGGGTGCAAAAAATAATTATAAAACTAGTTATAGTACGAACGCACCTCATTTGCCACGTTTGACGAGCAATTTCCAACTTGTTTAAAATATAAACGAAACAAAAAATCCTCCGGAATCTTTGCATCAAGCTCAAACACACAAGGTAAAAATCTTTTTCAATTTCTAGTTTTTTTATACCTCATTTTAAAATTTAAATTATTTTTAAATTTTTAAATGGCCGCCATTTTGAAACAAGATGTATTTTGATTTGAAACAAACGTATGAAGCTGGCCCACGAACACGGTCAAGGTATTGCTATGTACAATGCACATGCCTTGTCACATCCAAATTGGTTCATAAATACGCGTATTATCGCGTGACAAATATCAGATCGTTTCAAAATATCAGCCATGCTAGAAATTCAAAGTGCTATAACTCAGCCATTTTTTAAGATATAGACGAAACAAAAAAAGCTCCTGGATCTTTGTATCAAGTTCAAACACATAAGGAAAAAATCTTTTCGAATTTCTAATTTTTTTTTTGTACCTCATTTTAAATTTTAAAAATTTAAAAAAAATTTAAATGGCCGCCATTTTAAAACAAGATTGCGGATGAAGTTGGCCCACGAACTCGGTCGAGACATTGCTATGTACTATCCAAATGCCTTGTCACATCCAAATCGGTTCATAAATACGCGTATTATCGTGTGACAAAAATCAGATCGTTTCAAAATGTCAGTCATGCTAGAAATTCGAAGTGCTATAACTCAGCCATTTTTTAAGATACAGACGAAACAAAAAATGCTCCGGAATCTTTGTATCAAGCTCAAACACATAAGAAAAAAATATTTTTCAATTTCTAATTTTTTTGTGCCTCATTTTAAATTTTAAATTTAAAAAAAATTAAATGGCTGCCATTTTGAAAAAAGATGGCGGTTGAAGCTGGCCAACGAATTCGGTCGAGACATTGGTATGTACTATATACACACGAAATTTTATCTAAATTGGTTCATAAATACGAGAGTTACAGTATGACAAAGATCAGATATATATATATATATATATATATATATATGTATCAACTTTTGAACGGAGGGTGGTTTCTGGGTCTGGGAGTCATGATCGATGAAAATATACCAAATCTTTTTTAAATCGCTTTCCTCCGAACGGCTGCAATAGGTAGCGTTTTGTAATGAAAGCTACCTAAAAGTGAGTATAAAGTGCTCAATTTTAAATTCGTCACATACTCAAAATAGCTCGATCCAAATCTACTCAAAATTGAGAAACACATGTACTAATTTTTGATTCCATGTATCAGCTCAAATATGAGCTATTATCTACTTATTTTTACCCGATTTTTTTGCGTAGGATAGCTGAACTCGATCTCTAATAGGGTTATTTTTTACCCGACAGCCAAGAAGGGTTATGTATCTCACGCGGATCTGGGTATGTGGATTTTTTTATACCGTCGAAAGATCACAACGGCTGGATGGATTTTAATAAATGAGGTCTCTATCGATTCGTCTTATTCGTCCGATGGCTATAGGCTAGGTTTTGTTTTTATGAATTCCAAATGGTGGCCGTAAAATAAAAAATGGCGGTAGAGACGAAAAGAAAATTTTACGTACCCTATTGAGTGGCATATCATTGGATAGGCCTTTCAAAATGAAGACGATGTTTCATTGACTATTTTACAGTCAGAAACTCCGTTTAAATATTACACAACCTGGAAGTTGTGTAGCTTTACTGCAAGCTACCTTTACTACTTTTTGCTAGCTTTGCTACTTTTACTACTTTTTGCTAGCTACTTTTCCTAGCTTTACTACCTTCATAGACATCTATAGGCCTCGCCAAAACAGTGTTTATAGATAGGAATTAACAATTAAACTCTAATTAAAAGTCATCAATACAAGTAAATAAAAAAAATAGGTAAATAATATAAAAAATAGTTTCACATTGGTGAGAAATAATTAATTAGTTCGCTTTTTACGCAGTCGGGTTTTTTGATTTTTTAAATTTATTACTTTCTTCAATGGAAGAAAGAATTGTAATCGAAATTTTCTTTTGACTTCCGGTTATTGACGGACGTATACATTTTAGGTCCCAAAAAAACATGTTTATACAAAATGTCTGTCTGTCCATGTGTCCGTCTGTCCGCGTGTCGCTATTGTACCATTGAAAAGTGACTGAAGTTATGCATAGAATTGAACTAAAATTTTTGAGTATGTTTTTGGCTAGGGCAAGCAGGCCCTCCTTCAATTTAGAAATATTCCGCCGGTAGGGGGCGCTGTAATAGCGATTTTAGTGCCTTTTTCATCATTGTACCATCGAAAAGTGTATGAAGTTATGCATGGAATTGAACCAAATTTTTTGCGTATATTATTGGCTATAGCCAGCAGGTCCTCCTTCAATTTGAAAATATTCCGCCCGAAGGGGGAGATGTTAATAGCGATGTCTGTGCCATTTTCATTATTGTACCATCATTAAGTGTATAAATTTATGCATAGAATTGAACCAAATTTTTTTTTATGTATTTGGCTGTGGTCTTTAAAATATTCTGCCGGAAGGGGTTGCTGTAATAGCAATTTTTGTGACATTTTCTTTATTTTACCATTGAAAAATGTATGAAGTTATGAATAGAATTGGACCAAATTTTTTGTGTATGTTTTTGGCTATAACTGGCTGGTCCTCCTTCAATTTGGAAATATTTTGCAGGATAGGGACGTTGTGATAGCGATTTTTGTATAATTTTCTCGGTTTTTCGTAGTTCTGTTGTCCATCTGCGGCTCGTGCAGCGACGAGAACTAGTGTCCTGCTAAGCCGACTATTCGTAAACAGCTGATGTGCAACAGAATAATGAAAAAGTACTGATTTTAACCCTTTCGGGACGAGCGTCTTTTACAGAATTTTTAATCTTTTATCACTGGTTTTTGAAAACAGAAATTTTTGCCTAATTGAATCAGGAAAATGCTCTGATTAAATAACGCAAAATTTACAATAAAAATTTACTGGTGAGAATAATCACGGATTCTGAGCACCTTACGCGGCAAGTATACCGGTCGCTCGTCCCCAAGAGATTAATAGATATCATGATCGAGATTAACTTGTTTTTACTCCGATTAATTCACTGAAGCAGAAATTTAATATGGAAATTAAAGTTGGTATAGTATAGAACTAATAATATTGAAATATAGTGAAATACGTTTAACACGAAACAAAAATCGTTTAAAACGAAAAAAAATCTCTTTCGAGCTAGTAAGTTTCAGTTTAAATTGGTGAATTTTGTGTTAAAACCACTGAATTTTGGGTGAAAATCAGTGAATTTCGTGTGTTTTGTAAATTAGATTATGTTTTATGAGCACAATGGCTGAGAAATCGGTGCGAAAACTAACTGCTATTTCGCTTCAAATGAAGATGAAGTTGCTTAATGCAGTTTATGAAACAGAAGGACGAAAATAGAAATCTGCAAAAAGTTTTGCATTGCCAATTTTACATTATCAACAATAGTAAAAAACAGGGATCCCATTATGTCAAAGTTTTAGCGCGGTATGTTTAAGCCTGAGAGAAAACTGCTAAACACGAAGATTTAGAGAAAGATTTGCTTATTTGGTTCAAACAAGTTAGATCTCAGAATGTTTAAAAAGACACTTCAAAAAAAGATCTGATTTTATCCCTCCAAAACAATATTTTCTTGCTTTTTATCCTAATGGATGCAACTTGCTAGTAGTTAAAAGGAAATCGAAATAAAATTGACGACGTCGAAAATATTTCTGAGTTTTGTTCTCTTTCGAACAATGTTTTAACGCGTAAATTCTTTTAACACGAAAATTTTTTTCGGTCACTTCAGTTTCGTGTTAAACGTATTTCACTGTATTAACATTTATAACTACTTTTTTGAAATATTCAGATGTATGAGACATTAGAAAGTTTTTGGATTGGCGCGTCCAACTAGTTTAGAGTGCTGCCTATTCAAATTATTAGTTCCGTAACTGAATTTATATATGCAAGAGTAACAAAATAATATTCATTTTACTGCCAATGGCAATGCTTTTACTTTAACTTGTTTGATCAGATTATAATTATATCGAGACAAATATTGGAGCCGCGATCTATTATGACCCTAAATCATACATCATTTAGTCACCTGAAGAAAGGAAAACGCTAATGCTAAGTCTATGGGAGCGTTAATTTCAAATATCTCGCTCAAATTTTGATATTTTTGAATGATTTTTTTTTTTTTTTTTTTTTTTTTGCATAGTATAGCTGAGGACGATCCATAACCGGGCAAGTTTTTACTTTTTGATTTTGGTCATAGTTTTTTATATTAGGATAGTTTCGATTTCAGAACCGGTTCCGAAAATAAAAGATTTTTTTAAATTTATAATCTGAAACCAAAATCAAAAAAGTAAAAACTAGCCCGGATTTAGATCGCCCTCAGCTATCCTGTGCAAAAAAAAAAAAAAAATCATTCGAAAATATCAAAATTTAAGCGAGATATTTGAAAATAATTTCCCCATAGGATTAACATTATCTTTCGGGTCTTTTTGAGTGACTAGTGTGGCCTCTTAAGTACTAATTTCAACAAAAAAAAACTAATTTCAACAAAAAAAAAAAAATAATGATTAGAGATAAACCCACTTTAACAATTTTATCTGGCCGTTTTTGACGAGTTTTAAATTTTATTTTTATAGAAGAGCTGGTTTTATCATAATCATGTTAAGGTGGTATTCAAAAAAATACTTTTCCTTGCTCAACAACTCGGAATTTTCTGACACATTTTCACATTCATTTTTAAAAGAAAAAAAAAAGAAACTTGCTGGTGTGATTTTTGAAGAGATTTAAAAGTGACCCGTTTTTTAGGGTTCCGTATTTAAAAAGTAAAAACGGAACCATTATAAGATCACTTTGGCTATGTTTGTATGCGCTACGTTTGTAGCCTTGCCAACATATAATAGTGAGAAATTTTCGAAGCTAGGTATCGTTCCATGTGGTTTAGTCGGTAGAACGTCAATGCGCTATACTAATGGCCCGGGTTCGAGTCCCGGCTTGGAATCTTTTTCACTATGTTGGCCTTTGCGTCTTTTAAGCAATCACTTTGAAATTTGATTTTCATTTGAAATATTGTATGCAAGGCGAATGTTTCTCTCTGGAATAATTTCCATGTATTAATATAGATTCTATCGATGCTGGATTTAAATATGTTTCGTGCTCGCCCCAGGTCGGTGGCTCACGATAAATATTCCATCTTGCGCTACGTTTGTAGCCTTGCCAGCATATAATAGTGAGAAATTTTCCGAGCTAGGTATCGTTCCAAGTGGTTTAGTCGGTAGAACGTCAGTGCACTATACTGATGGCTCGGGTTCGAGTCCCGGCTTGGATTCTTTTTCACTATGTTGGCCTTTGCGCCTTTTAAGCAATCACTTTGAAAATTTGATTTTCATTTGAATAAAAACAGTCCTCACATACATGGTCTTTTTTGGTTTGAAGATGCTCTTGATATAAACAATCTCAGTTCAAATGATGATGAAAATATACGTAAAATTGTAAAATTCATATCGACTTGGCAACAAGATCCTAATCAAATTTATGATATGCATCCATCTAAATTTCGAGTTACGGATGTGCCTGATGAAGCTGCTGATTATAATTACTTAATACGTGCAGTACAAATGCATAAATGCTCTAAACGTTATTGTAAGAGAAAGAAAAGGGATTCTTCTGAAGTCAGATGCCGTTTCAAATTTCCCAATGAATGTTCTCACGAAAGTAAAATTCAGTTCCTTAATACTGAGCCCGAATACATTTCAAAAAGAAATAGTCCTTATTTAAACAATCATAGATCACAAATTTTAAAAATTTGGCTAGCAAACATGGATTCACAAGCAGTCATTTCCATTCACGCCGTTCTAAAATATATTGCTTAATGTGCTAGCAAATGTGAACCCAGAACAGAAGGGATGAAAGATTTCATCAGACAAACAGTTCAAGAATCATGCGATAATATCAATGTTCAGCAGATAATTCAGAAGATTTTAATAAAAATGTGTGCTGAACGTGATTATTCTGCCCAGGAAATATTTTGGGTGTTAATGGGATGGCCTTTGTATAAGTCATCTCGTCAGTTTGTCACTATTAATTTAGCAAAGAATGCATGGGAACAATTAGATATGAATAACGAGGATGGAAGCATATCCGTTTCAAATATTTTAGAAAAGTACGAGTAACGCCCAGTGAGATTTGAAAATATGTCATTGAAGAATTATTTCACGAACGTTTATAAACGCGGTAAAAATTTCAGTATCAGAAAAAACCCATTTATCCCCAGAATTATACCGAAATTGAAATATGATCCCAATAATGTAAATAATGAAGATATCTATAAGCAACAAGTTGTGGTACATATTCCTTGTCGTGATTTTCAAATTATGAATCCAAATAATAATTAATGGAATGTTATATATCAACAGCATTTTGAGAATAATGAAATTTAGAGATTGGATTTAGAATATCTGTTGCAAAATTTAGAAGATGAGGAAGAATTTGAAGAAATAGCATCTACTGAAATAGATCAACCATTTGACTGGATGAATGTCACTTCAAGACAAAATAATGCACAGGATGAATTAGATTTGGGCAGAAGGGACATTGATATAATGTATAATATGCATACCATTCAAAGTCAAGATTTGCTTAATAAATTACAGAATTTTATTGAAAATGAAAAGTTGAAAGAGAGTGAAAAGAGTGGTTGTGTCAATATTCTTTCCAATTTTCCAAATTTCGTCTTTTCCCATGAACAGAAAAAAATAATAAACATTTTTGAAGAACAGCTCAATTTCTTGCAATATTATAGGCGAGAAATGCCAATAAAAAGAATTGTGGTCCAAGGAAAAGCAGGTTCTGTCAAAAGTACTTTAATACATTAGTTCACTGCTCGATTAAATGAAACATTTGGTCCATCTTCTTTTCACTTGCTTGCACCAACTGGTGTTGCCGCAGTCAATATAAATGGACCAGCGATTCATTCAAGACTTTTATTGGGACTAAATCAAAAGCTAAGAGATCTTAGTCCATATTCGATTGGTCAACTTCAGGAGGAGTTTCGAAATTGTAAATGCATAATTATAGATGAAATGAGTATGACTGGATGCAGTCTTTTGCGAAAAATAGATTTACGATTACGTAGTGCTGTGCCATCGAAACAAGATGAACCTTTTGGTGGAATGTTCTTATATCTATTTGGAGATATCAAATAACTACCTCCAGTAAACGACAAGCCTCTTTACAGTGACAAAAATCAAGGAAGTGGGTTTCGTTTGGAAAGACAATTGTTATTTTCTTCGACTATTCAAAAAATTTTTTTTCATCATCTTTCCGGCAAGATGAAACTAAACAAATATTTTGTAGCATACTCGATCGAATCAGCAATGGACAATGCACTATTGAAGACTATAAAATATTAATGAATCGATGCTTACAGTCTCTTTCAAAAAGCGAACAGCATTTATTTAAAGATGCAATTAGGCTATCTTTAACAAATAAAGACGTAAAAGAATATAATAATGAAAAATTAAAAGAACTGCGTCAACCTGTTGCCTTGATTCAAGCTCTTCATAATTGTACTGAAGCAAAGTTGGCCGATTCTGAAATGACAAACGGACTTGAACCATATCTTACTTTATCAATTGGGTCTAAAATAATGTTACATTCTAATATGTGGACCGAAATAGGGTTAGTAAACGGGGTTTTAGGCTATGTTGGAGATATTATTTATGAAGAAAATCACGGGTCACCAGACAATATGCCGCGAACAATCATGGTTAAATTTGAAAACTAAAGTCATTCAACTTATGAGAATGGCTGCTTTCCGAATCCACCAATAACTAAATTCTAGAAAAAACGAAATTATAAATTGCTCAAGAAAACAATTTCCTCTGCAGTTAGCTTTTGCAGTTACAATTCATAAATCCCAAGGATTAAATTTAGATAAAGCAGTCGTAGATATTGGGGATATAAAGACATCAGTTGGCTTAACGTACATAGCTTTGTCGAGAGTGAAAACCCTTCAAGGTAAACAATATCAAAAGTTCTCATATGCTAACATGCAGGAAAAGAGAAGAAATTAGAATGAAAAGTTTTACAGTTACTAATTCTTAGTATCAACGAGAGCAAATTTCAAATGTTTTCCAATAAATAGGATTTTGAAGAAGTAAATTTCTTCAGGCGAATTACAAAGATTGGAAACATACATATTTCAAACCATTTGAGAAAACATCAGAGGCTATTGTAAAATGTAAAAACATCTTTAAAAGAACTTTTAGTTAAAAATTTAAAAATATTTTGTAAAATATTGCTTCGAAAATATTTTTATTTATACCACTCTTATATCATCAGTAAAAAATTCCGAGGAATTTCTTAGTTATTTGGCTGAATTTACATTTCTAAAATTAAAATGCGCCAAAACATGAAATAACGTTTTTGCTTAATAAAGATGCAAAAATAATATTAAAAAATATTGTTACTTTCAAATATTTATCTTATTAAATAATGCTTCGCGAATCCAAACAAAGAATGGCTTTTGCTAGTTAAAATTAGTGATTTAAATTGCATTTTAATCTGGTTTGTTTTATTTTCTAAATGTTTGTTTAAAACCACATGTTTTCATAAAGATGGAAGTATATGGACAAGTATTATAACCAATCATTAATGTAATTATTAAACATTTAAAGATAATTAAATTATTTAATAAAAAAGCCTTTTTATAGAATAAAATTATTTGCAAACTTAATTTTTAGGTAGCTTTCTTTACAAAAAAGCTACCTATTGCAGCCGTTCGGAGGAAAGCGATTTCAAAAAATTTTGGTATATTTTCATCGATCATGACCCCCAGACCCCGAAACCACCCTCCGTTCAAAATTGATATATATATATATATATATATATATATATATATATCTGACCTATGTCACACTGTAACTCCCGTAATTATGAACCGATTTCGATGTAATTCAGTGTATACATAGTACATACCAATGTCTCGACCGAGTTCGTTGGCCAGCTTCATCCGCCGTTTTGTTTCAAAATGGCGGCCATTTAAAATTTTTAAAAAAAAATTAAAACTTGAAATGTGGTACCAAAAAATTAAAAATGGAAAAATATTTTTTTCTTATGTATTTTACCTTTATACAAAGATTCCGGAGCAGTTTTTGTTTCGTCTATATCTTAAAAAATGGCTGAGTTATAGCATTTTGAATTTCTAGCGTGGCTGACATTTTGAAACGTCCTGAATTTTGTCACGCGATAAAAGGCGTATTTATGAACCGATTTGGATGTAATTCGGTGTGTACATAGTACATACCAATCTCTCGACCGAGTTCGTTGGCCAGCTTCATCCGCCATTTTGTTTAAAAATGGCGGCCATTTAAAAAATTTTTTAAAATTTAAAATTTGAAATGTGGTACCAAAAAATTGAAAATGGAAAAATATTTTTTTCTTATGTATTTGACCTTTATACAAAGATTTCGGAGCAGTTTTTGTTTCGTCTATATCTTAAAAAATGGCTGAGTTATGGCATTTTGAATTTCTAGCGTGGCTGACATTTTGAAACGTCCTGAATTTTGTCACGCGATAAAAGGCGTATTTATGAACCGATTTGGATGTAACTTCGTTTATACATAGTACATACCAATGTCTCGACCGGGTTCGTTGGCCAGTTTCACCCGCCATCTTGTTTAAAAATGGCGGCCATTTAAATTTTTAAGAAAAATTTTAATTTGAAATGTGGTATCAAAAATTGAAAATTGAAAAAATATTTTCTTCTTATGCGTTTGACCTTGATAAAAAGATTCGGGAGCAGTTTTTGTTTCGTCTATATCTTAAGAAATGGCTGAGTTATAGCATTTTGAATTTCTAGCGTGGCTGACATTTTGAAACGTCCTGATTTTTCTCACGTAATAACAGGCGTATTTATGAACCGACTTGGATGTACCTTGGTGTGTACATAGTACATACAAATATCTCGACCGAGTTCGTTGGCCAGCTTCATTCGCCATCTTGTTTCAAAATGGCGGCCATTTAAAAAAATTAAAAAATAAAAAAATTTAAATGAGATACCAAAAAATTGGAAAATGAAAAAGTTTTTTTTTTGTATGTGTTTGACCTTAATACAAAGATTCCGGAACAGTTTTTCTTTCGTCTATATCTAAGAAAAAAATGGCTGAGTAATAGCATTTTGAATTTCTCTTGTGGCTGACATTTTAAAACGACCTGATTTTTGTCACGCGATAACAGGCGTATTTATGAACCTATTTGGATGTAACTTGGTCTGTACATAGTACATACCAATGTCTCGACCGAGCTCGTTGGCCAGCTTCATTCGCCATCTTGTTTCAAAAGGGTTGCCATTTAAAAAAAAAATTAAATTTAAAATTCAAAATGAGGTATTAAAAAATTGGAAAATGAAAAAGATTTTTTTTACGTGTTTGGCCTTGATACAAAGATTCCGGAGCAGTTTTAGTTTCTGAAAATTTGTTCTTTTGTTGATATCTTAAAAAATGGTTGATTTATAGCACTTTGAATTTCTAGCATGGCTAACATTTTGAAACGATCTTGTATTTGTCACGCGATAACACACGTATTCGCCTATTTCGATGTAAGAAGGCATGTGGATAGTATACATCAACACCTCGACCAAGTTCGCTGACCAGATTCATCAGCCATCTTGTTTCAAAATGGCGGCCATTAAATTAAAATATATATATATATTTAAAGTGAGGTGCAAAAAAATTAGAAATTGAAAAAGGTTTCTTTCTTAAGTATTTGATCTTGATATAAGGATTCAGGAGCATTTTTTGTTTGTCTTTACCTTAAAAAATGGCTCAGATATAGCAGTTCCAATTTCTATTGTGGGTGACATTTTGAAAAATCTGATTTTTTGCATGCGACAGCACTCCTATATATTAACCGATTCCGATGTGAGTGAACTTGTGCACAGCAATTACTAAGGTCTCGACCAAGTTCACTGCTTAGTCTCATCCACCATGTTGTCTTAAAATGACAGGCACTTTAAGAAATTGCCGAATTTGGCAGCCAAATATAAGTTACTTTAAAGAAAAGCAGCTTGGATAACGCTGACTAATTTCGCGAAATTCTCATTCATTATATTGATAAAAATTAGTATTGAATCTCCTATATTCGGTTTCCACTAAATTGAGCTTCGTGTGTTTGCATGATATAAGTTGGTTTTTTTTAAATAAGGATTATGAAAGCTACCTCTTCCTCCCGGCACTGGCCGGAAGGACTTTTTAATTTTGTATTAAGTGATGTTCTGAAACAATTTTCATTGCACGTTTTTATTTTAAAAAATTGCATATGCTGCAGGAAGAGGAATTTATAAAAAAATAACACACAACGGAAACGTACTATTAAAAGAAATGGTGGATATGTAATGTTAAGCAAAACAATAATGTTAATAATTATTTAATGTATTATTGAAACTGAGAAATGTTTTAAAATTAAGAAATAGTCATAGCGGGTGAAAGCTTTTCATTTGTTAAACATTCTTATTAATATATTTTCAAAATTAACTAGAAGTCTGTTGGCAAATGAAAATATAGTAGTTACGCAATCAGTAAGAGTTTAAATATGATTTTACTTAAAAAATAACGCAAATACTTGAACGGTATGAATCTAAAATGTAATACCCGTATTTTATTATTTACTTTTGTTCTGGATACTTTTATTATTTTATTTCCTGAATGATTTTATAGTGATAAATTTCAAAATATTGATGTTATGCACTCCTTGTAAACAGCGCGATTAAAATGGATTTCTTATTTATAATTACCATATAATTCTGTAAATAAAATATTAATAATAATAGTGAACCTACGTGTGGCTCTATTTTGTGTTTATGGTCTCAATTTTTATACTTTATTTACATTAAAAAGTAGTTAATCATTTGGTACTGTGTTCATTGTTTTTTTTTTTTTTTTATTGTGTCATATAAAAATAAATATGATTATCTGTATTTCTAAAAGAATATACATTTATAAAATTTTCACCACGATTTATTCTAAAAATTTCGCAGTAGACTCCCATCTCTTTGTACTATTTATGATAATATCAGAGTTATAGTGGTCATGGAATCATATATCCAGCCAGATAGATCCTTGGCAAAACATTAAAAAGTTTCACATTAGACGCAAAATGAGTAGCTGCGGTGCTGTGTTTTATAAATAGTAAAGGATTATTGTTTTAAAAAAATCATAGATGGTAAGAGTTATTATTTTTATAATATATAATTTCATAAATAAAAATGTAATTTTGGAAATCAATTATTAAAGTTATATTTTAATAATCAAAAAATTGTTATACATATGTAATTTACTGCAAGCAAACCCTGATGTGAAATAAATTAACCCTATGTATCACCGTTCTATACATGCCCAAAAGTTTTACTTACTTCTGCAGTGAGCTTAAAAATAAGATTTTACTTATTGCTGCTGTCTTCCAACATAACGATTGTTACCGAAATTGTTCTCAGAATTCTCAACATACTGATACAGGCGATACTGAGTTAATTTTTCATACCAAAGTTGTATTTATCATTTGAGTAGTTTCAGATCGTTATTTCTAAAATGTACTTCGGAAATTTTGTAAAATTAAAAAGCCTGGGTAGCTATTTACAATTTAGATATATACAAATAAACATTTACAAAAGTCAGTTTGTATATTTTAGAATTTTGTATTTGTTAATTGACAATATTGATGCGAAATATGTAATTTTCTGCTTATTGCAAATATAAAAAAAATACATATAATTTATTATTTTTATGTTTTAAATAACTTTTTTACATGCCCAAAATCACATTTTCTAATATTCGAGTAAATATTTGCAATTTCAACATTAAATAGTCCTTAAAATAATTATTCGATTTAAAAACTGTTTCAACATATTTATCATATATGTTGAAATAAAACAGATATACAGATGAAATAACAGTTTTCATATTTTTAGATACCATAGTTTTCCTAATATAGTCAAAAGTTAGCAATGCAATTACAAAAGCAGCAGCGTTTGTTGCTTTTTTTTTTCAGAAAGCGCCAGCATGACAAATCATTGTATATTTTAGAATCGAAATAGTTTGAACTTGTTTAGGTACTTTTGTGATATAGTGGATCCTGATTATGAATTACCATATTATAAAGCATATATGACTTTATGATAACATATGATACAAACAACATTTCGTGACATAAAATGTCCAGTTCTAGTCATTTATATTTATGACATGTGTATAAGATGCACATGATATATATATACAACCTGTAGCCAAACAGTTCGGTGAATGAATTTTTATTTCAATTACAGTGTTCTGCAGCATCAAATACAATTTACTGTCCTTCAAAACAATCTCCATGGATGGTAATGCACTGTTGGGAACGATTATATAAGTCCTGGTAACTCCTGTAAAACAGTTCTTTCGGAATGGCTTTCAGCTCGGTCGTCACGTTGCGTTGAATGTCGGTGATGTCCGTAAATATCTTTCCCTTTAGGGCTGACTTCAATCTGGGGAAGAGAAAGAAGTCTGTAGGTGCCAAATCAGGTGAATAAGGGGGGGTGATCAAGTGTCACAACTCCATTCGCGGCCAGAAACTGCCGTACAACCAAGGCGGTGTGTGGCCGGGCATTATCGTGGAGAAGCGTCCAGGAGCCTGGCGTGGCGTACTCAGGGCGAACGCGACGGATCCATTGCAGTAAACGCTTTAGAACATCGGCGTAGGCAACAGCATTCAATGTGGTACTCTCAGGGAGGAATGCTTCGTGAATGAGACCGTTAGAGTCAAAGAATGCGAAAAGTATTGTCTTTATGCGCGATTTTTCTGACCGTACCTTGTTTTTTTTTAGGCGACGACGGACTCCGCCGTGACGGCCGAGTTGAAAGCCATTCCGAAAGAACTGTTTTACACGAGTTTCAAGGACTTATATACTCGTTCCCAACAGTGCATTACCATCCATGGAGATTATTTTGAAGGACAGTAAATTGTATTTGATGCTGTACAATACTGTATTTGAAATAAAAATTCATTCACCCAACTTTCTGGCCACAGGTTATATATATATATATGTGTGTGTGTGTATACATATACATTACATACATATATCGTTTATATACGTCATATACATATGTGTGTGTATATGACGTATATAAATATATATATTATATATGCATGGATGTGGCATAAAAAACGTAAACAATACGTATATAATGGCTATATGGCACATGATGAGCGTTCGGAGTATATATATATATATATATGACGCATGCATAAACTTCGCGATGATCTTAGCGAGATCGTAACTGCAACTTTTGCATAATCAAATTTATAGGGGCCTCTATAACAAAGTAGTACCCTATTTTCTCTGCCCCAACTTGATTGAATTGCAATCATATATAGATTTTTTTATATAGTAATCAATATAATATAACATATAAAATTTAATTACTTAACATCGGCATTCCTTTTTATCTTTCAATTTTTTTTTTCATAGATGTTGTGTAATCGAAAAAAATTACCGTCACCAGTGACTTCGAGTTCGTAATGTGTATTAAATGACATAAATTAATTTCATTCAGTATTTTCTATAGTTTAAAGAATATAAGAAAGTACTGTACATATTATAAGATATTATATTTTTAATACAAATTTTATTTAGATAAAGAATCGAAACTTTAAACAAAAATGCTTCTTTGGTAATTTTAATGCTTTTAACAAATAGCTGATTTAAAAAAAAAAATATATGATAGATCGATCATTCAGTTGTCTTCAATGTTCTCATTTATTGCAATAGTAAAAAAAGATGCAACAAAAACTGAAGTCTGCTGGGCATTGCATTTTGATTCAGTAAAATTGTTTTGGTATACCCCTGTTATAGCGGCCCCCAAGTTTTAATTGCGATGCATCGCCAAGGTATAATAACTTTATAGATGCAAATGATTTTACAACATGCATCAGTGTGATTGTGTGTGACATGTATAAGTGTTTACAACTGTACAAGTATATCACAGTGTGACTTCACAACATTGTTACTGTAGTCACATATTCGTCCCAACGTTAATGACAAAATCGTCACAAATCACACAATTTTCACAAAATTGTCACAATGGGACTTCACAACATTGTCACTGTCGTCACAGAATCATCACAGTGTTAAAGACAATTTTGTCACAAATGACACATATTTCTCAAATTGATCACAATGTGACTTCAAAGCATTGTCGCTTTCGTCACAGGTTCGTCACAAAGTTAATACCAAAATAGTCACAAGTGACATATTCTTCACAAATATGTCACTGCGTGACTGCACAAAGTCGTCAAGATGTGACGTTACAAACGAGCTCTAAAACGGCCATAATGACTTCACATTCTAGTCACTATAACTTCACATCGACGTCACGTGACTTCACATCAACGATCACAATGTCACAGTGTAACTTCACAACGACGTCGCCGTGACGTCACCATTCCTTACGGGCAGTAGCAGTATAAAAGCAATAAAGGTCAAATTTTTAAAAACAGACTAATTTAATTAGAATTAATCACATAAATACCGTGGGATTCGCAACTGGTTTGCTTTGGGTAGATCTCTCAATACGCCTCCCGTACCATTAAAAGTTAATTAAGAACGTATTTGGAAAAACACGGCACGGACCGGTTTAAAGGACAAGTTTCGGTTTGGCCGAATTTTTGACAGCATTTTCGCCGAAAACGAAATTTCGACGAATCTTAGATTTTTGGCTGAAAATAAAAACAAAACCGAATATTCGGTCGATTTATACTCGTGAACAAATTAGCATACAAGTAAACTGAAATAAATATAACTGTTCAACTTAATACTGAACTTGGTTAACATCACTGACGAAGAGGTCTTATAATTAATGCGAATTTTAAAAAACTTACCTGCAAAAAACTGCAACAATTCAGAATAAGATTTGATTCAACCGCGTCAACCCAACAACAGGTATCAAGACAGAATTCAAAGCGGTGCATCATGGAAGTACTGAGAAGTCGCTTGGCTGCAGCGCCTGATCATTCCATAATACTGGAATTTCCTCTATTTATTACGCGCAAAGAAAAAATAGAGATATTTTCAAAAGGGAAAGGATTTTTCTAAATTAAATTTACCTGAGAAAGGGAAATTATTATTACAATTTCGGGAATATTGAAGATATGTGATAATTAGGTAATTATCTCACCATGAGCTGCTCCTTATAAATTGAGGCTATTAAATTATGTAAAAAAATCTTTGTTATCGTTCGCGCATGCGCAGATAAAAATTATTTCATACAACTGCTCATATTTCATAAAATATGTAATATATATTTATATTCCAATTGCACTATATGGTTTCTGCTACACTTTGCTAATTTTTCTGAAACTGGCGTTAAATTTGGTTGAAAATCTTGCATCATATGAGCTGAAAATAGGCAAAAATTTTTTGAACTTAAAAAAAAATCTTTCTATCTCCATGAATATACGTGCTATTCTTACGATAATCAGTAAACATTTTGTAAAGTGTCCACAAATTTGTATTCTGAAGTAATAGATCATTTCGTGCATTTTAATTTACAGGGTGATCGCAAATATTATTATTTTTCTTTGATTTTTTTGTTGGCCCCCATAATTGTCCTCCTTATCAAATCGACGTTGATAAATATAAGGTCAAACCTATTTTTAGCTCACAGGCTATCAAAGCCTGAGAGCTAATGTGCCCGCCGGTTCTGTATGTATGTATGTATGTATGTACGTACGTAACGCGATAACTCTTGATAGAAACATCCGATTTGCTTCAATTTTTTTCTGGGTTCATTCTGATAAGGCGCTTCCCTGATTAGTTTTGGGGGTTCATTGGTTAAGTATAAAAAGGGGAAAGGGGGCTATTCCCACCCCCCTTAATTTAGATAAATGGGTTTTTCATGAAGAATTATTCAATTTGCTCCAAATTTGGTATATCGGTTTATTATGTTAAGGAGCTTCCCTGATTAGATTTGGAGGTTCATTGGTTAAGTATAAAGGGGGAAAGGGGGCTACCCCCCTTAATTTAGATAAATAGGTTTTTCATGCAGAATTATTCGATTTGCTCCAAATTTGGTATACCAGTTTATTATGTTAAGAAGCTGCCTTGATTAGATTTGGAGGTTCATTAGTTAAGTATAAAGGGGGAAGGGGGGTAGACCCCCCCTTTATTTAGATAAATGGGTTTTCCATGCAGAGTTATTCGATTTGCCCCAAATTTGGTATACCGGTTTATTAAGTTAAGAAGTTGCCTTGATTAGATTTGAAGGTTCATTAGTTAAGTATAAAGGGGGGAAAGGGGGGCTAGACCCCCCACTTAATTTAGATAAAAGGGTTTTTCATGCAGAATTATTCGATTTGCTCCAAATTTTGTATACCGGTTTATTATGTTAAGAAACTGCCTTGATTAGATTTGGAGGTTCATTAGTTAAGTATAAAGGGGGGAAAGGGGGTTAGTCCCCCCCTTAATTTAGATAAATGGGTTTTTCATGCAGAGTTATTCCATTTCCTCAAAATTTGGTATACCGGTTCATTATGTTCAGGGGCTGCCTTGATTAATTTTGGAGGTTTATTCGTTAAGTTTAAAGGGAGGGGGGCTGGGGCTAGATTATTTAGATTAATTAAGATAAATGGGTTTTTCATGCAGAATTAATCGATTTGCTTTAAATTTGATATGCCGGTTTATTCCGATATGGTGCTTCCTGATTTGGAGGTTCATTGGTTAAGTATAAAAAGGGAAAAGGGGGGCAAGACCCATCCCCTTAATTTAGATAAATGGATTTTCATGCAGAATTGTCTAATTTGCTTTAATTTTTTTTTCTATGTTCATTCTGATAAGGATCTTTCCTAATTGGATTTGGAGGTTCATTAGTTAAGTATAAAGGGAGAAGGGGGTAAGACCCCCCCCCTTCATTTAGTGAAAAGTTTTTTTCATGCAGTATTATCTGATTTGCTTCAAATTTGGTATACCGGTTTATTATGTTAAGGTGCTTCCCTGATTAGATTAGGAGGTTCATTGGTTAAGTTTAAAGTGGGGGAACGGGGCTAATCCCCTTTCATTTATTTTTTATGGGCATTATTCTTTGAAATAAGAGTATAATATACAATTAGTGTGAATAGCCTGTGAGCTCAATTCCATCAGTTTAACTGTGCACTTTTCTTTTTATTTATAATTCTGAATTTCCAGAAAAATCCGACGAGTATATTTTTAAATATTCGACAAAATGTCTAAAATTGAAAGTGTCCGGTGATTAATGGCTATATAGTGTATATTGGTTTAGATTACCTTCTAACAACAGCACAACATATTTGTATATGACAAAATTTCAATTACGTATTCAATTAAAGTTTTAAAATTTATTAAAAAGCTATATTTTCGTATTAGCTACAGACTAGGGTTAATAGCAAAGAAATCGCTATTTATAGAAAGCAGTCTTCTTTATTCTGATTATTGCACTGTTTAACCCATTGATTGCGGGTCATGTGACTGGCCTGTATTTTGATATTCAATCATACCACATTGTTAAAAAAATATACATTATATATATATATATATGTAACGTTACTCCATAAATTTGGTGGCAACATGCTGCCTCCAATTTTATGGAGTAATTTACTAACGGTGTAATTTAAACTGGTATAACTGGTGTAATATTACACATTAGTGTAACGTAACACCAGTTATATCGGTTTAATTAATAAAATGGAAGCAGCAACGCTGCCAACAATTTCATGGAGCAATGTTACATAAATTTTTTACAGTGCACAATTTAGAATTTTTATGTTTTTGTTTTTGTGGTAGTGTAAGTGCATGGTATTATTAGATATTATTTTTCAGATGAAGGCAGATATTATTTTTCAAAAAATGGTACGAATAGAATAAAAAATATTCTTCTGGAACGTATAAATCCCGACCCGTTATAAAAGGGGTAAACGCGTAGTTCGATATCATATCTGTTCAATTTGTGTTTTATTTATTTTAATTACTAATTTATTTTTGGTGAAATTTTAATTTCGTTATGGAATTTTAACCAGAAACAAATGTTTAACTATTTATATTGTTTTAAGTGTAAATGAGCTAATATTTTGTAATCGGATTAGACTTGATAGAGATTAACTTAAAAAAAATAATTTTGAAAAATTACTTAAAATCCATAAAAAATTCGTCAATTGAGATATAGTTTTCAAAGAAATTGTATTTAAAAGTACACTTTTTCCTACTCGATGGTGTAAAAATCGAAATTGTTCGATGTTTAGAAGTTATTATCTTTCCGATAAAAACTGAAGAATTTGAAGATCCAGAGTCGCATGACTCCATCAAGTCCTTTTAAGGAGATCACATTACGCT
Organism: Maratus speciosus; assembly: GCA_963932465.1. Taxonomy (NCBI): domain Eukaryota; kingdom Metazoa; phylum Arthropoda; class Arachnida; order Araneae; family Salticidae; genus Maratus; species Maratus speciosus. Next base: position 125,863,055 of record OZ010798.1, on the reverse strand, counting down.
CCCCCAGTCCCAGAACTGCCTAGTGAAGCACAGCCACTAAGACAGAAACCCCGCCAGACAAAACAGTTGAGAAAGGCGACACAAGGCCTACCACAACAGAGAACTTCGAAATTCGAGGCCTCGTGTAAGGCATGATAATTTGAAACTCACTGAATATTTTGACGAAACCGAGATTCAGGGAGACGTCTGCACCAGGGTGGCTATGCCGCAAATACGAGACATCGATATTAGCCGAAGCCAATCCGAATTCATCTGGAATAATAGAGACAGCACAAAGACGTTAAGGGGTTACATGGGTTTGAAAATTTCAAAAAATGCATTTTTTTAAAAATTTGATAGTACAATATTGACGAAACCGAGATTCAGGGAGATGTCTGCACCAGGGTGGCTATGTCGCAAATACGAGGCATCCAAATTAGCCGAAGCTAAGTCAAATTCATCTGGAATAACATAGACAGCACAAAGACGTTAAGGGGTTACATGGGTTAAAATTTCTAAAAATCCATTTTTTTTAATCTAATAGTACAATATTGACGAAACCGAGATTCAGGGAGATCTCTGCACCAGGGTGGCTATGTCGCAAATACGAGGCATCCAAATTAGCCGAAGCCAATCCGAATTCACCTAGAACAACAAACGCAGAACAAAGACGTTAAAGGAATACATGGGTTTGAAAATTTCAAAAAATAATTTTTTTTAATCTAATAGTACAATATGGCTAGTATACTTTCCCAAAGTTTCAAGTCAATCAGAGTAAAAGTCTAGGAGATAGAACCTTTGGAAATTTCCCTCATAGGCTAGACCGACCGGGAGGGAGGCAGGTATACTGAGGCAGATAATTAGCTATCGTTTGTCTGTCTCTCTCGCTCGCTTTTCTTACTTTCTAAGGGTCATCTATTTTAATTATTTTAGTTTAACCCCTTGAGTACAGATTTATTTGAAAAAATTCTTGCGTTTGGAAAGGATTTAATTTGCTGATGCGAAACCCCAAATAAACTCTGGATACTCCGTAAGATGAGAAAGCAGGACTTGCTCCTGAATTGGAGTCCGGCATGGATATAAAACTTGAGACACGAGTACGCGCGGAAAGAGGTTAAACATCGCATACTCATAGCTGAGAATAAAGATCAGACTAATAGACCGAGAGCCGGCAGCACAGACAATCACCTTATCGAATTCACGGATGAAATTCTAGGATTAGTTAAATCTTGTTTCGCATATTAAAACGCATTTGGTCTGCCAAGTCATATCTTGGTGGAAAACACCTGAAGATCGACAAAGAAAAAAACAAAGGATAGAAACAGGTAATAAATAATCTTTATTATCTGTTAATAAATATTTTTATTAATTCTATAAAGATCAAAACGTAATTCTAAAAAATCTAAGTCACGTGACAAGGACACAACTCGATACATAAAATTACAAGTTTCGTGCTCTAACCCCCATTCTACATGATTCTTAAACTAAATCAGCTTTCAACCATTAAACAAAGTCGCTTGTGTATGAGTTTATTGAATTGATCTCTAACTCCTCCCCCTGCAACTACGTAACCATCTTTCAGCCAATCATCATTCGAAATTTTATTTAATCGCGCTAGGCGTGATGGATTGCAAAATCGCGGCCTGTCGTAATACCAGCATAATATCATAGGCCGGGAGCCGGCAGCACAGACAATCACCTCATCGGGTTCATGGATGAAATTCTAGGATTAGTTAAATCTTGATTCGCATATTAAAACGCAATCGGTCTGCCAAGTCCTATCTTGGTGGAAAACACCTGAAAACCTGATATTAGCGGCGGACTCGTAGGTTTACCATTGTGTTTTCCTGCACCCAAAGGTATGAAAACATGGAGGACTGGGAGTCTATAAGACTGAAACTCGAGAAGCAAGGATTCGTCTCAGGCAAAAGCAAAAGGATGCCCTGACATTGCAGCTGCAATGTGCTTTATGGAACTGCAATCGATGATTCTATTTAAATTTAAAAAATATATATTCGTTGTATTCCTACTTTAAACTTTAATCGACTTTTTTCTAAAAACACTATTTTTTTAGTCGTTGGATACGATTTCTCAAAAACTAATGCACCGATCTTGTTGAAATTTTGCACCCTTCTTTAAAATAGGATTGACTAGTTATTGAACGAATGTTGTTTTGTTTTTTAATTACAACTAATTTTTCAAGGCTACACGTAGTGTAAATTGTACCAAAAATTGTACTATTTTGCAAAGAACTCGGCCAAAAATTCAAAAATCCTTCATTCAATCACAAGCTATACTTATCCACTAAGAGAAAAAAAATGGATTTTTAATTTCGGATAAAGCTATCATGAGTTATCGTGACCAAAACGAGAACCCTTTTTCGGGGTCTCCGGAAACCAGGTCCAACCGGCTGAATCTTCAAAAATTTTTAATAAAAATATTATAAAATATTGTTCAAATGTCGCTCTTTTATATATGCCTAAAATTTTATTTATTTATTATATGAAAAAAAAGGAGAATATATGGTTTGTTTAGTTCGAAACCCATGTAACCCCTTAACTCTGTATACCGCACATCTGAATTCACCTGCATCAACAGAGACAGCACAAAGATGTTAACTCTGTATTCCGTACATCTGAATTCACCTAAAACAACAGAGACAGCACAAAGCCCTTAACTCTCTATTCCACGCAAAACGTGTCTCTTGCATTTCGCCTCGAGGGGACACGACCAAAACCCCTCGGGTACCAAAAATACCAAAGGTACGAGAATCAGCCCAGTTAACCTATTCGCGATGGAATGCTGCTTAACTTAATGTCTTTATATGACGGTTGTGTCTTATATGCATTAGTTGTAAACGTCACTGGTAGCCGGGTGATGCACTGCTGAATCGGTGTTTATATTGGACTATCTACTAGACGGGAGTTATCATATTTGCATTTTCAATTATACACATTAAATTAATATTTTTTTTAATAAAAAGATGGAGTTTCATGTCCACTACATTTCACTTAATCGAAAATTTAGATTGTTGAACTTGTGTCTGTAGAATAACGATTTTTGTAGTTTGTTTCGGTGCAAGAGTAAGAGACGTAATGTAAACAAAACTCAGCTGATGGTCAGCTGTGTCCCCACGTGATGTAAACATCGGAAGGTTTCAGATACTTCGAAATATGCTTTTTTTTCCCTTTGAGGTTGCTGGTATAAGGGTTGCTGCAATTTCTTTAGAAATTCCACTTTTTCTTTTTGTTTGCATCTTCCTTAGCTAGTAGATTAAAGTTTTCTGCGCTTTTTAAGAGAATTTAACTGAGATTGCGATGAATAAGAGAAAGAAATTTTTAACAGAAGAATACACTCGAATCGTAAATAAACATATGAGGGATTATTCTGATAGCAAAGGCTCTGTAGATTTAACTGAGAATAGCAAATCGGGTAAGTATGGTATAAAAAATTATTCTTTGGTTTAATAGATATCGCTTTGTTATGAATGCCAGTGTTCTCAAGGATGAAAAATATGGGACTGAAACTCTATTTCTTTAATTTAAAATTTAAGTTGTAGAACAAATATTTGAAAATTATGGAAGTTTCAGGATAGAAAGGCAGTTCACAGCTAAATCAACATCCGAACTTTACAGGCTCTCTGGGTGCTATTTTCCTTCACTAAATATCAGTGAAAGAGGTGAAACAAAGCAGAAGAAGCTGTGTAGTTTGCTTAAAGATTGTAAAAACTCAACGGAAAGCATTAAGACAGACTTTTTACCCAACTGTCAAGAAGGGTTATGTGTTTCACGCGTATCTGGGTATGTGGATTTCTTTATACCCTCGAAAAATCCCAACGGCTGGATGAATTTTAATGAATGACGTCTCTATCGATTCGTCTTAACCGTCCGATGGTTATAGGCTAGGTTTTGCTTTTAGAAATTCAAAATGGCGGTAGAGACGAAATTTTTTTACGCACCCTATTGAGTGACATATCATTGGATAGGTCTTTCAAAATGAAGACGATGTTTCATTGACTATTTTACGGTCAGAAGCTGCGTTTAAATATTACACAACCTGGAAGTTTTGTAGGTAGGATCTCTAGTTTTACTGCAACTCCAACCATCATAGACATCTATAGGCCTCATCAAAACAGAGTCTACAGATAAGAACTAACAACTAGTAAATCTGCAGATCAAGAGCCTCAACGTCATCTCTGCAACTCATTGTTTTTATCAAACTTTGCGTAAAATTAATCTTTCTACAAAAACAAAATTTAAACTATTTAAATTACACAAACATTTATAAAAGGAAAAAAATATTTCGATGGTTTCAGACATTGAAAGCGTTAAATTAAACACGTTGTTATGTAAGGATATTCTGAAATTCTCACGAGCTACTTATTCTAGTAATTTTTATATAATAAAGCAAATTTCTTCAGCGGGCGCCCCCCTGAACCCCCCGTTGTGTAATTTATTTTGCATTTGTAATTTTCTACTGATTGAGTTAATGATTACCCTATATCTTAGATTTCTTTTTACACTGCGATTTATAAGGATAAGCAATAATTCGGTCAAGCATTTTACGTTATCCTAATATCCATACAGCAGTATTTACTTGCCTGCTAACCACAAATACCTGTATCTAATGGATAAAGAACTTTTGGAAATGTAAACTGAAACATCTAATTTAGAAATCTAATACCTTTATAAATTTTGTTTATAAAAAAATACTTTTGATTACCATTCTGCAATATTTATATCTAAGATCTAATCTAAATATCAAAAAATGTACTCGATAGCATTAACTTACTAAAATCACCCTAAAGTAGGGAGGCTTCTAAACCTAACAGTTAATAATTTATCATCGTTAAATAGATAAACATGATTTGGCGCCTTTAAGTATTTTTTGTGATTTTCTTTTAATAGTATCTACATTTAATTTAAAATCGTGATGTTACAAATACCGTTGAAATTTGACGCAAACCTATGTTCAGGTCAAATTACGAAAGGTTAACACTAGAACGGCGGGAAAATCTTACCTACTGGAACGGCGGGAAGGGGTCTATTTGACCCCTCGATGAAACTATTGAAATAACAACGCTAAAATAATTTTAAAAGCCATACATTGGCAAAAATATGTAATTTACGTGTATTTCATAATTTATATTTAATATTATTCGATAATTTATTGAATTTTTAAAGTACTGTATATGTAACGCCTACAGGGCGATTAATTGGATCATACTACGACTACTCAAAAAACTCATTAATTTGATATAAAAATCGATTTAAAATTAATGTTTTCACAAATTAAAACTAATGTTAACTAAAATAAAACAAAATTTATAAAATAATATATATTTATATTTTCATCTACTTACTCGCCGAATGATTCACTCTCTAAATCCATAAATGAGAAATATGTTCTGTTGTTTCCGTTATTTCATTATAAGTGTAGCTGAATGGTTAATATGTTAAGCATTCTGTTTCAATTTTATTTAATGCTTATAATACTACAAATTGTACGCACGTATTAGGAATTAATTCAGTTGTATCAAAAAAAAAAAAAAAAAAAATAGCAAATTTTCCAGTACATTTTCCGCACAAAACTTTGAAACATTGTGCGCAAAATTCTTGAGATTTTTTTCATTTCATGTATGTACTTGACATTTTTGCTCTTGATATCTATTTTATTTTCGTGTTTTTTTTTTCTGAAGAGTCAGGAAAGATCTTTGGGAGATTTGAAACCATAAGATCCATTCTGAACACATCTCCTAAATTTAATAGAAAATATCTTCTGCTGATAGGCTTGCCTGTTACACTTTTATAAATTATCCAGGCGTTTAAAGCTGCATGATCCAAAATATTGAAAAAGATATGTACAGGCCATCGTCTAGAAGCCGATTTCACGGAGTATTTTCGGCACATCTGATCATGGATATCCACACCATACTTCGTTGCGTTGTAATATTCTATTGAATCGGGCAACTTCTTTAGACCGTCTTCAGTTTTTACAGTAGAACGTAATGAGCTAAGTCATGGGTGGCCAACTGTGGCACGCCCGATACCACTAAAATTTTACAGAAAACGTCGAATTGTTGAATCGCAGAGATTCGAAGATTGGATAGGGCAATGATGAGTATAAAATTTTAGTGGTGTCGGGCGTGCCACAGTTGGCCACGAGCTAAGTAGAAAAACACTTTTTTTTCTTTTGGCTTGATAGATGGTAAGTGTCATATTATCACATTCCACTATTTTCGATGAATAAAGAGTACTGCTCATATTTTTCAATGATATAGGAATTTCTCTTCTGTTCTTTTTCATTGTGCAACCAAAGTTGTATTTTTAGCTTTTAACATTTCTGCTAATTTGATATTAGTAAAATAGCTATCTGTCGTAATATTCTTCCCTTCGGTTAGATGGGGATCTGTTAATTTCATGACAACATTTTCCGATAAACGTAATTAAGGATTGGCTGTTTCATCCTTTTCTAGATAAATAAATTCATTCAAGAGGTATTTAGTATCAACGTCAACAGATCACCAAAATTTTATTTCAAATTTATCCGATTTATTTGGCGTATATTGCGTAAATTTATATCTATCCTGAGATGGGAACAATTGTTCATCAACTGTAATATTTTGTCCTGGTCGGTAGCATGTTTTGCACTTTTCAATAAATTTATTCCACATTTTAGATGCAAGAGCAAATTTAACAGTCTGTAGTCTGCTAGATCTTGTTGTCTTTTCATGAAACCTAAAAAATCTTTTTCTTTCTTTGAATTTATCTCTTGAGGTAGTTTCTTTGCAAAATAATATTCCTCATGCCTTGGACGACAATGAATATAAATCTAAACACTTTTTTTTTATTGCTCCTCGAACATATAGTATAGCAACAAAAGCAGCTTCGAGTACAAAGAGTATTTTATTAAAGGGGTCAAAATGACCCCCGTCCGCCGTTCTAGGAATACAAGCCCATATTTCAAAAACTAACAAATCTAGAAAGCTGAATTTTTCTTTAGAAATATATGTTATCTATTTAGGAAAAGTCAAAAAATTTCAAACGATTTCGCCCAAGCAAACAAAAGTAATCAACGGACGAAAGCACTCAGGTGTCAAAATGACCCCTACCGCCGTTCTAGTGTTAACTAACATTTCATTTCCCTTAGCCGGACTTTCTGTTTCATTTTTCGTAATAAGGATTATTTTAATAATTTAATTTATTTTACACTCTACAAGCTGTTACACGGACGTTGTTCACGTAGCATTAAAATAGAGATAAATGCATTAAGTAAAACATTTCACTCCCCACCAGACATGCCAAGTCTCAAGCTTTTTGCACATCACTATTATCTTAGAGAAAATGTTCTTTTAAATCGCGCAAATGTTTCAATTAAATAAAATAACATTTTCTGTATTAAAATACTGGTATACAGAACGCCGGAGGCTTGGCAGCTCTGCTCCTCTTAATAAAAACATATATGATTAACCAACACTTTATCACATTTTATAGGAGACAATACGGAATTTCTTATTTGTATGGCCTTACATATATCTCAGTCATAAAAATGTAAAATTTTGTGCCAATTAATGCACGCAATTGCGAAAATGAAATCGCAAAGAATGAGAAAAGGAAGGCCAAGTAAAATCGTGTAAATCGAGGAATCTTTCTTCGTAGTGCTGGGAAAATACTGCTACAAAAACTATTTTAGGTGGTATTTGGTGTGAAATGTTTATATGTATTCATTCCTGTCCTATATATCCTTTTTTTATTTTTTATTTGCTTATTCCATTTTTCTTTTGCACGTGAAAATCTTACAAATTAAAATTAACTCTTTGGGAGAAATTGTTTTTTTTTTTTTTTTTTTTTTGGCAACAATAAAGTTTATAAAATTTAACAGAATAATGTCAGTTTATTCTGTATGAAAATAACGAACTTTTTCATTTATAATCAAATAGTTGAATAAATAAATGAAAATATTATTCTATATAGTATATAAATACTATTTTCATTCCTGCGTTTAAATAAATCTATATGCAAATATCTATACAAAGGCATTCATTAATTCATTCCTTTTGCTTTGATTTGACTTCAAAAAACCATACATACTTTCACATTTATGATATTTTTAGATGAGATGCTGTTGCTACGCAACGGTTAAAAGAAAAAATGAAATATAAGTAAATTCATAAAATAAAATGTTTTATATTATTCAAACACATGTATAAAATTCTATCATAAGTTATACACCTAATTTAAAAGCTCTGACAAATGTTTTGACAAAATTGCAAACTAATAAGAATAATTTAATACTCTTATTTAAAAATTTCAGCATCCAAAATTTACCATTTAAATCTATTATTCATATGAGCGATTTCTTTCAACAAATGAAAATTTGAAAATCGTCTGACTTCCCATAGAAAAGCATTATATCACAAAATAAAATGTTCTGTATATTCCGAACGAATGAACCAAATTTAACCCAAAACTATACAGCTAAATCCGGGGAGCTCATCAACATGCCCAGGAAATTTCAAGCCGATCGGATGCTTTTTGCGGCAGTTATCGCGGAACAGACAGACAGACTAACAGACAGACAGACTAACGGAAAACAAAACTTTTCGTGTCTCCACAGTAAGCCTTCACTGACGTTTCGGCAATTAAACACAACTTAAAAGTCATCAATACAAGTAAATAAAAAAATAGGTAAGTAATATAAAAAATAGTTTAACATTGATGAGAAATAATTAATTAGTTCACTTTTTACGCAGTCGGGTTTTTTGAATTTTTAAATTTAATTTTTACTTGTTACTCTTGTGAGCTGTGAAATTTGGGACTTTGTGTTTATCCTTTCTTAAAAAAACTATCACACAATGTTTCCTTTCTGAATTATTTATGTGTATAATACTATTTACAGCATACGTTTTATCATTTTTTGGATTTGTTTAAGTGTGGATTTATATAAAGTTTTGATTCTTTATAAAGATTTTGTAAAATATTTAGTTAAGGTAAGTCAAATATTTTATTTTTTGCATATAGATTTTAATGAAAATATCTTCAGAATGTTTTGTAATTTTGTATTTATTATTACAATATTATTCGCTACAATTTCACAAATAATCAACTCCATCGGCAAAAAGAATCATTTTCTACGATTTTTTTTAAAGGTTAGGCTTAGCAATGCAAAATGCCCCGTCTTTAGAGACAGATACATTCTAACAGCGCATCGTCCCGTAGGGAGTTGCGTTAAACAACGTTCCGTCGCGTCGTGTAAAGCTAGTTTGTGACTGGTGCATATATGACACACCCATCGCGAAAGGGTTTTAAAGGCCTGCATAATCGAACAGGGTGGAACGAAGATAGCTCCTCCAGACCGAAGGTTACATACAAAAACTTGTCACTAGAGTTACGCCTCGAGGGGTCGTTATCAAACAAATAATAAATTCCCGATAAAAGCAAAATAAATTGGTCAGGTCGCCGTCACTGCAATATGACATGAGCGTTACGCTGGTATACTTGATTTGCAAAAGAAATCGCGAAATTATTTTTTTTTTCTAAGTTTGATGTGTAAATCACATTTTTCTTATTACTACATAAATCTGAAATAAATAATAAAACTAAAATAAAACAATAAATAATAATAAATAATAATAATAAAATAATAATAATAAATAATAATAATAAATAAAAATAATAAATAAAAATAACAAATACAAATAAAATAAATAATAGTAATAAAATAACAAACAAAATAATAAATAGTAATAAAATAACAAATAAAATAAAAAATAATAATAAAACAACAAATAAAATAATAAATAATAATAAATTATCAATAATAAATAATAAAAACAGTATTTTTTAAAATCTAATAATTTGGGTTACCTTGAATTTGAGAGCCTCAGGCCTATGCCCTGTATATCTATACTTCAATCCTGCACTGCCAGCTGCAAGAAAATTTTTAATTTATACATAGAGATAGCGATATAAATTAGACAGGCATCTTTAATTTAATTTTCTTGAATCGAATGTAACTAGTTATAGTAAACATTGCGCTTATGCATACTTACTGCAAATCTTTTGAAGTTAATATTTATTAGAAAACAAACAAACCTTTCATCAAACTGTTAATAAATACTACAAAACACCTTATTTTCAGATCAAAAGAGGACTTCCTCGAAAGCACCGCCGAGTTGTGCATGTACAATGCCTTATTCGGAGCCGCCATCTTCACCTGCAACTACGTGTTTGTCAGTTTCTTCAGCTTAGCAGCAGCCAACCAGGCCTTCCGCATCAGATGTCTTTTCATGAAAGCAGTTCTAAAGCAAGACATGGCGTGGTATGACACTCACCAGACTGGAGACTTTGCTACCAGAATAACAGGGTATATCTCTGATATTTTATTATTCTTTATAGTAATCTCTGATCGTGGTAATCTCTGAGAACTATCTTCTTATAATAATTCTAATAGTCCGAGAGGCAGCGTCACATATTTGTAGCCAAATTAAGCATCGATGTTTTTGATATACAGGGTGTTCATAATTAAACGAGCCTACTTCAAAGTTGTCCACAGACAATACTTTTGTTCATAAAATTGGGAAATTTTGTGAAAGACATAATAAAGGGACGGGAATTTGTTTAAGCGGGAAAAAATATAAATAAAAATAGTTCAACATTTCACCACCAGAGGGCGATTTTTAATAAATTACACATTTAGCATTACGATGGTTTAGAAATTCTATTTATTAACTTAACCTTATTCTAAAGACAGCATTTCACCACATGTTCCTAGCATTTTCCAGAAGACACTGCAGTCAACTGTGGATCATGGTATCTAACGATTCCAGATGGTATCTGAAAATGATGGAAGTCATGCAGAACGTGTTTGGTTATAACAAAATTTGTTAACTATCTTAAATGTATGCTAAATGTGTAATTCGCTAAAAAACGGCCTCCTAATTTTTTTTTTCGCTCAAACAAATTCCCATACTTTTATTATGTCCACCAAAAAATTTCACAACATTCTGAACAATAGTACACAATTTTAAAATAGGGTCGATTAATTATGAACATCCTGTAAATAAAATTTCTAAACTAACGTAATGCCAAATGTGTAATTTATTAAAAATCGCCATCTGGTGGCAAAATTTTGAACTATTTTTATTTATATTTTTATTAGCTTAAAGAAATTCCCATCTCGTTATTATGTCTTTCACAAAATTTCACAACTTTATGAACAATCGTTCTGTCTGTAGACGACTTTAAAGTAGGGTCGTTTAATTATAAACACCCTGTATATGATAGATTAGATGATACGGATAAGGAAAATGCCAGTCTACTGGTACACCAGCGAGGGATTCATCTACAGTAACGTTGCACAGCTTATTGCAATGTGAAATTATTGGCAACCCGATTACTGGTGTTACCCCGTCTCAGGGACACTTGATAGGAAGCGCGAACTTCTGAATTTAATTAATAAATTAAAATTTTTGGTCTCTTTCTTTTTTTTATGATATAGCAATAGGAAAGATAAAAAAGCATTATTTAAACTATATCCATTCAAGATTTTAAAATTGTTTTCGCAACGTTTAGTCATAATTTAATTAATAAAATAAAACTATTAAAGGATAAAAAGTTTTTTTTTTATTATCACACTCTTTAATTTTTATTTACATTTTCTATTTTTTTTTTTTTGTGTTTAAAATACATTCTTGCTAACTGACAGGCGAGAGTGGTTTGGGCACATTATTAAGCTTTATCGCTCCTATGGCACTTCACACGTAACATCGCGACCAGCATCTCTTACTTAATTTTATTCGGTTGGCACTATTAATCTTTTAACAAATATTTTTACTTGTATTTAGGTAACACGTGCATAGAAATGTACTAAAAAATTTACAGTCATTCAGGGTAACTTTGATCCGCATTTTCTCTATTTTCATGTGCCATACTCTTATTTTAAGAATACTAGGGAATCGTACCCGGGCTTCCCGGGTTAAAGAATATAGGTGAAAACATTTTTTTTTAAATTGAAAACTAATAATTTTTTTGTATGCAATAAATTTTTTAGATTGACCACTTACATTAAAAAGGCATTTTTCATATGGAAAATACGAATTACACAATAAAATACATTTTTGAAATTTATCAAAAGCGATATTTTCTTATTAGCCGCATGCTAAGAGTTATTTGCCAAGATTTTACTACTTATGGCATCCTTTTATATTCTGATAATTTCAGAGCTTATACATGTCTAGTAAATTTGTGTTTTATTTATGTTATTTTATTTATTTATTCATAGGGAAATTTTTTTTTTAATGGGAATTAGCCGTAAGAAAATGATGAACTCTTTATTTTGTTTTAAGGGCAAACGGATTAATCTCTCGTAATCGAGCTCCGCGCGATATAGATAAATTAAAAAATATTTCATGCTTTAAAATTCTTTTTAAATCCATAGATAATCAGTAAACTGAGATGAACTTTGCAAACAATTTCCATTTGAAAAAAAACCCTATTTGGTGATCTAAAAATTTAAATTGTACGATTACAAATATGTTAGATTTGTGCAATATTATTCTTTTATTTGTTTATAAAGAAGTATTAATTTCGTTAATATGTCTTTCACAAATATGTTAGTTTGGTGGGTTTTTTCACATTATTCTTTTATTTGCTTATAAAGGAAGTATTAATTTCATTATATAAAAATAGTCAGAACAAATGCTGAAAAATGTTTGTTGCTTTATGTGCAAAATGTTTATTATTTTATGTATTGAAACCGGCACGTGATAAGATAAACTTTGAAAAGAATCATGCTTAAAAATTATTTTAGAAAATATAATACATCAGTCAATGAATACAGTTTTTAAACAAATTGCATTTGAAAGTACATTTATTTCCTTATGCGACAAAAATTGAAAATGTACGATGGTCAGAAGATTGAAAAATTGCAGTAGCGAAAATTTCAAGACCGAAATTGGATCGTGAAGTATTGCCATTCGCAAAATGACGTCAGCGTTATGCACAGATACGTTTGTTCTTTATAATATAGACACATAATCAGTAAAATATAATAAAGATCAGTTATTAGGATGTGGTTATCAATTGAGGCTCTTATGCTTGGATTTCCGGCATGAAAACAGCAATTTTCACCTTCTCAAAATTTGCATACGCACTTCTCATATCCATATTCATCATTTTTAAAAAAATTGTATTTTGTTTAATCATTTAAAATTATTTTAACTCAAAACGTGAAGTCACGATCATCAGCAACATCTTTTACGTGAACAGACGCACTCTTTATTTGAGATTCTAATCTCAATTTTGGAGAGTAAAAATTTCCGTAATTTATGTTTTTTAGACGCATTTGTGTTAAAAGGCTTAGTTTTATCTAAGAAAATGATCGTTTTCTTTTAAATATGACTTCATTTTCACTTAAATAAGCATTTCGCCTAGTGTCTGAAACTTAGTATCAGTACACATGCAGAAGGAAAAACAATATAGAAAATTTATGAGGAAAAATGTGTGTTTTCAAAGGCAGTATGTCATTTTCCGTTAATATGGCCCTAATATAATACTCTGCTCCTAATGGGATTTTGCGCCACTAAACCCTATATAACAATTTTTATCAACAATTTTGAATTTTTATCAGAAAATAGCATGAATAAAGTTTAAAATACCTCATTATTACTCTCTTGTCTGCAGCAATGAAAGCTATCTAATTTTCATCATTTTGAAGAAATTTCATAAAATGCTTATAAAATTAAAATATAAAAGTGGGGATATTTATAAGAAAAAGATAGTGCGACCACATCTACAAAGGAAGAGCTTTCAGTTAAAAATATATATATATATATATTAGTAAAATTAGTTCAGAAGAAAGATCAGGGCAGATGACTAAAAAACAAACTTGTGTTTTAAATATATACATTATATAAAATTAGGAAAAATTAAATTAAGCAAATTATGTTATTTTGATAAAATTATAGTAGACTGTCCTAAAGAATAGCATTAAAATTTTATTATTCGAGAGAATTTTCTACAAAAACTTCAGGAACACGATATTATTTTAAACCACGAATTATTTGTTTGCTTGTCTAACTCGGCGAAGCAAATCCATCCAGGCGAGAATCATCAATTTCTCTAATATAAATCGCTATTATTTGCATCTCACCTCTCTTTTATAAAGACACTCTACATTTTTGTAAAACATTGCGTTTATCAGTGTGTGATTTCGATTACATTATTTTCAAAAGTGGAGCATTTTCCCCTGTGAAGAATTTCAAAGCAGCTGGGATGTGAAAATGACGCACTTCTACAAAACATAATTCAGGTTTAAGAATTAAAATACACGCTTTTTTATAATATGACGTCATTTGCATCCGCTAAAGCAATCTACTTTTACAACCCAGTCTTAAACTTCGTGTATATAAAAAAGTATGCATATGACGTCATTATCACGGAATAACAGACAATATTCTGGACATAGCCCATATTTTATTTTCAACTATTTTTTCAGGTTTTATGGGAAAATGGCAACAAAAAGATACGCTATCGCCTATTTTCAAATATTTTACGTTTACTTTCAATGACTTTCAATAGAAATCAGGTACTTTTGTTGCCACGATAAGAAAAATGGTATGAAAAACTGCAAAAAAATTAATATCTCAAAAATTAATAGAGATACAGCTTTCAAACAAACTGCATTTAAAAGAGCATTTTTTTCTTTATACGACGGTGTAAAAATTTAAAATGTGCGATATTTAGAAGTTTAAAAATTTGCAGTAGAGAAAATTGCAAAACCAAAATTTCATTTCAAATTTCAAAGTGTTGCCATTCGCTAAATGACGTATGCGTTACGCACAGATATGTTTGTCCTTTATAATATAGATTGTTGCAACTAGGGGCATAAAAGAGAAGAAATGATCCTAAATTATTGTTTGACTATCAAAAATTAAGGAGTATTGAGGATAAAAGCAATTAAAAATCAATTTTTAGCCTGGTTCGAAGTTACCCAGCCATTTAGGGTAACTTTGCACCATATGATAAATATTATCTAAAATAATTCATTATAAAAAAGTATTATAGTTAGAAAAACTTTAAACCCCCAAAAATGTTTTCAGATTTGTAAAGACTTCGAATTTATATTTCCCAACATCACAAGATTTGTATAATTTATGATATTACAAGAAATATCAGGCATACGAAAAGTGAAGAAGAGAACCATGAACATTTAGAAATAAATAAAACCTGTTTATTGTTCATATAAAACATGATAATGCAGCGAAAAACAATTTTCAATGTTTTAACTCAATAATATATGTCCATAGTTACAGTGATACATACAAGTACTAGTATTATTTAAACAAGAATAAAAAACGTCGAACGTATGAAATGTCAAATTTGAGTAGCTCCGCCTCTAATCACGCCTCTAAATGAATTTTATGTATTTTACACATATTTGTGAAAATATTTACATGTTATGTCTAATGCACACTTTCGCATTTATATAAAATATACGTGCTAATATGGGAAATTTTCGACAGTAGCAAATTAGTAAATTACAAGCATCAATGTAACTTTGAGCCGGCTCAAAGTTACCCTGAAAATGCGGTAAAATGCTAGTGCCTTCTTATTTTACATTTTATTAACTATTAATAAATAAATAATCACAAAGTATTAACACATTTACAACATTTAGATAATAATATGTCTGATAAATGAGTATATTGTTACTTACTATGAAAATTTAATTGGATTACAGCAACTTCAAAACAGCATTCAAAATTAACTTGAAAACAGTACTTCACAAAAATAGTTAGATGATCCAATTAATTGCGCATAATGGTGCTAATTTATTTTCTAAAATAATGTGTAGAAATCCCAGTTTAGAACCTTGCCAACATAGCTCAGTTCTGAAGTTTATTTAGTCTTTTGGAGTCAAAAATATTGAAAAATAGGAGGTGGTGCAAAGTTACATCCCATGGTTCAAAGTTACCCCGAATGACTGTATTCGTAAAATGTAGTAGTGTGAATAGAATATAAAAACCAGAAAACATGAATTCTGCTTTTATAGAATTCGTGTCCCACCTCCGATGAAAAACAAAATATATGTATATATAAATAGTACAAAACATATTTCAATTTCAAGACTTAAATCAGAGGCTTTTATTTTATGTAAAATGACGTCATTCGCATCGCGATTCATAGGTCTTCATTTGTTTGTAACAATATAGATACTTAAAATTAAATATAGCTTATAATAGCTCCATGTTTTAACAGAAATCATTCGTTTATATTTTTTCAAAATAGCACGTATTTTAATTACATTTTCTTTCGGTTGTTATGAGAAAATGGCAACAAAAATATATAATTACTATTTTAGAACTGTTTTCCTTCATTTTCTACAGAAATGGAGTACTTCTGTTGCCAATATTAAGCAAATGGCTCTAAAAACTACAAAAAAATCAATATTTCAAAAATAAAAGGAGATAAAGTTTTCAAACAAATTGCATTTAAAAGAACTTTTTTTCCCAATTCGACGGTATAAAAATTAAAAATGTACGATGTTTAGAAGTTTAAAAAGTTGCTGTAGATTATTTAATCGTACAATGATGCATCTACTTTATTTTACGGCTGGCGTATACAACGTAACGTTAGTTTTCGGAGACAACACAAAATAAGCTGGGAGAAAGAAATAGCATACCGGGGCTATTAGAGTCCGATAAGGGTAAAGGGGATTCTTCACTCACTTGACAAAACCCGCTCTGTAATGTTAAACCAATGGGGAGGTTGTTTTCGAATTTCTCGATTAAATTTGAATATTTTTAAACGATTTTTTTGTTGTATAGGATAGCTGAGCTCGTTCTTTAATATGACTTTTTTTACTTTTTTGATTTTGGTAGCACCGGGTTCGAAACTAAAAGTACTTAAAAAAAAAATCTGCAACCAAAATCGAAAAAGTAAAAAAAAGTCATATTAAAGATTGAGCTCAGCTATTCTATGCAAAAAAATCGTTTAAAAATATTCAAATTTAACCGAGAAATTGGAAAACAACCTCCTCATTGGTTTAACATTACGGAGCGGATGTTTTCAAGTGAGTGAAGAACCCCCTAAACTCTATTGTTATTGTAACTCGCACGCAAATGTAAGCTCCAAGAATATTTGGCAATTTATCACCTGAGAACAGTTAACGGAAAAATGTCTTCAAATTAATTTATTATTTAAAATTAAATTCTCAAAATATTAAAGTGTTGTATTGTCATCGTAAACACGCCTGCGTACATGATGTTTATTAGATTCTAGACTGTCAGGAAGCGAGTGGAAAATCCATTACAAAATACCTTCTTTACATACAAAAAAACTAAGTGAAGTTAAATACAAGTCGGAAACTGTACTTCAAACGTGGCAAATGATTTGCGTTCGTACTATATTTAGTTTTATAAATATTCAGATTTTAGTGCCATACCCTGTTGCACTCTTATGCAAAAATGCATGAATGCAAAATTTTTTACGATTATACAGATTAAATTCAGTCATGCGGAAATGACTCCATCTTAAATAGGACATCATTACCATGTCAACCTAGAATCATACCTATCATGAGATATCATTGAATTAATGACGTATGATAAGATTTAATAGAATGAAGGACACTTTTATTAATATCTTTTTAAGTTTTGATTCGATTTTCTTTCAAATTTGAAACAACTCGATAAAATTCTACAACGATTCTATGTATTAAGTTTCAAACCATTCGGTTGGATAGTTTTTGCGCTGTTATACGCGGACAGACGGACGGACAGACGGACGGACCAGACGATGACTATAGGTGCTACGTATTTATATAATTACGAACGCACCTAGTAAAAGAGCATAAAAACAGCTATAGACAACATAAACAAAAAAAAATCCATGAATATGGACATAAAAAAAAACACAGATACCTCCTAATGAAAATAACTTACAAACCCATGATAAATCAAAAGTCGGTGGACAGTAAATGATAATATTTATTTTGAGTGTACATATACAAGTAAGAAATCGTCGATTCTGTTGAGGTTCTTATTGCGAACTTTAAGAGACTACGAACTGTACTTATAATGAACACTATTTTTATATTATAACCACATAGGGATATACTCGGTCTTCCCGGGTTACAGAATGTAGATGAAAACCATTTATTTAAGAAGTCTCAGGACTCTTAAAGCTTTAAAATTTAAAGCTTTACTACTATATTTTCTGAACATTTTGGTATAAAGGTTTCTTTGAAATTCCTATTAGAACAGAAGTTATGACTTTTAGAATTATACACGCTCAATAGCCGAAGCGGCGTTTCAGAAACTTTGAAGTCTATTTTCTCCAAATGACGTTTTTGTGCATAACACGCACGTTATCTCAAAAAATTCTGAATTTTTTTCATGAAATTTGCAAAGCATATGCTTCATGTTAGTCTGTATAAACTGAACCTAAAATTTCCTTCTTATTGTTCAGAAATATATTCTTTATAAGTGATTATACTGTTGAAAATTTCTAAATTTTGCATTAACTATATACAACTTTGTATTAAAAGTAGAAAAATGCTTTAATACAAATTTATTTAGGTTCAGAGTAATTATTAAAATGTGAAGCATAAGTAGGACCCAAAATTTTCCTTCTACTTGCAAAATTTATTTTGTAATCGTGCGCATAATCTGTTATGCCGATTTTCCGTTCGTCAAATGTCTGACATTTTGGAGCACACTGTAAATTCTAATTCTGCATCTTGTAATTTTTCACATACATGAAATGAAAGAACATACTTACATCTTTCATCCCAATATAAAATTTTGTCTTAAAATCAATTACATTTTAAGATGTTATATGTTGAAAATGGTCTTTTTTTTTCCAGTTTTAAGAGTCCTGAGACCCCTTAATAACTATATTAGCTTTTTTACGTTTAATTTTTTTTTTAATGCGCACTAATAATACCAAAAATCATATTTATATGAAAAATAGAAATTAGTTTAAATAAAAGTTTGAAATTTATTAAAAGCGGTAGCTTTTTATTGGCCTCGCAAGCTGGAAACAAATGCGCAGCCATTTATGTTAACCCTCTCGGCACTGATTTTTTTTTTCCAATTTTGGGAAAAAAATTACTTTTACGCTAACAAAATTAAAAGTAGCTATCGAAATCACAGAAGTTACAGTTTACTGAAATTTAACGGATGTGTTCTTTACAGAAACCTAACGAATGTAGTTATGTTGCGTGTTTTTCATATAAAAATAGTCTAAGGAAGAAATTTTTAAGACGTTTGGAAAATGTCGTATTACAACCAGATTAAACAAACACACACACACACAAAAAAAAAAATAGTAGCATTTTTTATCTTTTATCACAAATTGCTAATTCGGAAAAGGAGTCCCTAATTTAAATTTAAAGAGTGAAACATATGTTTGAATTAAAAGAAACTCCAACGGTTTACTAATAATTAATAATACTTTAATTAATATTATCTATATTATAAAGGACAAACATATCTGTGCGTAACGCATACGTCATTCTGCGAATGGCAACACTTTGAAATTTGAAATAAAATTTTGGTTTTGTAATTTTCTCTACTGCAAATTTTTAAACTTCTAGACATCGCACATTTTAAATTTTTACACCGTCGTATAAAAAAAAAATTCTCTTTTAAATGCAATTTGTTTGAAAGTTTTATCTCAATTTAATTTTGAGATATTAATTTTTTTGTAGTTTTTAATGCATTTTTTGTAATTGTGGCAACTGAAGAACTCATTTCTGTTGAAAGTCGTGGAGGGTTGAAAGTGCTGAAAGTAAAGGGAAAATAATCACGGAGGCTAGAAAATATTATATTTCTGTACCTTTTTGTTGCCATTTTCTCATAAAAACTGAAAAAAAAAAACAAATTTAAATTAAAATACGTGCTATGTCAGCGATTTTTTAAATTTCTAAATATCGCACATTTTCAATTTTTAAACCGTCAAATAGAGAAAAAAATCTACTTTCAAATGCAATTTGTTTGAAAATTGTATCTCAATTGACTGTGTTGTTATGGTTTTTAAAATAACTAGCCGCCCGTGGCGACCAGTTTGGTCTCCCTTAAATGTATGCTAGGCATTGTATTCTGTTACTTTTATTCATAATTTAATTTACTTGCTCAATCCTTCGCCAAATTGGAAGATTCTGATAAAGAAATCGAGAACTCCCAACTTTTATGTTAGTCAGGCACAGGAGATAAATCGCCAAACATTGTATCCGTCGCATTTTTTTTCCATATTTCGTTAATTCAGATTAAAATATAATCCCTTCACTCATTTTATTTAGAATGGATAGCTTTAATTTAAAAATGAAATCTTTAAAATTGATGGCTTTCACTTAAAAAAAAAAAATCTTTAAAAAAAGAAAAAGAAAAGAAAAAGAATAAATAATACCATAAACCATTTAATTTCAACATCAAAGCATAGTTTTAATTTACCCCTCGAATAATAAAAAATGCTGCTGGCGAGTGAAAAAATGCTATTGGCGAGAACTGCGCCCAGCTAACATAAAAGTACGAAATTTTTGCGATCATGGCAACTGTTATGTAGTTTTATTTGAAAAAAAAAAAAAAATATTTTGATTAAATCGGTTGCCAGAAAAAAAAAATTCTTTTCTCGCCATGGACCTTTTCTCTATTTCGCCAAGTACCTATACTGGAAAAGAACCTTCTTTTATTTATTCATTTATCGTATTTAACATTAGATGAATAAAAGACGGCACAGGTGTTATATACGCACTACGTTGGCGCGACTTTTTTCTAACACCAATGTCATATACGCACTGGGGTACTTAAGTGGCGCGAAAGTGTCGGTATTTTGCTTGATATGGTAACCCGGATGTTGCTGTTTATTTATTAATAAATTGTTTATTTACTTTTATTTTATTTTTTTAAAGTATATAAATTGTTTTGTTCTATAATTATCAATTAAACTTTTTATTTATTTATTGTTATTCCATTTTTAATAATATTACACAATAACCAATGCGATGCGTTTCATTCGGGCGTTGCCATTAAACAATTAACAAATAATCGCGATTTCTGTGCCACGTATGGCAGCGTAATATATATATAGATTGTCAAGCATAAATTATGTTTAAATTTATCTCTATCACGTGTATCTCGATTACGAAAGTTTAATCCGCTTGCCCTTAAAACAATGTAAAAAGTTCAGCATTTGTTTCCGTCTAATGTTCCATAACAAAATTAAAACTTCCTCTATAGAAAAATAAATAAAATAATGTAAATAAGAAACAAATTTAACAGACATGTGATTGACCCACGCGCTTAAAGCACCGAAATGATCGGAAAGACTGATGTAAGTCGCAAAATCTTGGACTAATAACTCCTGGCATGCGGTGACATGTGAAAGTATCGCTTTTATCAAAATTTTATTTGATTGCATAATTGATATTTTTCATACAAAAATTCTTTTTGATGTTAGTGGGTAATCTAAAATATATATTACATGTAAATAATAAGAGTTAAAAAAAATGGTTTTCACCTGTATTCTGTAACCCGAGGAGCTCGGGTTCGATCCCCTGGTTATTATTAAATGCTGGAGCATAAGTAAAGTCATAATAGTAAATGTATCGACATATGCTATCACTATTAGGTGCTGGAATTAACAAAAATAATTTTTTTCTTTCAAATATTGCATTTCGAAGTAGGAGCCTCATATGAGGCTCAGGGTGACGAGAGGGCTAATTTAAGGACAAACGGATATATCTTATATCCTCCTGAGATCCAAGCAAAATATAATGCATATATATTTTTTAATATGAGTTTTTTTTTCAACAAATAGGCATCAAAAATGATGTTTTTAAAGAAATTAATAAATTTCAATTTTTTAATTTTGTTTTACAGCACATACACCTAAATGGATTTTCAGGCCATAACTTGCTTTAAAATAATTTTTAAAAAGCTAAAAGTATGGGAAAGAATAGAATTTATTATAAAGAACACAACGCAAGTATTAACATCCGCTATTAAAATTGCAAAAAAAAAAAAATAGTTTAAACAATTTAAAATAACATAAAAACGAAACTTACCAGCAGAACGTAGAATTCCAACTTGACTCATTTATTACGCCATTTTGTAAACAAAGTAGTTACCGTTGCCAAAATCCAAAAGCTGAATGTTGATTTTTGGTTCATACATTACCATGCCAAACTGGTTTTAGATTGCTACAATGGAATTTAACGCAATAAAAGGACAAAGCAAAACATCAATTTAAATGGATACCAGGTCTCAGGAGGTTTAAACCAATCTGCACGCGAGAGACATAGATTTAAAAAAATCATGCCTGATAAACAAATTAAAAACAATAAGAATTGAATAAATTTCGATACAGATTTTAAACAAACTTCATTTGAAAGTACATTTTCCCCCTATTTGACGGTGTAAAAGTTAAAAATATTCGATGTTTAGAAATTAAAAAAATTTCTGTAAATATTAAGTTTAGTTGTTTACTGTTACCACCAACAAAATGATGTCAGCGTTACGCACGTACAGGTTTGTATTTTTAAATATTGATAATACAAACCGTAGTCCACCTACATTTGGTTCACCCTGTTTATATAATACGTGTCTGTGTTATGTTCTTCAGAAATAATAAAGTACTTGTGGCATTTATTTTCGCCATTTTACTCAAACTTGTATAACAAAACAAGCAAGTTTTTCTAGATTTAAATCAAGAGGTCTGTTCTAAATAAAATCACTTCGAAAAATCAGCAACATTTTCTTAATATTAATTATATATTAGTTATCAATAATTAAAATGATTGTATATTACAATCAACTGATAAATTATTCAGAGACTATAAAAAAATAAAAAAATAAAAAAATAAAAAAATAAAAATAAGGCAGGTACCTTGGTTGATCTAAGCATCTACTTTGCATGCATTTAACGACGTAACCATAGTTTAATCAAGCGATTAGTAATTGAGGTTAAATATCTCTTACTTTCAGAAACAAAGGTCTAATTATTTGATTTAATCTTTACTTTCTGTACATACCACGCAAATCTCTTAGCCTGCGTTTAGATTTATAGATTACTAGCTGAGCCGCCCGGCGTTGGCCGGGTAAAAATAACCTTAGATGAACCTCAAATTTGTATGTTTTTATATATTTAGCTCCATTTTGTCTAAATTCATATTTTTAAATGAAAAAGTCGAGAAAAAAATATGGAAATGAATTTATATGTTATTTGGTATTTAAACCGCTACGAAACACTCAGATTTTTACTGATTTCGTACGAAATTTTCAAATATTTTATTTTGTAAAAAATACTTCTACCCGTCCGAACGCTCCGAAATTTTTTTAGTTGATATAAATTTGGTCTATTGAGATGCTCTAAAAAGGTTGTGTTAAAATAATGACGTTTATTTATTTTTAGCGTAGACAAAATATAGTTTCAGTAAGGCTCGAAGTGACCTTTGTTCGAAGGGTGTAATTTGAAGGGTTAAATTTCATATGTTTTAAAACCATTTGCACTATGGATTATAAGATGACTTCAGCTTTAAGTGCAAATTTTTAGTTTGTCCGTTCCTCTAAAATTGCGCCCTCGAAAGGCGTTGCCATAACGGGAAAAACGTTTTTCGAAAAAACGACACTTTTCGAAGTTTTTTTTTCAAAGACTTAGGAGTAATATATTTTTTAATTGATTACGGCATTTGAGACGTAAGAGTACGATCTTTCGGAATATGTCTTTGAATTTTTACTGTACTGAGTGGTTTTGTCGATTTAGCTTAAAACAAAACTATTAAAACACAAATAAAATCGAAAGATCGGTTTTTCGCTACCTCCCGATACGCAATTCGGATTCTAGGCATGTGCGAGCACTTTTTTGTCTCTCGAAAGAACAGAGATGAGTTTCTAATGAGGGTTCTTTGTGATTTTTAATTAATAACTCAGCTAATTATTATAAATTTAAAATTCTGAGTCTCGAGACTCAGAATTTTAACTGATCAGTTGCACCAGGAGGGGCCTTGGACTAACCTTACACAAATTTTCAGCCTTCTACTTGCGGTTTATTTTGCTAACTATCACAGACAGACGCACACACACACAGAGGAGCGAAACTTTCCTTTATTAGTATAGATTTGTAGCTACCGTGAATCTAAATTATTATTCTGATCTCTACTGAACTCTAATATAAAACGAAGGACTAACTCGTTGGTCTGATTCTTCTGATAAATGCATCACACCACTTTGAACATGATTTCTCCGCTGGCAGTATATAGTGTTACCATTGCCACTCTATTTTAGATTTTTACTTTTTACGTTTTAATATGTTGGAATTTTATAGTTTGTTTTTTATCCACTTGTTGGTGCACCCATAAATAGAGCAAACCATTACCATGATAAAAAAAACTTCAATTTTGAATCTGAAGAAATATTCACTTGTTACGGAGAAATCAATGTTTAGCCACAGATTTTCCTTCAAAGCGAAACCAGCTAAGCAAGCATCTATGGGAAAATTGTATTCATACTTAGAGTATAGGGAGTTAGAACTCCGTTGTATAGTAAAGCTCACTAGAAAAAGTCCCCATCTGCCAGCTCGGGATTTTGTCGAGAGTGGAGTCGTTGGAAAGCTCTTACCATGAGGATCTAGGAAATGTATACAACTACCCGTCTGAATGGATATCGCGAAGAGTTATAGGCAGATGCATTTCTGTCATTCATTGATTTCTCTAGATTGTTAGCTATGCAGGGAAGGCACTCTGTGTAGTAGAAAAAACAGTTGACGGATTACAGAGAAGACAGTTTATGCTTGGTGGAGTAACTTCACGGATGATCGTGCATTTCTGAACAGAAATGGCTGAAGCACGAGTGTTTCTAACACCACGTACACACAATGAAAGCGGGTGTTTCGCAGTTGTCACAGGTGTTGTTAGTTAAGTTAAAGCATGCCTGTTTAACTGATCGAAAGACGGGATCCGTGTCTTTAATTAAAGCCTTTTGAAATGCATACCGAAGCATGTCATAGTTCCTGATGTTCTTTAAAGCATACTCCAAGTCATTGCAGTTCAATTAGTTATATATGATTGTGAAAATGTGGTCACAATCTTCTGTTTCTTACTAGAGGGAACATGGAACCTTCACCAACTTCACACTGGCAACAACAGGTTACATAACTGTACTATAAGCTATCTTTTCTACCACACAGAGTGTCTTTCCTGCATAGCTAGAGACCTGGAGAAATCAATAAATGACAGAAATACATCGGAATATAACCCTCCACCAGCTGAATTCGGACGGGTAGTTGTATACATTTCCTTGACCCCCGTGGTAAGAGCTTTCCAACGACACCACTCTCGGTAAAATCCCAATCTGGCACTTGGGGTTCTTCCCTAGTCAGCGATTCTGATTCAACTTGCAATCAGTTATAGTTAGAATGCCGCTATATGAGAATGGCTACATGCGGGATATAAAATTTGATTAGTTGAGACCATTTCAGACAAAAATGAATCGCTAAGCGTCTTGGCGAGCCTTCCATTATCACCAAGCTATGCTGTTAACTTTGTCTCACTCGTCTAATCGATCACTTCCAGACGTTTTTCGCTAAGTTCTGGAATGTCGGTTTGCCACAGTTTGGACAAAATATTTCTTTGATCACGCGCCTTGTGCGTATATCACCATTCTCATATAGAGGCACCCTAGTTATACATACCGATATATAATTCAAGATTATAAGACAAAATAAGTTATAGCACATAAAAGTAACTTAGATAATGCGCAGAATGCTTAGTCTTTAAAAAATTATAAAGAACATGCATTGCGATACAGTAACAGATCTTAGAAACCATATTTTTACACCACATTGCGCTGGATTGTTTAAACAGTGCGCATGATTTAAAATTTGTGATGTATTTTTTTCATTCTAAGTAATCAATATTAAAGTCACATTTCTAAAATTATAGCATTCTAATTTTTTTTTAATTGTTAAAAGTTCTGAATGAATTATAGAATACCATAAATATTGGTTTCTTATTTTTACTTTCTTCAATCTTTACAAGAAGAAAGTATTGGATTTCGTGAAAATTTTCGACTTCCGGATTTACATGTTTTGGGGGTCAGAGATCCCAAAAAACATGTTTTTACAAAATGTCTATCTGTGAGTCTGTGAGTGTGTTTGTCTGTCTGTCTGTATGTGACACACATTTCATGGGTGCCCTATCTCAAGAACTAATGCACGGAATTTATCGCCCAACAGGTGGCGCTTCTATGCTGCATTTTGCAAGATTTCCGCAATAGCTCTATCTCAACAACTAATGCACGGATTTCCATAAAATTTCAGATTCAGTCAGTCCTTGATATGACTTTGTGCTGTTTACATTTTGGTGTAAATCTCCCAACAGGTGGCGCTGCTATGCTGCATTTTGCAGGATTTACACGATTTCCGCAATAGCTCTACCTCAAGAACTAATGCACACATTTTCATCAAACTTCAGATTCAGCTAGTCCTTCATATAAAATCATGCTGACTACGTGTTGGTGTAAATTGTCCAATAGGTGGCGCTGCTGTTTTCCATTCTGCACGATTTCCTCAATAGCTGCATCTCAAAAACTAATGCACGAATCTTCATCAAACTTCAGCTTCAAGTATACCTTGATTAACACTGCTGCTGATTATGTGTTCGTATAAATCGCTCAACAGGTGACGCTGCTATGCTTATTTTGTCATGATTTGCGCAATAGTCCTATCTCAAAAACTAATGCACGAATTTCCCCCCCAAACTTCATATTCAGTTAGACGTTGACATAAGGTGATGATTATTAGGTTCTGGTGTAAATCATACAATAGGTGGCACTGCTATGCTGCATTTTGCTGGATTTACACGATTTCAGTGATAGTCGTATCTCAAGAACTAATGCACGGAATTTAATCTTTTTTAGAATCCTCATGATGAGCATAAATTGCCGTTTAATTTTGGCACTGTGATAGCGAATTTTGAAGTATTGACCTGTATGAGATAGTAGAAAGTTTTGGGATTGGTACATCCGACTAGTTTCATATTAGAACTATGTTTATGACTTTCATTTCAGCTAAACTCAGAAACGTGTGTACAAACAATACAAATCCGTAATTAGCCTTCCCTATTAGCGCTGACCATTTTGAAACTTGGAAATATAGATTAATTGGCTGCAATTTCCTTTTCAAAATGTTTTATAAACATTACGTGATACTCGTAGTAATAATTGTCTTTCTCAATGTATATGTATAATATTTTTTTAGAGATCTCACGCGAATCCAAGATGGACTTGGTGAAAAAGTGGGCATCTGTATCAGCTTCATTTCGACAACCTTTTTTTGCATTGGCTCCGGTTTATATTATGGATGGAAATTGGCTCTGGTCATTCTCTCCTTGACACCAGTCTTAACTGCAGCAATGGCAGTTATGTCCAAGGTACGGGAAAAAGTTACTCATACTCTTTGTACTTTTTAATTTCTGAACACATAGTCATAAGCAAAGTATTGTAATCATGAATTGAGGACATGAGTTTCAAAACTCCCCTTATCCAAAATTTAAAAAATGGAGTTTTCTCTATCAATCTATTCTATTGGTGAACATGCATCGAAAAAACACTACTGTCTGCAAAAAAAAAACTAGTTTTATCGTGTATATCTGCATTGTAAAATATTGGTTTACAATGAAAACCAATGGTCCCTGTCAGCGGTTTTCGCAATTTCCCGAAATTTGATTTTCTGGATAAGGCGAGTTTTGAAATTCACGTCCTCAATTGTTTGTGCGCATGAGAGTGAACACGATATCTTCTAAGCAATACAACTGACTGCTCTCCCGTTTGGTGAATAGGTATAGTCCACTGTCGCAAGAACTGCATCATGTCAATCAAGAGGAGAACGAAAGAGCTTGGATCTTGCCTCTCTAAACGTTCTTGAACAGCAGTTGAAAACACTAAATATGCATAAATACACTAGTGTGCAAAAATTAAGGACCAATCACAAAATGCTAACTTTCAAATACACGAACACTCAAAAAGAAATAATATTCAAAATAATATTCTCAATTCAATAATATTCTCAAAAGGAAATAATTCGAGTAATTACTATACAGCTAGTCCATATAACATTTCATTCATGTCACACATGGTCGCAAGTGTCACAGTCACTACGGTGAAGCAAAAAAAATAGGAAATTCCAAACATCTCATTATAAGTCTCAAATGATCACTATATGTGACTCCACTGAGACTTCAATGTGACTGCTGCTTTGTGTCGAGTCACCAGGTGACTTTACAATGTAGTTAAATTGTGACTCTCATGTGACTGTCATTTTTAGACTCGATTCCAAAGTCATCAGGAACGTTGCATTATGATAAGTCACCAAATAATATCACATTATAGTCACATGGAGACTTTTCCCAAAACAGCACAATGGTGACATCACAGTAATCTTTCTGTCACCTGAAAGTCATCATGTGACTTTAATGTGACATTATTTGGTAACTTATCACAGTGCAGCGTTCACGATGACTTTGAAATTGAGTGTACAGATGACAGTCACATGAGAGTCGCAATGTAACTACATTGTAAAGTTACATGGTGACTCGTCACAAAGCAGCAGTCACAGTGACGTCTCAATGGAGTCACATATAGTGATCATTTGAGACTCATAATGAGATGTACGAATTTTCCTATTTTTTTGCTTCACCGTAGTGACCGTGACACTTGTGACCATGTGTGACATGAATGAGATGTTATATGGACTAGCTGTGTTGTAGAAATAGTAATTACTCGAATTATATTATTTCCTTATGAGTGTTCGCGTATTCGAAAATGAGCATTTTGTGATTGGTCCTTAATTTTTGCACACCAATGTATGTGTTTACTGCGTGAAATGTAACTCAAACTTACACTATACTAAAAACTAACTAAAAACGTGTTCTGTGAACTGAGCTATCCCGTAAGAATCTGGAGGAGCTAATTCACCCAACTAATCTTTTAGATCGTATGCTCTGGTCTGCCTAGACAGGACATTTTTTTCCCAGTTGGAAAATTGGAACTTATATGAATTATTTACCAATCCCGATTGGAATAATTGTGTTAAAATTAATCTAGTGTAGTTACGTATCCAGCGTTTACTGGATTTACATAACCTGCGATTTAATATGTTTAGCTGATTCATACATCAGATCAAATGCTACGATCAATAAGGTTAGCTGGGTGAATTCGGTCCTCCTGATTCGTCCAGGATATCTCATTTGGCAGAGCATGGGCAACTTCAGCCAACACATCCCTGGTTCGAATGCTGGCCCTGACATTTTTCGCGCAGTTGGAAAATCACAACTTATAAAAGAAGGTGTAATTCATCCTTATCCAAAGTTAAAAATTTTCAGGAATCTAATACTTTTTGTTTATGAACGTAGAAGAAAGTAACGCAGCGTAAGGTCAACCAAGTGAAGTACGAAGGTATTTGAATCTTGCCTACAACGCTTTCTAAATTTTCTTCAACAGCTGTTGTGAACACTACTTTGAATAAATTAGTGTTTCTTGATTAGCATGTAACTCTAACTAAACACTATACTAAACACTTACTTTAAACGTGTTAAATCAAGCAAAAACCAAAAGTTGAATTTTTGTATGAATCCAATATTTTCTATTTATGAATATAGAAAAGAGTAACGCAGCATAAGTTCAAACAAGCTAAGGACGGGAGGATTTGTATCATGCCTACAACGCTTTCTAAATATTTTAGAACAGCGGTTAAGAACACTGTTTTGCGTAAGTCAGTATTTGTGTCATCTAGTTACAAAACCGGCCATCTCCAAAAAATAAAATTTTGGGGGAAAGCTGATTTTTTTGCACACTTAGCCAAAATAAGATCGGAACTAAAACTCTTTAGTTTTATAGTCATAACGACAGGGTATTTGACCCGCTTTTGCATGGTTTATTGTTTCCAGAACGTTTACTTAGAACTTAAAAAAACTGAAAAAACACATTTTCCAATAGAAGCAAAACACTGTATTAAACACTAGTATCGTAAAGGAAATTTTCACCTTGTTATCACCTCCGATTGCGCATGCGTACTATTTTTGTTGTTGTTTATAAAATGTATTTCTATTCAATCAGTCATCTTTTTCCCTTTGAAAATGAACGCGTGTGTGTTCGAAAGATCTCAGGGTTGCATTAAATAATATTTTTACATGCTTGAGTCACCTTTTAACTAGTTATAAGTATTTTACACATTTTCCAATTTTGAGGAAGCGTAAATACTGGTTAGGTTTCTTTAGAAAGACCCCACGGAGGGCACTCCCCCCCCCTCCCCTTTAGGGCCTATATCCCTCGGGCTGATAATTGGCCATCATGAACACAACGAACCAACCAATTTTGAGGAGTTGGCCGGTTTTGCAACTAGACGACACATTTCTATCATAAACCTCTGTTAAGATGTTACTTTACTCAAATGTTTTCTAATGTTAATTCTATGGAAGAATTTTTTTAAGACAGCTCGTTCGCATTTCAATATTTTTGAACGATTTATCTTGCATTGGCTAGCTGATATCGATCTGTAGAAAGGTCATTTTTTACTTTTTCGATTTTGTTTACAGGTTTTTTTTCTTTTTTCAATAAGATAATTTTTCTTTCGGAACCGGTTTTGAATGTGCAAGTATTCTTATAAAATAATCTAGAAAGAAAATTGAAAAAGTAAAAAAACGACCTTTGTATAAATAGACCTCAGATCCACAATACAAAAAAAATCATTTAAAAATATTGAAATGCAATAGAGATATCTTAAAAAATTTCTTCAATGGGATTAACATTAGCGAACGGCTGATTTCGCGTGAGTGAAGTAGTGTTAAGGGGACCGGGAAAGCAAAATTCAACCAAAAAATCGATTTTTACTTTTTTATATTATTAAATAGTTTAAACTTTTATATTTCCAACGATGTGTCACACATGTTTATATATTAAAAAATAAGTGTTGGGATGTTTCATTCTTTTCTAAGAGTACTTCACACCTTAATGGCCCTTTAAATCTTTAATTGACTTTTTCTCAAAGCTTGGATTTTTCCTGTTTATGTTCCTTTTTTTCAATATCTATTAAACTTAAGAACTCATATTTTTTTTAATACTTATATTATGTTATATTGTATAGTTTAACACAGGGATTTAATGATTTGTTGAGAACTATTTATTTTAGGCAGTGAAATCTTACCAAAATGCTAATTTAAAAATGACTTTCAATAAATAATTAATAACTAGCAGGAATGACCGAGCTAAGCTCGGTCAAAATTAGCTTTGTGTTTATATAGATATATTATTCACACTGAATCATTCTTGCTGTTTTAGATGCAATTAGCTTGAGCCTGAGACATAGTGACCCAAAATGACCCACTAATCAAATTTTCTCGAACACGTGACCCATCCCAATGGTCTTTTCGTGCCCGAAAATGGTGAGATACAAAATTTGGTCAAAATCGATTGAGCCGTTCTTTAGATATAATTAGCTTGACCCTGAACCATTATGAGCCCAAAAGGACTCATTAATCGAATTTTCTCGAACACGAGACCCATCCTAATGGTCTTTTCGTGCCCGAAAATGGTCAGATACTAAATTTAGTCAAAATCGATTGAGCCGTTCTTTAGATATAATTAGCTAGACCTTGACCCATTATGACCCAAAATGACCCACTAATCGAATTTTCTTGAGCATGAGACCCATCCCAATGGTCTTTTCGTGCCCGAAAATGGTTAGATACAAAATTTAGTCAAAATCGATTGAGCCGATCATGAGATATAATTAGCTAGATCCTGACCCATTATGACCCAAAATGACCCACTAATCTAATTTTCTCGAACACGAGACCCATCCCAATGTTCTTTTCGTGCCCGAAAACAGTAGGGTGAAAAATTTCGTCAAAATCGTTAGAGCCGTTATCTAGATAAACTTAGCTTGACCCACGGTGACCCGAAAATGACCCACTAATAGAATTTTCTTGAACATGTGACTTAGCCCTTTAGTCTTCTCGTAATCCAAAACTGTAGAATATAGAGTTTAGTGAAAATCGTTAGAGCCGTTTTTTAGATAAAAATAGCTTGACCACAGTGACCCAAAAATGACCCACTAATCGAATTTTCTCGAACATGTGACCCATCCCAATGGCCTTTTCGTGCCCGAAAATGGTTAGATACAAAATTTAGTCAAAATCGACTTAGCCGTTCCTTAGATATAATTAGCTTGACCCTGACCCATTATGACCCAAAATGACCCACTAATCGAATTTTCCCGAACACGAGACCCACCCCAATGGTGTTTTCGTGCCCGAAAACGGCAGGGGGCAAAATTTGATCAAAATCGTTAGAGCCGTTTTCAAGATAAAATTTACATACACACACACACACACAATTTTTGCTCGCATTATAGTATAAGATTAATTTTGAGTTTCACTTAGAAAGAAAATGGTCTGTTAAAATACGTAAATAATGTTATTCTAACTACTCTAAAAAATCTAGACCTCTATCTTTCACCATTTCTGAGAAAAAGGTACATAAAGTTGGTGAATTTAACATGGCGGAGATAGGGCTATCCCGGTCCCCTTAAACAAGGACTACGTGCTAATTTAAAAGACGACGTTTGTCGATCGCAGACTTATCTCGGGATTCTCGAGGTCTCTGAATTTCAATACCGTTATTTTCAAATAATAATTATGACATTATGAAATTATAAAGTACGTAATTTTTTATACAATTAAATTAGGCAGAAATTACTATTCGTAAATAGTGATACTCCAATTAAAGTATCGTGCAAACTCTGGGAAAGTACAATTTCTGCCACCGTCGTCTTTTGAATCAGCATTCGAAGGTTTTTTTTTTTTTTTTTTTTTTTTTTAGAAGTCTGTGGTTTCCGCAGTAGTTATCGAATAATGTAAATGACTTGCCTCATTTCAATCTTTTTCTAGATCCAAGCCACCGTCTCAAGTCAAGAACTTGATGCTTACGGTTCTGCTGGTGCCGTAGCAGAGGAGGTTCTATCTTCAATTAGAACTGTGGTCGCTTTCAGTGGTCAGCAAAAAGAAATACAAAGGTATTTATAACATCAA
Source organism: Maratus speciosus (assembly GCA_963932465.1). Classification (NCBI taxonomy): domain Eukaryota; kingdom Metazoa; phylum Arthropoda; class Arachnida; order Araneae; family Salticidae; genus Maratus; species Maratus speciosus. The sequence continues at coordinate 125,829,992 of OZ010798.1, read as the reverse complement.
AACACCCCGCTCTCACCCATTTTCTATATCGCTATACTAGTCCAGGCAATAGAGACCGTATAGGGACTCTACCTAGCAAAATTAATGGTAGTACTGGAAATCGGCTTTCTAGATGTTTTTTGGGTCGCTGAATCCGAATTTGTAACTTCCCACCAAAATTTCCCCCGGCAACCCCCCCCCCAAATTTTGGTAAAAAGCCCCCCCAAAAAGGTTTTTATTAAAAAATTCATGAATGAATTAGAAAATTCATGAAAAATATATGACATTATGACGTAGGATAAACGGGGAGAGAGGGGGCTGCCTCGGAACATTCCCCGCGCGCTTTTCTCAAAAACCAAATTTTTTCAAAAAAATCAATTTTTTGGGGAGGTTGCCGGGTGAAACTTTGGTGGGAAGTTACAAATTCGGATTCAGCGACCCAAAAAACATCTAGAAAGCCGATTTCCAGTACTACCATTAATTTTGCCAGACAAAATCACCTATTGCCTGGACTTCATCATTTAGTGCATGTTCCGAGGCAGCCCTCACCCTCCCCGTTCATCCTAATTCATAATGTCATATATCCTATTTGTTGCAAATTTTGTCTATTTTCTGAATTTTGTAATGCTTTTCCCCTAAAACAGTAAGAAATTTAAATTAAAAACAACTATTTGGGGGGGTTTCGGGGGGGAAATCTTTGGTGGAAAGTTAAAAATTCGGATTCAGCGACCCAAAAATCTTAAAGTAAACCTTATAGAGAAAGTTCGGAGGGGAGATGGGAGGGCGAATGTAAACGTGTGAGTGGTTAAGTGGAATTGCGCAACTTAGTTTACGCGGCACCGCGCGGATGTTCCGTGTCAGATCCCCCTTCCCCTTCATCCTAAGTCATAATGTCATATATCTAACTTGTTGGAAATTTTGTCTACTTTCTGAATTTCTAGATACTTTTTCTCTAAAACAATAAAAAAATTGATCTTTTTAATAAAAACCTTTTTTTTTTGGGGGGGGGGGGCTTTTTACCAAAATTTGGGGAAGTTGCCGGGGGAAATTTTGGTGGGAAGTTACAAATTCAGATTCAGCGACCCAAAAAACATCCAGAAAGCTGATTTCCAGTACTACCATTAATTTTGCTAGGTAAAATTCCCTATTGCCTGGACTATACTGCGTACACACTAAAATAATTAAGTGAATTTAACTTAAACTAGCAAAAGTCATGCTTTGTTTAGATTCGCGAAGCATTATTTAATAAGATAAATATTTGAAAGTAACAATATATTTTTTTATATTATTCTTGCATCTTTATTAAGCAAAAACGTTATTTTATGTTTTGGCGCATTTTAATTTTAGAAATGTAACTTCAGCCAAATAACTGAGAATTTCCTCGGAATTTTTTATTTATGATATATGACTGGTATAAATAAAAATATTTTCGAAGCAAAATTTTACAAAATATTTATATAACGAATTTAACAATTAATTTTATTTGTTTACAATTCTTTTGCTGCCACTTTACAAAAAAAAAGTATTATATAATTCTTTTAAAATGCGTAAGTATCGTCTGCGTAAATGGGTTCACATAATAAGAATAAATTGTGTATTTGAATTCTTAACACTAAAAAATACTATTTTAATTGAATGTAAATAACTGAACTTTCACAAATTTTAATTCATTAAAATTATGCTGTAATTTTCATAAAAAAGGGTATTTAAAAACTTTCATAAAAGAAATCGCAACTCCATGATTTATTTTTTCTTCTGAAAATAAACGTGCTTCATTTTTTATTTGCAAAAATGCGCCCGTAATTGAAAAACATGTAAAATAAATTAATAAAAAAAAATTAACGTTATTCTGTAAAAATAATAATATTGTGCAAATCTACAGATCATAATTTATTTTTATGTTTTATTTCATGTCAAAATACTGAATAGGTTTTTTTTTTTTTTGCAAAGTGTAGGACAAAATGTAATTTATGTAGCCTAGTAGAGGATTCGCTTCGCTCATTCTAATAATAATAATTAATACAGATGTTACAAGTTAAAAAAATATACATTTTATTTACAGCTTCTTCGTACTTTCCGCCATGCAATTCCCGCGGAAATCGTCGGAGAATATCTATCCTATTGAAATCAGTGTGCGTATCTATGTAACCTCAAAAACTCGGAAACCACAGGGCCCAGGGCTACGAAATGTGGCACATGGGTTGCCGGTAGGGGACCCATGGACGATTGGTGCAAAAAATTTGATTTTATGTAGATTTTTTTTATTTTATGTTTTTGACAAATTTTTGCCTTTTTTCAATTCCTACTATTATTTCACACTCTCCCTATATTTATTTATATTATATTTATTTATATATTTATATATCTTGTTCAAATTTTCAATCGTTAATAAAACTAGGGGATCGTACCCGGGCTTCCCGGGTTAAAGAATATAGGTGAAATCATTTTTCTAATTGAACACTAATAATTTTTTTATATGCAATAATTTTTTTAGATTGACCACTTACATTAAAAAAGCATTTCTAAATATGGAAAATACGAATTATATAACCAAATAAATTTTTTTTAATTTAGCAAAAGCGATATTTTCTTATTAGCCACATGCTAAGGGTTATTTGCCAAGATTTTGCTACTTATGGCATCTTTTTATATTCTGATAATTTCAGAGCTTATACATGTCTGGTAAATTTATGTTTTATTTATATTATTTTATTTATTTATTCATAGGGAAGTTTTTTTTATGGATATTAGCCGTAAGAAAATGATGAACTCTTTTTTTTTTTTTTTTTTTGTTTTAAGGGCAAACGGATTAATCTTTCGTAATCGGATCAGCTCCACGCGATATAGATAAATAAAAAAAATATTTCATGCTTTAAAAGTGTTTTTAAAACCATAGACAATCAGTAAACTGACATGGACTTTGCAAACAAATTCCATTTGAAAAAACAAATCCTATTTGGTGATCTAAAAATTTAAATTGTACGATTACAAATATGTTAGATTTGTGTTTTTCAATATTATTCTTTTATTTGTTTATAAAAGAAGTATTAATTTCGTTAATTTGTCTTTCACAAATTTGTTAGATTGGTGGTTTTTTTAATATTATTTCTTTATTTGTTTATAAAGGAAGTATTAATTTTGTTATGCAAAAATAGTCAGAAACAAATGCTGAAAAAAGTTTGTTGCTTTATGTGCAAAATGTTTATTAGTATTATGTATTGAAACCGGCACGTGATAAGATAAACTTTAAAAAAATCATGCTTAAAAATTATTTTAGAAAATATAATACATCAGTCAATGAATACAGTTTTTAAACAAATTGCATTTAAAAGTAAAATTTTTCCCCTACGCGACGAAAATAGAAAATGTACGATGGTCAGAAGTTTAAAAAATTGCAGTAGCGAAAATTTCAAGACCGAAATTTGATCGTGAAGTGTTGCCCTTCGCAAAATGACGTCAGCGTTACGCACATATACGTTTGTTCTTTATAATATAGATACTTAATCAGTAAAATATAATAAAGATCAGTTATTAAGATGAGGTTATCAATTGAGGCTCTTATGCTTGGATTTCCGGAATGAAAACAGCAATTTTCACATTCTCAAAATTTGCATTCGCACTTCTCATATCCATATTCATCATTTTTTTAATTGTATTTTGTTTGATCATTTAAAATTCATTTTAACTCAAAACTTGAAGTCATGATTGTCAGCAACATCTTTTATGTGAACAGACGCACTCTTTACTTGAGATTCTAATCTCAATTCCGGAGAATACAAATTTCCGTAGTATATGTTTTATAGACGCATTTGTGTTAAAATGTTTAGTTTTATCTAAGAAAATGATCGTTTCTTTTAAATATGACTTCATTTTCACTTATCACTTTTTCATTTTTTTCATAAGCATTTCGCCTAGTGTCTGAAACTTAGTGCTAATGCGTGATTTCAAAAGCTGTATGTCATTTTCCGTTATTATGCCCCTAATATAATATTCTGCTCCTAATGGGATTTTACGCCTCTAAACTCTATACAACAATTTTTATCAAAAATTTTGAATATTTATCAGAAAATAGCATGAATAAAGTTAAAAATACCTCATTATTTCTCTCTTGTCTGCAATAATGAAAGCTATCTAATTTTCCCCATGTTGAAGAAATTTCATAAAATGCTTTTAAAATTAAAATATAAAAGTGGGGATATTTTAAAAAAAAACAGACAGTGCGATCACATCCACAAAGGAAGAGCTTTCAGTTTTAAAAAAATATATATTAGTAAAATTGGTTCAGCAGAAAGATGAGGGAAGATGACTAAAAAACACATTTGTGTTTTAAATATATAGATTATATAAAATTAGGAAAAATTAAATTAAGCAAATTGTGTTATTTTGATAAAATTATAGTAGAATGTCCTAATGAATACCATTAAAATTTTATTATTCGAGATAATTTACGACAAAAACTTTTGGAACACGATATTATTTTAAACCACGAATTAATTGTTTGCTTGTCTAATTCAGCGAAGCAAATCTATCCACGCGAGAATCAAATTTCTGTAATATAAATTGCTATTATTTGCATGCCACCTCTCTTTTATAAAGACACTGTAAATTTTTGTAAAACATTGCGTTTTATCAGTGTGTGATTTCGATTACATTACTTTCAAAAGTGAAGCATTTTCACCTGTGAAGAATTTCAAAGCACTGGGCTGTGAAAATGACGCACTTCTACAAAACATAATTCAGGTTTAAGAATTAAAATACGCACTTTTTTATAAAATGACGTCATTTGCAACCGCTAAAGCAATTCACTTTTACAATTCAGTCTTATACTTCGTCTATAGAAAAGTGTGCATATGACGTCATTATCACGGAGTAACAGACAAATATTATTGGCATAGCCCATATTTTAATTTCAACTTTTTTTTCAGGTTTTATAAGAAAGTGGCAACAAAAAGATACAGTATCTCCTATTTTCGACTATTTTCCGTTTACTTTCAATGACTTTCAATATAAATGAGGTACTTTTGTTCCCACAATAAGAAAAATGGTATTAAAAACTACAAAAAAATTAATATCTCAAAAATAAATTAAGATACAGCTTTCAAACAAATTCCATTTAAAAGAGCATTTTTTTTTCTTATACGACGATGTAAAAATTTAAAATATGCGATGTTTAGAAGTTAAAAAAATTGCCGTAGAGTAAATTTCAAAACCAAAATTTTATTTCAAATTTCAAAGTGTTGCCATTTGCAAAATGACGTATGCGTTACGCACATATATGTTTGTCCTTTATAATATAGATACTCATTATTCATCCTATCAAGTTGAAATACATTTTTTAAAACTTGTACTGGATAACAATTGATGCTAATGCAGTTTTTTCAAATATTAATTAACTAATTAAATTTTAATTAATTAATTTTGGCTTTCATGGGAAACAAATGGGCGGCCATTGGTTATTAAAGATCAATGAAAGTATTTTCAATAAGGAGTTACCATAGGGGGGACCCTTTTCTGTCGCCAAATACCTCCAAGTTTGTCGCCAACTTGGCGATATATCGCCAAATTTGGCGGTCAAAATGAGTCATCAAAAGTGACGCCAACTTGGCGATATCTCTAATATTTCGCTAAATTTCCATAGACTTCCATTATAAACCTACTTGCTTATAGAGAATCAACCAATTGAGATATTTTAATGCAACAAAAACTAATATTAGCTTAAGGGATTATATTAAATTTTTCTTTGATGGCCTAAGTAGGAATTGACTTTAAAAACAAAATTTTTATATTACTTGTTTATGGTGAACCCGTAATCGCACGAGTTCTAATCAGTTCTAAATGTTTACTGCAATGTGAGATATACATATTAGTACACCGTACTGCAATACTAAGAAGCTGTAGCTGATATTACGATAATTCTTTTGCTATACATGCAGATAATTAGAGATTATTTAATTGCGCTTAATTGTTATCTTTTTTTTAAATAAAGAAAAACATTTTACCATAAAAATCAAAAGAACTTTTTACTCTACTTGTTCCCTTATCCCAAAGATGTCGTTTTATAGTCTGCTGCCATAGCAACATGATAAATTACATTTCATTTAAAAAAATGAACAGCAGTAGAAAAATATTTTTTTTAATCGGATATTTATTTTTAATTTTGGTTTTAGAATTGAATTCATGAACTCCTGTACGTAGAACGGGTTAAACAACTAGTTTTTATTATTAATTGTTGTTCCATTCATACAAATGCGTCACTTCGTTTGGAATGGTTGAGTCTATAATTATTAAGGTAGCTGAAAGTAGAAGCAGTGCCTTGAATTGAACTTATGTAGAGAAAAATATATTTAACTGCCGTTCCATTTATTTTAATACGTCACTTTGTTCACATACGTCACTTTCATTTTAAATGCGTAGCTGGACAGTAGTACAACTAGCAGTGTTTCGGATTAAACTTGCGTGGAGGAAAATATTTAACTGCCGTACCATTCATTTTAATACGTCTTTTTGCTCAAGTTTTCAGGATATTTAAACATATATTATTATGTGCAAATGCAATCAAGTATGTAACGATGCACTATCATATAATATCCCCCATATATGGTTAAATACCCTGAAAATAAATCCTGAAAACTAGAGCAAAGAGACGTATTAAAATGAGTGGTACAGCATTAAATATTTTCCTCAACGCAGGTTTAATCCGAAACATTGCTACTACTACTACTGTCCAGTTACGCATTTAAAATTAAAGTGACTCATTAAAATAAATGTAACGGCAGTTAAATATATTTTTATTAGATGTAAATTTCCAACTGGGCAAAAAATGTCGGGACCAGGAATCGAACCCGGGACCTCCTGGCTGAAGCCGCCAGTGCTCTGCCATCTGAGCTATCCCGGACGATTCTGGACGAACTTTTTCACCCAGCTAACCATGAGGATTACAACATCTGGTCTGAAACCTGGTTCAGCTCAACAGAATAAATCTCAGGTAATGGAACTCCAGAAAACGCTGGATACGAAATTACACTAGATTAATATTAATACAATTATTCTAATTGGTAAACAAATCATATTAGATGTAAATTTCCAACTGGGCGAAAAATGTCGGGACCAGGATTCGAACCCGGGACCTCCTGGCTGAAGCCGCCAGTGCTCTGCCATCTGAGCTATCCCGGACGATTCTGGACGAACTTTTTCACCCAGCTAACCATGAGGATTACAACATCTGGTCTGAAACCTGGTTCAGCTCAACAGAATAAATCTCAGGTAATGGAACTCCAGAAAACGCTGGATACGAAATTACACTAGATTAATATTAATACAATTATTCTAATTGGTAAACAAATCATATTAGATGTAAATTTCCAACTGGGCGAAAAATGTCGGGACCAGGATTCGAACCCGGGACCTCCTGGCTGAAGCCGCCAGTGCTCTGCCATCTGAGCTATCCCGGACGATTCTGGACGAACTTTTTCACCCAGCTAACCATGAGGATTACAACATCTGGTCTGAAACCTGGTTCAGCTCAACAGAATAAATCTCAGGTAATCGAACTCCAGAAAACGCTGGATACGAAATTACACTAGATTAATATTAATACAATTATTCTAATTGGTAAACAAATCATATTAGATGTAAATTTCCAACTGGGCGAAAAATGTCGGGACCAGGATTCGAACCCGGGACCTCCTGGCTGAAGCCGCCAGTGCTCTGCCATCTGAGCTATCCCGGACGATTCTGGACGAACTTTTTCACCCAGCTAACCATGAGGATTACAACATCTGGTCTGAAACCTGGTTCAGCTCAACAGAATAAATCTCAGGTAATGGAACTCCAGAAAACGCTGGATACGAAATTACACTAGATTAATATTAATACAATTATTCTAATTGGTAAACAAATCATATTAGATGTAAATTTCCAACTGGGCGAAAAATGTCGGGACCAGGAATCGAACCCGGGACCTCCTGGCTGAAGCCGCCAGTGCTCTGCCATCTGAGCTATCCCGGACGATTCTGGACGAACTTTTTCACCCAGCTAACCATGAGGATTACAACATCTGGTCTGAAACCTGGTTCAGCTCAACAGAATAAATCTCAGGTAATGGAACTCCAGAAAACGCTGGATACGAAATTACACTAGATTAATATTAATACAATTATTCTAATTGGTAAACAAATCATATTAGATGTAAATTTCCAACTGGGCGAAAAATGTCGGGACCAGGATTCGAACCCGGGACCTCCTGGCTGAAGCCGCCAGTGCTCTGCCATCTGAGCTATCCCGGACGATTCTGGACGAACTTTTTCACCCAGCTAACCATGAGGATTACAACATCTGGTCTGAAACCTGGTTCAGCTCAACAGAATAAATCTCAGGTAATCGAACTCCAGAAAACGCTGGATACGAAATTACACTAGATTAATATTAACACAATTATTCTAATTGGTAAACAAATCATATTAGATGTAAATTTCCAACTGGGCGAAAAATGTCCGGACCAGGATTCGAACCTGGGACTTCCTGGCTGAAGCCGCCAGTGCTCTGGCATCTGAGCTATCCCAGACGATTCTGGTCGAACTTTTTCACCCAGCTAACCATGATGATTACAGCATCTGGTCTGAAACCTGGTTCAGCTCAACGGAATAAATCTCAGGTAATGGAACTCCAGAAAACGCTGGATACGAAATTACACTAGATTAATATTAACACAATGAAAAGTTCGACCAGAATCGTCTGGGATAGCTCATATGGCAGAGCATTGGCGGCTTCAACCAGGAGGTCCCGGGTTCGAATCCTGGTCCGGACATTTTTCGCCGAGTTGTAAATTTACATCTAATATGATTTGTTTACCAATTTGAATAACTGTGTTAATATTAATCTAGTGAAATATATTTTTCTTTACATAAGTTCAATCCAAGGCACTGCTACTTCTACTTTCAGCTAACTTAATAATTATAAATTCTCCCACTCCAAACGAAGTGACGCATTTGTATGAATGGAACAACAATTAATAATAAAAATATTCTCTGACGATGGGCGCGGGAATTGCAGGCCGAAAGTACTAAGAAATTGTAAACAAAATGTATATTTTTAACTTGTAACATCTATATTATCCTTATTATTGCCATATTTTAAGTAAAACTGTCAGTTTTTAAAAGCTCATATTGTGTATTTTGTGAATTTAACTCTTTCTAAAACAAATACTAGTACAATTTTTAACAAAGTTTCGGAAACGAACTACTAAAATTTCATTAATTTTGAATTATATTTCATGTGTCACTGTTTTCTTCGGATTTATTCAATTAAACCAAAGTCTTCATAATTAACACTTTACAGGCTTATTAGTATATTCCATTATTAATTTAATATGAATGATTAAAATCTTTATTAAAAACAGTGGAAATATTCAACATATATTGAAAATAAAAATTTTATAACAATTGTTCATTGCACTGTTACAACCACAAAAATAAATTTTTGAATAAAATCATAAGACAAAACGCAATTTTTCACCTGGATTCAAACATAAAACATATAATGTGAACTTTAAAAAATTCACAGTCTTACTTAAAAGGCGATTAAAATAATGAAAAAAATGTTACAAATTAAGAATGTACATTTTATTTAAAACTTCTTAGTACTTTCAAGCTTTACAAGCTCATCATCAGAGAATATTTTAATAACTAAATGTTGTTTATTTATACACATACGTCACTTTGTTTTGAAAATGAGAGAGCCAATAATTATTAGAGTTGAAAGTAGAAGTAGCTGTTTTTTGGATTAAATTTAATTGGAGAAAATATATACTATTAATAACTGCAGTTCCATTTTTTTTTACATCACTAATAATAATATTTATTTTCTCAAATTAAATTTAATCCACGAAACTACTACTTCTACTTTCAACTCTAATAATTATTGGCTCTCTCATTTTCAAAACAAAGTGACGTATTTGTATAAATAAACAACATTTAGGTATTAAGATATTCTCTGATGATAAGCTTGGAAAACTTGAAAGTACTAAGAAGTTTTAAATAAAATGTACGAATTTTTAATTTCAGTGTTTCGTTTTATGTTGAAGCCAATATATTAAATATAAACTTACGGTTTATATGTCTGCCTGTGCTCTAACTCATGTAAATATATTCAAATTGACATGTAATTTTTTAGTGTTAGTGCTGTTTCATATAGAGTGTTCAAGATTGAAAATGAAGTGTGTATAGCGATTATAGCTCATTTACAGGGCCACGCAAGTGATTCAGTTACATTATAATCTAAAGAATAAAATAGTTTGCGATGTATTTTATTTAAATTGCTTATTTAGATGAATCAATTTATTGTATAAACAAAAGTAAAAAGATGCGTTAAGCATAGATTATGAAACACTTTCCAACGCATTTAGAATTGTATAATATAAAAAAATTACAGTTTAATACCGTAAAAAAAAAAAAAATGTCTAAATAAACAATTTCAACACATAACATATTTAAAAACACAATTTCACCAGCTCCCGTCAAAAGAAAAAAAAAAAAACCAAGTAAAAAAAATCATGCGTACAGCATAGATTATGAAACATTTTCCAACATTCCCTGAAAGCTTTAACGAAACTTCGTTACTTAGGGAAATAGGGTAAATAAGATAACTAAGTAAACATTTAAAAATCTGATTTCAGTAGTTACCGCCCATAGCCAGGTATGTATTCCAATTCTTTTGAACAGCCCTGCATTCGATCTGTATGTTGATGTATATAATATATAATGGGAAAATTTAATTTAGCAAGAAAATGGAAAACAGGTTGAAATTCATCTTTCAGCAATTTATACTAATAGATGGAAACATACTTGAATACTTTTGTAGAGCCCTGTATATTACCTAGTACCTTTATTACATGCCACTATTTAGCTAAAATTTAATTCAAAATAAAACATGCTTAAAATTAATCAAATTACATTTCCAGAAATTATGACCCATAGACGACCATGTATCCAACTCTTTGTGTGGCCCTGTATATCAGTTTATCCATATTCTACAAATATTTCTTAGTACACTAAATTCAGTTCAGCGTAAAAATGCATAACTCCTTTAAAACCCACCTTTAAGCAATTTATGCTCATACTCAGTAACCTTTAAGAATTCATTTCTGTAGCTCTGTATATGAACTATAGCATTTATACGCACTTTATAGTATGCATAAATATAGTGAACAAGTAGGTAAGTGTGATCTCAGATCGCACAGAGGGTTTCGTTTAATATTCCTTTCAAAACACTTTATCCTTTAAAAAATTTGTTAGTTCCAAATTTCGCAACCAGAAACGCACTCTATTCTAAACAAACCTCTATCCGAACGAAACTCCGTTTTATAGACTATCCGTAGATATGTTAGTCGAGGGGATTGGGCCGATAGCACCCGAGATAAGTAGTAGCCCCCTGGCGGTAAAAAGTGGAACTAAAATATGTAAGGCTATGGTGCATAATATGAAAGAATGGTCAAAGGGGTGTCGGAAAAAGTTGGAAAAGTGCTCCCCGTGTGAAAAGGGCGGAGGTTAGAAAAGGTATTCAACTATACGTATGCAAAAATTCATGTCTCCAACTTAATTAGGGGCTTTCTTAGAAATAATTGCTTAAAATACATATGTGGTAGCTCAAAGGGTTAAATGTAAGACTTTTTCAAGATTTTATGATTTGTCGCCTGGCCTCAAGTGTTTTGCTATAAGTATGCAAAATTTCAAATCTCCAATTTAATAAGGGGCTCAATTAGAAAGAATTGCTTAAAATACGCATGTGGGAGCCCAAAGGATTAAAGGTACGTTTTTTTTTTTATTTTTATGATTTGTTGTATGATATGTGGTGTTCAGCTATAAGTATGCAAAATTTCACGCCTCCAACCTAAATAGAGCTCACTTATAAAGAATTGTTTAAAATACACATGTGGGAGCTCAAAGGGTCAAATGTACGGATTTTTCAAAAATTTTATAGTTTGACATTTGATGCGAAGTGTTCAGCTGTAAGTATGCAAAATTTCACGCCTCTAACCTAATTAGGGCTCACTTAGAAATAATTGATTAAATTACACATGTGGGAGCCCAAAGGGTTAAATGTACGACTATTTCAAACTTTTATGGATTGTCATTTGATGTGAGATGTTCAGCTATAAGTATGCAAAATTTCACGCCTCCAACCTAATTAGGGCTCACTTAGAAAGAATTGATTAAATTACACATGTGGGAGCCCAAAGGGTTAAATGTACGACTATTTGAAACTTTTATGGTTTGCCATTTGATGTGAGGTGTTCAGCTATAAGTATGTAAAATTTCACGCCTCCAGCCTAATTAGGGGATCACTTAGAAAGAAATGTTTAAAATACACATGTGGGAGCCCAAAGGGTTAACTGTACGACTTTTTCAAAATTTTATGATTTGTCGTATGATGCGTGGTGTTAAGCTATAAGTATGCAAATTTTCAAGTCTCCAACATGTATAGATTCTGAGAACGGGCTCTGTGACAGACGGACAGACAGACAGTCAGACAGAGGAGCGAGACGAATATTGTTTCGTCAGAGGAATGAAACCCTAAAAAAGCGCATACCCTAATTTAAAATGCATTTCTAGCAATCATTACTAATATACAGTAATTCGGATACAATATAGTATCTGAATCTTTTCACATACACCGCAAACAATTTCCCCTATACCATTATGAACGGAATTCTTTTGTGTGGCCCTGTAAATGAATAATAACTATTCTTTGCATCATATATTCTACAAAATGTATATTTTAGTGCACTTGATAAATGCATATGAATTTTATTATGTTTGAAAGGATGTAACAGCATTTAAAACCATTTTAAACGATTTTTTCCCATAGGCCGTAATGTAACGGAAAAATTTGACTGTCCCTGTAAATGAACTAAACATGCTAGAAACTTTATTTGAAATAGGGATCGTGCTATGGTAGAGGTCACTAACATCCAAAAATTTCAGAACGATCCGACTATATTTACGAGAGTTAGAGCGCGGACAGACGGCCAGACGGACAGACGGACAGACAAACCGAAGTCGTAAACACTTTTCAACTTTGTTGGAAAGTGTTAAAAATGAATTTCTTGCGCAGCGCTGTATATGGTGACTTATCATATAATACATAATATGCTAAAATTTAGTTCAATTAAACACATATTAATTCAATTAGCACAGCTGGATCAACACTCCAACCATCACTAAACGGAAATGTAGTTCAGATGTTTTTGTGAAGCCCTGTATGTGGTGTGTAGAATTTATACACACTAAAAAATATATTTTTAAGAAGTTTAATTTAAAAACGCGTACCACAAAAGAAAACGCACTTCCAGCAATTATTGTTCATAGAGAGTACTGTACCCGAATTATTTCGTGTGTCCCTGTATATCAATCATAAATGCTTGCACATCATATTTTATAGTAAATATCTTGCAGTGCACCTCAGAGATACTTATCAGTTCCAATATGTTTGAAATAGTGTAACATAAATAAAATACACCGCAAACGATTTTTTCCGTAGACCGCAATGGAATTCTTTTGAGTGTACCTGTAATGAAACGATCCATACCATATCGTATAGTAGGCATCTTGTACTGCACTTCAGTGACATAGGGCGATTCCATCGTAACTGACGTAACATTTTATCATCGAATTTTGTTTTCAAATCTATGTTGAAAATTTACTAATAAAGCTAGACCAAATTTTTACAATTTAAAATATTTCTTACTAACAAGGAAGGCCTCCATACTGGGCATACTCGGGATATTTTGAAAAAATACCAATTAAACTACTTATGTATGTAATAAAGGATCAGTCAAATTTAGCGGCGGAATTACAGTAGAAAGTCTGTAAAAAAAAAAAAAAAAAAAAAAAAATACTTTCGAGTATTTGGCTCGAAAAGACGAAAGCGTCACGCGATTTGGGTAGCAATACTTTTCCTCGCCAAAAGCAAATGATTTTAATGCATCTGAAAATTGATGTTTGTTAATTGATTTTTAGAATGCGTGTAAAAAGTATTTAATGAATTTAAGCATAAACAATGAGAGAGTTTAATAAATACATTTTTTCGTATTACATATTTATGTTGCTTGTTACTTAATGTTATTACTTTAAAAACAATTTCATCTATAAAAAATACTTTCATATATTTAAGCGTATTCCAAAATAAAGGCAAGATTCATTTAGCAGTTATTTATTTCAAACCAAGGAATTCGTCGTTTCCATAGCAACAAAATTGAACCGACAGCGCTCAATTGGACTTAATTTTGAGATAATGAAACAATTTTAATTTTGTTTTAATTCATAAAATTTGATATTTAACTTTCATTATAAAGACATATATGACAAAACTATAGCTAAATCAAACTAAAACTGACAAAACTACAGTTATTTAAGTTACATTTATTTAAACCAGTTCAATATGAAATATTTTTATCTTAAAGAGTATTCGAAATGAAAAAGAATTTTTCGAAATTTCATTTTATCGCCAACCGATGATAAATCGCCAAATAAACGAAAATTTCATTATTTTTTTACGAACGTTCTATCGGGGTTCCGCCAAAAAAATATTTATAACCATATATATCAACATGAGACGAACACCCTGTAATTTTTTCAGATTTGTCTGAATATGCCCGTATGGAGACCTTCCTTGTAAGTTCTTAATACCCAAATACCTGCAGATTATTTCAATCTCTCTTTGAGTCCCAAAAATTGCAATTCAAAATTCTGTAACTGACGTAACATAAAATAGACAAACATTTTTTCTGCCTTCATTGAAGTGTAAAAATTATCAAAACTATCCCGTTAAAAAAAGTGATTTAATGTTCTCAAGAACACGAAGTAATGCCAAATTATTACAGTAACTTGTTTAATTAATTTCTGAATAATAAAAAAAGAAAAAAAATGGCATTTACACGTGTAACTGGCGTAACTTTTAGTGTGTAACTGACGTAAAATTATGACTTTACAAAGACAATAATGGTACTTAACTTAGTTTGTAAACAGTAATTTACAATGCCTTTTTATTAGGATTTTTCTATAGAATATAAAAATATCAAGTTTTCCAATCATACTCTTAAATTAAACATATTATAAATTTGATTCTCTCTCAAAAATGATGATTTTCTGTGGAATTGCCCTGTATATAAATTTCAATGAGTTTGAAATTGTGAAACGTTATTAAAAATCACCGCAAACAATTATTCTTCATAAGCCGTAATGTAACGGAATTCTTTTGAATGTCCCTGCAAAGGAACTGTAACTGCTACAAGCTTCATTTTCGATACCCAATATGCAACAGTGAATATATATTACACATATAAATTTCATGGCGATCCGACTATATTTATGCAAGTTAGAGCACAGACAGACAGACGCAGACACAAAGCAAAATCATAAACACTTTTCAACTACGTTGAAAAATTTAAAAAATGAAATTTCTTGATAATATTCCGTTAGTGATGGAAAGTGTTTCATAATCTAAACCTCAGGCATAATGTTTCGTTATATTTTTGAAAAGGGGGTGGGAAGACATCAAATAGTGTTGCTGCTGTTATATTTTGCTTATTTAGATGCCTCTTATATGAAATAATTCACTTTAGCAACACGTGATATGCTTGTCAACTGAAGATTAAATACTACTCGCTGCTCTATTTGTCATCCTTATATCCCTTCATCATATTTATCTGCTACATTTTGTTCCATTTGTGATTATTTCCTTTTTATTTCAGTTGTTTTTGGTATCATCCACATATTAAAATGTTTATGATTGTCAATATTTTGAGATTTCTTAGTGTGTTCTATTTGCCAATAAGCTTTACTTTCATGTATGTTTTAGTATAACAATTAATGTATAATATTATTAAAATGTATAATATTATTATTATAATCTTTATTTGGAAATTTTGTTAATATTGCACTGTTAAAAATTTCTGTAAAAACACAGAAAAAAAAGCGAGACTCTGTAAATTTAGACTAGTTCTTGGTTAAATGCATTCTATTGAGTTTCTCGATCACCATTTTACAGACATTTCCCTTACCTTATATCTAATTCCTTGTAGGGATTTCCATGTCTTTATTTAAAGATATTTTTATCTTTGTTTAAACTTATAATTAAAATTACACACTTTTAAAATTCTTTTCCAATGTTATTAGACATTTTAAAGAAGAAAAATTAGTTTAATTTTTTTTTTTAACTTAGAATATTTTAGAAAGGGAAAAATCATCTCCTCGGAGATAGTGGGGATTTTTATCGACAATCACTTTGCAGTTGTTCCCTTCTAGGCCAGTAAAAATAGGATTTTTCTAACCGAAAATTCGCGGAAAGCTGGAAATTGTTTTAATCACTTTGTTTTACATCCAAATGAAGGGATTTGAAGTTTGTCCCATTTTTCCTGTTGAGCTTTAGACGTGGCACCACAAAAACCTCAAAATTTTTGGACTTTTTCAAGTATTTCGCAAATAACTCAAAAACTGTTCACTCTACAGGAAGAGTTCTAGTTTATAAATTGTAGACCATAAAATTCTGCGTCGATTGAGTACCACAGACTAAAACTTCTCCCCAAAATAAGCGAGATATGATAGATCAAAAAAGTACTTTTTTCCAATTTTTTCTAAAAAATCTCATAATTTTTTTTTTAATCTCATGTATAAAATATTAGAAAACAATATAATAATAACAGAAAATCAAGAAAATTAATTTATTTAAAAAAAATTAGCATATAAGCAATTCTGATAAAATCAACTCAAGTTACTTGAGGGAAATACAGGGAAATCGAGTTTGGAGCGTTTTTTTTTTTTTTTTTTTTTTTTTTTTTTTTTTTTTGCTGGACCTTGATTTGCCCGTTCTTCTTCCTCCTGCACATGGAAGGCATCCTCGTCCATATCTACTTTTTCGTCGTATCCGGTTTGTGAGTCTTCTTCTTCTGCGGTATTTGTGCACGACGCACCTTTACAGTGGTAACATATAATTGAGCATTTAACACCGTTCTTCGATGCACATTTGCATGATAGAGTGTTTTTAGAGGCTCTGGTGTTGCAGCTATATCGTTCACGGTGTTTGGAAGTATACCATGTTTGAATTACTCCCAACCCCAATCAGTGTGTTTCATCACCCTTCCATTCCAGATGTTGATCTGAAGAAAAACTCTGTATGAATGTTATTTGGCTGCATCTTCAGTTGGCGGCAGAGAAGAGAGGTTAAATTGGGTCTTCATAAGATGTTTTGCAAATGTGTTGTATCGCAATTTGTGCAGTGTTGTGGATTCGTCATACTGGAGATTGTATATGTATAAGGTGGCAATAAATTTCTTCCCCGCATCACTTACTTCTTCAGGCGTAGCATATTTGTTATTAAAGACAGTTGGAACATCCTGTACGTGAGCATGATTTTCCAAAAGCTGGACGAATTTCAGTTTTTACCCTGCTGAAGAAGGCCGATATAGAATCACAGCCACTAAAAGCATGTAGAAATAGGACGTTTTTCTTCACAATCGGAGAGTACTTGGAACTTAATGGTGAATATAAAACATTTCCCGACTCTCCTTTCCCAGGTTTCAAGAAATATATCGTAGATGAGGTGGGAATAAATGTAGTCAAAAGCACAAGAAGATCAGTATCTTCCCCAACTATGATGACACGTTCTGAATGCTGATCAAGTTGGCTGGCTTCCATCACGATGCTAGTATCTGCATCCTCGACAGCTTGTTTTACAGTTAAATTGTGTTCCTCCAATTTTCCAATGAGCATTTTTATTAAACGGCGTTTATTCCCTTCATTTGCAAGGAAGTGCTCTTTTTGCATTGTGAGCGTCGTATTTTCGTTAAAGTCAACACTTGCTGCAATGTATTTATTTTTTCGACGGAAGCGCTCAGGAGACTTGGTGCCATGTTCTAATGATTCTTCTGGGTAACCATCAAAAACAATTGTTGCAGTTTTACCGTAGTTGTTTTTCAAATATCCAATGTACTTGGAAATAATTGGAGAACTTTTCTCTTAGCTCCCAACTCACTCGATGAAGGAGGAAGCCACCATCAATCACATGGACAGTTTTTATGGTTTGTTCTAAATTATTAAGGGGATGAAAAAATTGTAAAATACCGATTTTCGCGTTTTTCTCATCCCAAAGTTATCAAACAGAGAAGTCGGAAATGGAGCCAATTCATACTCAAAGAACTTTCTAAGTTCTTCCTCTAATTTCTTATGGAAAGAAATTCGGCGAAAAATAGTCCTGGATCGACGGATACCTCCTCATCATGGATTTTAACAGCACACATGAATCTTTTCATTGGAGTTACTCGATTGTATCTCTTGAACTTCACATGACCAAAATCACCACCAATGGCAATTTTTATACTTGCAACTCCAATCTCTTTGGCTAGATGACAATTTATTTTACCGCCACCAATCACTCCTGTACTCAGACACTATTAGTGTTTGTTTAATGTAACACTAGGATTGGGTTAAGGTTTCAAAATTGTAATCATAAGCGCAAATATACGTGTGAGTACATTTCGTTTGGTTACATGAGCACTTCAAAAGAACAATTTTCTGAGATTTTTTAGAAAAAATTGAAAAAATGCATTTTTTTAATCTATCATATCTCGCTTATTTTTGATAGATTTTTTAGTCTGTGGTATTCAATCAACGCAAAATTTTATGTTCTACTATTTTTAAATTAGGACTGTTTCTGTAGAGTAAACGGTTTTTGAGTTATTTGCAAATTACTGAAAAAAGTCCGAATTTTTTTAGGTTTGTGTGGTGCCACGTCTGAAGCTCACTTGGAAAAATGGGACAAACTTCAAATCCCTTCATTTGGATGAAAATAAAGTGATTAAAACGATTTCTAGCTTTCCGCGAATTTTTGCATAAAACGGCCCTTTTTTGAGCTAATTTTACTGGACTATTCACCATATATCAGAAACTTGGCAATATTAAAAGTAAATTGCATAGTATCAATATAATGCTGTTATTATTATTATTTCATAGGTAAATTCGTCATAAAAAAGGGGTCATAAGAAATATATTAGTCTTTTAGAAACATATTACACAAAATGAATAAAATAAAGAAAACGTAAAAAATCACTTTTAAAAAATCAATTATATTTATTCTGTTTATTTCCCTCTTATTTCTCACTAAAAAATTCTTTTAAAAAATATTAGCACATTAAAAAATAAATAGTATGCGACCATTTCGAAAAATTCTCTAAAGCATTATTGTTGTAAAAAATGAATTAGATTCATTTTTTTTATTAGTTAAACTAGTTAAAAAATAAAAATTGATTAAAAACAATAATAGGTATTATGTATCGGTCTAAATAATATAAAATAAACCGTTTACGAATTTTCTAACGAATATATTTGAAGCGAAATCTTTGAAAAGCAGAATAGATTTTCCCCCGCTGAATGACAAAAGACATACTTTGTACTCAATGCCAACAGCTCCTATAACCCAGTCAGTAAGGTGTTCCTCTGCTATCTCGGAGTCCGGGGTTCAAACCCCAGGACGGCCAGAATCAAGTTGTGTAAATATTAAATGACGCAGCAGTTCAAATTTACTCGGAAAGTTCAACTTCTTTGAAGCTCACTGAATACTGAGTGATTCACGAATTTTGAAAACCAAATTAAATTATTATCATTAAAAGTAAATTTACAGAGTCTTGTGTATTTTTAACGATGTTAATTTACAGAGTCTACTATAAATTTACCGTATAACTTCTCTGTAATTTAACAAAATCTCTGTTTTCCTAATCTCTGTAATTTTACCTAAGACTTAAGATAATGGATTACCCGTAGATTCTCTGTAATTTCACAGAAAATTTTTTAACAGTGATGTTATATGAACTAGTCAGAAAAATTTTGATTCAAAAGTATTTTATACAAACATATGTATATACTATACTGTGCAATCCAAACGTTTCTGGATGAATGTAATACAGAGTGTCTTAGAAGATCCCGTACTGACGACATATGCATTTATTATTCGCAAAACAACAAACCTTAAAACGACTACTTTTATACTAATGATAAATGCACTTCTAACATCACGTGGGAAAAAATACTAAACTTACATTTATAATAAACGTTCAAGATGTCCACCCGTTTCTAGGAGGCAAAGTTGAACACGTTTGCACATGTTTGTAGAAACGCTATTTAACATGTTGGGAGTGACTTCTTGTATCCTTTGAATAATGGAAATTTTCAGGCCATCTATTGTTTGAGGATTATTTGCATAAATTTCGTTCTTTAAATATCCTCACAGAAAAAAGTCCGGTATGTTCAGATCAGGGGATCGAGGTGGGCAAAGATTTTTTGAGATGAGTCAATCGCCAAAAAATTCTTCAAGCATATCCATGTTTCATCACATGTATGGCATGCAGAAAGGCTGGTGTAACAACTTTCGGCCTTCTACTCCTGTGCTTGTCTTCCACCAAACCTGTATTACGAATCGTCGAACGAGCTGATATAGCGTATCCTTACTCGCTATTGAATACTTGGATATTTATTTCTCCAAACCTCTTTGCACCTTTCCTATGATTTACACTCAAAAGAAGGTTCGATCAGAGCAATTGTCTGAATGCGTGATAAACTCATTTCACTATGAAGAACAGAATAACATAGGATTTTATTCTCGCACCAACTAAGCGCGAAAAGAACCAAACAATAAAAACTCAAGAATTGATGCAATGATAAGCAGACGATAAAATTTAATATTTCAAAAAAATAAATAAATAAATAAATAAAAGTTTAAAAAAAAAACATATTTAAATAATTCTGAATTTGTTTTCGTGTAATATTCAATAACTAAATTGGCAAACAAAATTAAAACGCCAAAAAAAAAAAAAAAAACTAAATAAATAAAAAAGAAATTTAACAAATTACAACGACCATTTGCAAAATGATTTTTTCAAAGACTAAAATTTAAGACATAAAAAATCGCACGGAGTTGACCATACATTACGTACGCCATGGATTAAACATTAATATTCCTGGACCCATCATGTACAAATTTTAAAAGAAATTTCAGTTTTAAAATTTTCGATACTGTAAATTTTTAAACTTCTACGAACTGGTCATACATTATGTACGCCATGGATTAAACATTAATATTCCTGGACCCATTTTAAATGAAATTTCATTTTTAAACTTCTAAACATCCCACAATATTACTTTTTACACCGTCGTATAGAAAAAAAAAATGTACTTTTAAATGCAATTTGTTTGAAAGCTGTATCTCAATTTTTTTTTTTGAGTTACTAACTTTTTGTAGTTTTTATTACTTTTTTGTCATAGTTACAACAGAAGTATCCATTTCTGTTGAAAGTAAAGGTAAATTACAGATTACTGTATAGACCAACCAGAAAACGAATAAAATGCGGGATTCAACTAATAAAACGCTTCAGATATATTTTTGATTTCCTACCCTGACCGAGGACAATAACCATTTTTTCAAATGGTTAAAAAAAATCACGGACAGTGAGTTCTTTTAAGTTGGAGCACGGGATCTAATAGGACACACGGTATAATCACACATAACAAATAATTCTGTTTCGAACAAAACACACCTTATTAGAATAATTGAAATCAAATATGTACGTGAAAGAAATAAGTTAAATTTTAATAAATAGAAATTGTGATTCCAAATAGTTGGTTCTGATCCGCTGGTTATTTTTGATTTAGGCTAGTTTATAGATATGCACATGAAAGGATAAAGATTAACCCCTTTTTTAAAACTTAAATTTAAAATTAAAATTCAAAAGTTTAAAATTAAATGTTCCAGCTATTATTTTTTAACTTTAATTCTGAAGATTAAAGGTAAAGCTGTCTTGCCCCTGATAACTTTCTTTTTCCAGCCTAGCACTTATTACTTTCAAATCTCATTTTCGGACGATCCTTAAGATTAAATTTGCTAGCCTAGTGCTTTTTGCAATAGTTTGCGGTTAGTGTTAATGTGGTTGAGCAAGCCTAATTCTGTCAGTCTGAGCCCGGACAATCAGTCAAGAGCTCTTCTTCCAATAAAATTAAAGTTCCGCCCTTTTTTGACAATTCTGCCCTCTACCGGAAATAATGTAAATAACCCCTTTTCATAGGCGGGAGCAAACTTTTCCAGTGTTTTTTTTAACACAATGCTTTGCTAAACAAACTTACGCCGCTCAACAGGGGCATTCGCTTGAGCATTCGCTGGGAGCATTCGCTGGGGGTTTCGGGGAGCATTCGCTGACAACTGAGGCTTAATTTATAAAGGCAAAGTGCTCCCTCTCATTCAAACGCAATAAAATGTGGTTTTTAACAAAAAGACGGGAGATTCAACAATGAAAAAGATATAAGGAGATAAGATCGAACTTGAAGGAAATTTCCCCCTCCTGCAGAATGTCCAGCAGTATCCTTGTAAAGCTATTAAAGATGAAAAACAGCGCGTTACCACAAGAAAAGACGCCGGCACCGAAAGTAGTTCAATGTTACGTCTATTTTTACCTTAAGAGCTCAGCCCAGCTGGACCTGATTCCATAAAGGAGTTGTAATAATAAGGAACAATAAATCAGGTCCCAACAGACTTTCCAGTGCCTTTATTGAGTTCCAATGCAACCACAAGCTTTTCGTATAGCAAGAAACAAACTTCCAATAACTAGACCTGTCTCCTTCATCACACACATATAGAAAAAAATTAAAGTAGGATTAAACAGATAAACAAATGGTTATAAAGAAATTAACAGTCTTTACAAAATATTAAAAAAGAAACATGTGCAATGATAACTTGTAACGTTGTACTTTCTTTTGTGTTTTATTGCAATTTAACAAAACTATTTTGAGTTTTCTACAAGATCATTTTAATTATATTTAATACCCCTGTTAAATTATCATAATTAGTCCTATTTCTTTTATTACTGATTTTTCTGTCATCATCAACAATGTATGGGCCACTTTTGAACGGCAGCCAAAAAAATAAAAGTAATAAAAAAATTGTTATTTTTATCGGACATACATCGTTTCTAAATATCCCAAAATTTCAATATAGCCGAATAGGAAAATAGAAGTGTCACCGAATAGGAAAGAAAAAAACAAGTATTGAAAATAGTTTAGTGACATTTTTATGACTTTTTAAATTACAGGCTATCAAGGCCTGAGTGCTAATGTGACCGCAGGTTCTGTACGTATATATGTACGTAACGATATTACTCTCGATTGAACTATCAGAATTGCTTCAAATTTAGTATATAGGTTAATTCTGATAAGATTGATTCTGATAAATCTGATTTCCTTTATTGCTAATTATCGTTTCCATTCGGAAAAGCATAATTTTGTTTCGATGTTGCAACGCTTGATGATTATGAGTTTGTATGATTTATAGTCCAATTTTATTCGTATGGGAATTCAGAAATGTTATGGTAAGGAATAATTAATGTCACAGTTAATTGTTCGTGTGATTTATTTATCTTCTGATGGTGTTTATATTTTCAACAGTTAATGCTTTTAATTTATCATGTTTGCAAAACATTTTGTTGAACATGAAAATATTTACTTGAGATTTGATAGCACCCGAAAAAATAATATTCAGGGTTGAGAAAACTGATTAATAACTAGACAATAAAAACTACTAGGAAATGTTTCTGAAAATTGGTGTCAGAAAATGAAACATTTTTTGAGAAATGCTACTTTAAATCTGGAAATTAATAAAATTAATTTAAATCTAAATAATTGTTTCTGAGATTTTTTAACATACAGATCACTTATCGGAATCGTGGCTAACTCAGAAGACATTATTGCACATTTTAACTACTAGTAGTTAAACTTGTATATTTTAACTACTACTGCAGCAGTAAAAGTTGGTTCAGCCCAGCACAAAAGTTTTAACTGTGTACGTTACATCAGAATACAGGCATCCCCCGACTTACGTAAGTAATGCGTTCCGTAAAGTTTTACGTAACTTGAATTTTACGTTAGTCGAATTTAGTAGTTTTGCTTAGGTAAAATTTTGTATGAAACTGCAATATTTATTATATATATATATATATATATATTGTATATAATAGCACCCGAGTATTTACTCGGGTGCTATTACAGTATTTACTCGTATATAAACTATAAAAGTATGAAAAAATATAAAAACAAACTTAAAGAACATATTTCAAATATCTTGAGGGGTACGGGATTTATAAACCTAACATTGATGAATTGATTTATAACAATTTTGAATCTACATCAAACGACTATAAAAATAAGAAATAATTAAAGAGGACTAATTTAACCTATTCTCCATGAATTTCTGACGGCAAGACAAATGAATAGCTTTCACAAAATAAAATAATCCTTGATAAGGACAAACTCCACATTTTAATGAATTAAATGACTACTATGAATAACTAACAATAAAGGTTAATTTGTTTTGTTATAGATTTGATTGTATATACCCAGTGGTGGAAAGTTGGCGCAGAGGAGGAGCCTACTGACACCACTAATATTTTTTAGTATTCGCCCCTTTAATAAAAACTCAGAAATTCTGTCATTAGATAAGCCGAAAAATACTACTAAAAGTTAGTGGTGTCAATAGGCTCCTCCTCTGCGCCAATTTTCCACCACTGATATACCAATAAAAATATAACTATCTAATATATAAACTATATTACGGTTGTGGTTTATATATATTTTATTTATAAAATAAATGTTAAATGTATGCAACTGCGTATCAAACGCTCTAGTATGTTCACACACATAATTTTCAAGATTTATTACGTAACTGCGAATTTACGTAAATCGCGTAATATGTAAGTGCGCCTGTAATAAGTAAAAATAAGTAAAAATGCCTGTTTTTTCGGAATTGTATTTATTTTTCATTTTTATAAATCTTTTATATAACTCAATCTGGTTTTCGTATGTTAAGACGGAACTTTGCAATTGATTTTTAACCTACTTCCGCATATGCTAAAATTTTAAAAATTATGTTTAAAACTATGTTTCCGGTAACGTTTTAATATTTTCAAAACTTATTATAAATCGATACATTAAGTTTAAGGCATTTTCCAATTAGCATGCCATGGGGGCGATACATTGCCCAATATTCTCTGGAACTTGTACAATTGTTGGGGGTAAACAAAAAAATGGATTTAATGATAAGCCAATAACTTTTAAATTTTACTTTTTCGATTTTGGTTGCAGATATTTTTTAGAATGACACTTTCATTTTCAGAACCGGTTTTGAAAATGAAAATAACTTTATAAGAAATATCTGTGACCAAAATCGAAAAAGTAAAAAAGGTGCGCTATAGAGACAGACCTCGGCTATCCAATGCAAAACAAATTATTTAAAAATGTCGAAATGCAAACGAGATATTAGAAAAATCCCTCCCCATAGGATTAGCATTAGCTCGTGAGTGTCTTCGCCACAGGGACAGAACCCTTAAACATATTTTTTTAAATTTTAGCATATGAGGAAGTAGATTAAAAATCAATTGCGAAGTTCCATCTTAACATACGAAAACCAGGTTGAGTTAAATAAAAGATTTATAAAAATGAAAAATAAATACAATTCCGAGCATACAAGCATCCCGACTTACATATTACGCGACTTACGTAAATTCCAGTTACGTAATAAATTTTGAAAATTACATGTGTGAACATACTAGAGCGTTTGATATGGCATTGCATACTTTTGACATTTATTATATATATAAAATATATA
Source organism: Maratus speciosus (assembly GCA_963932465.1). NCBI lineage: Eukaryota > Metazoa > Arthropoda > Arachnida > Araneae > Salticidae > Maratus > Maratus speciosus. The sequence continues at coordinate 125,804,321 of OZ010798.1, read as the reverse complement.
TAAACCACGACCGTAATATAGTTTATATATTAGATAGTTATATTTTTATTGGTATATACAATCAAATCTATAACAAAACAACTTAACCTTTATTGTTATTTATTCATAGTAGTCATATAATTAATTAAAAAATACAGTTTGTCCTTATCAAAGATTGTTTTATTTTGTGAGTGCTATTGATTTGTCTTGCTGTCAGAAATTCATGCATGTACAAATGTATTAATATTACACTGAATTGATTTTTTTCCTTAACAATTTAATATATACTACATAGTGCCCGTCAAGATTCGACGGTAAGTAACTAGAATGTTTCATTAGAAAAATTCTTGAATTTTTAATTAGTTGCTTTTAAATTAATTATTGAAATCGTGGCAAATTTCTATATCGCATAAGTGATTCCTGTTTCTTTAAGGCGATAGAAGGTGCTGTTAGTCTAACCTATTCAATGAAGTGAAAGAATTTTAAGTTTATAATTTACAGCCAATTGTTCTTCCTTTTCATCAGAAATTTACCTAAAAATACTACGCAAAGCATTTATTTTTACTTACTACGCTCTCCCCCCCCTTTTTTTGAAAAAATAACAATATTTATTTTTATTTATTTATTTAAACTACACGACCATTAAAAGCTGCCATGAATTTTATTTCTATCAGTTTCATTCTCTAAAAACTAAATTTGAGACTTATGTATAATTTTTATTACTTAAATTTTATTTTACGTTTTTATACATTTTTTAAATATTAAACCATGAATATCCAGGTAATTTCTGTTATAGTTCTGGTATAGGTATGGATATTTTTCTTTCTTTCCATTTTATGATTTACGAAAAAGAATGGCAAGTTTTCTTTCTGACACACACACATATATATTTTTATAATGGTCAGAAAATATAACAAAAATTGTAGATCATCTCAATTTATTTAATCGATAATTACATGCAAAATATTTTTACTTAAATATTTTAAATATAAAATCAGTTTTTCAAAATATTGTTGAGTGTTAAATTTTATTTAACACTTAACTTTATTTAATATTCAAATAATAATAATAATAATAATAACAATAATAATAATAATAATAATCATATAACTTCTCTTTCTAATAAAATATGTCATTATTGAAATGAATTATCGACATAAATATTACAGAAATCATTTTGCCGGTCTTGGGCTTGAACATGCGTCCCTTACAAAATTGCAGAGCTTTAAACTGATGTTATAGCTCGCTTTACGCTAGCAGGAATACCTTCTACTGTCTTCTACATTGAGTAGGTTCAAAAAACAGTTGACGCATGCACATTTGTGTCGAATGGGCTTTACCCATCTGATGTCTGCCGCGGGTAAACAGAAGAAAATCACCAATAGGCGTGAAGAAGATTGTAACACTGCTTCCCTTTCGTCCAATAAACAGTCTTCTTCTGAGGGTATCTACCCGCTGAGGAGTGGCTGTTGCCATTCGTGGGTAAAGCCCATTCGTTCTGATCTGATCTTACAGGAATAGCTTTGCGTTTTAATATATATGATGATTTTTACTTTTATATTTATTTTTATATTACTTGTTTTTTCTGCAGATATGAAGCCTGTTTGATTCCAGCCAGCCAAAAGGGCATCAAGCGTGGATTTCTAACTGCCCTAGGAAATTCGATCACGTGGCTATGCATTTTCGGAGGCTATGCTCTGGCTTTCTGGTACGGTGTCAAGTTAATTGTAGGAGACATTGGAAAGCCCAATCCTGAATACACGGGCGGAACACTTATAATTGTAAGTTTTCTTTTACAGATGTTCAAAGGACAAATATTATTAATGGGCAATTCCATACAAGTGTCAACTTTGATCAAAAAATTTTTTTTTTATAATTTTTATAAATTAAGTAAAAAAATATAGTGAAATATATTCCAAGTCTTCAAATTAATGATTTAGACTCAAAACTTTTATTTTATTTGCAAATAGCAATAGTCCAAATAAACAACATGGCTGAAAAATAAAATGCTTAAAGTTGTGTGCAAACAGTATTCTTGAAGAACACTTGGAAAAAGAAGAATATTGTTGTTTATATTGCATTTTTTATATAAATGAATGCATGTAGTATATTATTTAATGGTCTACAATAGCCTTAAAGCCATTTTCTTGATAATAATGCATGCAAAATAAAGTATTGTTTTGTGTCTTTCTGTCACATGCTTTTGTGCATATTTTTATTTCAAATAGTAGGTAATCGTGCTCGATTGGTTTTTGAAAAAGCTATCAAAAGGTAATGCATAGTTATGTAATGTAATTTCTTACATTCATTCTAAAATTTATTCGTTTAATCATTTTTTTTTTAAAAATAAACGTTTAAGAAATTTTCAGTCATTCCGTCACGTCAAATGACAGTTAATAACTTCAACCCTAGTATAGATAGGTCGCTGTAAATTATAATTTTGTATTGCTTATACATCATATTTATGATACGTATTAGTTTAAAAACTGAATGGATTCCTAATTCACAAATATTTCCAGTTTTAAGTAACAGGTTAGAGTCATGGTTGTAAAAATGTCATTCCGTCACACAATAAGAAATTACTCAAAAATGAAAGAATAAAATATGTAAAAAAATTGTTTCAGATATATTTTTAAATCTTATAATCAATAACAGTCATGTGCAAACTGAAAAATTAATTTTTGTGTGAAAATAGATTCAGGGTAATTGCTTTAGCTGTAATTCTACAACTCAAAATGTCATTCCGTCACGTATGGAATTGCCCTAATAATAAATGTATTTTTTTCTCTTGTAAAATATTTGAAATTGCGTTGCAGTAATGTTTAGGATAAATAATGGGCCATTTTTGCAAAATGGAAGTGAAATATACGCTGACTCTTCTTTCTCAAATGATTAGATTAAGTAAACTGATTCATTATATTAGTTGTTCATTTTTAGAGTTCCGTTCTTAAAAAGTAAAAACAGAGCCATTATAAGATCATTCCAGTATCTGTCTATCCGTCTGTCGCAGCCATTTTACTCGTGAGCTATGGAACGTAGAAAGTTCAAATTGGCTGTAGTAATAAAGGCTATTGACAAACATATTTATAGATTATTAACCATTCACAAATACATTTAGGAAAAATGTAGAGGGGCTAATTAAGGGGCCACAGAACCTTTGAGTTTGTCGAAACAATAAAAAACATCGCCTTCTTCAAAGTACCAAAACACAAACAATATGCAATTAAGATCTTTTATTCCCCTTTCTGCCTAAATTATATATCCTTAATTACATTATCCAGAAAAATAAATGTTGTATGAACAAAATTAATATTTAAATTTTAAATTAAAAATTCATCTCACTAATGCGTGATTAAGTGCTGCGCGCATGATAAAACTCTAAATTATGCATACAGAAAACAGTTTTTAAACAAAATAGAAAGATAACACACCTACTTCTAACTTAAAACCAAAATATATGCAAAACTTTTTGTTTAAAATTTAATTTTAGAATAAAATAAAAAAAGTTAAAAAATCTCAAATATTTTTTCAAGATTTTCAAATGCAAAAAAATAAATAATCAAATTATGTAATTTTTTTTTTGTTTTAGCCTGTAGACTATAAAGAAACGCACATTTTGTTAACTTTTTTTAAGCTGTTGCTTACATAGTTACGAAATTTACTAATCTGAGAAAACGCCTTTTAAATTTTCAATATTTACGGACCTTCCCTTATACTCAACGCCTATAAATGATTATAACGCAAGAAATAATGCAGATTTTTGAATGCGGTTTTTTGCATATTTTTGAGAAATTTTAAATAATTCAGAATAAAACAAAAACCGAAAACTGACTTTTTGAAAGTTTAAAGGTCCTGTGCCTCTTTAAGTTACTTAAAAAAAATCTGCTATTTGTATATCTTGAGGAGTATCCTGTGAAAACTTTCGTAACGCAGAACTTAAAAATACATTTCTTTTAAGTATTATGTTTTCAGAGATATCGTCGAAAATGTGATGCAAAAATATATTGCCCCCCCCCCCCTTTCTATTTCCAAATCTACTGAAGCTAAAATTCTGAAAACAAATAGGGGTATAGAACTTAATTTAACATCTTCAGTTCAGAAGCTAAAATAATAATACAAATGCTTATTCATTGGTTTTTTCCAAACAAAATGACATCGTAAATGACAGAAAAAATGTCTTTTCTGAAATTGATCTTTTAGGCGCTTAGTAATTTAGGTTAAAAAAATAGGGATCTAAAACTACAAAACCACTTAAAAACATCAATTTAATAACCCTTAACCTAAATTAACTCAATCACAAATTTAAGAACTTTAAACAAGTAAATAATCTACAAATCCTCAAAATTTTTTATTGAAAAAGATTTAAGTTAAATACTTATGAAAATTTCTCACTTTCTTGGTCATACTGTCTTTTGGGCATTTTTAGGCATTTTGCAAACACAGATGAATACAAAGATTTATTTTATGTGGGAATCAGCTTAGATGCTGCCATTTATCCGTTTGCTTTGAACGCAAAAAAACATTCAGCTATTAAGAAGTGATGTGAAAATGTAAAAAAATCGGGCATTTTAGTTTTGATAAGGAAAAGAACAGATCTCCCCGTTTGGGGATCCAGGGACTGAAGAGGTTATAGCTTGCAGGAAAACTACAGCGATTACCCTTGGTCAGTTTTTGAAAAAAATTGCATTTCTCCGTTACATACAAATTTCGATTTGCGGGTGTTCATCAAAGGAGTCGAGAAGCACTGGAGCTACTATATCGTTGTAGAGGTGTAAAAGGATTGTTGATAATGATTTTCGAAAAAAATTGTCGATAATTAGCCGAGATATTAAATGGCATCGTCTTTAAAGCCTAGATAACAACTTTAATGATTTACTATTTGTGTAATGCAATGCCCAATTACTAATTCTTATATTTATTTTACAGAACCCTCTGTGGCTGAGTAATACTCGCACTTGACCGGTTATTTTAAATTAATTTTTGATGTTCTATTACGTAGGATTTTTTGAAGAACTCTTAACAAATTTTCCTTTACTTAAATGCACATGACTTACAATAGAATTATCAATAATTTATTAAATTAACTAAATTGCTAATTGTACTTGCAGAAGAATTATAATTAATTTAATACATTAACTGAATCGTGTATAATTTATATGGGTTGAATTTTATCTTAATTTTGAAAATATTCTGTGATTGGTTACACGCCTTACAACTGACTGAAGTTACGGCTTCTGTAAACTCTTTCTCTCTCTAATAAGGTATGACACATCAGTTCTGTAAGTAGCGTGCTTTATCCAAATACATAGAATGTATGTGAAATATGTACGATGGACATATTTCACATGCATTCAATATGTACAGAAAGGAACCCGATTACCGGGTACTTTTATGTCACAAATTTGGGTGCATTTAGTAAATTCAGATTGTTGAAGCAGAAGTATTGAACTAATTTGACTTGGGACCTCACTATTTGAACTAAAACCGCGAGTCCGACGGAGGCCCTGAGAAACCGTATTTTTCTTTTACTCACATGATGAGGTTATTAGATTACACTCAAATCTAAAATATAAACTGAACATTTTGCTGGAGCACAGGAGTTTTGTTAAGAATTCGGATATTTTCCAAGCAGAGTGCGAAGTTGTCAATCAGAGTGGGTGATTTCGCTTTATTGGTTAATGAGTTCTTGATTGATGTCTGGCGCTTTATGACGAAACCAGGCTCGACCGATATCTGCGTGCATCACTAACCGCAAACGCTTGCAAGAAGCACAAATTCAGCAATTTTTATCTTAAAGAAATTGAAGTCTGAAAGTAATAAATGCGGGGCTATGGGAAACAAAGTTAACAGAGTCGAAACGGGTTCTGAAGATAAACTTAAATTTCTAAAAATAAACGACGAAAACGAAATTTTTCTCCTGTCCCTTTCAATTTCGTATTAGCAAGTTTTATTATACTAAAGAAAACATGACAGTTGTATACAGCATAATCTTGAAAAACAGAAACACTAAGTACTGATACAAAATTCCTATTTAGAAGGTATATTTGTATAGTATTAATATCGTAGGCACAGTAAAATTATTAGTTTTAAAACAGAATTCGTTTAAGGCAGTTTCCTGAACAATCCTGAACAGTTACTGAACAATCTACAGTGAAACTTGTAAAAACAGAATCGCTAAAAACCGGGGACATTTCGTTTTAGGCAGGTTTCCATCTAGGCAATTGAAATTGTAAGATTTTTTTTCGCAAATGACTATAAAAACTTTCCGTCATAGACAGACACCTAGCAGCACTAGTCAAATCTCAAATTGAGGTTTTGAATTGAGGAAGCTGATAGACGGGAGGTCGTGGGTTCGAACCCAATCGCGCCCGTCGGCCTAATCGTTCAGAGTTTTCCGTGGTTTTCTTCGAACCTTGGATTTCCTTGAATAAATACGGGCTAGGTTTCCTTAGAAACGCCCCCCATGGGAAGCACTTGCCCTCGGACCTATATCCCTCGTACAGATAATTGGCTGTCATAAATAACACAAATAACACCACCAAATCTCAAATTCTCCCTCTTTAGTGTTGAACCTACAGGCTTGGAATGAAGTAACTATTTTTAAAATATATTACCAGAAAATTAATATTTTTAACTTCTTTATTCTGTATCCTTTTCTTAAGGAGATGTTAACTACATACGTTGAAACGCGCACTTTCACGAAAATTATCGATTTTGTTTTTATTATTACATTTGAAAGTACAATTTTTTTATGATTCTAAAACTACTTTGTTTTTGTTCCTAACATGTTTTAACAGAAGTCAATCTATTATTTATAGTAAAAATATTCTAATTTAACGTTTAAATGCATTTTTTAATTTCTTCTATCTTTACAAGAAGAAAATATTGGATCCGTGAAAATTTTCGACTTCCAGTTTTCGATGTATTTATACGTTTTAAAAGGTCCTGAACACGATTTCATGGTTTTTAGAAAACGTCTGTCTGCCACTCTGTGACTCTCTGAGTCTCTATGTGTCAAAAATTTTGTGGGTGCTCTATCTCAAGAACTAATGCACGGAATTTCACAAAACTCATTTAGGCCTTGATATAAACTGGTGCTGATTACTTTTTGGTGTAAATCGCCCGAGAGATGGCGCGGCTATGCTGCTTTTTGTTACGATTTTCACAATAGCTATATCTCAAGAACTACTGCACTGAATTTCACAAAACTTTGGATTCGGTTAGACCTTGATATAGTTTGGCGGTGATTATTTTTTGGTGAAAATCGTCCAACAGGTGGAGTTACTATGCTGCATTATTCATGATTATCGTAATAGCTCTATTTCAAGAACTGATGCACGAATTTTCATCGATCTTCACATTCAGTTAGTCCATGATATAAATTAGTGCTGCAGCACTAATTTATCTAATTATTAACACATAAATCTAACCATGAACAACTTATGTGAACTTCTAATTGAATCTGAAGTTTGAAAATCCGTGCATTAGTTTTTGAGATAGAGCTATTGCGGAATAAGTAAAAAAAAAATCTGCATAGCAGCGCCGCCTGTCGGGCGATTTACACCAAAAACGAATTAGGACCAATTTATACCAGGGACTAACTGAATTTGAAGCTTGATGAAAATTCATGCATTAGTTCTTCAGATACAGCATTGGGGAAATCGTGAAAAATGCAGCATAGCAACGCCACCTGTTGGCGATTTACATTAAAAACAAAACATGTTTAGTTTTAAATGCAATAAACAGTTCTTAGCGAGCCTTTAGATCTTAAAAGTAATGGGTTGTCAATATTCAGGTTTCAATATTCAACGATATCACGTAAGCCCAATTTTAGAACGTTTTTTGCTCCTGCGCCGTTAAAAATTTCAAATTTATTAGGAACTGTTCACTGTGAACATTTTCATCTTAAACGTTACAACTATGTCAAAATTCAATAACCTTAGGTCTAAGAATTAAAAATAATTCATAATTTATAACATTTTTAGAAAGCATTTTACTCGTTTTACCCTTTTAAATTTCGATTTTTTTAGAAATGGGTTTTAGCGTGAGCACTTACATTTTGAAAGTAACCACCATGCCAAACTTTAAGTTTCTCCCTTCAACAGTTTCATAGAAATCTTAATTTATGAATGACTTTTGCTTGTGCAACCTTTTAAATTTCGCATTTTTCAGAAATTGCTCAGGACGAGCATTTTCGTTTTAAATGCAACAATCATGTTAAATTTCAAGTTCATGAAGTTCATGCTAGAGTTCATGCTCTAGCGATTCCATTCAAATTGGAATTTAGAAAGTTTTTAGAAAGCTTTCCACTCATTTCATCCCTTTATAATTCGATTTATTTAGAAACAGTTTTTAATGAGCATTTACATCTTATAAGTAACCATCATGCCAGATTTAAGAATTCTATCCCAAACTGTTTCACAGGAATCGAAAATGTAAGAATTTTTTTGCTCCTGTACCCTTATAAATTTCTAATTTATTAGAAAACGCAAAGCATTTATTCGTCTTAAAAATTAACATCCGAGTCAAATTTTATGTTCCCAGCCCAAACAATCCCATTAAAATCATAACGCAAACCGTTCTTAAACCGTTTTCCACTCGATTCACCTCTTAACATTTCGATGTTTTACTAACAGTTCTCAGCGAGCGTTTACATCTTTAAATAAACCAGCATGCTAAAATTCAGGTCCCTGTCCCGAACGGTATTACAGAAATCGCAATTTTAGAAAGTTTTTTTACGCCTGCATCTATTTAAATTTCGAAGTTTTTTTAGAAACTTTTCTGTAGGATCATTTACGCCTTATATGTAAAAGGCATGTCAAATTTCAAGTTTCTAGCATTAACAATTGAAAATAAATCATAATTTAGAACGTTCATAGAACGCTTTTCTATCGTTTCTAACTTTTAATTTTTTCCTTTTTAAAAGTCATTCTTAGCGAGTATTTAAAAGTAACCACCATGCAAATTGATGGTTTCTAATCTGAACGGTATCGCACAAATTTGAATTTTAGAGATTTTTTTGCTTTTGTAGTCTTTTCAATTTCGAATTTATTAGACTGTTTTCACCTCTGGCTACCAGTTTGATCTCCCTCAAATGTATACTAAGCATTGCATTATGTTACTTCTATTCATAATTTAATTAACTTGCTCAATCCTTCGCTAAAGTGGAAGATTCAGATAGAGAAATCATGAACTCTGTACCTTAGCGGGCACAGGTGATAAATCGCCAATTATTGTTCCCTTCTCATTCATTCGTATTGCATTAACTTTACTTAAACTAATCCTTTCCTGCATTTTATATAAAATGCATAACTTTAATTTAAAACACAAACATTTAAGATACACGCCTTTCACTACCAAGAATTTCTTCTGACCATCTCAGCATTTTGTGGAATCTTCGTTGTTAAGTATTTCCTCTTTCTTGAGAAAACCAATTAACTCAAGTAGGCATTTATGCTTCATGTCCGTTTGAGCATAGATGTCTCAGATGCACTGTAGTTAAGGCATTTTTTTTTTGTACTTTTGCGCCAGTTTGGCGAGAAAACCCCGTTTCCTGGTACTTGTTAGGCCTAGTTTGCGAAAATAACATGTTAGTTTTATTTATTATGAAGCTGTTTATTTTATATAAAAACACAATTTATTATAAAATATGCAAAAATTTTATCGGAAACACAAACAAATTATTTTATTATAAAATGCACAAAGTTTAATTTAATGTAAAACACACACGCAATCTCTTCTACCAGGTTGGCAAAGGATAAAAATGTCAAAATTGCTGAGGTTGCTATAGAATAAAATTGCCATTTTGGCGCCAAAAGGACACCCCGGTGCGTCTGAGACATCTGTGCCTCCGTTTGCTTATCTGTTGAAATACCTTTGCTAATACGGAGATTTTTAAACCTATTAAATAATCTTCCGTATTTCGGTCTATGACCAAAAGGCCTATTTAGCTAGTGCAATTTGGTACAATGGAGTGTTTTTATGAAAGCCTTGGCTGATATTCACATTTACATTCATTCATATAGTTGTAATATCCGTTTTGTTTCACCCGAACCTTGGTAGTAGACTCTATTAAGGAAGATTAGAAAATCTAATATCTTAGCTAAAGTTTGTCAATCTGATGTTATTCACTTAATAAATGCATATAAAATTATTCTTTTGAACGCCACTGGCCATTGAGAATGGTAGGTGTGATTACGATTAACAATAATTGTCGGTGATCAATCTTCTCGGAAGTATGAAACTGACTGACCACTCGTTTTAAAATTTGATTCGTTAAATATTTTTACATGGTTGGGATTTATTTATATTTAAACGTGAAGGAAAGGTGTGTAATTTTATGTTATCATGGAGCAGTGATAAATCGCCTAATATCACTGGCATCATTCATATTGCATTCGTTTCATTTAAAATACGCAATTTTAATTTCAATTACTACATTCAGTTAAAAAATATATACTATAATTCTTAGGTTGCATTTACATTTAAAAAAAATCATCATACCACATTTCAAATTTTTATCTCCAACCGTTTCATAATAATCGCAGTTTTAGAACTTTTTTAATCTCTATGCCATTGAGTAAATTTCGAATTTTTTGAAACTCTTCTGTACTATTTATGTCCCTATTTATGTACTATTTATTGTAGCATTTATATCTTAAGAGACACAACCAAGTCAAATTTTAAATTCCTGGCATTAAAATTTCCAAATAAATTATTATTTAGAACGTTTTTCGATCGTCGCACCCTTTTAAATTTCAATTTTTTTAGAAACAGTTCTAAGCAAACTTTTACATTTTAAACTAATAAATATGCCAACATTCAGGTGTCTTTCCCTACAGGTATTGCAATTTTAAAACGTTTTTTGCTCATGCACATGCTCCTGGTTACTGGTACCGACATAAATTCTCGCCTATGTTGTAACAGTCTGTCAGAATCCATTTACAACCCATTACTTTTCAAATTAGTTCGGTAGTTCTGGCGATTACTCTCTGGAAACAAAGAAAAAAGAAAAATCATGCATTAAGCATAGACTATGAAACACTTTCTAATGCTTCCATAATACACAAAAAAAATGGGTCCTCAAAATTGAGTAAAAAGTACTCAATTTTAAATACGCGACATAGTCAAAATATCACCGATCCAAATGTACTCAAAATTGAGAGACTCATGTACTCATTCTTAATCCCATGGTTGTGTTCAAATATGAATCGTTATGTACTGCCTCCCTGAACCTACAAATTAAAGTAAAAATGTACTAACATTTATTTTCTTTTCTAAAATATTAACAAGAAATGTTTAATTTTTTTTTATTAAGAAAAATAGCAAAATTATTAGCAAGATACCAAAATCGAATATTTTTATAACGAGAGCTTTATTTGTAAGCACTTTCAAATTATTTTAAAATACTGTACATATTTTATTATTTGAATCCTCATGAACATCTTTTATGCCACCATAAATGAAATAAACCATTACAGGGTACAAAATTATCGTTTTGTTTGGGTTTGATAACATGGGATGTTTCAAAATTGAGAAAACATAGGTTCATTTTTGATCCAAATATACTCAATTTGAAATGAATACACCGATTTACTCATTTTTGAGTACTTCATTTTTTTCAGTGTACTTTAAAAGTCCTTCGTTGTTTAGAGAAATAAGGTAAATAAGTTTCTTAAGTAAACATTTTAGAAAACGCATAAAACATTTAAAACTGATTTCAGCAATTAGTACCCATAGCCAAATATATATTCCGATTCTTTTGAACAGCACTGTATTTGATCTGTAGGCTGATATATATAGTACTATATAATGGGCAAATTTAGTTTAGTAAGAAAACGCATAACAGGTTGAAATTTCTCCTTCAGCAATTTATACTAATAGATGGGAACATACTTAATACTTTTGTTCATATCTGTAGTTTACCTAGTACCTTTATTACACGCCACAATTTAGCTAAAATTTAATTTGAACTAAATCCCTTTTAAAACTACTGAAATCATATTTCCAGAATTTATCATCTATAGACGGCCATGTATCCAATTCTTTGCGTGGCCCTATATATCATTTTATCTATATTCTACATACATATCATAGTAAATTAAATGCGGTTCAGCGTAAAAATGCATAACACATTTAAAAACCCCCTTTCAGCAATTTACGCTCATACTCAGTAGCCTTTACGAATTCTTCTGCATAGCCCTGTATATACTCCAAAGCATTTATACACACCATATTACATGTATAAATATAGTGAAACTTAAAAGCGCATATCATAATTTAAAATGCATTTTCTGCCGTCATCGCTAATATACATTTCTTCGCATAGAATATACTTGTCTGAAATCTTTTGTGTGTTCCTGTAAATGCTATGCACTTCGTATTATGCATGCAATAACTTACAGTAAGCCTCACCGACCTATATCAATTTCATTATATATGAAATTGCATAATTAAAATATGCCGCAAACAACTTCCCCCTATACCCTTATGTAATGGAATTCTTTTGTGTGGCCCTGTAAATGAATAGTAACTATTCGTTGCACCGCATATTCTACGGAATGCATATTTTAGTGCACTTCGTAGATGCATATCAATTTTATTATGTTTGAAAGGGTGTAACATCTTTAAAATTCATTTAAACGATTTTTTCCCATTGGCTGTAATGTAACGGAATACTTTTGACTGTCCCTGTAAATAAACTAAACATTCTACAAACTTCATTTGAAATAGGGTTCGTGCTAGGCTAAACTTCAATAACACCCAAAAATTTCAGGCAATCCGAGTATATTTACGAGAGTTAGAGCGCGGACGGACGGACAGACAAACCGAAGTCAATAACACTTTTCAACTTAATTGGAAAGTTTTAAGAACGCCTATCCTAACTGAAAATGATCATCCAGCAATCATACTAATCCAGGAATATAATGTATTTCGGATACAGTATAGTATCCGAAATCTTTTGTATGTGCCTGTGAATGCTATGCATTTCTTTTTTTATACAAGAAGTAACTTGTAGTAAACCTCAGAAATGTATACCAATTTCCCTATATATGAAATAATTTAACATAATTAAAATACGCCGCGAACATTTTTCCCCCTATACCATCATGTAATTCGGATTCTTTATGTAGCCCTGTAAATGAATAATGCATATTCTTTGCACCGCATATAGAATGCATATTTTAGTGAACTTCATAAATGCATATCAATTTCATTATGTTTGAAAGTGTATAACATCATTAAAATGCACTTGAAACGATTTTTTCCCATTGATCGTAATGTAACGGAATAATTTTGACTGTCCCTGTAAACGAACTATAACCGTTACAAACTCCATTTTCTTCAATAACGTGAAATTTTTCAGGGCATTCCGAGTATATTTACGAGAGTTAGAGGGCGGAAGACGTTCTGACAGCCGAACAACCAGACAAACCAAAGTCATAAACATTGTTGAAGTACGTTGGAAAGTGTTCAAAACATTCCAAGGTAAACCCGTATTTCATTAATTCATCCGAAAATGACGTCAAAGATTTTTTTTAAGTTCATTGATTCTCTGTACACAAACAAAGTACCTATAGTTTATCATGTTTTTTTTTTGTTTTTTTTTTTTTTTTTTTAATCTGAAAACCACACTCAGCTCAATTCCTTTTCAAAAATTTTGTTTACATTAGAAAATGAAAATTTAAATGCGGATAACTTTCAATGCATACTTCTTAGAAGGTACCTCTTCTCTCAAAAATTATTTTTATTAACCATTTGGAAAAATGGTTATTGTTCTCTGTCAGGGTAGGAAATCAAAAGCATATCTGAAGGTTTTTATTGGTTTAATCCGCCTTTTATTCGTGTTCTGATTGGTCTATACAGTAATCTGTATTTCTTATTACATTCAACAACGATGGATACCTTCTGTTGCCTCTATGACAAAAAAGTAAGTAATAAAAACTACAAAAAAAATTAATAACTCAGAAACAAATTGAGATACAGCTTTCAAACAAATTGCATTTAAAGGTACATTTTTTTCTCTATCTGACGGTGTAAAAAGTAATATTGTCGGATGTTTAGAAGTTTAAGAATGAAATTTCATTTAAAATGTGTCGTCAGATTTCTTGGAAATATGACGATGGAAAAGCCTTTTCCCGAACAGCCAATGAAATGCTTGGATAATCCGTAAGTTTCATGTGGATAATACGTACGAGTCGCAGGCGATTTTTGTCGCTTGGGATATTTACGTGCAATAACACTATTAATGTCTAATTCATGGCTTACGTAATGTAGGATCAACTCGGTGCGATTTTTTATGTCTTAAATTTTAGTCTTTGAAAAAATCATTTTCCAAATGGTCGTTGTAATTTGTTAAATTGCTTTTTTTTAATATTTCTAAAAATGTAACTTTTATGCAGTTTTATTCGAAAAAAGTAACCTTGATGAAAAATGTTGGTCTACCAGATTAAAGTTGAAGTAGTTTTACCGTATTATAATGTGGATAATATGCCTTCTTTGGCGGATTTATCGCTGTTTGGCATTATTTGATAATTTTATAATTAATTAACAGTTTTGTGCTTATTAAGGACAGAAATTTTATTTTTTGAAGCTGAATTTTATAAAAGCACGTAGATTGAGTTATTATCTGTCCGAAAATGCATTCCATACTTTTTTCTGTCCATTATTTAAGTCTCTACCTTGATTGAACTAGAATATGTTTGACGAAGGTTTTTTTTATCATTTTCAGTATCTGGACGTTTTTTTTTTTAATCCTGTATTTCTGTTTATAATTATTTTATAGAGATGAGTTTGTTCTCACATTGAAGCCTTTCTTCAGTAGATTCTTCTTGTCTTAATCTCATTTCTCTGCGATGCTTGCTTTCTTAAATATCTAAAATTTTAAAAAGCCACGATTGGCCGATTTAACATGGATAAGTTGTCTTCAGTATAATAATCAGTTACGCGGTTCTGGTTTTTGTTTCTTGGCGTTTGTTTGTTTGTTTGGCGGGGTTAGCATTTTTTATAGCTAGGGTTGGCAGAACGACCGTCCTGCTTGATTATTTAGGTTCCACATCTCTTTGAACTTTCATGGTATATCCATTTACACTTTTCTAGTATATAAAGTTATACTCAACCCTACGTTATATAGCTTTTTACAAAGTCTTAGTACTCTTTTAGCAACTTTTTTTTTTTTTTTTTTTTTTTTTTTTTTTTTTTTTTTTTTAATAATGCGATTATAAATTCATGTATTTATTCTACGGAGACCTCTGTGCGCGAGTAATACTCACACTTGACCGTTTATTTTTTAAAACTTGAAAAATAATTAGTTTATTTGTCTGTATTTCAGATTTAGTTTGTAGATAATTTAATTCCTTTCTTTTAAAAATAAGAAGCATGCAAATTCGTTAACTTCTTCGCAAATTATTGGGAAAAAACTGCTGTAGAATAATGTTTTGAGATAATTAAGTTTAGAGGTTCGTGCGACTGTAATGTTAGAAACTTTCCTATCCGACCATTCGTATACGACATTCTTAAACATTCGAGCATAATAATAATAATAATAATAATAATAATAATAATAATAGATACATTCTTTCCCAATTTCTAACTTTTCTGATCCACTTAACAAAATGTTCTGTTTTAAGAAGACCATTAAACACGCTCTTACGTCAACCATCCCGTAATAAATAGAACTGTCGCACTGAAAAAAAAAAATCTATAAGGTTACTAAGAATTTTCTAGGAAACTGGGATGCCTAGAACTTTTTATGCAGCTGCAACAAATAAATTCATGTAACAGATTCACGTTTGCACTGTAAAAAAAATCTGTAAGGTTACTAAGATTTTTTTAGAAAACTGGTATGCCTAGAACATTTTAAGTATCTGCAACAAAAGAAATTCATGTAACAGATTCACGTTTGCACTGTAAAAAAAATCTGTAAGGTTACTAAGATTTTTTTTAGGGAAACTGGGATGCCTAGAACTTTTTATGTAGCTGCAACAAAAGAAATTCATGTAATAGATTCACGTTTGCTCGGTAAAAAAAGAAATATGTAAGGTTACTAAGAATTGTTTAGGAAACTGAGATTCCTATAATTTTTTATGTAACTGCAACAAAAAAAATTCGTGTAATTATCACAGGTTACCGATAAAATTTTAGTAAGCATACATATTTCTGTAGCTTTACAAACCTAGTTTTGTAGATTTATATCCCTTTTCTTTACAATGTACAGATAAAATTTTAGTAAACATACAGATTTCTGAAGCTTTTACAAAAATTAATTTTGCAGATTTACATCTTTTTTTCTTTTTTTTTGTACAGTGCAGATTTCTTCTGAAAAGAAATCCTCTTAAATATTTCATTTCATTGCATTATTTTTTTCTCACTTTTTTTCCTTATTCCTTAATAAGGACATAATGTTTTACGGGGTCTTTTTAATGCAAATTAATATCTGCTTTTCAATGCTTATCAGATGTAAGAAGTTTATTTATTTATTCTAGTGCACTACTGTAATATTGAAGAAAGACCCACTCCTTACGTATTTCATAGTGATTGTATCCTATCACAAACTGTATCTAAATTCTAAAATCCTTATTTTTTCTTTGTTACATTTATAGATTTTCTTCAACGTGATGTCTGCTTCAATGTTTATAGGTCAAACAGCACCTTTTTTTGAAGCTTTCGCTCTTGCCAGAGGAGCTGCTACCAAAATATTTAGCATTATAGACAGGGTAAGAATATTTTCAAAACATGATCATTTTTATCGATCTGTATAATTTGCATCGGATATTAACTTTTTTCATAAATTTCATTTTGTATACTTTTAAAAGAAAAGAATACGACTGCTACAGTCTCAAAGGTCCCATGAAAAATAAGAGTTTATTTAATTTCAAATTTTCCATAAAGATACAGTTTTTGCGCCATGATAACCAAAATCAAAGCACATTACTTGGTATCGAACATTAAAACCGAATCAACTTTAAAATCAGCTTTAAATCATTGCAAATATTCTCATTGCGTAAGAAGTTCTCTACCTCTCTAAATAGAGATCTTCTTACGCAATAAGAATATTTGCAATGATTCAGTATCCATGGAGCTTCCTAAAACTTAGAAAGAAATGCTATACAGAATAATGAAACAATAATATAAAATAATTCACGTTCACAAATTTCCATTTTAAATATTGCAGTCAATTTCATTATGCCTGTGTTCGCGTGATTTTTGTTTTTGTTTACTAGTTTTTTAATTTGACTTTTTTTGTGAAAATATTTTTATCATTTCATTTTCTTAAAAATGTTACCGTCGGATGTAATGAAACATGTCGAAATGTAAATAAATAAATGTATTTTTTGCCTTTACAAGATTTATTTTTATCACTTATGGCAATTATTGAGTACTTTGATGTTTTGAAGGGATTTTTATATATAGTTTATGTAAAAAAAAATTTCTTGAAAAATGTAATTTTATCAAGATATTTTTTCCCAATCCATTTAAACTGAAAATAATTTTCTTTTCAATTTTAATGTGAAAATGGCATGAATGAAACTATAATAATCCGTATTATTGCTCAATATATCAGTGTACTCATTTTTGCGGATGTGCACCGCTACTATCATCAACAGCTTAACTACAATCGAAACAATTTTTAAAATAATTTTTGAATAAAAATTAAGATAAATATAGCGATTTTCAGTATGTTAAAAACAATTTTTTTTATTTAATTTAGTCGCTAAAAAAGCCTTATTAATAAAATCCTCTGATTAATGGGGGTTCCATGCATTGATCTGGATGTAGATACTCTAGTGGTAAAATTTGGGGTTACTTGTTAGCTTAATTTCTTTACTATACTTTTCACGTTTTTCTCACAGAATTATACCATTAATGACGATCTCTCTAATATTTCATTAATACTGTCTTTATTATAGCAATGAAAAAGTACTACATTCCTTGCCAATACTGGTGCAGTATTGGCAAAATTTAATCATCTCAATGTTAGAGAAATATACAAAATATATAGAGAGATATTTCATGGAGAATAGAGAAATATATATATATAGAGAGAGAGAGAGAGAGAAAGAAAGAGATAAAATATAGCAAAATATTAGCCGAAAAATAGATAGAGAATATTAAGATATAAAATGAAATGTTATTATTATTATTATTATTATTATTATTATTATTATTCGTGCCAATATTAGCCGATATATACCTAAGTTGTAACCAATGTAAACAATATTGTACCAATATAATTTTGCGCAACCCGGTTCCCAATTTGTATTATATAGATTTATATATTTTTCTTTATTTTAGATACCCAGCATAAAGTGAGAAGTTTTTAGCAAATAGTATTGGTAATAATGACAATATAAAATAAAAATATTTTTCATACAAATATTGTTTTTTATAAAATTGATACCTAGTTGTCAAATGTAATGATTTTTATTTTAGAATCGTTAAATGTAGTTTGCGCTTGCATTGTAATATCTGATGCAACTCCCAGATTGTGTGATGTATCTAACTTTTCAGGAACCACTGATTGATAGCAGCCTTATGATTGGATTACAGCCACCTGATTTAGAAGGACATATTCGCCTAAAAGATGTCTATTTCAATTATCCTTCTAGGCCTACTGTACCAGTAAGTAAAAGAAGAATTTTTTTTAACCTTTATTACATAATTTCTTTACTTTCACGAAAAAAATAATATTGTGTAATGTTTTAATACAGCAGTGATTTGCAATCTTAATTCTCTCATTCGTCCTGTTACAACAAGGCAAACGGCTCTTTAAAAAAGTATCAGTACACATTTTTTAAAATTATTAATCTATATTTTAATACAGAAATATTTTGAAACTTACATCTTAATTCTATCATTCGTCCTGTTACAACAAGGCAAACGGTTCTCTAAAAAATATTGGTACGCTGAAATTTGTTAATTTTAAATGAATCCATATTTTAATACAGAAATATTTTGAAAGGGACATCTTAATTCTATCATTCGTCCTGTTACAACAAGGCAAATGGCTCTCTAAAAAATATTGGTACACAGAAATTTGTTAATTTTAAATGAATCCATATTTTAATACAGAAATATTTTGAAAGTGACATCTTAATTCTATCATTCGTCCTGTTACAACAAGGCAAACGTCTCTAAATATATCGGTACACAGAAATTTGTTAATTTTAAATGAATTCATAGTTTAATACAGAAATTTTTGAAAGTGACATCGTAATTCTACACTGTAAAAAAAAAAAAAAAAAAATAATGCCAGTTTTCCGGTAGGAATCGGAAAAATAGTTGTCCTTATCGTACCGGAATAATTTCCAAAGCAGCTCGGAATAAAATCCGTAAAATCGGAATAAAATCCGTAAAATACCGTTTTACTGACTATTTCCTTATTTTTACGGATTTTATTCCGAGCTGAGTCGGAAATTATTCCGGTACGATAAGGGCAACTATTTTTCCGATTCCTACCGGAAAACTGGCAGTATTTTTTTTCTTTTTTTTTTACAGTGTATCATTGGTCTTGTTACAACAAGGCAAACGGCTCTCTAAAAAATATCGGTACTCGTCAATTTGTTAATTTTAAATGAATCCATATTTTAATACAGAAGTATTTTGAAAATGACAACCGATTTATGGCTGAATTATTGTTTTCTCAAATTTGTTGGTAAAATCACTTTAAAGTGATGCAAAATCAACTGGAAAAATACAAAAAAAAATTACGCTAAATTTTTTTGTATTTATTTGATAAAATGTAAACGTACATAATATTTATAATAATATAATATGCATAATTATAAAGTTTGTTTAAATTTATATAAAATAAGGTTTTAAATTGTATGCAGGGTGAGTCTAAAATCATAGGACAAACTTTAAGATGAGGTAGGGGACATCACAAGGATTCAGATTTGCATAGCAACATATGGCCGGAAATGCTTTCCTGGCGCTGTAGTGACGACATAAAACACGAGAATGAAAGGACAAGAACAGGGAGAGAAAACATGTTTATTATTCTTAGTGGTGCAAAAATGCCGGGACAATGCTGAAAAGTACTGAGGAACTTCTTGCACGCATCGTAGCCGCTGCTGGGGAAGTCCAGGACACTCCCGGTATTTTGGGGAACATTAGATATTCCATGCGCCGGAGATGCGCTTCATGCATCCACGGCCCGTAGTCGTAATTTCAAACACCTAGTTTTATGACTATCATTGTCCCTTTTAAGTTCTTTTTTCTTAGTTTTTGCTGTACTAAAGATAATAAATGTTTTCTATTCTTATTCGTGTCCTGTCTTTCTTGTGTTTTTTGTCGTCATTACCGCACCAGGAAAGAATTTCCGACCAAGGGTTGCTATGCAAATCTGAATCCTTGTGATGTCCCCTACCTCCCCTTAAATTTTGTCCCATGATTTTAGTCTCACCCTGTATTACATACTATAATTAGTATTTTTATGAACTACTAAAAAAACATATTTATTTCTTTACAGAGACTAATAACATTGTAAGTGTATTAATAATAAACTAAGAATAATCGTATTTGAAGCTTAAAAACAATTTATTTCATAATCATCTTGAAAAGGACTTTACATGAATAACTGTCCCCTAAATGGCTAATAAAAATATGTATACATTTGTACCTAGCGCCCTATATTTTGTACGTTAGAAACATGAAAACAAAAAGGTTTCAACATACAATTTCACAATTTAAAAAAATGCGTAATAAAGAAGTATAAGCTAATAGTATGACTTATTTATTTGGATCCTTGATAGAAAAAATAGAAATAAACTTACTTTTTACATTTCGCCATCTTGGGAAATGAAAAATCTATAAACATCGAAAAAAAACTTTCATGTAAGCAAATAAATATCCATCTTATGCTGTCATCTCTCGGTAACAGATAAATACATTTATAGATAATTATTTCATGCAACTTGCATGCTATAAAGAAGAAAATAATTATAGAAATTTATTAAAATTCGGACTGTCCCAAAAATGGGACGCTAGGCATAAATGGGTTAATTCTCTCATCCGTCCTGTTTCAACAATGCAAACGGCTCTGTAAAAAATATCGGTACACAAAAATTTGTTAAATTTAAATGAATCCATATTTTAATACAGACGTGTTTTGGAAGAGACCTCTTAATTTTATCATTTGTCCTGTTACAACATTGCAAACGGCTCTCTAGAAATATCATTACACAAAATTTGTTAGTTTTCAATGAATCCATTAGTTTTCTCACTGAGATTTGGGGGGAAAAAAAGAATATGTAAAGATTTCTGTGTGTTAAAAAATGTTTCGCATTAACCATTAAAATGGTTTTATGTGTATACTGACCTGTATCTATTGAATGTCATGTATCTTACAAATTTGTCAACGTTTTCTCTTTAAGCTATATTTAATGAGAAGTATGGGGAGTTAAAAACCACGTTTTTATTATCTGCTATTGCATTTTCTGCCAGTGTGAACGCTATTTCGTTTATAACTTGTATGAGCTTACACCCATGTGTGAAGAATTCGTTTATATCTGCCATATTAAAAATCCATTAAATTAATTTTTAAGTAATTTATATTCTATGTAATTTATATTGTCTTCTCAAGGACATGCGTTCTCCCCACTTCATCCTTTCGTTGACATGGCACTAGAAGACGCGAACCCCTGGTCCGATTTTTTACACTGCTATAATTTAAGAAAGAACTGCTGATCTCAGTTAGGGAAAAAGAGGGGTCAGTCAGCCCAATGCGGTATCACCATAGTTACTGATCTAAGATGAGGGGCCGAGAAACTACCTTGAGAAATTAATTGAAATTATATATAATATTGTATTTTCAAGAAGTACATTACTTACTTTTCTATTTCTTTTATTAGATTCTGAATGGTTTGAATTTAGAAGTGAAGCCAGGTGAAACTGTCGCTCTAGTAGGTTCTAGCGGATGTGGAAAAAGTACCATTGTTCAGCTACTTCTTCGTTTCTATGATGCAAACTCTGGTTCGGTAAGTTAATAGTATTAGTTTTTTCATACTTATCAGAAGTTAGGATGTAAGAAGTATATTGAAATCCTGTCATCAGCAACAATTTATAAAGAAAATTATTTATAAAAACCTCGACAATTATTTTTTTGCCAGAGCTATTGGGTCGTTCCATGGTAACTTACGTTACATTTAGAGCATTTTACTGCAGTAATTTTAGTAATATTGTTACGGCTTACCTTGGTACTGTTTTGAACGAACCTTTTTACGCATTCCACCATACTTTTGTATTTGCCGTTTGGCAAAAGTGTCTTTATCGTTTGTTGTTGTTGTTCGCACGTCGAACGTTTTTATGGAATAAAACCGAATTTAGTGAGCTATTTTGTTAGCTAAAATAGCCATGAGGTCATTATTGTTAGTAATAAAGTCTATTATTATTGGTGTAAAATAATTATACAGATCATGTCTTTAATTCGAGTGGTATTGTCCACAAATGAACATCGCAATATGTTTCGTAACTGACTATGGTGACAGTCTTGATTTAAGTTCCTGTATATATGTATATAAAAGAACTGTTATGTTATTAGATACTCTTCGTATTATTTGACTAACTTCTCGTTTATATTTGAACTAGTACAGTCCATTAACAATTTACATACATGCACAAAATGGTCCATTCGTTCGGAGTTAGGAACTGGTACTATTCTTGGTGTATTAGTTATAGATAATCTGTTGCAAAATGACTGAAAAAAGCAAACTAACAATGTTAAATAGACAGAAGGGAGCATATAAAGGGCAGTTTCGAGAATACAAACGTTCCTAGATGACAAAGAAAAAAAAACATTTGGGAATATAAAATTTAATTTGACAATATTCGAAAAATTGTCTCGAATTTAGACGACTTAAAGGTCACATTTTTGAAGTTGTAGAAGAGGATACGGAGCTTAATGATCATCTAGCAGCCTTTACAGAAATAGAAGATGAATCAGAAAAAATAGAGGTAAGACTTAGAAAATTCTTACTCTCTAATAGTAATAATAGTGAAAATGCATCTCATGTTAGTAATTCCAATTTTGATAATCGAAGTATAAATTTTAAATTGCCTGATATACCATTACCAAAGTTTTCGGGAAATTATCAAGATTGGTACACATTTAAAGATCAGTTTATGACTTTAATTGATTCAAGTAATAAATTAAGTAGCACACAGAAACTGTATTATTTAAAATCTACCCTTAGTTACAGTGCTTTAGGTGTAGTTACAGATGATGATTCTTATTAATCGCTTTTTAAAGCATTACAAGATCGTTTTCAAAATAAACATTTCATTGTAAATAGTCATTTGAATGAAATATTATCAATGGAAATTTTATCGCAAGATTCAGCTAAAGGTTTAAGGGCTGTTGTTAATGTATGTCAAAAACACATTCTCGCTCTTAAAACTATTGGTTTAGAACTTACTCAATTTTCAGAAATCATGTTGATAAATATTATTCTTAAAAAACTAGACAAAGAAACAAAAAACAAAACAAATTGAATTATCCTTAACCACCAGTGAATTACCCGAATGGGATGAATTTATTGTCTTTCTGCAAAAGCGCTGCTTAGTATTAGAGAATTTGCAGGGTAATTTAAATACGAAACCTAAACAATTTTCAGGTGAAAGAAATCTAAAATAAAACGTTTGCTCATAAACAACGATTCCCGTTCAAAAAATAAATGTCTTCTTTACCATTCTATCAATCATTCTATTTTTAAATGTAATATGTTCTTAAAAATGAATGAATATGACAGATATTCAGTAGCAAAAAGATTTAATCTCTACATAAGCTGTTTAAGCCCAACGCACAAGATTGCGAAATGCCTATCAAAATCACGCTGCTCTTTTTGTTCAGATAGACATAACAGTTTATATCTTTGTCGCAAGAATGCCTCTTCTTGTAATGAGAAAAAATATCCACCTGTCACTCAAAAAAATTAAAAGGGAAAACAAATCAAAAGATGAAATAACCTTGGAATCCCCCCCCCCTCACTTCCGCAGAAAACGACAGACGCAATTCGGTTAATCTAAGAATCGTTGAAGGCTTTAAATAATGTAAGTACTAAAAATAGATCTATTTTATTAAGTACTTGTTTTGTTTTTATTGAAGATAAATTTGGAATTAGAAAGAAATACAGAATGGTGTTGGATTCAGCGAGCAATGTAAATATTTTGACTACAGATTGCACAGATGCTTTGAAATAAAAAAAAAGGTTAATTAATGTGCCCCTAAGCGGTTTGAATGTTTCTTTGCATAATATAAAAAATAAAATTTTCGGTGTTATTTCCAATACGAATGAAAGTTCAAGAAGAATATAGATTTCTTAATTGTTCCTAAAATCACAGATGTAATTCCATCAAAGCAATTAAATGTATAGGACATTAATCTACCAAATCTTGTGGATTTTGCTGACCCAACGTTTTTCAAACCGGAAAAAATTCATGGTTTACTTTGAACTAAATTATTTTACAGAATTTTAAAACATAATTCAGTTAAGATTAGTGATAAGTTAATTTTGCAAGACTCGGTTTTTGGATGGATTCCAACCGGCACACTAGATGACAGGGCAACCACAAATAATTCCGCTATGTGAGTACATTAGAGATTCCGATGAAATTAATGATAATTTAAGACAATTTTGAGAATTTGAATCTATTGGCATTACGCATGATGATCCAAAAATATCGAAACTGATCAAGCGCAACAAATTTTCGACAAAACTGTAAAATTTGTAGACGGTCGATATGAAGTTGAGTTGCCCAGGAAAAGGGACTAGAAGGAATTAAACGATAACTGTAATATTGTGAAATAGCATTTGGAAGGTTTAAAAAGGAAATTTTATACAAGTACTGAACTTTTTTCAGTATTCTGAGATAATCAATGATTACCTAAATCAAGGAATTATTCCTTGCTGTCCTTTTGGGATTAAATATAAAAATCAGAGAAAGGGGATTTTTCATAAGATTTATGTCGCGATCATTATTTGCTTAGTGACAAAGGCTATTCATTTAGAACTGGTCACGGATCTAACATCGGACGCGTTTATCGCAGAACTTAAACGGGTTTTTTCTAGGCGATGAAAATGCTCTTCTATTATAACAGATAATGCTACGAATTTTAAGGGTGCTAATTCAGAATTACGCATACTTCATAAGTTAGTTAGTAGACCAGATGTAAAATTAGCTAATTATCTTACCACAGAAGCTATTGAATAGAAGTTTATTTCTCCTAGATCACCCAACTTCGGTGGTTTATGGGAAGCTGGGGTAAAATCATCCAAATACCATCTTAAAAGAACTTTAAAGGGTGCTAGACTGACAAGGGAAGAATTCGAAACAATCACCACTCAAATTGAAGAAGTATTAAATTGACGTCCCTTAACCCCATCATCGACCGACATCAATGATTTTAACATATTGACATCAGGCCATTTCCTAATTGGTCGGCCAATACACGCTATTCCAGAACCTCAATTAATTGATATTAGCGAAACGAGATTATCTCGGTGGCAGAGAGTAACTAGCTTTGTTCAATTAATTTGGAGAAATTGGCAATTAAATTACATAAGTCATCTCCGAAATCGTTCAAAATGGCATGTAAAGGGCAATTACATCAAACCAGGAGCAATGGTAGTAATAAAGGAGGACAATTTACCTCCTTGC
The DNA here is from genome assembly GCA_963932465.1 of Maratus speciosus. Classification (NCBI taxonomy): domain Eukaryota; kingdom Metazoa; phylum Arthropoda; class Arachnida; order Araneae; family Salticidae; genus Maratus; species Maratus speciosus. The sequence goes on along the minus strand of OZ010798.1, from coordinate 125,778,686 downwards.
AAATGGATGCTGGGACGAATCCTAGAGGTTATACCAGGGAAGGATGGTAATGTTAGAGTAGCGAAAGTAAAAAAAGACTCTAAGGTTTTCGTTAGGTCGATTTCTAAATTATGTGTCTTACCCGTTGATTGATGACCCATTTGTTTTAAGAAATACCGTAACTTTGCTTTACCTTAAATTTTCTTTATTAGTGTATAAGTATTATTGTTATTGCAACTCATCCTTATTGTATTTTGTATTATCATTTTTCTATTTCTTATTTAGTGTTATATGCATAGTATTGAAGTTTATATATTGTAATATTTGAATGTGGTGTGTAAGTTGTATATATGCACTTCATATTGTTTATTTGAATGTTGGCACATGTCAATGCGGGCCAGCATGTTACGGCTTGCCTTGATACTGTTTTGAACGCACCTCTTTACACATTCCTCCAGACTTTTGTGTTTGCCGTTTGGCAAAAGTGTCTTTATCGTTTTTTGTTGTTGTTCGCACGTCGAATGTTCTTATGAAATAAAACCGCGTTTAGTGAACTATTTTGTTAGCTAAAATGGCCATGGGGTCATTGTTGTTAGTAATAACGTCTGTTATATTATTGTTGTAAAATAATTATACAGATCATGCCTTTAATTCGAGTGGTATTGTCCACAAATCAACATCGCAATATGTTTCGTAACTGACTATGGTGTCAATCCTGATTCAAGTTCCTGTACATATGTATATAAAAAGAACAGTTTGTTATTAGAGACTCTTCGTATTATTTGACTGTCTTCGCATTTATATTTGAACTAGTTACAGTCCATTAACAATTTACATACACGCACAAATATAACACCAAAAAATATTCAAATGTAAAGTTGACATGGTTTGTTATTTAACCCTTTGATTACGGGGTTGGGACGCATGTTGTCTCAGCAACTATTTCTTTATTCTACACGCACCACTTTTTGAAAAAAAAAAGTCTATTCCATACACTTATACAAATATACTATTCAAAGAAATCTACAATAAAGAAATAATTTTGTAAATTGTGGTGCTAGTTAATATAAAAATAGTCAGCAGCCCTATCCCGTAAGCAAAAAGTTAAACCTTTCCAAAGCTCAATTTGAATGAAAATTACCTAGAAAATGAGAATGAAAATTATATTTTTTATGGTAACTTACGTTCCTTTTCAGTAATGTCAGTTACATAATAAATATACCGGGTGTCCCAAAAAGTGACTGATGGATTTTAAAATTCAATAACTTGCAAACGGTGACAGATATTAAAAAAATTCTTACAGGAGTCTTATGTAAGATGTCAGGTGTTTTTATAATGCGATTCTCAGTTTTAGTTACAAATAGCATCGATGGATGGCGCTACTAGCAATAACCGCTAAAAACAGGATCAATTTTTCGACCTCTCTTTTCTTCCATGCGAAAAAAGGAGATTAAAATGTATTGAATGGATCCCGAAGTACCAACAATCGGGTCCGGACTGAGCGCCTATTGCTCTCAGCGCCATCTATTGTTTGAAATTCGAACTAAAATCAAGAATCACAGTACAAAAACTCCTGACATCATACATAATCCTCCTGCAAGAATTTTTTAAATATAATCAAATACAATCAAAATAAAATTCATCAGTCATTTTTGGGACACCCGGTAACTGTGTGAGATGTTCCCATGATCAAGTGTCCCAGAGTTCAATAAATAAAACAAAAATTATATAAATTTCATCTAAATTGAGCTTTGAATAGGTTTAATTAACAAATTACGTCAACTTTATATTTTGAATTCTATTTTTGGCCTTATATTACTAAAATTACTGAAGTAAATTGTTCTAAATGTAACGTAAGTTACCATCAAATGACCCTGTTTTATAATTTCGACAATTATTTTTATACATTTATTATTTTAACTTATTCATACTTATTATCAAAGATATCAAAGAAAATGGATTGTTTAAACTGAATGGAAAATGCCTAAGTCGGGGATCGGCACTAAGTTAGGAAAATTCAGTTCATATGATATCTTTATCAATTAGTATGATTGGAGTTAGAAATAATATAAAGTATATCTACGTTTTCGTCATTTAAGGGGACCGGGAAAGCAAAATTCAACCAAAAAATCGATTTTTACTTTTTTATATCACTTTTAACTTTTATCTTTCCAACGATGTGTCACACATGTTTATATATAAAAAAATAAGTGTTGAAATTATTCATTCTTTTAAAGAGTACTTCACAGCTTAATGGTCATTTAACTCTTTAATTGACTTTTTCTCAAAGCTTGGATTTTTCATGTTTATGTTCCTTTTTTTCAATATCTATTAAACTTAAGAACTCATATTTTTTTTAAAATACTTATATTATGTTATATTGTATACTTTAACTCAGGGATTTAATGATTTGTTGAGAATTATTTATTTTAGGCAGTGAAATCTAACCAAAAATGCTAATTTAAAAATGACTTTCAATAAATAATTAATAATTAATTTTGAGTTTCACTTAGAAAGAAAATGGTCTGTTAAAATACGTAAATCATGTTATTCTAACTACTCTAAAAATCTAGACCTCTATCTTTCACCATTTCTGAGAAAAAAGGTACATAAAGTTGGTGAATTTAACATGGCGGAGATAGGGCTTTCCCGGTCCCCTTAATGAAGTTTCATTACCTGCGGTATTTTCTATTGAGCTGTCTACGTGGCAGACCATATGACATTACCAAGGTTATCTGAGTGAAGTATGTCCGCCGATTGTTGACCCAGTTAGCTTAATAGGTAGAGCGTGGCCAATTTAAGTCAAACGTCTTAGGTTTGACTTCTGGCCTGGGCATCCCCCCCCCCTTAGTTGGAAAATTTCAGTTCGTTATTACTTTTATGACAGCGCTATTTAATCCCTCGAAGGGCGCCGTTATATATCCGTTATATATGCCACTTAATTTTAATCCCAAACGACCACAATTACACCGGAATTTTGGAGTTAATTTTGTATTTATAATGTAAATGAAGAGCTTTTACTTATTTTCAAATAAATTTGTTCGTAAATCCTGGTATCAGTCAATCAGTTCAATATTTTAGCAACAGAAGTACTTTGCTCTTGAAAGGGTTAATAACATGTCTTGAAATCTTTTTAAATTTACGTATGACTTTTATATAATTAAAATAAAGAAATAAAGAAAAAAAAAATTATAAAAAAATTAACTCAAAAAACTTTCTAATATTTTATCTTTGAAAATTCTACCTCTATTTCAGGGTTTAGATTGAGTTCAAAATTTATTTGTGAAAAAGGTAAAATGAGAAAAAAAGCTTTACTAAAATTCTAAAATTCCAAATGCTTATAAATATGTGTTCCTCTACACTTCTCGACGATACCTTTAAATTACAAAATTTAAATATAGTATAATGCTAAGATTCCACTATGCTTATGAATATGCATCCTACCGCTCTTCTCAATGTCTGTATATGTTTTATTTCCATTTGTAAATGTTAACAATTACACATAAAATCTTTAAATGGCTAACTTGATTTATGGCATCTTTAATTGACTAACCTGTGTTACCTTTAAATGACTATCTTAACATATTTGTATTAGTAAAATGCTAAATTTCGAGAATGGTTATGACTGTGCGTTCCTCCACGCTTCTGGACGTTTTGATGTGTTTTATTTTCAGTTGCAAATGTTGAAAAGTAGTCATGACTTTTTTATATGACTAACTTGACTTATGATATCGTTAAGTGACTAACTTATGATATCTTTAAATGAGTAACTTGACATCTCTATATAGTGAAATGCGAAAATTCCGCATGCTTATGAATATGAATCCCTTCACACCTCTTGACGTCTCGATATGCTTTATTTTCATTTTCAAATGTTAACAATTAATCAGAGCATCTTTAAATGACTAAATTGAGTTGCGAATTCTTTAAGCGACTAACTTGTGATACCTTTAACACGTTCACGCCGGCGCGGTGGGTCACACTCGACTGTCTCAGAGCTGCCAAGTCTCCAGCTTTTTTGATACCAGTATTTTAATACAGAAAATGTTGTTTTATTTAATTAGAACAATTGGGCGATTTAAAGGAACAACATTTTCTCTAAAATAGCAGTGGTGTGCAAAAAGCCGGATACTTGACAACTCTGAGACAGTCGAATGTGACCCACCGCGCCGGCGTGAACGTGTTAAATGACTTAACACGTTCTTAACACGTTTCTTAACATATTTGTACTGTAAAATGCTGAACTTCCAACATGCTTATGAATATGCATTCCTCCAGTTTTGCGACGTCCTGATCCGTTTCATTTTCATTTTCAAATATTGAAAATTAGTCATAACATCTTTAAATGACTCACTTGACTTACGACATCGTTAAGTGACTAACTTGTCATATCTTTTAATCGCTGACTTGGCATCTTTATATAGTAAAATGTTAAAATTCCAGCATGTTTATCGATATGCATCCTATCCTCTTCCCGTCGTCTTGATATGCTTCATTTTCATTTGCAAACTACTTGTTAAAACTAGTCATGACATTTTTAACCCTTAAATGTCGTGTGTTGCTTTTCGGCAACATACCCAATTTAGTCCTAAAATAGTGTTAGAATAATATTGAAGCTTTAATGCCTAATGTTGCCAATAAAATACATCCTGAAAGTATTATTAAAACATTTTTTAACATGTAGATGGCAGCAATAGTGCTGTTTAAGAAAAAAGATAGATTTATTTTTTCAATTGTTGCTATACGTGCTTTTTGTTTTGTTTCGAAGCTTGTGAAATACCCTATTTTGTTCTGAAGTGTGAAAGTAAAATTTATTCCTTATCATAGTTCTTAAAATTCGTGTGTGTTTAATATTATACAATTTTAACAAGGAAAATTATTTTTTCAATTAAAGCCCAGTGCTGTCGATAGGCAACAACCTGTTTTTACTCCAGAAACCATACTTAAAACTAAATATGATTTTTTAAAGTATTTTTCCCATGATTTATTTAAGAAATAAAATCCGAAAAACGACTTTAAATTGATTTTTAAAAAATCAGGCATTTAAGGGTTAAATGACTAGCTTGACTTATGTCATCTTTAATTGACTAACTTGCTATGTCTTTAAATTATTAACTTAATATCTTTATTCAGTAAAATGCTAAAATTCCAGCATGCTTATGAATATGCACCCTCCATTCTTTCCGACGTCTTAATGTTTTTCATTTTCAATTGCAAACTAAATGTTAAAAATTAGTCGTGACATCTTTAAATAGACGGAATCAAAAGGACCTGAAAATTTTCCTTTTTACACAAGTTTTCGTCAGCTACACAATTAATAGTGAAGAATAACATCATCTGGTGTTAGCTCAGTTGAGCCATGTGCGAATGCAGTGAAAAACTTTTCGCAAATTTTTAATAGAATGCTTTAGCACGGAAGGATTGAATTTCTTGAATTACTGTTGCATTCTGTGCAGTCTTTTCGTATTTTGAAAAAATACATTATCGCTCTAATTAAAGGGCTCAAAAGAAGACGTACTTAAGCCACGGGAATATAAGTGTATAGAAAAACTTTAAATATGCATGCTTTAATATCGCGAAGTGAAAGAAAAATTGGCACATCTTTGTTTATTGTTGTAGTGTCCTTGGCGAGATAAAGAAAATGATTAGGGCAAGTTAAGAAATTTTTTTGCGTATATTTTCCTGCAACTATACAATTTTTCATACACTCTTACATACACATACACACTTGTATATTTCTAGTATTTATACAATTTATTTACTATACAGGTGCTATTTATTTGTTTTTATATGCAAACAAAAGTAATTTATGTATTACGCGTAATCAGAAGCGTTTTTTTTAAAAATAAATACATAAACAAGTATAATACTTCAGCTACATTGTTTTCATAGCTGTTTATACCTTTTGGAAACAAATATTACTTTCTTAAGCTCGAATTATTTCATCACTACTATAACAAAGAAGTACCGAAAAATCTATTATCTACAACATTCTAACATTTTTCAGCTAAGAATTGTCAAATGACTATTATTATAAACAGCAAAAGTATTCACATAGTTAACGCTCACAGAGAGCTGCAATTAACAATTTGTATCCAGGCCAGAAATAAGCAACGTCATATTGACTTGTATGATTGGTCCAATTGTTTCCCTTGTTTTGTAGTATTGTATTTTTTGTATTAATCAGTCTTATAACTCCATATGCAATGAAAAAAAAATACCTCAATTAGTACAAAATGTTACTTACAGGTGCATAGATAATATCTCAACCTGAAAATAAAAATGATCAAAAAATATATTGGTTTCTGTGGTTTCTAAAGGTAAAGAACGCTTTTTGAAATCGTGCAGAAGTCGGTTAAAGTTATACTATATTTTCGCTTGCTGTTATAAAGGGTGGTTTTTTAGAGGTGTGGTTTTGAAATTGGCAACACTATTTGTAGTCACAGTCAATTTGATACAAGGAGAGGGTCCGAGGTTGGTGTCTCCGAATGCGATGAACATTTGTATATCGATAGAGTATAGTTAGTATATAAATATATGACCGCCATAAAACGCAACCCCCAGGGGTCTTGAGAAAATAAGTCGCAATGTTTAAGCTACAGTTTCTAATCGGATAAATTTCCTTCTTTGGCAAGCGGTTCAGTATCATGGTCGGCAGCATGCTGGATTTGAGAATTTTCTACCGTGGTTCAAATCCCGTACCGACTTGTTTTTCGGAACGAAAATATTTATCAATCATTTTCGAACCGTAATTGAAAAAATATGTATAATAATTGGAATTTAAGAAAAGTATTAATTAAATGTTTGTTTTGTAGCATATAAGTGTTTTTTTAACTAGGAAATTTTGCATGCTTAAATATATAATAATAATAATAATAATAAAAACGGATATTTATATGTCTGTAGACCAGAAATGTTTCGTCGTTATTTAAAATTATATACAGTTATTTCAATGAATATCTACAATTTTTAATAGATAAATAAATTAAAATAAGTGAACAAATATATTATTTTCATTTTGTTTTCTCCTTCAAATACTTCAAATACTTCATAGTTTATTAAAAATATGCTTTTATATTTTAATATAATTTTTTTAAATCTGGGATTCTTGATTTTTAATTAGGAAAAGTGTTTACTTAGTAATTTCTTTCGGAAATCATTTGTTTTTCTTGTTTAATATTTTTTATAGAATGCAATTTAATTATATAAATACAATTATAACTGCGATTCTTTTCATGTTTATATATTTAATGAAAAGTAAAGATAAAATAAATAAATAATAATGATAACAAAGTAAAAAAAAAGTCAATTGGAACTTTTATAGGCCATAAAATTAAGCTAATTTTAAAATTTATTTACGGTTATTTACATAAATAAGCTACTATTTTTCACAGTGAAATAAATGTATGGTTTTTTACCAACTAGCTCTTTAACTTTTGAATTTTTTAAATCTTGGATTCTTATCTTATATTATAATACGAGCAAAAATTGTGTGTGTATGTAAATTTTATCTTACAAACGGCTCTAACGATTTTGACTAAATTTTGTATTTTACCATTTTCGGGCACGAGAAGGCCATTGGGCTAGGTCATGTGTTCGAGAAAATTCGATTAGTGGGTCATAATGGGTCAGGGTCAAGCTAATTATATCTAAAGAACGGCTCATTCGATTTTGACTAAATTTTATATCCAACCGTTTTTGGGCACGAGAAAACTATTGAGCTAGGTCACACGTTCGAGAAATTTCGATTAGTGGGTTACTTCGGATCAAGCTAATTTTATCTAAAAAGCGGCTCTAACGATTTTGATTAAATTTTGTACTCTACTGTTTTGGATTACGAGAATACTAATGGGCTAAGTCGCATGTTAGAGAAAATTCGATTAGTGGGTCACTGTGGGTCAAGCTAAGTTTATCTAGAAAACGGCTCTATCAATTTTAACGAAATTTTGCTTTCTATCGTTTTCGGGCACGAAATTATCATTGGGCTAGGTCACGTGCTCAAGAAAATTCTATTAGTGGGTCATTTGGGTCAAAATGGGTCAGGTGTCAAGCTAATTTCATCTAAAAAAAGGCTCAAAACATTTTGACAAAATTTTGTAATGTACCGCTTCTGGGCCTGAGATGACCATTGGGCTAAGTCACATGTTCGAGAAAAATTGATTAGTGGGTCATTTTGGGTCACTGTGGGTCAAGCGAATTGTTCCTAAAAAATGACTCAAACAGTTTTGAAAAATTTTTGTACTATACCGTTTCTGGGCATGAGAAGACGTGTGGGTTACATCACATGTTCGAGAAAATTCGATTACTGGGTCATTTTTGTGTTAGTATGGGTCAAGCTAATTTTATCTAAAAAACGACACAAAACATTTTAACAAAATTTTTTAATTATATCGTTTCTGAGTACAGAAGACCATTGGGCTAAGCCACATGTTCGAGAAAATTTGATTAGTGGGTCATTTTTGGGTCACTGTGGGTCAGATAATTGTATCTAAAAAACGACTCTAACTATTTTGACAAAACTGTGTGTTATACCGTTTCTGGGCTTCAGAAGACCATTGGGCTAAGTCGCATGTTCGATAAAATTGGATTAGTGGGTCATTTTTGGATTACTGTGGGTCAAGCTAATTGTATCTAAAAATGACTCAAACAGTTTTGAAAAATTTTTGTACTATACCGTTTCTGGGCATGAGAAGACGTGTGGGTTACATCACATGTTCGAGAAAATTCGATTACTGGGTCATTTTTGTGTTAGTATGGGTCAAGCTAATTTTATCTAAAAAACGACACAAAACATTTTAACAACATTTTTTAATTATATCGTTTCTGAGTACAGAAGACCATTGGGCTAAGTCACATGTTCGAGAAAATTTGATTAGTGGGTCATTTTTGGGTCACTGTGGGTCAGATAATTGTATCTAAAAAACGACTCTAACTATTTTGACAAAATTGTGTGTTATACCGTTTCTGGGCTTGAGAAGACCATTGGGTTAAGTCGCATGTTCGAGAAAATTCGATTAGTGGGTCATTTTTGGATCACTGTGGGTCAAGCTAATTGTATCTAAAAAAGGGCTCAAACGATTTTGACAAAAATTTTTATTACATCATTTCCTAGCATGAGAAGACCATCGGGATAGGTCACATGTTCGATAAATTTAGATTAGTGGGTCCCTTTTGGGTTACCGTGGTTCAAGCTAATTTTATCTATAAAACGACTTTAATGATTTTGACTAAATTTTGTATTCTATCGTTTTCGGGTTCGAGAAGAGCATTGGTTAGGTCGCATTCGGTGTGGGAAAATATTCGGTTTGTGGGTCATTTTGGGTCACTATATCTCAGGATCATGCCAATGGTATCTAAACAGCAGGACTGATACAGTGAGAATAAAATATCGAATTGAACACAAGGCTAATTTTGACCGAGCTTAGCTCGGTCATCTCTGCTTGTGATCATAGTTAGAAGTCTAGTATAGTCTTTGTGCTTAAAAATAAGTTCTAAAAAGATATTGAATTGCTGAAAATAGTTATTACGTAGATAATAATTACAAAACCAAAAATCCGAAATAAAAAAAAAGTCATATTAAGCATTTTAAATGTGTATTAAAAAATCATCAAATATTCCAAATATTTTCGTATAGAAACAAATTAAAAGTAATATAATTATTCACGCATTTATATCACGTGTTTTAATTTATTTCTCTGAGAAAAAAAGTAGATTTTCATTGAAATCACTGTAAATAATTTGAAATAACAACAAAACATTTCTGGTCTACAGACATATAAATATGCGTTTATATTATTATTTTTATTATTTTTATATATTTAAACATGCAAAATTTCGTAGTTAAAAAAGCACTTATATGCTACAAAACATACATTTAATTCGTATTTTTCGTAAATTTCAATTATTATACATATTTTTTTTAATTACGGTTTGAAAATGATTGATAAAAATTTTCGTTCCGAAAAACAAGGCCGAGCCGGATAGAAATATCTCAAATCCAGCATGCTGCCGACCATGCTATTGAACCGCTTTCCAAAGAAGAAAATTTATCCGATTATAAACTGTAGCTTAAACTTTGCGACTTATTTTCTCAAGACACCCTGGAGGTTGCGCTTTATGGCGGTCATATATTTACATACTATGTATACACAAATGTTCATCGCATTCGGTGACACCAACCTCGGACCCTCCCCTTGTTAGTTTACTGTTGGAGATATTCAGTGAGTGCATAATTTCGCGTAATGGACCTGTGAACTGGCCTCCACGGTCATATGATCCACGGTGTGACCAATGGATCATTTTCTCTGAGGATATGTGAAGTCGCTGCTCCACGCCGATAAACCGAAGACGTTTGAGGACCACTTGGAAATCAACTTTCGCCACGTTATTGCTGATATACGGTCCCAGCTGCTCGATAAAATGTTCGGAAATTGAACTTCTATATTGCGCTTCATTCGAGCCAGCCGCGGCGCCCATATACCCGAAATCCTTTTTAAACAGTAATACATAGCTGCCAACATCTTACGCTTTTTTGTACCACACAATTTTTATAGTAAATTTTACCCTTTTGAAATCGCTGTAATCTTTAACATTATATCTTATAACATTATCTTATAACATTTCTATTAATTATTTGTGGTACAAAAAAGCGGAACAGTTAGCAGCTATGGTAATGGCATAAAATTATTTATTTAATAAAACAAATATCATGACCATTACATTTTTTGTATGTGTTTTATTTTGTTTTAAATGTGTATACCTCTAAAAAAACACCCTTTATTATATTTTTCTAGATTAAGAAACAATTGTCTTTTCTGCAGTGCACAATTAAAAAAATTTAACACGTTAGGCGCCATGTCAGTCACCGGTGACTGACACTGAACTTTCCGTTTAAAACGTGTCAAACGTGTCATCGTTTAAAACGTGTCAAAGTCATCACCGATGACTGATGTCTAAAATATGATATAAAACTAAAAAATATATATATTGTTTTAAGTAATTACTGAACATTTATTTAAAATTTAGCAACCTTTTATTTATTACAGTATTATATTTTCTTAAAAATTACTTAAAACATGGTAAAATTTTCAGCGCTGCAGTGTCAATCACCGTGGCATTCAACGTGTTAAGCATTTTTTTTTTTTTTTTTTTTTGCAATTTTTTTTTGTAATTTTACAAAGTCCCATTAATAATTTATTAATGGGACAGCCAATTAATTAACAATCAATTAACAATCATACATTTCATTTTATTTCACAGGTGAAACTAGACGGCATAGATGTTAGAGATCTAAATCTAGGTTGGTTACGAGATCACATTGGCTTGGTGGGACAAGAGCCAGTTTTGTTTTCCACGACCATAGAAGAGAACATCAGGATGGGTAGGAACGACGCTACATTTCAGGACATTGTGGAAGCAGCGAAGACAGCAAATGCTCACAATTTTATTGAAGCATTACCTATGGTAAAACACATTTCTATGTAATTAATTGTATTTTAATATAGGCAGAAATAGTCATTAACAAAAGTATTAAGAGCACTCGATGTTTATTACAACATTATAAAGCCGGCAGTAGTCGCGTCCCGTTTTTTTTTTGCCGCCCATAACAATCGCCCTCTAAGGTATCGCCTCTTATAAACAGAATGGTGAAATTTTATGTAACTGCATTTAAATTTTTCTCCATTTTCATACTAAAGTTGCATGACATTCTAGCCATTTTTGCAGTATATATTGATAAGAAAAGTAGAAATTCGCCGAAAAGACTAATACCCCCCCCCCCCACCCCCGTAATCACTAGTGTCAGTCTATTTTTACCCTTTCCAGAAACTTCAAAGACATGAAAAACTAATTTCAGAAAAGTGTAACTTTATAAATGCAATATTTGAATAATTAATGAAATTTTGTTTGATTATTTTCATTTTTCCCGCCAGCAAGAACCTGCGGCAAAAGACCGAACGCGACCATTAGAGTTCTAAAAAAATACGCGACTACTATGGGGTTAATAAGACTTACTATTCCCTGTGACAATCTACATTCCTCGCTTAAATGCCTAGATACTGACATCAAGTGTACATTTCTCCCTGTTTAAAGCAAAGCTGCCTTTATTTTCTTACAGAAACGCTTAAGCGAACTCTTATCTCTTCGCCGTTCGATGCGGTCGTCTCAAAACGCTTTTGTTCTTGGTTCCTTTCCAATAAATATCCCATCTATTTCATGCTTCACTCAGATATTACAGTGCGTTAAGAAATTATAAGACCACTTTGATTTTGAAAATTATGAAGTAAATATAGGTTCTAATTATAGTTTAAGCAAGTCAGATATCAAAATACAACATATTTATTAAAATTAGTTTGCAATAATTTTGAAGAATGCAATAAATAAGTACGTTAACAAAAATGTAAGCAATGATTGAAAAATACACTGTTAACAAATTATAAGACCAACTGTCTAAAAACGAAAATAATATGTAAATTAAATATGATGTTGGTCCTCCATTTTTCCTTATAACCTCAAACACTCTGTTTTTTATTGAAGTGACCAGGTGATTAAGTGCAGATTCAGAAATATTGTGCCATTCTTTTACAATGGCTACTTCTAGTTCATTGGCAGATAAAAACTCTTTTACAATGGCTACTTCTAGTTCATTGGCAGATAAAAACTCTTTATTATTAGCATAAACTTTGCGACTCAATACACCCCAAAAATTTTCCATAGTGTTCAAGTCTGGACTTCGACTTGGCCATGACAAAACATGATTTTATTCTTTTTTAAACCATTGCTGGGTGGATTTAGACACATGGCAAGAAGCATTGCCCTGCTGAAACATCCAGTTAGCACCACCTAAAAAAGATCCAAATGAATGGTATCAAATGATCATATAACATAGCCTGATATTGTGCAAAGTTCATACGTCCCGAAATTCGGGTTAATTCGCATAATTCATCTTGACTAAAAGCTCCTCAAAACGTTACTGATCCTCCTCCCATTTGTCGACTGAAGCATTATTTCGGTTCTTTCCTCAAATCATGCCAATAGTGCTTATAACCATCCGGACCGTCAAGATTAATTTTTTTTTCATCTGAAATTATCAATTGTTTCGATTTCTTGTCCCATGACATGATATTTTTAGCCCATATCAGTCTTTCTTCTTTATGATGTTTCTTTAACCTCGCATTTTTCAACAGTTTCATACATTTTGCATTACTGTTTGATTTCACACTCTTCCAAATTGTTACGTTTGAGGTTCTTTTGCTGAAACGATTCGAAATTTCCCGAGTTGAAAGACCTTTTTCAGTTGATAATCGAAATATTTGTCAATCATCCCGTGCTATCAAAATCCCTTTTCTTCCAGATCGTTTAATTTTGTTTTAAACCTTTTTTTCAATTATTTCATTGTGAATGGTAGTTTTAGAACGCTTCATTAACCAAGCTATTTCTCATTCAGATTTACCAGCACCCTTATAAAACCAAATTTTTCTTACTTCTGTCGCAGACAACTCTTTATTCCGCAGCCTCTTCAAATATATCGTAAGCAACACTATCTAAACCTGCACCTATCCTTCTCGGGAATACTTTCACGATATACAAATGCGTATGTTTTATAATGATTCTGATGTGACGTATAATATGCTAATTTCTTCTGGTGGTCTTATAATTTCTTACAGTCATTTTACTTACGTTTTAAAAAAATCAGAAGATTTTAATAAAATGTAACTTAAATTTTAATGTAGCAGTTATAACAGAAAACGTTCTACGATCAGTTTTAAATGCACACGCTAAAAATTTGCATATTGTGTATTCTGCTTCAGAAGTGCACCAATTCGTTTGTGGTCTTATAATTTCCTAACGCACTGTATTTATAGCAGTCGTGCTTACATTTAGTTTTAAATGGGATATATACTTCGAGGAACGATCAGATACACGAACAGCAATAACGTCTCGAGACGACCATATCATATGCCAAATAGCTGTGCGTTTGCCTAGGAGTTACTGTAAGAAAATAAAGATAGCTTTTCTTGAGACAAGAAGAAATGTAAGCCTGATGACTATATTTAGGCATTTAATCAAGAAATTTGGATTGTCATCGCAAATCACAAGTGGCCTTAAATGTTGTCATAAGCATCGAGTGATCGTAAATTTTGTTAATGATTGTTTGTTTATAGATCTGCTAACTGTACATTTTTACTCCTCTGTATACAATTTTAACCTTATTTGAGTTCCTTTTTTCAGTTGTTATGAAAAACTGCCTGCTATTGTTTTATATTGTGGTCATTATTAAACAAAAACAACACCTAGAGAGTTTTTGAACCATAATTCAAAATTATTCATCAAAATGAAACAAGTTGGAAATAAAGAAAAACTAGTATAGCTTTGAAAACAATTAATTTGACACTTCCATTGTCAAACGAAATAAACCATGTATATAGGGTAAAGTGCCCATATTTCGTCCCCTCTCCTAATTTCGTCCCCCTTCACTTCTCCGCTTCTGTGAAGTGGCGCCACTTATGACGCAAGGCACAGGGGACGAAGGTGAAAGGGATCAGTGCTGAAAATTTCGTTCGCCAAGACGCATACATAAATTAAAGACGGTGAATTTCCTATTTTTAGAAGACCCGAGTTCTTATTACGTCGTTTGTAGAATGTTATTTACAGTACTGTAAGTATTTATTTCCTATTCATTGCATGTATTTTACGTTCGTAAGATGCTGACAGTAGCATACAGTGAGCTTTAGGACGTTTAGTTCATCTTACGGGAAATGAAGATACATAATATTGGGAAGTAGCGTGATCCCAATTTCGTCCCCCTTGCAGTTCTTATTTTCGTCCCGGGGACGAAATTAGGAATGCTTTTTCATGACAATTTTTTTCAGTTTTTTCCCTCATGTTTGGATGGCTAATGCATAGTTGCTAATCTCCTGATTTTTTGTATACCAGTAAAATGTTACAAAAATGTTTTCTTTTTTTAATTGTGTTAAAACAACGATTGTATAAAGCAAGTATTTCTGCATAAAAATATTGGTATGAAAAAAATCGGCAGATTGCCAACTATGCTAATATTTCGTTATGTTATTCTTCGACTGATAATTAGTACATTTCTTTGTGCCTTACTTTAATGTAAATTAAATTACTTACTCATTTAGAAATGAATTTTGATTTAGTTATAAGTTAAGGCTCGGTGTATTGGATTTCTTTTTTATCGGGGGGTGGGGGGGGGCGAAATTGGGACCATTTTTTCTTTTGCATTTTTTAGATACTTTTGAAAAAAACAATTTTTCGCATTGTTAAAATTTTTTGTGTGATATTTGCCGATGTTTCTATGTGCGTGGGTAGTTAGTCTATGTAAAATCCAATTTTGGTAGATTTTCACGGAAAATTACAACTTCCACGAATCTAAAAGTGACTGGGGGGCGATAATACGGCACCTTACCCTACTTTAGGTTAAGGAGCGAGTTTCTAAATTTCCTTTTACTTCAACTGAAAATTCTTCATGTCTTAATGTTAAAGTGTTCTTTAATTCATTGTAATATATTCATTCAAAAGAAAAGTTTCATATTAAACAAAAATCAACTCCTCTTTCTTGCTAGGATGAGCGAAGCGAATCCTCTACTAGTCTACACAAATTACATTTTGTCGTACACTTTACAAAAGAAAAAAAAAATAAAAATAAAAACTATTCAGTATTTTGACTTGAAATTAAACATAAAAATAAATTATGACCTGTAGATTTGTACAATGTTATTTTTTTAGCCCCGGTACGGTATGCTATTTCTTTCTCCCAGCTTATTTTGTGTCCAAAAAATAACGTTAGCTTACAGACGCTAGCAATAAACAAAGTAGATATATCATTGTACAATTAAATGCTCTATAGCATTTTTTTTAATTTCTAAACATCGCACATTTTCAGTTTTTATACCATCGTATTGGGAAAAAAAAAGGTACTTTTTAATGCAATTTGTTTGAAAACTGCATCTCTATTTGTTTTTGAAATATTAATTTTTTTGTAGTTTTTAGCGACATTTGTTTCATTTTGGCAACTCAAGTACGCCATTTCTGTAGAAAGTAAAGAAAAAAATGCTGAAAAATAGCAATTATATCTTTTTGTTGCCATTTTCTCATTAAAAAAATTAATTAAAAAAATTAAATTGAAAAAAATTAATTAAAATACGTGCTACTTTGAGAAAAATATAAATGAAGGATTTATGATAAAACAGGGAGCTATTATAAACTATATTTAATTTTAAGTTTCTATATTAATGCAAATGACGTCATTTTACGTAACATAAAAGCGTGTGCTTTAAGTCTTAAAACTGAAATATGTTTTGCAGAAGAGTCCCGATTATCCGAGTCACGCTTAACCGAGTTATTTTCTTCTGATGGACTGGTGGCTTCTATTATTATGAAACAGCCATTATAAATGAAGCGTTAGGTGAAGATGAAAGAGCTGCCGTAAAAAGTTAAAACTCTGATTTTCTGGTCACAATGGAAAAAAAATGGCCATAATTTTTTTTAACGCTTCATTTATAATGGCTGTTGCATAATAATAGAAGCCACCAGTCTACCAGAAGAAAATTTGAAGTAATGGAAATGCCGGGGCCACACTAAATTCTGAAAAAGCAGAATTCCTGTTCTCTAGTTTTAGAGAATAACTTTACAAAATTTATTATTTTAGTTAATTTATTTTACATGTTTTTCCATTATGGACGCATTTTTGCAAATAAAAAAATGAAACACGTATATTTTGAGAAGAAAAAATAAATCATGGAGTTAGCAATTGCAGATAGAATTATGATTAATAAAATAAATAAAATATATTTTCATTATTCCGCCAAAATATCTCAAAAACTGTTTTTTTAAATTTATTTAAGGAAAAAAATATTTTTGGACTTAATAGAAATAAAATATGATGTGTAGATTCTGACATAATTATTTTCTTATCGAATGATTTAACAAAAGCATTTTTTATTATTTTGTTGAATATATTTTTCCATGATACGGATTTATTTTTGCAAACGATAATGAAACCTGCGTATTTCTTGCAGTAAATAAAAATCATTGAGTCGGTAAAAATAAATAAAGTCATGAATGATTAAGTACGTGCAATATTGTCGTTGCATCAAAATTTCTCATTTTTAATTTTTATCTCTAAAGAATTCAAATACACAATTTATTCTTATTACGTGAAATCATTTACGCAGACGATACTTACGCATTTTAAAAGCATTATATTATGATTTTTTTTGTAAAGTGGCAACAAAAGAATTGTAAACAAATAAAATTATTTGTTGTAATTAATAAAATATAAAAACATCTTTAAAAGAGCTTTTAGTTACTTACTTACGCATTTTTAAAGAATTACATTATGAAGAATTAGATTTACACATATTAAAAGAATTATATTATGAATTTTTTTTTAAAGTAGCAACAAAAGAATTGCAAACAAATAAAATTATTTGTTGTAATTAATAAAGTGTAAAAACATCTTTAAAAGAGCTTTTAGTTGAAAATTTAAAAATATCGAAATATTTATATTTATACCAGTCTTATGTCATAAATAAAAAATTCTGAGGAAATTCTTAGTTATTTGGCTGAATTTACATTTCTAAAATTAAAATGCGCCATAACATAAAATAATGTTTTTGCTAAAGATGCAAAAATAATATAAAACAAGTAATATAAAAATTTTGTTTTTAAAGTCAATTCCTACTTAGGCTATCAAAGAAAAATTTAATATAATCAAGCTAATATTAGTTTTTGTTGCATTAAAATATCTCAATTTGTTGATTTTCTATAAGCAAGTAGGTTTACAATGGAACTCTATGGGAATTTGGCGAAATATTACAGATATCGCCAAGTTGGCGTCACTTTTGGCGACTCATTTTGGCCGCCAAATTTGGCGATATATCGCCAAGTTAGCGACAAACTTGGCGGTATTTGGCGACAGAACAGGGTCCCCCTATGGTAACCCCTTATTGAAAATACTTTAATTGATCTTCAACAACCAATGGCCGCCATTTTGTTTCCCATGCAAAACTAAATTAATTAATTAAAATTTAATTAATTAATTAATATTTGAAAAAACTGTATTAACATCAATTGTCATCCAGTACAAGCTCAAAAAAATTTATTTCAACTTGATAGGATGAATAATGAATATTTTATTAACGATTGAAAATTTGAACAAGATAAATATATAAATATATAAATAAATATAGGGAGAGTGTGAGCTAATAGTAGGAATTGAAAAATATTGTTACTTTCAAATATTTATCTTATTAAATAATGCTTCGCGAATCAAACAAAGCATGGCTTTTGCTAGTATATATTTAAACACACTGAGATTCGAATAGTTAAAAAAAATATGGTCATTTTCCATACGCGACCAGAATCAATTTTTATTCTTTTGTTTTCCCTAGAAATATCAGACTTCAGTGGGTGAACGTGGAACACAAATGAGTGGTGGTCAAAAGCAGAGGATAGCCATTGCCAGAGCCCTCGTCCGAAATCCCAGAATCCTCTTGCTGGACGAAGCTACGTCAGCGCTGGACACCGAGAACGAAGCCGTTGTGCAAGCTGCGCTGGATGAAGTATGTATTTTTTGAGCATGTTCAGAAACCACGACCACTTCGCCCGGGCGCGAAGGAGACAGATGCATATGGAGTGGGATATATTTTAAACGTATAGTTATGGTGAACTTGGGAGCTAAATACTCAGCAGCTTTGTCTTACCATCAGAGTAAACATAATAAGAGATTATATGATAAGTCTGTGGTATTACATTTTTATTAGATAAAAATAAGGCAATGTTCCACAGAGTGTTTTTAAAAGAGAATAGCAATATATGCGCAGAACGAATGTTCAGTTCCAAAGTTTTTGTCCAATCTATGGCAGCCTGGCAGAGCTTGGTGATAGCTAGATGGCTTGAATCTTTTCCTTCGCTTGAAAAATAGTGCTTTTTTACAATTATAACTTTCATTTTGATGCTTTTTCTGATAGATATTTTGATGAGTACTTTGTAATTGTTGAATATTTGCTAAATAAATTATGTCCTTTTGGTAATAAACTGCATATTAAAGCACATATTTTTCTTTTTCACTGTAATTAAAGATAAAACTTTTTTATTCATTATTTTATAACGGTGGAAATTATTTTTTAAATCTATGTGTGGCACATTATTTTTCTTGAAACTTGAGAAAAACGTCATTAGGGAGTACAACTGCTTGTTATGTTATTTGTATCCCACCACTGTTTTTTTATGATGTAGTTTGTTTTTGTCGAGCTGTTCAAGCGAATCAGTCAACCCACTAAAACGAGTGAAAACACAAACAAAAAAAGCCCAAGCACGTGATCATAACGACCACAGATTTTTTGTCGGTCAAGTGAGCGAAGACTGCGCGTACAATTTGCTGCTGATCGGATTTATATCAGATCACGTGATAATTTTCATGAATGTTTTGGATTTTATCTGAGTGCATATAGACATGTATTCCTATTAAGAGACATTGTTTGGAAAGATAAAAAGATTTAATCATTGGTTTCACCTGTTTCGAAGCATAAAATTACAAAATAATTAAATTATTTCGAAATTCCTTACTTTTTAAGACCTTCTCCATGAGGTATATCTCCCTGCGCCCGGGCGGTCCGATTTGTGCCGCTGAACAAGCTCTTTAATTAATATGTTCAGACAGTCTGTAATGTCACCCAGCAAAGAAGAAATTGCTGGCCAGAAGCAAGATTGGTCATGGCAATGATGGAGAAGTGCTGGCTAATGGTCTACCACTGCATGATCACTGCTGGACAGCTTCAGTTTACTTTGCTGTTGGAAATCATCAGATAAAATTCTGATGGGCCTCCATGTTATCTCTTGCGCTGGCCCACCACACCATGGAAGTGCACGAACTTTTGCAGTATTATTGCTGGGTACCCTTACGCTAGGTTACGTAATTCATCTAAGTTTTAAAAAAAATCACTGATTGTAATTTTTATTCAAATATTTTAATCTGAAGTGTAAAAATATTTAAACAATTACGTTTCAAGTTTAAAAAATTATAATTTATTAGACTTTTAAATATTTTGTCAAGTCAATATTAAAATAAGAATTATTTTTATCACCCAGCTATTAATTTGAACACAAATCTGAAATCAATATCTTAACGCAATTTAAGCTGTCAAGCTATTTTTTTTAAACTGTAAATAATATGGCACCACTACCACCAACAACATAAATAAGTAAATGAATAAATAAATAAATTCTTTATTTCAACACACTTTTTTTTTTTAAATCTGGTTTCAGTAAGTTACAAAAGATTTCGGTTTTCGCAATTTACACAGTTGAGAATCAACCAACGTATAAAATATATAGGATTTCTATACGATACAATAATTTCTATACAAGTTTAATGATTGGGAACGCAAATCACAAAAGAAACAAACTTGAAATAGTGTAATGAGAGCGTGAAAACAACGAGCCGTAGTAGAATACGCTGAAAGCAATTGTTCATGTCCGATCACGAAAACCAGACAGCACCGAGTTAGTTCTTGGGAGGGTGACCACATGGAAATAGCTGCAAGTTCAAATATTTCTATTATAGACATTTCTATAGCTGCTGGTGAAACTAGCTCATAAAAAAACGGGCCATTTTTCTATAAGTTTTTTTTTTCTCTTTATAGAATTCTATAAGAAATTTTTGTAAGGGAAAGTGCTGAGCCAGCAAAAGAATACCAGTAGAATAAGTGCTAGCAGTACAGGAAAAGTGCCGGATTGAAGTAATGTGATGGCATACCAATACTGGCCTGCTGTTAGCCATTACTGATGGGCCACCTGCGTTCCTCACGGGCACTTTTTACAGGTTTAAGTAATGGGACCATTGCACTTTACCGCTGATGGCAGTGCTGGCTGCCATCATTTTTCCAGCTGATGGCCCACTATTTCTTTCTTTGCTGGGCAGTTATGTTTTAATTAAAATTTAAATGAAAAACTATTTGAAGAAACCATTTAAAGATTAAAAGTATTATAGATTCTTTTGATATGAACTAATTTTGTACAGCAAAGTTTTAAAAGTAGTTTTTAGAATTTTTTTTCTTTTGACAATGTTGAAGCAATCCCAGCAAAGAAAGAAACAGTGGGCCATCAGCTGGAAAAAAGAAGGCAGCCAGCAGCGCTATCAGCGGTAAAGTGCAAGGGTGCCATTACTTAAACCTGTCGAAAAGTGTCCAAGCCGAATGCAGCTGGCCCAACAGTGATGGCCAACAGCAGGCCAGCATTGGTATGCCATCACATTATTTCGATCTGGCACTTTTCCTGCAGTGCTAGCACCTATCCCACTGCTATTCCTTTGCTGGCCCAGCACTTTCCCTTATAAAAATTTCTTATAGAATTCTATAAAAAAACAAAGTATTATATAATTATGGCTCTTTTTTCTATAATCTAGTTTCACCAAGAGATATAGAAAAATCTGTAGAAGTGTCTATAATAGAAATGTCTACAGAAATATTTGAACTGCATATGGTCACCCTCCCAAGTACTGACCGCGCTCGATGCTGCTTGGTTTTCGTGATCGGACATGGACAAGTGCTTTTAGCGTACGCTACGGTTGCTCGTAGTTTTCAAGCTCTCATTACACTATTTCAAGTTTGTTTCTTTTGTGATTTACGTTCCCAATCATTAAACTGGTATATAAATTATTCTATTGTATAGAAATCCTATGTATTTTATACACTTTTAGGTAGCTTTCTTTACAAAAAGCTACCTATTGCAGCCGTTGGGAGGAAAGCGATTTCAAAAAATTTTGGTATATTTACATCGATCATGACCCCCAGACCCCGAAAGCACCCTCCGTTCAAAATTGATATATATATATATATATATATATATATATATATCTGACCTATGTCACACTGTAACTCTCGTATTTATGAACCGATTTGGATGTAATTCGGTGTGTACATAGTACATACCAGTGTCTCGACCGAGTTCATTGGCCAGCTTCATCCGCCATTTTGTTTCAAAATGGCGGCCATTTAAAAATTTAAAAAAAAATTTTAATTTGAAATGTGGTACCAAAAAATTGAAAATGGAAAAATATTTTTTTCTTATGTATTTGACCTTTATACAAAGACTCCGTAGCAGTTTTTGTTTTGTCTATATCTTAAAAAATGGCTGAGTTATAGCATTTTGAATTTCTAGCGAAGCTGACATTTTGAAAAGTCCTGAATTTTGTCACGCGATAAAAGGCGTATTTATGAACCGATTTGGATGTAACTTCGTTTATACATCGTACAGACCAATGTCTCGACCGAGTTCGTTGGCCAGCTTCATCCGTCATTTTGTTTAAAAATGGCGGCCATTTAAAATTTTAAGAAAAATTTAAATTTGAAATGTGGTACCAAAAAATTGAAAATTGAAAAAATATTTTTTTCTTATGTGTTTGACCTCGATAAAAAGATTCGGGAGCAGTTTTTGTTTCGTCTATATCTTAAAAAATGGCTGAGTTATAGCATTTTGAATTTCTAGTGTGGCTGACATTTTGAAACGCCCTGATTTTTGCCACGTGATAACAGACATATTTATGAACCGATTTGGGTGTACCTTGATGTGTACATATTACATACAAATAACTCAACAGAGTTCGTTGGCCAGCTTCATCCGCCATCTTGTTTCAAAATGGCGGCCATTTAAAAAAATTAAAAAAAATTAAATTTAAAATGAGATACCAAAAAATTAGAAAATGAAAAAGAGTTTTTTCGTATGTGTTTGAACTTAATACAAAGATTCCGGAACAGGTTTTGTTTGGTCTATATCTAAAAAAATGGCTAATTTGTAACATTTTGAATTTCTATTGTGGCTGACATTTTAAAACGACCTGATTTTTGTCACGCGATAACAGGCGTATTTATGAACCGAATTGAATGTAACTTGGTCTGTACATAGTACATACCAATGTCTCGACCGAGTTCGTTGGCCAGCTTCATTCGCCATCTTGTTTCAAAAGGGTTGCCATTTTTAAAAAATAAATGTAATTTAAAATTTAAAATGAGGTATTAAAAAATTGGAAAATGAAAAAAAAAAAATTATGTGTTTGGCCTTGATACATTGATTCTGGAGCAGTTTTTGTTTCTGAAAATTTGTTCTTTTGTTTATATCTTAAAAAGTGGTTGAATTACAGCACTTTGAATTTCTATCATGGCTAACACTTTGAAACGATCTTGTATTTGTCTCGCGATACCACACGTATTCGCCTATTTCGATGGAAGAAGGCATGTGGATACTATACATCAATATCTCGACCAAGTTTGCTGGCCAGCTTCATCAGCGATCTTATTTCAAAATGGCGGCCATTAAATTAAAAAATATATATTTTTAAAGTGAGGTGCAAAAAAATTAGAAATTGAAAAAGGTTTCTTTCTTAAGTATTTGACCTTGATATAAGGATTCAGGAGCATTTTTTGTTTGTCTTTATCTTAAAAAATGGCTCAGATATAGCAGTTTCAATTTCTAACGTGGGTGACATTTTGAAAAATCTGATTTTTTGCCTGCGACAGCACTCGTATATATCAACCGATTCCGATGTGAGTGAGCATGTGCACAGCAATTACTAAGGTCTCGACCAAGTTCACTGGTTAGCCTCATCCACCATGTTGTCTTAAAATGGCAGGCACTTTAAGAAATCGCCGAATTTAGCAGCCAAATATAAGTTACTTTAAATAAAGCAGCTTGGATAAAGCCGACTAATTTCACGAAATTCTCATTCATAATGATTTAGTATTGATAAAAAATAGTATTGAATCTCCTACATTCGGTTTCCACTTAATTGAGCTTCGTGTGTTTGAATAATATAAGTTGGCTTTTTTAAAATAAGGAATATGAAAGCTACCTCTTCCTCCCGGCACTGGCCGGAAGGACTTTTTTTATTATTGATTCTGAACTGCGTAAATTATGAAAACCGTAATCCTTTGTAACCTAGTAAAACCAGATTTAAGGAGAAAAAAAAAGTGCGTTGAAATAAAGAATTTATTTATTTATTCATTTACTTATTTATTTTGTTGGTGGCAGTGGTGCTATATTTTTTACAGTTTCAAAAAAAATTAGCTTCACAGCTTAATTTGTGTTAAGATATTCATTTCAGATTTGTGTTCAAATATTCAATATCTTCAATATTCGCAGCGCCACCTAGCGTAAGGATTCCCAGCAATAATACTGCAAAAGTTCGTGCACTTCCATTTAGTGGTCGGCCAGCGCATGAGATAAAATGGATGCCCACCAGAATTTTATCTGATGATTTCCCACAGCAAAGTTGACTGAAGCTGTCCAGCAGTGGTCATGGAGTGGTAGACCATCAGCCAGCACTTCTCCATCATTGCCAGCACCTATCTTGCTGCTGGCCAGCAATTTCCTCTTTGCTGGGATCATCTTAGAAATATCAGAACTGAACGGTAGACATAAAATGTAAGGTAGCCATAAAAGCAAACTTATACAATGAAGACTATGTAACATTAAAAACCAGCAGTGAAAAATACTTATAAATGGATTAAAAGAACCATATGATCGTACATGCTTCTCATACAACAGTTTCAAAGATTTTGAAGTGGATTTTTCCAGTGCAAAATGTAAAACAGTAGTTACAAAAGAGGCAGAAGTTCTGCACATATACTTTTTCTATTATTTACTGTAGTAGTTTTTCGTTTGCACCGAAGTAGAAAACTTTTAGAGTTTTGAAACAGCAGGTAATTCTATCACATTCATTTGTGCTATTTTCGTTAGTCATTTCACATTAAACACTCCGCAATACACTCTCAGAAATGCTTTCTTCAGTTCACGCAAATATACCTGGCAGCACTTTTGAAAATCCGAGAATTGAAGAAATTTCCGTTCTTTTTATTTTCCGTTCTAGGACAGAAAATTTCCGTAATCTGAAATAAAGAGTTTTTTTAAAAAATACGTTTCTCATTATTCCGTGGATCCGCTTGTCTTTGAACCCGGGTCCGCGCATCTCGAACCCAGCATCCTAACAACTCGGTCATCGAGCACTTTGCAGAATGTGAGTTTAAAATGAAAATATGTGTTTCTTCAAATGGGTGATTGCTAAGGCTTGTTAAGAGTCATTCTATATAAGAATCATCCAGAATCGGGGTCTGTGATTAAATGTTAAACAGATTCATGTGATTTTTTTTTCTCAGAGAGATGACCATTAGAAATAAATAAATCCAGAATATTAATGCCGTGGGACCATTGGTTTTCATTTGGTGGGGGGTCAAAGGTCAGAGCGCCGCTTGAAAAATTGAATTTTTATGTTTTGCATAGTACTTCTCATAATATGCATTGAAGTTATCCCACAAAACAAATTGCATGGTTGTATTATGTAAGGTTGGCCCTTTGCTATTCAAGAATAAAAGTTATGGGATTTGCGTAATATGGTGAGCTAGGAGGCTTCAAAAATTGAATTTTTTTCGAAATTTCACTATAGTTTTGACACATGTAGCTCTTTGCATTGAAATCATCCATCGTTTTTAACTGCTGAATGCTTCCCTATGATGAAATGAAACACAGAAAAGTAGGCCCCACCATGGGCAGACTTTAATGCATTCCTAAATTTTATGCAAATTTCCAAAAAAACATATTTTTGCCTATATTAAGTGAGGTATATTAGACATGCATTAAAGTCAGAAGCTTTTACAATAATAATAGAAATGTAGAATAACTATTCACCTTTCAAAATCACCAAACAGAATCATGGGCACTAAAGCAGTTTTCATTGGGTAATGGAAATTGCATTGTAATATAATTAGGAAATACGCTACCACGATCACAGCCTTCAATCATTGCCAAGAATAAAAACGCTTACAATTATTTCTGAAATGCATATATTTTTTTATTCTAACATGAATTTCCTCATGTATAACAATAAATATTTTTAATATGTTTTTGATACAGGCAGTGAAGATGCTTTAATGAAGTGAAAAGAAGCATGTAAACTAGATGATGATATAAGCATAAATCAAACACTTTGTGCGAATTTTAATACAAAAGTTAAAATGTTTAACAACGATTTAACCTGCAAATACGTACAAACACGACACATAAAATCCCATACCATCGTTTCGAGGATTCCCGGATCCCCCGTATGGAGAGCTCCTGCGCAGTGACTCCTTTTTTTCAATTAGTTCTGCTTCATTATGTCATTTCTTTAGGATATATAAACTCTTGTTTTCACCTTTTCAATCATTCCATAAGCCAGTACTCGGGGCTATAACCGAGGGGTACTTTGAACCCATTTTAATTATCGATTTTTTTTCCTCACTGGGAATCCGGGAACCCTCGAAACGATCGTATGGGATTTTTTTGTGTCGTGTTTGCAC
Source organism: Maratus speciosus (assembly GCA_963932465.1). Classification (NCBI taxonomy): domain Eukaryota; kingdom Metazoa; phylum Arthropoda; class Arachnida; order Araneae; family Salticidae; genus Maratus; species Maratus speciosus. Next base: position 125,752,356 of record OZ010798.1, on the reverse strand, counting down.
GCATTTTTGCGCTGCTACAAGATCAAGTGGATTATTTCCAGTTTCTGAACTTAATATGCCAAACGATTTGGCATGGTACTGGAAAAAAATAAAAACAAATGCACCTCCAGAAAATATTTCTGAAAAAGATCTCATAGAAAATCGAAGTGGAACTACCCTAGAACTTGAGGATATGATTTGTGCAAAGCACAGATACGAATTTGGAACATTTTGGGCACCACCTCGCTATTGCCAACATCCTGCATAATACTCCTACAATTGCGAACGAACCAAATTCTGAGCACAGTGCTTCATATTTCAAAAATGTATAAGGTTATAAATCCATGCCCTTTCTTACCCTTGATTTTATTATTAGGATGTTCGCAATAGCGAGGGGGTGTCCAAAATGTTCCAAATTTGTATCTGTGATTTGCACAAATCATATCCTCAAGCTATAGGGTAGTTCTACTTCGACTTTCTATGAGATCTTTTTCAGAAATATTTTCTGGAAGTACATTTTTTTTCATTACCATGTCAAATCGTTAAGCCTGGTGAGTTCAGAAACTGCAAATAATCTACTTGATTTTGTAGTAGCATATGGCCCACAAGCACATTTGTTTGATAACTTGCATAAGAAATATTCATCCATGGTTAAAACAACTTCTAAAAACAGTCTTACTTTCAAACAAACAGTATGCAGCAAGACTGAAGTAGCTTATAATCATCTGGTTTACATGCTTCTTTTCACTTTATTAAAACACCTTCACTGCCTGTAACAAAAACATATTAAAAATATTTATTGTTATACATGTGGAAATTCATGTTAGACTAAAAAATATTTGCATTTCAGAAATAATTGTAAGTATTTTTATTCTTTGCAATGATTGAAGGCTATGATCGTGGAAGCGTATTTTCCAATTATATTACAATGCGATTTCCATCACCCCATCAAATTGCTTTAGTGCCCATGATTCTGTTTGGTGATTTTGAAAGGTAAATATTTAATCTACATTTCTATTATTATTATAGAGGCTTCTGACTTTAATGCATGTTTAGTATACCTCACTTAAAATAGGCAAAAATATGTTTTTTTGGAAATTTGGCATAAAATTTAGGAATGCATTAAAGTCTGCCCATGTTGGGGCCTACTTTTCTGTGTTTCATTTCACCATAGGGAAGCATACAGCAGTTAAAAATGATGGGATGATTTCAATGCAAAGAGCTATATTTGTCAAAACTATAGTGAAATTTCGGGAAAAAATCAATTTCTGCATCCATCTAGCTTACTGCATTACACACTGTAAAATTAGGAGAAGTGAAAAGTTCACTCTTTGAAAGAGTGACAGGTATTTGCACTCCTTAAAGAGTGGAATTTTCCACTCTCTAGAAAGGAGTGAAACATCGAGAGCGAATTAGTCACTCCTGAAAGAGTGACTTACGTATGCATTGCTTAATACCCAATCAGAACAGCAAGGCGACATTGCCCTTGTAAGATAAGTAAAATGATCACTTTTTTGTCCACCATCTTAGGATTAACAGATTAGGATATTATTAAAATGACTCTTTATGGAACACATAAGGTAAGTCTTATTTAATTTTAACCATTTATTCGTGTAGATAGATGATTATGAGCTAAATAGTTGTATGTTGTATAGAAAAAGATTGGTCGTGGAGTGTTCTCCTGAATTGTATTCCCAGAAAATTGATTTCCTAGAAAAGTGATTGCCTATTATATTTCTTCATGTAGTGGTTTGAAATATACAGTAAACTCTGTCTAAGGCGAAGTCGATCGGGACCGAGGAAATTTTACGTATTAGACAATATTCCGCCTTTGACAAATTTTACTTTATGTCTATGGACTCGCAGGGACTTGAAAATCTTTCCGAGTTAGACAGGTTTCCGTCTTACACAAAGTACGCCTTACAGAGAGTTTACTGTAATTGTTTTAACAATTGAATAGCAAACAATGCTTAGAAAAAATAATCAAACTTTCATTAGTTCAGCCAATGTGAATAATAATAAAAAATGAGTGTAAATATATTTTATTCTTCCCATTCAGTACTGTGATCCTACTTTGCCGACGATTGAAAAAAAAAGTTTTATCTGTTTCGTTTGCAAGGCTGACTCAGAAGATCTGGATATTTTCAATTCATCGTAGACACGATGAAAACATTATAATTTGCCGTTCTATGAAATCTTTTTTGTTGTTGTTGTTGTTTATTACTGATTTCTAAAGGCGCCAACTTAGACTTAGAGTATACACTAAGAGTATTTATCATCATTATTACTGTTTCGGAGTTAAATATGATATTTAATGATTATGACATTACGAAAAGGTTGGTATATATTTTTTTTTAATTGTATTTAAGCATTTTTTTACGGTTTATAATTTTAAAATTTCGAGACTGAGTAACATGAAAAAAATTAATTGTAGACATTCTGCATCTGTTATTAAATTTCCTTATATTTTAAACGCATTTTCTACGTTTTTGATACACTTAATTTTTGGCACTAAAAAATAAAACGTGATATTTAAGCATTGAAATAAAATGTTTTTATGCCTGTTTTGAAGTTTATCGATAAGACTGCTTTAGTATATTTTTTAAAGAGTTCATATTTATTACATAATGTAGGACTGAATATTTTTTTAAAGAGATTAATAACTACCTGTTTACATTAAAATGTTTTTCAAACAATAAGAACATTTCATATCATTTACTTTATTTTTATTAAAATCCATACAGATACAAATAAATGTAATGTGTTTATTCTTATATTTATTTTTTTCTATTTTCTAGGCCAATCTTTTCTTATAAAACATATAAAATCTATTTTGCTCACATTCACAAAATACAATATCTACAGGAAAAAAAATTAAATTAAATATGGCTTACCAAATCGTTTCATTAATAAGTACTGTATTAATTCCATTTTTCAGCAATAATGGTCGAAAATTAGAAATCATGATTAAGTTAAGGAATATGTTTAAAAGAAAAATATGTACATATTCCAGAGAACTTAAAATTTAGATTCCATGATCATATTAAACCAGAAACAAATCACAGCTGATAAAAAAAAATTACACATTCTTAATATTTAAATCATGCTTAGAACTAACTCATTTAAAAAAGATACGAGTTTATAAACATTGTTTTGTAAGTGAACAAATTACAAATATTTTATAACATTTTTATAACAATATTTTATAACAGTAACATTTTTACATTACTATTTTTGGGACTTTGCAAAAATAGCAATAATTCACGGAAAAAGTATGGTAAAAAAGCTAGGAATTTATATTTAAAAACAAAAATTAAAATGAAATCAAGCACTGTTAAACATATAACATCCACCTATTAAATGGTTATTTAGGATAGATGTGCCAGTAATGGACACCCCTTGATGTTTTTTGTTCATACAAAAATAACTAATAAATATTTACCTTTAATTAATTTTTTTTTTATAATTCCCCCTGGCATGTTTTATAAAACTGGGTTATGTTGATACTTTTAATCAAACCAATCAGGAAGCAGAAATAATGTTTCAACGTTTCGCTGTTTTTCTGTGAAAATCTTAATGAAAGGCTAAGAGCTGGGCTTCGTTTAATTAATTTATATATTATATATTTTCTTGCAAAATTTGAATGTTTTTGTTTGAGTAGCAATAAAAAACTTAGAATTTTATATACTAAAGGCTATTTATAAAATTTCATTTATTTTTAAGGTTTTAAGAGGGGGTGTCCATTACTGCGATGGTTAATTAGTCATTTTCCTGTAATGGACACCCCATGTAGACACTGCTAAAAATGCAATTTCAATAACGTTTATAGTGCATAAAATATTTTGGCTTAATTGCAAAGCTAAATAATCAAATATAATTTTTAAATTATACTTACCAAAATGTAATAACACCAAAACTTTTATAAATAGCTGCTTTTAAGTTATTTTATGTGATTAATAAAATTTCAATATCTTATTCTTTTTTTTTATGCATATGTACCTTGCATATTTTATAATCTGGCAATTATACCTGCCAGGAAGCAGAAAATATTGTTTAAAAGCACAGTCAAAGAGGGGCTCATAGGGCTTAATTTCTCTCCGTTTAAATAAAAACAATTAAGTTACAGAAGCTATTAAAAATCTGTTTTTTGTCTTAAATGTTCCCTTATTAACCTCTGACGGAAAAAAAAAGTAATATTAAAGTTATAGATAATATTCATGAAACTAGTATATCTGCAGATCAGTAGCCTCAAACATCAGTTCTACAGCTTTATTTTGAAATTATTTTATTTAGTATTTAAAATATTTAACTCATAATATCATTTCTTTCATATTTGTAATATTAATTATTATAAATGATATATCAGGTAATCTCTGAAATATTTATATTCCTTATAATTATTAAAAATAGTGAGACAAAACTAAACACTAAAAATATTCCAAAACTTTTTTTCTTAATTACCTTTTTAAATCCCCCACTATTTCAATAATTTGATAGCTGTAATTACCTATTTAGTATTTTAAACAATCCATCTAAAATAATTAAAACATCGATCTTCTGATAATTAAAATAATAGATGTAAACAGTAAATGATTATCACAAATATTTATTAATTACTGGTATTCTAATTGTTAAATTTATTTGAAAATAACTATTTTGTTTCATTAATGTGTATTCATTAAATTCTGGTCCTAAATACATTTATAAAAGCAATTATATTTATTACTTTATATGGGGTGTCCATTACTGGGCATTTGAGTGTTTTGATATATTTCTGTTGATATATTTCTTTGTGAAAAAAATTAAATTTTGATTCATATTGGGAAATGGGACTATAAGAATGGTTAAATATTGTTAATAGGTTAATATAATATTGAAAAAACTGGAATATAATAATTATAACTATTAATAAAAAATTATTTTAAAAGAAATCCCTTAAGGATGTCCATTACTGGCACATCTATCCTATAAAACTCTAAAAGAAATATCTTTATAGGGCATGCAATAAAAGCAAACACAAAGGATAAGATTGGAATAAAATATATAGTTTATTTCTGTCAGTAATCTAATTTAAATTGACGTGTAACTTTAACTGAATTTTCCCTTAAAAGTTCAATTAATGTTTCAAACTATGAATTAAATAAATATTGCTAACAAAGTATTTTATTCCAATCTTTACCACGCTTGTGTCTATTTTCATTGTATGCTGTAAAATATGTGATTATTTTAAAAGCAGCATAAAAGCAAAAAAAAAAAAAAATTGACTCCATAAAAAATGAACACTCACTCCTATGAAAGAGTGACTATTCACTACTACCAGGGGTGAAAAACCGCACTCCTTCTGGAAGAGAGAATAGTCACTCCTCCGAAAGAGTGGTTATCCACCCCTGTTTAGAGTGAATATTCACTTCCCAGGAGTGAATATTCACTCTTTCATGGAGTCAAAAATTTCACTTTTGCTCAGAGTGAATAGTCACTCTTTTTTATTTAGAGTGCACATATCCCATAATTTTAATTCTTGAATAGCAAAGGGCCAATCTTACATAATACAACCATGTAATTTGTTTTGTGGGATAACTTCAATGCATACTATTAAAAATACTATGCAAAACATAAAATATGAATTCTTCAAGCGGCGCTCTGACCTTTGACCCCCACCAAATGAAAACTAATGGTCCCACGGCATTAATATTCTGGATTTCTTTCTTTCTAATGGTCATCTCACTGAGAAAAAAAAATCACATGAATCTGTTTACCATTTAATCACAGCCTGGGTGATTCTTTTATGGAATGCCTCTTAAATTTCTTGTTCAGAAAGTTGGGATATTTAAGCTTAATTGCAGGAACATTTCGTCGTTATGAAATAATGTTTGGTGTTTTACCACTTATAGAATAATAGTTGATAAAAATTACTATACATTAGACATTTTTATAATAAGACATAATTTGATTGTTAGATGTAAAATATGAATGAATATTATATTTTTTTTTAAATTCGAGAAGAAATGTTTTTTTTTCTTTAACTTGATTGAAGTACTATATATATTTTTTTAATGTGTTCGTTTAGAATATATTTTACATGCGTATATATTTTTAATACTCTAAAATATAAATTACGAATAAGTTTAAATGAGTGGGAAAATTGCAACTTTTTTATATTTGAAAGCTTTATTTTTGTTTGTTTGTTTTAAAATAAATTAGAAATTTTAATTTATTGAATTTTCGGTTTTTCATTTTAAAAATAAATTTGAACTTTGGCTTAATACAGCCAATACGCATGTGTGCAAGGACTAAACGCAATTTCCCCCTGTTTTTCAGACTTCTGGGAAGAATTAACGGAAAAAGCATATTTTCTAGGTGTACGGAAATTATTTGTTTAAAAATGACGGATAATTTAGTGTATAAAGTTGAATTTTTCGGACAGCGTACACTAATTTTATTTGGAGCATCGCATTCATCACTGTCTCATGTAATGCATGCTATTAAGCCACGCACCATTTTGTAAGGACTGTACCCCCCGTAATCGCTTAAAACTATCTTCTAGCTAATGAATCGTGAAAAAAAAGATCTTTATAATAATACTGGTGGTAGAGTCCTTAGACGCTATTAAGCCACGCCCCATTTTGTAAGAACTCTACCACCCGTAATCGCATAAAACTAACTTCTAGCTAATGAATCGTGAAGAAAATGATCTTTATAATAATACTGGTGGTAGAGTCCTTACAAAATGGGGCGTGGCTTAATAGCGTGCGAGCCATGAACATGTATTACAAGTCTGTAGGGTTCATTTTTTATTTCTTATTCTATTTTAGGCCCGACGAGGTCGCACAACTGTTGTGGTGGCTCATCGCTTGTCAACCATTCGAACGGCCGACAAGATAGTTGTTCTCGACGGAGGTGTAATCAAAGAAACTGGTACTCATGAAGAGCTCATGCAAGCAAAAGGAATCTATTATAATTTGGTGGTGGCACAGGCAAGTCAACAACGTATTTCTCAAATCTATAACAAATAACACCTTGAAATAATAAATTAATTTCAAATGCCAAAACGTGTAAATTAAAACTTTAAAACCAGTAAAAATACGTTTATTTCGACTGTTGACATGTTTCGACACACACCGAGTCATTTTCAAAAACAAATAAATAACGCTATTCTAAATTCGCACGGTCTATGGCACGTCATAATTCAGTTTTCCACGCATTCTTTCATATTATGCACGTTACTTTTTTATTTTACATGGATTTTTATACTCATTGAAGTAGCTCGAGCCATATTTTTGGTAACTGAAATGATGCTGCATCGTTACATACTAAGTTTTTGCGCTTTACAATCTCTATGGTTTCGGTTATAATGGATGAATAGTAAAGACTGGATGGGAAAATTATTTTACTTTTATTGAAATTTACTTGGACGGTTTCTTCTTGATAAAATCTTGCTAGGGCTGTGGTTTTTCTATTATATTGAATATTAGCTATATGCACCTTTTTTCTATACTTGCATTTCCTGCTAGTCATACCAATATAGTAATTCTTTGATCCGTCTGCTCTAATTAATTAATTAATTAATTAACTGCAGACCAGAAAATGTTTTTTTCACCAGTATTATCTTATAGAAGATCTCTTCTTAAAAGAAGGCGAAATTTTTAGTAGTTCTTCAACTACAGTTAGACTTTACATATTATTAAGATTCTTGTATTTTATTAAGATTTAACCTTAACTTTCTAATTTCTTAAGTTTTAACTTAATTTTTCATTTTTATTCCTTTCTTTCTTAAACTTTTTTATTTTCTTCTAGTTAACTTATTTACTCTTTTAGTAGCTTTGCTACAGTTTAACTTTATCCCAATGGCTCATTAAAACATAACATACTTCAATTTCCTAGTCTGGGTGTTAAGCTGTTATGAGCTAGGAAACCCCTTAATGCTGCTCATCTGTTCAGCACCTGTTCAGCATGTTTAACCTAGATTTCTATAAAAAGCTACTGGTAATTTTCCTGGAGAAATAACGGTATCCGTATGAACCATGATTAATTGCTCTAACTAATTAATTAATTAATTAACTAGGATTTCCCTCAGAGGGATTAGTCTGAGGGATATTGCTGAGAACATAGATTTAATAATAACATGTGGAAGCAAAGAATACGAGATATTATTTTTAATTGTCCATATACTGCGATAAATTGAAATGATGAAAATAAACGAATCGTAGAATTACAAAATCTTACATATAAATTCGTATACACTGTTTAAAAAATGGGAAAGTAAACCATGCAAGATATTCTGCACAAGATATTCTGCACATATTCTGCACAAGTTGAGCTGTATTTAGCATGTATTGAATAAAAGAAACCGGCAATGATTGCAACATAAAGTATGACACAAGATTTGAATATATCGTCTGCATAACCTTTGAGCTGTCAAAGTGTCTTTTGAAGTAATTTACATCCATGCATGGATGTAAAATTGAAAGTACGCAATATATTAAAAGTAAAATAGAAAATGAAGCACTAAATTATCTTATATCGAAATTTTAACTGTATAAAATGATGTCAAGAGCATAATCAGACGCTCCGCACCAATTTGAGTAACTATAAATGACAAATATATGACGTTTAAAAAGAATGGACTATACTTTATATGGTGTGTGCTCCCCCAGAATAGTTAATAATGTACAATATATGTTTTCCACGGATGCAATGAGGTTGTCGATAAGAGTTAAGGAATTCTCTCTTCAAGATCTGATATAGTATCAAAGTACCGAACACATCAACAATGGCATCAACACATCAACAATGGCCTCGTTAGAGTGTGTTTTAGATATGCTCGATCAGATTTAAATGATGAGTGTATGCTGGCCACTACATACGCTGTATTGTTTTGTTTTCAAACATATTCTGCACACGTTGAGCTGTATTTAGCATGTATTGAATAAAAGAAACCGGCAATGATTGCAACATAAAGTATGACACAAGATTTGAATATATCGTCTGCATAACCTTTGAGCTGTCAAAGTGTCTTTTGAAGTAATTTACAAATCCATATATATTTTTTTAGCAAATCGTGCAAGCTAAAATACGCCAATATGAACCCGATTATGAAATTTCACCAGAATAAGTTAATATATAAAAAATCTACTAATGACAATTGAGAATATTACCTTATGATAAAATGTCTAGAAAAATGAATCAGAAAAAAAATTCATATCACATTTTAAACGGCACTTCCCTCTGTTAGTGGCCTTGGCGAGAGAGAGAAAGGCCTAGAGAAGGAACACTTTAACAAGTACATTCGGGCAACCTACTCACTGTTTCATACAGGTCTTTATTCAATATTTACACAATTTATTTAATGCTAGGTGGGTATCTATCATCTTTGTTGCATTTAAATTGCATGTTTTGCTGAGGAAATGCAGCATTATGAAATATTTAAAGTTGCTATACCTAATAATTCCAAATTAATGGTAATTGAGATCGCTTTCCGTTCATTTCATCTTTTTAAATTTTAAATTTTTTAGAAACCATTCATAGAGACAATTTGATATTTTAAAACTAACCCGAAGTAAAATTTCAGGCTTTTGGGCTCAGCAGTAACACAGAAATAGAAAATTTTCGAAAGTTTTTTGTTTCTGCAGTGTTTTATATAGCGACATTTTTAGAAATTGTTCTATTGCGAGAATTAACGTCATGATAAATACAGCCATGCCAATGTTCATGTTTATATTCCTAACAATTCCATGTGCTTCGTTACTTAGATCATCTTTAGATCTTTTTTCGCTTTGTTTAGTCTTTCGATTTTTTAGAATTCGTTCTACAACGAGCATTTACATCTTATAAATTACTGCCATGCCAAAGTTCTAGTTTCTAACCCCATCAGTATTCCAGAAATTTCAGTATTCCAAATAAATCATAATTTAGAAACTTTCTAGAATATTTTACGTTTATCTGTCAAACTGAATTTTCGAACCTTTTAGAGAACGTTCATAACTAGTATTTACATCTTAAAAGTAACCACCATACCGAATTTAAAGTTTCTAACCCAATCAATATCACAGAAATCACAATTTTAGAACTTTTTTGCTCCTGCAGCGATATAGGTTGTTGCACTGATATAAAATCAGTCTTTTTTTTCGGAGCAGAGATGGCCACTAACATTTTTAAAGTTGGCTATGTAGTTTGAGGGATAACACCTCACAAACGTACAAACATTAATAATATTGTACACTTCATAATATTATAACGCTTTAGAATATTAGCATTAGATATACAGATATAAAAGCCATTTATCTGTTACAAACTAAAGTGCCCGGCGTTGCCCAGATTTTGAAGGATGTTTGTTCTGAAAAATCAATTTCAAAATTTAACATACAACATAAAACAAACTTAAAAAAAAGCAGTTGAAGTGTTGCACGCATGAATCAAATGAAAACACAATATAAAAATGTATAAATGTATATAACAGACGTAAAAGAATACAGCTATAAATGAACTTATTTCAATTTCTAATTGGAGCAATAATGTTAACATAGGCCAATATTTCCATAATCGGGTTTTTATCATGCTTCAATACGTTTTTTCACACTCATATGACGTTATACTGTATTCACCACGTCCTTTATATTTCCAATATGACGTAATATTTTCCTCTTTCACGTGGAAACCTTGAAATAGAAAAGTTATGAAGTTATATTCACTTTCCTTTAAATTCAGCAAACTATTTATTTCATTTTCATTTCTCACGTGGAAATCTTGCAGTAGTAAATTAATTGTTGTAGTAAGAATTTTATTGTGTACTTTAATTGTTGCCAACTGCTATACCGAAAAATGTTTAAATTTGATAAGAAATTGCTGTTAAATTGGTGGTTTTTTATTAATTAAAAATTAATTAAAAATTAACTATAAATTATTTCGATTCCGGATTACTTTAGTTGCCTCGGCCGTGTTTTAATACACATGTACGTATCTTTTCACAATTTTGGCTTCTGAACTGTCGATTTGTATAGAATTACAAACAGACTGATAGAAAAATTTTCATTTTTATATATTATATTATATACAAACATAAATAACTTATCTAATACGTGTTATCAGATGAACTTTTAAATATCTACCCTATATATATAAAATCCTAATGAAACGGATAATTGAAACGACTGAAACATAACGAATTTATCAAACGATCCTATGAAACGACTGTAATGTAACGAATTTATGAAACGATCCTATGAAACGACTGATTAAACAACTGATTATGTTTCGCGGCGATTTCTCCTAAAATTTGGAATACTTTGCGATGAAATTAAGACCAAAAATCGGTATTGATCTGCAGATCTTAGAATTTTTAAATTCGAATTATTTTTCGAAATATTAATTTTTTTCTAATTTTAAATACTTTTTTCTAATGATGGCAACTTAAATTTTAATCATAACAGATATTTTTTTTTTCATATTTTAGTAAAGATTATTATTTTAAACTAATTTGGCGACCAGTTTGGCCTCCCTTAAATGTATGCTAAGAACAATGCTTTTTTTGTATTATATTATCATTTTATTTAATACAAAACATTCATTTAAAACTGAAAAGTTTAAAATTAATAGCTTTCACTTCTTTCTTTTTTATAACAATACGAAAAGAAAAATATTAGGTGCAGATGTCATATACGCACCGGGATACCTAAATGGCGCCAAAATGGCGTTATTTTGCCTGACATGGTAACACGGCTATTGTTGCTTATTTATTAATAAATGTTTATCTACATTTATTTTCTTTTTATTTAATAAAAAATGTTATAAATTGTTTTGTTCTATGGTTATTAATTAATTATTTTTATTTGTTGTTATTTCATTTTAAAAATAATAGAAAATAATTTAAAAATACATATGTAGCTGGTATTCGAAAACGAGGTTTTCGCCAAATAGTCGTAAAAAAAATCACGCCAAACCTGATTAAATAATGCAACAAATCCTGACCTTTAATTTCAAATTCAAAGCAGTGTTTTAATTGTACTACTTAGTTATCCTGTCGACCAATTTCGCCAAATTATATAAATCGCCAAACCACTCACCAAATTGTACAAATTGGCGTAATTTTTATTTTAAATGATGAAAGAACAAATAAATTAAGATAACATTAATAAAAATAAAAATAAAACGCCGAAATAAAAATCACTTGATGGCGTAAACACGTGTAACTTCCTTACAGTCAAGTGAATGTGACATTTACGATCAACCGTTATTAGCATTTAATCTTATAGTCTGGAGATAGATTTTTGGTCGATGGGATAACCAAGTAGTACCGTTTTAATTTACCACTCGAAAAATAAAAAATGCTAACTGGCGAGTTAAAAAAAAAGCTATTGGCGACATTTGCACCCGGCTAACATAAAAGTACCAAGAATTCTTTGCGATCATGGCAACTTTTATGCAGTTTTATTCGAAAAAATAACTTTGATTCTTTAATCAAAATGGAAACCTTTCTTATGAAAATCGAAGGGTTGTAATTGTTTGTGGTAGTCATATGACTTGGACGATTATAATATAAGTGAAATGATGCGAATTTGGCGACTTATGTCGCCATGGTTGTCGCCAAATGGTGGTGGTATTATGGTTGTCACCAAATTTATATAATTTGGCGACTTATCGCCGAACATTAAAGTACCAAAATGGCCGCCTGGAATATAAAAAGCGAAGGGATCCGCCCGGAACTGTTGTTAATACTCACATGACTTAGGCTATTATTATAGAGATTGTTTTCAATTCTAAAAATAGCGCAAAGAATAATATTTCCTAAAGACTAAAAATTTATTTACACGTGACTATTAAAAACAGAAAAAAAAAACTTTAAAATTACGATTAAATGAGTTTGTGTAGCAGGAAAATATTGAAAAGTTTACCTTGAAAATTGTATTTGCACGTGAATATTAAGAGAGAAAGGAAACTTTAAAATAATAAATACATTAATATGCGTTTAACCCTTTCAGCGGCAAGGTACTTCTATTCTTAAGATGTTGAAATCAGTGAATGGCACCAGAATTTACAGACAAATTCCGAAATACGAAAATGCTTTTGTTCATTTACTTAATAAAAGGAAAATTTTCATTCCAATATTCTGGTGCCAATGTGGCATTTAAGAATTAAAATTAAGCGGTCCCAAAATGAACCACCGCCTTGAAGGGGTTAAAGCAGTAATTTGTAGTAAATTGTATTATGTCAATCGTTTTATAACGCTGTTAAAAAATACCGGAAGGCAAAGATTCTGTTTACTTAATTCATTTTATTTTAGCTTCCTTTCAAATGTTTAACTGGTCTTCTTTAATCAAACACGAAAACAACCATTGAATGTCTTAACAGCAACTGATTAGGCCTTTAATTTTCTCAATCAAAGGAAATTGTATGGAAACCCGTTTCCAGGGAGATCGTTATAGGTTTTCATTATAATACAATCTTCTCTAATCTTTTTAATACCGATCAAATTAGCGTTTTTAGATTCTGCGGTGTCTGAACGGGGGTTGGCGAGCGTAGTTTGCAGGGGGCAGAGCCCACTAGTATATATATAAACCCGTATAATACTTATTCTGTTTTATTTTCACAGTCATTTGGCAAAAAATCTCACTTTCTTAACCCCGAATTGCGTGCTTTTTACAAAAGCGCCAAAGTCCATATGACAGCGAAGCGCCATTAAAAGCATTAAATGTATGGTAATAAGGTACTTAGAATGCCACATTTACGATCAACCATTATTGGCATTCAATCTTATAGTTTGGCGATAGAGTTTTGGTCAACGGGATAGCTAAGTAGTACCAAATACTGTACTGCAATTTAACTTCAATTTAACTCAATCTTCTCTATTTTACTATTTTAAGATTTTTAGCTTCAAAACATCGCACATTTTAAATTTTTATACCGTCATATTGGGGTGAAAAGGTGCTTTTAAGTGCAAATTGCTTGAAAACTGCATCTGAATTTATTTTTGAAATTTTTTTTTTTTTTTGTAGTTTTTAGCGCCATTTGTTTAATTTTGGCAACTCAAGTACTCCATTTCTGTAGAAACTATGAGGAAAATAGTTAGAAAATAGTAATTATACCTTTTGTTGCCTTTTTCCCTTAACAATTTTTAAAAATGTAATTAAAATACGTGCTATTAAAAAAAATATAAATGAAATATTCCTTTTTCAAAATTTAATTTTAAGTATCTATATTAATATTACAAACAAATGAGGGCATATGAGTCATGAAATAGCCAGTTTTTTTTTTTTTTTTTTTTTTTTTTTTTTTTTTTTTTTTTTTTTGTAAAGTCTCTTGAATGACAACATCTTTTTTTATTATTACTTGTGTATTATTCAGCGATAGTGTCGTCCTATGCGTACTTTACTGTAGAAGTTGTTTAAGACTTTATTGTAAATGAAAAATGCTTCAGCGGATGCGGATGACGTCATTCTGTACAAAATAAAAGCGTGTGTTTTAAGTCTTAAAACTGAAATATGTTTTGTACTATCCATATTTATATATTTTATTTTCATCGAGGGTGACACTAAATTCTGAAAAAACAGACTTCCCGTTTTCTAGTTTTTCTCAATCTTTGTGCAGTTTCGCCTCAAAAAGTGAGATTTGTTTCAAAAAAGATATAAATAGCTATGAAAACAAACCTGATGAACGTTTATGCTTATTTTTACAAGTAAATATGGCACAGAATTCATATACGCACCGAGGTACCTAATTGGCGCCAAAGTAGCCTTACTTTGCCTGACATGGTAACCACTGGCGGCTCGTGACTGTCATATTTTGGGCACTAAATGCATGGCGGACATTATTATTCTTTTCTTACCATTATTTTTTTAAAGAAAAAGATTACCTTGTTTAATGATCGAATATTCTGCCAACAAATATGGCAAAGATTTCTTTTAAAGCAGAAGTGGTAAGAGAAGAATAAATTTGGCAGCTATGAAACTAGTCCCCCCCCCCCCCCCAAATGCCAGTCACGAGCCACCACTGATGTAACCACATATAACGCTATTATAAATTGTTTTGTTCTATAATTATATCATTTATTGATTGTTATTTCCTTTTAAAAATAATAGAAAATGTTGTGTTTATCACTTTATTTTGTTTTCATATTGAAATAAAAAATAATGTACTATTATAGCACGCTATATGTAACTGGTATTCGAAAACGATGTTTTCTCCAAATTGGCCTAAAAAAATGACGCCAAACCCGATGCGTTTATGGCATTTGTGCCATAAATATAAACATTTTATTTATACATATAATATCATTGCTTTTTATATACAATTTATTTATTTTTTGTATATAAAAATAGGTAAGTGCCTTGTTAACACAAAATAAATTGCATAAATCTTTAAAAAATTGCTTGAGTATATGAAACTATGAATAAGTTGCACGAAAATACGCATAAAAATCTTACTTGTCTCGCCAAACCCATTTTCTCTACCTCGCCAAGGCCCTTATACAGGAAAAGTACCAATTTCATTTTTAAAGACTAAAAAAAAATTAATATAAATGGAAATTGTTTTTTTTAATCATGCTTTCATTAAAATTCACAAAAATTTAGAAAATATATATGTTTTTTAAATGCACTAAATAATAGAAAAGTCTTGAAAAAAACCTTAAATACACGGAGTTTAAATTTAATTCGGTAGGTTCAATTATGGAAGATAAATGGATATTTAAATCCATTATGAATTTTGCCAAGTTAGCCAGCTATCTCGAAGTTGACTTCATATATAGAAACTTTTTTGTCGCCAAATTTGGCGATATTTCACCACGTTGGCCAAAGTTTCGCCATATCGTGGTAACCCTGTCATTAGTGCTTTTCAACAAATACTCATTGTTGAAGCTAATGCTGATTTCTCTATAGAAAATCAAACGTATCAATTAAGTAATTCACCCCACCACCGTTACCCCCTGAGGGATTGAATTTTTAAAAATCCATGTTCAATTCATATATTGCCCTCCAGGAATACATATATATTCCAAATTTCAAAACTCTATGTCAACAGGAAGTGGGTGAAAAATGAATCACAAGATTTGAGTGCCACAGACAAATATAATTGTAAGTTAGAAGAAAGCATGTAAAAAAAAAAAAAAAAAGAAAATAAGAAGAAATGATGCTATAAAGCAAAATATTTTATTACACATCATATAATTATTTCTAATTTTCACATGCGAAATATAAAATATACTTTTGTCGATTAAAGAATGCTATCGAGAGATTATCACAAAATCTCAAATCAAAGATTTTATGCCTTTTTTTCTTTTAAATGGAAAAACAATCAGATTTATTTTCCTGTTTGATTAAATTTAAATGTGTTTTGTGGCGCTTTAATATTACTGCGTGCGTATTTCTTTTTATTTGCTCCATGTGTTTAAACCAGTTGTCTACGAAAACATCAACCGGTGAAAGTGACGCACACCAAATTTCTGTGACGTATGCAGATAAATTGTGCTTTTTTATCAGTTTTTTCTATATAATTTTTAAACGGTTTGGAACTTATTTTTCATAGTGGGTGCATTCAGTAGGCGACCCTCATAGGTACCTTCTGGTGTAATCAGAAACGAAATCCAACAAATATTTTTTGAGTTATGCTTGACGAAAGGTTTTTATTAGGCTTTTTATTCAGTAGGACATGGCGTTAATATCCATCGTAGCTGTGTGTGTCACTGAGTATTAACCGTCGCTTCGCTCAGATAATTAATTAGAGCAGAATGATCAAAGAATTACTATATTGGTATGACTAGCAGGAAATGTAAGTATAGAAAAAAGGAGCACATAGCTGATATTAAATATAATAGAAAAACTACAGCCCTAGCAATATTTTATCAAGAAGAAACCATCCAAGTAAATTTCAATAAAAGTAAAATAATTTTCCCATCCAATCTATACTACCCGCCCATTATAAGAGAAACCATAGAGATTGTAACGCGCAAAAACTCAATATGTAACGATGCCGCATAATTTCACTTACCAAAAATATGGCTCGAGATACTTCAATGAGTATAAAAATAAAATAAAATAAATATCCATGCAAAATAAAAATAAAAGTAACTTGCATGATATGAAAGAATACGTTGAAAACTGAATGATGGCGTGTCATAGACCGTGCAAATTTAGAATAGCGTTATTTATTTGTTTTTTGAAAATGACTGGGGTGAGTCGAAACATGTCAACAATCGAAATAAACGTATTTTTATTGGTTTTAAAGTTTTAATTTATACCTTTTAGCATTTGAAATTAATTTAAAGTATTTCTCATTTGTATGTCGGCATTTTACTGAAAGTTTCCTATGATTTTTTAAAGGGTGAGTTTTTTATATGAAAGATTTCAATTCCATTCCATTAAATTTTATTTGTAATTTTTGCCTTATTTTGAAGTTTCTGGTCTCGAGGGATATAATTTCAGTTGTGATCACATTCTTACTAAGTACAGAGGAGAAATGTGATGAAGCAAAAATTATTTATGTTGTCAAACAGAATTGTTTAAGATGAACATTTTTCTACTTCCATTTTTATTTCCAATTAGCTTCAAGCTACATATTTTATGCATGACTTTCATTGGCGTAACCACAATCGAAATAGTATATGGGGATTTGTGACATTATACCTGGAATAATCCTTATCAGAAATTAAAATTTTATGATTTTTTATTAAAATAAAAGTATTTTTTTTTATAGAAAACTATACTTTGAAATATCATTAACCCATGAACCGCCAAAACTATTAGGTTGAAATTTTCAACTTTTTAGCTGAACGTTGTTTGCCACCACAAACACTGAAAGATAATTTTCGCTTTATACGATCTTAAAATTTTATGTCTTTAAGTAAGACCAATTTTTTTATTTAAAATAGTAGTGGGAATGTAAATAATTTAAATATGTTCATTTATTTTTACCGTTGCGTGAACGCAACGTCAGCGGCTAATGGGTTAAGATAAAATATGGCCTTTACTACATATTTTTAATACTACGACACATAAAATCATTTATGGCTATCTTCAAATCCAAACACGCTTTTGTTTGGCATAATAGCGAAAGTATTTTCATTCTTTGCAGTTTTTTTTTTATTCAGGTTTCACAAAATTCTTTTTTCTTTTGAAAAAAGAATTTATTTAGAAAAGAGTGTCAAGTTTCACATTTTCCACTGATGATAATCTAAATCAACAGTTTGCGTTACTTTCAGAGATGTGTCCAATATAGGGCGGTACCCCCAGTAACTGACATCTTAAGGATAAGGATTCTTTCTTATTCAAATCATTATTACAAAGTTTTAAATCTTATTTATACTTATCTTTGTTTTTCAAAGTACAATACAGAAACATTAAAAAATTATTATTGATAAAAAAATTTTAAAATATTCATTTTATTTCTAAAAATTATTTTTTAATAAATATGGGCATTGACTCCAGTAACTGACGTGAAGTCTCACGTTTTCCCCTGATGATAATCTAAATCAACACTTTGCGTTGCATTCAAAGACGTGTCCAATATAAGGTGATACCTCCAGTAACTGACACCTTAAGGATTCTTTCTTATTCATATCGATATTAAAAACTTTTAAATCTATTTTATACTTATCTTTGTTTTTCAAAGTACAATAGAGAGACATTAAAAAATTATTGTTGTCAAAATTTTGAAAAATTATTCGTTTTATTAATAAAAATTAATTTTTTAATAAATATGGTCATTAACTCCAGAAACTGACGGGAAGGATCGCATTTTCCACTGGTGATAATCTAAATTAACTGTTTGCGTTTTTCACTGGTGACAATCTAAATCAACACTTTGCGTTGCATTCAAAGACGTGTCCAATATAAGGTGATACCTCCAGTAACTGACACGTTAAGGATTCTTTCTTATTCATATCACTATTAAAAACTTTTAAATCTATTTTATACTTATCTTTGTTTTTCAAAGTACAATAGAAAGACATTAATAAATTATTGTTGGCAAAATTTTGAAAAATTATTCGTTTTATTAATAAAAATTAATTTTTTAATAAATATGGTCATTAACTCCAGTAACTGACGGGAAGGATCGCATTTTCCACTGGTGATAATCTAAATTAACTGTTTGCGTTTTTCACTGGTGGCAATCTAAATTAACACTTTGCGTTGCATTCAAAGACGTGTCCAATATAAGGTGATACCTCCAGTAACTGACACCTTAAGGATCCTTTCTTATTCATATCACTATTAAAAACTTTTAAATCTATTTTATACTTATCTTTGTTTTTCAAAGTACAATAGAAAGACATTAATAAATTATTGTTGGCAAAATTTTGAAAAATTATTCGTTTTATTAATAAAAATTAATTTTTTAATAAATATGGTCATTAACTCCAGTAACTGACGGGAAGGATCGCATTTTCCACTGTGATAATCTAAATTAACTGTTTGCGTTTTTCACTGGTGGCAATCTAAATTAACACTTTGCGTTGCATTCAAAGACGTGTCCAATATAAGGTGATACCTCCAGTAACTGACACCTTAAGGATTCTTTCTTATTCATATCACTATTGAAAACTTTTAAATCTATTTTATACTTATCTTTGTTTTTCAAAGTACAATAGAAAGACAATAATAAATTATTGTGGGCAAAATTTTTAAAAATTATTCGTTTTATTAATAAAAATTAGTTTTTTAATAAATATGGTCATTAACTCCAGTAACTGACGGGAAGGATCGCATTTTCCACTGGTGATAATCTAAATTAACTGTTTGCGTTTTTCACTGGTGGCAATCTAAATTAACACTTTGCGTTGCATTCAAAGACGTGTCCAATATAAGGTGATACCTCCAGTAACTGACACCTCAAGGATTCTTTCTTATTCATATCACTATTAAAAAACTTTTAAATCTATTTTATACTTATCTTTGTTTTTCAAAGTACAATAGAAAGACATTAATAAATTATTGTTGGCAAAATTTTGAAAAATTATTCGTTTTATTAATAAAAATTAATTTTTTAATAAATATGGTCATTAACTCCAGTAACTGACGGGAAGGATCGCATTTTCCACTGGTGATAATCTAAATTAACTGTTTGCGTTTTTCACTGGTGGCAATCTAAATTAACACTTTGCGTTGCATTCAAAGACGTGTCCAATATAAGGTGATACCTCCAGTAACTGACACCTTAAGGATCCTTTCTTATTCATATCACTATTAAAAACTTTTAAATCTATTTTATACTTATCTTTGTTTTTCAAAGTACAATAGAAAGACATTAATAAATTATTGTTGGAAAAATTTTCAAAAATTATTCGTTTTATTAATAAAAATTAATTTTTTAATAAATATGGTCATTAACTCCAGTAACTGACGGGAAGGATCGCATTTTCCACTGTGATAATCTAAATTAACTGTTTGCGTTTTTCACTGGTGGCAATCTAAATTAACACTTTGCGTTGCATTCAAAGACGTGTCCAATATAAGGTGATACCTCCAGTAACTGACACCTTAAGGATTCTTTCTTATTCATATCACTATTGAAAACTTTTAAATCTATTTTATACTTATCTTTGTTTTTCAAAGTACAATAGAAAGACAATAATAAATTATTGTGGGCAAAATTTTGAAAAATTATTCGTTTTATTAATAAAAATTAGTTTTTTAATAAATATGGTCATTAACTCCAGTAACTGACGGGAAGGATCGCATTTTCCACTGGTGATAATCTAAATTAACTGTTTGCGTTTTTCACTGGTGGCAATCTAAATTAACACTTTGCGTTGCATTCAAAGACGTGTCCAATATAAGGTGATACCTCCAGTAACTGACACCTCAAGGATTCTTTCTTATTCATATCACTATTAAAAAACTTTTAAATCTATTTTATACTTATCTTTGTTTTTCAAAGTACAATAGAAAGACATTAATAAATTATTGTTGGCAAAATTTTGAAAAATTATTCGTTTTATTAATAAAAATTAATTTTTTAATAAATATGGTCATTAACTCCAGTAACTGACGGGAAGGATTGCATTTTCCACTGGTGATAATCTAAATTAACTGTTTGCGTTTTTCACTGGTGATAATCCAAATTAACACTTTGCGTTGCATTCAAAGACGTGTCCAATATAAGGTGATACCTCCAGTAACTGACACCTTAAGGATCCTTTCTTATTCATATCACTATTAAAAACTTTTAAATCTATTTTATACTTATCTTTGTTTTTCAAAGTACAATAGAAAGACATTAATAAATTATTGTTGGCAAAATTTTGAAAAATTATTCGTTTTATTAATAAAAATTAATTTTTTAATAAATAAGGTCATTAACTCCAGTAACTGACGGGAAGGATCGCATTTTCCACTGGTGATAATCTAAATTAACTGTTTGCGTTTTTCACTGGTGACAATCTAAATTAACACTTTGCGTTGCATTCAAAGACGTGTCCAATATAAGGTGATACCTCCAGTAACAGACACCTTAAGGATTCTTTCTTATTCATATCACTATTAAAAACTTTTAAATCTATTTTATACGTATCTTTGTTTTTCATAGTACAATAGAAAGACATTAATAAATTATTGTTGGCAAAATTTTGAAAAAATATTCGTTTTATTAATAAAAATTAATTTTTTAATAAATATGGTCATTAACTCCAGTAACTGACGGGAAGGATCTCATTTTCCACTGGTGATAATCTAAATTAACTGTTTGCGTTTTTCACTGGTGACAATCTAAATCAACACTTTGCGTTGCATTCAAAGACGTGTCCAATATAAGGTGATACCTCCAGTAACTGACACCTTAAGGATCCTTTCTTATTCATATCACTATTAAAAACTTTTAAATCTATTTTATACTTATCTTTGTTTTTCAAAGTACAATAGAGAGACATTAATAAATTATTGTTGGCAAAATTTTGAAAAATTATTCGTTTTATTAATAAAAATTAATTTTTTAATAAATATGATCATTAACTCCAGTAACTGACGTGAAGGTTCACATTTTCCACTGATGATAATCTAAATTAACTGTTTGCGTTTTTCGCAGGTGATAATCTAAATCAACGGTTTTCGTTGCATTCAAAGATGTGTCCAATAAAAGCAGGGATGCAGTGGAAAAGCAGGGAAAATAACATTCTTTGCTTTATTAAATTTCAGAAATTCTGTAATTAAATAAGCTGAGAAATACTATAAAAAGTTAGTGGTAGCAATCAGCCATTTTTGGCGCAGAGGTTGTACTTCTGAATACTATAATGTGATATCCCCAGTAACTGACACCTTAAGGGTTCTTTATTATTCAAATCACTATTAAAAATTTTTAAATCGATTTTATCTTCGTTTTTCAAAGTACAATAGAGATACAAAGATATAAAGATAATATAAAGTACAATTTCAAAGTACAAAGAGAAACATTAAAAAAATATTGTTGATAAAATTTTGAAAATATATTCTTTTTATTACTAAAAATTAATTTTTTAATAAATATGTTCTTTAACTCCAATAACTGACACTATCCCTATTTTCAAAATCCAGTAACTATCACATAAGTTATAGCAGTTAACATAAATATGTTACCACTAAATAGCATTACTTTGCTGAATTATACAAGTAAATGCTTATTTGAGTTAGATTTTTGATGCAATGTGAGTTACTGGCTACGTGTCAATAACTGGAGGTTTTATCCTACATGGAAAAAATTGATTTTCAGCAGTTTAATGAAAATACTTAAATGTTTGACACTCTCTCTTCTTATTGCGTTTCCGCTTAAGTAGTATCTCTGGTTAGTAAAGAGCAACTTCGCTTGAACATCAATTTTTATTTATAATTAAAGTTAGAACCACTACTTGGTGAGTACTACACCTCGGATAATGCGGACAATTTTTTGACAAATTGTTGCAAAACTGTATTTGCACATTATTTTTTAAAAGCTATTTTGATGTAACTTTGGTTATTGAGAGATCAAGAACTTGTTAGTGATAGTGATTAAGAGAAAGAAAACATTCCATCACCAAAAATGTGAGCAGTTCAAAAATTGCTAACGGCTGTTCGCCGATATTGGCAATCAAAATGTGATTAAGTAGGCTAGATTTTTTAGTGTGTTGCAAAACAGGAAAATGGTATGGTAAAAATATCATTTGTTCAACTATGACAAAGAAAAGTAATATATTACTATAATTAAAATTAAAATATGTAAGTACGACAATTTATTTGCATATTTTGTTGGTCCTGAGAAACCCACTGATTTGTATTAACAAATTGTCATTAACTTGCTTTTTTTGGTAAATTTACTACATTAAAGAAAAGGTTGTTTATTTAAACATAAATTTGGTATTCTATCTAATTTTTGTTAAAATCTAAAGGAAATTTATTCGACGCAAAGGATTATTTTTCTACTTAAAATTTTTTATATTGTTCAATGCGGAATTCGGTTAGTGTGAATGAAAAACGTCCTCCTTCGGAAGTCTGTTGGAAGGGAGTTTAGTGTACATGTAAAAAGAAATTTGTTAATGCGTAAAAATTTGAACTATCTTTTGATAAAAAAAATAGAAAACAACTGTAACATCATAAAATTATACTGATTACTTGGCCTGCATTTTGCTCTTGGTGAAAAATTCATGCGGAATTGCGTCATTTTTAACCTAGTCAACTATAGAATCCTTGAAATCGTAGGGACAAATTGAATCCACTCCAATTAAGACTTAGGGTCAGTAGGGGAAATTATGACCGCCCCCATATTGGAGAAAACTGTGTATGGTACAATTTTGTTTCAAGCTTAGATATTAACCTCATAATGTATATTTCATCTTAGATATTCTTTTTCACTAGTCTGAAGCCTTTTTGAGATCCGAATAGCAATTTGAAACTAAGTCTATCAAAGTTTTGATAAACGGATTTGTCACTTTTGAGTTCAAAGTGGTCTCTATTACCCGAAACAAATGTGTATATGCAAGTGCAAAGAGAAAATATAGTGGTCATAATTTCCCCAATAGTGGTCTTAATTACCCCAAACTTTTCTGATTGTGAATTTTTAATGAAGTAATTATAACTATCCTTTTAACTTAAAAAAACAGCTGTGACAATTAAAACTTTTAAAAGGTGTTCTCAAAGGGTCAAAGTTACTTCCTATGTACAAAAAACACCACTTTTCCAAATAGAAAAAAGTAAAAAAAGATAACAATGTAGAAAATATACAAAGTGGTCATAATTACCCTCCTGACCCTTCTACATTATGTAAAAAATCAATTAAATCTGGATTATACTGAAATTGGGCAATACATACATTATATAAAAACATCTGGGTGGAAAGTGATGCGTAATTGTATCCTGTTGAATCTAGTCAACTGAAGAACCATTGAAATTTTGTGTACAAATTGAATCCACTTTAATTAAGACTTACTACAATACACTGTAAAAAAACCACTGTAAATTGGCCAGAACAAACTCGATCACAGTGAATGTGCTGTATCATTCTTTGGTTTCCCGACTATATTAACATGGAAAATACAGTAGTTGCGTAAAATTAACAGTACAATGTACTGGCAAATTGGACGCATTTTTTTACAGCACAAACTACTGGTGTCCAAATTTCCAGTACATTGTGCTGTTAATTTTACGCAACTACTGTATTTTCCATGTTAATATATTCGGGAAACCTAAGAAATGTACAGCATATTCACTGTGATCGAGTTTGTGTGCGAGATGAACAGTACTTTGTACTGTAAAAATGTCGTTTTTTTTACAGTGTATGTAAAAAATCAATTAAAGATGTACTAGGCTGAAATTAGGTAATAGATATATTATATTAAAAATTCTGGAGTAAACATCATGCGGAATTATGTTTTGTTGAATCTAATCAACACTGAAGAATCATTGAAATCGTGTGAGAAAATTGAATCAACTCTTATTAAGACTTACTACGTTATGTAAAAAATCAATTAAAGCTGGATTATGGTAAAATTGTGTAATAGATACATTATATTAAAAAATCTAACGATCGTACTTAAAAGGAATAAAAAATATTGGCAAAGCTAATTGGTTGATTTCGATCCAAGTCAGTTGCAAAATATATATGAAATGCTAAGAAAATGCATTATTTTTTACATTCAAAATTTAAATTAAAATCCTTAATTTATTTTTCGTATCTTTAAATTTTATCTTCAAAACCCGTTTAATCACTGTTAACTTTCTTTCCCAGCCCAACACTTAATACTTCCAGACTTCAATTTCGGCCGATCTTTAAGATAAAAACTGCTGATAAAACTGCTGATCTTTAAGATAAAAGCTGCTGTTTGTGCTTCTTACAAATGTTTGCGGTTTGATGCACTCGGGTCTCGACCAATAATCAAGAGCCAATTAACCAATAAAGTGAAATTACCCTCCCAGATTGACACCTTCGCCCTCTGCTGGAAAATATTCCAAATTCTTAACAAAACTCTTCTGCAAGCACCAACAGTTTTTTTGCAGATTTGTTAGGCCTGCTTAAGGAGACAGGGGACCTTTAGTAGAGCAAAAATCGCACCCAAAATAGAAAATTAGTTTTGTGCATATAACTGTTTTCCAGTTTGTTCTGAGCCATTTGCCAAAAACTGCATGTAGATGCGATTACTTTTGGTAAAGTTACAAGCGTTTGAATTTTGTCAAATAGCTATTTTTCGGCCTTTTAATATACAGGGTAAGTCAAAATGAATATAGTGATTACAAACGGCTATAACTATTTAATGGAAAAGAATTTATCAATACGATTAACACAGAACGTAGAAGGAAATTCAAAATTTCTTTACTTAAGGCAAGTGCAGTGAAGCGGAAGCTTACGCATGCGCGAGTTCAAACTTCGCAGCGATATGAAACCTTTACATTACGGGCGTCTCATTAGTAGACATGGCGAGTCCCATGCAGAAAGCATTCTGCATGTTAGAATTTAACAAATGTCATGTCTGCGATTTTTTTCTATGGGGTTATGTGCCTCCCATGCCCAAAACAATTTAAGAACTCAAAGTACGCATTTGTAATGCATTTGAATCGGTGACTGAACAAATGTTCAGAATGTATGGCGTGAAATAGACTACCACCTAGATGTTGTCCGTGTGACCAAGGGAAGTCACATAGAACATCTATGACGTAAGTATACAAAATTTAGAAGTTCCGTCTACATTCTGTGTTAATCTTACCGATAAATTCTTTTCCATTAAATAGTTATAGCCGTTTATAATCGCTATATTTATTTTGACTTACCCTGTACTTTAAATCTGCTTTTCTGCAAACAGATTTTTCAACGTTTTTAGATTTTTGAAACTCTCCAGGCGTCGTAACTTTTGATCAAAATTCATGAAATTAAAAAGGAAGAACTTTGATATTGTTTACAAAGAAAACCCATTAAATAATAAGCTTGATCAGTTGAATGGAAGAAATTTCGCAAGTTGACAACAGCGCCCTCTAACGTCTGGTGTACTTTTTGCATACTGTAAAATAAAACAATGACACCAGAAAAATGAAAAAGAGAAATTATCAAATATTAATCCAAAAATTGTTTCAAAGGTGAAAGTGGATGAATCGTGGAACCAGGATCGGAAGCTAAGGTCAGTGTGATGAGCAATGTAATGTAAGAATTTCTAGTTATTCTGTATCTCGTGGTAAGGGAATGTCAGTGGAGCTCATGTATCCAAACAAAATTTACATAATGTTCTTTTGCAGGTCATTTCTATTTCGCACACCGGCCGCAAGGTGGCACTAATGTGCGCTAACAAATTTAACATGTACTGAACACGGTCAAAGTATAACCGCTCTGTTACAAAGGAACTAAGCATGCATTTTGAAATTCGAATTCATTAAGATAATTAAATTTGATTTTTAACGTATTAAAAGGCAAAATTTTGATGAAATCGGTATGAAATTAAGAAAAAAAATTCTAAAAAATTAACTATACAAGAGATTAAAAAATCGATGCTTAAATTTGTTTGTTATAGAATTTTGAGTGATTAAAATGCAAAAGCAAGGACATAGCTCAAAAATTATGACACCCAGAGCATTTTAAAATTTCATTTTAAAAGTTAAAGTTTTTTTAAATCTTAAAATCATAATAAGATTGTAAGCTTTTTTTAAGGTGTTTTATATACTTATGATGAAATGTATATATGCACAAAATTTTATATTTCTATGATGAAAATTTAAAAAAATATATTAACGTCCACCGTCTCCTTAACCTACGACCATGTAGTCCCTGATATTTAATATTTATGGCTCACGGAGCATCCGATCAAACTGGCGAGGATGCCTGTAAGACGGAATCTGGAAATGAACGAGCTCGCTGCACAAAGAGGTTCTCGAGTCAAATTATTTATCTACAATTCATCATTCTTTGTGAATATAATATAATTAATGTAAGTGATGAATATAAGTAATGAATTGAATAATATTCAATTCATTACTTATATGTAAGTAATAAGTCTCATATGCTTTTCGTAACTTTTTAATAAAAGTTCTAGATTATGATACAGGGAGACTATACACAGGGAGGTTTTTGGGAGTACTGACATGATACTTACATGGCAGATTTTCAGCTAAAAGAGATAACACAATACTTTTTCATCACTATTTATACAAAAATAATAACTGAGTCTGCTACACTTAACACCTTCATCGCGAGGGACGAGGTAACTCGTCTTCCAGGAATATAATCTATCAATCAAGGAAAATGAATTCGTACCGGAAAATTCTGCCATTTAATAATTAGACATTGATTCCGATATCTAATGTCTAATAGTTACCGGGCAGAATTTTCCGCTGCGAATTGATTTTCCCAAATGGACACTACATTTTAATATTTTTTTTTTTATGTTTGTAAGGACAAACAAATCATTAGAGTGAGAAATGTTATTGATTATTATTTTTCAAAATAAACAAATGTTAAATGATTTGTGTATTGTTTCAATTTTAGCTCTGCGAGGAGCGGCTCAGGCTATTAGCGCAAAGGGTGGGACAAAGGCGCGCCATTGCCGCGATAAAAGTGTTAAACAAGGAAGTTTTGTTGAGCAAACTACAATTCTTGCATGATTTAAGAACCGCTGAGCTCTCTACATTTTTTGACTATGCTAGGTACATGTGTTATAAAGGGAATTGTTCAATCGGACTATCCATATGCACTTATATCTTTATTACTGTTGCTAAGAGCCTAGCGAACCCATTCTGTCTTCGTATCCACATAAAGAAAATAATATATCTTTTTAAATCGAGGTACAAAAACTGAAACTAAAGTTTTAAAAGTTTAAACTATTGCACATAATTTCAGACTAAAGATGAAGAAGAAGAAACAGACGAAAATGATGACGAACAAGACATACCAGAA
Organism: Maratus speciosus; assembly: GCA_963932465.1. Classification (NCBI taxonomy): domain Eukaryota; kingdom Metazoa; phylum Arthropoda; class Arachnida; order Araneae; family Salticidae; genus Maratus; species Maratus speciosus. The sequence continues at coordinate 125,724,075 of OZ010798.1, read as the reverse complement.
CTTGAACGAAGAACGAGCGTATTAAGCCTGGGATCTGATGAAGGGCAACAACATCGAGGCAACATGGACCGTCATATCTCTGCGTTCAGTCGGCAGATTTCGACTGTCAGTCAACTTTCTTCTTCCAGTCGGCAAGTGCCCAAAATCAGTGCAAAAGGAATAGATGTAAGTTTCCTAACTCTGTAATGTTTTTGTAGTTAGCTGATGAGTTATGTATCCCAAACACTGATTATGATTAACTGGATTTAAAAGAGTTTATTATTCATCCAAGACGAGTAGGACAATAGTTTTAGTGCAGTGGTACTAAATAAAATTGCTGAAGCCAATATCCGGTAGAGAAGAGTTCCAGGTCAAACTTACTTTTTTACAGTTGTATACCTATATATATATATATATATATAATGAACTACTATTGTGTACTAGTTATTAATATGTAAATATTAATTTTAACCAGTATTAACAATTTAATATTACTTATGTGGAGGAAATGTTTTAAAAAATATTGATATATAAGTCTAAAATTTAACAAAATTCTGAATGTATGGTTATCTGAAACCTAGTCCAAATTCAAAATTCATACTGTGAGAATCTAAATTAAGTACTAAACGTTTTATCTTAAAATAACATAAAAGTAACATTTAAAGAAAACTTAATTATCCATACTTGAAGAAAATAAAAATATTAGAATAAAATTTAGTTAGCTTCGTCTGTACAAAAATACAGAAATATTTAATGACATTGAAAAACGTTAACGCGAATTTTACTGTAATCTTGAAGTTGCACGGAATTTTAGATATTTTCTTCTTATTTTCAAAAATTTCTAAAAGGAAATCAATTCCAAACGTCAGAATTCAACAGGTTTCCGTGATTACCAGAAACGTCTTTCTTTCGTAACCGTTTCAGTAAATCCCCAGAAATTTATTATTTTCAATAGTCTTTGACTGGTTCTAGTACAAAGAATTTTTAATATGAGAATTTTTTCCGTAAATCTTTGAAGCTTTTATTTTGTGTGTGTGTGTGTGTGTGTGTTTGGTTGGTTATTATCCAAATGATTTTTAATATCGTAATATTTTCTGTAAATCTTTGAAACTTTTATTCTTGTGTGCGTGTCTTTAACTGGTTCATCTTCAAATATTTTTTAATGCGAGAAACATTTCCGTGAATCTGTGAAACTAGTATTTTTGTGTTTGTGTCTTTGACTGGTTCTTCTCCAAATGATTTTTAATGTGAGAAACGTTTCTGTAAACTTTGAAACTTTTATTTGTGTGTGTGTCTTTGCCTGGTTCTTCTCTAAATGATTTTTAATGTGAGAAAAGTTCCCGTAAAACTTTGAAACTTTTATTTTTGTGTGTGTGTCTTTAACTGGTTCTTCTCGAAATGATTTTTAATGTGAGAAACATTTCCGTGAATCTTTAAAACTAGCATTTTTGTGTGTGTGTCTTTGACTGGTTCTTCTCCAAATGGTTTTTAAAGTGAGAAACGTTTCCGTAAATCTTTGAAACTTTTATTTTTGTGTGTGGGTTTTTGACTGATTCTTCTCCAAATGATTTTTAATGCTAGAAACATTTCAGTGAATCTTTGAAACTAGTATTTTTATGTGTGTTTCTTAGACTTGTTCTTCTCCAAATGATTTTTAATGTGAGGAACATTTCCGTGAATTTTTGAAACTGGCATTTTTTTGTGTGTGTTTTTGACTGGTTCTTCTTCAAATGATTTTTAATGTGAGAAACATTTCCGCGAATCTTTGAAACTAGTATTTTTGTGTATGTGTCTTTGACCGGATCTCCTCCAAACGATTTGTAAATCTGAAAAATGTTTACATAAAACTTTGAAAATTTTATTTGTGTGTGTGTGTATCTTAGCCTGGTTCTTCTCCAAATGATTTTTAATTTGAGAAACATTTCCATAAATTTTTGAAACTAGCATTTTTGTGTGTGTGCCTTTGACTGGTTCTTCTCCAAATGATTTATAATGTGAGAAACGTTTCCGTGAATCTTTGAAACTAGTATTTTTGTGTGGGTGTGTCTTTCACAATTTCTTCTCCAAATGGAATTTAATGTGAGAAACGTTTCCCATAAAACTTTGAAACTTTTATTTGTGTGTGTCTTTGACTGGTTCTCCTCCAAATGGATTCTGGATGTAAGTGAAATATTTCTGTGAACTTCAAAATACTATTACTTTCTAACGTCTTTGAATCTTTGTAGATATTTATTGACTGTAAAAGAAACGTTCGTTAAACGTAGGAAACTTATCTACTATATTATATAAAATGCTACTATATATCTACTATAAATGCTACTCTCTCTCTCTCTATATATATATATATATATATACTATATATATAAAATACAAATGGGAATATTATTCCGGTTACTTATTAGACAATTTTTTAGGAAAGATTTAACACTGATATTGCACACTGTTCTATGGGGAAAGTTGTATAATCAGAGGAACCCGATTATGCAAGATTAGCCTTCTTAAAAAGTTCCACTGAATGAATTTTGATGAGAATTTGTACTGTTAGATATTTTGATAAGAAAAGTTTTAATATTTAACATATTGTTCTATTGTTCTTTATCAACTTGAACTGTAAAGGATCCACTAAAGAGTTTTTGCTTAAAGGTTCAACTTTTGTCTGACACGTTAGAAAATATAATAGTGCAATGGCATTTGCATCGTTTTTAGCAATGCGGAAGAACATTCCAGGTAAAGGTCCATATTGTTTTAAAGCACAAAGTCAAATTCACATAGTATTTCGTTTGGAGAAACTGACCAGCGTTGCGGAGGAAGCCTGCTAGTTCTTATATAAGATCTTTGAATGTCTCTTCTTTAAATGGTTTCGGAATGCAAGAGAAACATCTTTGAATAGGGTACTTCTCTAAATGTTTTCTAAATGTAGAAGGAACATATCTGTAAACCTTGAAACCTATTTTTTACTAATGTTTCTGACAGGTTCTTTTCTCCAGATAGTTTCTGAATGTAAGAGAATGTAAGAGAATGTTTTCGAATACCTATTCTTTTCGGAGGTTTCTGACTGGTTCTTTTTAAGTGGTTTCTGAATGTAAGAAAAATGTTTCCTAAACGTATTATTTTCGGAAGTTTGCGACTGTTTCGTTTTTTTAGTGGTTTCTGTATGTTAGAAAATGTCTTCAGATTCCTTCTTTTTCGGAGGTTTCTGACTGATTCTTTTTAAGGGGATTCTGAATGTAAGAAAATGCTTCCGAAACCTATTCTTTTAGGAGGCTTGTGACTGGTTCTTATTTAAGTGGTTTCTGAATGTAAGAAAAATGTTTCCTAAACGTATTATTTTCGGAAGTTTGCGACTGTTTCTTTTTTTTAGTGGTTTCTGTATGTTAGAAAATGTCTTCAGATTCCTTCTTTTTCGGAGGTTTCTGACTGATTCTTTTTAAGGGGATTCTGAATGTAAGAAAATGCTTCCGAAACCTATTCTTTTTGGAGGCTTGTGACTGGTTCTTTTTAAGTGGTTTCTGAATGTAAGAAAAATGTTTCCTAAACGTATTATTTTCGGAAGTTTACGACTGTTTCTTTTTTTAGTGGTTTCTGTATGTTAGAAAATGTCTTCAGATTCCTTCTTTTTCGGAGGTTTCTGACTGATTCTTTTTAAGGGGATTCTGAATGTAAGAAAATGCTTCCGAAACCTATTCTTTTTGGAGGCTTGTGACTGGTTCTTGATTAAGTGGTTTCTGAATGTAAGGAAAATGTTTCCGGAACGTATTCTTTTCGGAGGTTTGTGACTGGTCCTTTTTAAGTGGTTTCCGAATGCAAGAGAAAAGTTTTCGCATATCTATTCTTTTCTAAGATTTTTGACTGGTTCTTTATTAAGTGGTTTCTGAATGGAAGAAAATGTTTTCGAAGCCTATTCATTTTGCAGATTTGTGACTAGCTTTTTTATAAATGATTTCTGAATGTAAGAAAATGTATTCGGATGTATATTCGGAGGTTTGTGACTAATTTTTAGGGTTTCGTTCATCTCACGAAACCCTATTCGTCTCGCTCCTCTGTCTGTCTGTCCGTCTGTCCGTCACAGAGCTCGTTCTCAGAAACTATACATGTTAGAGACTTGAAATTTTGGGTACTTATAGCTGAACACATCACAACAAACAACAAATCATAAAATTTTGAAAAAGTTGGTAATTAACCGAATTACGGGCTAATTAACTTCTAAAATTAACCAATCCACCTTTTTAACGCAAATTCAAACGAAATTTCTCGAAATCATCCTTGTTTCTCCTAAGGGTTGCCAGTAAAATCAGCCGAATGCACGGTTACCACGGAGGAAATTAAGCCGAAAAATGAAGTGGAGATTTTAAAGCGAAATCGTATATCAGAAAATATTGGTCCGAGAAATTTGTAAATGGAATAGACAGACGCAGAAAAAATCTAATTTCATTTGGTATAAAGTCCACGTTTCTGCGATGTGTATAAGTTAAAATATCCACTAAAAATCGATCGATAAAAATTTAATTTCTTTAATTGGAAAGACAAGGAAATAAAAAGATTTCAATTCGGCGGGAAAGCAGGTAGACATGACGACGCTGCGGTTTTCCATGATAGCATATTTTAATACGAAATTTTAACTTTTTAAATATTAAATTTTTTGATTAAATTTTTTGGCATCCCGATGTCAAATTTCTCGCTGATTTCATTGATACCCATATCTAAGTCCTATCTTAATTACAAGCTGAAATATTAATTATTATTTAATTAATCGGTTTATTCCTATCAAATGCGTCGATTAAAATGAAGAGACGCTCTTATTTAACCACGAATTAACTTAAATTAGGAAATCTAATAATTTGCCTGGGCTTATTGAACAGCGATATGAGATAAGTATAACTCATTCATCATCAGAAAGTTTGCTTCATACCACTATTTTCTAATAGTAATTTCAGGAAATATTTTGAATTATTGGTTAAGACCGCCACTCAGTCTGTTTGAAACTTTAAGATAGTTTATAACACATAGAAAAAAGTGTAAAAAAGAATGGAGTGTGATATTTCGAGGAGGGGGGGGGGGAGGGGAGCTAGAATTATTTTTAAAATCTTAGCGTTTGTTACCGCAGCAAATATTTTAAATTCTTGTTTAAGACCGCCACCATCCCGACCCATCTATCTACGGAAAGATTGCGTAAAGGAGTTTCGTTCAGATATGCTTTTGTTAAGAATAGAGTGCACTCCCTGGTGGTGGAATGTGGAACTAACATAACGCGATTTTGTTAAAATTAATAAATCTAACAAGTCGATCTGTTTGAAACTTTAAGATATTTTATAACACATAAGATAAAGTGTAAGAAAGAATGACACGCGAAATTCCGGGGAGGGGCGCTAGATTTCTATTTAAAAAATTAGCGTTTCTGACCGCTTTAGGTGACTTTTTGAGGGAGTCCTGAGATATATGCTACTTATTTAATATAAAATTGTCTAAAGTTTAGTTACCACTATTTCCTAATAGTAATTTCAGCAAATATCTTAATTTCTTATTAAGACCGCCACCACCTCGAGTAACATATCTACTTATAGGTTGTTTAACGGAGTTTCCTTCAGATACAGTTTTGTTAAGAATAGAGTGCGCTCCCTGGTGGTGGAATGTGGAACTAACATTTTTGTTAAAATTAGGAAATATAACAAGGCGATCTGTTTGAAATTTTACGATAGTTTATAACACATTAGAAAAAGTTTATAAAAAATGGCGCGTGAAATTTCGGGAAGGTGGGGAGAGGGGGAGGGTCAAAATATTTCTTTTTTGTTTCACACCGTTTCAGGTGCGTTTTTTGATGAAGTCCTCAGATACATGCTACTTATACTTATTAAATATAAATATGTCAAAATTTAAATTACCACCATTTCCGAATAGTAATTTCAACAATTATCTTAAATTCTTGCTGAAGACCGCCCCCCCCCCCTCGAGTAACATATCTACTAATGGGTTGTGTAAAGGAGTTTCGTTCAGATACGCTTTTGTTAAGAATACAGTGCGCTCCCTGGTGGTGGAATGTGGAATTAACAGACCGCGATTTCATTTAAAGTAGGAAATCTAACAATTCAATATGTTTTAAACTTTAAGATACTTTATAACACACGATAATAAATTATAAAGAAGAAGGGCGCGTCGCATTTCGAGGAGGGGGGTTGAGGGAGGTGCGCGAACAAAATTTGGAAATATAACTGGACGATCTGTTTGAAACTTTAATATCGCTTATAAAACATAACATAAATTTTTAAAATCAGGCCGCGTCAAAAATCATGGTGACCATCTGCCCACTCCCCGCCAAGGGGGGCACTTTTCTAAATTTGGCAGATACCCGTCATGTGATATATCGTAGCATTTTGGGGGGGGGGGGGCGAACAAAATTAGAAAATATAACAAGGCGAATATGTTTGAAACTTTAACATAGTTTTAGGATGTGTTTGCCAAAATTTAGAAGGTATTCCATGGCGATAAATGTACTGGACGTTTTGAAAGAAAACGTTTTGAAAGGAATATTAAACGAAACCCTTTGTGGGATGTATGATCACACTTACCCACTTGTTTTTAAGTGGTTTCCGAATGTAAGAAAAAAATTTTCGCATACCTATTCTTTTTTAAGGTTTCTGACTTGTTTTTTAACTGATTTCTGAATTAAGAAAATGTTTTCGGATGCCTATTCTTTTCGGAGGTTTGTGAATGGTTCTGTTTTAAGTTATTTCCGAATGTAAGAGAATAGTTTTCGCATACCTATTCTTTTCTAAGGTTTCTTACTGGTTCTTTATTAAGTGGTTTCTGAATGTAAGAAAATGTTTTCAAAACCTATTATTTTCGTAGATTTGTGGCTGAATCTTTTTTAAGAGGTTTCTGAGTGTAAGAGAAATGTTTTCTGATGCTTATTCTTTGTTCTGATTGTTCTGGTTGACTATTATTGACTGTTTTTTTTAATTGGCTACTGAATATAAAAAAAAATGTTTCCGAAACCTATTCTTTTCTAAGGTCTCTGACTGTTTTTTTTTTTTTTTTTTTTTTTTTTTTTTTTTTTTTTTAAAGTGGTTTCTGAATGTAAGAAAATGTTTACAAAACCTATTCTTTTCGGATGTTTGTGACTTTTCTCAAAAACTACGTGAAATAAGGTAATTGCTATAGTTTTCCTGCAAGGTTTAAATTAAATTCTACTGCCCCTAACTTTTTCATAATTTTAGTTACAGTAGATTCGGAAATAGAGAAGGAGACATATTTTTGAATTAACTTAAGATTGCATTTGCTTTTCCATCTGATTTATGAATCTAAGAGAAACGTTTCTAGAATAGTGACAACTATGAAGTTAGATGAATTTTCGATAACGTTTGCTAATAAAATGTTCTAAGAATATTTTTTTTAGGTATATATAAAAAATGAATCTATTTAACCCAAATGATTACATATATTGCGTCAAAAGAGCCAAATTAAGAGTTATAGATATCTTCCATTTTATCATAATATTTTTCTATTATTTATGATTAACATTTCATTTTTCGAAAATACAGGAAGATGATGAAGAGATAGACACATCCAGCCTGTCTCAATTTCAACTCTTCAAGCTGGCAATGGCAGATTGGCCTTACACCCTTGTCGGTGGAATATCAGCTTTGATCATGGGTCTCCACTTCCCTCTTTTTGGCATCATATTTGGGGACATATTTGGGGTAACTTTTTCACAATTTGTTTCGTTTTGATATCATTGGATTGATATATACAGGGTATCACAGACTCAACGTGCAAACGCAGAAAGGAGAAACAGTTTTTGTTATTATGGCAAGAAATCATAACATTCATTCAGACAAAAATACAGGGCGCTTCAATCCGCTCCAAATGTAACTAATCTTTATAAATTTAATAAAAATGAAGATACATAAAAAAAAATTTCTATAAACCTTTCTTTGTAAGAAATGTAATAACACAACAAAAGGGTCTGGAGGTGTAAAATATTAATGTCAGTAGGACCGTATGATTTTTACAGCAAAACTTTACGAAAGGATAACATAAACCACTTTCGAGTTATCCAAAATTTCGAGAAAAGCATACTTTTATTATCCGAAACTTCAGAAACGAATAGATTTCCTAGATTTAATGGAACACTTCTAAAAGAGACGTGTCTTTTGTTGCCAGTTTCAAAAGAAATAAAAAACCGAAAAGTTTTCGAGTAGGATTTACAGCGTATTAATCATTTTTTTCAACAGAAAATATTGGATTTTTGGATGCTATCAATTCTGAACTAAACATTTTGAACTGCGTAACTGAATTTATATATGGAAAAGTAATGAAAAAGTGTTAATTTTAATATTAATTCTGTTAACTTCGCATCTTTGTCTGTTGAACATTTTTGCAGAGCATGAAAATATTTACTTGGACATCGATAGAACAAAAACCCCGATATTTCGTGCTGAGAAATCCAATTAATGCACTGTAAAAACCACTCAAAAACGTGTCATTTTTTAGATGCGTTCGTAATTGTATAAACACGTAGCACCTATAGTCGTCGTCTGTCCCGTCTGTCTGTCTATCCGTCTGTCCGCATATAACAGCGCAAAAACTACCCAACCGAATGGTTTGAAATTTAATATATATAATCGTTTCAGAATTTTGTCGAGTCTTTTCAAAATTTATGAAAATCGAATCAAAACTGAAAAAGATATTAATAAAAGATTTCTTCATTCTATTAAATCCTATCATACGCCATTATATGAATGACATCCCATGATAGGTAATGATTATAGATTGTCATTGTGATTGCGTCCTATTTAAGATGGAGTCGTGTTATTTCCGTATTACTGAATTTAATATATAGAATCGCAATAAATTTTGTATTCATGCATTTTTGCATAAGAGTGCAACAGCTATTGCACCAAGATCTGGATATTTATAAAACTAGTTATAGTACGAACGCACCTCATTTGCCCCGTTACATGTACAATTTTCGATTTGTGCTTCTTTGAAATGGATAGCAAGAGAATTTTTTTTTCAAAAATGCATCTTTGAATGTCAGAAATTTATTTTCTCTGAAGTTTATGAAGATAAAGGAACCCTTTTTTGAAATCATGGATAAATCGGTAGACGTTATGTTATATTTTCGTAAGGTTTTGCTAGATACCGAAACATTTCTCGTTTTTTATACAGTGTAATGTCAAAAAGCATCCGAAAATATGAAGCATCTAATTCAGTTCGATTTGAATGTGGATGTAACCATTCTACCGCTTCGCGTGAGCCCGTTTTGTTTCCCACAGTGAAGAGCGGGTCTGCTGCAAATTTAGTTAAAATACAGGGTGTCCATAATTAAGCGATACTATTTTAAAGTGGTCTGTAGACGAAACTATTCTTTAGAATGTTGTGAAATTTTGAGGAGGACATAATAAAGGAATGGGAATTTTTTTTGAGCGAAAAAAAAATTTGTTCACAATTTCGCCACCAGAAGGCGTTATTAATGAATTACACACTTGGAATACATTTACAATAGTTTACAAATTTTATTACAACCAAACATGCCCCACATGACGGTCATCATTTTCAGATGGTCATCAGAAATCGTAAGATAGCATGTTCCACAGTTCACCGCGGTGTGTTCTGGGAAATGCTAAGAGCATGTCGTGAAATGCAGTCTTTAAGATCATTTTAAGTTAATAAATTTAAAAAATCAAAAAACCGTAAAAAGCGAACTAATTAATTATTTCTCATCAATGTGAAACTATTTTTTTATATTACTTACCTATTTTTTTATTTACTTGTATTGATGGCTTTTAAGTTGTGTTTAATTTTTAGTTCCTATATATAAATACAGTTTTGATGAGGCCTATAGATGTCTACGAAGGTTACAGTTGCAGTAGAGCTAGATATCCTACCTACATAACTTCCAGGTTGTGTAATATTTAATTGGAGCTTCTGACTGTAAAATAATCAATGAAACATCGCCTTCATTTTCAAAAACCTATCCAATGATATGCCACTCAATGGGGTGCGTAAAAATTTTTTTTTCGTCTCTACCGCCATTTTGAATTTATAAAAGCATAATCTATCCTATAACTATTGGATGGTTTAGACGAATCGATAGAGACCTCATTCGTTTTAATCCATCCAGCCGTTGGGATGTTTCGAGGGTATAAAGAAATCCACATACCCAGATACGCGTGAAACACATAACCTTTCTCGGCAGTCGGGTAATAAATAAAATTTCTAAACTATCATAAATGTATTCTAAGCGTGTAATTCCTTAAAGGTCTCAGGACTCTTAAAATTGGAAAAAATGAAAAAAAAGACCATTTTCAACATTTAATATCTTAAAATGTATTTGATTTTAAGACACAATTTTTATTGGAATAAAACATATAAGTATGTTCTTTCATTTCATGTATTTAAAAAATTATAAGATGCAGAATTAGCATTTACAGGGAGCTCCAAACTGTTAGACGTTTTATGAGCAAAAAATCGGCATAACAGCTTACGCGCACGATTACAAAATAAGTATTGCAACTAGAATAAAATCTTTGATGTCTACTTATACATCAGATAGCAATAGTTACCCTGAAACTAAATAAATTTCTATTTAAAGCTTTTTTATATTTTTAATACAAAGTTGTATTTAGCTAATGCAAAATTAAGAAAATTTCAACAGTATAATCACCTAAAAAAATATTGTTTTGAACAATAAAAAGGAAATTTTAGGTTCAGTTTATACAGACTAACATGAAACATATGTTTCGAAAATTTCATGAAAAAATATTCATAAGTTTTTGAGATATCGTGCGCGTTCTGCCCAAAAACGTTATTTGGAGAAAAATGGCTTCAAAGTTTCCGAAACAACGCTTTAGCTGTTGAACGTGTATAAATGTAAAAGCCATAACTTCAGTTCTAATACGAATTTCAAGGAAACAATTATATCAAAATTTTTAGAAAAGATAGGAGTTTAACATCTAAAAAAATTAAAATTTCGAAAATTTAAAAGCTTTAAGAGTCCTGAGACCCCTTAAAAACGCCCTCTGGTGGCGAACTAATTTTTTTTCGCCTAAACAAATTCCCATTCTTTTATTATATCTTTCACAAAATTTCACAACTTTATGAACAACAGTTTCGTTTGTAGACAACTTTAAAATAACGTCGTTTAATTATGGACATCCTATCTGTTCATTACTGTTAAAGTCATGAACAACTAACCAGGTTACCATTAGGAGTGTATGTTTTACTGAATAAGCAGATTATGACCCTGGTTACTTATGAAAAAAATGTTTGTTCTAGTGTGCTGTACCTCCCCTTGAAGTTTTACCTGTTTGTCTAATAGTTAAGGTGCTGCTATAAGACAAAACGCGCCGAACCTAATCACGACTCAGGCATGGATGTTTGTAGTGACTCGGATTCCATTTTAAGCAGAAGTCCCGGTCTCTTTATCCATCATGTGCAAAAAATGACCGTAGTGTCCGCAACAAGCCAAGCCTTTCGAAGTTTGCATGTAGAGATCCGGGATGCCTTGTATATATCAAATTTTAACTAATGATTAAAAAATTGTGAGAATTTTTGGATGTATATTTAACGTTTTTTTTTCTCACTGCAGCTTCTTTCGAAGCCCGTCGATCAAATAGAAGAGGGAAACTTATTCTTTGTTTTGTTATTTCTCGCAATGGCCTTCACATCAGCTGTGTTTAGCTTCCTTCAGGTACTACTTCTTTCGTAAATTTAAGTAAAAAAAGTATTACTGGGATAGGCTATTTTCACACTATATATTCTAGACGCTATAACCGAAGTAAACAGCGTTAGTACTTTGAAATAGGGTGCTTCAAACATCTTGACGTCCCCTCCATTAACGCCAAGTATGAAAAAATTATATATTTTAGAAAGAGTGGCATTCAAAATAAAGATATATTAAAGAAATATTCTACAAACCTTTATTTGTTAGAAATGCAATGACACATTCAAAAATTCAGAAGGTGTAAAATATTTCTGTCAGCTGTCAGAAATAGATAGCTACTTAGTTTTCTAGAGAGTGGCGACATATGTGCAGAGCGCATGATCAGACTGAAGATTTTGCCAAAACTACGGCGAACCATATTCCAGAATCTTGCGATACATCCCTGTATCTGTTAGATTAGACGAGTGACACAATGAATCACACATTACTCTGGAGATATATTCCAATATTGCCAAAATGCTTGGCAATACTGGAATATATTTGTCCAAAATCTTCTTGACTAATAAAATTTTATTTCTCTTATGTCACTACTCTCATATAGAAGCATTCTAATTTGAAGAGTGACTCCTGGAGAAGCTTCGCTGCTATTCGCAGCGTTTCGATGCCACAGACCGTCACAAAAAATCACCGGTGTGGAGGCGGGCCGAAAAAAACGAATTTTGGATTATGGAATTCTAATAAAGCGGGAAAGTTGCATTATCCGGACAATAGTAACTAAGCAAAATTTCATTTTCATTGATTAATATATTTTGTCTTCTCCGGACAACCAAAAATTTAAAAAACGACCATTTTTTACGTAAAATAATAAAAATTAGAAAAAAAGACAATCGTTTTCCAATAGTGGGCAGATAGTCTACCAGTCCATCATAATTAACTGTAAAATAAATTAACCAGGTCAGTTAATACACTTTGCCTCCTCAAGACGGCCAAAATTTCTGCTGAAAAAAGAAAAACTGCCAAATACTAAAATTAATAAAATTAGAAAAAAGGACAATTGTTTTCTAAAAATGGCCATATCGTCTACCATTCTATCATAATTAACTGTAAAAAATTTTTACCAGATCGGTTAATAAATTTTACCTCTTCAAGACAGCCAAAATTACAAGAAACTGCCAAAAACTACCACTTTGGCGGTCTTGATCGTGTAAAATTTATTAACCAATCAGGTAAAAATTTTTTACAGTTAATTATGATAGAATGGTAGACGATATGGCCATTTTTAGAAAACAATTGTCCTTTTTTCTAATTTTATTATTTTAAGTAAAAAAATGGCCGCTTTTGGAAACTTTGGTGGTTTTCAGGAGGCATAAGATGTTAATTATGAATATTAAACTTTGCATAGTTACTATTGACGAGATAATGCAACTTTCCCGCACTATTAGAATTCTATAATCCAAAATTTGATTTTTTCTAGTGGAGAATCCTCTTTCTAGGAGGTCAGCAGGTATGAGAGGGGTACCGACCTGGCGAAATTTCAGTTTTCCGATAAGGCTGTTCTCACTGCTCTGCTCAACAAGCGCAAAACGCTTGACACATTTACAAATTCATTTTTTAACGAAAAGATATAAAACTGGAAGGCCTAACGATTGAAGCGATTTAGAATTGAACAGTGTTTTCCATTTTTTATCAATAAATTACCTATTGACGTATAAACAATTTTTATCACGTGACAAAGACGTTTTTCACCCTTCCTTGAGTGGTTATTCTTCTTTCGCGCGGAAATTCGGTTCAAAACGCAATCTTTGACACTATTTTCTGAAAGATCTATTGCGTTACCTATTGACTTATAAACAATTTTTATCACGTGACAAAGGCGTTTTTCACCCTTCCTTGAGTGGTTATTCTTTTTTCGCGCGGAAATTCGGTTCAAAACGCAATCTTTGACACTATTTTCTGAAAGATCTATTGCGTTTGCAAAAACAAAACCGGAAAACACAGTTTGATTACACATTTTCTGAACAACAACACCTACTGGTGCATTTCCAAACTGGTGCATACCAGTTCTACTGGTGCTACTGGTTCTACCAGTTCTACTGGTGCATACCATGCATTTCCAAACAAAAATAAATTAAGACTTATGTCAGAAAGTTGCCCTTTTGGATTTGAGATTTTGGCCTTAAGATCAAAATTGTGCCGCAATCTTGAAGCCAAGTCAAACTTCCAACCCTGTAGTGCTTCGTCAAACAGTAGCTGCATCCCTTCGCCTGGTACAGTCGTGGAAAAAAAAGTGAACACCCCCTACTAACTCCTCAACAATTTATCGTAGAAGAAAGTTACTGGTACCGCACGATTAGAAATAAAGTTTACTTTTAAATGATGTATATAAAATTTTGTTAGGGGGCCATCTACATATTAAAACGAACCATAACTTTGTTTTTTTCAATAGAAGTACACAATTCTGAAAGCATAAATGAACTCTACACCCTTCAATTAGCCTAAAAACAAATTTTTATGCAATTCGTACCATAAGTTTCCGAGAAATTAATTATTTTAAAATGAGCGTATTTTAAGGGCTGTATCCAAATTGAAGTTCGGTACTCGGTTGTTAACCGAGAAAGCCCTCTTCTTGATCAAGGCACCTTAACCCGTAACTGGAGACGGGAGTCATAATGACTCCACGTTGTTCTTTGGCTCTGATTATCAGATGTTTTTTTGTCCTTGAATAAAATCATTCCTTGGTACCGACAAGTAGTTCTTTTATCATTACATGATTTCCAGAATATATTGCGTTTCTAACAAAAATTCCAATGCTGTTTACAAAAGACAAAAAAGGAAAATAACATATCTCTGAACGCGTAAGAAAATTCATGTCTCCAGTTATGGGTTAAGCACCACTCAAGCAGTCAATGAAGCCTGTTAGATAATAGGACAGCAGTAGAAATTTCAAAATATCTATCACTTATATCATAGACTTATATCATTTTGCCGTTTTTTAAGCATAATTTGAAAACTATTTGGAAGAAAAATGTGAATTTTTGGATTTTCATAAAGCAGGACTTAATAAATCTAAATCCATCCAAAAAAAATGTAGGTTGCAATTCATAATTTTCTCGAATATTAATTTCATAATTCATAATTCATATCATAAAATTATAAAAATTGCAAATTCAGCGTATTTATGTTTAGGCACATTAATATTATTGCTACACAAAACATTAGCACATTAAGAGCATAATTTCAGGAGATATAAATAAAAATATGAAAATGTAATTTAACATTAAAAGCCCTAAATTTTGAATGTTTATAATTCAAAAACTTAAGATTCAAATGACTTGATATTGGGTGTCTAGGCATAGTTTGAACCGAAGATTTGAAATATCTCGTTAAAATTGGGTATTGCCGTTGAAAAAAAATGTGGTTTGGGTTCGTTTTAATATGTAGATGGCCCCCTAAACAAATTTTCTATACATCATTTCGAAGTAGACTTTATTTCCAATCGTTCGGTACCAGTAACTTCCGTCTACGATAATTTGTTGAAGAGTTAGCAGGGGTGTTTACTTTTTTTTCCAGACTGTACTTTGGGAGCTGGAGCGTCCCTTTTCAGGAGATTAAATAACATTTGTCTCAAGCAGCAACAGCTTATAATGTACTAGAAATATAGCCCGTCAAAAATGACGGAAAATGATACATGAAGATATATATAAAACACATGTGCAAGAATATGAGCTTATATTTGAATTTATATAATCTATAATTTTTTTATTTATATCTATATTATTTTTTTATATACAATTTACTTTTGTTTGTATACCAAAATCGTTAAATGACCTCTTTTATATTAAATAAATTGTATAACTATAGCAAAATTATTTGCGTATATAAAACAGTGAATAAGTTAACTTATTAAAACAACTGAAGCAATTGCTTCAAAATACGTTGCCAAATTTAATTTTCTCGTCAAAGCCATTTTCTCTATCTCGCCAAGGCCCCTATACTTGAAAAGTACCTAAAGCACATTAAAATCGGGTAGTTAGGAGCTCAGAATAGTACAGCGCCATCTAGTGGTGGTTATGTTATTAGTAGCATCGAGATGAAGATGCAAAGACTTACATTTTCATATATTACACTTTAAATTTTGTCCAAAGTTGTTGAAAAAAACAAATGCGCGGAGTTTAAATTAAATTGCGATGAGCTCGATTATTGAGATTAATGGATTTATATGGGAATTTCCACAAATTAGCCAGCTATCTCCAAGTTGTCTTCATATATAATAATTTATTTTTGTCGCCAAATTTGGCTAGATTTCACCAAGTTGGTAAAACATTGGCGCTATAGTAACAAACCTGCCCTTAGTATTTTTAAACAATTACTCATTGTTGAATCTGATACTGATTTCTCCAAAATGAGGTGGTATAACCGGAATTGTGAGGAACATACAGAGACTTGGATTTTATATAAATAGATACCATAATAAAATTCATGAAATTGCATAGAACAATGCTTTTTCAAGTAATGCAAATTAATGGTGAGGCAGGCTCAAACTGAGCCCGAGCTCGGAACCCGAAATGGGTTTGGGCTAGATTTTTATACCAGCATTTGAACTCAGACTCAAAGTGAAAATTTGACATTTGAGAAACAAGAATGTGGTCTAAATTTTTTCAAGTGTTTTATAATCCTTTAAAACTCAACTTGAAAGAAAATTTAATTGTTATTTATTGGGGATTAACACAGAAATCTGATTCTGAAACGGTCTTGGCACAATCACTATTAGTAACAGAAAAGAGTCGTGGGATATCCTTTTGTCTAACCTCGCTTTTTGTTGGAAGTTCTTTCCAAGAATGACTGGAAAAAAAACTCACGTCTTCTAGCTATAGTTGTACAATGATATTTTCAAATAATTATAATTCTGGCTTTTGAAGGTTTCTTTCAGTGGTCGGGTATAAGTACTATATTTACCTAATAGGAAAACTCAAAAGGAGTTTAATGTGTTACATTCACCTTGCGTTAATATAACTAAAATAATTATCAATTTACTAAAAAGGTGCTTAAATTTTATTTGCTATTCCATTACAAATGAACTGGTCTTTAAAACTTAAAACCATTGATATTAAAAACATATCCAAAGAAAGGTGTTGCATTAAAACAGAGATCTTTCGATCACAAACGTGATCATTTTCAAGGAGTTAGTTTTTTAGTCAAGGGGATAGATCTCGGGGTTAATGTAACACCTTTCTTTACATATGTTTTTAATATCAATGGTTTTAAGTTTTTAAGACCAGTTCATTTGTAATGGAATAGTAAATGAATTTTTACACACCTTTTTAGTAAATTGATAATTATTTTAGTTCTAATAAATTTGCAATTTGAAGCAAATTTTCAGGGACATAAAAATCACAAAGCATTTTCACGAGGGAATATTTGCGATTAATAATTTCTATGTAGGAAAAGTTTTTAAATGAGAAAATTAATATTGAAACAATTTTTAAATGTTAATAACCATTTTCGACTTCTTAATTTTGATATCGGAATCGAAATCTGATGATACACAATTTTTCGGAGTCAAACTTCATGTAGTCGGGATCGGATCCGAAAAAAGAGCTCGAACTCATCTTTTCACATTTATACATTTAAGCACATATACTAGTGATCATTCTGTTGCTAATAGGACATTTTTTTTTAATTGAAGAATTTTCTTTAATCTCGATTCCATTAAAAATTTATGAACATACATTTTAATTTTTTAAATGTTACATTCATTTATTACTTTCAATTCAGTCATTAGTTTTATTTCTCTTTTTTTTCTAGATATTCCTCTTCTCGATAGCCGGAGAAAAATTGACTTTCAGACTTCGAAAAATGGTTTTTGCAAATCTTATCAGCCAGGTAATTGCTATTTAAATCATACTCAAGAGTGTTAATATTATTATTAGCTCCCGGTATGGTATGCTATTTCTTTCTCCCAGCTTATTTTGTATCGTATCCAATAAACAACGTTACCTTGTATAAGCCAGCCGTAAAACAAAAGCCGATGTTTCATTATGCGATTAAATAATCTACAGCATTTTTTAAAACTTCAAAGCGTCGCACATTTTCAATATTTATACCGTCGTATTTGGGAGAAAAAGTACTTTTTAATGCAATTTGTTTGAAAACTGCATCTCCATTTATTTTTGAAACTTTAATTTTTTTGTAGTTTTTAGCGACATTTGTTTCATTTTGGCAACTCAAGTACTCCATTTCTCTAGAAAGTAAAGAAAAAATAGTCGAAAAATAGCAATTATATCTTCTTGTTGCCATTTCCCCATAAAAGCTGAAAAAATGTAAGGAAAATACGTGCTATTTTGAGAAAAATATAAATGAAGGATTTATGATAAAACATAGAGCTATTATAAACTATAATTAATTTTAAGTATCTATATTAATGCAAATGACGTCATTTTACATAAAATAAAAGCGTGTGCATTAAGTCTTAAAATTGAAATATGTTTTGCACTACAGTAGAGTCCCGATTATCCGAGTCCCGCTGAACCGAGTTATTTCCTTCTGATGGACTGGTGGTTTCTATTATTATGAAACAGCCATTATAAATGAAGCGTTGGGTAAAGACGAAAGAGCAGTCGTAAAAAGTTAGAACTCTCATTTTCTGGTCAGAAGGGGGGGGGGGATGGCCATAATTTTTTTTTACCAGAAAATCAGACTTCTAACTTTTTACGACTGCTCCTTCATCTTCACCTAAACGCTTCATTTATAATGGCTGTTTCGTAATAATAGAAACCACAAGTCCACCAGGAGAAAATGAAGTAATGGAAATGTCGGGGGTGACACTGGATTCTGAAAAAGCAGTATTCCTGTTCTCTAGTTATTATTATTATTGTTGTTGTTATTATTTTGCCTTATATTTAGAAGTGTTCAAATACGTTTATTCCCTTTCTACAAAAAACCATTAGCAATTGTCCTTATAGGTATTTTTGCATTCTTCTTTCTAAAGAAGAAAGTATTGTATTCGAGATTTCTTTGGAATTCAATAGATTTACACGTTTTAGAAGGCAGAGATCCCGAAAAACATGTTTATACAAAATGTCTGTCTGTCGGTCTGTCCATGTGTCCGCTTTAAATCGAAAAGTATATGACGTTATGCGTCGAATTGAACTAATTTTTTTGTATGCTAATGGCTATGGTCAGCAGGTCCTCCTTGAATTTGGAAATATTCTGCCGGAAGGGCGCTGTAATAGCGATATTCTTTTTTTGCCATTTCCATTATTGTACCATCAAAAAGTATATGTTTTTGGCTATGCAATGCTGTTCCTCCTTGAATTTGGAAATATCCTGTCGGAAGGGAGCGCTGTAATAGCGACTTTTTTGTCATTTTCATTATTGTACCATCAAAAAGTATATGTTTTTGGTTATGGCATGCTAGTCCTACTTGAATTTGGAGATATCCGGTCAGAAGGGCGTTGTAATAGCGATTTTTTTTGCCATTTTCATTATTGTACCATCAAAAAGTATATGTTTTTGGCTATGCAATGCTGGTCCTCCTTCAATTTGCAAATATCTTGTCGGAAGGGGGCGCTGTAATAGCGACTTTTTTTTGCTTTTTTCCTTATTGTACCATCGAAAAGTATATGTTTTTAGCTATGCATGCAGGTCCTCCTTAAATTTGGAAATATTCTGTCGGAAGGGCGCTGTAATAACGATTTGTTTTGCCATTTTCATTATTGTACCAAAAAAAGTATATGTTTTTGGCTATGGCATGCAGGTACTCCTTAAATTTGGAAATATTTTGTCGGAAGGGCGCTGTAATAGCGATTTGTTTATGCCATTTTCATTTCTGTACTATCAAAAATTATATACTTTTGGCTATGCAATGCTGGTCCTCGTTGAATTTGCAAATATCCTGTCGGAAGGGGGCGCTGTAATAGCGACTTTTTTGCTTTTTTCCTTATTGTACCATCGAAAAGTATATGTTTTTAGCTATGGGATGCAGGTCCTCTTTGAATTTGGAAAAATTCTGTCGGAAGGGTGCTATAATAGCGATTTGTTTTGCCATTTTCATTATTGTACCCTCAAAAAGTATGTTCTTGGCTATGGCATGCAGGTACTTCTTGAATTTGGAAATATTCTGTCGGAAGGGCGTTGTAATAGCGATTTATTTGCCATTTTCATTACTGTACCATAAAAAAAAATATTTTTTTGGCTATGACATGCTGGTTCTCTTTGAATTTGGATATATCCTGTCGGGAGGGGGCGCTGTAATAGCGACTTTTTTTGCTATTTTCGTGATTGTACCCCCGAAATGTATATGTTTTTGGCTATGGCACGCAAGTCCTCCTTCAATTTGTAAATATTCCACTGGAAGAGGACGCTGTAATAACGGTTTTCACGATTTTTCATAGTTCTGTTGTACATTGGATGCTCATGCAGCAACGAGCAATTCGCATTCAGCTAACCCAGCGATTCTCAAGCACCACATGTACAACAGAATAATGAAAAATATTGACTTTATTAAATATTATGATTGAGAAAAACTCGTTTTGACTCATAAGTAATCCCTCATTAGTAAAATGAAGCAGCAACTTACGATGTAAATCAAAGTTCGTGTAGCATTTAAGTAATAACACTGAAGGAATAACATCTGTAACAAATTTTTGAAATATTAACATGTATGAGAATGGAGGAAGTTTTGCAATTGGCACATCCGACTAGTTTTTTTATTACAAATTAAAAACTACTTTAAAATCCTGAAAATAAACAAAGCACTAAGCGTTTTGAAAAGACGATGTCTTTCATTACCAGATACAGACATGTGATACCACGTTGAAAGCAAGAACAGGATTTCTTTTTGCTATATCAAATGATAGCTTAATAATCTAATAACAGAAAAAAGAGTCTAAAAGAAATTAACTAGAGACGATAAATGTTATTTTTATATTCTTTTATTAGGTGCGTTCGAATTATATAAACACGTAGCGCTTATAGTCGTCGTTCGGTCCGTCCGTCTGTCCCTCCGCATATAACACAGCAAAAACTACCCAACCGAATGGTCTGAAATTTTAAATATATAATTGTTGCAAAATTTTGTCGAATCATTTCAAATTTATGAAAATCGGATGTATAGTTTGATTACAGGGACAGTCAAATGTTTTCCGTTACATGACGGCGAATGGGAAAAAATTATTGCAAGTACATTTTAATGATGTTACAGCCTTTCGAATGGTCTGAAATTTTAATATATAATTGTTGCAAAATTTTGTCGAATCATTTCAAATTTTATGAAAATCGGATGTATAGTTTGATTACAGGGACAAACAAACGTTTTCCGTTACATTACGGCCAATGGGAAAAAATTATTGCAAGGGCATTTTAATGATGTTACAGACTTCTGAATGGTGTGAAATTTTAAATATATAATTGTTGCAAAATTTTGTCGAATCATTTCAACTTTTATGAAAATCGGATGTATAGTTTAATGACAGGGACAGTCAGAAGTTTTCCATTCCATTACGGTCAATGGGAAAAATTATTGCAAGCACATTTTAATGATGTTAAAGCATTTCGAACAGAATAAAATTGATATGCACTTATGAGGTGCACTAAAATATACATTCAGTACAATATGCGGTGCAAAAAATATTTATAAAACTAGTTATAGTACGAACGGGCCTCATTTGCCACGTTTGACGAGGATTTTCCAACTTGTTTAACTTAACATCTATACTGTAGATACCATGTAAATTTGGATTACTTTAATCTAGCAGGATATATATAAAGAACGAGTAGGAAAACTTAATGATTAGGGCATAAAATGTATAAAGAATGTCCCATGTAAACACATAGATGTACGCTCGTACATTTTGTTTGAAGTTGGTAGGAAGAGTAAAAAGAGTAGGAAAACCGGATGATTAGGCCACGAAATATATAAAAAGAGTCCCTTGTAAACACACAGAAGTACTCTTGTACATTTTATTTGAAGTTGGTAGGAAGAGTAAAAAGGGTAGAAAAAGCCGATGATTAGGCCATGAAATGTAGAAAGAAAGTTCCATGTAAACACATAGAAGTACACTTGTACATTTTATTTGAAGTTGGTAGGATGAGTAAGAAGAGTAGGAAAACCCGATGATTAGGCCATGAAATATATAAAAAAGTCCGATGTAAATACATAGAAGTATGCTTGTACATTTTATTTGAAGTTGGTAGGAAGAGAAAGAAGTGTAGGAAAACCCAATGATTAGGCCATCAGATGTATAAAGAAAGACCCATGTAAACGCACAAAGGTACTCTTGTACATTTTATATGAAGTTGGTAGGAAGAGTAAAAAAGTTAGAAAAACCTGATGATTAGGCCACGAAATATATAAAGAAAGACCCATGTAAACCCATTGAAGTACGCTTGTACATTTTATTTGAAGTTGACCGTCACGATTAACAAAGTTGAAACATATTACAATTTATACTGAATATGAATCGAATTTGAACAGAAACATTGCAAATCGAGTTGGGGGGGAAACGGAAAAAAAAGATATTGCAGCGAGGGAGGTCAGGAGAAAAGGAAGCAAGAATCTTGAACAAAGTTCTTTTCAGTTGTCGTTATCTCCAAAAGTTTGCCATACTTAGAGATTTCTTTTGAAAAGAGCATTTCAATCTTCGTCAGTCCGTTGTGTGACTGCCATTTTTGGCGCGTGCATCGGCAAAGTATTCAATAGGGTTGAGTGAACCGAATTTTAACCAGATGTAATTTAGTCAAAATAAATGGAGCTATCGAAGATTCACACAATTTAAGATCTAGAGAGCCGATGAATCACATAAACAGAACATTAAATTTATTGATGGATACAGCTAATAAATGGGAGTGAATTTTTAAAACATGTTAAAAACGGTACTGGCGAGGATAGCTTTTATTAGCACTAATGTCCAAATAAAGAGCCGTTGGGTTTTGACCGTTGCAAGATGAATTTAATTTATGTTTCTTTTCTTTCTTTTTTTTTTTTTATCTCCAACATGCAGACGAAAGACGGCAGTTATAAAAATTAAGACGCATTAAAGTGGGGACATATGGAATAAATGTGTAGATGTATATTCCAATGTAGATGTATATTCCTTAGATGTATATTCCAATAAAATTACCTGTTCTTTGCTTTCTTCTGTATTCAATAGAAGAAAATATTGTAATCGAAAATTTTTCGACTTCGGGTTTTCAGCGGATTTACACGTTTTAGGGGTCAGAGATCCCAAAAAATACGTCTATACAAAATGTCTGTCTGTCCGTATATCCGTGTGTTGACATTGTACCTAGAAACAAATGTATTATGCATAGAATTGAACCAAATTTTTTGTGTATTTTTCTGGCTATGGCCAGCAGGTTCTTCTTCAATTTGGAAATATTCCGCCGGAAGGGGGCGCTGTAATGGCGATTTTTGTACGATTTTCATTACTGTACCATCGAAAAGTGCATGAAGTTATGCGTTGAATTGAGCCAAATTTTTTGTGTATGATTTTGGCTATGGCCAGCAGGTTCTCCTTCAGTTTGGAAATATTCCACCGGAGGGAAGCGCTGTAATAGCAATTTTTGTGTCATTTTCATTATTTCACCATCAAAAACTGTATGAAGTTATGTATAAAATTGAAATAAATTTTTTGTGTATGTTTTTGACTGTGGCCAGCAGGTCCTCCTTGAATTTAGAAATATCCCGCCGAAAGGGGACGCTGTAACAGTGATTTTTCTGCCATTTTCATTACTGTCACGCCGAAAGGTGTATGGAATTTGCAAATAATTGAACCAAATTTTATATTTCCAGCAGGCCCTCCTTGAATTTCGAAATATTCCGACGGAACGAGCTTTGTAATATCGATTTTTGTATAATTTTTTGATTTTTAGTATTAATTTTCTCATAGTTCTATTGTACATCGGCGGCTCGTGCAGCGACGGGAACTTCGCATTCTCCTAAGCCAGCAATTTGCAAACAGCTGATGTACAACAGAATAACGAAAAGCTATTGATTTTAATAAATATCATGATCGAGAATAACTCGTTTTTACTTCGATGAATTGACTGAAGCGGAAATTTAAGATGAAAATCGATGTTTGTAGTATAATACTGAACTAATAATATTGAAGTATTAACATTATTAACTGCTTTTTACCCGACTGCCAAGAAGGGTTATGTGTTTCACGCGTATCTGGGTATGTGGATTTCTTTATACCCTCGAAACATCCCAACGGCTGGATGGATTTTAATGAATGAGGTTATCGATTCGTCTTAACCGTCCGATGGTTATAGGCTAGGTTTTGTTTTTATAAATTCAAAATGGCGGCTGTGAAATACAAAATGGCGGTAGAGACGAAGAAAATTTTTACGCACCCTATTGAGTGGCATATCATTGGATAGCTCTTTCAAAATGAAGACGATGTTTCAGTGACTATTTTACAGTCAGAAGCACCGTTTAAATATTACACAACCTGGAAGTTGTGTAGGTAGGGTCTCTAACTTTACTGCAACTCTAACAGTCATAGGCATCTATAGGCCTCATCCAAACAGTGTTTATAGATACGAACTAACAATTAAACACAATTTAAAAGTCTTCAATACAAGTAAATAAAAAAATAGGTAAGTAACATAAAAAATAGTTTCACATTGATGAGAAATAATTAATTAGTTCGCTTTTTGCGCAGTCGGGTTTTTTGATTTTTTAAATTGAATTTTTACCTGATGAAATATTAAGATGCATGAGATAGAAGGACGTTTTGCACATCTTACTAGTTGAATAGAAGAAGCGGATTAAAGAAACTGGAAAGGTAATTTTGAAATGCAAATTAAAAGGAAAACGGAGGTCGTGATAACACATGATTCCTATATTATAACGCGATAGCCTAGAATTATAAAAATGATGTGCACATGTGTATTTTCGCGAACAACTCAACATTTTAATATTTCTAGAACAATTTTCCGTTATTTCAAGATATTTTTCCGTTAGTCGAGCGCAGATCATAAATCGCCAAATATTATTTAGTGTTACAATTGTATGCGAGTTACAACAACGATGGTGTTACTGATGCGGCAAACCGTGCTTACTAAAATAGGCCATGAAACAATGAAATGTTTTTAGCACTAAGAATAAGAAAATAGAATAATAATCTTTTTTTTTAAATGCAGGGTGTCAATAAAAGTTTCCCAGTTCAATGGTATTTTATAACAGTTTAATTTAGATTATTTACAACAAATCATTCATCAAATTGAAGGTAAACTAACCTAGTTTTCCATATAAATGTGCAATATGTGCACTTTTAGTTATACACTGTAAAAGAAATCTATGAGGCTGCTAAGAATTTTCTAGGAATGCCTGGAACTTTTATGTAACTGCAACAGAAAAAAAAATCATGTAACAGATTCACGTTTATACTGTAAAAAAATTGTAATGTTACAAATAATTTTCTTGGAAACTGAAATGCCTAGAACATTTTATGTAACTGCAACAAAAATAATCCATGTAATTATCCCCGGTTACCACTAAAATTTTAGTAAGCATACAGATTTCTGTAGCTTTACAAAAATTAGTTTTGTAGATTTACATCTTTTTTTTTTCTCAGTATACTGATAAAACTTTAGCAAGCTTACAGTTTAGTTACAGATTTCTGTAACTTTTACAAAAACTACTTTCATTGATTTACATTTTTTATTTTACTGTGTACGGCACACATCCTGCTTAAAGTCCAATTCTTCCTACACTTCGGTTAACAAGCCTGGAGTAATGGAAACAATAGCCTCTTCGATTATGTGTCTCAACTCTGGCAAATCATTAGGTAGCGGTGGGAAGTAGACACGATCTTTTATAAAGCAATGAAGGAAAAAATCGCATTGTTCTAACGGCTTTTAAATTTTCAACCCAGAAATAACGCTTCACACTCAGCCGTCGTCATTTTACGTAAGTGGCACTGCAAGTGAGTCAATAACAAAGCAGTACTCGCGCATGCGTTTATCGAAAACTGCTTTATTTACTCTTTATTTGTGACCTTTAACCAACACTCTACAACCCTTACAGTTGATGCTATTAAAAATTATGACTGGGACATTCTTTTATGGATACCCTGTGCGTTTTTCATCAATTATTAGCTTTTAATAATAATTAAATTATCATTATAAGTTTTAAAACAATTTAGAAATACTGAATAGATAGTTTTTACCCTTTATCTACTGGCGGTACTTATAAGTGCCATTAAAATAGCTTGTTATAAAATTCATTTAATACATCGATTAGTTGTAATACAGTTTAGAATGAGTTGTAGATACATTATTTTATCTTGTTCCAAAAGCATTTATTGGTTACAGAAAAATATTTTTAAAAGGATGATTTATTTTGCCTTTGCATCTTTTCAGCTTCTTGGGGTTGGGGGGAAGAGGGGTTTTTTCAATTCGGAAATATTTCTCTATTTCTATTGTAAGAATATTATATTTGTACATTTCCTAATTCTACAAAATATTATGAAAATTATTTAAAATAAAAGATTTGAGTGGGGTTTTAAATATTGCACAAAATCCCTATAAATTCAAATTTGATTAATCCTTCTAAATCCTTGTAAAATTTATGAAATGATTATGTAAATCTTCTAATGCAGTTTAAACAATTCACGAAAAATGCTTTAGAAGATAAAATTTTCATGAATTCATAATTGAGTACATAAAGGGTTAAATAATGATTTTCTTTTACAGGATATAGCTTTCTTCGACGACACTAAAAATAGCGTTGGCTCACTGTGTTCACGTCTCAATTCAGATGCATCCAGTGTGCAAGGGGTGAGTAGTAATTCATTCGCGTTAAAGTATCTTATTACTACACTATCTATATTATAAAGGACAAACGTGTCCATGTGTAAAGCTGAAGTCATTTTGACGGTGGAAACAGCAGACGATTAAATATCGCTTTAACTGCAATTTTTTAATTTCTAACATCGCATATTTTTAATTTTTACACTGTCCAATAAGGAAAATATGTACTTCCAAATACAGTTTGTTCCAAAGCTGTATCGCAATTTGTTTGAAAACTGTGTTTCCTCCGTATGTGTTTCCTCCGTAAAATATGTTTCCTCCGTATATCATAATTTGTGAGAGGGCGCTACAAGCGCTTTGGACTGGAAGGGGCGCGGGCGAGGATTCCCCGCCAGGTTTGTTGTTGTTGTTCTCCATGTAAGTTACGACGTAAGCGCAATGTATCAACCATTGCCAGTCTCCTTTGAATTTTATGTAAATAATTAAATGTTGTGTTGTGTTTTAGAAGCGTGGACTATCTATCCATTGACCACAGTACAGTCACATTCCTATAAAAGTGAGCTATCGAATACAAAGTTTTTTGGTCGTACGAGCCGCAGCGCTCATTTAGAACACTGTGAAGAATCAAGCCCTTGGATATTTCGGATTATTTATTTACAGAATTTAGAGTACAATGTCTGTTGCTACTCCAGCGATTTCAGGAACTGTGGTTCTTAATCGGAAACGAGGAAATATACGCGGCCAGGTAACCAGAATATCGAATGCATTGAAATCGAAACTTGGCCCTAAAGAATTGGATTTGAAATTAAATTCTCTTCAAACGTTGAAAAAGAAGACTGATGAATTAAGAAACGAAGCATACTCTATTATAGCCGACGAGGATTTAGAGGAGTTTGAAAATTCCTTGACTGAAATCGAAGAACAGTTAGAAGCTATCGAAGTAAGCCTTCTTGATTTAATAAAACCTAGTATTTCTAGTGTTGAAAGTCAAAATAATAGTAATGATAGAGGCATTTCTAATGAGGCAAAAATCAAATTGCCGTCAATTAATCTACCCCAATTTTCGGGGCGATATACAGAGTGGATGAATTTTAAGTTACAATTCACCACTTTAATAGATAGTAACGTTGAGTTAAATGATGCGCAAAAGCTGTATTATTTACAATCATCCTTAACCGGGCCTGTGAAACAATTACAAAATATTGACGATTCTTATACTTCCTTATTCGAAGCTTTAAAAAAACGATTTGAAAACAAAAGATTATTGGTAAATAGTCATATTTCAGAATTATTGAGTAATAACAAAATAAAAATTGAAAACGCGAAGGAAATACGCAATTTGGTAGATAATTTATTGAGCCATTTGAGAGCTTTAAAACAATTAGAACTTGAACAAAACACTTTATCAGAATCCATTTTAATGTATTTTGTTTTACAAAGAATCGATGATGAATCAAGAAAAGCTTTTGAAATGTCTCTTGATTCTAACGAGTTACCTGAGTGGAATAATTTTATTGATTTTTTACTGAAAAGAGCTCAAGCTTTAGAAAATGTACAAAAAAACAATATCGCTACGAAACCTAGGTTTGAAATTGCCTCTAAGCAAAAATCTTTCGTTTTACAAGGTGACAAACTTAATTGCGCAATTTGTAAACAACCCCATTTGATTTTTCGATGTCAAAAGTATTTAGCTTCACCGGTTCAGGAAAGATTAAATCAAATACGAAAATTACGATTATGTTATAATTGCTTATCTCCTCATACCCTTAACCGATGTAATAAATTAAATAATAAATGCAAGGTTTGTTACTCAGATCACCATACCACACTTCATGGAGCTAACTTTTCGAAATCTTGTTATGAAAATAAACAAGGTAATCATATCATGAATTCATCTCCGATTAAAAATGAAGAAAAAATAAATACTAATTCTGTGGAAATTATTTCAAATGCGAAGACCTTGAGCTGTCAAAATAATTATAACCAGACAGTGTCCGGCGCCAGCTATAATGCGTTGATTTCAACAGCGACAGTTTATTTGAGGGGAAGAAATGATTTTTTTTTTCCTTTTGTTGCTATTTTAGATACAGCTAGTAATATATCTTTAATTACCTTTTCTGCAGCAGAATTATTAGGATTAGATAAATATAAAGTAAGGTCAGTTGTTTCCGGATTAAATGATGCAATCTGTAAAATTAAAAACAGAATACATGTCGAAATTTCAAACAAAGATCGAACATTTAAAAAATTCTGTAACATGTTTTTGGTTCCTAAAATAACTGATTTAAATCCTATGAGTGGCGTAGATATTTCTAATCTGAAACTACCACGTAATTTGGTTTATGCTAACCCAAAGTTTTTTGAACCACAGCGAATTCAGGTGCTATTGGGGGCAGATGTTTATTATGATTTGTTATTAACTGGTCAAATGAAAATTCCTGAGACTTCTATAATTTTACAAAACTCTTATTTAGGCTGGATTGCAGGTGGAGTTATACATGATGAAAACGAAAATAGCGAAACTAAATATAATTGTTATTTATTAGAAAATCAAGATGAATTAGATTTGAAGGTGTTCTGGGATTTAGAGACAATAGGAATTAGGGATGACCCAGTTAATGTAAAAAATGAAGATATTTTAGAGAAATTTCGGGAAAAGGTGCGGTTTATAAATAACAGATATGAAATCTGTCTCCCATGGAAACGGGATTTGGAAGAACTAAACAATAATTACCAGATAGCCCAAACACGGCTCGCTACTCTCGTAAAAAGAATGAAACGTGATACAAGTTTATATGAAAATTATCGTAAAATTTTAGACGAATATTTAGAGATGAAAATTATTGAAATTGTTCCTGAGTCAGAAGAAAATTCTAACAACCCGATTTTTTATTTACCTCACCATACGGTATTTAAACAAGACAGTGTATACACAAAATGTCGCATTGTTTTTGATGCGAGTTCGCATGAAGCAGGTGAGTTGTCCTTGAATGACTGTTTGGATGCAGGCAGTAACCTAAATCCGAACATTTTCCATTTGTTGATTTTTTTTAGATTAAATAAAATTGCTGTTTTGGCCGACATAGAAAAGGCCTTTTTACAAATTTCTATCAACGAAAAAGATAGAGACGTTTTAAGATTCTTGTTTATAGATGACAATCCTGTCAACGGTGATGAATTTAAAGTTATTATGTACAGATTCTTACGCCTAACATTTGGTTTGAACTCAAGCCCATTTTTACTATCAGCCACTATAAAACAACATCTTAGTAAATTTAAGAAGGAATATCCGGTGACAACCGAAATACTCGATAGTTGTATTTATGTTGATGATCTCATTGCCGGTAGCGACACGGTACAAGATGCACTGAACATTTCACAACAATCACACAGAATTATGAAGGAAGCTAGTATGACTTTTCGAAAATGGATATCGAACAACGAAGTAGTAATGGAATCGTGGGAGAAGAACGGGTTTAGTACTTTACCTCAGCCCTTTGAGGAAAATAAACCACATAAGGTATTAGGACTGTTATGGCAACCTAAACAGGACATGTTGATGATCGATATTGATAATTTAGTAGAATTTTTGTGCAAGGCAAAAAATACGAAGAGGTTCGTTCTGCAAGTAGCAGGTAGAATTTTTGACCCCTTGGGTCTCATATCGCCATTTACAATACGAATTAAACTGTTGTTTCAAGAATTGTGGAATAGGAATTTAACATGGGATGAAGAATTGCCCCCCGATATTTCAAAGCTGTGGGAACAATGGTGTTCCGAGTTACCTCAATTAGTACAACTAAATATTCCTCGAAATGTGTTTCAGTTCCCTGAAGACTCTGAATATAAAGTAATACTGCACACCTTTGCCGATGCCAGTCCCAAAGCATACGGTGCTGTCATATATCTCCAAATATATTCCAAGACCCAGTCTTCCATTAAATTGCTAACATCGAAAAGCAGAGTGGCACCCCTGAGAAAGGTGTCATTACCCCGGCTGGAACTGTTGGGTGCATTACTAGCAGCGCGTCTAACTTGTGAGGTGAAGAAGGTGCTAGATCGCAAGGGACCGTCTTCTATGTTTCTATGGACCGATTCCCAGATTGCCCTTTATTGGATAAAGGGGTCTGCAAATAGGTGGAAATCATTCGTGTCTAACCGGGTCAAAGAAATCCAATCACTGACAGACCCATCCAGGTGGTTTCATTGTGCAGGGTCTGAGAATCCTGCAGATTTGCTGACTAGAGGTATAAAATCGGAAGATTTTATTCAGAGTCACAAATGGTGGACTGGTCCAGAATTTCTCAAGGACTCGTTAGATATTTGTAACAACGAACAATCACTAGTAGTTCCAGATCAGGAGATCTATTTAAATGAACTAAAAAGAGACTCCGTGGACAATATTCATGACTTTACCACCTTATCTATCACCACTGAACATTCTATAATTGAACACATTTTTTCATTGACTAATAATTTTATAAAATTAATACGTATAATTAGTTTTATTTTTAGATTTTACAAGAATTGTCGCAACCCACAGAAAACAAGGGGACCACTAACACTAGATGAAGTGAGACAAGCCGAATTATTTTTAATTCGGTCAGCACAAAAGGGTGAGTTTCGAGATGAAATAAAATGTCTCAAAAAGGGTAAGCCTGTTAAGCATAATAGTAGATTATCTTCTTTAAATGTATTCCTGGGAAATGAAGGATTAATTAGAGTTGGTGGCCGTTTATCGCATGCCGATTTGCCGCCTAACTCTAAATTTCCAATTGTGTTGCCTGCCAATCATAAGTTAACAAATATTATCTTAAATTATTTCCATTTGAAGTATTTTCATTTAGGCCCACAAGCCTTGCTTTTCCATGTTAGACAGAAATTTTGGCCACTTAATGGCAGGAATAATTGCCGGAAAATTGTTCACAAATGTGTGACATGCTTCAAAAATAAGCCTGTTGTCAGCTCCCAGTTGATGGCCGATCTGCCAAGGGAACGTGTGACCCCAAATTTTGCATTTTCCGTGACAGGCCTGGATTACTGTGGACCCTTTTCTATTAAATTTAGAAATCAAAGGAAGGGTGTATTAAATAAAGTTTATGTAGTAGTGTATATATGTCTATGCACCAAAGCAATACACCTGGACTTTGTTTCAGATCTCACAACTCAAGCTTTTATAGCTAGTTTAAAACGTTTCTTTGGCAGACGAGGGAAATGTGCCAAAATTCTATCTGATAATGCAAAAACGTTCATTGGAGCTGACATCGAGTTGAAAAAATTGCATAAACTGGTTAGTGTCCCAGATGAGGAATTGTGTAACTTTTTAACCCAGGAGGGTATCAAATGGGAATTTATTCCCCCCAAATCTCCTAATTTTGGCGGCATCTGGGAAGCAGCAGTAAAATCGTTCAAGTTTCATTTGAAAAGGGTAATAGGTGATCAAAAATTAACTTTAGAAGAATTTTTAACGATATTAGCGGAAATTGAGGGAGTTTTGAACTCTCGCCCCCTTACCCCACTATCCCCAGATTTTGAAAATTTCGAAACTTTGACACCCTCACATTTCCTTATCGGTAGGCCAATTACTTCGATCGCCGAACCTCAGTTAGATGAAATTAATGAAAATAGATTGGCAAAATGGCAGATAATCACCAAATTTAGCCAACAAATTTGGAAACTTTGGAAGCGCGATTATTTGAATAATCTCCAACAGAGGGGGAAATGGAAATTTAAAAAAGATGATGTACAGAAAGGAACTTTGGTACTAATAAAGCAGGAAAATTTACCTTCCACCAAATGGTTGGTTGGTAGAATAGTAGAAGTTTTTAAGGGAAGGGATAATATAATTCGAACGGTGAATTTACGCTTACCAGATGGGCGAATTTTTAAAAGAAACGTCCGAGATGTCTGTATATTACCAGTTGAGTAACAAATTTCCTTTCTTTCCCTAAGCAAACTTTAAAATGTATATATTATTTCTGTATTTATTCTAGTGTTATAGTGAATTTATTCTTGTATTATTATTGTGTATGTAAGTTGTTATATGCTATAATTTTTCTTGTGTGAACATTTTTTTTTGCAAATTTATATGTTAATGTATATTGAAATTTGCATTTCAATCCCCGGGGGAGTGTTTCCTCCGTATATCATAATTTGTGAGAGGGCGCTACAAGCGCTTTGGACTGGAAGGGGCGCGGGCGAGGATTCCCCGCCAGGTTTGTTGTTGTTGTTCTCCATGTAAGTTACGACGTAAGCGCAATGTATCAACCATTGCCAGTCTCCTTTGAATTTTATGTAAATAATTAAATGTTGTGTTGTGTTTTAGAAGCGTGGACTATCTATCCATTGACCACAGTACAGTCACATTCCTATAAAAGTGAGCTATCGAATACACGTGTCCATGTGTAAAGCTGAAGTCATTTTGACGGTGGAAACAGCAGACGATTAAATATCGCTTTAACTGCAATTTTTTAATTTCTAACATCGCATATTTTTAATTTTTACACTGTCCAATAAGGAAAATATGTACTTCCAAATACAGTTTGTTCCAAAGCTGTATCGCAATTTGTTTGAAAACTGTGTCGCAATTTACTAACATTTATGTTTTTTAACCCTTCACTGCACCACGTGCCATATTTGGCACATACCTAAAAACATTATAATTTTCAGTATGTGCCATGAATTTGGCTAATATGATCACTGTAACTGATCAAGAGCAATCGAAAGAATAAAATAACACTTACTTTCTCCATGTCAGATGGCTGCATTTGACAAAAAATTATAATTTGTTCTACGTAAACAAAAAAACAATTCGATCAAGCTATTAAGGTAAGATTTACTTTCATTATTTTTACTGATTACTTAAAAATATTAATATAAAAAAAGTTGTAGAGTGTTAAGCAGGTAAAATTAATTTATTTAAGCTCATTTAGTTGCAAAATATAGCAATGCAGTATTTTAAAATCCTAAATGTGTACCTATAGCACACACCATAAAATATCAAATTATAGCTGAAATCTGAAAATTAATTTTTTTTACTATTTTTCCCATTATTAGACTGATATATAGATTTCGAAAATAATTTTTCATAAAAATAGGAAAAATTGTGCAGAGAAGGGTTAAAGTAATTTTAAAGCATGTGTGTCTTTTTTTCCCCTTTATTTATCAGTATTGTGTGCAGACGACTACGAAACATAAAACCATTTGCTCTTAAAATAATGTAAATATTTCGGCATTTGTTTCCAGTCTATATTCCATAGCGAAATTTAAACTTCATCGATAACTTAATAAAATACTGAAAAATAAATAAAACACAAATTTAACACATGTAAATTCAACTACACGCTTAAAAAAGTAACATTATCAGAATAAAAATTGCTGTTGTGCAGCTCATATTCAAAATATTAGAATAATTGAGGAAAAGTAATTAGAAAAAATTATTTTAAATTTATTTATTTTTGATACTAAGTAAATGAAATTAAAATCTTATAAATTAAATTAGCTTAGTGGTTAGGGGGTTGAATTCGGAATTAATTAGGGGAAAGCTGGAAATTGTTTTAATCCCTTCTGTTTAGGTCTAGAATGAATGTGCTATGTTTCCCCCCTCGTACTAGATGAGCGTTAGGAAATATGTATAGAATTATAGTAAAAAAATACGTTTTTTTGCATACCATAACAATATCTCAAAAGAGCTAACTTTGTCAAAAACATAGTCAGTACAAATGTTGTACAGCTTAAAATTCTGAATAAAATGAGTACCTACACTCAACTCTTATGTTGAATATTAAGGTCAAAATTCTACTTCAAAATTTTAGACACATCATCAGGGGGATGACCTCAGAATTAATTAGGAGAAAACTGGAAATTGTTTTAATCCCTTCAGTTTAGGTCTAAAATGAACGTACTATGTTTTCTTCCTCGTACTTGGGTGAATGTTAGAAAATATGTACATATTTATTTTCGAAAAACACGTTTTTTTTTAGTTTCCTTAACAATACCTCAAAACAGCTAACTCTATAAAAAATATTGTCAATACAAATGTTGTAGAGCTTAAAATTCTAAATAAAATGAGTACCCTCATTAATATTTTTGTTCAACATTAAGGTCGCAATTCTATTTCAAAATTTTGCCTTAATCGCTAATCAATAGCTTGAAGCCAGGAGACACCAAGTTAACTTAAAAATATCTCAAAATAGCTAACTCTATCAAAACATTGTTAGTACAAAAGTTATAGAGCCTAAAATTCTGAGTAAAATGAGTACCTATTCTTAACATTTTTGTTCAATATTAAGGCCGCAATTTCAGATTTTGTTAAGTTAACTTGGTCTCTCCCCTTGGTTAAGTATAGGTACTCATTTTACTCAGAATTTTAGGCTCTATAACTTTTGTACTAACAATGTTTTGATAGAGTTAGCTATTTGGAGATAATTTTAAGTTAACTTGGTGTCTCCTGGCTTCAAGCTATTGATTAGCGATTAAGGCAAAATTTTGAAATAGAATTGCGACCTTAATGTTGAACAAAAATATTAATGAGGGTACTCATTTTATTTAGAATTTTAAGCTCTACAACATTTGTATTGACAATATTTTTTATAGAGTTAGCTGTTTTGAGGTATTGTTAAGGAAACTAAAAAAACGTGTTTTTCGAAAATAAATATGTACATATTTTCTAACATTCACCCAAGTACGAGGAAGAACACATAGTACGTTCATTTTAGACCTAAACTGAAGGGATTAAAACAATTTCCAGTTTTCTCCTAATTAATTCTGAGGTCACCCCCCTGATGATGTGTCTAAAATTTTGAAGTAGAATTGTGACATTCAACATAAGAGTTGAGTGTAGGTACTCATTTTATTCAGAATTTTAAGCTCTACAACATTTGTACTGACAATGTTTTTGACAAAGTTAGCTCTTTTGAGATATTGTTATGGTATGCAAAAAAAACGTGTTTTTTTACTATAATTCTATACATATTTCCTAACTCTCACATAGTACGAGGGGGAAAACATACATATTCATTCTAGACCTAAACAGAAGGGATTAAAACAGTTTCCAGCTTTCCGCTAATTAATTCCAAATTCGGCCTTTTTTTGCTCCCCTACCACTGGGTTAAATCTGGAATGTTTAGATAAGATTTTAACATTTACAAAATATAAAATACAGTACAATAAATTAGGTATACAACTTTCTGAAACACATCAATACATTAGAATAAAATTTAGATTGGTTCAAAATATTAGAATATTTTATTTTACGCAATAATATTACCTTATGAATATGAAGTAAATGGTAGTTAATATTTTGTAGCATCACCTTTAGCTTTCATAACCGCATGCAATCGATCTTGCATGCTATATACAAAGTGTTTATAAACATCTCTATCAATATTAGCCGAAATAGACTTTGTACGTGCCACTAACTCAGTTTTATTTGAAGGAGGATTTACTTCGAATTTTTTCTTCATTATACACCATAAGTTTTCGATGGGATTAAGGTCTGGTGAGTTTGGTAGCCAAGGAAGTACCTTAATGTTGCGTTGGCGGAACCAATTCTTAGTTGACACCGAGGTATGCGGTGATGCTAAATCTTGTTGAAAGATCTAATCACCTTCAAATATACCTTCTGATGATTGAATCATGCAATATTCCAAAATTTCTTGATATATCTGAGAGTTAACCTTTTCGTAGACGATGCATAACTTTCCTGGTCCTAATGCACTCATGCAAACCCAAACCATGACACTAGCAGCAAATTTTACGGAACATTTAAGGCATTCTTTATCAAAGCATTATGCTACCAAAGCATTATGCTCCCAAAGCATTATCATTTATGCTCCTTGCTTCATTCTCCAAACTCGAATACCTTGATTACCATATGAAACAGAAAACATACTTTCATCACTAAATAATATATTTTTCCAATCTTCTTCGCTCCATAAACGTCTTGATTTACACCAATTCAATCTTATACACTTTTTTTTGTAGTCATGAGAGGTTTTGTTTTTGGTACACGAGATTCAAGCTTAAATTTATGGAGACGTTTTAATGTTGTCGATGTAGAAACTTCAACTCCTTCTTCTTTCCATTTTCGGTGCATGAATCGCACACTTTTAAAATGGTTTTTCATAACTATACGCTTCAGTTTCCTGTCATCTCTAGCAGATGGTTTTGGTTTTTGGCCGCCATTTAGGCGATTATTTTGAAATTTTCCATTTTTTTAATATTGTGTTAGTATTTTACTAACGCTTGATTGCAAACAATGTAAATAATTTGCTGTATAACATTGATTTTTACCGTGCCGATACAAATCAACCATACGAAGTTTAATAGATTCAGGAATATCACTCAAACGACCCATTTTAAGACGACAAAGCAAACAAACTGCAAAAAGAATACTGATTTTAAATAAAATCGTCTGAATTTAATCAATGATGCCACCAGTTATGAATTGGTGATAATTAAAGGAGAATTAATGTGTAATATTCTAATATTTTGAACCATTTGAATAAATTTTCTAATATTTTGACTTTTCAAAATATTTTTTTTAATTAATCTTTTCAAAAATGATATTAATTTTTAAATAATAAAAAAGTTTAATCAACAATAAGTTCTTAATAAAAATATCGTTTGCCTATTTACATTAAAAGACATTAAATTACCAAATGATATTTTCAATTTGTAAAAAAAAAAGTAATTATTCTAATATTTGGAATATGAGCTGTAACTGGCGATCTTTTGCGATTTCTTCGGTTATTAACTCTTTGCACAAGGCCAATACGAAAGTATTCCTTTTAATAAAGTTCGAAACTTTATTTAGATACCTTAATGATAATTTTCATATAAAAGGGATTTGTGGTGTTGTTAGGGAGCAAAATAAATAAACTAGAAAACAGGAATTCTGCTTTTTCACAATTTAGTGTCTCCCCCGATGAAAAAAAAAATATACGTATACACATATAAATAATACAAAACATATTTCAGTTTTAAGACTTAAAACACACCCTTTTATTTTATATAAAACGACGTCATTCGCATCCTCTGAAGAATTCCTCATTTACAATCCAGTCTTAAACAACATCTACAGTAAAGTATTCATATGACGTCTCTATCGCTGAATAATACACAAATCCAGAAAAACAGATGTGACTTAAGGAACTCGACAAAAAAAGGCTATCTAATGATTTATATGCCTTCATGTGTTTGTAATATTAATATAGATACTTAAAATTAAATATTGTTTATAATGGCTCCATGTTTTATCAGAAATCATTCATTTATATTTTTTCAAAATAGCACGTATTTTAATTACATTTGTTTTCTGTTGTTATTGGAAAGTGGCAACAAAAAGATATAATTACTATTTTCCAACTATTTTTCCTTTACCTTCTACAGAAATGGAGTACTTGCGTTGCCAAAATTAAACAAATGTCGCTAAAATCTATAAAAAAATTAATGTCTCAAAAATAAATTCAGATGAAGTTTTCTAACAGATTGCATTTAAAAGTAAATTTTTTTTACCAATACGACGGTATAAAAATTGAAAATGTGTGATGCTTAGAAGTTTGAAAAATGCAATAGAATATTTAAAATATACAGTAATACATCAGCTTTGTTTTACGCCTTGCTTATACAACGAACGTTATTTTTTGGAGACGACTCTTTAATTCCTGGGAGAAAGAAATAGCATATCGCGGACAAATAAATAAATAGTTTTTAATAATATAAAAATATGTTTCCTCTATATACTGTAACCCAGGAAGGCTGGGTTTGATCCCTTTGTAATCTTTAAAAGCACAATTATGCATCAGTATAACGTAAACTCGTTTTATATTCTGATTGGATAATTTTCACAATCTACTTGCATTAACTACTCCTATCCGTTCTTGATTCCTAACTTCGAAATTATCAGTTTTAAATTCCCTTAACTAACACTCTCATATACTTTTCTATACAGCATTTTTTACCGGTGCAAAACATATCAATACACTAGCGTTTATAGCATTTTTTTTCGCACCGAATGCAGTTTCAAATAAACATTTTTCCTCTTGTCACCGTTTACTTGATAGCATTCACGAACATTTGCTGCACAGCCAACGTTTGCTTCTTATTTTTTCCTCTGGCTCTATTGTTGCCATATATCAAACACGTACGCAGCTGTTTTTTTAAGCATGCTCATGGTGTCCGCCGCAGGAGAAACGCTTTTAAACTTATACGTACACATAATGGACCATATTCTCCTTTTGGGTTCGAGGCTACAAAAATTCGTCTGGCTGGCAATAACATTCATAACCGCGCTATTGAAAAGCATTGTGTTTAGAAAATTTATATTTATATTTTATTTTATGCGGAGTTTTAGACCTTTTCAGGGGCAAGTATGGGTTATACATGGATTCTTTTCTCTATTTTGAAGTAATAGCATGCATATTTTTCATTTTATTTATAAAATAAAAATTTTAAATTTTAGTTAATAAGTACATATGGATTTTAATTAATATGTATAAATATTGATCAAAAATAATTCTTACAAAATAAATCTGCAGTATTTTACGCATGCATTTACCTGTATTTCTGCTACATCAAATGACGCAATAAGGTAAACAAACGCGCCAGCCGCTATTTTTACACCACGTGATTCCCACTGTGACGTCATGAGAATACTGTCCACAGCTTGTGCCTTGGCTGGCGAGGTATGTACCTGTGGGTACCACTAAGGTCCATAAAACCATTGGTCCGTTTTTTGGAAACCAGAATTTTTTACGAAAAAATTCATGGTTGGTTTCAGCAATAATCGCATTAAAAACGACTTTGGAGGTAAGTCCTACGAAATTTATAAAGAGTATTCACCATTGAAAAAAAGTGGCGTTCAAAAAACGGGCCGATTGGAATTCCTGCATAATAGAACAGAGCACTACTAATTCACCGGTCCACTTTTTGCCGCACCTGCGTAGCACTTTGAATGCGTGCAAGTAATGAAGACGGACTTTTCTGAATATTAACGGCATTTTTTCAAACTCTTCCGCTTACTTTTAATCACTTTATGTTCTTTTCGCATCTTTTTCCATTTTTTATGAAAAATTAAATTCTTCATGTTTCTTGCTAAGCTTACTCGATAATTTAATTTACGTATGATAAAATTTAATATTTCTGATAAAACTAAATAAATTCTGCAGTTTTTAAATAAGAAGTATAATTCTGTGAAAACAGCACGAACCTCGTGGTATTTTTAAAAGAAATCGAAATTTATCCTGTAATCCCCTATGAAAGGAAATCGGTGTATTACCCTGTTTTTCCTCCGAAATTGTATCACATTGTAGACCGGGAGTTGGCTTTATAAACCATCACCATCACCGCACCGAGTTGATGGCTGAAATTCCAGGATTAGTTAAAACTCGATTCGCATACTAAAATGCAACTGTCCTGTCAAGACGTACTTTGGTAGAAAACACCGGCAAAGCCAATTTGAATGATTGACTGGTAGGTTTACCATTGTGTTTTCCTGCTCCCAGTCCTGTATGTTCTCATACCTTTGGTATCAGGAAAACGCAATGTTAAACCTACCAGTCAACCACTAAAATCGAGGTCTGCAGATGATTTCCACCAAGATATGACTAGGCAGACGAGTTGTATTTTAATATGCGAATCGAGTTCCGTCTAATCCTGCAATTTCAGCCGTCAATTCAATGAGATTATGGTCTGTGCATCCGCCTCCTAACTGTATTTATGGGTGGAGGGCTGATTTTAATGTAACAGAATAGAGAGTTAGCTCTTCTTTCTATTACACTGGTCAACAAATTTGAACTTTTGCTCTGTCCTAAAAAACAGAAATTAGTTGTTTTTATGCGGTTTTTTGTGCTGATTCCGAATTTAGTTTTAGATTTACTCCAGCGCGTCAAGTTTGAGAGATATTTGCATATTTCGATTTATGCAATTATTTGCAAATTTAAGGTATAAAGCAACATCAGACAGGGTTTTTTGTTTTATGTTATGATTACTACCGTAATTTTGCGCGTATCCGCCGCGGTTTAGTTAAGTCTTTTTCAAACCGGAAATTTTATTCAAAAAACTAAGTCAAATAAGTGCTACGCAGAAGCATGTCACATTTTATCGAAAATAAATTCTGGTAGGAAATCGAATTATCTGAGGTGCGGCGGATACGCGCGAAATTACGGTAACTAATTTACTTCACAAAAACGTTCTTTCTGAGATTATACCGACATGTGACTGTGAAATATTGTACCTAATTTGCATATTATTCATGTTTTTCTAATAATGTTTCTTGACGTTCTTATATTTCTGCCGCACAAGTACGCTAATATATTTCTAAATTAGTTGTTTGAGCTGATTTCAAATCTTGTCTGGGAGCACGGCAGTGCGTCCGCCAAGTTCGCACAAGCCGTAAGCTACCTTTTCCTGAACCATTTTGGCATACTTTTCACCCCTTCATAACGTCGTTTTAGAGAGAGATATAGAAATTTTTCTCTTATACACATGTTCGTATGATCAAACTGAACTAAGGTTCCACGATTTCATGTTTCTATATTTAGTAGTTTTCGAAATATTAAATTCCGAAAAAGCGCTTTTTTGTCACTGACTCACTTCGCATCATCAAATAACTAATGTACTTCTAAAAGTCGTAGAATCTTGAAATTTCACAAGCAAGTCGGGTTTGTAGCACAATTAACCAGAAAAATCTGAAAACTCAGAATTTCCGCCTCTAAACCCTTCAAACAGGGGGTGTTGATTTGGCCGTAAACAGTTCCTTAACACATTCAATTGTGCCAATGTTGGTCGCCAAAACTCGATTACAGAGTTTTGAAGGGAGTCACGTGATTTCAAGCAGAATAACATTTTATACTATATATGCTTTTCCAAAGATGTTTGTTAAATAGAAAAAATGAATATACCTAAAAATTTTAACCAGTATACGTTATGATATAGTTACGATATTAAAACAATAAAACATTTAACAAAATATAACCACAATTCGGTACGTTTGCAATATAGTAGCCTTGGCGAAATAGAGAAAATAGCCTTGATGAGAAAATAAATTTGATAATAACGTATTTTCTGGCAACCTATTTACTGTGTCATATACACAAGCAATTTTTTCCATATGTAAATGTATACAGTTTATTTAATCTAAGGAACCCGTTTACTTATTTTTATATACCAACATAAATAATTTGTATATAAAAAACAACATTTTATACATGTATAAATAAAATGTTTACATGTATATAAATACATATGTAAATAGCATAAAACTTCATCAGATTTGTTTTCGTAGTTGTTTATATCATTTGGCAACATATCTCAGTTTCTGAAGTCCGAATTGCGCCAAGATTTTTTTTAAATGCCAAGTTCCCTATAGTGGAAAAATATCCTAATTCCATATGAAAGTTTAAAAATCTCCTTTTAATTAAATGAAATGTGTAACTAATAAACTGTCTTTAACGATGTGCGACAGATGCGGCGGTCGAAATCCGCTGCTAACGTTATTATATTGTATTATTAGCCTACTTACTGTTAATTTATTGTTAATTTTAAACCTGTAAAAGAAAGATTATAGTTATAGATAAGATATGTTGGTCGCCAAAACCCGATTACAGAAAATTAACCTGAGTTATAAAGGTGTTACATGATTTCAAGCTGAATGAATTTTTATATGCTTTTACAAAAATCTTAATAAGGCAAATCTTTCAGTTAATCTGTCTATCATACTATCTTTTACATCCTTAAAACAAATTTTATTAAAGACTGGGAGGCGTCTGCACAGATCATCACCCCATCGAGTTGACGGCTGAAATTTTAGGATTAGTTAAAAATCGATTAGCGTATTGAAATGTAACTGGTCTGCCAAGCCATATCTTTGTGGAAACCATCTACAGACCCGATTTTACCAGTTAATTGGTGGATTTTCCATTGTGTTTTCCTGTACCCATTCCTCCATGTTTCCATACTTTTGGATGCAGGAAAATACAATAGTAAACCTATCAGTCAGCCACTAAAATTAGGTCTTCAGGTGGTTTCTACCAAGATATGACTTAACAGGCCAGTTGCATTTTAATATGCTAATCTAGTTTTAACTAATCCTAAAATTTCAGGTGTAAACTCGATGAGGTGATGGTGTATGCAGACGCCTCCTGGTATGTTATAAATGTCGGATTCAATCTCAATAGCACTCTGGTCAATCTGGCAAATATCCGTACTATTCATGGAACACTATTCTGTTAAGCGTGCTTTAGTGATGTTATGAACTTTATGCATATGCATTATACATATTATACATATGCATATAATGCGTAATACATTTGCATCATACATATTATAAGTATGTGTATAATACATAACACATATGCATCATTATGATGTCAGAATAAAGAAAACATTTTTGTCGCCAAATTTGAGAATTGACATGATATATTACCAAGTTTGGCGATACTTCGCTAAATGTCGCCAAGCTTTGCGAGAATTTGACGCTAGTGGCTGTTTTTCAATGAGTTAATTATTAATGTGAGCCATCTATTTATATTTTTCCGCATATCATCTGAATAGTTATATTGTATAACGTACGAATATTTCCAAAGTGCCAATAGTTTCGTCAATGCACAAAACCTCTGCTATTGTTGTTATATTGTACTGTTATTACACTTACTGTGACTATATTGTATCTTTACTCTTCTAAAACTTCTGTATTATATAAAGAGAATTTACGGCAACTATTAAAGCACTGAAACTGCCAGTTCTCCTTTTGATTATTATAATTCTATAATATGTAACCTGTTAATCGATATGTACGTTAGAATGAATCTTCCATAATCCGGTTCCTCGCATTTTAGTTTTCAGGTTTCGAATAAAATTAGCTAAAATCTTAAAACCATGGTACATTATTGGCTAATTCTTCAACACGATCAGATAAGAAGAATGATAGATTTTCAAATGGATCATGGCAGTGAGCCCGTAGACTTTCTATTCTTCCGTAATCGAGTCTATTGAAAAGGTTAACGTGAAACGAAAAGATATTAGCATCGATATGGTTTAATGTAAATGCAGATATTGTCAAAGGATTTCATAAGAAACATTTCACTTGTACCCAATCGTATCAGTTAAAATACAACAATTGGCAGTGATCCCAACTAGAAAAGATTTCTTAATAGGATTAAAAAATTTCGCATTAGAGAACGAATCGTAACTGATAAGGAAACATGCATAAGTGAGTTAAGAGATATTTGTCACGAAAGATGAAATACACAACAGCACAAAATATATGATGTGCTTCCATGATCGTAAAGAGTTCTTGATTTCTCTATCAAAAGCTTCCGACTTGGCGAAAGAATGGGCAATTAAATTAAATTATGAATAACAGTAACATGATGCAACGTTTAACATGCAATTAATAGAGTAAATACTGCTTGCTAGAGGAGGCTAGTACTTTAATTTA
Organism: Maratus speciosus; assembly: GCA_963932465.1. Lineage (NCBI taxonomy): Eukaryota > Metazoa > Arthropoda > Arachnida > Araneae > Salticidae > Maratus > Maratus speciosus. The sequence continues at coordinate 125,680,237 of OZ010798.1, read as the reverse complement.
AAAAGAAATAAAGTATAAATATGTAAAGCTCAATAAAATAAATTTAGGTATTTTTACGTTAGCCGGGCGCAAGTGGCAAATCGCCAAATACTGCTCCCAACTCCATTGTTCATATTGCATTCATTTCATTTAAAAATATAAACTTTTCAGTCATCTCATTCAAAATAGATGCATTTCCCTCATTTTATTTAATAGAATATTTAACATAGAAATAAATAAATGAATAAATAAGAAATAATAACATAAACCAAAATATTTTATTGAAAAATCAAAGCATTATTTCTAATTTTTCATATGTGAAAAATGAAAACTGCTATTGCCAAAAAAACAAAATCCTAATGAGGAGATTTGCTCCCGGCTAACATAAAAGTACCGAAATTTAAGTTTTTTTATATATTAATATAGTTTAGAAAAACAAACTTGAAAAAACATACAAAAAGTAGTGATATCCCAACAAAAAGTTTTCGGTAAAAAAAAAAACAACGCCAAGTTCTCCTTAATGTTTCGGCAACAAAAAGTCAGAAAAAGTAGTGATATCTGAAGTTCGCAGAAGTTAAAAGCCAAACATCCCAAATCTTTCATTGAAAATGGCTTCCTGCGAATTGGCCGTTAATGCCTTCGAGAGGGTTTTTTCAAATTTTAAAGTTATGTACAAATGAGCTAGCTACATGCCAACAACTTTTTTGATTATTTTAGGCATTTTGTGGCACAAAGTGCAGAAATAAAATACACATTTAAAAAAATGCATTTAAACAACTTCAGTCTATTTAAATGCTTAGAAGTTAAAAATAACAAAACAATTGTATTCAGAAGATAATATCCCTAATTGCTAAAACATAATTAGTATCAGCTTTTTACAGTTTATAAATCGAATACCTCTTAATGTCTGCAAACAAACTATAATAAATGTTCAAACGAATAAAATCTCTTTCGTCAATGCACAGGATGTCAATATTATACAATAAAATATAATATAACATATTGTGAGATTTGAAGTAAGTAAATTTTGTTTTATTTCTTGGGTTTTACGTTAATGAGTTTAGCTTTAGATCGTACAAAATGGTAATTAAACCACAAGTGGACTAAATGATCTGTAATTAAAAATAATGTTTGTTGTAACTGAATGGTATTTATCAGAAATCTTTTACTTATAATGTCTTTATGTGAATTTGCCTCTTTGCATTTTAATATTACTTTTAATATTTAAATAATTCATAAATGCGTAATTTCTAATCATTAATTTTCAAATGCTGTAGAAGGCATTAACGGCCAAGTCGCAGGAAGCCATTTTCAATGAAAAATTTGGGATGTTTGGCTTTTAACTTCTGCGAACTTCAGATATCACTACTTTTTCTGACTTTTTCTGGCCGAAACATTAAGGAGAACTTGGCGTTTTTTTTTTACTGAAAACTTTTTGTTGGGATATCTGTTTTCTTCTATCACGTCTAGTTTTTGAAAAACGTGAAATTTTAGTTTTTGGTCAAAAAAGCCAGAAATAGCTTTTTATGATACTTAGTATGATAAACTTCAACTAGTTAGGATAGATTCTACTACTTATTTTTTTTCTATTATATAAATTTTTGTTTATGTCTCTGATACAAATCTGACCCTGTTCACCTTCTTGTCAATGAATTACACACCCCTAAAAAGCATCTTACATCAAACTTGTGTTAATGCCGTACAAAAGTAAAATTTATCTTACTCAAAAACTAGACATGACATAAGAAAACAGATTGTAGATTTGAAATCAGCATAAAAATCTAATCTAGAAAAAGATTACGTCAATTCTGTGGCAGCTATTTTAAAGTTGATAGTGATGTAAAAATTACACCATTGAAAAATATGCAAATTAGGCTTAATAACTGATAAATAAATGTTAAGAATATGCAAATAGTGGCATTTATCTGAAGCAAATAGTGAAGTAGTCATTATCTAGAAAACGTAATTTGATGTGACATATATTGTATCTAAAATTTGCATAAAATAGCACAAAAAAGCTTAAATTTGAATAAATTTAAATATGCAAATTTCTCAAAACCTGGACTACCTAGAGATAAACGGAAAGCGTATTCGGAATCAGCGCCAAAAACTGACCTAGAATAAATTAATTTTAGTTCTAGGACAAAACCACTGTTGTACAGTGTTATGAAATTTACAAGGAAGGTCTCTGTAAAAGAATACCTTTTTTTTTTTTTGAAATGGCCTTCTTATGTGGGTATACTTGTTTATATGTATACCGGGTGACCTAAAATGGATTGACTGATTTTAACAAGTCGGAAATTTCGCGTCAAACGTGGCAAATGAGGTGCGTTCGTACAATAACTATTTTTATAAATATTCCGATCTTGGGGCAACAGTTGTTGCACTCTTATTCAAAAATGTTTGAGTATAAAATTTATTATCATCCTATATATTAAATTCAGTAATACGGAAATTATAGGACTCCGTAATAAATAGGACATAATGACCATGGCAACCTAGAATATCATTACTTATCATGGATATCATTAAAATAATTACGTATGACGGGATTTAATAGAACGAAGAAAGCTTTTTTTAAACTATCGTTTGAAGTTTTGATTCAATTTTCATAAAATTTGGAATGACTCTGCAAAATTCTGCAACGATTCTATATATATATTAAATTTCAAACCATTCGGTTGGGTAGCTTTTTTTTCGCGTTTTTATTTGCGCACAGACGGACAGACAGACAGCCGGACGGAGCAGATGACGACTATAGATGATACGTATTTACATAATTACGAACGCACCTAAAAATCAATAATTTCCAAATGGTGACAGCTATTGAAAAAAGTATTGCGGAGGGTTATGTAAGATGTCAGGAGTTTTTTTTTACTGAAATCCTCGGTTTTAATTCCAAATAGCAACTTGCAAGCAATATGCGCTAAAAAGAAATCCGATTTTTCAGCCTCGCTCTTCTCCCAGCTATAATGCGAAGAAAAGGGGGTTAAATATATGTAGTGGATCACTACGAAGAAGATTGTGAGACCAATAGACGCTTCCAGTGTGACGTCAATCATGACGCTTTGCTTGGAAACTGACTCCAAACAAACGGTTTCTATGTTTTATATCTTATTAAATATAATTTGTAGAAAATGTTACCACTGCATATAAAGTAATAAAACAGATATCTATGAGATACAGCTGCAAGATATAGCTGTAAAACATAATAAAAATTGAAAACACGCCATAGCAACGGCTTCTTTGGAGTCAGTATCCAAGCAAAACGTCACATCTGACGTCACAACTGAAAGCGTCTATGTCCCCTAGATAGATAAGGGAGAAAGCCTTGACACGCGTCACGAAAGCGTCACACAAAGCAGGAAATACAAACAAAAAAATTTGAACAACTTCCATGTTACAATTTCGTTCTCATGGAATTATGAATTCTTATTTTCTAATAATAATTAATTATTCCACGAGCCAAAGAAAACGAAGCATGCAAGTTGTTCGAAATTTCTTCTTTGTTTTCCCAGCTTTGTGTGACGTTTTCGTGACGCGAATAAAGGCTTTCTCCCTTATTTAGGGGACACTGTTGAGACCCACTCCATATATTTAATTTCCATCTTTTGCATTAATGCTGGGAGAAGAGCAAGGCCAAAGAATCGGGCCTTTTTTTAGCACATTTTGCTTGCTTCGCCATCTATCGCCACTATTTTAAACCAAAACTAAGAATCTCAGTAAAAAAAAAAAAAAAAAAAAAAAACTCTTGACATCTTACATAACCCTCCGGCAAAAACTTCTTTGATAGCTGCTGCCATTTGCAAGTTATTAATTTTTAAAATCAGTCAGTCCATTTTTGGACACCCGGTATACATGTCATATTATGGCGTAATTTAGTCACACTACTTATCTGGCGAAATCACTTCCTAAAATTTTAGGTCGGAATAGATGTAAAGCAAGTTTGTCAGTGTGTAAATCAAGTTTATTATCAGGTTGGTTGGTTGTATGAGGTTTAAGGCCGCAAAATCCCTTAAGAGACATGCTGCGCCAAGTTTATTATCAGTGTCGGTAAACATCTTAAATCATTTCATATTAGAGATTGACAGTCATTGAATAAACAGGTCCGAGTAGAAAAAGTAATTAAAGAAATAATTACTGATGCTTCTCAAAAAAGAAAGAGTCAAAAATCAGGTGAACAATGTGTAGATTAATTTTAACACAATTATTCTAAACTAGCTGAAATACCTGGCGTTGCCCGGGGTTTTAAAAATGTTTGATTACAAAAATCAATTTTAAAATTAAACACCGTACAAACTATGAATCTCGCGCAAATATGCTCTCTTTTTTAGTATATTGAAAGCCTTGAGATATTTCGCTTTTATACCAGTATTTAAAAAAAGTTTCCTAAGCTTAAATAAATATAGTCTTGATTCTTGAAAAAGAGATGTAAATTCATGAAAAGCCCTTCATGATATCACTTTCTCTTGTAAAAGCCATGCATTAGCAATATATTCGTTTTAAATATGAAATCATACTTGAATTAACCTATATTATTCACAAATAAAAAGAAATGGCGCATCTAGTATTTGTCGAGAATTAAATAAAAATCATACATTCGTGATATCATAATTCACTTTTATATTTTAACAGAATAATAAGGCTACTATAATGTGTGATTCGTGCTATAGTTAGTATACACGCCACGACGCGTTGCCCTTATCATTATCTTTTTAAGCGCGAAGGTTTCGTTATAGTACTCCATTGTGAAATTTGGTGAATTTTGAAATTCAATGTTTGAAAAACGGCGTAATCATTATATTTAAAATTTATATCAAGAAAAATACATTTTTTACCTTTCTAACGCAGCTTGTCTAACAATTTTGACAAATACTTTTCGAGCTCTTACTTTTTTCAGTAACTTCAAATGTTTCATTTTCCGCGATTAATCTGTGGCAACGATTAGCGAAAAAGTCAGCCGTCAGCAACGCATAGCTTTTTATTAAAGAACACGTTAAATAAATCATTGAAATGTAAATTTCCAACTGGGCGAAAAATGTCCGGACCATGATTCGAACCAGGAATCTCTTGTCTGAAGCTGTCAATGCTCTGCCATCTGAGCTATCCCGATGGAATCTGGTGGATCTAATTCACCCAGCTAACCTTATTGATTATAACATCTGGTCTGATATCTGAATCAGCTCAACAGAATTAATGGCCGGTAATAGAACTCCAGAATACGCTAGATACATAATTACACTAGATTAATTTTAACACAATTATTGTAATTGGTAAATAGATCATAATTACATATCCAGCGTTTTTTAGAGTTCCATTACCTGTGATTTATTCTGTTGAGCTGATTCAGATATCAGTCCAGAAGCTAGAATGAATTAGGCTAGCTGGGTGAAATAGATCGACCAGATTCGTACGGGATAGCTCAGATGGCAGAGCATTGGCAGCTTCAGACAAGAGATCCCTAGTTCGAATCATGGTCCGGACATTTTTCGCCCAGTTGGAAATTTACATTTAATATGATTTATTTAACATCTTCCCGGACGAATCTGGTGGATCTAATTCACCCAGCTAGCCTCATTGATTCTAGCTTCTGGTCTGACATCTGAAGTCGCTCAACAGACTAAATCACTGGTAATGGAACTCCAGAAAACGCTGGATACGTAATTATGATCTATTTACAAATTAGAATAATTGTGTTAAAATTAATCTAGTGTAATTATGTATCCAGCGTATTCTGGAGTTCTGTTACCGGCGATTAATTCTGTTGAGCTGATTCAGATATCAGACCAGATGTTATAATCAATAAGGTTAGCTGGGTGAATTAGATCCACCAGATTTCTCCGGGATAGCTCAGATGGCAGAGCATTGGCAGCTTCAGACAAGAGATCCCTGGTTCGAATCATGGACCGGACATTTTTCGCACAGTTGGAAATTTACATTTCATATGATTTATTTAACATCTTCCCGGACGAATCTGGTGGATCTAATTCACCCAGCTAGCCTCATTGATTCTAGCTTCTGGTCTGACATCTGAATAAGCGCAACAGAATAAATCGCTGGTAATGGAACTCCAGAAAACGCTGGATACGTAATTATGATCTATTTACCAATTAGAATAATTGTGTTAAAATTAATCTAGTGTAATTATGTATCTAGCGTATTCTGGAGTTCTATTACCGGCGATTAATTCTGTTGAGCTGATTCAGATATCAGACCAGATGTTATAAATAAGGTTAGCTGGGTGAATTAAATCCACCAGATTCCTCCGGGATAGCTCAGATGGCAGAGCATCGGCAGCTTCAGACAAGAGATTCCTGGTTCGAATCCTGGTCCGGACATTTTTCGCACAGTTGGAAATTTACATCTAGTATGATTTATTTAACAACTTCCCGGACGAATCTGGTGGATCTAATTCACCCAGCTAGCCTCATTGATTCTAGCTTCTGGTCTGACATCTGAATCAGCTCAACAGAATAAATCGCTGGTAATGGGACTCCAGAAAACGCTGGATACGTAATTATGATCTATTTACCAATTAGAATAATTGTGTTAAAATTAATCTAGTATAATTATGTATCTCGCGTATTCTGGAGTTCTATTACCGGCGATTAATTCTGTTGAGCTGATTCTGATATCAGACCAGATGCTATAATCAATAAGGTTAGCTGGGTGAATTAGATCCACCAGATTTCTCCGGGATAGCTCAGATGGCAGAGCATTGGCAGCTTCAGACAAGAGATCCCTGGTTCGAATCATGGCCCGGACATTTTTCGCCCAGTTGGAAATTTACATTTAATATGATTTATTTAACATCTTCCCGGACGAATCTGGTGGATCTAATTCACCCAGCTAGCCTCATTGATTCTAGCTTCTGGTCTGACATCTGAAGTCGCTCAACAGAATAAATCACTGGTAATGGAACTCCAGAAAACGCTGGATACGTAATTATGATCTATTTACCAATTAGAATAATTGTGTTAAAATTAATCTAGTGTAATTATGTATCCAGCGTATTCTGGAGTTCTATTACCGGCGATTAATTCTGTTGAGCTGATTCAGATATCAGACCAGATGTTATAATCAATAAGGTTAGCTGGGTGAATTAGATCCACCAGATTTCTCCGGGATAGCTCAGATGGCAGAGCATTGGCAGCTTCAGACAAGAGATCCCTGGTTCGAATCATGGACCGGACATTTTTCGCACAGTTGGAAATTTACATTTCATATGATTTATTTAACATCTTCCCGGACGAATCTGGTGGATCTAATTCACCCAGCTAGCCTCATTGATTCTAGCTTCTGGTCTGACATCTGAATAAGCGCAACAGAATAAATCGCTGGTAATGGAACTCCAGAAAACGCTGGATACGTAATTATGATCTATTTACCAATTAGAATAATTGTGTTAAAATTAATCTAGTGTAATTATGTATCTAGCGTATTCTGGAGTTCTATTACCGGCGATTAATTCTGTTGAGCTGATTCAGATATCAGACCAGATGTTATAAATAAGGTTAGCTGGGTGAATTAAATCCACCAGATTCCTCCGGGATAGCTCAGATGGCAGAGCATCGGCAGCTTCAGACAAGAGATTCCTGGTTCGAATCCTGGTCCTGACATTTTTCGCACAGTTGGAAATTTACATCTAGTATGATTTATTTAACAACTTCCCGGACGAATCTGGTGGATCTAATTCACCCAGCTAGCCTCATTGATTCTAGCTTCTGGTCTGACATCTGAATCAGCTCAACAGAATAAATCGCTGGTAATGGGACTCCAGAAAACGCTGGATACGTAATTATGATCTATTTACCAATTAGAGTAATTGTGTTAAAATTAATCTAGTGTAATTATGTATCTAGCGTATTCTGGAGTTCTATTACCGGCGATTAATTCTGTTGAGCTGATTCAGATATCAGACCAGATGCTATAATCAATAAGGTTAGCTGGGTGAATTAGATCCACCAGATTTCTCCGGGATAGCTCAGATGGCAGAGCATTGGCAGCTTCAGACAAGAGATCCCTGGTTCGAATCATGGTCCGGACATTTTTCGCCCATTTGGAAATTTACATTTCATATGATTTATTTAACATCTTCCCGGACGAATCTGGTGGATCTAATTCACCCAGCTAGCCTCATTGATTCTAGCTTCTGGTCTGACATCTGAAGTCGCTCAACAGAATAAATCGCTGGTAATGGAACTCCAGAAAACGCTGGATACGTAATTATGATCTCTTTACCTATTAGAATAATTGTGTTAAAATTAATCTAGTGTAATTATGTATCCAGCGTATTCTGGAGTTCTATTACCGGCGATTAATTCTGTTGAGCTGATTCAGATATCAGACCAGATGTTATAATCAATAAGGTCAGCTGCGTGAATTAGATCCACCAGATTTCTCCGGGATAGCTCAGATGGCAGAGCATTGGCAGCTTTAGACGAGAGATCCCTGGTTCGAATCATGGTCCGGACATTTCTCGCCCTGTTGGAAATGTACATCTAGTATGATTTATTTAACAACTTCCCGGACGAATCTGGTGGATCTAATTCACCCAGCTAGCCTCATTGATTCTAGCTTCTGGTCTGACATCTGAATCAGCGCAACAGAATAAATCGCTGGTAATGGAACTCCAGAAAACGCTGGATACGTAAATATGATCTATTTACCAATTAGAATAATTGTGTTAAAATTAATTTAGTGTAATTATGTATCTAGCGTATTCTGGAGTTCTATTACCGGCGATTAATTCTGTTGAGCTGATTCAGATATCAGACCAGATGTTATAATCAATAAGGTTAGCTGGGTGAATTAGATCCACCAGATTCCTCCGGGATAGCTCAGATGGCAGAGCATCGGCAGCTTCAGACAAGAGATTCCTGGTTCGAATCCTGGTCTGGACATTTTTCGCACAGTTGGAAATTTACATTTCATATGAACAATGTGTATTCGCAATAACTCATTTTCTCGATGACGACTCTTCGTATTCAGAATAGTTACCTCAGATGATTTAATATAAAACAAGTAATATAAAAGTAATATAAGTATATACAAGTAATATAAGTTGGCGTCACTTTTGGTGACTCATTTTGGTCGCCAAATTTGGCGATATATCGCCAAGTTGGCGACAAGCTTGGCGGTATATGGCGACAGAACAGGGTCCCCCCTATGGTAACCCCCTTATAGATATGAAGATGCATTAAATGCTGTTCAATAACCAATGGCCGCCATTTGGTCTTCCATATAAAACTAAAATTAATTAATTAAAATTTAATTAATGAATTAATATTTGAAAAAACTGAATTAACATCAATTGTCATCCTGTACAAGTTTAAAAATATTTATTTCAACTTGATAGGATGAATAATAAGCATTTTATTAACGATCGAATATTTGAACAAGATATATAAATAAATAAATAAATAAATAAATAAATAAATAAATATAAGGAGAGTGTGAACTAATAGTAGGAATTGAAAAATATCTTAACTTAAGTTCATCCATATCCATTAAATATAATGAACAACGATCTGAATAATACGGCAGGGAAAGAAATTCGACAAGACTACGATGTTGCGATCTTACTGCACGTTGAATATTACAAAAAAGTTGGAAATTGCACGTCAAATGTGGCAAATGAGGTGCGCTCGTACTATAATTAGTTTTATAAATATTTTTTGCATCGCATATTGTATTGCATGTATGTTTTAGTGCACTTCATAAGTGCAGATCAATTTCATTCTGTTCGAAAGGCTGTAACATCATTAAAATGCACTTGAAATAATTTTTTCACATTGGCCGTAATGTAACGGAAAACTTTTGATTGTCCCTGTAATTAAACTATACATTACATTTTCATAAAATTTGAAGTGACTCGACAAAATTTTGAAACAATTATGTATTTAAAATTTCAAAATAGGTCGGTTGGTTAGTTTTTGCTCTGTTATATGCGGACGGACGGACAGACAGACGTGCCGAACGACGACTATAAGTGCTACGTATTTATATAATTTCGAACGCCCCTAAAAAACTATATATGAGTTGATGCAATAGCTTTGATAAAACGCGGTAGGATAGTACAAAAAAAAACATCGCCGAAGCAGAACTGCAGTAAAGCGGCACGTTTCAGCCGACCTGTCATAATAAATCGCAGCAGCTGTTCAGATTCTGTTGAGTTGATTCAGATATCAGACGATATTTCATAATCAATAAGGTTCTCTGGGTGAATTGTGTCCGCCAGATTTGTCCAGGATAGCTGATATTATGCTGGTATTATGACAGACCGCCAACGGAAATATAAGAAAAGCATCGCGGGGGCAGATTTGCTGCAAAACGACACGTTTCAGCCAGCCTGTCATAATAAATAGCAGGAGCTGTTCAGATTCTATTGAACTGATTCTGATATCAAACTACGAGGGTGTATCAATAAGTTTTTGCCCCCACATAGAAATAATTGAGTGAAATTTATTAAATTGTTACATTTTATGCGTACTTTTCTATATAGTCAGTGTGCACGGTAACACATTTGTGAAACTGGCATTTCAAAGAGAGGGGGGGATGTATTCCAGAGGGCGCGATAGTAGATCCAAAGGGGGTCATTCTTCTAACTTTTGCCGACCCCCACATGTGGCATATTATTGGAAAGGCTTGTGACTACTTATTCATGCTATGCACCCCCCCCCCCCGAGCTCCTCCACTCAAATTTGCCACCCGGGGGGGCCTCCATGAATGATGTCCTCAAAATTTAGAAAAGTGCTCCCCGGAGGGCAAATTTGGGGGGGGGGGGGAGGGCTCGGGAGGTGCATAGCATGAATAAGTGGTCACAGGCCTTTCCAACAATATGTCATATGCGGGGGTCGGTAAAAGTTAGAAAAATGACACCCTTTGGGTCTACTATCGCGGCTCCTGGAATACAACATCCCCCTCTCTTTCAAATACCGGTTGCACAAATGTGTTACTGTACACACTGACTATATAGAAAACGATTCATAAAATGTAGCAATATCATAAATATTACTCAATTATGTTTATGTGAGTAAAAGAAATTATTAATGCACCCTCGCATATGTCGTAATCAAAAAGGTCTCCGCCAGATTTGTCCAGGATAGCTGATAGACCGGGAGCCGGCTGCACAGACAGTCACCTCATCGGGTTCACGGATGGAACTCTAGGATTAGTTAAATCTTGATTCGCATATTAAAACGCAATCGGTCTGCCAAGTCCTATCTTAGTGGAAAAAACCTAAACACCGATTTTAGCGGCTGACTCGTAGGTTTACCATTGTGTTTTCCTGATCCAGTCCTCCATGTTTTCATACCTTTTGGTGCAGGAAAACGCAATGGTAAACCTACGAGTCAGCCGCTAAAATCGGGTTTTTAGGTGTTTTCCACCAAGATAGGACTTGGCAGACCGATTGCGTTTTAATATGCGAATCAAGATTTAACTAATCCCAGAATTTCATCTGTGAACCCGATGAGGTGATTGTCTGTGAGGAGTCTCCCGGTCTTTGATATTATGCCGGTATTACGATAGGCCGGCAACGGAAAAAAAAAGTTCCAGAGCTGTCTGAAAAATTATATTAATCCAATGAGAGGAAAATAACATTCGAATTCGAAAAGAAATATTATCTGCGTTCCAAAATCAAAATAAAAGACCTGACGCGTAAAAAAATGAGTTAGATTCTATGAAAAGAAAAAAGAGTGATATCATTTACGAGGAAATAGTAAAATTAAAGGGGAAAATTTTAGATTAAATTTAAGATAGGTTAAAACTTTAAAATATATTATATATATTGTGGAAATTCAATGTTACTACCATAAAAAGAGGCGACATAATGAAACATAAAAAAAATACTTTGTGATTATTATCCTTCCATTGACGTTGGGAAAATGTACACAATAAATGTTTCTATACTAGACACCCTGAACCGCTTATATAACCATTAATTAAAAAAGAAATCTAGATAATAATTTAATTTTCGAATCGAAAACTTATGTGTAATGTGTGAACTTGCCATAAATAAATACTTGCAGCTTGCAAAACAAAATATATTTAAAGTTTTTAGAGAGGAAATTAAATAATTAAAATTATGCATATGTCGTAGGTTAATTGAGAAATCCGGTTCTTTGCAAACAGCCTAGGCTCTTTGCAAAGAACCGGGCTAAGCCGGGCTAATTGGAGAATCCATCTACCCTTTTTCCAAATAGCCTGATATTTTTCAGGCTTATTGCAAAGAGCCTAGAAAGCGTTAGGCTAATTTAAAAATGACCACTTATTATCCGATCAGGGTGATATTTTTAGCTCACAGGCTATCAAAGCCTGAGAGCATATGTGCCCGCCGATTCTGTATGTACGTGTGTACGTACGTACGTACGTATGTACGTAACGCGATAACTCTTGATAGAAAAATCCGATTTGCTTCAATTTTTTTCTTCTAGGTTCATTCTGATGAGGTGCTTCCCTGATTAGTTTTTGGGGTTCATTGGTTAAGGATAAAGGCGGAAAAGGGTGGCTAGTCCCCCCCCCCCCTTAATTTATATAAATGTGTTTTTCATGCAGAAATATTCGATTTGCTCCGAATTTGGCATACCGGTTTATTGTGTTAAGGAGCTTCCCTGATTAGATTTGGAAGCTCATTATTTAACTATAAAGGGGGGAAAGGGGGCTACCCCTCTTAATTTAGATAAATCGGTTTTTCATGATGAATTATTCGATTTGCTCGAAATTTGGTATACCGGTTTATTAAGTTAAGGAGCTGCCTTGATTAGATTTGCAGGTTCATTAGTTACTTATAAAGGGAGGAAAGGGGAGGCTATCCCCCCACCGTAATTTAGATAAATGGGTTTTTCATGCAGAAATATGCGATTTGCAAAAAATTTGGTATACCGGTTAATTATGTTAAGCAGCTTCCCTGATTACATTCGGAAGATCATTATTATGTATAAAGGGGGGAAAGGGGGGGGGGGGCAATTGCCTCTCCCCTTAATTTAGATAAATGCGTTTTTCATGTAGAATTATTCAATTAGCTCAAATTTGGTGCACTGGTTTATTATGTTAAGGAGAAGGCTTGATTAGATTTGGAGGTTCATTAGTTAGGTATAAAGTGATGAAAGCGGGGGCTAGCTCCCCTTAATTTATGTAAATGTGTTTTTAATGCAAAATTATTCGATTTGCTCCAAATTTGGTATACCGGTTTATTATGTTAAGGAGCTTCCCTGATTAGATTTGGATGTTCATTAGTTAAGTATAAAGAGAGGAAAGGGGGGCTAGACCCCTCCCCTTAATTTAGATAAATGGGTTTTTTATGCAGAGTTATTCGATTTGCTCCAAATTTCGTAAACCGGTTTATTATGTTAAGGAGCTGCCTTGATTATATTTGGAGATTTATTGGTTAAGTATAAAGGAGGGACAGGGGCTAGTGTGCCCTTAATTTAGATAAATGGGTTTTTCATACAGAATTATTCGATTTGCTTCAAATTTGATATACCAGTTTATTACGATATGGCTTCCTTCATTTGATTTGGAGGTTCATTGGTTAAGTATAAAAGGGGGGGAAAGGGGGGCAATTGCCCCTCCCCTTAATTTAGATAAATGGGTTTTCATGCAGAATTATCTAATTTAGTTTATTTTTTTTTTCAACCGGATCCGAACTTGAAGGTTCCAAACCGACCACAACCAGGTTTCGGGTTGAGTTCAATTAGAACTTTCAGGTTCGGATCGGGTTGCCGGTGAACGGAGATTATTTTGTCTGGCTTGCATCGGGTTACAGTTCTTTGGAATATTTTTGTCGGTTAAGATTTGGTTCGGGACGGGTTTCAGGTTGACTTCAAATGGTATTTTTAGGTTCTGGTAGCGTTGCGTGTCCACGGGAACTAATTTGTCTTGTTCGGATCCGGTTATGGATCTTTGGAATATTTTTGTCGGTTAAGATTTGGTTCGGGACGGGTTTTAGGTTGACTTCAAATGGTATTTTTAGGTTCTGGTAGCGTTGCGTGTCCACGGAAACTAATTTGTCTTGTTCGGATCCGGTTATGGATCTTTGGAATATTTTTGTGGGTTATCAGATTTGGTTTGGGATTTCAGGTTTTTTCAAATGGAACTTTCAGGTTCGGGTCGGGTTGCATGTAGACTGAAATTATTTTGTCTTGCTCGGATCGGGATACGGTCTGTTGTAATTTATTTTTCGGGTGTGGGTAGGGCGTTAATAAACCTAATGCGTTAATAACCTAATGCGGCATTGAGCTCACAGGCTTTTCACACTAATTGTATATTATACTCTTATTTCAAAGAATAATGCCCCTCGAAAAATAAATGAAGGGATTAGTCCCCGTTGCCCCCCTCTCTACTTAACCAAAGAACCTCCAAATCTAATCAGGGAAGCTACTTAACATTATAAACTGGTATACCAAATTTGAAGCAAATCAGGTAATTCTGCATGAAAAACCATTTCACTAAATTAAGGGGGGTATTAGCTCCCCCATTTCTCCCTTTATGCTGAACCAATGAACTTTCAAATCTAATCAGAAAAGCTGCTTATTAGAATGAACCTAGAAAAAAAATTAAACTAAATTAGATAATCCTGCATGAAAACCCATTTATCTAAATTAAGGGGAGGGACAATTGCCCCCCTTTCCCCCCTTTTATACTTAACCAATGAACCTCCAAATCAAATTAAGGAAGCCATATCGTAATAAACTGGCATATCAAATTTGAAGCAAATCGAGTAATTCTGTATGAAAAACCCATTTATCTAAATTAAGGGGACACTAGTCCCTGTCCCTCCTTTATACTTAACCAATAAATCTCCAAATCTAATCAAGGCAGCTCCTTAACATAATAAACCGGTTTACGAAATTTGGAGCAAATCGAATAACTCTGCATGAAAAACCCATTTATCTAAATTAAGGGGGGTATAGCCTCCCTTTCCTCTCTTTATACTTAACTAATGAACCTCCAAATCTAATCAGGGAAGCTCCGTAACATAATATACCGGTATACGAAATTTGGAGCAAATCGATTAACTCTGCATGAAAAACCCATTTATCTAAATTAAATGGGGGGGATCTAGCCCCCCTTTCCTCCCTTTATACTTAACTAATGAACCTCCAAATCTAATCAGGAAAGCTCCTTAACATAATAAACCAGTATACCAAATTTGAGCTAATCGAATAATTCTACATGAAAAACGCGTTTATCTAAATTAAGGGGAGAGGCAATTTCCCCCCTTTTCCCCCTTTATACACAATAATGATCTTCCAAATGTAATCAGGGAAGCTGCTTAACATAATTAACCGGTATACCAAATTTATAGCAAATCGCATATTTCTGCATGAAAAACCCATTTATCTAAATTACGGGGGGTGGGGATGGTCCCCCTTTCCTCCCTTTATATGTAACTAATGAGTCTCCAAATCTAATCAAGGCAACTCCTTAACTTAATAAACCGGTATACCAAATTTGGACCAAATCGAATAATTCATCATGAAAAACCGATTTATCTAAATTAAGGGGGGTAGCCCCCCTTTCCCCCCTTTATACTTAAATAATGAGCTTCCAAATCTAATCAGGGAAGCTCCTTAACACAATAAACCGGTATACCAAATTTGGAGCATATCGAATATCTCTGCATGAAAAACCCATTTATATAAATTAAGGGGGGGGGGTACTAGCCCCCTTTCCTTCTTTATCCTTAACCAATGAACCCCAAAACTAATCAGGGAAGCACCTTATCAGAATGAACCTAGAAAAAAAAATTGAAGTAAATCGGATATTTCTATCAAGAGTTATCGCGTTACGTACGTACGTACACACGTACATACAGAATCGGCGAGCACATAAGCTCTCATGCTTTGATAGCCTGTGAGCTAAAAATATCACCCTGTTCGGATAATAAGTGGTCATTTTTCAATTAGCCTAACGCTTTCTAGGCTCTTTGCAATAAGAAGGAAAAATATCAAGCTAATTGGAAAAAGGGAGATGGATTCTCCAATTAGCCCGGCTCTTTGCAAAGAGCCGGATTTCTCAATTAGCCTACGACACATATAACTGGCGTGCATTATAATAAAACCTTATACAAATAGCAGTGAGCTAACTACATTCTTCTTTAACCCCTTCGGCCCTGGTGTCCTACTATTGGAACACATCTTTACATTGCTCTAATTTATTCATTTTTAAGAATTTTAAGTTTAAAACCCAGTGTCCTACTAATAATTTTTTGCAGATTAACAATTTAATCTCATTTGTGATCACACATGGCAGCAGATGCCTCAGTAAGCAGTAAACTGGAGGCTTCTACCAATTTACGGGCAAAACGTAGGCACACATTTTTCACCTTCTCAATAAAAATACTAATAGTAATTTAGTGACATTTTGTTAATTATATTTTATAAATTAAGGCCTTTTTTACCTAAATTGGTCATCTAACTTAGAAAATAATGATAAATCACACTATAACTAAGAATAAAACATTTGTTCTAGTATTAGGACATAAGGCCTTAGGGCTAACAAAGTGTGTGCAAAAAGTATCCAGAATTGCTATATAAAACACACAAAAAATATTTTGTTTCCTCAAAATTTATTTTGCCATCTTCAAAGTAGACCCTACTGAGTTCAATACAACTATATAAGCACAGCTCCCAATCTTCTACACTTTTTAGATAGATAAATTGGGCCTTTAGCTCCTTCTGCGAATTTTCTCCTATGTCCTCAATTGACTCAAAACATTTTCCTGGAAGTGATAATTTTAGCTTCATGAACAGAAAAATGTCATACGAGGCCATAGCCAGCGTGTTCGGTCATTGGTTGATGACATTAGTTGCGTTTTTGGCGAAAAACTTTTACAGAACAATAAGAGAAAGTTGAGCTCTTTCGAAATCAGTCGCGTGGCGATGCGTTTCAAGTGCAAATAATTGGTCATATCTTTATGAACGGACTTAAAAGATATGTAGGATATCTTGAGCCAACCCTCTTTAAGATACATACGATACTTTTCAAGCACCACACTATAAACAAAAACGGACTAAAATACGGACATTGTACTGGCAATCGAGACGCCAGTACAATTTCCGTATTTTAATAGAAATTTTTCCTCTTAAATTACAGAAAAATTTCTGTTTTTCTGGAATTTGCGGAAAATTTTTCCGTTAAAATACAGAAATAGTACTGGCGTCTCGATTGCCAGAACAATTTCGGTATTTTATTCCGTTTTTTTTACGGTGCAGCGTTTTGATTTTATTGTTGCCAGCTTTGTGCGCAGAAATATGCTGACAAACTGTCCATTAAAAAGTGATGCCGAAATAAAAAAATATGGCTTAACTTAATATTACTTAAAAATATGACTTAATAAACTTAAGTAAACTTGTGCCAGCAAATATGGTAAAATCGTTGTTGTAAAGTGGTATGACAATGAAGTTGTGACACTAGCATCTACGTTTCTGTCAGATAATGCGAAGGATATTGTTAAAAGATGGAGCAAAAAAGATTCCACTTATATTGATGTATATCGGCCAGAGGTTGTGAAGTTCTACAGTAAAAGAATGGGGGTGCGGAGTCGACAAACATGACTTCTTAATCGAACTACTATAAAGTGTAAAAAATGTACACTTCGAGTAATATCTCATTATTTTAGTATGCCTATTATTAGTTCTTGGTTAGAGTATAAAAATGATGCAAAATGCTTGGAATTTCCTTTGCAAGATCAAATGGATTTATTGGATTTCACATTTGAAATAGCAGAAGCTCTATCACTCAACGACCAGTCGCTAATCCGTATCAAACGTGGAAGGCCGTCATCAAGAAGCTCTGTTTTGCCAAAGAACAAAATGAATACTGCTATTAGGCCTTCTAAAGATATTGATTTGATGGAATGAACCATATGATTGAAAGGAGTGAAAAGCAACAGAGATGCAAAATGGAAGGTTGTAGATATAAAAGTACATGTTTTTGTAAAAAAATGAAGTATTTTTATATTTTCACGCTCAGAGAAATTGTTTTAAAGGATTTCATATGAAATAAACTCCTTTTATTCATTCTCATGTCCTTTATATCTTACATAATTGTAAATGTGCACAGAAAATAAAATTGCTCATTTTGCGTAATTTAAGCCCTGGTGTCCTATTATTAGAACACTTTTTAATTAGTTTACTAATTATCGAAATGATATAATACTTCATATTATAGTTATTTATGTCTATTGAAGCGTATTTAGTCTGCAATTTATTTTTTATCTGTCTCAAAATTAAATCAGGGGTGTAGGGGTTAAATATAAATTCAATAAGCATTAGAAATCAGTGGTGTAGCTAAGGGAGGCAAGGGGAGCGACCGGCCCGGGAGCCGAGGTCAAGGGGCGCCAAAATGAGATAGGTTTACACCGAAATTTTCTTACATATTTTGACAATAAATAAAAATTGTTGATTTTTTAATAATCTTTTTTGTGTGTGTCTGTGTGTTCATGTTTTCCTTAGTAAGATATTTTGTTATATCCAAATAATGAAGAAAGAAAACACTTCTTTAAATGTTTCCATAGATGGCTCAACACACTTGGTGCCTAAGATAATTAATTACGTACCTTAATTAAGGCGAAAAGTGATTAAATAGGATGCGCCAAATCGAGAGGAGCTTTAAATCGAAATAATTTCACATACTTTAAAAATAAATAAGAATATTTTATCTTTTCTGTGTGTGTGTGTGTGAATGTTTGGAAGAAATTCAGTGAAGGTGGAGGGAATGGAGAGATCCATAATTGTCAATCGCTGATGGAGGTTTCTAACTGTTTAGCCCCCAATTTATAAATCTAAAGGCTTGTTGGCGACTTGGAGTCACATTTCTGGTATCAAAAGAACATTGTTGATTTATATACTAGTTGACCCGCCTGTAGATTTTTCCAAACGAACCGCGAATGATTAAAACCCCTATTCAAATTAAAATTTTTAAAATTATAACAAATCTCTCAAAATGAACCTCTGGGATGAGTCTCCACTATCTTCGGCAGCGCAGACTGGACCTGCTACGTACGTATCTCTAACAACTAAAAACTTACATTCAAATGTATCTCTTTCAAAATGAATCTCCGGAACGAGTCCCCGTTTTCTGCGTCTCTGTATAGCAGGCGTACTGCGTACGCGCCGGAAAATCTGAAGAAAATCGTGAGATGAGTTGAAAGAAAAAAATTCCGCAGATATCGGGCCCACGAAACCTCAGATCAAAATGCCCCTGGCGGTGGAAGGTATAACTAAAAACTGTAAGACAATTGAAAATCAAGTTGAATGAGCAAAACCTAGTTGAAATTGAATCCATAGACCCCGAGATAAGAATGCGTGCACTGGAAGGTGGAGCTAAAACTGCATGAAAATCGTAATCTAAGTTGAACGAACCTTGTTGAAATCTGACCCGCATAATCCTAGAAAAGAATGCGCCGTTAATGTTGGATAATGATGGTAAAAGAAGTCTATATTTTGAAAAACATACTTTTAAAGGTAAATAAAGAGGAGAAACTCTTGTACACCAACTCTTAACTCATATCACGGGACTCTTACCACAGAACACATTAATAATATTCGAATAAGTTTATAAAATGCTTTTAAATTATGTTTTTAACATTTAGCAATATTTAATAATTAAGTCGATTGTCTATATCTTTGTCGATTATTTTCTTATGACATGTCATATAATCTCTGATCCATAGATTTTCGGAAAATAAATGGAGGGGTCGATCGAAAAAAATAACGCTTTTTAGTTCGGTTTTTAATGAATGTTCGTCTCTGTGTGGCTCATTCTCTGAACTTTTGTACTGCCAGCCGTCAATTTTTTGAAAAAAATTAAGAAAAATGATCGACACAAAAATTTTATACACAGGTGTAAATTTTTTTTACATGTGCTCTGTTTCAAATCGATATCACAATTAGTTTTCTTAAATTTCGTTGATTAGTGAAAATTCTTAATTTCTTTCATTTCGGCTGTGAAAATAAGTTAAAAGGTGTCTGCGCAATTTTGCTATTTAAAGAAAAAAAATCGCCTTTTTGCTGAGTTTTCAATTAATATTCTCGGCTAATTTTCAAAAAATTAGAAATCTGAGCCTCATGTGCATCAGGACCTGCCTTGGAATACCCTCACCCAAATTTTCCGACATGCACGTATGGCTGGCCTTTCTAGCCATCTCCGTAACATACACACACAGATTGGTTTTCAAGCTGATTTTTGTGTTCTTAGCATTCCATATGACTATTTTCGTGTAATGGGGCTTCTGTGAACCAATGCAAAATGGATTTAGCTGGATGAACAACAAGTAAAGATATTATTTCTTCTTTAATGGAAATTCCATTTTTCTATCGAATTGGCTTTGAGAAAAGCCAAATAAAATGTGGGAGACCTACCCCCCCCCCCATTTTCCCTTCTTTAAATGGTATGAAAAACAAAACTGGACTTTTCGGTCTTCCTAGTATGACCAGCTGTTTTCACAGTTTTGAAAGTTAAAATATATTTCATATATGCTTAAATTTAACGCATATGCATTAGAGAAAGCTATATCTTTATCTGTCTACGTCAAGAATAACTGGGAGATTAATGGGAGAAAAGAATGTGACTTGTGAACCTCTTTGTGAACCGAACTCGTTTATTTCGTCGCTGCATCTTATACAATCATCTTCGTTTCGTGCGCGTTCTTACTTATATGTTGGGGCTAAATATTTTCCAGAAGCGGACGAAGGTATCAGTTTGGAGGAACATTTAGTTTAATTGGTTAATTCTCTCTTGATTGACCTGTGGTCAAGACCCACACAATTCCCGGGTCTCTGACGTACAAGGCTAAAGGAGGTCCGGGAAACAAAAAGCTTCAAATTTTCTAAAAAAAAACTTTTATGACATTAAAATTTTCTCTGTATTTTTCTGTTTAAAATGACATTTAAATCATGTTTCCATCTTAACTATAACAAGAAATATTAATTTTTTCGTTTTGGTTTGTTTTCAGAATCTAGCTTTCAAGCAATGGTTGTCATGAATGCGACTTCTTGTAAAAATGCGTTTTTCTTCATGATGTGTTTTTTCACCATTTCACGTATTTAAATTGTTATAAGTCAATTCCGTTAAAGATAAATGGTTCAAACTTGGAACATTTATTTTTCAATTGTTTTACTCTAATTTTGTTTCAGAAAATTTGAAAAAAATATTTACTTTTGAAAATATGATTTTTTGAAAAAAGTTACATCTTTTTTTTTTTTCAAATTTTTACTTTAAATATTTATAAATATTTTTAATTAATATTTTTAAAAATGCTGAATCAAAATTAAAACTTATATACTTTTATTTATTTAAATGAAAACAAATTGAATTTCTACAAATAATATTTCGAGTTATAACGATTTTAAATTACCCCACTTTTTTAATAAAATTCAAATTTTTAAATTAAAATATATATATATATGAGAGGTTTTATCATGCGATTTTGTTCACAAATGATATGGTTAACTATCACAAAAAAATCAAATTTTTAACTCAATAAATAAAAATTGTTTTTAAATTTGTCCCGGACCCAATAAAACCACAGACGAAAGAGAATTGTCCAAACGTCAGCATTTTCTATCTTAAGTTACTCTCTGATTTTAATGGTAAATGTAATAAATGTTAAGCAGGGAAACAAAGTTACAAGGGTTAAAACGGATTTTGGAAGATTTAAAGTTAGAAAAAAGAATTTACTGATTTTAATTTAAAATTTTGAATTTTAATTGTTATTCCTTTCATCTATTTATAATGTATATATCTTTCTCTATAGATATCTGATCATTATAATGCGACTGCCCTCATATTTATAAACCGATTTGGATGTGATTGGGCATATGCTAAGTGTTTTTTAAGATCTCGACCAAATTCGTTGGCCATCTTGAACCGTCATCCTGTTTCAAAATGGCTGTCCTTTAAGGATTTCAAATAAAAAAATATATATACAAAAGTGCAAAATTATTTCTTGAACAATGGTTTTAGTTCTTGATTGAAGGATTCAAGAACATTTTTTGGTTTCCCCTCTATCTTAAAAAATGGATCAGTAGAGCAATTTGAAATTCTATAGTGGCTGCTGTTTTGAAACTGGAGATTAATTTAGGAGTTTTAGCAAATGTGGTTTTTTGAAAATTTATTTTCATTGTTGCTACTCCAATATGCTTCAAACAACAGTCATATCCGTGAACGTCCCACTAAATTTTTGGAAATTCCTATTCATATCAGATGTTGACGAAAACTAGAAATCTTCTATAATCGGGTTCCACGTACTTTAGTTTCGTGTGTTCAGTAAAATTAGCTGAATCTTTAAAAACAAGGAAGAGTGCAGCTGCCTTTTCCTCCCGATACAAGTCAAAAAGACTTTTCTTTCGTCTTGAGGAAAAACAATGCTGTCATTTTTTTATTTAGGGGAGGGGGGGGCGGGGCGCAAAATTTCTTCCTGCCTCGGGCGCCAAAAAACGTAGCTACGCCACTGTTAGAAATTTAATCACGTGCATTTAGGATGCAACATCTACTCTGCTTCGCCGAATAGCGTCGCGTCAAATCGCTTTTGCGTTCAAAACTTCATAGTTCATTATTTTTTTTACAGTTTTACGTTTGAGATTTCACAGCTAATATTTTCTGGTCTCATACAAAACTGCATATATATTAAGCATGCAATGTTGACGCTAGAATCTGCCGTAAATTGACACAGCTGCGCCATCTTGTGGACGGGGTTGATAACGCAAAAACGCAGGTTTTTAGTATGATGTCATATATGCAGAATATCTACTATCTGCGCATCACTTGCGCATATTTTCTGAATCATTACTCATTTATGGAAGATGAATTTTGTTTACCAGATTTATTTCAAAATATTTTTGTTACAGTTTGTTTTGATAAAATTATGTACATTGTAAAAAATAGCCACAATATCAATTTAATTTCGGGAAAAAAGCACTAATGCTACGAAAACATTGTTGCCTTTTGCCCTGAAACAAAAATGACATTGCGACTATTTTTTATATACACATATTTTTTATCAAAACATGCTATAACAAAAATATTTTGCAATAAATCTGGTAAACAAGATTCATCTTTCATAAATAAGAACCATTTGAAATTCATGATTGAATTTTTAACATGGATTCTCTAAATGGCTTTATCTGCTTCAAAAAAAAAAAAAAAAAAAAAAAATTCTAATCTAGCGATTTTAGGATAATTATTGAAGCTATTGTCTAGAATCGCAAAATATCAAACAAATAAATGAACAATACTTACTTGTTTAATAGTATAACATTTAATGCATGAATTTTAAATTAAAGGATTCCGAATATAAAATGAAATGAGTTTTAAATTCAATGAATGAAATATTTTTTAGTTAAATAACATGAGTGCAATGCGTTCAAGAGAATATTGGGAACTTATCGTGTGCACTCGATAAACTAAAAAAAAGACTTAAAATTGAATATTTTATTTATAATTAAGTTCTATACATATTTTAAACATTCATAAACGTTGTATTCTCATCGGGAATACAACCGTGTATATCATTTTTTTTATATCTTTAGCACATAAAAATTGAGTAAAAAATAAGACTACAAATTTCTATAAGTATCTTTATGTATTAACTACTTACTAATTTGTATGCATCATTTTCATTACATTAAAAAAAAAAAACATAATTAAAATCGACCGTATTTAAATCAGCAACATTTGATAATATATATTAAGTAATAGTTTATCTTTTTTTATAAATTAAAATAAAAAACGTAACTAACTTCTTTTACTCTATGAAAAGCGATAGAGACGAATTCCATCGGAAAAAGAATTTTCTTACAATTTCGAAAACTACAGCTATTAGATGTACTACAGCTATTAGATGTCCATATAAATACTACAAACAAATGAAAACACGGCATTTTACGCTTGCGCAGTTATTTCATAGATGTACAATTAATAAATTATCCACAAAGAAGAAAACAGTTATGCATATTCCTGTAGTTCAATCCTGTTCGCTACGTGGCGTGTGACCTTGCTAAATCCGTTGTGCAGAGAGGCTGGTGTAGGTGTGGAATGTTCTTTTCTGCGAACCTTGTCTGAACAATAATCGATGTGTGGGAGGGAGCATTGTCGTGATGCCGTGACCATCGTCCTTGCCATTTAGCAAAACGTTTTCTTCGGATTGCCTCCCTCAATCTTTTCAAAACTTGCACGTACAAAGGGCCGTTAACAATTTGTCCAGCTGAACAGATTCATGACGCAGCACACCTTCGTTGTCGAAAAACGCAATGAGTTTTGAAATTTGTCTGCTTTTGTTTTGGATTTGACATGACGTGATTACTTTGGTCGAAGAAAGGAAGTTGTGTGTCATTCTGTGTACAAAGTATAGTGGTAGTAAACAAATAAATTAATTATATTGCGGTGTTAAAGAGTTACAATAAAATTCCGTGAACTTTTTGTCTGCCCCCTCGTATAAGACGTGTTCACATGAAAGTGATTCGAAGCGTGGCATGTGAACAGTTTCCAATGTATTTTTGTAAAATAAACGCGGTAGTGAAGGTACATGTACCACGCGTGCGCAAGCGCAAGCGGATTTGTGATAACTTCATTCGTAAGGAAGTGGCATTCAGGTAAAAATGGCTGGTGGGCATGCAACTGCGTCCAAAACGGATCAGCGAGCTTTAATTAAGTTTTTAACACTGGAAGGGTGTAAGCCGGTGGATATTCATTGCAGAATGCTGGCTGTGTACGGTGACACGTGTGTGTCAAAGCCCACGGTTACAAGGTGGGCGAGAATGTTTAGCGACGGTCGACAGGAGACAACGTATTTGCCGCGGCCCGGCCAGGCACACAAAGTTGGGACAGAGAAGCTGATTACGGACATTGACACTGCAATCAAGGGCAATTGACGTCGAAACATTCATGAGGTGGCAACTGAGTTCACCGTTTCCATCGGTACTGTTCACAATATTGTAACCAATGTTCTGAACTTGTTCCATGATCAACTGACATCGTTCTTCGCGGGCAGAATTCGTAACCTTCCTAAGCAATGGGACACCTGCTTAAACGCCATGGGTGCTTTTTTAAACGAATTTCGTATGCATTTCACTCATTAAATATTGTTGTTTCTATCTATGTATCCATATCATTTCTGTCCCTACGCATCTCATGGATACACACCGTGAATCACTTTCATTTGAACACCCCTCATATAATAGATTGTGTAATAGATTTTTTTTCTCTACTGACAGGCAACAGGTTCCCGAATTTCAACTCTTGTCCAAGCTGTTTCAACGATGGCTATTTGCATCTTCATCGCTGTGTTCTACAACTGGAAAATTGGCCTGGTGGTCTTATCTTTCTTTCCTTTTGCAATAGTTGCTACTGTGCTAGAAGCGAAAGTTGTCAGCGGACACATGCATGCAGAGAAAAAAGGCATGGAGCAGGCATCTAAGGTAAATATTTCAAACTGCAATTTTGCAATGTATTCCTAAAGTTAGGAAATAACCTTTTTATTCCCTGTTACAAATGTGAACTGTCCAAAAAAAATTAAAAACAGAATTTACTTCTAATGATTCTTCTTATGTAAATTTACAGGGTGTTGCAAACTGATATTTTATTAAAAAACTGAGAAACTATTCTGTGAATTTAACTCTAAATTTGCGTGTATAAAAATACTAAAGACTCATACACTTTAGAAAAAAAAATTGACACTTTTGTTTTTGTAGTTTATTCTGTGTGTAAATTATTACACATCGTAAATTATTAAAAAAAAATTCTGTGAAATTGTAGAGAATCTACTGGTATTTCATTATCTTAAGTTTAATGTAAAATGACAGACATTAGAAAAACAGAGGTTTTATTAAATATTAGAGAAGTTATTCAGTAAATTTACAGTAGAATCTGTAAATTTATTTAGTTTATTTATTTTTAATGATGATAATAAATTTAATTTATTTTTAGAAATCAGGGAATTTCAGAAATTCGAAGAATTAGACTTTGAGCTGCTGTACAGTTATATGCTGCTGTATTTTTATAACATTTATTTCTACCCAGGCCATGATTTGAACCCGAGTCCTCCGGGTTGCAGACGAACATCTTACTGACTGTGTTATAGGAGCCTTTAGGACTGGACGCAGGGCTGCCTTTTATGATTAAGCTGGGAAATACATTTATAGACCAGGAAGCGTCAGAACAGACAACCACCGCATCGAGTTCACGGCTGAAATTCCAAAATTAGTCAACACTCTATTCGCATATTAAAACGCAATTGGTCTGCCAAGTCATATTTTGGTGAAAAACACCTAAAAACCCGATTTTAGTGGTTGACTCGTAGGATTATCATTGTGTTTTCCTCCTCCCAGTCTTCCATGATTTCATACCTTTGGGTGCAGAAAAACACTGTGATAAACTTACGTGTCACCGACTAAAATCGGGTAAAGAAACATTTCCAAGTGCGGTGTTCTTTTATTCTTTCTGAAAACTTGCGCTTTATTATCCCGATGTAGACAATTTTATCATTATTTGAAAGCGTAACCGGAATTTACCAACTTTTTGGTTAGTCGGTATTCTGCCAATATTGTTAATGAAAATAAATCTCAACAAGATAAGGAGGAGGGATAGCTACTAATTTTATATTCAACTTCTGAAGAACCTGTTTCAACTTTTCCAAGATAATGGGCATATAATGAAAACTGTATTTAATATGCACCTCTAAGGCTACTTAGAATAATAAAATTAATTTCTTTGCTAACCTGGTTATCTGAATAAATTCAATAAGCTCCTCTAATAAATGACTGAAAAGCAACTATATATGTGTTCGTTTTAAACTCTTAACCCTTTGTGTACTGAATTATGAATTCATGAAAATTTTGTCTTCTAAAGCATTTTAAGTTATTTTTTTAAACTACATTAAAAGATTTACATAATCATTTAATAAATTTTAGAATAATTTTAGAAGGATTGAAGGATTTAGAAGGCTTAATTAAATTTGAATTTATAGGGATTTTGTGCAACATTTATAACCCCACTCAAATCTTTTATTTTAATTAATTTTCTTAGCATTTTGTAGAATTAGGAAAAGCAAAAATATAATGTTCTTACAATAGATATATAGAAATATTTCCGATTTGAAAAATCCCCCCCCCCCCCTGCCCAAGCTGAAAAGAAGCAAGGGCAAAATAAATTATCCTTTTAAAATTTTTTTTTTTTTTTTTTGTGTAACCAATAATGCTTTTGGAACAAGATAAAGTAATGTATCTATAACTCATTATAAACTGTATTACAACTAATCGATGTATTAAATGAATTTTATAACAAGTTATTTTAATGGTACTTATAAGTACCGTCAGTAGATAAAGGGTTAAACTTTTGAACATAATTTATGCTGAAGACGACCGAAACGTGGATTTTAATGTCATTTTAATGTTTTTTGTAATATCATTAACTTTTTTTTGTACCATTCAGTAAATTATGTATAATTTGAAAACAAAGTTTTTAATGACAGTTTTATAATGCAATTGTCCACATCGTATTTAGAATAGTTAAACTTTTTTTCCCGCATTCCGATATGTGAACTAAGGATGATTCAAGAGTCCTGAGCCGTAAACTTTCAAAATATGTCTGATTTAGATGCTAATTCTGATACAGAATATGATAAAATCTCGAAATTTCTTTCACTTGTTAACAGATGCTAAATAAGACTCAGCAAAAAAAAATATTTGATGACTTTTTATATGAATGGACATTTATATAATGCTTTTGGGATGACTGAAAAATCCATATCACAGGTTACAGTTAAGGAAAAAGCAAGGAAATTATCAATAATTTTCAATTTTCAAAAGTGTATATTTAATGCGCCAAAGGAAAATATTATTAAATACTAATGTTAGATAATTTTTTGAATATTTAATAACCGATTTTTAATTAATTTGAATTTATCTAATGCGTTCCCCGATTTAACGATGATTTACAAGACACCCTTTGCAAGCGTTAATGGACATTCGACTTTATTTCTCCAAAGTTTTACTCTAATCGTAACAATAATAAGAATTCCTTAATGCTAGTGTATTTGGTAACATTTTATACTGCTTTAGCTGATCTAAAAAGGAACAGCAGTCTTTCAGAAAAGACAGATTTATTGCATTGAAACTATGAGGGGGAAAAAAACTGAAAACTCTGTCTGGATTTTTTAAATAATTTTTAAGCATTATATCATATACGATTGCGAAAAAATAAAATAAGAAGAACACTTTACATAATTTGGTCTTCTTCTATTTAGAAATGAGGCATATATTATTTTCTTCAAATTATCTATTCCATCACGTATAAAAAATTTCTATTTAGTGTTAGTTATAGGTGCATCTGCAAAACAAAGTTTTTATTTTAGTTTTCATGCTTCGAAAATTTCTATCTTTCTTGTAGGTGGCAATGGAAGCCATTGAAAACATAAAAACTGTGGCATCTCTGCACCAAGAGACAAAGTTTTACGATCAGTATTCCAATGCTCTTCTGGAACCACACAGGTTACGATCATGCTTTTTTCAAATTCTTTATAAATGGTTATTAATATATGATATTCTTTGCACATTTACTGTACTGTTTGTTTTCGGATAGCAAAACTATCCACGCTATTGTGCATGCGTCAGATCTGCTTTGATTTTATCAAACTAGGGGTTAGTGGAGTTTGTTTAGCTGCAATTTTTAAGAATGCGCTTTTGAGGAAATAATATCGATTTATGTAAAAAAGTTTTATAAAAAAAATTGAAAACGCTTAAAGTTTTTAAAAAGTTATATAACATTTTTTTTTCTTTTCCCGAAACATAATTAATTTTTATTTTTTAAATTGATGGTTTCTTTTAAAACAGGAAGCAATTTATTAAAAGACGGGATTGTTTTCTCCTTAGCGTTTGTCTAATAACGCTGCAATTCAATTCATCTATACCTGCTTTTTCAAAGACATTCTTTTTAACTCTTTAAGTAAACAAAAAATAGGATTGCGCTCATCTCCTGCTTCTTCACGTATCTTTTTAATAGTACAACTAGAAACCCCGGAAATTTGACTGGCTCGTTTTGTGGAATGAGCTATCAGAACAATTAATTCTCCTTTTTCTGCTTCTTGATCACAAAATTGAATGACATTATACATAATTTTCTTACTACCACTCCTAAAAGATTTATTTCCTCCCAAACTAGCCATTTGAGCACTAAATATAGAAGTTTTAATTTCATTTAAAACAAGATATAATTTTAAAAGTTGATCGCAAGTAAAAAATAACGAACAAGTAAGCACCAATCTTAGTGACAACGCAGACGAGAACGCCGAAGTAGAAATTCGGAAAATGCCTATCCCAGCGTAATACCCGTTTGGATAGTAGAATCGTCCCAGAGTGCCAGCCGTAGCTTTCGAAAACGAACAGTAGCTATCTATATTTGCCAATGTACCACTGCAATCTGCTGGTGGAAGGAAAAATTATAAAGCTTAACCCTTTATGTCCCGAATTTAAAATCAGAAATTTGCTCCTCTTCAATAATTATGTTCGTTAATGCCTGGAGATATCCAAAACAACTTATATAATAACAATTTGATTTCTAGATAGATTTTTTTAATAAAACTGATTTAATAAATCGGTAGTTAGAGGTTTTTTTTTTTTTTTTTTTTTTTTTTTTTTGTAAAATATTTACAAGAATAATTAGATTAATTAACAAAAAATACTGTTATGGAAACCTCATAGTTCTTACAAGAACAATGTAGTAAATAAATGTATTGTGATCCTATCTGTAACTGATAAGGGTTTTCTGGTTGCAAATTTTTCGTAAAACATTTTTTAATGGGAGAAAAGCTAAATCCATGTAATTGGTTAAGAAAATAACCACATTAACCCATTTTTGGCGAAAGGTGCGTAAACGCACGTCATTTCAATAAATATTTTCTTATTAACACTGTGACGAATATTTTTCATTAATTTTATTTTTCTGCTATTTTCAAGAGTTCTGGAGACATCTATAAAATATCAGTAATTCAATTGGAGTAAACACTTTCTGTTGAGAAATATTCAAAATACGCTAGTTTTTTTTTTTTTTTTTTTTTTTTTTTTGGAACGGTTATTGACAAATTCGACATTTTTAAAATGTATAATTATTCCACTTGAGATTCAATCGTATGTTTCCATAATGAATTAAAGTTGCAAGTTCTGTAAATAAAATAATAATAAAATAAATGTCATAATTTTTTTTAATTATTAATTTTAAATTTAATGGTGCGTTAGCGCACAGTTGACTGAATGTATGAAAATACCGAATGCATTTTATTTCTCAAATGAAATATTATTATTTATG
Source organism: Maratus speciosus (assembly GCA_963932465.1). Lineage (NCBI taxonomy): Eukaryota > Metazoa > Arthropoda > Arachnida > Araneae > Salticidae > Maratus > Maratus speciosus. Next base: position 125,649,952 of record OZ010798.1, on the reverse strand, counting down.
CACGAAACGTTTTCTTTTGCCTTAATGAATGTAATTTAAGCATATTTCAATAAAAATAATACCACATTTTATAAAATTTATATGCTTGGCCTAAAATGGGTTAAAAAATATTTAGCTTCGAATGTTTCGCTGTGCTTACTGAATGTGTACCAGTATTTTGTATAATTAAATTTAAAAAATAAAAAAACTCGACTGCGCAAAAAGAGAACTGATTAATTATTTCTCATCAATGTGAATTATATTACTTACCTATTTTTTTCATTTACTTGTATTGATGACTTTTAAGTTGTGTTTAATTGTTAGTTCCTGTCTATAAACACTGTTTGGATGAGGCTTATGGATGTTGATGAAGGTTAGAGTTGCAGTAAAGCTAGAGATCCTACCTGCACAACTTCCAGGTTGTGTAATATTTAAACGGAGCTTCTGACTGTAAAATAGTCAATGAAACATCGTCTTCATTTTGAAAGACCTATCCAATGATATTCCACTCAATATGTTGCGTAAAAGAAAAAAAAAAATCGCCTCTACCGCCATTTTGAATTTATAAAAACAAAACCTATCTATAACCATCGGGCTGTTTACCCAAATTAATGGAGACTTCATTCATTAAAATCCATCTAACCGTCGGGATGTTTCGAGGGTATAAAAAAATCCACATACACAGATACGCGTGAAACACGTAACCCTTCTTTTCAGTCGGATAAAAAGTACCATATACTTTTATTAGTAGAAGAATTAATTAAATTTTATATTGCATTTTCTTTAATGGGACTTAAAAGTTCTGTCGGAGAATAAAGGTTTAAATAAAAGCGTTGCAACCTTCGAGACCTTCACCTGACTAGGAGCCTCCCGAGGTACAATTAATAGGGAACTTGGGGGACTTTGCAGCCACAAAGGATTTTACATGAACCCACATCGACACCAGCGTACATGGCGATATACGATTACACCAAACCGGTGGCCAGGATTGACCAGAGCCCTGGTCGACCTTCTTGCGGAGCCTTTGACTTTGTTCTGTGGAAAGCAGGACTGAGCAAGCGCGTAGGCGTCTGACGATTAAAACAAAATCGCTTTTTTATTAGTTGTAATTAATATCACGGTTAATTATAAAAAAAAAAAATTAAAAATCTGTACCTCGGGTGCATCACGACCAGCTTCGGACTATCCTCATGCAAATTTTCAGACTTCTACGTGCGGTATATTTCGCCAGCCATCGCCAACAGACAAACAGACAATCACATTCAAAGCTAAACTTTTTTTTTATTAATTTAGGTTTAGATTCACTGATATTGCTAAACAGATCTTTTTTTTATAGATAAACTTGGCTATTTTTTAGATATTTTTCTTTGTTTAAAAAATTGTTGCAATCTTTTTTTTTTTTTAATCAGTCTGTTTCACACAGAAAGGAACGAAGTTTTGATTTTGATACATATTTATGGTAGTGATATAAGGATTTATAAAATATTGAAATTTGTTTGGCACCTCAATTCCCCCATAATTGAAAACACCTTTTTCGTTTTTACAAATTAAAATGCATATTATATTATGATTTCTATACATTTATTTTACAGATCTTTACATACATATAATGTTATATTTCTGTAACATCAATAAATAAATAGTATTTCTGTAATGTCTATAAAAAAGGGATTTTACATTAGTATCGATTTACATTAATGCATTCTATTTCCATTTATTTAATTTTTGCTTAGCGTTTTTGAATTATGTTTGATTGCGTATTCTTAGTTGCCAGTTGCTCTATGACATGCGCTATAAGATTTTCAAGAAGGTTGCGGCAACTTTTAAAGGGGTCCGAGAAACAAAAATCTTCACTTTTTCAAAAAAAAAAAAAAAATTATTGGATTAAAACTTTCTCTGCCGTTTTCTGCTTAAAATAACGTTTAAATCATGTTTCTATCTTAATTAGAACAGGAAATATTATTTTTTTCGTTTTGGTTTGTTTTCAAAATCTACCTTTTACGCTATGGTTGTCAAGGTAACGATTTTTTTTTAAATTGGGTTTTTCTTCATGATGGGTATTTTCACCATTACTCATATTTAAATTCTTGTAAATCAAGAACCGTTACAGATAAATAGTTCAAACTTGGAACATGTCTTTTTCAATAGCTTTACTTTAATTTAGATTCAGCAAATTAAAAAATATATATTACTTTTGAAAATGATTTTTTTTTTTAAGTTGCATCATTTTTTTTCTATTTTTTTTTAATTAATATTTTTTAAATGCCAATCTAACTCAAAACTTATATATTTCTGTTTATTTAAATGAAAAAAAGTGAAATTCAATAAATAATATTTCGAGTTATAACGATTTTAAACTACCCCACTTTTTTATCAAAATTTAAATTTTAAATTTTTTAAAAAAACTATGAGAAGTTTTATCATGCGATTTTGTTTACAAATGATATGGTTAACTACTTTTTAATTCAATAAATAAAAATCTTTTGAAAATGCGTCGCGGACTCCCCCTTAAATTGTTGCATTTATCATTTCATGCATTTATTTACTTGTCAAATTAAGATCGTAAATTTGTAAACAAATTTCATGTTTTTGAACTATAAAAATATAAATTAATTGAAAACAGTTTTAAAAGATATACTGAAATACAAGCAGGAATTCTGCTGCTTCAGAATTTAGTGTCGCCCAAGAGGAGAGAAAAGAAAATTATTTTTATTATTACGAGGTGGAACCCATCGAATTTCGACGAAAGAAAATGTTTAAGAAGAAACTGTTTCCTTAATCTATAATAAACCTACAAAATTAGCTACAATAATGAATGCATCTTATATTGCTTAGTCTAACTCTCAAGCAAATATTATTTTAACCTAAAGGTCACTGCTCTTCTATAAAGACACAATATTCGTTTTTGTAAACCTTTGCATTTTATCAGTGTGTGATTTCATTTGCGCTGTTTTTAAAAGTGAAGCATTTCCACCTTTGGAGAATTTTAAAGCCACTGGAGTGAAAACGATGCACATATTTCAGTTTTAAGACATAAAATACACGCTTTTATTTTGTATAAAATGACGTGATTTGCATCCGCTGAAGCCCCATTTACGATCCAGTCTTAAACAACATTTATAGAAAAGTGTGCATAGGACGTCATTATCGCGGTATAATACACAAACCCAGCCAAAAGAATGTCGTAAACTCGCCAAAAAAAAAAAAAAAAAAAAAAAAAATCGGGTATCTAATGATTCATATGCCATTATTTGTTTCTAATATTAATATGGATACTTGAAATGAAATATAGTTTATGTTATAGCCCCATGTTTTGTAAGAAATCATTCATTTATATTTTTCAAAATAGTACGTATTTAATTTTTTTTTCAGTTGTTATGAGAATCTACTATTTTCCATTTACCGTAATTTCCGGTGTATAGCCCGCAGATCAAACAATTCAGTTTGGACCCAAAAATTTTATTCGGTATTTGAAGACCAATAATTACCGCGATCTAAACAGTTACATTTTATTTTAAAAAATTTCTGGGTGCAAAAACGATTGTTTGATCCGCGGGCTATACACCAGAAATTACGGTACTTTTTACAGAAAGGGAGTACTTCAATTGCCACCAATACAGAAATAGAAATAAACACTACAAAAAAAATCAATATTTCAAAAATAAATTGAGATGCTGCTTTTAAACAAATTGCATTTAAAAGTGCTTTTTGTTCCCTATACGAAGGTGTAAAAATTGAAAATATGCGATGCTTAGAAGTTAAAAAAATAGTAGAGATTGCAGTAGAGATTATCAGTATTTAACCGTACAATGATATATCTGCTTCATTTTACGGCTGGCTTATGTAACGGAAGATTATTTTTTACTGACAACACTTTAATTGTTGCCTGAAAGAAATAGTATATTGGGGGCTAAAAATCTGCTCTAGAATATTCATGAAATAATACATGTAGCACATTCTCTTTGATGATGCTTTACTGGGCTCCCAAATTCGTTTTTGAATACCACTTTTTTCAAAATCAAAATCTTAAACCAAGGCGTTAGACAAAGACCATTTGTGATTGTCGATCTTATGACAAATATTATACAGGGTATCTATAAATTAGTTGAGTAATTTCGTAAGTTAAGAACTTCCGAAATATTAAATGAAATTAACTAGTTGAAAGTCAGACTAGTAGTAATATTGACGAAGTTTATTCATAGATGGCGATAGCTGTCATAACTGACGCTATCCTTTAGCGAGCGGTAATCATTCTTTTTCCGCATTACGATAATGGAGACGTATAACGTACTGGAAAAGCAAAATGACGTCTTTGGTTTCATGAAACTCATTCTGCTGTACAAGTAAGACCCTAACTCCATCTATGAATAAACTTCTGCAATATTACTACTAATCTGCCTTTCAACTAGTTAATTTCATTTAATATTTCGGAATTTCTTAACTTACGAAATTACCCAACTAATTTTTAGACACCTTGTATAAAAAATTCCATGACACTAAAAGTTTCATACACTTGCAGAAAGTCTCGATTAAAGTCACACGTCAGAGGACTTGCCTACGGATTTGGCCAAGGAGTGACATCTTTTTCTTATACTGCCGGTCTGTACTACGGAAGTTTACTGGTTGCCAATGAGGGTTTGCCATATGCCGACGTACTAAAGTAAGTATTGTCACACCAAGATTTATACTTTCAACATTTTGTTTCGTGGTCACGAATTAACTCGTGTTTCCATGACCAAACATTATTGCCTACACTCTCTCAAATATTTTCTTCAATTCACGGAAGTATTCCTGGCAGCACTGCTACCCGTATATGAGGCATTCTCACATAAATTTAACTTTTAAGTCTCTGAATAATAATTTTTATTTTAGTATAGATTCTTGTTTTTCAACCATTTGGAAAAATGGTTATTGTCCTCGGTCATGGTAGGAAATCTAAAACATATCTGAAGCGTTTTATTAGTTGAATCCCGCATTTTATTCGTTTTATGATTGGTCTATATAGTAATCTGTATTTTTCCTTTACTTTCAACAGAGATGGGTACTTCTGTTGCCACTATGACAAAAAGTAATAAAAACTACAAAAAAAATTTAATAACTCAGAAACAAATTGAGATACAGCTTTCAAACAAATTGCAATTAAAAATGCATTTTTTTCTCTATACGACGATATAAAAAGTAATATTGCGGGATATTTAGAAGTTTAAGAATGAAATTTCATTTAAAATGGGTCCAAGAATATTAATGTTTAATCCATGGCGTACGTAATGTATGACCAGCGTCGTTTAAAAATTTGCAGTACCGAAAATTGTAAAACTGAAATTTCTTTTAAAATTTGTTCATGGTCCAGGAATGTTAATGTTTAATCCATGGCGTACGTAATGTATGACCAGCTCCGTGGGATTTTTATGTCTGGAATTTTAGACTTTGAAAAAATCATTTTCCAAATGGTCGCTGTAATTTGTTAAATTGCATTTTCTTTTTCTTATGTTGGAAAACATCCCATTGCATGACTGTATAACAATATTAACCAGATAAATAAGTTTTGGACGAGGTCGGGAGTCCAAATATACCACGAAACTCCTTACCGTCTCGTGTCCCGGATGCTGATTTTTAAGTTTGGAGCTGCCTGTATAAAATTGTTTCAATAAAAGTAATTCAATGTCTTTTTTTTTTAAACTGATATTATTGTTTTATATAAATATGTAGTAAAAAATTAAACCTGCATGCATTTTTACGGTTGTTATTATTTTTTTAACTCTGTCCTTTGATTTTAGATTACTTACCGCTCCACTTGCTAAAATTATATAGAAAATCACATCAGATGCAGCCACAGAATTTTTTTCAACTTTTTTCTCATGCAGAGTTATGCTAGAGAAAGAATGGCTAAAATTTTTTGACAAGAAATTTACTGCAGAATTTAAATATCAATTTTAAGCATCGTGTCTTTATTGGCAGTCTTACCGTCCCCAAGGTTTATTACTGCACTTTTCGAGGTAAATTAATATATTTTTTTAATTTAATCCAATGTAAACAACTGTTGCTAAAAATCAATGAACATCGTGGCTATCACTCATTTCTGGAGTTCCATTACCTGAGATTTATTCTGTTGAGCTGAACCACGTTTCAGACCAGATGCTGTAATCATCAAGGTTAGCTGGGTGAAAAAGTTCGACCAGAATCGTCCGGGATAGCTCAGATGGCAGAGCACTGGCGGCTTCAGCCAGGAGGTCCCGGGTTCGAATCCTGGTCCGGACATTTTTCGCCCAGTTGGAAATTTACATCTATTATGAATATTATATTTTGATTTAAATTCGAGAAGAAATTTTTGCTTTTTTGAACAAAATGTTGTAGAGCTTAAAATTCTGAGTAACATGAGTACCTACACTCAATACTTATGTTGGATATTAAGGTCACAGCTCTACTTCAAAATTTTAGACCCATCATCAGGGGGATGACCTCCAGAATTAATTAGGAGAAAACTGGAAATTGTTTTAATCCCTTCAGTTTAGGTCTAAAATGAACGTACTATTTTTTTTCTTGTACTTGGGTGCATGTTAGAAAATATGTACATATTTATTTTCGAAAAACACGTTTTTTTTAGTTTCCTTAACAATATCTCAAAATAGCTAACTCCACAAAACACATTGTCAATACAAATGTTGTAGAGCTTAAAATTCTGAATAAAGTGAATACCATCATTAATATTTTTGTTCAGCGTTAAAGTCACAATTCTATTTCAAAATTTTTAAATCAAGAGCTTGAAGCCAGGAGATTCCAAGTTAACTTAATAATATCTCAAATTGCGGCCTTAATATTGAACAAAAATATTAAGTGTATGTACTCATTTTACTCAGAATGTTAGGCTCTATAACTTTTGTACTAACAATGTTTTTGATAGAGTTAGTTATTTTGAGATATTGTTAAGTTAACTTGGTGTCTCCTGGCTTCAAGCTATTGATTAGCGATTAAGGCAAAATTTTGAAATAGAATTGCGACCTTAATGTTGAACAAAAATATTAATGATGGTACTCATTTTATTGAGAATTTTAAGCTCTACAACATTTGTATTGACTATGTTTTTTAAAGAGTTAGCTGTTTTGAGATATTGTTAAGGAAACTAAAAAAAACGTGTTTTCCGAAAATAAATATATACATATTTTCTAACATTCACCCAAGTGCGAGTAAGAAAACATATTACGTTCATTTTAGACCTAAACTGAAGGGATTAAAACAATTTCCAGTTTTCTCCTAATTAATTCTCAGGTCATCCCCCTGATGATGTGTCTAAAACTTTGAAGTAGAATTGTGACCTTAATATTCAACATAAGTATTACGTGTAGGTACTCATTTTACTCAGAATTTTAAGCTCTACAACATTTGTATTGACAATGTTTCTGACAGAGTTAGTTGTTTTGAGATATTGTTATAGTATGCAAAAAAACGTGTTTTTTGGCTATAATTCTATACGTATTTCCTAACGCTCACCTAGTACGAGGGGGAAAACATAGCATATTCATTCTAGACCTAAACAGATGGGATTAAAACAATTTCCAGCTTTCCCCTAATTAATTCCGAATTTGGCCTTTCTTTTGCTCCCCTACCACTGGGCTATTTAGCAAATAGTGTATTTTATTTTAAATACACAATTTTTAATATATTTCATGGTGCAATCGTCCAATTTTTAAAGTTAAAGTTAATTTCTGACTTGTTATGTTCATAATGATTTAGTTCACATTTTCATCCACGAATAGTTTGTAATGCATTTGAAACTTATTAAATCTAGCGTTAAACAGAGTATTCAAAAATTCGACCGACAATTTAAGAGGGGTGATAAAAGACATCAAAGGATGAAAAATTACTATAGAACATACCGTAGCGAACCACGTATTTCATCAAAAATACAGGGTGTTCTGCCCTAATTCAATTTGTGTTGACGGCAATAACTTTCAGAAAACTGAAAGATATTAAAATAAAACATTTAATAGACATTCTCAAATTTGTTTCAAATGTGATAATATTGAAACAAGAAAGAAAAATCATGCGCCCAGCATAGATTATGAAACACTTCCCAACACAATCAGAGTAATGTAACAAAACTTCATAGTTTAATAAGTTAAAATATTATGTCTAATTTAACCTTATGGAAACTCATAACACATTTGAAAACTCAATTTTAGCTGTTCCCACCTGCAATCGGAAAATTATCTGAATACTTTGAGCAGCACTGTATATGATTAAAACAGTTAAATTAAAAAGCGTAAGCCGAAATTGAAAACGCATTTCAGCAATTTTTATTCAAAGACAGTATTCTAAACGATTTATTTTGTGTGTCCCTGTAAATAAACGACAAATGCCCTATTCTGTCGTAATTATCTTGTAGTGAAATTCAGTGATTTATATCAGTTTCAATACATTTGAAACAGCGTAATGTCATTAAAGTACTCTGCAAACGATTTTTCCCCATATACCATAATGTAATGGAATTCTTTTGGGTAGCCCTGTAAAAAAAATATTAATCCCACATACTTCATATGTAATACCAAACATGGTTAGGCGACCCCAAATAAGGATTATCCCAGCAAAGAAGAAATTGCTGGCCAGCAGCAAGATTGGTGCCGGCAATGATGGAGACCACTGCATGACTTCTGCAGGACAGCTTCAGTCAACTTTGCTGTTGGAAATCATCAGATAAAATTCTGATGGGCCTCCGTTTTATCTCTTGCACTGGTCCACCACACCATGGAAGTGCACGAACTTTTGCAGTGTTATTGCTTGGAACCCTTACGCTAGGTTGCGTAATTCATCTAAGTTAAAAATAAAATTCACTGATTGTACTTTTTATTCAAATATTTTAATCTCAAGTGTAAAAATATTTAAACAATTACGTTTCAAGTCTAACAAATAATAGTTTATTAGACTTTTAAATATTTTGTCAAGTCTATATTAAAATAAGAGTTATTTTTATCACCCCGCGGCAGATTAATGAATTTGAATACAAATCTGAAATGAATATCTTAACACAGTTTAATTTTTTTAACTATAAATAATATAGCACCACTGACACCAACAAAATAAATAAGTAAATGAGTAGATAAATAAATTCTTCATTTCAACGAAGTTTTTTTCTTCTTCTTAAATATGGTTTTACAAAGTTTTAAAGAATTTCGGTTTTCGTAATTTACACAGCTGAGAATCAATCAACGTATAAAATATATAGTATTTCTATACAATACAATAATTTTTATACAAGTTTAATGATTGGGAACACAAATCACAAAAGAAAAAAACTTGAAATAGTGTATTGAGAGCTTGAAAACAACGAGCATTCGTAGAATACGCTGAAAGTACTTGTTCATATCCGATCACGATGATGTTAATATAACTAGGGGATCGTACCCGGGCTTCCCGGGTTAAAGAATATAGGTGAAAACATATATTTTAATTGAAAATTAATAACTTTTTTATATGCAATAATTTTTTTAGCTTTCCTACTTACATTGAAAAAGCATTTTTCATATGGAAAATACGAACTCTACAACCAAATAAATTTTTGAAATTTATCAAAAGCGATATTTTCTTATTAGCCACATGCTAAGAGTCATTTGACCAAGATTTTGCTACTTACGGCATCCATATTCTGATAATTTCAGAGCTTATACATGTCTGTTAAATTTGTGTTTTATTTATATTATTTTATTTATTTATTCATAGTGAAGTTTTTTTAATGGATATTAGCCGTAAGAAAATGATGAACTCTTTATTTTGTTTTAAGGGCAAACGGATTAATCTTTCGTAATCGAGCTCCGCGCGATATAGATAAATTAAAAAATATTTTGCGCTTTAAAATTGTTTTTAAAATCATAGACAATCAGTAAACTGAGATGAACTTTGCAAACAAATTCCATTTGAAAACAAAATCCTATTTGGTGATCTAAATCACTATTGTACGATTACAACTATGTTAGATTTGTGTTTTTTCAATACTACTCTTGTATTTTTTTTATAAAAGAAGTATTAATTTCGTTAATTTGTCTTTCACAAATATGTTAGATTGGTGTTTTTTTATATTATTCTTTTCTTTGTTTATAAAGGAAGTATTAATTTCGTAATTTCGTTATGCAAAAATAGTCAGAAACAAATGCTGAAAAATGTTTATAGCTTTATGTGCAAAATGTTTATTATTATTATGTATTGAAAACTGCACGTGATAAGGTAAACTTAAAACAAATCATGCTTAAAAAATATTTTAGAAAATATCATACATCAGTCAATTAAGATACAGTTTTTAAACAAATTGCATTTTAAAGTAATTTTTTCCGTGTGCGACGAAAATTGAAAATGTTCGATGGTCAGAAGATTAAAAAATTTGCTGTAGCGAAAATTTCAAAATCGAAATTTTATCATGAAGTGTTGCCATTCTCAAAATAACTTCAGCGCTACGTACAGATACGCTTTTTTTTATAACATAGATACTTAGTCAGTGAAATATATTAAAGATCAGTTATTAGGATGTAGTTATCAATTGAGGCTCTTATGCTTGGTATTCCGGAATGAAAAACAGCAATTTTCACCTTCTCAAAATTTGCATACGCACTTCTCATATCCATATTCATCATTTTTTTTTTTTATTGTATTTTGTTTGACCATTTAAAAATCATTTTAACTCAAAACTTGAAGTCACGATTGTCAGCAATATCTTTTATGTGAACAGACGCACTCTTTACTTGAGATTCTAATCTCAATCCGGAGAGTAAAAAATTCCGTAATTTATGGTTTTTAGACGCGTTTGTGTTAAAATGTTTAGTTTTATCTAAGAAAATGGTCGTTTTCTTTTAAATATTACTTCATTTTCACTTAAATAAGCATTTCGCCTAGTGTCTGAAACTTAGTATCAATACACATGCAGAAGGAAAAACAATATAGAAAATTTATGAGGAAAAATGCGTGTTTTCAAAAGCAGTATGTTATTTTCCATTATTATGCCCCTAATATAATATTCTGCTCCTAATGGGATTTTGCACCCCTAAACCCTATACAATTTTTATCAATAATTTTGCCTTTTTATCAGAAAATAGCATGAATAAAAATCAAAATTCCTCATTGTTTCTCTCTTGTCTGCAATAATGAAAGCTATCTAATTTTCACCATTTTGAAGAAATTTCATAAAAAGCTTTTAAAATTAAAATATAAAAGTGGAAATATTTAAAAAAAAACAGATAGTGTGATAACATCTACGAAGGAAGTGTTTTTAGTTTTAAAAAAATTATTAGTAAAATTGGTTCAGCAGAAAGATCAGGGCAGATAACTAAAAAACACACTTGTGTTTTAAATATATAGATTACATAAAATTAGGAAAAATTTAATTAAGCAAATTATTTTATTTTGATAAAATTATAGTAGAATAAAGAATAGCATTTTATTATTTGAGAGAATTTTGGAGAAAAACTTCAGGAACATATTATTTTAAACCACGAATTATTTGTTTCCTTGTCTAACTCGGCGAAGAAAATCCATCCAGGCTAGAATCATCAATTTCTGTAATATAAATTGCTATTATTTGCATGTCACCTCTCTTTTATAAAGACACTCTAATTTTTTGTAAATCATTGCGTTTTATCAGTGTGTGATTTCGATTACATTATTCTCAAAAGTAAAGCATTTCTGTGAAGAATTCTTCTCTCACCTGTGAAGAATTTCAAAGCAACTGGGCTGTGAAAATAATGCACTTCTACAAAACACAATTTAGGTTTAAGAATTAAAATACACGCTTTTTTATAAAATGACGTCATTTGCATCCGCTAAAGCAATCCACTTTTACAATATAGTCTGAAACTTCATCTATAGAAAAGTATGCATATGACGTCATTATCACGGAATAACAGACAATATTCTTGACATAGCCCATATTTTAATTTCAATTTTTTTTTTTTTATGAAAAAATGGCAGCAAGCTGATACAGTATTTCCTATTTTTGACTATTTTCCGTTTACTTTCAATAGAAATGGGATACTTTTGTTGCCACAATAAGAAAAGTAGTATTAAATCTACAAAAAAATTAATAACTCAAAAATAAATTGAGATACAGCTTTTGAACGAATTGCATTTAAAAGAGCATTTTTTTCCTTATACGACGGTGTAAAAATTTTAAATGTGCGATGTTTAGAAGTTTAAAAATTTGCAATTGAGAAAATTGCAAAACCAAAATTTTATTTCAAATTTCAAAGTGTTGCCATTCGGAAAATGACGTATGCGTTACGCACAGATATGTTTGTCCTTTATAATATAGATAGATAGAAGAAAGTTACTGGTACCAGACGATTCGCAATAAAGTCTACTTTTAAATGATGTATATAAAGTTTGCTTAGGGGCCATGTTCAAATCAAAATCAGACCTTTTCAGTGGCAAAATCCAATTTCGACAATATATTTTAAATCTTTGATTCAAACTATGCCTAGAAATGGAATTTCAAGACATTTGGATGATAAGTTTTTGAATTATAGTCATTTAAAATTTAGAGCTTCTAATGTTAAATTACGTTTTCATATTTTTTATTAATATCTCCTGAAATTATAATCCTAATGTGGTAATTTTTTCTGTGGTTATAATACTAAAAAACCCAAACATAAATATATTGATTTTGTAGTTTTAAAATCTTTAGAATATGAATTATGAAATTAATATTCGAAAACAATATGACTTGCAACCTAAATTTTTTTGCTGGATTTATATTTATTATGTCCTGCTTTATGCAAGTTCCTAATTTCAAATTTTTATTCCAAGAAGTTTTCGAATTATGATTAAAAAACTTTAAGGGGCCGTCCAAGATGAGCCGAAAAGCATAATTTGAAAAAAAAACATATTTTATAATTTTATTGACACATTATGGTTGACAACAGTCGAAACATATTAACCGAGTGAAATGGTACTATTGGCAAGATTATTATTACATTAGATACATTTAAGAAGTGTTATAATCATTTTGTAGCATTTCATCAATGAAGTACCGAACTTCAATTTGGATACAACACCTAAAATAGGCTGTTTTTAAATTCATTAATTTCTCGGAAACTAATCGTACGAATTTCATGAGAATTTAGATTTAGGCTAATTTAAGGGTGTATAATTTATTTATGTTGTCAAACGTGGGTATTTCTATTTAAAAAAACAAAAGTCTGGGTTCATTTTTATATGTAGATGGCCCCCTAAATAAATTTTATATGTATCATTAAAAAGTAGACTTTATTTTCAATCTTTTGGTACAGTCGTGGAAAAAAATAAAAAGTAAACACCCCCTACTAATTCATCAACAAATTATCGTAGAAGAAAGTTACTGGTACCGATCGATTGGAAATAAAGTCTACTTTTAAATGATGTATATAAAATTTACTTAGAGGGTCACCAACATATTAAAAATAATTCAAACTCCATTTTTTCTATAGCATTACCCAATTTTAACAAGATATTTCACATCTTCGGTTCAAACTATGCCTAGACACCAAATTTCAAGTCTTTTGAATTATAATATTCAAAATTTAGTGCTTCTAATGTTAAATTACATTTTCATATTTTTATTAATATCGTCTGAAATTATACTCCTAATGTGCTAATTTTTGTGTAGCAATAATACTAAAATACCCAAACATAACTAGTAAATCTGCAGATCAGGAGCCTCAACGTCAGCTCTACAATTCATTGTGTTTAGCATCCTTTGAGTAATATTAATCTTTCTACAAATAACGAAATTTAAAGTTTTGAAATTACATAAACATTTATAAAACGAAAAAATATTTCGAAGGTTTCTGACATTAGAAGCGTTAAATTAAACCCCTTGTTATGTAATGGTATTCTGAAAATCTCATGAGCTACTTATTCTGGTAATTTTTAGATAATAAAGTAGATTTCTTCAGGGGGGCACAGCCCCCCTGAACCCCTTCGTAGTGTAATTTAATTTACATTTGTAATTATCAATTAATTGTGTTAATGTCCTTTAGTAAATTCTACCAATAGACGGAAACGTACATGAATTCTTTTCTACAGCCCTGTATATTACGTGAAGATTTTTACGCGTCGTCTATAACATTTAAATTTAATGCAGACAAAAAACCCTCTTAAAACTGCTCATATCACATTTCCGGGGATTAGTATGCATAGTGTGCACCATATATCCAGTTTCTGAGGAGTCCTGTATATGGTTCTATTTAAATTCTGCAAACATTTGTTAGTATACTAAATGTATTTGGGCTGGGAAATACATAACTCAAAAAAAAAAAAAAAAAAAAAAAAAAACACTGAAGCAATTCGCGCTCATTTTCATTTATACTTACGAATTCATTTGTGTATCCCTGTACATGGTCTATACAATATTTAAGCACTACTTATTAAGCACAAATTTACTTAACGTTAAAACGCACACCATAATCGAAAATGCTCTTCAGCAATCATCCCTAATAGACCAGAACTGTATCCGAAATATTTTATGTGACCCTATAAATGAACGATAAATACGATACAAATCATATTCAAGCTTCTTGTAGTCAATCACAGTAATGTAATTTAATTTCATAATGTTTGAATTAGTGCAACACAATTAACACACTGACGACAGGCAATTTAATTAAATCTGGGTTTAAAAACAGTAGAAGCTCCTCCCTCTTCTGAAAGTGTCTCGGAATTTGGTTTCTGGGATATGTTTTTCATGTTTATGCAGCAGTAAATATCTTTCAATGTACGGATGTAATATATAATGTCTTACAATCTATAAAAAATATGGACAACACAATATAAATGTCTTTTCTGTAAGGTAGAAGTCACTCCCTTAGCCAATGATGTATTCTGAATAAAAACGAGAATTTTCGTTTCCCGTCGCTAATGTGTTAAAATAAGCTGTGAAGAGTTTTTTTCCCCCGTAGACCACATTTTAATCGACCACTTTTGTGTGACCCTGAAAAAAACATATGCTTTGCACCCCATATACTACAAAAATGTTTCAAAAATACATATCAATTTTATTATTTTGTAACAGAGTAACATCATTAAAAAACGCCACAAAAGGATTTTCTTCAAAGATTGTAATATTATGAATACTTTTGAGTTACCTGTACGCATGCTGTAAGTGCTACACATAACATATTTTATATTAACCAGGTTCTAGTGCACCTTAATAAAGTATATAAATTTCATTACGTTTAAAATTGTGTAACATTATTAAAATACACCGCAGACGATTTTTCCCAAAGACTATAATGTAACGGAATAGTTTTGAGTGCCCCTGTAATTAAGCTATGAATGCTACACTCTTCATTTTTAATACCAAACATACTTTGGCAAACCTCAATAACGTATATCAATTACATGTAATCCCGACTATATTTACGCGAGTTAGAGCACGTAGAGAAACACGGCAGGCGACAGATAGAAAAACTGAAGTCATAAATACTTTTCATCCATGTTGGAAAGTGTTAAAAAGGATTTACATGCCTTTAACTGTACTTTTTTTTCACTTATAGCATGGTTAAACATTAGTTTAAACATCCTAATCCATGCGATAGCAATAACATATTAAAAGCCCCCCAAAATAGGCATATCTGGAGATCTATAAATCTACTGGAAAATAATTCATTATCGTGCCCACTGTTAATTGCATAAATTGCATCGATTTGGCGCGATAAAATATTTTTTGTGATAGCCTTTTAATAGTACCTGCAACAAAATTAACGTAATTTACTAACTTCATTCATATTTGACGCAATGATAGGCTACTAATAACAGTCGCTAGGCAACGAAGAAAAGGAAAAAAAAAAGAAATATGTATCATGTAAAACAAGAAAATTAATTTAAAAATTCTTTATATTATTGGAATACATGTATAAATGTCCTCAAAACATTATACACGTAAATAAAAAAATCTTATAGATATATTGATAAAACTTCAATATAATAGGAATAATTTAAAACCTTTATTTGGAATTTTAGTATCCATAATTTGACATTTAAATCCATTAATCAAACGTGCCATTTTCTTTCAACAAATCGAAATTTGAAAATCGTCTGACTTGCCGTAGAAAAGCATTATAAAGAAAAATAAAATATTCCATATTTTCCGAACGAATGAACCAAATTTAACCAAAAACTATACAGCTACGTCCGGGTATCTCACAAATATGCCCAATTAATTTCAAGCTGATCGGGTGCTTTTTGCGGCAGTTATCGCGGAACAGACGGACAGACAGACAGACAGACAGACAGACATCCGGAAATCAAAACTTTTCGTGTCTCCACAGTAAGCCTTCACTGACGTTTCGGCAAATATGTTGAATTTGCAATTTTTATAATTTTATGATATGAATTGTGAATTATCAAAATAATATGCGAAGAAATTATGAATTGCAACCTACAATTTTTTTGATGGATTTAGATTTATTAAATCCTGATTTATGGAAATCCAAAATTTTACATTTTTCTTCCAAGTAGTTTTCAAATTATGCTTAAAAAACGGCAAAATGATGATTTAAGGGTCCGTCTGTGATAGAAGTGACTAGATATTTGAAATTTCTTATGCTATCCTGTAATCTAGCAATCGCTTAAGATGCCTTGATCAAGAAGAGAGCTCTCTCGGTCAACAATCGAGTACGGAACTTCAATTTGGATACAGTCCCTAAAATAAGCTCGTTTTCACGAATTGCATAAAAATTTGTTTTTAGACTAATTGAAGGGTGTAGAGTTCATTTATGCTGTCAAAATTCTGTACTGCTACTGAATAAAAGCAAAATTATGGTTCATTTTAATATGTAGATGCCCCCCTAAGCAAATTTTATATACATCATTTAAAAGGAGACTTTATTACTAATCGTGTGGTACCAGTAACTTTCTTCTACGATAATTTTTTGCAGAGTTAGTAAAGGGTGTTTGCTTTTATTTTTCACGCCTGTACCAGTAAATTTCTTCTACAATAATTTGTTGCTGAGTTATTAGGGGGAGGGGGGTAACTTTTTTTTCCACGACTGTACATATTGCATTTTCATTGTAATAATTTGTTTTTTATCAAAATTGTTACCGTCAACGCAAGTTCAGTTAAGATGAAACACCCTGTATTTGCATAGCTGCCAACTTGTACGGATTTTTCTTACCACTAAAATTTAATAGAAAATTTTGACTTTAAATAAGTCAAAATTTTGGGGAAATTGCTTGAATTTCGGTGATTCAATTAGCTAAAATTTTCTATTAAATTTTAGTGGTATGAAAAATCCGTACAAGTTGGCAGCTATGTATTTGTGACTAAATACGAGGTTTGAGATCCTATATTCTATGGTAATTTTTCATCCTTTTGATGCCCTCTATCATCCCTCTTAATTTGCCCGTCGAATTTCGGAACTCCCTGTATATTTATAACTTTCAAAATTGACTCAAACCTTTAAGGGGTCTCAGGACTCTTGGGGTAAGGTGCCCTATTATCGTCCCCCAGTCACTTTTAGGCCCTTGGAAGTTGTAATTTTCAGCGAAAATCTACCAATTTTGGATTTTACATAGACTAACTGCCCACGCACACACAAACATAGGCAAATATCATACAAAAAAAATTAACAATGCAAAAAATTGTTTTTTCAAAAGTATCTAAAAAATGCAAAAGAAAAAAAAATGGTCCCAATTTCGTCCCCCCAAAAAATCCAATACGCCGAGGCTTAACTTATAACTAAATCAAAATTTGTTTCCAAATGAGTAAGTAATTTAATTTACATTAAAGTAAGGCACAAAGCAATGTACTAATTATCAGTGGAAGAATAATATAACGAAACATTAGCATAGTTGCTAGCCTCCCGATTTTTTTTCATACCAATATTTTTATGCAGAAATACTTGCTTTATAGAATCGCAGTTTTAACGCAATTAAATAAAGAAAACATTTTTGTAAGATTTTACTGGTATCCAAAAAATCGCAAGATTGGCAACTATGCATTAGCCATCCAAACATGAGGAAAAATTTGAAAAAAATGTCATGGAAAAGCACTCCTAATTTCGTCCCCGGGACGAAAATAAGAACTGCAAGGGGGACGAAATTGGGACCAAGCTACTTCCCAATATTACGGATCTTCAGTTCCCATAAGATGAACTGAGCGATCTAAAACTCACTGTATGCTACTGACAACATCTTACCAATGTAAAATACATGCAATGAATAAGAAATAAATACTTACAGTACAGTAAATAACGTTCTACAAACGACATAATAAGAACTCAGGTCTTCTAAAAATAAAAAATTCGCCGTCTTTAATTTATGTACGCGTCTTGGCGAACGAAACTTTCAACACTGATCCCTTTTACCTTCCGTCCCCTATGCCTTGCGTCATAAGTGGCGCCACTTCGCAGAAGCGGAGAAGTTAAGGGGGACGAAATTAGGAGAGGGGGCGCAATATGGGCACTTTACCCTACTTTTTACTTGGCGGTGCAATTTAGCAACATGTCACATCTAATTTTTTTTTCCGAGTCTCTATAAAACATAGATGCATAAAATTTTTAATATAGACAACCTAATATTTCTTCTATTAAAAATATTTTTTTTAATATTCTATATTGAAATTTTATTTTATTTTTTTATGTTTAATTTTGACAAAAATTTAAAATTGTGTTTTGACTTGCATGCACTGCGCGCAACATTTTTCGCAAACTAATAAAGCAATTTGCATAAAACTTGGTAAATATCTTCATTTTAAGTTAAAGAATAACTTATACTTCAAATTTAGTATTATAATTGCATTCATTATTTAAATTTGGCAATTTTTCAATAAAATGATGATTTTTTTCAAAATTTTACAATTTAAATTTAAATTTCAATTAAAATAAATAAATAAATTGCTTACAAATGAACTATACGCTCAAGATACATTAGTTTTACATCATTATCAATATTTTGTTAGCTCTTGAATCAATAGTTTTGCTACAGTACATGCAAGTAAAAAAACAATTTAAATTTTTTTATCAAAATTGAACGTAAAAAAATAAAATTTCAGTATAGAATATTAAAAAAAAATATATATTTTAAATAGAAGAGATATAGGGTGTCTATATTAAAAATTGTATGCAGCTATGTTTTATTGAGACGGAGAAAAAAAAATGTGACACGTTGCTAAATTGCACCGCCAGGTAAAAAAGTAAGACTCCTGAGACCCCTTAAGTCAGACTCTCTGTTTTCGTAAGAGAGAGTCGATTTAACTCGCATAATTTTGAGTCTAGAGCAAGCACTATCTGATATAAAATGTAAGTTCATTTTTAAGGGAAGACTGGCACGCCACCCCCACTCACATTAATTTTACTCTAACATTTTATATTAATTTATTACATGTAACTAAATTTTACCCAAATCTTTATATGTACTTTAATTCATGTGTTTGATAAAACTGTGCAAGAACTTCACACAAGTTAGAGTGTCTAAGATTTTTAGCTCTCCGAAAAATTGTACTTTTCAGCTAAAAACCCCATTAGCTCCTAAAATACTCGAGCGATTTCCATAAAAAAAATTTTGGGTGGTAGAGTATAAATATAAGGATCATATGTGGCAGACAATTTTTAAAAAATTTAATAAGTTGCAGAAAAGAAAATTTCTGAAAAATGTAGAATTTCTGAGGAATTGTTCTAAAATGAAAAGTTTCATACGCAGAAAAAAACTGTCGGCCATATAGTCCAGCAAATAGGGGATTTTACCTGGCAAAATTAATGGTAGTTCTGGAAATCGACTAACTTTATGTTTTTTGGGTCGCTGAATCCGAATTTGTAACTTCCCACCAAAATTTCCCCCGGCAGCCCCCCCCCCCAAATTTTGGTAAAATGCCCCCTAAAAAGGTTTTTATTTAAAAAAATTAATTTTTTTATTGTTTTAGGAGAAAAGTATCTAGAAATTCAGAAAGTAGACAAAATTTGCAATAAATAAGTTACATGACATTATGACGTAGGATGAATGGGGATGGGGGATTTGCCTTGGAACATGCGCCGCGGTGCGGCGTGGACTAAGTTACGCAATTTCACTTAACCACTCACATCGTTTACATTCGCCCTCCCGTCTCCCCTCCGAACTTTCCCTATAAGGTTTACTTTGAGTTTTTTGGGTTGCTGAATCCGAATTTGAAGCTTCCCCCCAAAATCTCACCCCCGCAACACCCCCAAAATAGTTGTTTTTAAATTAAATTTTGTATTGTTTTAGGGGAAAAGTGTGTAGAAATTCAGAAAGTAGACAAGATTTGCAACAAACAGGATATATGACATTATCACGTAGGATAAACGAGGCGAGGGGGGGGTTTCAAAAAATCAATTTTTTGGGGGGGAGGGTTTCCGGGTGACATTTTGGTGGGAAGTTACAAATGCGGATTCAGAGACCCAAAAAACATATAGTAAGTCGAAATCCAGAACTAGTATTAATTTTGCCAGGTAAAATCCCCTACTGCCTAGACTTGCACGTAGCGCCGCAGTGCATGTTCAGAGGCAGCCATCCCCACCCCGTTCATCCTAAGTCATAATGTCATGTATCCTATTAGTTGCAAATTTTGTCTACTTTCTGAATTTTTACATACTTTACCCCTAAAATAATAAAAAAAATAATTTAAATACAACTATTTTTTGGGGGGGGGGGGGGAATTTTGGGAGGAAGTTAAAAATTCGGAATCAAAAATCCTAAAAACTTAAAGTAAACCTTATAGGGAAAGTTCGGAGGGGAGACGGGAGTGCGAATGTGAGTGGTTGAGTGAAATTGCGCAACTTTGTCCGCGCAGCACCGTGGCGCATGTTCCGAGATAGATCCCCCCTCCGCATTCATCCCACGTCATAATGTCATGTATCTTATTTGTTGCAAATTTTATCTACTTTCTGAATTTCTAGATATTTTTTCCTAAAGCAATAAAAAAAGTCATTTTTTTTAATAAAAACCTTTTTGGGGGGCATTTTACCAAAATTTTGGGGGGGGGGGGGGGTTGCCGGGGAAAATTTTGGTGGGAAGTTAAAAATTCGGATTCAGAAACCCAGAAAATATATAGTAAACCTTTTAACCAGAACTACCATGAATTTTGCTAGGTAGAGTCCCTATACGGCCTCTATTGCCTGGACTAATAAGTCTTGAGCATAATCTAGTGAATATGGATTCCAAATTTCATCAAAATCGGTCGGATAGTTTCCGAGGAAACGGGTCTTAAAGCTTGCGTATTTCCCATAGGATTGGACCCAGTCTTGTCTTCCCTTAACCCTTTAATGTTTTTTTTTTTTTTTTTTTTTTTTTTTTTGACACAATAAATTAAAAATCAGGACCCGGCACCATTTTTTTTTTTTTTTTTTTTTTACTAAAATATTTGGCTTTGTACGAAAAAGGCACGTCATTTAACAAACCAAAGATTATAGTTAAAATTAAGTGGTATCCAAAAGCTTTTAGTATCGAAGATAGCAAACACTTTTGCCCGAGAGGCACTCGGGCACGACAGTTAATGGGTTAAATGCATCTAAATTGTATTCTAATTCATAATATTTTTTCAAGCACAATTTCACAAGCTTGTCATACCAGCTTCTATAAAATTGGTAAAAAAAGGCGTTGCTTTCTGGACTTTTATAACATTTAGAAGGAAAGTTTTCTTTTAGATGCTACGTGAAAATCATTTCAAACATGGCGTAATATTCAACATTAAATGCTTTTCGCATGTAATAATAATTTAATTTCGATTTCCATTTATCAATAAAGGGTATCCGTAAAAGAATGTCCCAGTTATCATACAGCACGATAGTGCTGTATAGTAGTAGTAGAGCTCAGCCGCATCGTTAACGTTTTGAAACATGATGGAAAGACAACAATCCAATTACAATCCAAACCAGTAAACATTCAGTGATGAGTAATAGCTTGTTTGAAAGCTTTTAATTTAGTGATGTGCCTTTCGAAGGTAGGGTAAAAAAATATCCAATATTAAAGGAATGGCACACATTTAAACTTTACATAGCGTTCCATAATTTAATAATATAGAAATATCTCCTTTTTTAATTTTCTAATTCAATCGTTTCTTTCCTATTGCCACATCCTAAAAAGTGGCACAATAATTTAAAAAAAGTGATAACACGCATACAGGGCTCGTACGAGTACCGTTATTTTCAAGGCCCAATATCAGAATTTTTTTTATAGAAAAATAAATCTAGTTTAAACGCTCGAAATTTCGCCTTATTTCAGGAGAGATTTTCCATAAGAAAATACTGGTATCGAAGAATTTCTTACCCTGGAAATTCAAGCACCCGTACGAACCTTGGCATATTTCGTTTTTACGAGCCAATAAAAATCAGATTTTCTCGCTATATTTTTGCATTGGTTGGTTAGTTGGAGCGGTTGTTTGGTTAATTGAACTTGGTTGATTAAGTTCCTGAAAAGATCTGAAAAAGGTGTGAAATGATATAAAAACTGGTGGAACCAGAGAGAAAAGTAAAGCTCGATCTAAAAAAGTTACAGTAAACAATTGCCAAATAGTTTCAGTTTAAAAAAGTAAGTAGTGCATAGAAAAGTAATGGAACCAGATGATCTGTAAGGCTCATGAAATTACTCAAATTTTTGTTGATAGATGAAAAGGTAGACTGAGCTGTACTGGTGTTTTATATTCAAAATCATATTATCCACTAAATGAGTACTGGGTATAGTAAACAGAATGTGTAGTTATGTGCTAAAAAATTTCTGTCAGGCCCAGAATTGTGGACATGATTGCATTAAGTCAAGCTAAACTCCACAAAGCTAAAAGAATGTAAACCATGAAGTAATATTTTAAGTATAACATTAATAGAGTGAGGTTGTTGAGGAAATGTTGTTATTAACATTTGTGATATAACAAATCTAACGTAATAATTTTTATTTCATGTAATTACTATGAAAAGGGAACCTTATGTCAATGGACTTAAGCCAGACAAGTAGTTAGCATATGGTTCAATCGTACATGCTTAGGGCTTTGGGCTTATTTTGGGCTTTGATCTTCCAGGCTTATCAGTGACCCCTGGAATGGAATTTTGTCCATACTTCGTACTGAAGATCTCTTATGTTCTCGATACCTCTCATGTTCTCGCTCATTTCCAAATCAACCTCTATCCTATTCTTATGAACCCAAATTTTTAAACTCGTTATGAAGGATTGGAATTCAGAATGAGTTAAAAATGCCTTTACTTCCCTGATTGATTTTAAGGCACCAGTAAAGCTCAGTCCACATTGTCAGCTATCAACAAAAATTAGGATAATTTCGTGAGCTTTACAGATAATCTGGTTCCATTACTTTTCTACGCACTACTTACTTTTCTAAACTGAAACTATTTGGCAATTTTTTACTGTAACTTTTTTAGATCGAGCTTTACTTTTCTCTCCGGTTCCACCAGTTTTTTATATCATTTAATAAATTTCAGTGGTATCAACTGTAAGCGTGCTGGTTCAAGATCACAAATAAAGAGCAACTCAAACAGTTTTAGATAAGCACATGCGCGAGAGCTGCTTTGTTTGTAATTGACTCGCTAGCAGTGCCACATACGCAAAATGGCGACTCCTGAGCGTAAGGGGCTGTGCATATATAACGTTATAATTTAAGGGGGAGGGAGGGTACTTGATATCGTAAGATATCTCTAGGGGGAGGGGTTTGTCTTTTGATATCGTTATCATTTTTGATCCAACCGGTTTTTTTTTTGTTGTTGTTGTTGTTTTTTGTAACTTTGTCTTTACATTAAACTAGTCTATTTTCTATTTTTATGAAAGTGCAGGGATATTATTAAAATCATTAAAGGATTATAAAACTATTTAATTCCAAAATGTGGGGTACCCCAACGTCTGGCATTCCTATTCTTCCGTCATATGTATATGCATATATAGAAGGATAATACGCTGTTCCAGAAACCATATGTGAAGTACGTTTGAAATGACACTTGTGTTTACTAGTAAATAAAAGATAAAGAATGTTGTCCACTTGTTGATAAGAAGTTCTGTCTGTCCCCCTCCCCTCCTCCCGTGCGGAGACAAGTGCAAAAAGTTATTATTACTGTTAATGCATTATGTAACAAAAATATCTTATTAAATACTTTTAAATAGTAACTAATTCTTTTAATTGTTATTAGATATAAAGTTATTTCACATATAATAGTAATATTTTATTGACTTCTCTTAAATTAATAAAGTATGTGAAAAATAAATGTAACCATATTTATATATATCACTCCAAACAAAAGACAAAAAATCAAAAACATTTTTATACTGATAACGATATCATTACGGGGGGGGGGCGGTTCGAGGGATAACGTATGGTATCGTAAGAGGGGAGGGGGGTCCAGAATTACCAAAAAGTTGATAATGTTATATATTTACAGCCCTTAAAGCATTATTGCTGATCTTCAGATTTAAAAGCCGTTAGAGCCATGCGATTTTTTTCTTTTTGGGCTTTATAAAAGATTGTATCTACATTCTGCCGGTACCTAATGATTTGCCAGAGTTGAGACACAGAATTGAAGAGGCTATTGCATACATTACTCCTGACGTTAACCGAAGTATGGGAAGAATTCAACTTTTGGTTGGATGTGTGCCGTATAGCTAAAAGTGCACCTATTAAACATCTGTAAGAAAACCTAGGTTGGTTTACCTTCGATTTGATGTATGATTTGTTGTAAATAGTGTAAATTAAACTGTTATACCATTGAAACTGAGACATTCTTTCATAGACATCCTGTATATATTTCAATTAAAAATGCAGTGTTTGAAAACTTTATAAAAAAGTGGTTTTAAATATGACGTTTTAAATATATTTTTTTAAATGTGATATTTTAAATATATCGTTCAAATGTGACTTTTTTAATAGGGGAAGGTGGCCTAAAATGATCCTAGCGGGCAAAATGATCCACGTAGGTTTTCTTCTAGACAGGTCTGCAGGGTAACACATCTATCTGCAGGGTAACACATAAACTAGATGTGCCAAGTGAAGAAGAATCAATGGCGGTATTCAAGCGATCGCAGTATTACGCGTCTGAAAAGAATTCTTTGAAAAAGTGATTTTTATAACATCTGTTATAAGATAAGCACTAATTTTCATATTTATTTAGATATACAGTCTTTCATGTATAGAAATATGACTTGGTTTACTTAATAGAGTATGTTTTTAGATGTGAATTACACTTGCTAATTTTGTTATGTTTCTCGGCGTCATCCAGTTATATGACCTAATGTGAACGGCCATGTTGCCGGGTAATATGGTTCATTATGTGGATCGTTTTACTACCATTTCATTAACTGAAGAAAATCCGGTACCGCGTCCTAGCCATCATGGGAGCCAAATGTGTGGCTGCCCCAAATCTTTCCCTTTGAGTCTATGTGTTATCCTACGATCATAATTTTCAAATATTCCATTTTATTGTATATTCAGAATTACTTGTGACACTTTTTTATTTTAAAATTTACATAAAATAAATTATGTATGCTATTTGATTGCAAAACTTATTTTATTTCATTATGTATTGTCATAATTACTGTTATATCCTTTAATTTGCCGATAAAAAATAATGTACAATGATTTTTCAATGGAACATCTTTTTGCCCTTGGATGAAGGTAAAATGATCCTTTGGACACTCTTTCAAAAATCCATTTTTTTCATTACTCAATTTGGGTTTAAAATATTATTAAAATATATTTATAATGCAAAATATAGTGTAAAACATATTAGCATAGGGCTAAAGTTTCATTTAAACAGTTATGTTATTTTGAACAAGTTTTTTTTTTTTAAGGGGATCATTTTAGGCCACCTTCCCCTATATCTCTTCAAATATGGCATAATTTCCACAATGTAATGCTTTTCGCTAATAATAGCTTAATTATTTTAAAGAGCGAATTAAAAAATACACAAGCAATGGTAATGCAAATAAATGTCCTTCTTGAGTAGCATACAATTAAAACATAAGTTAGACCACAGTGGAAATACACCCTTTTGACCATTGTATTACTTTTTTAACAGAGTTCTGGAAGGGGTGATGATGGGAGCCCTGATGGTCGGACAAGCCATAGCTTTCACCCCAGACTACGAAAAAGCAAGAGTGGCCGCTGTCCGAATATTCCGGTTGCTGGAGCTTCGACCCACCATCGATGCCTTCTCTATTCAGGGTATGGTGAAGGTAAAATAAACTTTGCTGTTATTTGTTTTTATGCACGTTTAATTAAAAATATGTGTGGTATTAAGTATTAGTGTGACTTCAAAAATCCGGCAACTTCAAAAATCCGGCATCAAAACCATCTTTTCCCTTCCTTTTTCTTTTACACTTTCAAGTTATGGATGAAGAAAAATAGCAATTATTTTGTATTAAAAATTTCAAAATCGAAAGTAAAAATGCAAAAAAAATAATATTTGACTTTTTTTTTTATTTGTCAGAGGTGATTATTTTCTTAAAACATTTTTCTAGGAGCTGCACCGTTGCTTAGTAACGGAAACAACTTTGGTGAATGCATGGCACAATATAGGGCCAGAACGAATTTTCGGCAACTGCGACCTCAGTGATGTGAAAGAATTTTCAGGCTTTCACATTTCCCGTGAATAGGCCGCAATTTATGAGCTGATTGATCACGCAAAATCTGAAAATGCATTAAGTCTAAAAAAAAAGATATAGATGATTAGCTAAGCATTAACGAAAATGCATCAACAACGATCAATTTGACGGACAGAGAGACCGCAGATGCTATGCTAAATAGAACCACCGATAACGCTATTAGCACCTCAGAAGACCAAGATGAACGACCGGCAGAAGAAAAGTTGTCACTAGAAAAATGCGTAAATTTGACCGGAGAATTAATGTATGCTTTAGAGAAACAATAATTTATTTCCGAAATACACAAATCTCATTTGTATAAAATACAAAAAAAAGAACTTGTTAAAGATTGGCCAAAAAAATTGTGGCAAACAAAGTTGACATCGATGTTTCCGAAATTACAAGAGAAGAAATAATTTCATTCTTTACTTGATTTTTTTCTGTAGCATAGAAAATATCAATTAAAGTAAGTTTTTTTTATATTTAATTTTCTCTTTTTTTACATAATTATCACTTAATACTAAATTCAATTTTGGCTAAAGGCACCATCAAGAATATAGTACTACTTTTGATATTCCTTCAAAAATCAAAAATAGTCTCGGTCCCGATGATGCCGGATTATTGAAGTTATACTGCTAACATAAATTTTAATAAAATGGTACAAAAAACATAAAAAATGACAGTAGTGACTTTATATAGTACAGAATTAAATTGAAAAAAAAATTATTCTTTTATAGAAAAAAATAATAATAAAAATTGCAATTACCACTTCTTTTAGATTAAAACATACATCATAAACAAACAGATGAAATTACACAGTAAATTTATTTTTTTAGAAATACGTTTACATTGTATACATAGATCTTAAATCTCCCCCACCATCACACACTATAACCTAAAACAAACTCATTTTTACTTAATTGGATGTCTGACGAAAATCAACATGAGCATCAGAGATGGAAAAAGTTGAAAATCATGGAACTCAAACGGAATATTTTACAGATGGTCGAAGTCAATAAGTTTAGATGGTATGGGCATGTTCGCAGATTAACACGTTCACGCCGGCGCCTATATTCATGTTTTTCGCTGTGAGGCGGCTCTTGAATTCATATTTTGCTTCATCTGGCGGCGCGGTACTTTCGCTTATTCAGACACTGTATGTAATGACACGCCCACCTCATATTTATTACATTGAACTCAAATATAACAAGCAGAGTTGATTGTGAATATCTGAAAATTCGTAAGGGGTAAGCAAATTAATTAGAGACATGATTTTATTGACTGCATATGTACGAATTTAATATAAAATGTCTTAAAATCTAAAGAAATATGGACGATATCATATAAATGCATTTTCTGTAAGGTAGAAGCCACGCCCTTAGTTAATGATATCTTTTGAATGAAAACGAGAATTCTCGTTCCCCGTCGTGAATGTATAAGATTTATAATATTGAATTGTTTTTACTACTGAATTTTCGAATATTCAAGTGTGACCCACCTGTAGTGAACACCGTCTATGGCATAGTCGAGTGTGACCCACCTGTAGTACACGCCTTCTATGGAACAGTGGAGTGTGACCCACCGGTGATGCACGCCGCCCGATGCGGCAGTCAAGCGTGACCCATCGGTGATGCACGCCGACCGATGCGGCAGTCAAGCGTGACCCACCGGTGATGCACGCCGGCGTGAATCTGTTAAACAGGAGCGTCTACCCAAAGTTTTTATGGACTGGCTCCCGACAGCAAGACGAAGGAGGGTCAGACCAAGGATAAATTGTAGGAATACGATTGAAAAGCCATGGAAATAATACAAAATGCTGAAAGATGGAATTGCCGTGGACAAAAAGAATTGGAAAAAAAAAACCCTTAACTATATTTGTTTGGTCTAGGAAATACACTGTTTAGTAGGAATTCCTAAGGAATTACTAATCGTAGAAAGATGAAAGAGATTTCTTCTTGTAAAGACGTAATTGTACTTAAAATACTACAGAAGTCGAAAACTCTTTGAGAATTCTATTTTGGAATAAAACAGAAACTAGTTTTATAACAAGGATCCCCTTATAACACGTTGTAAAGTGATAAAGACGTTTGAATGAGATTTAGCCAAAGGCTGCATCACAACACGAACGTGTTCACAAGCAGCAAACGCACGGGCTATTTGAGAAGTAAGCGGTGAATATCGGTCAGAGAAAATGACAGCGAAAAATAACAAAAGTGTAAATTTTCCTTAAAATACATGAATGGATAAAGATTAACCTCTTTTTTAAAACTTAAATTTAAAATTAAAATTCAAAATTTTAAAATTAAAAGTCCCAGTTATTATTTTTTAACTTTAATTCTGATGATTGAAGCTGTTTTGCCCCTCGTAACTTTCTTTTCCAGCATTACATTTCTTACTTTCAAACTTTATTTTCGGACGATCCTTAAGAATAAAATTGCTAGTCTAAGTGCAGGCTTTTGTGGTTAAGACTTCGTACTTGATAGATCCTGGGAATTTTGCGGGTCTTGACCACGTGTTAGTCAAGAGCTCATTTACCAATATAATTAAAATTTCCTCCTTTTTTGACAGGTCTGTCCTCTGCAAGAACCAATGTGAATTATCTCCTTTTTATACTCGGAAGCGGACTTTTCTCGAGGTTTTTTACCACCATGCATTACTAAGAAAATTTGTGCCGCTCGACTGGCCGTTTTGGGGCATTTGTGAAACATCTCTCTATCCAGTTGTGCCTGATTTTAAAAAAAGAGACCAGTAGTGAAAAGGCAAAAAAATCAGGTCCTAACATCCATCTTGTATTTTCTGAGTGCACCGCAACTACGAACATTTCTAATCCAATCTAGATCTACGAACCGCCAGCGATAAAGAACGAGCAAACAGTCCAGACGTTACAGCGGGAACTTTATAGCGGGTCCCGTAACAGTCTACATATATTTAGATGCCCCTAAAAATAGAAATGCATAGAAGCATATAGCCTATGCTGTAAAGATCCGATGATTAGGATTTTTACAGCAGCCGACTTCCCTTTAAATATATTAGAGTTCCAATCTTTAAATTCATGTTCTCATAGAGTTTTTTAACATTTTGTTACCTTTAAAAAGCTTAAACTTCAACAAATAAGTAATTGAGATACATTTTTTACATAATCGGAAAGGCATGTACAATAGAATTATGGATGATTTTGAAATTGAATCGATAATTTTTTTTTTTTAAGTAATTATGAAGAAATTCACATTTTTCACTCACAGAGTAGATAAGAGCTTTTTATTCATAAACTAAAAGTTTGTTAAAACTAAAGGTTTATTTAAAAATCAATCTTAATCTTTTCACGCTCTTGGTCACATAGGTGGACGTTTAGTTTTTTATAATTAGAATTATTGCCAATAATAAAAAGTACAAAAATTTTATAATAACTTATTCACTATAGAATCCCTTAACAAGATAAGTAAAAATTTTATGGTTTGGTTGCACCGATGCACAGTTAGAGATATAAAAAAAAAGCGTGAAGTACTTTTTTGACAGTCCGTGTTCTTGGATTATTTGAACAAATCGTTAAAACAGTGGAACCCCGATTTAACGACATTCACGGGACAGCTCAAAAACGCTGTTAAAAGCGGGAAAACGTTAAATAGGGGTTGTAAGAAAAACACTATGTATGTTATTTAAAACACCGTCGAAATGATAAAATTAAGTTTAAATTAATTAAATGAAACTTAAAATAGAAAATAAAGCATTTGTATGTAACTAACACATTTTGTTACTTTAATAAGAAATCAAAACTTACATTACTTTGCCGTAAAAAAATCTGATATTTCGGTTTGAATGTTTGTTTTAGATTGCAAAACGCACAACGAAGTCTCAAGCATTAAAACTGCATCCTTTCTCTTGAGTTTATATCCTTGAAAAAACAAAAGTCTCCATTTTAACAAAATAGCTTCAGCTTCATTGAAAGATGGCATTGATTCAACAACTGCATAGTCTTTTTCATTATAGCTTTCATCCGAAGACGGTTCCATCAATTCCTCAACCGACAATGCAAGTCAGTGTTTCGGTGTCACATTCTGTATATTCAATGAAATCCCTATCAAGTCCCGCTGTATCAACCTCAGTGGAATCGTTATTCCGTATGTGATCAAAAGCAGACGGTTCCGATGAGATCGGGGTCGGAAATCCATCTTCCTTGAAGCTGTGGGAGATGCAGTCTCTTGTAACTTTTATCCATGCCGACGATATCAAATGTAGGGCTTCTAATACGTTTGTGTTGGTCACTGGAGTCACAAGATTCCAGCTGAAACAATGCCTTTCGTACAAGTTGTTGTCTGTAAGCCACTTTGAAGGAACGAATTATCCCTAAGTCACAGGGTTGTAAGATACTGGTAATATTTTGTTGAAAAAAATCTAGGCGTACATGTTACATTCCTGCGAGCTGTGCATTGATCTACAAACAAAATTATTTCATTGTTCTCCGATTGCATTTTCTTATCCAGTTGCCGCAAATAACCTTGGAAAATAACTTCCGTCATCCAGGTTTTACTATTGGCTTCGTAGCTTTTGGAAAAATTTTAATGATTTTAAAAACACGAGGTTTTTTAGCACGACCAATAACAAGCGGAGTTAGTTTTTCTCTACCCATCAGCATTACAAGGCAGTAAAACAGTTAGACTTTCTTTTGACATTGTTTCTTCGTTACATGATTCTCCTTTTAATGCGTACGTCTTATCTGGCAGCTGATTGAAATATAAGCCTGTCTCATCAGCATTAAATATATTCTGCGGAGTATAATTTTCTACCAGAGGTGGTGTTGCATCCCTTTTCCAGTCATCAACCGTGCCTTAATCGGGTATTCATCACCCACTGATCTGTATGCCAAGTTGTGTCTCTTTTTGAATCTGTCGATTCACCATTTTATGCGGAAAATCGCGTTACGTCATATCTAAGAGAAATTTCCATAGCTTTCTCTCTTAATACTGTTCCATTAATAGGAATATTTTCAGAGCGTGCTTGGTGGAGCCATTCAATTAAGATTTTTTCCAACTCAGCATATGGAGTACATTTTAAGGTTTTAATCTTTTTTGCAACATTTCCTAGTGTATCTGATTTTGTTGGCATTTTGCTGACTTAAAATTTTTTAAGTGTAGACGTTGCAAGTCCAGAGTATTTCGCCAATTCTGCTTTAGACCCTTTTGATTTCGTTGATTACAGGAAATATCGATTCGAAGGAGAGCAGAAATATAGATTAAAAAAAAAGTGCGAAATTCGTCAAAAACGATCAATTATTCTTTGAGAAAGTGTTCATTTTCATTTAAGAAAATGATGTTAAATGCGGGAAAGACATAAGAATGAGGTTTTAAAAGCGGGATTTTCTTTACAATGTTGTTATGGGAAATTGGTGGGACCAAGTTGAAACGACGTTAAAAACGAGAAAGAGTTTTATGCGGGAAGCGTTAAATCGGGGTTCCACTGTATTAGATAAAAATAACATCAGATATATTAAATATATTAAGTTTTAATAATTTGTAGAAATGTAAGAAAGAAATTTACAGTTAGATTTTATTTTATTAGAAATAATTTCACTCATAAATTACCATTAACGCTCAGCGGCCGCAAATGTGGATTTAATTATTATTTTTTTTGTGTGTGTGTGTGTGTGTGTGTATGAATTTATATTGTTTTTCCCTTTTTTTTATGAATTAGTATTAATAAAAAATTAATAAATCGTAAAAAAAGTCATTGTTTTTCGCATCATAAAAAATCGTCCCTAAAGAGGTTAAAAAAGTTTTAAAGGTTCAGTGAATATATAAAAGAAATGTGTTAAGATATTAAAAATTGAAAAATATTAAATACTTTTAAATTTTTTTAATTTTTTAAGAAAAAGTAATTTTTTTTTCATAATCTGGCCATAATATTATATTTTTCGCCGTGAAAATTATTTTATTTATTTATTTTTATAATATGAAAAGAAGATACAATAAAGGGATAAGCGAAAAGGGATTTCAAAGAGTACGGAGTTCCCTCAAAAGAGTACATTATCTTTAAAATTACAAAAACATTTTACGACTGTAGACAGTGATGGAATAGTGTAGCAGCAGAGAATCAATTGACACCGCAAAATTTTATTAGCATTCTTCATCTAACTTCAGGACCGAATTCCTGAGATTTTTGAAGGCGAAGAAAACTATAAAAATTTAGTGGTGACAAATCAACTCAACTGCTGCGTCACTGTTCCATCACTGACTGTAGATCAAAATGACATAACTTCCACTCTTTACTCTAGCCGTAGGGATATGCTTAA
Source organism: Maratus speciosus (assembly GCA_963932465.1). Taxonomy (NCBI): domain Eukaryota; kingdom Metazoa; phylum Arthropoda; class Arachnida; order Araneae; family Salticidae; genus Maratus; species Maratus speciosus. Next base: position 125,617,149 of record OZ010798.1, on the reverse strand, counting down.
AGCCTGACCTCTCGCTGTGTAACTTTTTTATCAAAATGTGTTCAAAAACTGCGTACATTACATTTGAATCAGGCTAAATCAGAGCTGTCACCGAATACTATTTTTATATTCTCGCATCACTATTTTAATAAGATCAATTTTGCAGCATAGTTCTCTTGTAGATGTTGTTAAGATCTATATCCAATTTTTTTTTCTATTTAAAAAGTGGTTCGAGTTGAATAAAAAATAGTCTTCAGTGTAAAAAATGAATCCCCGAGGAAGTCTCGAGTTGCGCAAATTTTACTACTTTTACGTTGCCCGAGGAAATCTCGGATTGCACAGCAAGAGGGTTAACACTAGAATGTCCGGAAATTTCATCCAACCTTAATGAAAACATATTAACACCAGAATTGTTATTTAAAACTTATTTATTTAACTGTTTTTTCTCTAGATACAATTTAACTGATTTTACAAAAAAATTCTGGTTCGAATCGACATTTTATCATTCGATCGGTGTCAAATTCACATCAGCTGGACGTTCTAGTGTTAACCCGCCACTGCCCATAATTTAACTCATATATATATTTTTTCAAATTCATAGGTATTGCATTCACTAAAAAAAAGAGTCATAAAAAAAACAAATTTTATCAAAAAGTACATGTTATCAAGTAAGTGACAAACAAACTGCATCACAACAACAAAAATCAATACAGCATTCGAAATCCTACGATTATCAATTCAATATTCAGCAATTCTAGCATTCACTCAAAAAACAAGTTGGAAATTACACGTCAAACGTGAAAAATGAGTTGCGCTCGTACTGTAACTAGTTTTATCAATACTTTTTGTACCGCATATTGTACTGGATGTATATTTTAGTGCACTTCATAAGTGTATATCAATTTCATTCTGTTCGAATGGTTGTAACATCATTAAATTGCGTTCTTAGTATTTTGTAGAATTAGGAAATGTACAAATATGATGTTCTTGCAATAGAAATATAGAACTATTTCTGCATTGAAAAATCCCCCCCCCCCATACCCACACACAACGCCAAGAAAGCTGAAAAGATGACTTTGGGAGAAAATACCAACAGCGAAGGGCATTCTAGAAATACAACTTGTTAAAACCATGAAAAATGACACTATCAACTACAAACCATACACCAAAATGATTCATACAAAGAATTTGATTTTGATTAAGTAAATAATGATACAGGAGAAGTTGCAAGTGATATTATTGATAATGAAGACATTCTGTTAAATAGCAGAAACTGAGAGGTTGCTATGTGGTTATAGTGATAATTAATTTTAGAATTTTTTACATTCTTTTATGTTATATCAAAATTAACCCATCATTAAAAGTTGTTCTGTATAGAAAATAATTTTTTTAAACATATTCTAATTATTTTGTTTAGCATTTAAACTGAATTTTTGCTAAAATTACATTAAGGACAAAATGTCACAAGAGTAACACTTAGCATTTTGCAAAATCAAATGTAACTAATTCATGTGTTATCAGATCAGTTCAATGATTAATGCTTTTTAAAAAGATATAATTACTCTGCTATATTCTGTAAATTTTATTTCTACAGTCTCATATAATTCACATAATTTCTGCGTCAAGCACAATTTTTGAAAATTGCATTTTTTTTTTTTTTTTTTTTGTGGTCACAAGAGTAACAAAATTTTCATTTATTATCTAGGCAAGTAAAATCCTTTTTGTTACAAATTGTATATGGTTTATGAAAGTAGAGTACATGTATTTTTAAGTAGTTGCATCAAATTTATCCTAAATATGTTTTGTAATAAAAGAATTGGAAATATATATGGAAATTTGCTCTGATGTTCACAAGAGTAACAGTGGACGTTCCCTTAATTAATGTTTGAAACTTTTCGAAACTTATTTTCAAATGCAGTATTTTAAAAGTTTTTCTTTCTTTACAGCCTTCTATAGAGGGATCTGTTGATTTTTCAGCTGTCCAGTTCAGTTATCCCACTCGTCCTCAGGTAAGGATCCTCAGAGGTCTGGATGCTGTCATCAAACCGGGTCAGACTGTTGCGCTGGTGGGTTCGAGCGGATGTGGTAAGAGCACCTGTATCCAGCTTCTAGAAAGATTCTACGACCCGATCAAAGGAAAAGTGGTAAGGTCTTCATTTATACACTTTTATTTCTTAAGGGGTCTCAGGACTCTTAACCCTCTCGATCAAAATGGGTTAAAAATTGGGCTAAATCAGGGCTGTCACTGGAGACTATTTTTATATTCTCGCACCATTATTTTAAGAAGATCAATTTTGCAGTATATTTCTCTTGTAGATGTTGTTAAAGTCTATATGGAATTTTTTGTATTTAAAAAGTGGTACGAGTTGAATTAAAAAATAGTCGCCAGGTGAAAAAATTAATCCTCGAGGAAATTTCGGGTTGCTCAAATTTTGCTACTTTTACGTTGCCCGAGGAAATCTCGGATTCTTCAGCAAGAGGGTTAAAGCGTGAAAATTTTCGAAATTTTAATTTTTTTAGACGTTAAACACCTATCTTTTCTGAACATTTGGATATACAGACGAACCTCTATTTAACGAAGTCGCTAAATCCCAGGAAAAAGTTCGTTATATGGAAAATTCGTTAAATAGAGATTCACCTTTTAAAATACTTTAAACTACATAAAACAAATTTTAAATTCATAAACACTAAATATTTTTACTAAAAGTAATTAATCACATTTTTTAAAGAAATTATATCGATTTGTTTTATTTATTTTACCCATTGATATCCATCATCAATTCATTTTTTCTATGTCTTTAAATCTTTGAATCTGCAAGGAAAACAAAACATTGTTCGGGAATACACTGTATTTTCTGTTTAAAGTAAATAGTTTTAAATTAAAATTAACGAATTTTAATGACATTATCGTATTTATTATTATTATAACAAATAATTTTAACCATACATTAACATATGCGTCCTTAAATTTAATTTCTGAAAAACTCTGTTAATTTTGCCTGTTTTTTATTTAAAAGAGTTTTCTCTCATAATACGTCTCGCATCTTTGCAATGCACCAAAACCCCCTTCATGCGTATATTCTTCTAACTATGATTCGCGTCGGATTGTTTCAAATGATTTTAGCATTTCATCATACGAAGTTTTGTCAATTCCTGCATAATGACCATTTCCATCACCATCATATTCGTCTTCATCACAATTCATTGCTGTATTGTTTTTATTTTTCACACTGTCGAAAATATCCAATTCGGATAGTGTTTCTGAGGTCTCAATTTCAGAATTAAATGAAATACAATCATCAATCAGCACATCATGGTTAATTTCTTCTTTTTTTCTCACTGTATCCACATTTTTTTAAGTTACTCTAAGGGATTATCGTCTTTGTCCTCCGTACTTACCGAATTCTCACTGCTAACAAAAAAGGTGCCTGGTAAAACAAGTTCAAGGCCATTGAACATCATAAAATGTGTTTAAAGAAAGAATAAGTTTGAAATGTCCAGAAATATTTTGAGAAATGGGGAGAAAAAAAAATTGTTGATCACAAGAAAAAGTTCGTTAAATAGAGAATGCACTTCGCTATTTGGAGGTTATTTTACAAAGTAATTCGCAAAATATTCTTGGTTTCAAGGAAAAGTTCGCAAAATAGAGAAATTCGCAAAATAGAGGTTCGACTGTAATTGTTTGATTAAAATTCCCATTAGAACAGAAGTTATGGCTTTTAGAATTATACCCGCTCAGTAGCTGAAGCGACGTTTCCAAAACTTTGAAGCCATTTTTCTCCAAATGACGTTTTTGTGCATAACTCGCAAGATATCTAAAAAACTTCTGAATATTTTTTCATGAAATTTTCAAAATATATGTTTCATGTTAGTCTGTATAAACTGAACTTAAAATTTCCTTTTTATTATTCAAAAAAATATTTTTTTAGTTGATTGTACTGTTGAAATTTTCCAAATTTTGTATTAGCTAAATACCACTTTGTATTAAAAATATAGCAAGTTGGAAATTGCTCGTCAAACGTGGCAAATGAGGTGCGTTCGTACTATAACTAGTTTTATAAATATTTTTTGCACCCCATGTACTAAATGTATATTTTTTTGCACCCCATATTGTACTGAATGTATATTTTTTTGCACTTCATAAGTACATGGTCTGTAACATCATTAAAATGCACTTGCAATAATGTTTTCCCATTGGCCGTCATGTAACGGAAAGCTTTTGACTGTCCCTGAATTTAACTATACATCCGATTTTCATAAAATTTGAAATGGCTCGACAACATTTTGCAACAATTATATATTTAATATTTCAGATCATTCGGAAGACTGTAACATCATTAAAATGCACTTGCAATAATTTTTTCCCATTGGCCGTCATGTAACGGAAAACTTTTGACTGTCCCTGTAATTAAACTATACATCCGATTTTCATAAAATTTGAAATGGCTCAACAAAATTTCGCAAGAATTATATATTCAAAATTTAAGACCATTCGGTTGGGTAGTTTTTGCTCGGTTATATGCGGACAGACGGACTGAACGACGATTATAGGTGCTTCGTATTTATATAATTACGAACGCACCTAAAAAGGCTTTAAACACAAATGTATTTAAGTTCAGTGTAATTATTACAATGTGAAGTATAAGTAGGCACGAAAATTCTCATTCTAGTAACAATATTTATTTTGTAATCCTGCGCGTAAGCTGTTATACCAGTTATCTGCTCGCCAGTTGTCTGATAGTTTGGAGCCTCCTATAAATGCTAATTCTACTTCTTGCATTTTTTTAAATACATGAAATGAAAGGGCACACATACCTTTCATCACGATAATAATTGTGTTTTAAACTTACATAAATTTTAAGATATTAAATGTGCAAAATAGTCTTTTTTTCCAAATTAAGAGTCCTGAGACCCCTTAAGTTTATTCATACATTTAAAGATGGAATTCCGTAACTTATTTTTCAACCACTTCCAGATATGTTAGAGTTCTAGAAAATGTGTACAGTCGTGGAAAAAAGAAGTAAACACCCCTTACTAACTCTGCAATAAATTATTGTAGAAGAAAGTTACTGGTTCCAAACTATTGGAAATAAAACCTACTTTTAAATGATGTATATAAAATACGCTTAGTGGGTCATCTATACATCAAAACGAACCCAAACTTTATTTTTTCAATAGAAATAAGCAAGTTTGACTCCATAAATAAATTATACGCAATTCAATTAGCCTCAATACAAATTTTCATGAAATTCGTAGGATTAGTTTCAGAGAAATTAATTATTTTAAAATTATCCTATTTTAGGGGTTGTATCCACATTGAAGTTCGGTACTCGATTGTTGAAATGCTACAGCATGACTATGTCACTTCTATTAATGTATTATTTCTTGCCAATATCGCCATTTCACTCGCTTAATATGTTTCGACTATTGCCAGCACAAATGTTTTAATACAATGAGTAATATATATACAGTACAACTTCTATTAAAGGCCACCCCTATTCAAGGGCCACCTCTATTAAGGGCCAATATTTTTAGAAACGAAAAATTGTCCCATAGACATAATGTTAAATTTACTCCTATTAGGGGCCGCACCTACCCCTCATAAAGGCCATTTTTTTCACATGTGCCTTAAATCCTAAACAGGTGTATTGGATTCCTGAACCAAAAGATAAGAGTTCAGCAAGCAATTGCACTTGCAACTAAGAAGGCATGGGTAGATGGGGAGGATTTAGTAACACAATGGAGGACCACAAACTTTTCTACAAGTGAGACAAACGAGTGTTCATCACACTTTGTTTGACCTGTAGGGGCCGGATTGGAGGGGAAACTTGACCCTTTGTTGTGGGCACACAAATGATAAGAAGTTATCTAGAGAAACTGATTCCACATTTACTAAAACTGTGAATGCATTTGAAGCACAATTCTTACACTAGAAATTTTATGCTGGTTTATGTAAAATTTAAAATTATGGCACCTAAATCAAGCTAAAGAGTACATTTGGATTTCAATGACAAAATCAAAGTTCTTAGTTGTAGTGATCGATCAAGGAACATCTGCAAGAAAATTGGCTTCACAGTTTAATTGCAGCAAGACTCAAATAAACTATATTGTTAAAAACAAAGAGAACTTACTGAAAGAGTATGCAGATTTTAAAAATCGCGATATGAAAAGTAAGAGAAATCAAAAATTTGGTCACCCCTATTCAAGGGCCACCCCTCATAAGGGCCAATTTTCAATGGAACGGCAGGTGTCCCTTACAGAGAGATTTTACTGTATATATATATATACATATATTTTTCAAATTATGCTTTTCTGCGTATCCTAAACGACCCCTTAAACCATCATTTTGAGGTTTTTTAATCATAATTAGAAAAATTCGTGGAGAAAAAATTTGAAATTAAGAATTCGAAAAAATTGAAAGTTACAATTTATGTTTTTTTTTCAAATATTTATTTCAAAATTCATATTATAAAAAAAATTTAAATTACAAACTCAATGTATTTATGTTTATGATATTTATTATTATAACCACACAAAAAATTATCACATTAAGATTATAATTTCGGGATCTGTTAATAAAAATATGAAAATGTACTTTAACTCAGAAGCTCTAAATTTTGAATGTTTATAATTTCATAACTTATCATCCAAATGACTTGAAATTTCGCTTCTAGGCATAGTTTGTACCTAAGATTTAAAATATATTGTCAAAATCGGGTGTTGCCATTGAAAAGAACAAAGTTTGGCCTGGTCTTGATTTGTAGATGGCCCCCTAAGCAAATTTTATATACATCTTTTTAAAGTAGACTTTATTTCCAATCGTTTGGTACCAGTTACTTTCTTCTATTACAGTTAGTTGCAGAGTTAGTAGTGCTTGTTTACTTTTTTCCCACGACTGTGCATTTATACGTTAGCAAGGAGAAACAATAGTATCATATTTTCAGAACTTAATTAACAACAAGTAATATAAAAATTTTGTTTTGAAAGTCAATTCCTACTTAGGTCATCAAAGAAAAATTTAATGTAATCCCTTAAGCTAATATTAGTTTTTGTTGTATTCAAATATCTCAATTTGTTGATTTTGTATAAGCAAGTAGGTTTACAATGGAACTCTATGGGAATTTGGCGAAATATTAGAGATATCGCCAAGTTGGCGTCACTTTTGGCGATTCATTTTGGCCGCCCAATTTGGCGATATATCGCCAAGTTGGCGACAAACTTGGCGGTATTTGGCGACAGAACAGGGTCCCCCCTATGGTAACCCCTTATTGAAAATACTTTCATTGATCTTCAATAACCAATTGCCTCCATTTTGTTTCCCATGCAAAACTAAAATCAATTAATCAAAATTTAATTAATTAATTAATATTTGAAAAAACTGTATTAACATCCATTGTCATCGAGTACAAGTTTAAAAAAATTTATTTCAACTTGATAGGATGAATAATGAGTATTTTATTAACGATTGAAAATTTGAACAAGATATATAAATATATAAATAAATATATATATAAATAAATATAGGGAGAGTGTGAACTAATAGTAGGAATTGAATTAATTGATTAATATTAATTAAATTTTGATTATACGTTGATGAAACAATTTAGAAGTCGTATATAGATACTTTTAAATAGTGCTTTTTCTGTTCTGTTGCCAGATTTCGAAAAGAAATGGACCAAAAATTTAAATATTTTAATAAACTTACTAGTTTGCGCTTTCTATCATAAACATAAGCAGAGTGAAGTTTCCATAATCGGATCCCAAGGCAAAATTCACGTATTGTAACAGAAAGGCTTTGTAAAAACATGAATTTCAGCCATGAAATTAGGCATGATTTTTAAGGTAAACATTAAATACTTATAAAAGTCCGTTTTTTTTAACACTTTCCATCAAAGTTTAAAAGTGTTTATGCATTCGGTTTGTCTGTCCGTCTGGCCACGCTCTAACTCCAGTAAATAGACTCGGATTTTCATGCAATTGATAAACCTTATTTAGGGTCACCAAAGCATGTTTAGTCTTGCATATGAAGTGTGTAGCATTAATAGTTCATTTACAGGGGCCCTCAAAAGAATTCCATTACATTATGGTATAGGGGGGAAATCATTTGCAGACTATTTTAATGTTATTACGCTATTTCAAATGTATTGAAACTGATATAAACTACTGAATTTCCCTACGATCACGTTAGAACAGGGCATTACATAGCATTTTTTATTCATTCACAGGGACACACAAAAGAAATCGGTTACAATACTGTCTTTGGGTAATAACAGCTGGAGTTTACGTTTTAAAATTCGGTATGCGCTTTTAAATGTAACTAATTTTTTGCATGTTGCTCGTTATATATAAATTCTATAGCTCATATACAGGGCTGCACAAAAGTATTCACGTACCATTCTCCTTACTAGAGAAAATTGCTGAAGGGAAATGTTCAACTGAAGTATATGTATTTCTGAGGTGAACTAAATTTTGGCATGCATGTAGTTAATAGATACGAATCTATACATCCTATACGTATACAGGGCTGCTGAAAAAATTTATATAATTTTCCGATTGTAGATGGTAAAAGCTGAAATTGGGTTTTGAAATGTGTTATCCGTTTCTATAGGGTTGAATTGTACGTAATATTTTATTTTTTTTAAAACGGTGCAGTTTTGTAACATTATTCTTAATGTGTTGGAAAGTGTTTCATAATCTATACTAGATGCATGAATTTTTCCTTCTTGTTTTAAATTATTTTTACTTTTATTTTAAATTAGCTTTCCGTGTTTTCTAGTTGAATTGAAATCGAAAAAGTCATTTAGTAGGTAAAATATTTCGTCAAATGTGCAATTACGCTATTGTAACAAAACTCATGGAATAATATTGTACGTGTAAAATCTAACAATGAAATTTTTAACAATGAAAGAGAGTCCAGTAATGGAAAAAGAGAAGCTATATATGAACGGGAAATCCTATAAACTGTTGTATCCACAATTCGAAATTTGCGATGAATTTTTAGCTTTTTTAGGTACTTTCGTAATTATATAATTACAATGCACCTATAGTCGTCGTTTGGTCCGTCCGTCTGTTTGTCCGTTTGTCCGCATATTATAGTGCAAAAACTACCCAACCGAATGGTTTGAAATTCAATATGTAGAATTATTGCAGAACTTTTTCGAGTCATTTCAAATTTTATGAAAATAGAATCAAAATGTAAAAAAGGTATTAGTAAAAGTTTTGTTCATTCTATTAAATTCTATCATGTGTAATTAATTCAAGGATATACCATGATTAGTAACGATTCTAGGTTGCCGTGATGATCACGTCCTATTTAAGATGGAATACTGTTATTTCCGTATTGCTGAATTTAATGTATATAATCGTAGTAAATTTTGTATTCATGCATTTTTGCGTAAGAGTGCAACAGCTATTGCATCAAGATCTGAATATTTATAAAACTAGTTATAGTACGAACGCATCTCATCTGCCACGTTTGACGTACAATTTATGACTTGTTGAGTGTTACGTCGACTATTTTCAGTCACCAAATACTTATTTGGAAATTTCCAGCAACGGATGCTCTACGATGGAAACTTCCAGGATTTTCTGTAACAGGAAATGCATCATCAGTTCACATTTGGTCGATAATCGAAAGCAGAGACTATATAAATAATTAAAATGTGAAAACATTACACCTAATTAATATAAATTAAAGAATAAAATTACTTAGAATACAGACACTTTTAATTAAAATAGGCATATATAAAACACTAAACAACAGCTTTCTGAATGAAAACTTTCGGATGAAAACCTTCATCCCGCTTCAGTACAATTTAAGAAAAATCACTAAAGATGACAAACACTAAGTTACCCATGTGAAACATACATTAAAACATACATTGCAGTTAATTATAAGGTTAGAATTTTTATAAAAATAATAGAGTACTGGGATGGAACATGTTCGGCTTTAATTATTGTATTGTAAGAGTCTCAAGACTCTTCAAATTGGAAAAAATGAAAAAAAAAAGACCATTTTCAATATTTAATATCTTATAATGTAGATGATTTTAAAACACAATTTTTCTTGGGATGAAAGATGTATGTTCATTCAATTCATGTATTTAAAAAATTGTAATATGCAGAATTAGCATTTATAGGGGAGTCCAAACTGTCAGACATTTGACAAGGAGAAAATCGGTATAGCAGCTTTAGCGCAGGATTACAAACTAAACATTGCAACTGGAATGAAAATTTTGGTGCCTACTTATACTTCAGATTATAATAATTACTCTGATCCTAAATAAATTTGTATTTAAAGCATTTTTATATTTTCAATACAAAGTTGTATTTAGCTAATATAAAATTTGGAAATTTTTAACAGTATAATCACCTAGAAAAAAAAAATGTTTTGAACAATAAAAAGGAAATTTTAGGTTCAGTTTATACAGACTAACATGAAACATATGTTTTGAAAATTCCATGAAAAAATATTCAGAAGTTTTTGAGATATCGTGAGTGTTATGCCCAGAAACGTTATTTGCAGAAAAAGGACTTCAAAGTTTCGGAAACGCCGCTTCAGCTATTGAGCAGATATAATTCTAAAAATCCTAACTTCTGTTCAAATGGAAATTTCAAAGAAACAATTTTATCAAAATGTTTAGAAAAGATAGGGGTTTAACATCTAAGAAAATTAAAATTTCGATTTCGAAAATTTTGAAGCTTTAAGAGTCCCGAGTGCCCTTAACAGCTGATTTCATATGCCAAGATCTAAGGCAAATTCGGCTTCTATAAACATTATTGTTCCGCTCAATATTCGTAGTTCTCGTAAAGTCAAGTGAATGGTCTGTTTTAATTTTATGTGAAACAAATTTCGATTTAGAGTTCTTAGATTTAACTGTATGTTTATGATTCTTGTTACTAGGGTGCGACCAGTCTCGCCAGTGTGTATGATATTTGTGTATAAAGCTGTTTCAAAACTATATGTTAAAATTGCTAAGGCAGGTAGAGGGAACCTAAATAAGCAGATTTCGTAAAGGAATGTGCGTGCGGAAATGTGGCTTTGAGACTGTAGAAGGAATATTCGAGTTCGGCGAGTGAAAGCGCTTCACTGACTTCAATGGTTAAGACAAGGACATGTATGGAAATGTAGATATGGACAGAAATTGTGGAAAATGGATTTTCACTGAATTATGTGGCGTTTTTTAGTTCCTTATTTGGATATCTCTTTTCATTTTGGGAAAAACTGAAAATTCTTAATAATATCCTGTTAGCGTTAGAAAGTGTTTCATAATCTATGTGCGATGCATGATTTTTCGTTTTCGTTATTTTTTTATTTCGTTGTATTTTCTTGTAATAATGTATTACATGTTATAATGATCTTGTAATAATGAATGCCATGCATGTGTGTTTTTTCGCTTATCTGCAGATGGTTGATTGTGACGACATCAGAGACCTTAATTTGTCCAGCCATCGTTCTCATCTGGCGCTAGTATCTCAAGAACCTGTGCTTTTTGGTCGCAGCATTGCCGAGAACATCGCCTATGGTGACAATTCCCGCCAACCGGACATGAATGAAATCATAGAAGCTTCAAGACAAGCTAATATCCATGGATTTGTATCTTCACTTCCCCAGGTAACAAAATAAACATTTGCTTTTGGAATCTCTTATTCTTCAAACACATTCAATAGTGATGTTTTACGTAGATGAAATATGTTGTATGCTTTGTATTTTGACGGGGAAAATAGAATTCAGTTTCAACTACAAACTGTTGCCTGCGGTGCAATTTATAATGAGTTTTATGTCGGAACAAAAGTAAAAATAAGAATTTCGAAATTTTAACATTTTGGCATCACGATCACAGATTTAAAAATATAAAATAACAAGTAATTAAACAAATAAAAGGAATTGAAAATTAAATTATTTTTAATTTAAAAATACATTTCAAATCATTAAGTCTTTTAAAGAATCCTTTTTTCATATATTATCTACCTATACCATATGTTGAAAAGTTGCAAGGTTTTAAGCTGCCAAAAATTGGAAAAATAATTGTAGTTATTTAACCATATTTTTGTTCTTTCTGGGAGGTTTTTCTGAAAGATGATGCCACGCACATGCATCTCTCGAAGATAACTTATAAATATTCAAGTACGTACTGAAAGGAATTATAGGGAGCATGAAATCCTTAACCTAAACCAAGTATATTTTAGATAAAGAAATAAAAGGTTAAGTGCGAGTATTACTCGTATACAGACGGTTCCGTAGAATAAATATGTGAATTAGTAATTGTATTATTAAAAAAAACGGTTGCTAAAAAAATACCTAGACTTTGTAAAAAAACTATACAGCATAGGGTTGGGTAAAGTGTAAATGGATATACCATGAATGTACAAAGAGATATGGAACCTAAATAATATCAAATATAGGTATTTTTTATAACGCATTTTTTAATGTTATCGTAATTTGGTTATAACCTCTTCAGACCCCGGGGTTTATTATTATATTTTGTTTAACTTCAGTTATGAATTTATATTAACAAACCGATAACTAAGAAAGATTGAAAAGCGAAAAAAAATAAAATGTATTTTTTGTACATAAAATTCGATGATACATGGGGACCCAATAAGTACATTTTTTGACAGTTTGTTAGGACTTTTTATTTTACTTTTTTTTTTTTTTTTTTTTTTTTTTTTTTTTTTTTGCATTGCATTGAAAAAACAATGCAAAATGTGAAATAATTATACATTTAATAATTTTTTATTTCTAAAGGACTCTACAAATGGTATTTTAACGTACTGAAAAATTGCTTACATTTTCGTTTTTGTAAATTTCGTGCATTTTTTCTGCAAGCCATTTTGAAATAACACGTATCTCGCTAAAAAAGTACTATAAGATAGAATTTGCTGTTTTATTTAGTTCTGCCATCTGTAAGGGTCCATACACACCAATTTTCTTTTTGTTAAATATTATTTATATACGTGAAAAAAAATTGCAAAGATGTGCATCCTATAGGATACATCAGGTCTGAGGAGGATAATGAACTTAATTCGGTACTGAAAATAAAAGCAGTGCATATTTGAACTTCATTTGGCATCTCATAAAAATAAATTCAGGGTAATAAAAACTTATTTTCTTACAGTGTAGTTAAAACAAAACTTTTGTTCAAAGTTTAAATTTAACATTGTGCTAAGTGGGCTTCGAAAAGAGGTCGAAAAGTTGCAACGCCGCCTTGGTCCGTGCCGCGTTTTTCCAGATAGACTTTTAATTAACTTTTAAAGACACGAGAGGCGTATTGAGAGATCCACTCAATGCAAACTACTCGCGACTCCCGTAGTATTTATGTGATTCATTCTAATTAAATTAGTCTGTTTTAACAATTTATTGCTTTTATACTGCTACTGGTCATTGTATTACACATATGTATCATTAAAAGTTGTTTACTAGGCTTTAAAAGCCGATTGTATATAGAGTACGCCGCCCCTGTCCTTATGTATGTCCAAACCGTCCATATCTTTAAGGGTTAATATCTCGGCTAATTACTGATGATTTTTTTCGGAAATCATTATCAATAATGTTTTTATACTTCTGCTACGATAGATAACTCCAGCGCTGCTCAACACTTTTGCTGAATGCGCGTAAATCAAAATTTGTGTGTAGCGGAAAAATGCGATTTTCTCAAAAACTATGTGACCTAGGGTAATCGCTATAATTTTCCTGCAAGGTTTAAATTAACGTCTACTACCTCTAATTTTTTCATAATTTTAGTTTCAGTAGATTCGGAAATAGATAGAGGGGGAACATATTTTTGCGCTACATTTTCAACAATATCTTTGAAAATATAATACCTAAAATTGAAAGAAATGCGTTTCTGAGTTCAACGTTACGAAAGCTTTCACACGATACCCCACACAATATACAAAGAGAATATTTTTTTTCAAGTAACTTAATTAGCCCCTCTACATTTTTACTAAATGTATTTGTAAATATTTAATAATCTGAAAATATGTGGGTCAATAGTCTTTATTACTTCCCCCCAATTTGAACTTTCCACGTTTAATAGTTTTCGCGTAAAATGGCTGTGACAGACACAGGAGTGATCTTTTAATGGTTCTGTTTTTACTTTTTAAGTATGGAACCCTAATAAAAGAAATTTCAAGAGATTGCTGTATAATCAACGGCTTGTTTACAATTAGGCTAAAACTATCATGTTATTAAGATTTCCTATTTTATTTATTTATTTATTTATTCACAAGTTAGCATATTTTAGGTATAGTTATTTGGCACTGCAGAATGTTTTGGCCACAACCTTTTATCTTTATCTGCATTCAATTTAATGTATGTTTTTTTTCCGATACAGGGCTTTTATAAATAAGAGTAGTGACAATCGCAAAAGCACATACCCAAATTGAAAGTTTTTGCCTTAAATATGGCAACTTACATTCCAGCATTTGACAATACTCGCCTGCATAAATTCTACTGGACTAGAAAAAAAAAGCCAATAAACATTAACTTTATGATAACGGTAGGCTCGTCAGTTTTTAGCCAAAATCTTCACCAATCAAACCGTTGACACTCTTTTGCTTAAAAAGGTACCCTAGTTGCCAGCATTGCTCACGCTTAAAACACAACAGGCAATCATGTATTAAAATTTTGACGTATTACTGTTAAATATTGGCTATATATTGGCCATATATTGGCTATTTTAAGCTGAAAACCATTCCCGTTGAGCTAGAATTGTAAAAAACTTCTTTCAAATCCATTCGGTAGTTGTTGAGAATAATGCAGACATACATACATAACAGATGTATACCGATAGCAGAAGATATTTTTTATAAAGTCGCTTAAGGCGGAGATCACCTTAAAACTTTTTAAAATGTCAAGAAGAATTTGGTCTATTATTAAAGAATAACATGTTACCCAACTTTTAAAAAATGACGATATTCCAATTCGAAACAGTTTTATGATAAAATATGTGGAACAATGCCTATCAAAATCAAGATAAATTTGATCTTTTAAGTCATTTTTCTCAAAATATATATTTTTCAAATTGCGCGCATCCTATTTCCAGAACTAGGTAACATAGAAGCTTAATATTTTTTATTATATTGTATTTTATATATTTTTATAAGCTCTATCTATTTTTAAATAACTACCTGTAATATATATTTATTTATTTTTTAATTTTTATTCAAATTTTATCAAAAATTTTGTATTTTACTGTTTAATTGCTTTACAATATAGTTTCAGATTAAGTTAAATAATGCTATAAAAAGTGATAAAATATCTTTATTAAGATCGACGATCGTTTCATCGCACAAACGGTGATATTTTCAAAATCATTCATAATAGAAAATATTTTCACATAATTTAAAAACAATAACATAGTAAACAATATCACGAGACATAATGCATAATGAAAAATATTGCAAACATAAAATAAAAATAAAAATCATATTAGCTATTTGCAAGCATGGATACATTTCACATAATTAAAAAACAACATGATGAATTATGTGGAATTTATCCACGCTCGCAAATAGCTATTTTAATTTTAATTTTTATTTCATGTTTGCAATGTTTTTCATTATGCATCATGTCTCGTGACATTGTTTACTATGTTATTGTTTTTAAATTATGTGAAAATATTTTCTATTATGAATGATTTTGAAAATGTCGCCGTTTGTGCGATTAAACGATCGACCACCATGTATGTCAAATCATCTTTTTAAAAATCTTTAATTAGTACGTCTTAATTAAACTAAATTCTAATTATTTTTTATTTAAAGTATTTAACCCTTTATGTACTGATATACAAATTCATGAAAATTTTGTCTTCTAAAGCATTTTTCGTGAATTGTTTAAATTACATTAGAAGATTTACATAATCATTTAATAAATTTCAGAAAGATTTTAGAAGGATTAATTAAATTTGAATTTATAGGGATTTTGTGCAATATTTATAACCCCACCCAAATCTTTTATTTTAAATATTTTTCTTAGTATTTTGTAGAAGTAGGAAATGTACAAATATAATGTTCTTATAATAGAAATATTTTCGAATTGAAAATCCCCAACGCCAAAAAAGTTGAAAAGATGCAAAGGCAAAAGAAATCCTCCTTTTTTCTTTTTTTTTTTTTTGGTAACCTTATAATGCTTTTTGAACAAGATAAAGTAATGTATCTATAACTCATTATTACAACTAATCGATGTATTAAATGAATTTTATAACAAGTTATTTTAATGGTACTTATAAGTACCGTCAGTAGATAAAGGGTTAAAGGAATACGTCAACAAAGATCTGTACAATTTACTATAAAAAAAAAATGTTTCATTTAAAGAAATATTTATAGCTCCAAAATTTTATCAATATTATGTTAAAATCAAGCAATATCGAGCTGCTGAAGCTGATCTCCCTTTTAAAGAAATCACAAAATACTGTATAAATGCAGCACTAATATTGAAAAATGTGCTTTGTGACTCCCTCTAAAGCCCTTATGTAATCCCTCAAAAATTTGAGAGGACTTTAATCCAGGCAATAGGGAATTTTACCGAGCAAAATTAATGGTAGTACTGAAAATCGGCTTTCTAGATGTTTTTTGGGTCGCTGAATCCGAATTTGTAACTTCCCACCAAAATTTCCCCCGGCAACCTCCCCAAATTTTGGTAAAAAGCCCCCCCAAAAAGGTTTTTATTAAATAAAAAAAAAATTTTATTGTTTTAGAGGAAACGTATCTAGAAATTCAGAAAGTAGACAAAATTTCCAACAAATTAGATATATGACATTATGACTTAGGATGAAGGGGAAGGGGGGATCTGCCTCGGAACATGCGTGCGGTGCTGCGTAAACTAAGTTGCGCAATTCCACTTAACCACTCACACGTTTACATTCGCCCTCCCATCTCCCCTCCGAACTTTCTCTATAAGGTTTACTTTAAGATTTTTGGGTCGCTGAATCTGAATTTTTAAAACTTTCCCCCAAAAATTCCCCCCCCCCCAAAAAAAAATAGTTGTTTTTAACTTAAAATTCTTATTGTTTTAGGGGAAAAGCATTACGAAATTCAGAAACTAGACAAAATTTGCAACAAATAGGATATATGACATTATGAATTAGGATGAACGGGGAGGGTGAGGGCTGCCTCGGAACATGCACTGCGGCACTACATGCACTAAATGATGGAGTCTAGGCAATAGGGGATTTTATCTGGCAAAATTAATGGTAGTACTGGAAATCGGTTTTCTAGATGTTTTTTGGGTCGCTGAATCTGAATTTGTAACTTCCCACCAAAATTTCACCCGGCAACCCCCCAAAAAATTGATTTTTTGAAAAAATTTGGTTTTTGAGAAAAGCGCGCAGGGAATGTTCCGAGGCAGCCCCCTCTCTCCCCGTTTATCCTACATCATAATGTCATCTATCCTATTTGTTGCAAATTTTGTATAGTTTTTTAATTTTGTAATGCTTTTCCCCTAAAACAATAAGAAATTTATGTTAAAAACAACTATTTGGGGGGGGGGGAATTTTGGGGGTAAGTTAAAAATTTGGACGACCCAAAAAACTTTCAGCGACCCAAAAAACTTAAAGTAAACCTTATAGAGAAAGTTCGGAGGGAAGATGGGAGGGCTAATGTAAACGTGTGAGTGGTTAAGTGGAATTGCGCAACTTAGTCCACGCAGCACTGCGGCGCATGTTCCGAGGCAGATTCCCCCCTTCCCCTTCATCCTAAGTCATAATGTAATATATCTAATTTGTTGCAAATTTTATCTACTTTCTGAATTTCTAGCTACTTTTCCGCTAAAATAATAAAAAATTGGAATTTTTTAATAAAAACCTTTTTTGGGGGGCTTTTACTAAAATTTTGGGAGGTTGCCGGGGGAAATTTTGGTGGGAAGTTATAAATTCGGATTCAACGACCCAAAAAACATCTAGAAAGCCGATTTCCAGTACTACCATTAATTTTGCTAGGTAGAGTCCCTATACGGTCTCTATTGCCTGGACTACTTTCCTTTTCCGATATACAAATCACCTCCAAAGAAAGCTCTCAAATACTCTCTAAAATAGCTTGGCAGACAATAAATTTTCAAAGCAAAAATATTACAACAACTTTTGACCTTTTCTTTCAGGGATATGACACTCCTGTGGGTGATCGAGGCGCTCAGCTCAGCGGTGGTCAGAAGCAGAGAATAGCCATAGCAAGAGCTCTCATCAGAAATCCAAGAATCCTGCTACTGGACGAAGCTACGTCTGCGCTGGACGCAGAGAGTGAGAAAGTAAGCTTTATTTCACCGTTTCTTATTAGCTAGGTCAGCACTATTTTATTAAAACACGCATAGTAACAAACTAATATTCGTTGTATTTTTAAGATTGTGGTCCAATATTGCATTCATCGTAAATACTTCCAATGATGTACTAATATTGGCTAAATTTCGGCTATTTCAAAAGTCCGGAGAAAAAGGAAAACGCGATTAAAAGAGATCTAACTTTCATATTCACCATCTACCTCAGCTGCCGTTTAACCCCTTAATTCTCACACCCGTGACTTTCACGGGCAGTGTAGGCTATTTTATTTTTTATTCAGATTGTTTAATTCCCACCAGTTTTTTTTTCTTTCTTTTTAATAGTGTAATTGGCTTTATTCTCGCATCAACTAGGTTTAGGAATAGGAGAGATTATTGAAAGTTTCCAGGGTTTTGGAAAGTATTTGAATTTTAAGATAGCGTTAGTGAGGTTAGTAATGTAAATAATGCAATTAGGGGGGAGGGGAGGGTTCTAAGAGCAGAGTTAGTAATTTTATCGTATCCTGGGGTCTTACGTTTTTTGAGTTTTTTGATAATATTGTGTATTACAATGGGTTGAATAGTAGGGGGGGGGGGGGGGATCATCAGGGCGTATGGCCAGAAAGTTACGAACAGTTTCACTGACATGATTAACGTGAGTTTGACTTGCAAGGGTCGGGCTTGATTAAATAAGTTGATTAAATAAGGTAAATATTTCTACTTCAAAAAAGTGGTGGCAATCTGAATTTAAAAAAAGGAGCCTACACTTATCGGGCGCGATGCTTAAGGGGTTAAGCCCGAAAACTTCGATCGAACGCTCAAAGGAAATTCACATGATTGCCATGATCATGTCGTATCATGTTAATTGTGAATATCATTTATACGTTCGGCCGGAATTTTTACACTTACCTAGCAGCTGATGTAGATGGTGAACACGAGCATTGGAGACATGAGATTTGTAGATTAATATTCACCGTGATACGGAATTTTATGAGGCATGAAAAAAAATAGTTATTAGAGCAAAATCTCGACACAGGAGTTGCTACAAAGAAAACGTTGAAAAGTTATAACTTTGACACTATAGACATTTTTAGCTGCAAGTGCTCAATATGTCCTCCACCTCATTCCAGTATGAGTAGTATCGCGGTTATATACCTGATACAGCAAAAATTGCTGTTAAACGGTATTTAGTATGGATAATTCGCAATACTACAAACCACTCTGCTTATAAATCAGTTCAGAATACATGTATAAATGTAGGTAAAGAAAACAATCAAAAATTGCTAAAATAAATATTATTTTAATTCTTTTTTTATGAAACCTTTAAATCTTAACTCATTAAAGCCGGTTGGCAAGAAAACTTACCATGTAAGGCGAACAGAACTTTTAAATTTGAATACAAGTATTTTAGTTTAAACATTTTCACATTATCTAATCTCAAATTTTGAACGATTAAATAAGTCAAAATTACAATGTGGAAATAACTGGTGTCGAAGAATTAAAAGAAGTGTAAAGATGCTCGTCCTTAATGGGTTAAACACGTTTACTTTTGCTTCTTGAGCTTGGCGAGAACACACGTTCATTGTAATACATTTTAAAAATAAACTTTCTCGATGATATATTGTGTTAAATTTAGTAAACTCATACTCTACAATACGGTTTCTCTCTCAGTAGTTAGTAGAATGTTATTTAACATAATAAAATGCATCGATACTATAAAAAAGAACTCGATTTAATTCACACATAAATATAACGACCGCTCTAAGCAGAGAAATAAACAAACACTGATCTTTCTACAGCGTTCAAACGATGAATAATAAATTCTTTTGCTGCCAAACTACACAATTAAAAACAAAAATAAACATGGATAAAATTACATAAATTATAATTGCGTGAAGTCTCGTCCTTGAACAGTATGGGGCTGATAATGCTATGCAGGAGGATGACACCATCACTTAACATTCCACGGCGTTTTCGTTGAATGACGTCACGTAACCTTGACAAAGTGGCACAAACGAGATCCCTTTTCTAAACGTCTTGTCATTTCAATCGCTCTGCCGCGTCTCTGAACTTATACTACCTACCCGCACAAATCGCTGTAAGACAACTAAGTTCATTTGTCTCAATTCTGGGAAAAAATATTCACTCCACAACAATTACTTTTCAAATGCTGCTGCTTAACCATTTTTGTGGATCCATACTCAAATATTTAAATGCTAAGTCATTTCTTTTTCCATTTGCAGGTAGTGCAAGAAGCTTTAGACGTGGCCCGAAGTGGCAGAACGTGTTTGGTCATAGCGCATCGCTTGACCACCATTGTAAATGCCGATCTCATACTAGTTTTGCATCGAGGAAAAATAGTTGAAAAAGGAACTCATCAAGAGCTTATCAACAGAAAAGGAATTTACTACGGACTGCATAACACACAGGCACAGAACAGTAAATCATAAGGCTATTTTTAAATGAAACAAACATTTGTGCCAAAGACCTGCTTGGTAGTTACTGAAGGACTGCCAGCTTTAAAAAATACATAAAGGAAAATTCCGATGTTTTGAGTTGAAAAAACGAAGAGCTTATTTGAATTTGTATATATTGTACGTATATTATATTGTATAAATATAAGTACATAATAAAACGTATAATTTTATTTAAACAATTGTGTGATACAGCTTGTTAATTTACAATTCGTGAGACACAAGTGTTTTACTGAGAGACCTTTAAATATAAACGAAATATAAAGCCGAATGGTTTCTGCTGTAAAAATGTAAGTTGCCGCTATTTTTCTCCCTCGTTCTTCATTTTGCATTTAAAAAGCACTTGCTTTTGTTAACTTATAGTATAGTACCTTTGACCTATACTACAGATATTGGCCTTTTCTAAATTAAAAAGTTGAAGTCCTAGAGAAAATTTTTAAAAGAAAAAAATTAGTTTAGGCAATCACGAAATTTCTGCCATTTAATAAAGAAAATGATATTATAGGTATTTTCTGGTATGAATGCGAAATTTTGGAATTAAAAAAGGCCAAACTGGCAACCCTGCTTCACCACTGGTATTTTAAAGTAATTATCTTCGCCTGGTTTAACGGCAGAATCATCTGCGATTAAAAAATGCGAAATAAACTGTAAGAAATTCGTGGTATTCGGAGCATTTGGAGCCCCGATTTTCGCGCAACACCTGGCAACACTAGTTGCAACCTCGAAGAGACACTGCGCAAGATCATAAAATTCAAGATGAAGATAATCAAATTAAAGCAAAAATGTGGGTTTTTTTACAACATTAATTGCCAAAAATACGATAATTAACAGGATAAATTTTATTTAAAATAGCGAAGAAATATTTTTATCACTTACCTAAAAACTTAAAAACTTATGTTTGCTGTTAGGATTAAAAGGGGAAGGAGAGAGGTTTAATTGCTCATTAATTCAATTTAAAAATGCAGTTTTAAGTATTTAAAACTGGGGTAGGGTTTTTTTTCCAAATTAAATGTTTTAAATGGGTTTATGTTTTGAATTATCAATTTATGTAGCTTATGAAGTGTAAACTTTTTTATTCTTTTGTGTTGTAAAGACACAACACGTTCTTTTTGGTTGGCCATGGAGATGTTTTGAATGTTATATAGTTACAATTTATGGAAGAAAAAAACACGTTTGAATGTTATTTATTTACACTTTAAGAGAAAAAAAACTGATTACTTTCCATCAAAGCTTAATATATCCCATTAAAAACATTTATTAAATGTTTATAATTAAAAACAAAATTTGTTTTGTATTTAAAAATAAGTGTATGCACATTCCTTTTCTCTTTGACTATAGAGATATTTGAATGTTCTTTGATTTTAAAGAAGGAAAAATGATTACATGCTGTCAAAGCTCAATATGTTTTTAAATTATCCATGCTTGAAGCAAAATAATTAACTTTGGTTTCAAAGCGCACGCCTGACAAAGAATTTTTATCCCCTGTAAAGCTTGTTATGAAATTTAAATAAGTCGAATTTATATAAAAGTTGTAATTTTTTTTAAATGTTTTATCAGAATAGTTGATAGTTTGAATGTATCTGCGATAAAATTTATTTTAACCCCTTGAGGGGCGGTGGGATATATTATATCCCAGTATAATTAAAATTTGCACCAGAAAAGTTTAATTAAGTTTTACCTTTATAACTTTAGTGGAAAACAGTTAACGAATTGCTTTCCCTTATTTTGAAGTAAAATTCTTCTAAATTTCCGGTGAGAATTCAGCATTTCACAAACGCAATTGCTTGCCCCTCAAAGGATTAAAGCCATCTAAATTTCGAATTGTAAAGCATTTAATAGATTTGAGGAAAATGAAATATTTGCTTAACCCCTAATTCTGGCTACAGTGATATTCACGAGCTGAGCCTTTTATTCAGATTCTTTGATTCCCACCAGTTTTATAAAATAGTGTATTGGCCTTATTATGGTATCATTTTACCTGTCATTAAATAAAGTGAATATTTCTTTTTCAAAAAAGGGTGACAATAAGCAATTTTAAATTTTAAAACGTAATTTAATGCGACCGTTAAGGGGTTAATACATTGTATGCGGGACGCGTAAAAATACGTTTTTGTGGGTTGGGGACAGAAATTATTACTGGTACCGGAAATTTTGTACGTGCGAAAAAAGAAGGTGTAATCCAAGCACGCGCGCTTCTTATTGGTTGTGAGCAGGTTTTAATTTATAGTGGCATTTGTGAACGTAAATTTAGTGCTCATTTTCAAAAAATTGCCCGCGTACAATGTGTTAAGTACAATGTGTCAAACGACTGCCCTGTGACTATGCACATCAACGTAAGGCTTGGATGACGGGGCCCCATTTAGATGTCGAGATGCAGAAGCAAAATAGGTATGTTATACTATTCTTAGACAATTGCGCAACGCATCCCCAAGAAATACCAGATATTTCAAACGTCTCTCTGGAATTTTTACCTGCAAACACCACAAGCGTACTTCAACCGATGGATCAAGGGATCATAAAGGTTTTAAAACAACATTATCGTAAAGGTATAGTAAAACGATTTCTATATGAAACGTAAATTAAAAGTAGACGATCTTCTGTAACTCTCCTCGACTCCAAGAACTTTCCTAGCGCTACTTGGGATGCAATCGAACCTAAAATAATTCAAAATTGCTTTAAAAAGGCAGGCGTCATAACGGACGCCGACGATGATATGGATGCGACTGAAGAGGGGTCAGATCCTATAGACGACGAGGATTTCAAGCTGTTTGCGAGCATCTTGCAGAAAACGCACACAGCCTTCAAAACTATCGTAACCACTTCGTACTGAGTATTAATGCAATATTATTGATTATTACTGAGTTATTTCTTCTCCCATTTGACTTCAGATCGAGATTTTTAATTTATTTGCAATAGTTCGAACCTTAGACTTTGAAACATATCATTCTGATTTCGAAATTGTAATTGTGTTTGGGTATCTATATATATAAAAGCCGTTCGCTGTGTGTATGTCCTTATACAAATCTTTAATTTTTGACCGATTTGCACGAAACTCGATATACATACGTTTTAGAACGTGGAAAAGATCACTGTCTACTTTAAAAAATTATCAGACCACTATTTATCCCTTTTTTCTACCACTTCCATAATTTAACATTATAGAAATATCTCTTTTTAAATCTTTTTTAATTCAAACGTTTCTTTCCTGTTGCCAAACCCTAAAAAATGACACAATAATGTGGAAAAAATAAGGATAACGCCTGTATTTTGTTTTTATTTGCCAATACAAATTCAGATTTTCTTGCTATATTTTTGCGTGTTTGATATTGACGTCATTCTAAACAGAAAATTTACATTTTTTTTAATATAAAATAAAAACTTTAATTATAATAGCGGGAAAATAACGTAGCACCTCAATTTGAATGTTTTTTTTTTAAATTAAAACATCTATTTTAATACAAACAGTCAAATTTCATGAAAACAATTTAAGAAAAAGAAGAAAAAGGCCAGCTATGACGTCACATTCTATCAAATCTTTTCAACGCGTAATCAAACTCATTGTAAACATATGGCTCCTATATTTTGCTTACTACTTCGATTGTATACTACAGCCATATCTTATAGCTATACGTTATCGCTAACTGTTGTATTGGTTTAGATTCAGTGCTAACATTTTCTGTGATTTATAGCAAAAAGAGAGCGGTTATTTACATTTTCAAAAAAAAAATCTTGAGAGATGACATGATTTAAAATTTATGGAAAATGACATCATTTCATCTAATCATTGTAGATTTAATTTCAATAAAATTTCAAATTTTCCTAATAAAATTTTAGTAACTACTACCTCATTTGGATGTATTTTTTTGCATTTTCCCCGTTTTGTGAAGATATTGTATACTTCTGTTACGTGCGCCAAAGAAAATATGTATTTTAATTTTAAAATTTTAAAAAAGTACACAATGTGTCAAAAGAACATCCTTTTTCTGAATTTAAATTTCGCGAATTCCAAAATTAAAACTAAAAATGTGAGTTTTTCATAAACTTCAAGTTAAGCCTGTTCATAAAGTTAAGGCCAAATCCAAAGGAGCTATTTTCTGACATATTTTTTTAATTTATTTTTGTTCGGAAACGCATGAAATTGACAGGAGTTCTTATTTAGAAACTATGTAATCGGAAGCTAGTTTCCATTTGTTGGTAAAGGTATAAGATCTTTCAGTTGGTGTTTTGAACTGAATTTCGGACGCAACAGTGCAATAAAGGATAAAAGCCGGCCGTCACGCAACCACAATTGCTCATAACTCGATAAGAAATTTATTTATGAAAAAAGGAAAAGCTCATTTTAATTCCAAATCGCTTTAATAGTCAGGCCTACAAATTTTAAGCCTTTACGTTTAATGAATCAGAAAATGTGTCAGAAAGTTTCGCGTTGTTGAGCAGGGAACTGGAGAAGCACCTTAAGCATTTGCAGGTTAGTATTTTGTAATCAAGTTGCATGCCAGATAGTCGCTTAAAACATAAGTCATTCTACATTGTTTTAAACAAAGGTGCATGCCATAATAGGTGTCAGGCATACTCATTAAAATAAGACTACCCTAGCGTACAGCCCCATTACCGAAGATAAACCCGTCAATATACTTAGAGATAAAAATAGTTCTGCATTTTTCATTCAGCTAATAAGACTAATTATTCATAATTGGATTTTCATGATTATATAACTTTCCCCTATAATTCCATGACTAAGCAACGGAAAACAATATGTTACGAACTAAAATCTTCCCTAAAAAACTAATAGTGCAAGTCGCATGGAAATCCGTTCCGAAGAATTCAAGCTATATGCACGCACCCGGAACGAAATTCCAATTTGAATTTTATATACTTATCAGGTTATTTTGAGTAGTTTGATTTGATATCTGTTAAATTCGTGTTTTATTTTATTTTATTTTTGGCGTTTTAATTTCGTTTGCCAATTTAGTTATTGAATATGACGCGAAAGCAAACAAATTCTGAATTATTTACAATGTTTTTGAACAATTGAGTTAATCTTTTGTATTTGGGTTGCAAGCATATTTAAAAAATATGCATGCTTAAAATTATTTTAAAACCCATAAAAAATTCGTAAATTGAGATAAACATTACAAACAAATATCACTGAAAGTACTTTTCTTTTCTATAATACGTTGGAACAATCGAATATACAATGTTTAGACGTTAAACAGGTTGTTGCCACCGAAAATATGATACCAGCGTTACTCATGTCTTTTCTTTATACTATTGCATTAAGTGTAAACAGGTTTATCTTTCGTAATCGGGTTGAACTCAACTTTAAAAATATCCATGCTTAAAAATTACTTTAAAAATCCATTAAAATCAGAAAACTGAGGTACAATTTTCAAACAAATTTCATTTGAGAGAACTTTTTTCTATTTGACATTGTAAAAAATGAAATTGTGTGATGTTTAAAAGTTAGAAAAATTGCAGTAAAGGCACATTTTATGGGTTACAATTTATGGGGCACAATTTATGGCCACTAACATAGTGTTTTTACTTTACAATGTAGATAATACCATACAAACGAGAATTTCACTAAGTGCTGCGCGATTTGGAGGAATTTCTTTTTTTCGTATTGTCAGGAAAATCACTCTTATACACGCCAAAGAAAACGCGCATCCTGTTATTAAAGCTCAGGGATTTTAACATGGTTGCAAGACAATAAAGCCATGTTTCTTTGTTGTCTTTATAACGATTTGTGGATGGGAATGCACAAATTTCAGTTATCGTGATTGCCGTATTATTTCGTTTTAATATATTTTACCTGGAAGGTTTCTTATAATTGACACGGGCGAAGCCGGGTAGTTCTGCTAGTCATTAATAAAACGGGGCAAAACGAAGGTCCATATATGTAGACCCAGGGAATAAGGAGATTAACATTGATAAAGACGTTATCACAAGCAACGTTAGGAGCACTGGCGACATTATAGGGGACACTGTACAGGAGGCCGCAGAAGAAGATGGCCCTGAGGAAGTTGCTGATGGCGATGTTCAAGGACGCATCCCAACGATAGCTGAAGTAATGGAAGCTTTTATCACTATCCGCCTATACACCGCTTCAGTAGATACCGCCGCTTCACATGAAGATATATTAAGACCAGAAACAAAGCAGACAACGCTCTTTTATGTGGCCGTTCGCCCACCCGTCTGACGAAACACGAAGAGTTTTTCTCTAAAACAGAATAAACAGTAAGTGAAAGTTTATAGTCCTCATACTGGTGCTCAAGAATACAAATGTTATTTTTTTTTTCTTTCTTACAAAATATTATTATTAGTTTCGTTCATAATTTTATTTTATGTTAAATATAAGGATATAGGTTCCTATTAGAAATGTTAAATACATTTTGTAGCTTTTGTTTTAATGCTAACAATTCTTTTACTTATTCTAATTTGAAATAATTATACACTTCGTAAACACTATGACTATGTAAATTTGTGATATTTTAAATGAAGGAAACGTTTTTGTACCTATGCTGTGGAGTTTCTATTTTAAATAATACACAAAAATGATTCCCAACATTATTTAAAGCAGATAATCTACTAGGACTTCCCTCAGAGGGATTTGTCTGAGCAATATTGCCGAAAACATAGATTTAATAAAAACTTGTTGCAAGTAAAGAAAATGAGATGCTATCTTTAATTGGCCATATACCGTTTAAAAATTCAAATGATGAAATATCTAGATTAGTGAATCTGAAAAAAAAATTCATATCAAATTTAAAACAGCACTTCCCTCTGTTAAGGGCCTTGGCAAGAGATAGAATAGCCTGGAGAAGGAACACTTTCACAAGCACTTTCGGACAACCTATTCGCTGTTTCATACAGACATTTATTCAATATTTACATAATTTATCCAATGCTAGGTGTGTATCTACCCCTTTTGTAGCCTTTAAATTGCATGTTTGTTTTTTGTTTTTTTTTCTTGTTTTTTTGTTGTTTGTTTTTTTTTTTTTTTGGAGGGAAGGGGGATGTAGTTTTATTAAATATTTAAAGTTTCTAGACCTAATAATTTCAAATTAATGGTAAATTAAAACGTTTCTGTTCATTTCACCTTAAATTTTTAGACTCCGCAGCAATACAGAAATAAAAAATTGTCGAATATTTTTTGTTCCTGCACCGTTTTACACAGCCAAATTTTTAGAAATTGTTCTGTTGTGAGTATTTATGTCTTAAAAGTAACAGCCATGTCAATTTTCATGTTTATATTTCTAACAATTCCACGTACTTCGTTATTTAGATCATGTGTAGTATTTTGTCCTCTTTATTTAGTCTTCTAAATTTCGATTTTTTTAGAATTCGTTCTAAAACTAATATTTACATCTTATAAATTACTACCATGCCAAATTTCAAGTTTCTAACTCCAATAGTATTAAAGCAACTGCAGTTTAGCTCTTCTTTTTTATCATACACCCTTTTAATTTCCAGGTTTTTAAAAAACTGATCGGCATTTACATTTTAAAACTAATAACCACGTGAAATTTCACGTGGGAAAAATATACGAAAAAGAATATAACTGTGAAATTCCGTAATGGGTACTATTAAATGCATGGTAATAAAGCATTTAGGTGAGCGCAGGTGATAAATCGTCAAGTACCGTGATTAATTCAAATAGTATAGGACTATTTCGTAATTTGGTTTTCAACCAATGTCGTATTTTAAAAAGCTTCGCCTAACTCCAATTAAATTTCATTGCTGTAACATTTTTTTGGGGGGGTGGGGGGGATGCGAGATTGCATATATTTACATTTAAATGTTAACCTTTTGTTTATATAACGGTTGCTTGTATGAATAATTAGCACCTTGATGATCGGTTTTCATTCGAAACATATGTAAAAAAGTACTCGTGTGGTTGTTTGCTTAAACCCATTATTACTTAGCTATTATAACTCCCATACAGTTATAACAATGTTGCTGTTAGTATTACTCTTGTTTGACATCAACCTTGCCTGTGTATCTGAATACGAATTATTGGCCATTTTTCTTGCACGAAGGGTGGTTATAATATAATTGTTTAATTTTGCATAGCATGTACCAATTCCAATATTGATACTTTTAAGTTTGTCAAGCCCAGGTGATAAATTGCCAATATTTTTTTCCATTCCATATTCATCTTGCATTTATTTCATTTAAAATATAAATCTTTTATTCACTTGATTTAAAATACACGTTTTTAACTAATTTTCACTGTATTTTAACAACATTATTTTGCCTTGGCGGTTTTTTTTAAAGCTTTGTGCAGTTTTGGCTTCAAAAAGTGAGATTTATTACAAAAAGATACAAACCTGACAATTTATTACAAACCCGTTGAACTTGCTTATTTTTTACAAATAAACATAAACCTTTTTGGCACAGATGTCATATACGCACCACGTTGGCGCGATTTTTTTCAGACGCCAATTTGGCGAAAACCTCGTTTTCGAATACCAGTTACATATATGTTTTTAAAAAGGTAATACTAACAATAAATAAAAAAAATTTTAATTAATAACTATAGAGCAAAATAATTTATATAATTTAATAAAAGAAAATAAAAGTAAATAAACAATTTATTAATAAATAAACAACATCATCTAGGTTACCATATCAAGCAAAATAATGACACTTTGGCGCCAGTTAAGTACGCCGGTACGTATATGACATTGGCGTCAGAAAGAAATCGCGCCAAAGTGGCGCGTATATGACATCTGTGCGTAAATGTCTTGTTAAGACTAAATAAATTGTTTAAAAATCTTTAAAAAATTGCTTGGGTACATGAAACAATGAGTAGGTTGCCAGAAAATATGCATGAAAAGTTTACTTCTCTCGCCAAACTCATTTTCTTTACCTATAAGACGCCTATTCTGGAAAAGCACAAATTTCTTTA
The DNA here is from genome assembly GCA_963932465.1 of Maratus speciosus. Lineage (NCBI taxonomy): Eukaryota > Metazoa > Arthropoda > Arachnida > Araneae > Salticidae > Maratus > Maratus speciosus. The sequence continues at coordinate 125,587,535 of OZ010798.1, read as the reverse complement.
CTTGTTAGCTATCCCGTCAACCAAATGATTGTCGCCAAATTGTAAGATTAAATACCAATAATGGTTGATCGTAAATGTCACATTCACTTGACTACATGTGTTTACGTTATCAAGTGATTTTTATTTGGCCATTTTATTTGTATTTTTATTAATATTATATACTAATTTATTTGTTCTTTCGTTATTTAAAATAACAATTATGTCAATTTGTATAATTTGGCGACTTATATAATTTGGCGAAATTGATCGACGGGATAACTAACAAGTACCCAAATTTCCCTTGAAATACTAAAAAGAAAAATAAATTAAGAATAAATGATGCCACAAATCAAAATTGTTTATTTAAACATCACATAACTGTATCAAATTTTCACACGCAAAATATAAAAGTTGCTTTTGTCGATTAAAAAATGCTTTTGGGTAGATTATCGTAAAATCTGAAATCCTAAGATATTATGGCCTTTGAAATAGAAAAAAAAAATCCAGATTTCTTTTCTGTTAGATTAAATATAAATATGTTTTATTGCACTTTAATATTAGTGCGTGCATATTTTCTTTGCTCCATGTACTGTAATTCGGATTTCTACGAAAACATCCAACCGGTGAAAATGACATACACTAAATTTCCGTGACGTATGTAGATAAATTGTGCTTTTTTATCAGTTTTTTTAACATAATTTTTAAACGAATTGGAACTTATTTTTCATAGTAGGTGCATTCAGTAGATTACCCTGATAGGTACCTCTGGTACAATTAGAACCGAAATCCGACAAATATTTTTTGAGTTATGCTTGACGAAAGGTTTTAATATCCATCGTAGCTGTTTTTTTGCCCGAAAGTAATATTGCGCTGTGTATTAGCCTTCGCTTCGCTGAGACAATTATTCTCACTTTTAAAATGCCAAAAACCTTCTCCCGCGTTTAACGCTTTCCCTCTTTTAACGCTCTTCTAGCCCGGTCCCACGGAAGAGCATTATATCCGGGTTTTACTGTATATTATTTTTCATAAAGTAGTAACATTAATTTGGTGCTGCCATCTATTATCAACTTTCTTAAATGACCTCTATGGTTCAGGTTTTCAACCTTTTAAACTCAAATCGTTTGGAACTAGAAATTAAATTCTTATACAATCAAAAACTTTCTATAATTAAGTAAAGCTATTTTTCTACTCTAAGCTGGTAGCTTGGTGGTCCGTAAGCATCAGTTTAAGGAATCTTAGTCTACGGAGTTATTCAACAGGAGCGTTAATACGGGTTAGGTTCCCTTAGAAAGACCCCCACGAAGGGCACCCCCCCCCCCCACATAGGGCCTATATCCCTCGTGCTTATAATTGGCCGTCATAAACACAACCAATCAACCAACCATTTAACAGGTGAACTGATGCTCTATCGTTACACTTTTGATCAGAAAAAAAGTAAGTACTAAATAAAAGACAAAAAATTATTGAAACACAGAATTTTAATATTACAAAATTCTATTGCATAATTTTTCGTATTACTAATCAAGTCTAGTGGAAATTGAATAAAAAAGTTTTAGCAATACGAAATTCGAAATTAAATCTGCCGCATATATATATATATATATATATATATATATATATATATATATATATATATATATATATATATATATATATATATATATATCGAAAAAAATCCTACGTGTAAAAAATGTTTAACACATCTTGCATACTACGGCAGATTTAATTTCGAATTTCGTATTGCTAAAACTTATATATACATATATAATATATAATTATATATAATTATATGTATATATATATATTACAATAGTCTAGGAAGAGGTACGGTTGATATTCTACTAAAGGCTCCGCTGCACTTAACCCCCCGATCGCGAAATCCATTGTTAGCCTATAGGAAAACTTTGAAGCGCTATTATTCATTACCTAATATAATTATTAAAATACCGTTTTCAACAACAGAAAGTAGACGTCAGATGCCGATTATGCGCTTTTTAAAAATTAGCTCCGTAAATTTTAAGTATATAAAAAATCTCTATAAACTTTGAAATTTCCATTTGATTAAATTTTATCATCTTCTTAAAAGTACTTAAAATGTACGTAGACTATTTTTAAAAACGCAAATCATCGGCATCGGACGTCTACTTTCTGATGGTGAAAACGGTATTTTAATAATAATATTAGGTAAGGAGTGATCACGATTCAAAATTTTCCCATAGGTTAACGTCGCATTTCGCGTTCGGAGTGTTTCACTGCAGCGGCCCTTTAAAGGGGCACAAGTTAAGTACCATTTTTGACCCTAAACTTTTTGAAACGTGAGAAAGGTATTTTAATCTCGTCGCTAATACCTACAAGAGTTGAGATAGGTGCGGGCACTGGGGCAAATACTTTAGGGATATATTTTTTTCATAAATTAAAAAAAAAAGCATTTTAGCCCTGTTACAGTCCTTAGCAAAGCACTGCTTTAGAATTATTTAAATTCAAATTCATATTTCGATTGTAGCCTCTTTTTTTTCTCCTGCTAGATATATATAATAATATATGTATAATATAATTTATAATAATTTGAAATTATAAATACTCTAGCAAACCCCGCGGCTTTGCTCGCGTAATATTTGAAATATGCCAAGTGATATTTATGTGTCTAATTTTTATTAAAAGAAATTATACTTTTAGGAATAATTCAAAAATTACTATTTAAAACACAGTTTGACTAAACTTCATTATTACACTGCATTAGGCAGAAATGAGACTTAAATTAATAAAAAGAAATAAAACTAAATAAATAATAATTTAGAAAATATTTTGAAACTTTTATGCTCAATTAATACGCTCATTTCAATATTTATTTGAAGTTTTGATTTTTTTAGAAACCATCTTCTTACATCTTAAAATTAACCATCATGTCAAATTCCAAATCCTACCACCTCTCTCAGCATAAAGGGCTATGTTGAAATAGGAACTGCCACCATTAATTTTTAAACCGGTTTGTTATTTCCTAATATTCCACAGAAACATAATTTAGAAAGCTTTTAAAGGCCTTTTTTAGAACGTTTGTTGTTCATGTGAACCCCTGGTGGTAGAATCATCGGCATAAAATATAGTCTGTGTAGAATAAGGGACTGTTACCATAGATTCGCAACTATTACTTTTATAATCGGATTATATTCCCTGAAATTAAATAGAAATCGTAATTTAGGACTTTTTTAGAACGCTTTTCACTCCTCCAATTCGCTTCACCCCTTTTTAATTCCAATTTATTTTCAACAGTCCTTCGAGGGCATTTATATTTTATAAGAAACTACCATGCCATATTTAAAGTTTCTAGCCGCTTCAGTATCACAGAAATCTGAGAAATGAGCAGATTCTATCACCAACAATTTGTCACCATTATTTTTTAAATCGGTTTGGTATTTGATAAGATTGCATAAAAATTATAATTTAGAACATTTTTAGAATTTTTTCGCTCACTTCATCCTTTTAAAATTGGAATTTTCTTTTGACTGTTCTTAGAAAGCAATTGCATCTTGTAAATAAATAACATGCCATATTTCAAAATGTTAGACACCTCAAAAAAAATGCAAATTAGAACATGTTTTGCTCTTGCAACCGCCAGATGGTAGTAACAGCAACGTAAAATATAGCCTATGTTGGAGCAGGGACAGTCACCATCAATTTCCAACCATTACTTTTGAAATAGGTTTCATATTTCCCGAGATTAAGTAGAAATAGCAATTTAGAAAGTTTTTAGAGCGCTTTTCGTGCATTTTCACCCCTTTTAAATTTCTAATTTTTTCTAAACTGTTCTTAAAGATCATTTATATCTAATAAATATGTTCCTAGCCTAATTTCAAGTTGCTAGCCCCTACCGATCACAAAAATCGAAATTTAGAATGTTTTTTGCTCCTGCAACCTCCAGGTGATAGTGACACCGACATGAAATAGCGTCTATGTTAGAGCAGAGGCTTTCAGCATCAATTTCCTACCATTACGTTTGAAATCACTTTGATTCTTCCTGAGATTGCTCACAAATCGGCATTTAGAACGTTTTTAGAACACTTTCCGCACATTTTAATCCCTTTAAAATTTCAATTTTTTAAAGAATTGCTCTTAGAGACCATTTATATCTAATAAATATATACCATGCAAAATGTCATGAATCTAGGTCCTACCATAATTCAAAAATCGCACTTTTAGAATGTTTTATGCTCCTGCATCTTCTCTGGGGAAGTGGAAACAGTCATAAAATCGATCTTCGATCTTGGAGCAAGAACTGCCACCATTATTTTTACACCATTATACTTGAAATCCGTTCAGTACTTACTGAGATTGCATAGAAATCGCATTTTAGAAAGTTTTTTACAACGCTTTTCGTGCATTTTCCACCCCTTTTAAATTTCGATTTTTTTTTTAGGAAATGTTCTTAGAGATCATTGATATCATATAAGTAACTAATATTCCAAATTTCACATTTCTAGGCCCTTCAGTAACGTATAAATCGCATGGTTTGAACGATTTTTGCTCCTGCACACCCTTTGGGGTAGTGGCACCGACATAAAATATAGCCTATCTTAGAACAAGGGTCGTCACCATCTTTTTAACACCATTATTTTTTAAATCGGTTTGGTATTTCCTGAGATTGTGTAGAAACCACCATTTAGAACGTTTTTTAGAACACTTTTCGCGCATTTTCACCCCTTTTAAATTTCAAATTGTTTAAGAACTGTTCTTAGAAATTCTTTATATGTAATAAGTAACTAATTTTCCAAATTTCATGTTTCTAGGCCCTTTTGTAACGTATAATTCGCATTTTTAGAACGTTTTTTGCTCCTGCACCCCCTTTGGGGTAGTGGCACCGACATAAAATATAGCCTGTGTTCTAAGTTGGACTAACACCATCATTCTGATACCATTACTTTTGAAATCGGTTCGGTAGCTCCAGAGATTACCTCTAACAAACACACAATTTTTACTTCTTTATAATGTTAGTATAGATATAAAAAAATCGACTTTTTGTAAAAACATGCGAAGGATTTATTTTGCGTTTTGCTAGTGGTGATAAAAAGTCCCATTGAAAAGTATGAATGTATTTTTCGTATAACAGGTTCTTTTCAATTTCTATTGGTATTTTTTGGAGCTATTTTCTTTCTTTTCTCTCTCTCTCTTTTTTTGTTTTGTTTTAATCAATTTAGCCTTTAAATAAGGTAAATATCTGCATTTTAAAAGATTTCTTTTCTATTTTTTATTTGGCTCTTATAATACAACATTATGAATAACAGATGTACACAATTTCCACTTGCTCGTTGTACACTCATCCTATATATAAGACATCACACAAAGAGCAAACCAGTTGCTGTTGGGTGGATTTTTGAATTTTATATTTTTATTTGTTGTTTCCTTAGTTTTTAATAGCCATTTTTAAGGCAACAGTTAATCCTACGAGTGCTGAAAAAGAAAAAAGTAGTAGAATTACCAATCGGGTTCAATGTTAGCTTATGTAAATATGCAGAATTACCAAAATTTAAATAAATTATTGATTTATAATGAGTATACTAATAAGTAATAAAATATAATCCGTACAAACAAAAGAAAAAATTATAATGATTCGACACATTTTTTTTTTCAGTTTTTATCTCTATAACAACAATTTTTTTCCGGTCAAATGAAAAGAAATCATATCCAGAAAAAGTGTTAAGAAATCAGCGCATATTTTTTTCTTATTATAAATATCTACAATCATTAAATTTGGCCTGAATGAATAACGTAACGTCTGTCTTTAAATAACATGAAAACAGTTATTCGCGTTGATTTTTGACGGACGATTATCTACTCGAGGGATATAGACCCAAGGGGGACGTGCCCTTCGTGGGGGGTTTTCTAAGGGAACCTAACCCGTATTTACGCATGGAAATCCAAGGTTCGAAGTGAATCACGAAAACTCCGAACGATTGGGCCGACCGGCACGATTGGGGTAGAACCCAGCACCTTCCGTCTACCAGCTTCGAGAGCAGAACCTCTCGGCCGCTAAAAATCGTTTGGTATATTTTGAAAAAACAAAATTACAATAAAGTCAACACAATATATGTCATTCGGTGCTGCCATCTTTTAGCATTATAACCCCTTAATTCTCGCTTCCCGGGCGCTTAATTCTCGCTTAATTCACGGGCTGTGTCTTTTATTCAGATTTTTTTTTATTCCCACCAGTTTTATAAAATACGGTGATTGGCTTTATTATCGTATCATTTTACCTGTCATTAAATAAGGTGAATATTTCTTTTTCAAAAAAGTGGTGCCAATAAGCAATTTGAATTTTTAAGCCGTAATTTAATGCGACCGTTAAGGGGTTAATGAGTGTCAAATGATATAGACACATAAAGCAATTGTTTTATGTTATTATATTTATTTTACTTTCAACCGTAATTTTCAACGTTGATATTGTATGAATGAAATTGTATGATAAATAATATATTTAGACCTTAAAAAATAAGTATATATAAATAAAGTTATTAAATTTTGTTATGTAATGTCAGTTTAATAACGAAATACCGCGTTTCAAAAAAAATAAAAGTTAATAATGACCCAAGTTTAACCCTTTCGAGGGCGATGTCCTTAAAAAAGGACACCTAATTTTAATTCCAAAACTGATAAACGGCACCAAGAATATTTAATGAAAACTTTCCTTTTGTAATGTTCGTGAAAATAAGCAAGTTCGTATTTTCTAATAACTTCGTTTATAAATTCTGGTGTCAGTCCATTATTTCATCAGTTTATAAGCAGAATTATTCCGCGCCGGTAAAGGTTAACATACATTTTGTACAATTTGAGGTAATGATTGCACTATTTTAAATATTAAACAGGAGGAGGGAGGGTATTCACCATGAGAAATAATTGTCTCCGATAATTTTGTTTAATATATATAACATTACAGAGGAAAACTTAGTTTGGTGCTCCTATCTATAATAGAAATTACTGCTTCTTCTATTCTAGAGATCTTCGAACTTTTGCCTGAAAATCTTTCCTATTACAAATTGTGAACGGTAATCTTCGCCTTATTCAATCAGAAAAAAGAAAATTTTAAATACTAAAATAGTGATATCTTGATGGGCCATGTGCCGTGTTTTTTTAACATGCATAATAATGTTTACACACCGCTAAATCAACCAAGATCAGACAGCACAAGCACTAAAAAAATACGAAATTCGAATACTGAATCTGAATAATAAAAATTTAAATACAAATCAAATAAAAAACTTTAGTAATGCAAAATTTAAAACTGCCGTAGAATACTAATTAAGTTAAATACTTGTTATCATATTTTCTCAGCGAAAATTCAGCTAAAAGATATAACGTATGCAGCTAATAGTTCGGAATTCTGCTGAACAGAGACCAGATAAAATAACATTTTTGGGCTCTACAGTTTTTAAACAGTAAGAAAGATATTTAAATCTTGTGAGGGGTCCTTTATACCGGGAATTGGCTTAATCCTTTGGTTTGTGCGGCGCTCCTCCCAGAGAAGCCGCAAATACTTGACAGATGCTTTGAACTAAGTGAGTGTGTTAATCTGGTCTTGAAGGGAGAAACAAAAGCTGTGCCAACAAACCTGGAGTGGGGAGAATATTTTTAGGACAGTATATTTTTGACACAAAGTTGATCAACAAATAAATCTATGAAATCTGGTTTTCAAAACTGTGCCTTGGCATTACCTGAAAGTCTTTTGAAACGTTTATTACCCAGGTGTCTTTTTTAACACTTTGTTTCAAACTCGTATTACCTGTATCTATTGTAACCAGTTGTATATGTGCAACATACCCAAAAGTCAATGCTACTTATACAGTGGGCATTGAACGACTTATTATTATTATTATTACTATTATTATTATTATTGCTACTGTATTCCAAGACAGCAGTTAATATAAACTGCTCACAGAAGTATCAACAGGCGGCGATAGTGACTTTAATATTGCGTACCAAAATTTTACTTCTCATTTGAACAGTTTAACATTGCAATTTCTAAAATGATCTTCGTAAATTTCTACAATTGAAAAGGCTGGATACGTTCAAAAATAGATTTTTTACAAAGGCAATTTCGTATATGTTATAATTTTGTATTAGAAAATTTACAATATTTATGAGAAGTATGTAATTTTCTGCTTATTATAGATATGAAAAAATATAGTTTAGCCAATATATATTTTTATTTTTATACCCTGATTTAAAAAAAAATAATAATAATAAATTACATGCTTAAAACAATGTATACTTAATAACATCTTGAAGATCAGTTCAAATAATATAGTTTAAAACACCAGAACATTATTACATTATTACTTCAGATGGAAGACTTTGAAACAAATATACTTATTCAGCAGTAGAATACAATTATAGTAAGATTTTTATCAGGAAATATAACATGCGTGTACTCTTAAAATATCTTAAATATACTATGAAAAATATATATTTATTTAATGCACTAATAAATATATTAAAATATCAAAATTATATTTTAATATTTACAATTATAATAAAGCAGCATAAAATTAAGAAACAAAGTATAAATATCACAATTATACTTCCAAGGTAAACGTGCTAAAATGTAAACATGAAATATCGAGAAGTATTGAGCTGTAGCTAGGACCCAAACAGCCAATGATGTCAAATGGAATAAACAATTTTTAAAAAGCATAGCAAACAAAATTCTTTATAAAATATTTATATAAACTAGACAAAATAAATTATTGAAGCATATTTTAATATAATATATTAAAAAAAAACATTTATTTATTATAAAGTCTATATAAAAGAATGTTATTCATTACTCTTTTTGAGAAATGAATTGAATCTCATATCAGAAATAATAAAATCATTTCTTTCCATAGTGTTGCCATCTATTGAAGAGAAACAAAAAAATTCTATTGGGGATTATACATAGCTTTCATTTCCGTTATTTGAAATAATATAAGATCATCCGGATATATTGAAAAAAAAGGGAATGTTATGATTCCATTTGAACTGACTGGAAGTGAAAGGGTTAAAATGATCTAGTTTACATCTATTTCCATGATAGTAGTACGTTTATGGGATTCTTCCCAGCACAAACATATTTTTCAGAGACCTGTGTTTAATTATCAAAAAGTTAACTTCATTTTAAGAAATTATCATTACATACAATTCACCATACTAAAATTATGATAATATATTTCTACTACACCACATTTAATAGATTGAATACACTACATTAACACATTGTTGGCTGTCAATTTCCAATGAAATCTGTATTTCCTGGTAATGGAAGCTTCGCCTTTTCTGAAAGTCGGTTAACTAGATAGTTGTTCAGAGTTTATTTATCAATAAATATTTTCAAAATGTTTGGATTTTGTATGAAATTTCGTACAGTCTAACAAAATACGGCCAACGCTTTGGTATAAACACGTACTCTTTCTGATGAAAGCTTGCTGATATATAATTCGAGAAAAGCCGCGTAAGTGGAACTAACTTTAATTACCAAAGAATCGCTTTTGGAACCCGAGTTTCTTTCTGACCTGTTAACAAAGTGTTAAAATAATTTTATCCCCACCCTCTGGAAATGTTTTTCTTGCTACCTATTTATTAATTTAATTTCTATATTAAAACTGGTTTTCAAAGTTTAACATGCAGATTATGCAAAGGAATAAACAAACAACAACAACAAAAACATCTTCTTCCATTCTAACACAAACACACCAAAAAAGAAATAGGCAGAATACCTGTACATCTTCTCATCTGTAAAATGAGCAAAAGATAATAAACGATGCGAAAGAACAGGTTTCTGAAGCTACAATGTTTTCTTTCCCTATCTGTTTTTGTCTAACTGCTCATTGCTTCTTTTGAATTGCTTCAAGACAAAAACGTTCGATCTAGAGTAAGTACTTCATATACTCCTTTCCTAAATTTGCATCATAAGTTGGATGGTGTTTTCTCTTTTCTGCTACTTCGAAAACAACACTTAATGCTGTGGACTTCGATGGTAAGAAAAAAATCACGAGTGACAGCATTTAATGTTTACTTTGGGGACAACTGCAAATTTTGTGCTAAAAAAAGTTTTTTTTCCTTTTACGGACCTGTTGCAAGAAACCTGATCGCTTTTTCTCCACCCCTAGCGAAAAAGATCTAAGCAATTTCATTCTTAAGAGTCTACAACGAGCACTGAAAATTTTGCCTTACGATGACGATATGAGGACGTGAGTTTCAAAACTCTCCTTATCCAGAAAATCGAATTTTGGAAAATTACGAAAAACCTCTGACTGCGTCTTTTTATTTAGGCGTCTTGTTTTTTCATTTATAATTATAGCCTTATCAAACAGAAAAAATAGAAAGAAAAAATAAGGCTTTAACAATATATATATATATATATATATAGTTAGATAATATTGTTAAATATTTTTTATGCACGTTTAAAAATAATTCTTTGATAGCCTTGACGGACCTGGTGAATTTCTATCCTACAAATAAAAATGGCATAAGAAAAACCAAAAAAAAATCATTTTATAACAAAAAGAGAACTTTTATCATTTTCAGATTAAAAAAAAAAATACTCACCTCGTTTTGATAGCCAGGATCAAACAAAAGTTCAGCTTTGGTAAGCGGATTTTTATCAAATATCGGAGAAGTTTCAGATAAATCCTACAAAAAGAGTTTAAAATTCACATTTTTTTTTTTTTAGTATTCACACATAAAAAAATATAATGCATATACTAATCAAACAAAACAGTATATTTGTATAAACATGTAACAAACCTTATATAACTTTTCCATATCCCAATCATTTTGTTTTGGATGGCTGGATGTAATAAATTCGTTCCATTCGGGGTGCGATATTTCCCATTCTTCAGGAACTGCTGCCGCATTAACAATCTCCTTAAATTACGTTAATGGAATACCAAAATCAATAAACTAAAAAATAGAATTTAGAATGTATAACGCTTAAAAATAATTTTAAAAAAATACAAAAATACAAATTGTGAAATAAGACTTATTTTTTTTTCCATCTGAAAAATCTGTAGAAATATTTTTCGTAAAAATAAACATGCAAAAAATCAAAAGATATATATATATATGTACAAAAATTCACTATACAATACATCATTTAAAAATAAAAAAGAATGATATATAATTTTCAAAAGATAGGCATCCAACAAAAAACATATATATTTGTAGAAAAAATTCATGAATAGAAATCATCGCTAAATAATACACCATTTAAAAATAATACATCATTTAAAAATAAAAGCGAATAATATATAATTTTCAAAAGTTAAGCATCCAACCAAAATATAGATATTTAAAAATAATAACTCTATTTTTAAAAAAAGTCCACCTGTTGAAAGGGAAAAATGGTTCAAAATATTGTAAATTATAATAACTAATTTTGAAATTTTGAATAATAGAAAACATATAAATTTTAAAGCGCGTGCAAAAATCTACATAAATAATTGGATCTAAAAAATTTTGCAAAAAGAGAAATTATCGCTAAATAAACCACCATTTTCAAAAATAACAAGAATAATAATACATTTTTTCAAAAGATAAGTATCCAACAAAATGTAGATAAATATTTTTAAATAATAACTCTATTTTTTAAAAAACTTTAAAAATCTCCACGTGTTAAAAGGGAAAAATGGATTAAAATATTGTAAATTACAATAACTAATTTTGAATAACAAAAAAAAAAAACATATATTTGTAGAAAAATCCATGAATAGAAATCATCGCTAAATAATTCACCATTAAAAAATAATACATCATTTAAAAATAAAAGAGAATAATATATAATTTTCAAAAGATAATCATCCAACCAAAATATAGATATTTAAAAATAATAACTCTATTTTTAAAAAAAGTCCACCTGTTGAAAGGGGGAAATGGTTTAAAATATTGTAAATTATAATAACTAATTTTGAATAACAGAAAAAAACATATAAATTTACAACGCGTGCAAAAATCTACATAAATAATTGGATCTAAAAAATTTTGCAAAAATAGAAATCATCCCTAAATAATTCACCATTTTTAAAAATAACAAGAATAATACATTTTTTCAAAAGATAAGCATCCAACCAAAATATAGATATTTAAAAATAATAACTCTATTTTTACAAAAGTCCACGTGTTGAACGGGAAAAATGGTTTAAAATATTGTAAATTACAATAACTAATTTTGAATAACAGAAAAACATAAATTTTACAACGCGTGCGAAAATCTACATAAATAATTGGATCTAAAAAGATTATTTACAAAAATAGAAATCATCGCTAAATAATTCACCATTTTTAAAAATAACAATAATGCATTTTTTTAAAAGATAAGCATCCAACTAAAATATAGATATTTAAAAATAATAATTCTATTTTTTTTTTTTAAGTCCACGTGTTGAAAGGGAAAAATGGTTTAAAATATTGTAAATTACAATAACAAATTTTGAATAACAGAAAAACATAAATTTTACAACGCGTGCAAAAACTACATAAATAATTCTATATAAAAAAATTTTTGCAAAAATAGAAATCATCGCTAAATAATTCACCATTTAAAAAAATAACAATAATACGTTTTTTCAAAAGATAAGCATCCAACCAAAATCTAGATATTTAAAAATAATAACTCTATTATTTTTTTTTTTTAAGTCAACGTGTTGAAAGCGAAAAATGGTTTAAAATATTGTAAGTTACAATAACTAATTTTGAATAACAGAAAAACATAAATTTTATAACGCGTGCAAAAATCTACATAAATAATTGGATCTAAAAAATTATTTGCAAAAATAGAAATGATCCCTAAATAATTCACCATTTTTAAAAATAACAAGAATAATACATTTTTTCAAAAGATAGGCATCCAACCAAAATATAGATATTTAACAATAATAACACTATTTTTTAAAAAAGTTCACATGTTGAAAGGGAAAAACGGTTTAAAATATTGTAAATTAGAATAACTAATTTTGAATAACAAAAATACATAAATTTTACAACGCGTGCAAAAATCTACATAAATAATTGGATCTAAAAAATTATTTGCAAAAATAGAAATCATCGTTAAATAATTCACCATTTTTAAAAATACCAATAATACATTTTTTCAAAAGATAAGCATCCAACCAAAATATAGATGTTTAAAAATAATAACTCTATTTTTTTTTTTTTTAAGTCCATGTGTTGAAAGGGAAAAATGGTTTAAAATATTGTAAATTACAATAACTAATTTTGAATAACAGGAGAACACAAATTTTACAACGCGTGCAAAAACTACATAAACAATTCTATCTAAAAAATTATTTGCAAAAATAGAAATCATCGATAAATAATTCACCATTTTTAAAAATAACAATAATACATTTTTTTCAAAAGATAAGCATCCAACCAAAATATAGATATTTAAAAATAATAACTCTATTTTTTAAAAATGTCCACATGTTGAAAAGGAAAAATAGTTTAAAATATTGTAAATTACAATAACTAATTTTGAATAGCAGAAAAAAATAAATTTTACAACGCGTGCAAAAACTACATAAACAATTCTATCTAAATTTTTTTTTTTTTTTGCAAAAATAGAAATCATCGCTAAATAATTCACCATTTTTAAAAATAACAAAAATAATACAGTGGAACCCGGTTAAGACGCTCACGGTTAATACGCGATCCCGCTTAATACGCGGATTTTTTCTGGTTCCTTGAACGTCGCCCATAAGGCTAATGCAAAAATATCACGTTTAATACGCGAACGGTCATTACGCGATCCCGCTTAATGCGCAATAAAGTTTCAGTCCATTTAGGAAAAAAAATCACGTTTAAGACGCGAATTCATTTATTAAGAATTAAGATGCGAATTCCTTCTCTCTTCACGAGTGCTGCCGATTTAGCGGATTATTTTTATTCACATAAAAACACTGTTTCCGAATAGTATTATTTACTTTATTTATAATAACACATAATTAAGGCGAAAATTACTAATCAGAAATAATGATAGATATATGAATAAAACAAAAAACCGCTAAATTAGCAAAACTGCAATTCTTTTTTGATCACGCCTCCTAACAGTCTTTGTCTGTCGCTTTGTGTATGCTTTTACTGCAATGGAGAAACATAGACGAATTCAGGTTACTCAGATACGTCATAAAAATGATCATGATTAGAGATTATTATACCTGGTGTTAGTGGGGTTTTAAATGTGCGTTATATCACTATGATGTTTTATAATGCATATTATAGGCAACAGAAAATTAAACTCGTAAAGATGAAACAAATACAACTGTGGTTGGATAATTCTTTTACGTTTTCTTTACTTTTTGCTATGCTAACGATATTTTTTACACAAAGATTAATAAGGATAGTTTTTTCTTGGATTGAAAAGAAGGACAGATTATAATGGTACTCATTATTACAAGTATTAAATATGATTTTAAAACTGGGTTGGATTTCAAAGATTTAATTTTTTTTTAATTGTCTAGTAGGAAAATTATTTTATTATTTTTCTTTTGGTTGCAACGTAATGATGGACATTAAAGCCATGTTGGAATCTATATTTATTTTCCGTTATCCTTCCAGTCGATTCTATGAAAAGAAACAACGAGTTAAAGTGGAATGCAATTAAATTTTAATCTAAATTTACGTAAAATACACAATTTTCGACAGTAAACACATACATAAAAGCTCTGAAGTTCACTTAGACGATTAAATGTGTAAATAAGCCCAATACCTGCAACATTATACAAATCACGTTTAATACGCGATCCCGCTTAATACGCGACTTTTGTCCACTCCCTTGAAACGCGTCTTAACCGGGTTCGACTATATTTTTTTCAAAAGATAACTATCCAACAACAACAACAAAACATATATACAGTCCCTGGCCAAATTATTAGACGCACCGTTGTTTTTTACGAAATACATGTTTTCGACAGAGTTTATATGCAGTTGTGTTATATTTAAACATAGATTTAATGAAGTTTTATTCAGGAGACTTGTTATATACTTCCTATAGGTATTTACTTTTAACGTATGGCAACACAATGTGAACCAATATATACACGTACGTAAACAAGTAGAAACCGGTCGCAGCCAGTTCAAACCGGCATTCGCTAGAGCGTCAGTTGAGGACGTGCTTCTGTGGCGTTATGCGCTTGCATTATTTGTTTCAAAGTTGTATACTACGCAGTTAGTTGTTTTTTGTGTTCCAAAGAAGGGTTTCCAAATGGGGAACCATTCATTTTCATGCAAGATGGAGCTCCCTGCCACACAGCATGGTCTATTAAAGCTTTTTTAGTACGGCAAAGTATTTCTCTTTTGGATTGGCCGGGTAATAGCCCCGATATGAACCCAATTGAAAATGTGTGGGAACTCATGAAAAGAGAAGTGGTTAAAATTGTGATTACAAACAAAACTCAGCTCTTAGAAGAGATCATTCATGTGCGAAATCATCATCTTCAAATGCAGAAGACAGTACAGTCTTTCATTGATAGCATGCCGTGCAGAATTAAAGCTCTCAAAGCGGCTAAATGTGGATCAACAAAATATTAAATTTTCATTAAATTTTCTTCATTTTTGTTCAAGAGTTAATAAATACATATTTTTTCTATAATGGCGATGTTTTATTAGTGTTACAGATATTTACGTGATTAATAATATAGTAAACATACATTGTATCTCGTAAAAAACAATACAGCTGTACAGTATCACCTGATAATTAACGTTTTCTATAAAATCTTATGGCGCGTCTAATAATTTGGCCAGGTACTGTATATATATATATATATATATATATATATATATATATATATACATACAGGGTGCAAAGGAAAGTCCCTTTAATCTGAAAATACTTGCGAACGGAGAGAAAAACAGCTATGTAAGTCAGGTAACGGGACTACGCCCGATTTAATGCAAACGACAGCAGCGCCACTAGAGGCGAAATTTGGAAGATAGCCATTGTAAATCGAAAACGAAAACAGATAGAGCAAAATTTTTAATTACTAAGTTTTAGAGCATAATTTAATTAGTACGAAACGACATTCTGTTTACATGGATAAGATAAATCTTCGCCTGTATACCCAAAAATGTCGGAAATTGATGCACTTCATTTTGTGTAAACGTTTGAATGGAATAGTCAGAAGTATAAAGAAATACGCACAATTTATAGTATAAATACGTACTTATCTCAATACATTTTGATAACATTACACAAAAAAGAAAAAAGACAAACTGTCTCCCAGTGATAAAAAGTTAATATTCAGTATGTTCGAAAAGTTCGCCATTGCTCACGATACACGTTTGTATTCGTGAAAGTAATTCTGCATGCACATTTCTCAGCATGGAACGTCTATTGCAAGCCTCTTCAATACAACGACATAGGTTTAACCCTTTCAAGGGCAGTGGCTAGACGGTCTAGCCACTTTATTTTAATTCCAAAACTGACAAATGTCACCAAGAATATTTTAATAGAATTTTGCTTTTGTAATAAAAGTGCAAATTAGCGAGTTTTATTTTCTAAGAAATTCGTTTGAATATTCTGGTGTCAGTTAATTATTTCATCAGTTTACAAATAGAATTCTCCTGCCCCTGAAAGGGTTAATCTAAAATGTTAAATGCATTGAAAATTAATTTTTTAGAGACATTACAGCACAGTACGACGTCAAAATCTGCAATTGTGCACTGCTACATTTCCAGAATGTGAATATGCAAATTAGAATCTTCGCTCAGCGATTTTGAGCATTTTTGGATATACAGGTGACGATTTATCTTATCCGTGTGAACCAAATGTCGTTTCGTACTAATTAATTGATTCTCTAAAATTTTCTAACTGGAAATTTTGCTCTATCTCTTTTCATTTTCGACTTGCAATGGCTATCTTCCAAATTTCGCCCCTAGGGGCGCTGCTATCGTTTGCATTATGTCGGGCGTAATCGCTTTACTATACAATTACCTCACTTGCATAGCTGTAGCTCTCTCCGTTCGCAAGTATTTTCAGGTTAAAGGGACTTTCCTTTGCACCCTGTATATATATATATATATATATATATATATGTTTGTATAAAATTGAAAAAAAAAACACTTTACTTTATCATCAATCCAACATTGATCCATTTCTTCAGTTATGAAAAGAAAAATAATAAGGATAATCACCAGAAATATTACTAACTAGTTCACCAAATTAATCCGATCGGCTGTTAAATACTGCGGATGCTAACAGTAGCAAAACAAACTTTCTACTAACACGGTTGCAGTCAATCAACGTCAGACCAACTCAGCTTAACATTTGATTACAGTTAAACACACTTTTTAACCCTAAAACAGCTCAACTTTACAAATGGTTCTCGTAATTTCTCGTCTAAGGTGAAATCATTACACGACGTCACATTCATGTTCGAACAAAATCCATCATATCTAAGCCACGTGTTACAGAAAACAATCTAATTTAAGAATAATAAAAACTGATTTACATCAAAAATCATTAAACTCGTGATTAATTAAAAATATGTATACGTATGTTCTAGTAAGTAAATAATAATAATAATAATAATTCCTAAGTGTTTAGAATATTTTAAAAAGGGTGAATGGAATAAAATTAACAAAATCTGTTTGAATAAAAATCAAATTCAGATTAATTTGAATTTCTTTTTTTGGTAATTTAAATTTAAAAATTCTAATATAAATAAATTTTTTAAAAGTATACAAAATAAATTAGATCAAAGAAGAATTAAGTGTGCTTTTCATATTATTTCAAAGATTGTGGGAATCATTCTGACACAATATTTTAATACTAGAACGCCCGGAAATTTTTCTCAAGTTTCATAAAAATGTTTTATACCAGAATTTTTATTTAAATTTTTTTGACTGATTTATTTAACGCAAATCTGCGTTTTTAGAATTTAACTTATTTTCTGAAAGAATTTCTGGTTCCAATTGACATTTAATCATATGGTCGGAGTCGAAACGACTCCTTTCGGGCGTTCTAGTGTTAAATGTAATAAGACATTAAATTAACAATTTCTTAGTAATGAAGCGCCTTGTAATCGAAAGTGAGTTTCCATTTTTTAAATAAATAAATGTTTGCGCTCAAATTCCTTTTAGCTAGTAAATAAATTACAGCCATTCGTTTAAAAAAGTATTCAAAAAGAGTAAATAAATCTTTGTAAATATATTGATTCTCAAAACTATTGCTGAAGTGTTGTTCAAAAATGCCTGTTTATACACCCTGTTTCCCAACCTGACAGACAGGTGTTTCTTAAAGAATAGAATACATTCCAAAAGCAAGACAAGTGTAGCCTGGTTGGGAAACGCGTTCATCTACTGACTAAGAGTATGTGGGTTCTAATCCTTGGGTTAAGCTTTTGCACAAGTTTCCTAATTCTAAAAAATAATCAATTTCTTAAAAAGTTCTAATTAAAAAAATTAAGTTAAAATTCAATTCAAAAAGCTTTTATTCATCAATTTATAAATAATCAGCTTAATTTTTTTTTAATTTTAATTAATTAAATGAGTTCAAATCACCGATTATGTCATCCTGGGGATAACGCATTCAGTAAAAGGTTCTAAATAAAAATGACTTTGAAACCAATTAAAAATTCTAAATCCAATTAAAATCCAATCTAACACCAATTAAAAATTCATCCATTAAAAGTTAAATTCGTTTAAATTAAAATAAACTCCTTTATAATTAAATTAAAGTTTAAGTTCATTTCAATAAAAAATAAATTCCATGAAATTAAATTGAAATCCACTGATTACGTTATACTTTCAGAAATCGAGACTTAAATCCAACCCTCTCCTCTGGCACGTAAATATTGTAATGCCCCCTCCCTCACCCTCCTAAAAAAATCACCCATGCCTTCTACAGGGGAAAAATTTGACCCCTCATCTTATAGTTCATATTCGGACACGCCCCCTTTTGATTGACAGGTGCACCCCCCCTTTCTATTGTATTCGCCAGAGGTCCCACACCACCGCCGGAAAAAACTCACCCCCCCCCCTCTTATAGCACGTGATCGGACACGCCTCCTTTTGATTGACAGATGGACACGCCCCCTTCTATTGTATTCGCCAGATCCCCCTGCATACTACTACTTCTATTGTATTCGCCAGAGGTCCCACACCACCGCCGGAAAAAACTCACCCCCCCCCTCTTATAGCACGTGATCGGACACGCCTCCTTTTGATTGACAGATGGACACGCCCCCTTCTATTGTATTCGCCAGATCCCCCCGCATACTACTTACGTCAATCTTTTCTTCTGTTGCACATCTGCAATACAAGTAAAAATTACTGTAGTGGGGCTGTTTTACGCTAAAATAGTGCAAATTAGTAAATATTGTAATAAGTATGTCTCCAAATACATTATTTTATATAATTATTTATCTTATAAAACTTAAACTTTAACGCTTTAATGCCCATGATACAATACGTTCTAGAAATTACGTAGTTCAGAGAATCTGACTTTACACCAGAAAGTTTAAATAGGTAATTTTGCTTTATTTAAATACGGAATGTATGTTATTAATTATAGCAAATTTTGCTATTTCAATTTTCTGGTGTGAATTAGGTATATACGAATAAAAAAATCTATTAAATTTAAAACACTTTTGTTTGCATATATGTAAAGCTGCGCACTAAAGGGTTAAGGGTTATTAGCGTGTTTTATTTTTTTAACCCTTTAAGGGGCAAGTAATTGTGTTTCTGAAATGTCGATTTCACACCGGAATCTTCAGAAAATTTTATTGAAAAAAAAATAAATAAGGTCCTTTCCTTACGAACATTTTTCACCAAAGTTAGAAAAGTAAAATTTAAATTTTTCTGGTGCAAATCTTCATTAATCGTAATTTCGCCCCTCAAGGGGTTAAAAAATCCCTCTGTTTTCCAAATAAAATAAGAGTTCCTTTTAATAAATTTTTGACTTTTATATTGAACGTTATATTGCTTAAATATCAATTCAGAAAGCTCAAATATTATTTCAATTTCAATTTAGTAATTAAGGAAATTCTGGCAATAAAACCACTAATAACTTTTAAAATACAAACATTAACATCTATTACGTTATAGATTTTTTGTTGTTATTAAATATTCTTAAAGACTTTCATATCATTGCAAGCATAATATGAAACACGTTATTTAATAGTTTTAGATTCTTATTATTAGTAATCAATTTTTAAAGGATTTCAAATATTAAATTAAACATTTAATTGAAAGAACAAATTGTTACAAATAAAGTAACTAAATTATTTGGTGAATTTATTCCATATGATTGACCGATTTGATCAACTTATTTCATCATCTCCTAACAGCAAATACCAATGATAGTGTGAGAAAAATATCTTCAATAAATATTATAAGCTTTCTGTTTACATCTCCCATAGAATCAGTGGAATATTTCTTAGAAACTTAACTTTTTATAAGCTACCGCAAATCATATCCAATTAATTTTAAAACTTACACCGTAAAAGTCTAAGAGAAAAATATTATTGATAATAAAGGGAGTCTTTCATGTTTATATAAGACAATACAAAATATGTGATTCATGAAAATCAGTTACTGTATTTAACACAACTGATTCTCTCAATACCTCAATCCAGTCAGAAAATGTCGTCTTTTTTTATGTCTATTCGAACGTCAACTGCTGCGTTTATTTTTGCCGGTCCCACCGAAGAAATGCTGGAGAAAATACGGCCTCTGATTGGTTGAATAATTTAAAGAGCATTTTATTTTGGTTCATTTTTTAGTTTACGTTTATTTAATCATCAGTTTCTATTTGAAAACCGTTTGGAAGATGGATTTTGATAAATTTCCTTCTGATTTTACATATTTATTAATAGATAAAAAGAAAGATTTTCTGGAATTTAGAATTAATCCCTTAATTCTCGCTCCCTTGATATTCATGGGCTGTGTCTTATATTCAGATTGTTTGATTCCCACTAGTTTTATAAAACAGTATAATTGTCTTTATTACGATGCCATTTTACCGGTCATTAAATAAGGTGAATATTTCTTTTTCAAAACAGTGGTGTGAATAAGCAATTTGAATTTTTAAACCGTAATATAATACGACCATTAAGGGGTTAAAGCTGTTAATGATGATGTTTCTACTAAGGCAAGTTAAAAAAAATTATGCAATATCTTTCTTAAGTGATTAAACCTTGAAGGGGGGAAAATGTTATCTAATAATTATAGAAATAAAGACATGTGTTGAAAAATTACATCAAAAGCTGATACTCAAGCGGGGAAAAATGGAATTAAAATACGAGAGAATCCTTTCAGGGATATATTACGACATATATTTATTATACCGATGTTTATAATTATTAATATTTAAAATTTCAGCACGATTTGTGCATTCATATAAACACAATAATAACATTTCCTTTTCATGGCGTCAATTACACGATATTTATAAACTCAATTGTTCTATATTAGTTTTAAAATAATAATAATAATAATAATTGCCATTTCTTCTTTTTATTATTATTTAAAAATTATAAGCACATATATGCCCCTAATACGTACATCCACATTCAGAACAATTTATTTACCAACAATAATCACATTTCCTTTTTACGGCGTGAATTACGCGATATTTACAAGCCCAATTGTTTTATATTACTTAAAAAAAAATAATAATAATTGCCATTTCTTCTTCATATTATTATTATTTAAAAATGATAAGTACATATATACCCCTAATACGTACATCCGCATTCAGAACAATGTATTTACAAACAGTAATCACATTTCCTTTTTACGGCGTGAATTACGCAATATTTACAAGCCCAATTGTTTTACATTACTTAAAAAAAATAATAATAATTGCCATTTCTTCTTATTATTATTATTTTAACATGATATGCACATATACGCCCATAATACGTACATCTACATTCAGAACGATTTATTTACAAACAACAATTGCTCTTTAAATTATTGAACCAATCAAAAGACCGTATTTTCTTCCCTATGATAACTTCTGTGGGATCGGCAAAAATGCCTGCCGTTTCCCTTCAAATGCGACTGTAAAAAACAGGTTTTATTGTTCCTTTCCAGGTATGAAAGATACATTTTGATAAGACCTCATTTCGTATAATCACGGCCAAACTCGATTCGCCCTATGCGGCCGTAACAAAACATCAATATCCCTTTATTCTCGGATAATCAGATTTTCCCTCCTAAGAATGTAGCTTTTATCCACTGTGACTGATGGATAATTTCCGTATATTTGCATTTGCGATTCACTGAAAAGAAAAAAAATCCTGGCGTTTCGTTTGATAAATTTCCTACAAAATTGAATTTAAGGAATAAAACTTTTAAAGTTATATGATAATTTCTGAAGTACTTTATCCCAAACCACAATTACTAAATCTATTTGGATAATTTTAAGAGTTTATGGAGCAGATTGTACCAATCCTAGATATAAATGGAATCGTCAGAACTATTTATCAATTGATTCATCCGAAACTAATAAAATGCCTTGTATGGGAATGTGACCTAAACGAATATAAAATAAATCTTGCCCATCATTTAAAAAATATATGGACAGCACCTAAAATTTCTGAAATTTGTTCAAAATGTACAAGTATCTAAAAACAATCGTGTAAAAATAATCCATGGTCTAAATTTTCTTTTTTTTAATATGAGTTGACAGCCGGATATTGATAAAAAAGACTTGTTTATTCTGTTAATATTTTGTAGCATGTAAATATTATTATTTTTATTATACTTCTATATCGTGACTGTTCAGAATCCCGATATTTTATTGTATAATTTTTCCTGTTATATTTTCCAAACATAATGAAATCTGTGATTACTATTTTTCCATTTCCCTATATACTTCATCATCCGTACCTCTAATATGTTTAAAATTACCGAAAGATGCTCACAATCTTCTTTATGTACCTATATTTTCTATTCAAATTATGATACAAAAATAATTAATGTTCTGAAAAATTATCCTGACTTGAGTAGCGTTTCATATTTTTGAAAAAGTTGTGCTTTTTTTAAACTTTTGTTACACTTGTCGGAGTTTCCTCTTAGTCCGCACAACTTCGAAAAAAATCCTTATTATTTATATGCTGCCACCACCGATATGATTACGTGATATCGGTCACGCACTGAGAGGATTGTTTAAATGAAAGCCAACGCTTTCAATTAACTAAATTAACAGTTTATTTACACGCTATTTACGCAACAACAAACACTATTTACACTTACAAACTCGGATATAGATGATCCGGTTCAACATTAAATTGAATACAGTAAATGCTGGCCGTGTACTGTTAAACTACGTTAAATCACTCTCACTCTTCACACGTTAAATTAGCTTTCCGGAGATCAATCTCGATCTCCCAACACATGGGCTCTAAGCCTAAGCTATCCGAGCCTCTCTCAACCCTACGCACTCTCTCAGAGCTATCCAAGGCACGACAGCCCACCTTGCGTGCTACGCTCCAACTCACCATCTCAGCACAAGAGAGTGCCTTTCCGCAAACCCTTGCTCCTTCTCAACGTAACCCCTCCGGGGTTTTCTACCTGGCTCCCATTCGAAACTCTTTTCTTCGTTGCTGGAATGCTTTTGTCTTCCCATCTTCCACAGACATCTCAAAAGTTTGGGCACACCCCTCTCCAACTATCTTTTCCCCCCTTCATACCATCTATACATTTTCACCGTCTTAGATCCAGTTTTAGATGAGGAAAGACTGTTATTTTGAAATTCCAGTACACAAGCTATACAATATATATTATATTAAGACAAGAATAATATAGAACTTCAGTTATAACAGCAGATGTTTCTCAGAATCTGACAACACTCAACCTTGTTTTTGGTATGTAAAAATAAATAAATAAATAAATAAATCATAAATAAAAAATAAACAGTGTAATTAAAAAAATAGGCATTTATAAATTAACAGTTTCATACTAATTATTTAAAAATTATCCTGACTTGAGTACCGCTTCATATTTTTGAAAAAGTTGTGCTTTTTTTACACTCAATGTGATTTTTGTATGTAAAGGAATTTTTTAATCGAATTTTAACCCACTTTCTGAAGTGTTAAAATTATTTTTAAAAAATTGTGTTCACAGGTGTGTTTTTGATGGCAGTACAACGTTTCAATGTTTTTAGAACTTAATTGTAAATTAACATATTAATTTTAAGACATTTTCCCGTTAGAACGCTACAAGTAATAAGTTCTTTGCATTTCATGCAATTGTATATGATTTGAAACAACAATGGATTTAACGATGTGCCAATAAATACTTGCCAAAATAGTCTAAAGCTGTGAAACCGCAACAGTGAAACATTTTAAAGTCTAAAAAATAGAAAATAAATTATAAATAAAAGTTAAACAGTGTAATTTAAAAAAAAAATAGGCATTTATAAATTAACAGCTTAATAATAATTAATTTAAGAATATACGTTGAGAAATCAATATGGAAATCCTAAAAATATAGTTTAAATATTGTTTCATCTTTTCTTTCCCATTGTCTTATCTTAAAAAAGAAAGCGAGCAAAGATTATATTTTTTTAATGAATTCACTTGCATTTGCTTTCTACGAAACAAAAAAAAAATTAAAAAAAAAATGCACGGAATTTTTTATGATTGAGTTCGCTGCCCACACCAAATAATAGAATTGTAACGGAAATTTATTCGGTTTTCGGAAAAAACAGGAAATGCAGTTAGATTAGGTATCATATTTAAGACGAACATTGAATAATTATAAAAGAGTCTTTAAATTTTTTTTTTTTTTTACTTTTCTACTTTTTAGTGTTGTGAAACTAGTAAATATTATTTTTAGATTTTTTATTGTGTATTTTACGTTCAAAATTCTCAATCTTTCAAGTAATCAAGAATTTAAATACGTATAAATGTAGAAATTAACTTACAGTTTTGTTTTGCTTGTAATTATAGCGTATTGTTTAAAATATTTTTAATTACTTAAAAGCATAGTATTATTCATTTTGTATCAAAACCTTTCAGTTTTTCCTTTTGTAGTATGAAAAAAGTCAAGGTAAAATATACATACATTACATAATGCATATATTGGGGCATTTCTTCTATTTTTATGTATAAATGTAACATTTAGTAACCAATATTTACAGTTGCTATTCGCGCCATCCACCTTCGAAAGTTGCACTTTAACTATTCAGAAACTTGAAGAATTTCAAGTTATTCCACAATTAAATCACAGTTCACGAAATTGTTATAGGGAGAGCATTATTATAAGAAGTCAAGATTCCATTTAAATCATATTAAAGTCATCATATTTCACAAATAAAGGTTTTTACTTTTGTGTTTATCATTGGTAAATAATCATCATCACTAGAACCTTTTGTAGATTATTATTTACAATTCGAATATATACATAATGTACATTATTTACAGATGAAACATATTTAGTTGCTTTGCTCCTTCTAGAAGTCATGATTCTAAATACAATTAAATTTCCAGCAACTATTTTCTTCTATTAAGAAGCCATAAAGAACAATAGCATGATTTTATGCTCGAGATAAATTTTCTTTTTAAAATTAAAACAACATTTCTTCTAATTTTAGAAGACCAAGAGAAAAAATGCAGTCTACTTACTGCGTTCATATTTTACATTCACAAAACCAACTAAAAAGGAACAAGAAGGAAAAAATGTTTTTTAATATCAATTCTCTCAAACGTCACGTGATCCTTCGCGGCGCCCGCCTGGCTAAGAGAGGCCCGCGAGAGAAGGTTGCAAAATATTCCACAAACTCCCCCCCGATGAACAAGGGTTCATCAAAATGGGGATTCAAATAATTAAAGTAGAAATAAAAGTTATTCTGAAAAATCATTAGTTACACTATACATAAATACAATACAAAATCAAAATATATACTTACATACTGGGCTTCAATAAAATAATAAACAATTTAAAAAATTAGCCAAGATGTTTCTGCTACTAAAAATAGAAAGAACAATTTAAATCTATACAACTTTTCTAGAATATTCATCACAAAAAAAAATTAAACTAAAAATTAGAAATATTATCAAACAAGAAACTCTTTTTTTTTTTTTAAGTGAAAAAATAAATAATTTTTTTTTTTTTAAGTCAATAAACAAAAGAGTTCTTGAGTCTCTAATAATATCAGAGTTTTTTTTTTTTTTTCAGTTCTATTAATAAAAAAGTTCAGAGTTTTTTTTAGTTTGTGAGTTCAAGATTATACAATAGATTTATAGGTCTCTTAATAAATGAATTATTTGTTTTGAGTTCACAAGATCTTATCTTGCCGTCTCTGCCCATAAAGGTTTTAGTAACTTTTCCTAACTTCCACAAACTTCGGGGTAAGTGTTCATCATGTACAAGCACCACATCATTCACTTTAAAGTCTGAAGATTTATTCTGGTCCGTGTAGTGAGCAGATTTTAAATTGAGAAGATACTCATTTTTCCAACGCTTCCAAAAATGATTTAGAAGAGTCTCACGTAAACGAAAGCGTTTCACTAAAGATTCTTTCGTTGTTGGTAAAATTAAATCGTTCACTTTTATGGTAGGTAGACACAAGATACGTTTTCCGATTAAAAAATGTGCAGGAGTAAGAGGAGATGGTTCTTCTAACTCGGAATACGTGTAAGTCAGCGGACGAGAGTTAATTACAGCTTCTACTTCAATTAGAAGCGTTTCTAATTCACTCAATGTTAAGGAAGATCTTCCAATAACTTTACGCAAGGTAGTTTTCACTGAGCGAACCATTCGCTCATAGAAGCCACCCCACCAGGCTGCACGCTCTACAATATACTTCCAGGATATGCTGTGATTGGCGAAAAAATTTTTAACATCAGGATGGTGGATTACTTTCCACATTTCTTTTAGTTCAAGATCAGCTCTTTTGAAAGTTTTGGCGTTGTCTGAATAAATTACAGCACAGAGTCCTCTTCGTGAGATAAACCTGCGAAATGCTAACAGGAATTCTGTTGTTGACATGTCTTTTACTAGTTCTAAATGAAGTGCTCTTGTGATAGCACATGTAAATAATAAAATATAATATTTATTTTCATTCCCCTTCACATATAGGGGTCCCGCATAATCAAGACCTGTTACTGAAAACGGTGGAGCTTCGTTAATACGGTCACCTGGAAGAGGGGCTATAACTTGTTGACCAGGGCGTACGTTAAATTTCTTACAGATTGTACATTTGTTCAGGACTGATTTAATGCACTGCCTTGATCTTAAAATCCAAAACTTTTCACGCGTTTGTACCAATGTACTGGACACTCCTGAATGAAAAACTTTTTCATGTGCATCTTTCACGATTAATTCAGTCAATTTATGTTTTGAAGGAATCACTACGGGATGTTTTTCATAAAATGAGGAGTTAGACTTTTGTAACCGTCCTCGTACCAACAGCAAACCTTCATCTGACAAGATAGGATTTAACTGTAGAAGATTCGATTCTTTAGGGATACTCTTGCTACATTTCAAGCTTTTAATAACTTCAGGGAAACTTTCTTCCTGCACTAGCTTTAACCAAAAATTTTCAGCATGTAACATTTCCTCAGCTGATAATTCTGAAAATTTTCTTTTTTCTACCTTTAATTTTACATTAGAAATAAATCTAAATATCCATGCAGTTACTCGATACAATTTCTTTAGGGAGCTATACTTTTCAAGAATAAAAATGGGAATTTCATCAGATTTATTTGTTTGAAGAACGCAAGAAATGGTGGCTGCTTTTTTAGACTTCTCTTCAGAAACATCAGGTAATCGAGATGCAGCAATTTTAACCCTAGGCCACTGATTTTCGGGAAGGGAAAGAAATTCAGGACCATACCACCATTTTTGAGAATTTATTAAATGCTTCACAGAACAACCTCTTGTTATTAAATCTGCGGGATTAAGTTTGCCATCACAATGTCTCCATAAACTAGGATCAGACAAATTATGAATCTCAGCTATTCTATTACTAACAAATGGTTTCCATTTTTCTTTTGGCCCTTTAAGCCAATGAAGAACAATTTCTGAGTCCGACCAGAAAATAGTATTATTTACTTGGATAACGTTCGTGATAAACTTTGCCATTCTGGCACCAATAAGTGCTCCCATGAGTTCAAGACGAGGAAGAGTTAACTTCTTCAAGGGAGCAACCCTAGACTTAGACATTATAAAACTAGTTTTAAATTTATCATTAGAAATTGGATACCGTAAGTATGCCACTGCACCATACGCATTAGGGTTAGCATCAGTGAAAATATGCAGTTGGAGATGCTCCTTTTCCATGATCAGGTTGTTGAAATAGTGTCGGGGAATTTTCAAGTGTGTGAGATCAGGGATTTCTAAAAGCCAATTTTGCCAATTATTTTCTAGTTCACCACAAAAACTTTCATCCCATGATATTCCCATTATCCACAATTGCTGAAAAAGGCATTTGACACGAATAACAAAAGGGGCAATAAATCCGGCTGGATCAAACAACGTAGCTGCAATTTTCAAAACGTTCCGTTTTGTACAAGAATCATTGCTTAAATTTTCTAACAATGGTCGTAATTCTAGTCCTAATTTATCTTCTGTATTGTTCCAGATCAATCCTAAAATTTTCAAGGAAGTATTTGGGGGTTCGGGACTAGAAACAGGAATGTTTTCGTCAACCCATTTTTTCCTAAGTTCCTGAGAATTGCTTTCAAATTTTCTTAACTTCATCCCCCCTTCTTTCAAAATATCAACAGCTTCTTTAGTTAAATTAAAGGCTTTTAGAACATCGTTTTCTCCTGAAAACAAATCATCAACATAAAAAGAAGAATTTAGGATTTCAAATGTTTTATTATGAGAACTTTTATATTTATTAATATGGTGCTTAATGGTACAAGCAAGGATAAAGGGACTGCAGGTGACACCAAAAGTAGCTCTGGTCATTCTATAGGGTACTATGTTTTTATTCTTATCAAAATCTTCATAATATAAGAATCTAAGATAATCGCGATCTTCCTCGGTTACAGATATTTGCAGAAAAGCCTTTTCAATATCAGCCGAAAAGGCAATTTTATGTAAACGGAATTTCAAAATTATGTCTAAAACATTAGGATTTAAGTTAGGGCCGTGATTCAAACATTCGTTTAATGATAGAGAATCACCATATTTGGAAGAAGCATCATAGACTATGCGCATTTTTGTTGTAGTTTTATCGTCACTGATAACAGGTCTGTGTGGCATGTAATAGGAATTATTAGAATCTTTCTCGGTGCACAATTCTATTACACCCTCATTAAACTGCTCTAGTAAAATGGAGTTATATTCCTTAAATAAAGAATCGTTTTTCAAGAATTTATTTTCTAAACTAGAAAACCGCTTCTTTGCTACTTCAAGATTATTTCTAAGTAATTCGCGAGAATCTTTCCACAATAATTTTGCTTCATAACGCCCATTTACGAATTTTAGATTTTCTTTAAATTCTTTTATTACCTCATGATCGGTAATGTTCTTTTCATTGCTTTCAGCAATGCCAATTGATTCAAGATCCCAAAATGCTTTCAGTTGGGTATTTATATTTTCAACTGAAACACGCAAACAAGCTACTTCTTTTTTATTAGACTCTATTTGCCCTTGCACCGTATGACCGAAAATAGTTTCTGCAACGTATAATTCTTTTGTCAATTTTCCCTCGATTCCCTTTAATATTTTCCACAAAAAGTCAGACCCTAGCAAAATATTTATTTCCTGTTCAAGACCTGTATCAGCAGGCTTAAAGCCTCTTGTTCTCATTATGTCTAGAAGTTCTGGTTCTAGTGTTTTCACAGAAGCCCCAGTTATATTATCAACCACAAGAGCTTCGATATTTATCGAGTTAATAGGTTGCACAACACTGGATAATTCTAGAGCAACTACTTCATAACAAGATTCATAAGGGCGTCTCCGCCCAAAAGGATAAACTAATAAATTTTCTCTTCGCAATGGCTTCAATTTTAATTTTTGTACTAGAGATCTCTTCACGAAGCATTTTTCTGAACCACTGTCACATAAAACGCGAGCCAACAAGCATTCCTTACCAGCAGACACAGAAACTGTACAAGTCTGCAATAATGTAGATTTATTTTGTTTATATTTTTGTTCCGACATCATAGATACAATTGCACCTTTCATTTCTTTTTCAGGATTTTCTTTTGCTGTTTCTTTAAAACAAAATAAAGTACTATGGGTAGTGTTACCACATTTGGAACAAGGGTTAATTTTTGTTCTACAATTAATTGATAAATGGGACTTGTAAAAGCATTTGTAACAGCGACCTTCTTTCTTTAATTTATATCGTTTCTGTTCATCAGTGAATTTCGAACAATTTAGTCCTACATGATCAGAAGACTTACAAAATATGCAAAACTGTTTTGTAGATGTATTTAAAGCAGCAGCTGAAGGTATATTTTTCTTTTGCGGAAAATTTTGATATTTACTTGAAGGATTTTCATATTTAGTTTTAGAATTTTCATAAGTCTTGGTTTGGGAATTGTTTACTAAATTAGTAGCTTCACGACATCTTAATTCCGTTTTAATAAAATTTATTAAATCGGTGACTTCACAGTCCTTATCGGGGTCACGTTTTCGATGGAAATCTAGTATCAAATTTTCGGGTAATAATCTCAGTAATAAGGGTAGTAATAAATGGCCATAGGAGCCTGATGTTACTCCTAACGCATCAAGATTTCTCATAGAAGTTTCGATATTATCATACAACTTTCTTAAAGAAATAACATTGTTAGAGGATTTCACTGGTTCAAGATTTAGAATTTTATTCATGTAACAGTTTATGATATTTTCCCGCTTACCATACCTCTCTTCTAACAATTTTAAACAAGTAGAATAATTTTGATCTGTCAGTTCAAAACCAGATACAATATTATATGCAGGACCAGACAACAAGGATTTGAGATATTGGAATTTTTCAATTTTTGATAACGATTCGTTTGAATCTATCGCACTAGTAAATAAATTAAAAAATTCTAAGAACTGGCTTGCATCACCAGAAAATTTTTCTATGTTAAGTTTAGGAAGCTTCACTGCCGAAACTGGCTTACTACCGATTTTTGAACCGTTACTTGATTCTAGTAAAACTTTTGGTTCAGTTTCGATTTTACATTTTTTAAGCCTCATCTTAATTTTAAATTTCAAACTGGATATTTTTTCAGAATATTCTTCTACCGATTTTAGTTCTTTTTCATATTCAGTTTTTTCCTGAATTAGCTCATCCATTTCGGAATCTAATTCCTTTAGTTGAGCTTCCTTTTCATTTACGAGCTCTAATGATTCCATTAATGAGTCGCAATCAGTTTTATCAATATCAACAGATAATAATGTATCACATTTTGTGATTAATTTCGTAATGGCTGCACGAACAGTAGCTCTTTTACTTTTTAACTTATCAGGGTTATCCATGTTTAAATTTAAATTCAATGTTCAAAATAAATGATCATGAAAAATGTATATTTTCAAAAAATCAACAGTCATGCAGAATAATAAAGGTATTTCTTACCTTTTTTCCCGGTTGTTGAGGCACCAAAAACTTGAAGAATTTCAAGTTATTCCACAATTAAATCACAGTTCACGAAATTGTTATAGGGAGAGCATTATTATAAGAAGTCAAGATTCCATTTAAATCATATTAAAGTCATCATATTTCACAAATAAAGGTTTTTACTTTTGTGTTTATCATTGGTAAATAATCATCATCACTAGAACCTTTTGTAGATTATTATTTACAATTCGAATATATACATAATGTACATTATTTACAGATGAAACATATTTAGTTGCTTTGCTCCTTCTAGAAGTCATGATTCTAAATACAATTAAATTTCCAGCAACTATTTTCTTCTATTAAGAAGCCATAAAGAACAATAGCATGATTTTATGCTCGAGATAAATTTTCTTTTTAAAATTAAAACAACATTTCTTCTAATTTTAGAAGACCAAGAGAAAAAATGCAGTCTACTTACTGCGTTCATATTTTACATTCACAAAACCAACTAAAAAGGAACAAGAAGGAAAAAATGTTTTTTAATATCAATTCTCTCAAACGTCACGTGATCCTTCGCGGCGCCCGCCTGGCTAAGAGAGGCCCGCGAGAGAAGGTTGCAAAATATTCCACAAAACTAAGGGTTGATTGTGAAGGCCGGGGGTTTGAGTTTGGCCGTAATAAATTTATCTTTTGCTCAATGATTTTTTTTTTTCAATTGTAGAAATATAGAGTGGGAATTTAATTTAGAATGGTATTTGATTAATGTTTAAGATTAAGAAATGTGTCTGTCTGTGTGTGAGAAATGTGTCATCACTGTAGGACAAATAGGACTATATGCAAAAAGAACTTTTGAATAAGAAAACGGCTATAACCACAATTTTAAGTTAAATATGAATAACAGGACAGATTTTACCTTCCTTTGAAAATATATAAAACATCAATGAAGATCTTAAGTACTTTTTTATGCGCATCTCAATTAATTGTATAAATGTGAATTAATGATTATGTGCCACGGGCCGCTGGTTGAGTATGTCTACTTTAGAGGGTTGTGTGTGCTACTACTCACATGAGATGATATGGACTGCTTTGTCAGAAACTGAGCACTATATTAAACATAAATTTTCTTTTTTTTTATAAATAAGATTCTACATTTGTTGTTTTACGGTCTGAGTTTTTAATAAGTTTGATATATTTTGTTATATTAATTTGAAAATTATGGCTATAAGAACATATTCCAATACAGTAGAAAAGAATGATTAATATTAGAATGGGAAGTATCAAAAGTAAATTTAAAATGCTAGTATATGATACAAAAAATTGACCTACTAGTTAAATAAATCAAATTCATGAAATGATTATATTATTTTAATTTTGTTACAATTAAAAATGTTTAATTTTTAGTTTCCCATTTGAAATTGCCCCACAAGTTGGCTGAGAGGTTCAGCTCTCTTACCTGGTAGACGGGAGGTGCTGGGTTCGAATCCAATTGCGCCCGCCGGCAAAACCGTTTGGATTTTCGTGGTTTTCTTCGAACCTTGGGTTAATACGTATTAGGTCCCCTTAGAAAGACCCCACGGAGGGCACTCCCCCTAGGTCCTATATCCCTCGTGCAGATAATCGGCCGTCTTAAATAATACTAACACCTACAACAAAATGGACTCTCAAACAAATGCATGGAAGAAAGCACGACAACCACAAACAGTACAATATAAAAGGTTTTACATATATTTAATCTAAGTTTTTCAGTTGCAGCTTTTATAAAATAAAAAGTTAATTGTGATTAAAAGAAGAAAGATACTATGAGCATAGCTGCCAACTTGTACGGATTTTTCCTACCACTAAAATTTGATAGAAACTTTTGACTTATTTAAACGTTACAATTGCTTGAATTTCGGTGATTCAATTAGCTAAAATTAACTATTAAATTTTAGTGGTATGAAAAATCCGTACAAGTTGGCAGCTATGTATGAGTTATATTATATTTTTTTTTCATAAGTATAATAGTTATAAACTCACTTGCTTTTGACTAGCATCATAAATTTTGCTATTCATTAAAGAAAAACTCTAGCTAAATTTCGAAGTAATTTTATGAACGAAAAAAGCAGTTAACTCCAGATTTGGGATAGCATGTTAGTGTGTTAAATGAAAACGAATATATATATTATAATGGGAACGTGTAATTAATTAAACTAAACTAAGAATTCTTGTCAGAACTCCACCTGCAAGAAAATCTTGAAATATGTTACCATAAAAAATAAATTAATTAAAATAAAAAATAAAGAAATGTAACAAATAAAGTTTAATAAAGGTCGAAAAACCAGCTTGTACCAAATTTTGTCAAATTGAAAAGTTGTAACAGTTTCTATTTTTTCAGTCAAAAGACAAAGCCCCCTGATAAATTTAAAGACATAAACATAAAAGAAACACGGAAATAAATATCTTCCAGAGGCGTACTGCAAAGAAATCCTAATTGTTTTATTTGTGATTAATTACTTTAAATCATTTAAAAATATTTTTTTTCATAATTGAGACTAAATAAAATTGCTATATTTATTTGAAAATCCAGGGAGGAGCAATATTCCTCCCTTTGGATACACCCACGTGTATAACTTTATGATACAATTAGAACATTTTTATTTAATTTTGGAAATTGTTGTAATATCAAAAAATACACATGACAATGCGTTGTTAACTATTTGCAGACAGTTGACATTAGTTTCATTTTTACATTACTAGTTATTTTTTTTTTAATTACATTTCCGCATTTATTTTTTCTTTATAGCAGACAATCGCAGAGAACACACTCAGTTTTGAATATAGATCCTTGGCTCCAATCAACCATTCTTATAGTGCTGGACCTTTTATGAAAAATGTATTTTTTAACAAATTTCCTTTTGCGTAGAAAAAGTTTGAATGTTGAAAATCTCCGCGAGACAGCCTTTCGAATGCATTGAAAGAAAAGAAAAATAAATGATCCATCCTATTTTTTCTTTACATCAAACTATTTAAACCTTTTAAAAGAATTCATTATACCAAATGAAACATTATCAAGATTTCTCTTTCATATCAAGAAAGGAGCAATAAAAACCTTTTGTTACAGTCAATTGCGTTTGAAACAATAAGGCTGTTGTCGTTATGTTCGGTATCAAGAAAGATGCTCTTTAGCAGGTGAAGCGGACAGTTCGTTTATGTTACAGATCCTAGATTAGAGTAGTATCTCTTGTTTACGTTTTACGAAGAAAGCAGAAACAAAGCGATATAAGTAAGCGTCCTATCTTAAATGGGAGAAGTAACCGCAAGATTAAAGGGTGGGTCACATCATTAAGGTCACGCGCCACGTAGTGGATGGGGTTTGAACTACAGGTACATGCCTAACTGTTTTCTTACTTGACACCACTAAAATTGTAAAGTTTTTTCAGCTTGATTAATAGCTGAAATGTATCTTACAAACAGAAGACAACTTCGTGGTGTCAAGTGCATCTAGACGTCCCTCTTGCTACGCCATAATTTTGCAATGAATGTGGTCAACAAAATTCGTTTCCATGAGTGACTAAAGATTTAGAAAATAATCGCAGACGGTAATATCCTGTCATATATGACGTCACACTAAAAGCCCGCGTATGTGGATTATCATCCCGTTCACAAGATGGCGCAACCGTGTTAATTTACGCCCGATTCCAGGATTAAGTTTGCATGTACGCTTACTTATATCGCTTTGAGAAGAAACACCCACAACAATATACCTTAACTCAATCCCCACCAATTCTGTGTAATACATAGTAATCGGACATTACTATGATATCCGATTTGTGTAAGTCACACATATATTAATCATAAGCAAAATGATCTTTTAAATATATTATTTAATATGCTCTTTAATATTTTACGGTGTGAGTTTTAAAATAATTTGGTTATGTTTTTTTTTTTGCATTAAAAATATGAAATGTCTTTTGGAATACATTCCAATGTTTATGCCTGAGATAACAAAAGAAGATTTATAATATATTGAGGATATTTTTTTCATATTTGCTGTTAGCAGATGATGAAATAAATCAATCAACCATATGGAATAAATTGATAAAATAATTTAGTTATTTTATTTGTAACAAATTGTTCTTTCAATAACATGTTCAATTTATAATTTAATATCTGTATTTCTTTAAAAAATATATTACTAATATTAAGCATCTATAATTATTGAATGAAATATTTTATATTGTGCTTGCACAGATATGAAAGCCTTTAATAGTAATAACAAATATCTTTACAGAAGTACATGTCAATGTTTATATATTTAATATATTAGTGCTGTTATTGTATCATTTACTTAATTGAAATGCTATTTAAGCTTTCTGAAATAATATTTCAATAGTATACTGTTCGTAAAAAAGACAAAAATATAAAAATATATCAGAAGGATCTCTTATTTTATTTTGAGAGGAGGATTCAGGCGGATTAAAAGGGAAAAAAAGCGTTACTGAACTTTAATGACATTTTACTTGTTTTTTAAAATCAAACATCATTGAACAATCAGAAAATTTGTTATAAAGCCTTATTTACACATATATAATGTTTCTTTCTTAAAACTTTTTTCCGGAAGACTGCGTATTTATATGTAAACAGATTTTGTTAAATTCTAAAAAAAAAAAAAAAAAAAAAAAAAAAAAAGTAGACAGATGTGGCAATCCCAAAACTTTCTTCTATCTCATAAATGTTACTACTTCCTGAAAAATGCAGCGTTATCAACGCCCCGGTTAGGTGATTTACACAAAAATCTACTCGTAAACAACTTATGTCAACTTCTAACTTAATCTGAAGTTGTTTTTTTTTAATCCGTACATTAGTTCTTGAGATATAGCTATTGCGAAAATCATGGAAAATGCTGCATAGCAGCTCCACCTGATGTGGAGAGGGGGGGGGGTGTAATAAAAAAGTAAACAGCTAAATTTTTTTCAATCACTAACTGAATCTAAAGTTTTGTGAAATTATGTGCACCTAGAATTTTTTTTCACAAACAGACTCACAGGGTGACAGAGAGACAGACATTTTCTAAAACCTATCAAACCGTATTCAGGAGCTTCTAAAACGCATAAATCCATCGAAAATTGGAGGTCGAAATTTTTTACGTATCCAATATTTTCTTCTTGTAAAAATAGAAGAAAGTATAAAGAAAAAAGTATATAATCCATGCTTCGCAAGACATTTACTAACATATAAATTTTAACCTTTTCTGATTTAACAACTCAGATTTGAAAAATATTTATTCACATATTACAATATATCGTTTTTAGCATGTAAAAAATATTTTTTTAAAAATCGGGACATAAAAATAAAAATAAATTATTGGCTAAACTGTACTTTTTTCCTATCTGTAATAAGCAGAAAATTACATACTTCTCATAAATATTGTAAATTTTCTCATACAAAATTATAACATATGCGAACTTAACTTATGCGAACGTATTTAGCCTTTTTAATTGTACAGAATTTACGACGATCATTTTAGTAATAACAATGTGAAACTGTTCATATGAAAAATAAAATTTTAGTACGAAATATTAACACACTTTCACCATCTGTTGGGACTTCTATTAACAATTTATGTTAGCTTCTGTCTTGGAATATAGCAGCAATAATAATATTTTTTAAAAAAATAGTCTTTCAATGCCACTGTATATGTAACATTGCGTTTTAAGTATATTGCACAATTGCAACGGATTACATTTGATACGGGTAATTAATACGGATTTGATACAAAGGGTTAAAAAAGATACCTGGGCAATCAACGTTTCAAAAATTTTCAGGTAAAGCAGGGGCACAGGTTTTAACTCTTTATGCCCGACCTACTTTAAGGTACCATTAAAATAATTTATTATAAAATCAATTTAATACATGGGTTAGTAATAATACAGTTTAGAATGAGTTATAGATAATTTACTTTATCTTGTTCTAGTCAATCAAATTAAAATGCAATAAAACATGTGAACAAGAACCTGCCTATAACGGAATTATGTCTTAAACTAAAAAATGTGTTGATACATGAAAAGTGAATAAAATAATATGTGAAGAAAAGTATATAATACATTTAAATCAGCTAAGAATGAAACTTGTCAATAACGTATATTTTTTCTTCCCTAAGCAATTTCATGTTAGACGATTTTACTGTATTGTAGTTATCAGATTCTTAAGTCTCGAATACACAGAATATAAATTAACGATATTAATGTTAACTGAATCATTTGCATACAGATAGAGATTCATTAAAAAAATAAATATTGCAGCACAAGATGTTTCTTTAAAAATGAAGATTATAAAAATGAAAAGAAAATGGATAAAATAAGTATTTTTGGCCAGAACTCCACGTACGAAAGAATTTTAAATCATATCGACGTAATAAAAATCCATGTTTTCTAGAAATTTAGTGCGACCGGGATGGGCCAAGGTTTTAACATTTCTCTGGGGCCGGTCAAATCTCGGGCCAAGACGGGATCGGCCCGTTCTTTTAAGTTTTCTACCAGGCCCGACCGGTAATTTTATTTTGTACGGGATGAACTTTTAGATTTTATACCGGGGCGGGCAATTGATTTTTTTTTTCTGCGGCCCGGGCCAAATTTTTTTCTCCGGGCAAGCCGAACTGTTTTTCTGTGGGCTGGACTGGAAGTTTTTGGCCCGTGGAGACATCTAGTTTGGCTGTTCCCAGTTCCCATCCAATCCAAGTTTAATATAAAAGACTTCTATATAATATCAAAACCAAAATATTTCAAGGTTACGCTCAAATATTTTCTTCTTCGCGATAAATTTGATACGAAAAGTAGAATTGCGTCATCTTTACAACCAACCAATCTACTT
Source organism: Maratus speciosus (assembly GCA_963932465.1). Taxonomy (NCBI): domain Eukaryota; kingdom Metazoa; phylum Arthropoda; class Arachnida; order Araneae; family Salticidae; genus Maratus; species Maratus speciosus. The sequence goes on along the minus strand of OZ010798.1, from coordinate 125,549,230 downwards.
TCGTAAGTGAATCGAGAGTCTAGTCAGTATGTTGACTGATCAATCAGGTGAGTATAATCTATGCAGGTGAGTCGACTCAGCTTCAAATATAGTACTCAAAATGAGTGGAAATGCCCAATAGATGGCGCTGTAAGCAATAGTCGCTAAATACAGGCTCAATTTCTGGTCCTTTCTCTTGTTCCATGCTGAAAAAGGAGATGGAAATGTTTTACCCGGGCCACGAAGTACCAAAAATCGAGCCTGAATTCAGCGTCTATGGATCGCAGCGCCATCTATTGTTTGTAATTCGAACTAAAATTGAAAATCACTGTAAAAAAAACTTTTGACCTTATGCATAACCCTCCTGCAAGAATTTTTTAAATATCTGTCACCGTTTGCAAGTTATTGAATTTTAAAATCAGTCAGTCCTTTTTGGGACATCCGGTATATATATATATATATCGAAAACTAATCAAATTTTAAAATTATACAACAAATTTTGACATCCTTGCACCCATGTGGATAACTGGCGTCAATTTGATTACCAAACATTCCATATTCTAGGAGAGACAGCTGCGAAATACAAACGGACATTCACTTTTTAATATAATAGATTGATGAAGTTTTAATTTCACTATGAAATATTAGTCAGGGACAAATGCTGAACTATTTATATTGTTTTACGTGCAAATGGTTTATTTCGTAATGGAGCCTGCACGCAATGGAGATAGATTAAAAAACGTTATGCTTGAAAATTATTTAAAAAGCCATGATAAATAAATCAATTAAAGTTTTGAAGCAAATTGCATTTGAAAGTAGATTTTTTCCCCATACAACGGTGTAAAAATTAAAAATGTGTGATGTTTAGAAGTTAAAAAAATTGCAGTAGAAAAAATTGCAAAACCGAAATTTAAATGTCAAGCATCGCCATTCTCAAAATGACGTCAGCGTTACGTACGGACATATTTTCCTTTATAAAATAAGATAGATTTTCAAACGTGAAGTCCCCTTTGTCAGCTACAACTTTGCATGTGTAAATTTATTCTTTTGGCTTGAGATTCTAATTTCAGTACCGCTCACTACAAATTCTAGAAACTGATGTCTTTTAGATGTATTCGTGGTAAAATACATAGTTTTATCTAAGAAAAGGATTGTTTTCTTTTAAATATGGCGCTTACAGAAGCATTATGCCAAGTGTCGCAAATTCGATATCAGCCGAAAGAAAATATATTCAATTGTAACATACCTTTATGAGAGAAAATGCATGTTTTTTAAAGCGTGACGTCATTTTCTGTTAAGACTTAAAGTTATTTTTAACTGTAATTATGAAATGGCATCAATAAGGATAAATAAACCCCAACATTTCTTTTTTCTACAATAGTGGAAATTATACGATTGCTACTATTTTTATGAAAATTCAAAAAAACTTTTCAAATTAAATTTAAAATATAAAAGTGGAAATATTTAGAAAAATAGTTAGTGCGAGTTCATCTACAAATGAACAGCTTTCATTTAAAAAAAAAATAATTACCATAATTGGTTCAGTAGAAAGTTCAGGAAAGATGTCTAAAAAAGCTGTCATTTGTTTTCAATAAATAGATTATTTTTTCCGTTTTACTTTAACAGTTGCCTAGCAACTCTTTTTCATACAAATTACATTTAACCCTAGAACTACCGGAAATTTTACTCAAGTTTTATAAAAACATTCTACACCAGAATTTTTACTTAAAACTATTTAATTTGTTTATTTAACTTATTATTGTCTGATTTATACATTTAGTTTGTTTTGAAGAAATTTCTGGTTTGAATAAATATTTTGAATGTACATGTCGGGTCCATTGGACCCTTCTGGTAGACAGAGGGTTAAAAGACCATATTTTTCCCAATTCGGCTCTAAAAATTTAAATTGTTCGATTACATATATGTTAAATTCGTGCTTTTTTATATATTATTCTTTTACTTATTGTTTGATGAAGCTTTAATTTCATTGTAGATAATCAGCCGTAGATAAATTCTGAACTCTTTTTTATATGCAAACTGTTTATTAATATTTCGTAATGGAGCCCGCCGGTGCGCGATCAAGATAAATTTAAAAAATCACGCTTGAAAATTATTTTATAAACCATAATAAATCAGTCCATTAAGATACCGTTTTGACACAAATTGCATTTAAAAGTAGAATTTTTTCCCTATATGACAGTGCAAAAAATTATAATGTGCGATGTTCAGAAGATTAAAAAATTGCAGAAAGGAAAATTGGAAAACCGAAATTTCATCGTGAAGCGTTGCTATTTTCAAAATGATATCAGCGTTACTCACAGATTATTGTCCTTTGTAATTTAAATGGAGTACTTCTGTTGCCACAATTAAAAAATTGATACAAAAAACTATAAAAAAAATAACATCTCAAAAATAAATTGAGATACATATTTCAAAGAAATTGCATGTAAAAGTACATTTTTTTCATCATACGATGATATAAAAACTGAAAATCTGTGATGTGTAGAAGTTTAAAAATTTTCAGTAGCGAAAATTGCACAACGAAAATTCATTTCAAATTTGAAAGTGTTGCCATTCGCAGAATGACGTATGCGTTACGCACAGATATGTTTGTCCTTTATAATATAGATAATAAAATTCTTTTTGTAAATTTACTTTGTGGTGGAGGGGGGAGGGCGTCAAAATCCATGTTTGCCCCGGGCGCCAAAAAGGCTAGTTTCGGCCCTGTTAGAAATGTAAAATTCTGAACTCTTAGGAAAATGATCCTCTATCAGGCATACTTATGGAACTGACATTAATCCAAGTGTAATAAGCATTCCTGCTGACATTACGAATCTAATAAATATTTCTTCCATGTAAAAGGTTGTGAAAGTTGGAAAAAAAATCCTTCTGGCTTACCATTATAAAGTTTTTGATTTCTGATAAATTAACTAAACAAATAAAAAAGAGAGAGAGGGTGTGTTAAAGTTTTAGTGTCACAGAATACATTACCTGTACTTTTTTAATGTAAATTTAAATGTGAGCTTTGTAATTAAATGAAGTTTTATTTTTATATTTGATTTATTACACAAGTTTTGAAGCGTGAAACATAGTGAAATTTTTTACTTTTCCGACATCAAAGGTATCCTACCCCCTTAACTTCTACTTTTAACTTAGAATGGAATTTTAAAATGCTTTTATTTCGAAATGATCTTAAATCTGATTTTTTCATTATGTAACGAAATTCTCGGTAAAATATACACATTTTCTTTTTATTGATGCTTTTTTTTCTTCCCCCCTTTCTCACCTATTTCTCTAATGATTAGGTTGCTGGCTACTGGACAAAGAGTGAAGGGTTTGAATCTCGATTTAAGCATATATGTTTGCGATGGATCTGATTCCACTGCAAACGGAAGTCCCGGTCTGTTTAGCCATCGTAGGAAAATATGACCATAGGCTTCTAACAGATCAAATCAAAAAAAAAACATTAGAAATGTAAAATTATAAACTCTTAGGTAAATGATCCTCTATCAGGTATATTCATAGAACTGACATTAATCCAGGTGTAATAAGCATTCCTGCTGACATTATGAATCTAATAAATATTTCTTCCATATAAAAGATTGTGAAAGTTGGAAAAAATTTCCTTCAGGCTTAACATTTCTGCTTATAAAGTCATTAATTTCTGATAAATTAACTAAACAAACAAAAAAAAAAAAAGGAAAGAAAGAAAGAAAGGGAGAGGGGGGGGGGGGGGTTAAAGTTTAGAATTATTTGTAGTGTCATGACTAATATATTCATGACATAATGATATAATGAAATAATTCAACACATGATTGAATTATTTTAAATACATTACATGTAATTTAAAATAATTTGACTTTTAAACATTAATTTAAAAATCATAAACTTTGAATTTACATTAATTTATATCTCATATTAAAATTAATTTATATTATGATCGATAATATTTGAATAAAAAAAGTTAACTGTTACTTAACATGGATATGCAAAGTATAATTATGCCATAAAATATAATTTTAATATAAATTATTAATTTTTAAAAAATAAAACATAAATAGCAAAAGTAAACTGTTTAAAAATTTTATTTAAATTAAAATTTATTTCTATTATTATTTATTTTCAAATAAAATTATGTTTTAATATACACTTTTTATGAAATATTGCATAAAATAAAAATATATTATGTAAAATATATTGTATAAAATAAATATATTATATAAAATGCAATAGAAATATAACTTAATAAAAATAATTTAAATCAAAATCAGTAATAGAATCAAACAGGGGAAAGCTGAAAATTGTTTCAATTCCTTCAATTTAGGCCTGCAATAGATATTCTAAGTTTCCCCTATTATAAAGTAACCTCATTATAATGTAAACATGAGTTAAATGGAAAGTGATTAACTTACAGTAATAAATAAATGACTAAAACACTATTTAATTTTGGAATTATTAATATGAATTCTGACTATTTGATTAAAAAATAGCAAAAACTGTTAAGATGCATCTCTGTATAATGAAATTCTGCGTGTAAAGGTAAACGGATATAAAATGAATCAATTGAATAATACATAAATAAATGGTTAATTTTATAATAAATGGATATTTTAAACATATTTAATAGAGATAAAAAATTATTTATTAACTTCAGTAAAATGTCAGCGGGCGAAACCTGTGTACAACGGAATCTAAAAAAGAAATTATTTTTATAAAAGAAAATGAAGAAGCAGAAGAAGAAGAAATTAGCTGTAATTGTGTGATTAAAAGTCTGTTATTTTCTATAAAAACTTATTATTTATTATATACAGTAAAGTACGTGAATACGAAAATGTGTACATAATGATAGCGTCACTTAAACGAAAAATAATCAAATATTATAATGAATTAATTATAAATGAAAAGTAATTAAATAACATGTATTAAAGATAGCTGCTTAATATTTACTGAATACAGTGAAACCTGCTAAAATGAAATCTCGCTTTAATGGAAACCTCGACAAATTGACAAAAAGACACAAATGTTACGCTTTGACTGTGTGGAATATTTTGCAATCTTCTCTCGCGGGCCTCTCTTAGCCAGGCGGGCGCCGCGAAGGATCACGTGACGTTTGAGAGAATTGATATTAAAAAACATTTTTTCTTGCTTGTTTTCCTTTTTAGTTGGTTTTGTGAATGTAAAATATGAACGCAGTAAGTAGACTGCATTTTTTCTCTTGGTCTTCTAAAATTAGAAGAAATGTTGTTTTAATTTTAAAAGGAAAATTTATCTCGAGCATAAAATCATGCTATTGTTCTTTTATGGCTTCTTAATAGAAGAAAATAGTTGCTGGAAATTTAATTGTATTTAGAATCATGACTTCTAGAAGGAGCAAAGCAACTAAATATGTTTCATCTGTAAATATGTAAATAATATACATTATGTATATATTCGAACTGTAAATAATAATCTACAAAAGGTTCTAGTGATGATGATTATTTACAAATGATAAACACAAAAGTAAAAACTTTTATTTGTGAAATATGATGACTTTAATATGATTTAAATGGAATCTTGACTTCTTATAATAATGCTCTCCCTATAACAATTTCGTGAACTGTGATTTTTTTGTGGAAAACCTTGAAATTCTTCAAGGTTTTTTGGTGCCTCAACAACCGGGAAAAAAGGTAAGAAATACCTTTATTATTCTGCATGACTGTTGATTTTTTGAAAATATACATTTTTCATGATCATTTATTTTGAACATTGAATTTAAATTTAAACATGGATAAGCCTGATAAGCTTAAAAGTAAAAGAGCTACTGTTCGTGCAGCCATTACGAAATTAATCACAAAATGTGATACATTATTATCTGTTGATATTGATAAAACTGATTGCGACTCATTAATGGAATCATTAGAGCTCGTAAATGAAAAGGAAGCTCAACTAAAGGAATTAGATTCCGAAATAGATGAGCTAATTCAGGAAAAAACTGAATATGAAAAAGAACTAAAATCGGTAGAAGAATATTCTGAAAAAATATCCAGTTTGAAATTTAAAATTAAGATGAGGCTTAAAAAATGTAAAATCGAAACTGAACCAAAAGTTGTACTAGAATCAAGTAACGGTTCAAAAATCGGAAGTAAACCAGTTTCGGCAGTGAAGCTTCCCAAACTTAACATAGAAAAATTTTCTGGTGATGCAAGCTAGTTCTTAGAATTTTTTAATTTATTTACTAGTGCGATAGATTCAAACGAATTGTTATCAAAAATTGAAAAATTCCAATATCTCAAATCCTTGTTGTCTGGTCCTGCATATAATATTGTATCTGGTTTTGAACTGACAGATCAAAATTATTCTACTTGTTTAAAATTGTTAGAAGAGAGGTATGGTAAGCGGGAAAATATCATAAACTGTTACATGAATAAAATTCTAAATCTTGAACCAGTGAAATCCTCTAACAATGTTACTTCTTTAAGGAAGCTGTACGATAATATTGAAACTAGTATGAGAAATCTTGATGCGTTAGGAGTAACATCAGGCTCTTACGGCCATTTATTACTACCAATACTAATAAGATTATTACCCGAAAATTTGATACTAGATTTCCATCGAAAACGTGACCCCGATAAGGACTGTGAAGTCACCGATTTAATAAATTTTATTAAAACGGAATTAAGATGTCGTGAAGCTACTAATTTAGTAAACAATTCCCAAACCAAGACTTATGAAAATTCTAAAACTAAATATGAAAATCCTTCAAGTAAATATCAAAATTTTCCGCAAAAGAAAAATATACCTTCAGCTGCTGCTTTAAATACATCTACAAAACAGTTTTGCATATTTTGTAAGTCTTCTGATCATGTAGGACTAAATTGTTCGAAATTCACTGATGAATAGAAACGATATAAATTAAAGAAAGAAGGTCGCTGTTACAAATGCTTTTTTAAGTCGCATTTATCAATTAACTGTAGAACAAAAATTAACCCTTGTTCCAAATGTGGTAACACTACCCATAGTACTTTGTTTTGTTTTAAAGAAACAGCAAAAGAAAATCCTGAAAAAGAAATGAAAGGTGCAATTATATCTATGATGTCAGAACAAAAATATAAACAAAATAAATCTACATTATTGCAGACTTGTACAGTTTCTGTGTCTGCTGGTAAGGAATGCTTGTTGGCTCGCGTTTTATGTGATAGTGGTTCAGAAAAATGCTTCGTGAAGAGATCGCTAGTACAAAAATTAAAATTGAAGCCATTGCGAAGAGAAAATTTATTAGTTTATCCTTTTGGGCGGAGACGCCCTTATGAATCTTGTTATGAAGTAGTTTCTCTTGAATTATCCAGTGTAGTGCAACCTATTAACTCGATAAATATCGAAGCACTTGTGGTTGATAATATAACTGGAGCTTCTGTGAAAACACTAGAACCAGAACTTCTAGACATAATGAGAGCAAGAGGCTTTAAGCCTGCTGATACAGGTCTTGAACAGGAAATAAATATTTTGCTAGGGTCTGACTTTTTGTGGAAAATATTAAAGGGAATCGAGGGAAAATTGACAAAAGAATTATACGTTGCAGAAACTATTTTCGGCCATACGGTGCAAGGGCAAATAGAGTCTAATAAAAAAGAAGTAGCTTGTTTGCGTGTTTCAGTTGAAAATATGAATACTCAGCTGAAAGCATTTTGGGATCTTGAATCAATTGGCATTGCTGAAAGCAATGAAAAGAACATTACCGATCATGAGGTAATAAAAGAATTTAAAGAAAATCTAAAATTCGTAAATGGGCGTTATGAAGCAAAATTATTGAGGAAAAATTCTCGTGAATTGCTTAGAAATAATCTTGAAGTAGCAAAGAAGCGGTTTTCTAGTTTAGAAAATAAATTCTTGAAAAACGATTCTTTATTTAAAGAATATAACTCCATTTTGCTAGAGCAGTTTAATGAGGGTGTAATAGAATTGTGCACCGAGAAACATTCTAATAATTCCTATTACATGCCACACAGACCTGTTATCCGTGACGACAAAACTACAACAAAAATGCGCATAGTCTATGATTCTTCTTCTAAATATGGTGATTCTCTATCATTAAACGAATGTTTGTATCATGTCCCTAACTTGAATTCTAATGTTTTAGATGATGAAAACATTCCTGTTTCGAGTTTCGAACCCCCAAATACTTCCTTGAAAATTTTAGGATTGATCGGGAACAATACAGAAGATAAATTAGGACTAGAATTACGACCCTTGTTAGAAAAATTAAATAATGATTTTTCTACTAAACACAATGTTTTGAAAATTGCAACTATGTTCCTTGATTCAGCCGGATTTATTGCCCCTTTTGTTTCTGGTGAACTAGAAAATGATTGGAAAAATTGGCTTTCAGAAATCCCTGATCTCGCTCACTTGAAAATTCCCTGGCAGTATTTTAGCAACCTGATTATGAAAAAGGAGCATCTCCAGTTGCATATTTTTCCTGGTGCTAACCCTAATGTGTATGTTCCTGAATTTCTTTCCTTGCCCGAAGATCAGTGCCCTAGCGTTAAAATTGTTGCTACACAATTACCTGATGTTTCTAAAGAGAAGTCTCGAAAATCAGCAACCATTTCTTGTGTTGTTCAAACAAATAAAGCTGATGAAATTCCTATTTTTAATCTTGAAAAATATAGCTCCCTAAAGAAATTGTATCGAGTAACTGCTTGGCTATTTAGATTTATTTCTAATATAAAATTAAAGATAGAGAAAAGAGATTTTTCAGAATTATCAGCTGAGAAAATTTTACATGTTGAAAATTTTTGGTTTAAGTTAATGCAGGAAGAAAGTTTCCCTGAAGTTGTAAAATACTTGAAATGTAGCAAGAGTATCCCTAAAGAATTGAATCTTCTACAGTTAATTCCTATGTTGTCAGATGAAGTTTTGCTGTTGGTACGAGGACCGTTACAAAAGTCTGATTCCTCATTTTATGAAAAACATCCCTTTGTGATTCCTGCAAAACATAATTTGACTGAATTAATCGTGAAAGATGCACATGAAAAAGTTTTTCATTCAGGAGTGCCCAGTACATTAGTATCAACTCGTGAAAAAATTTGGATTTTAAGATCTAGACAGTGCATAAAATCAGTCCTGAACAAATGTGCAATCTCCAAGAACTTTAGTGTTCGCCCTGGTCAACTAGTTAGAGCACCTCTAAAACATATCTTGTGTTTACCTACCATAAAAGTGAACGATTTGATTTTACTAGCAACCAAAGAATCTTTAGTGAAATGCTTCCGTTTACGTGAGACTCTTCTGAATCATTTCTGGGAGCGCTTGAAAAATGAGTACTTCTCAACTTACAATCTGCTCACTACACGGACCAGAATAATACTTCTGACTTTGAAATATATGATGTGATTCTTATGCATATGAACATTATATTAAAAGACCTATTGATTCTTGTGTATAATTTAGAAGTGAAAAAAAACTCTGAACTTTTTTATTAATAGAACTGAAAAAAAAAAAAAAAAACTTTGATATTATTAGAGACTCAAAAACTCTCATTGACATTTGACTTTTAGAAAAAATCTTGAATTGTTTTTCTAATTTTTAGTTTATTTTTTTTTTTGTATTGAATATTCTAGAAAAATTTGTATAGATTTAAATTGTTCTTTCTATTTTTAGTAGCAGAAACATCTTGGCTAATTTTTTAAATTGTTTATTATTCTATTGAAGCCCAGTATGTAAGTATATATTTTGATTTTGTATTGTATTTATGTATAGTGTAACTGATAATTTTTTAGAATAATTTTTATTTCTACTTTAATTATTTGAATCCCCATTTTGATGAACCCTTGTTCATCGGGGGGGAGTTTGTGGAATATTTTGCAATCTTCTCTCGCGGGCCTCTCTTAGCCAGGCGGGCGCTGCGAAGGATCACGTGACGTTTCAGAGAATTGATATTAAAAAACATTTTTTCTTGCTTGTTTTCCTTTTTAGTTGGTTTTGTGAATGTAAAATATGAACGCAGTAAGTAGACTGCATTTTTTCTCTTGGTCTTCTAAAATTAGAAGAAATGTTGTTTTAATTTTAAAAGGAAAATTTATCTCGAGCATAAAATCATGCTATTGTTCTTTTATGGCTTCTTAATAGAAGAAAATAGTTGCTGGAAATTTAATTGTATTTAGAATCATGACTTCTAGAAGGAGCAAAGCAACTAAATATGTTTCATCTGTAAATATGTAAATAATATACATTATGTATATATTCGAACTGTAAATAATAATCTACAAAAGGTTCTAGTGATGATGATTATTTACAAATGATAAACACAAAAGTAAAAACTTTTATTTGTGAAATATGATGACTTTAATATGATTTAAAAGGGATCTTGACTTCTTATAATAATGCTCTCCCTATAACAATTTCGTGAACTGTGATTTAATTGTGGAATATCTTGAAATTCTTCAGACTGCGACTATTGTCTTTTATAATTTTTAATGATTGGAATAAGCTTAGGAGACCGCTTCCATATTGAAAAAATTTTCAAAATGTTAAAATTCGTGTAAATACCGAAATTAAACTTCTTATATCGATTTTAAGTCTAAAGTTTTAAAATACCAAATTTGATGTTATTAAATGTGAAAGTGCGGTATGCGTGCATTAAAGTTATACATGCCTTTCTGCAATGTTTTTATTCAAATTATGTGAGTAGAAATACAGTAAAACTTTTCAAAGAGGGAATCAACCGGGACCAAGGAAATGTTTTGTCACAAACATTGTAATTACCTGCAAATACTGAAATTGGATTTCTGATTTCGATTCTATTTTTTTTTCTTCAAAAAACAGATTTGAAGTTATTAAACGGTAAATTTCGGTAATTACGCATACATAAAAAACTGTACAATGTTTTCATTCAAATCATATCTGCAGAAATACGGTAAATTCTATATAAGGCGGAATCAATCTGGACCGAGGAAATTTTTCGTCGGGCACTATATCTCGCTGTGGACAATTTACTCCATGCTTATGCTTCTCCAGGATCAGTAGTGCCATTTTGAGGAGACCAGAAGAGGCGGGAAATGAAAATTTCTAGATTCTATAAGTCTCCAAAGGTCAGACTGCGAAGTAAAAATAATCAGAAACTGCATAGAAGCTATTGATTAAATTAAAATCATTATCCTTAAATAAAAAATTTAAGCACAGAAATTAATTGTTTGATAGATTAGTTATGTACGGAGACCGCCTTATACAGGGAATACTGTAATTATTTTTTCAGATATTTTTGACTGCGGTGTGTCAGTAATTGATATCCCAAATTTAAGTAGTATGTGATTTTTATTACTTTCAAGTATAAAATATTGAATGAGAAATTAATATAAAAATAATAATTACTTTCTATATTTTTTATTTATTTATTTATTTTTCAACGGAGGCAATACACAGCTTCAGACAAAATTTACTTCTTGCTTATGATTCTTCAGGATCAGTAGTGCCATTTTGAGGAGATTAGAAGAGGGGGAAAATGAAAACTTCAAGATTGTATAAGTCGCTAAAGGTCGGATTGAAAAGAAAAAATAATCAGAAATTGTAAAGAAGCTACTGTCCAGGGATGAGAGTTCCGACTTTTTGCACACCAATATAATCTTAGAGAAAATGTTGTTCTGTTAAATCGCAAAAATGTTCCCATTAAATGAATTAACATTTTCTTTAAGATTATACTGGTATGAAAAAAGTCGGAAATCTCATCCCTGCTACTGTCTAAAATAAAATCCTTATCAGTAAATAAAAATTTTAAGCGCATAAATTATTTTTTTTTTTTTATAGATTAGTCTTATACGCCTTACACACGGTATACTGTAATTATTTTTTAAAGCTGCTTTTGACTGCGTTGTACTAGTAATTGATATCCCAAAGTTAAGAATGTGAACCCTGCACCCTTTGTTGAGTAGTCAGCGCCCTAATAATCCTCAAAGAAGTAGAAGGGAAAAGGGTTGAAGGGAAAAAACGTAAATAAATAAGTACATTTCATCGATAATTTCGTTACTTAGCGAAAAAATGAGATTTAAGGGCATTTCGAAATAAAAGCATTTTAAAACTCCATTCTGAGTTATAAATAGAAATTAAGGCTGTCTCAAATCGAATGGAGTTTTTTTCTGACATATTTTAAAATTAATTTTTGTTCGGAAATTGATAAAATTGGCAGTACTCTTGTAATTAAAAGAAAAATTTCCATTTTTTGGTAAAGGCAAAAGATATACTTCTACATGGGAGTTTTGAACCCAATTTTCGACGCGAAATTGCGAGGATAAAGAAAAACCGATCAACACGTGGCCACAATTGATTACGACTCGATAAGTAAATTTTTATCAAAATAAAAGTAAAATTCATTTCGGTTCGAAATCGCTTCAATAGTCATCTTTGCCAAGTTTAGGCCTTCGTATTAATCCTTTACACTTACTTTTTAAGTTTATTGTTTGGAAATAGTAGCACACGTTTTGTCTAGCACTATGTTTTTGGTGACTCCCTATTGCAAAAATTGTATAAATATACAACGAAGATTATTATGCTGAACAACTTCTGAAATTCTTCTATTAATACTGGTTATAAGATTGCCTAGTCACACTTTAAAAAAGACTGAAAAGACTTAACATACTCAATCATCAAATACAAATGAATTACTGATTTATAATGAGTATAATACAAAAAAGTACATTATAATTTATACAAATAAACAAGTTGAAAATTGCTCGTCAAACGGGGCAAATGAAATGCGTTCGTACTATAACTAATTTTATAATTCGTTTTTGCACCCCATATTGTACTGAATGTATATTTTTTTGCACTTCATAAGTGCATAGTCTGTAACATCATTAAAATGCACTTGCAATAATTTATTTTCCCATTCCCCGTAATGTAACAGAAAACTTTTGACTGTCCCTTTAATTAAACTATACATCCGATTTTCATAAAATTTGAAATGGCTCGACAAAATTTTTCAACAATTATATATTTAAAATTTCAGACCATTCGGAAGGCTGTAACATTATTAAAATGCACTTGCAATAATTTTTCCCATTGGCCGTAATGTAACGGAAAACTTTTGACTATCCCTGTAATTAAATTATACATCCGATTTTCATAAAATTTGAAATGGCTCCACAAAATTTTGCATCAATCATATATTTAAAATTGAAAACCATTCGGTTGGGTAGTTTTTGCTCTGTTATATGCGGACGGATAGACGGACGGGCAGACGGACAGACAGACGGACTGAACGACGACTATAGGTGCTACGTATTTATATAATTACGAACGCAGCTAAAAAAGAAAGGAAATGCATAATGATTAGACACTTATTTTCATTAACTTCAATTTTTGCCACCATGGCAAAAATGTCATTCCAGTCCAATGGGGAGAAAATTTATCTTGGTAGGCCGAAGTAGTGTTGCCAATTTAGCATGTTTTTTAAAATTAGAAATATCTAGCAGAACTTCCAATCAGTAACATGCGCTTTTTTTATCACTGAATGTCTGTCGATATATAAAATTTTAGACCGTAATAAACCGGGAGCCGGCAGCACAGATAATCACCTCATAGAGTTCACGGATGAATTCTAGGATTAGTTAAATCTTAATTGGCATATTAAAACGCAATCGGTCTGCCAAGTCCTATCTTGTTGGAAAACACCTGAAAACCCGATTTTAGCGGCTGACTCATAGATTTACCATTGTGTTTTCCTGCACCAAAAGGTTTGAAAACATGGAGGACTGGGAGCAGAAAAAAAAATAATAAACCTACGAGTCAGCCGCTAAAATCGGGTTTTCATGTGTTTTCCACCAAGACATGACTTGGCAGACCGATTGCGTGTTAATATGCTAATCAGGATTTAACTAATCCTAGAATTTCATCCGTGAACTCGATGAGGTGATTGTCTGTGCTGCCAGCTCCCTGTCTATAAATTTTGGTAGATATTTGTAACAAAAGAATCCTTTTATAGCAATACTTATCAAGACATCCCTGCGTTACTTTCATGCTTGTATTAAACTAGTGTTAATGCCCGTCCTAGGACGGTGGGTAAAAATTGTGTTTTTCACTTAAAATTTTAAAAACTGATAAAAAATAATTGACCATATGGAAACGTTTAGATGAGCAAAGATCGGCTAGTTTATGTTCTAATAAACACACAATTACCATTTACAATATTTCTGGGTAAACCGGGTTTTCCGGCCAATATACTATAAAAGAAAATTAAGATTTCTTAATAAAACAAAAATTTAACAAATATGCAATAAAACTGCGTAATTAAAAAGTTTGCTGCAACTATTGAAATAATACTGTTTTTTTAAATAACACTTCGAAATTGTATTTTTATCGTTTACCCCCCCCCCCCTCCAATTTTTTTAATATGCATATTGATTGATAAATAGGTATCTCGGGTTGAGCCCCATCATAAAGAACGAAGGGGAAGCATTGTTAAAGTGTTCTTCACGACTATTGCTGTTTTTCTTCTCTTTACCCGCGGCTGACGTCACGTATGAGGGGTGGGACAGCTTAATGGAGACTGGTAAGATTGATGGGTTCTACCCGCCTGCGTTACACTGCGTTTTATGATATAGAGATGTTTAGTGCTGCCATCTGTTACAAGCTGGGGAATATAAAAATCATATTATAACATAAATCAATTATTTAATCTTTGTATTGTTTGTTTCTTTTTTTCCTTTAACTTCCCTCAAAATCAATACTGTATGAATGAAATTGTATAAAAAATAATTATTTTCGCGTTTTAAAAAGTAATATTGTCGATGCCCTTATAAAAAGCTGTTTAGAAAAAACAATTTATAAATGAAAGATAAAGATAAATATTCAGAAATAACAGTTATTTATGATTAAAATTAAGAATTAATTTAGAACATGACTTATTCCTAAAATATTTCAAATAATAAACAGAGGAGATGGAACAAATTCAGCGTTAGAAGTTATTTTGTTCCATTATCTAACAAACGTAATACTTTTCATAAAACAGGAACATTCACTTGGTGCTGCCATCTATGATCGACATGCTTGAATCGAACTGATTATTTTCTCAATGGTACGAATACAAATTTTTAACCTGCCCCACCAGTGCCCGAGAGGTTCTTATCTCGAAGCTGGTAGACAGGAAGTGCTGATTTCGATCCCAATCGCGCCCGTCGGCCTAATCGTTCGGAGTTTTCGTGGTTTTCTTCGGACCTTGGACTTCCAAGCGTTAATGCAGGTTAGGTTCCCTTAGAAAGACCCCCACGAAGGGCACCCCCCCCTTAGGGCCTATATCCCTCGTGTTGATAATTGGCCGTCATAAACACAACCAACCAACCGAATCTTTAACCATTTTGTCTGAAATCGTTTGTCACTAAAAATCCCGATAGCAATTGTCTCCTTATTTAATCGCGAACTTTCTATAATTAAATAAAGCTATTATTTCTACACTAAATGATAGTAGTTGGGTTGTGGTTCGCGGGAATTAGCCTAACGAATCCTACTCAATGGAATGTTCTTTTAATGTGCGAAATGATATTCTTCTACAGTTATACTTTTGTTTATAAAAAAGCAGTAGGTACTAAATGAAAGGGAAAACTAGTCGGATGTACCAATTCTAAAACTTTCTTCTATCTCATACATGTCAATGCTTCAAAATTCGTTATCACTGTGCCAAAATTAAATGGCAATCTATGCTCATCATAAGGATTCTAAAAAGATGAAATTCCGTGCATTAGTTCTTGAGATATGACTATCGCTGAAATCGCGTAAATCCAGCAATTGCAGCATAGCAGCGCCACCTATACGGTGATTTACATCAGAAGCTAATCATCATCAACTTATGTCAACTTCTAACTGAATATGAAGTTTGGGGAAAATTCGTGCATTAGTTCTTGAGATAGAGCTATTGCGCAAATTATAACAAATGCAGCATAGCAGCGCCACTGATTGACGATTGAATCATTTGCACCAACACATAATCAGCAGCAACATTAATCAAGGTATACTTGAATCTGAAATTTGATGAAAATTCGTGCATTAGTTGTTGAGATAGATCTATTGAGGAAATAGTGCTAAATGCAGCACAGCAGCGCCACCTATTGGGCGATTTACAACACGTAGTCAGCATCATTTCACATCAAGGACTAACTGAATCTGAAGTTTGATGAAAATGTGTGCATTAGTTCATGAGACAGAGCTACTGCGGAAATCGTGTAAATCCTGCAAAATGCAGCATAGCAGCGTCACCTGTTGGGCGATTTACATTAAAACGTAAACAGCACCAACTCATATTAAAGAGTAACTGAATCTGAAGTTTTATAAAAATCCGTGCATTAGTTCTTGAGATAGAGCTATTGCTGAAATCCTACAAAATGCAGCATAGCAGCGCCACCTGTTGGGCGATTTACATCAAAAACTAATCAGCAACAATTTATATCAGGGACTACCTGAATATAATTTTTTTATTAAATTCCGTTCATTTGTTCTTGAGATAGAATACACACAGACAGACTCACAGACAGACATTTTGTAAAAACATGTTTTTTGGAATCTCTGACCCCTTAAAACGTGCAAATCCGTCGAAAACCGGAAGTCGGAAATTTTCACGAATCCAATACTTTCTTCTTGTAAAGATAGAAGAAAGTAAAAAAGTATTCAAATACAGAATTTTAAAAACGCAAATTTCGAATGCAGAATTTTTCTAATACTAATCAATTCGAGTGAAATCCTTTAAAAATTTTTAGCAAAACGAAATTCGAAATAAAATCTGCCGTAGTATACAAGATGTGTTACACATCACAGGTAGAATTTTGTCCCAAGCTTTTTATCTACAAAGATATATTGTAGGAATAGCAATAGGTGGTATTTTCCTTAAAGAGGCCCAAGTTAAATACTATTTTTGACTCTACACTTTATCAAACATGAGAAAAGTATTTGAATCTCGTCGGGAACATTTACAAAAGTTGAGATAGGTGCGGGCATCGGGGCAAATATTTTTAGAATATATTTTTTCCAAAAATTAAAAAAAAAAACATTTTAGTCCTGTTTGAGACCTTAGCAACGCGGAACTTTAGGATTACCTAAATTCAAATTCATATTTCGATAGTAGCCTTTTTTTCGCTCTGGATTATTTTCTTAGTTATTATTATTATTATTATTATTTGCATTAAATATATGGGAACAGATGTCATAAGTTCCCCCGGCCGCCATCTTGGAATTCTTCTTGGCGTGAAAACCCCTTTTCCGCCAAGTAGTAAATGTCGCCAAGCACCGGTTTATACGCATGTTTGGCTTAACGAAAAAAAAATGTAAATAATAAACAAAATTCGCTAAACTGGCAATCAGTAATCATTGTATGAGCGCTTCGCGCACATTTACGAAAAAAAAACGCCGCCGAATTCAGCATTTCTCGCGGTATAGCATTCTCAAAATTCAGCAGTTCTCGTTTTGTAGCAATCTCAAAATGTAAAAAACTCTTAAAGCAGCAAAATATACCTAAAAAACGAAACTCGCTAAAGTGCCAATCAGCAATAGTTGTATGAGCGCTTCGCGCACATTTACCGAAAAAAAACATCGCCGAATTCAGCATTTCTCGCTGTATAGCATTCTCAAAATTCAGCAGTTCTCGTTTCGTAGCAATCTCAAAACGTTAAAAACTCTTAAAGCAGCAAAATATACACAAAAAACAAAACTCCCTAAAGTGGCAATCAGCAATAGTTGTATGAGCACTTCGCGCACATTTACCGAAAAAAACATCGCCGAATTCAGCATTTTTCGCGGTATAGCATTCTCAAAAATCAGCGATTCTCGTTTTCTAGCAATCTCAAAATGTAAAAACTCTTAAAGCAACAAAATATACATAAAATTATCAACATACCTTAACAGACATTTGCTTTCTTGAAACCTCCAGCACAAAATATCTCTCATAACACCGCCGTCATTTTCCAAAATAGGCTTAATACGCATTGACACGCTATAAACAAACCTCCCTTTCTTGTCAAAATTTCCTCATATTTCTTAATTACTTCAGCAAGAGCGTTTAAACGGACTACAGAAACTGTAGTCAATGAAATACATCCAATAAATTTAACATAAAAATAAAAAGACAACGATAGAACACGATATCAAAATACATCCACAAAATTCTAAGCTTCTCAGGGGTTGCCAGAACACGACACGTCACAACACACACGTCACACGG
Source organism: Maratus speciosus (assembly GCA_963932465.1). NCBI lineage: Eukaryota > Metazoa > Arthropoda > Arachnida > Araneae > Salticidae > Maratus > Maratus speciosus. The sequence continues at coordinate 125,531,076 of OZ010798.1, read as the reverse complement.
AGTTTCCATTGTCGAGTTTGTCATATCCGTAAACACCGCCAACATGCCAACAAAAAATCGCCAAACAATTCAAAACAACAACGGCTGAGGGAAGATACGGCATCTATGCCAATATATGAATTTGAAGTTATTTGAAATTTTTGTCTCTATAACAACAATCAGTATCTTTCCGGACAAATGAAAGAAATCTTATATTTTTATCCAGAAAAATGTGTTAAAAAATCACCGCATATTTTTTCTTATTATAAATATCTTCAAATATTTCCAATTATTAATTTTGGAAATAATTAATAACGGAACATCCGTCATTAAATAATCTGAACATTATTATTTCAAAACAAGAAATCACATTAGACATAAAGTCAATATACAATATTGTCTCTATCATAGATATAGTAAAATAATAAAATACTCAATATCTATGGTTTCTATTTGTCCTTTAGTGCTGCCATCTTGTAGCGATTTAATGAGTGTCAAATTATACGGATACATTAAGCAATGGACTTTACCCACGAATGGCACGCCTCCGCGGGGAAAAACCATCCAAAAAAGACTGTTTATTGGACGAAGGAGGAACTCTTTCAGGGGCAAAGTACTTGTATTCGTAAAATGTTGAAATAATTGAATGACACCAGTATTTACAAGAAAATCTATTTGCAAACAAGGAAAAGTATATTTTCGCGTACTTTTAAAAGTGAAATTTTCACTAAAAAATTTGGCTGCCAATAGGGATGGGTAGAAAAACGTGCAACAGGCTCCTAGGAACAGTTCCAAGAGAAAAAAAACGAAGGAACTGTTTCTCTTCGCCAAAAAGAACCGTTCTTTTCGAACTAAAAATCCATCTGTCGCCAAAGCAAACGTTGTCACATTTTTCTCTCACTTGCGATTGGTTGATGATGTCAAAGGGTTTCCAAACAATGAGAAACGTCATTAAAGTATCAAATTCTAGATGCCAGAAAAGGGGGAAATCGCCTGATTAACGATGCCAAATCCGAGGAGCAGTTTAAAAGGAACATATCTTTGGGGGAAAAAATTTCTCGCTTCTGTTTCTCATCATTGCGCAGCCGCGGAAAAACGCAAGGAACAGATAGTGGAATGTGGAATGGAGCAGGAACAGGAGCAGATCGAGAAACGTACTTCAGGAACATGTTTTTTTGCTGTTTCTTCTTTGTTCGTATAATTTTAGAGGTATTTTGCTTGGATTAGTGTGTGTGGGAGAGGGGGGGGGGGAGGGGGTGTTAAGAAGCTCTGGTAAGAAAGGAACTTTGTTGGTGCCAGGTTGAAAATTCAGTTTTCACTTTGACATGAGGACATAACGGATAGAATTTGTCGGTCGCTGATAAATTAGACAAATAAAGGAAAAGGCAGTTTTTCTTACTGAAGATACGTCAGATTACAGGTCTTTTGCATTTTCATGAATTTAGTCCTATAATTTAATACGCACTATTAATGTAAAAAATAATTACTATTTTTTAACCATAAGATATTTATTTTGAATTTAATACATAAAAATTTCAATTTACATATTTAATACACAAAAATGTCAATTTCTTTTTTATTGTGAGTATCAAATTATGATAATAATATTTGTTCAACAAATGTATGAATGGGAATAGGCACATAAAAATTAATACTAGTATTAATAATAGTAATAATAAACATTTTCGTTTACATCTGAATAAAGGTTTCCACAAGTCCGTCCCCCCCCCCCCTCCTCTAAATTTGTTACTATAACTAAAGATTATTTTTTAACTACTTTATAAACACGATTTTTGTGCAGCTGAATAATAAGGATATGTTAAAATAACAAAAGGAATGAGGTTAAATTAATGTTAATACAATAATAATAATAAAACAGCACTAGTAAGGTTATTTGTAAGGTAAAAGTTGAATGCTATTTCTAGAAAATGAACAAAACTCTAACAAACGAATCAATAAAAACTCTTAATTTATGAAGAAATCCACAAAGAATGTTTAAGAGTTTAAAAAATGTAATTTTAATTAAATAAGCAACTCAATAAATGTTATTTAAATTCAGTTTTTAAATTTGTATTACAAAATATTACAGCAAAAAATTTCATTTTAAATCTTGAAATTAAAAGAATTAAGGAATATTGCTGTAGATTCTTAAAAGGGTCTTTAAAAAATATGTAATCGAACGGTTTTTCAGTTTTCGGTAAATGAACTACATCTTGAGCTATTAGCTATTGTTGTATCATGATGGCAGTTTTTCCTCTTCTCCGCACTGTCGCGTCCGGAAATTCGGTTAAAGATATCAAATTCGCAGAATTTTCTGAAACACCTACCTTTTTATTGAAAATGGGGGGAAAACCCATTCGATTAGCTAATTTTTGAGCAAAAGTACCTAGTAATTTTATGCGTTTGCGGATAAAAATGAAATGAAGAATGTGTCAGAAAGAACACAGTTTAGATTTGAGAACAGACTTAAGAAAATCCAGAAAGTATACATGAGGTCAGATTTTTTTTTAAATTCATATAGCTTACAAAAAAAAAAAAAAAAAAAGCTAGATCAGTTAAACAAATTGTTCGGGAAAAATTCATTATACATTATGCGTATTTTCCGATTTTCATAGACATCAGGTAGAAAAATATAGTTTATTATTAGTATTGTATTTATAGAATTTTAATTATGATGACCAATGAAACCAAATGAAAATATTCCTTAATTTTTTTTTTTTCTTTCTTTGGTTTTTCTTGAAAAATAAAGATATTTTATCATGAGTTGTTTTATGGATTCAAGTCAATTGGATAAACAATTCTTTAGAAGATTTCGCATAAAAATAAATAAATAAAAAGAATGCAAGAAAGAAACTGCATCCACTTTACAAATCTTTCTTATTCTTCATGTATTCATTTGAAATATTTCTGGTGTCAGCTAAAAAACTTTGAAGCAGTGCCAGATATGTTCTTAATTAATTGCTATCGGAATTAAGATTTACAGAAGCAGCTACTAAACACTGAGAATATTTGCATTTAAAGAGTTCCTTAGGTTCTATTAGAAACAAGATTGAGAAGTTTTTAAACAATTTTTTTTATGCAATTTTGAAATACACAACCAAGGACCAACACAACCAACACACACAAAAAAATCACGGTGACACTAGATTTTGGTGTTATTGGTGTTAGTGTTACTTATGACAGCCGATTATCTGCACGAGGGATATGGGCCCTTCGTGGGGGTCTTTCTAAGGGAACCTAACACTTATTTTTGTATGGAAACCCAAGGTTAGAAGAAAACCCCGAAAAACTCCGAACGATTAGGCCGACGGGCGCGATTGGGTTCGAGCACAGCCCCTCCGCCTATCACTTTCGAGAGCAGAGCCTCTCGGCCACTGGTGGGGCCGCACTAAATTTTGGAACGAATATGTCTGTCATCAATTGCCAAGTCTGTTTTTTCTTTTAATCGGGTATATACACATGAAATAGAACTTTGAAGAATTAAATCATTTTATTATCTTTTTTTGTCGAGGACCCCCCCACCCCCCCATCTGCCTTTTAAGATAATTTTAAACTCATGAACTTAAGGGAAACAGAATTAAATATTGTCTTCAACGACAGATTTAGTGAGAGAAAGCTTACCCCTTCACCAAAAAATCCTTAATTTACTTTTCTCTTACTGTATAATTATTTTAAGTTACTTGAAAAATAAATAAATAATATTCATTTTTTTAAATCATCTGATAAAAATAAAATTTAGTTAATTGAACTTGGAACACTCACTTTCCCCTCCCTCCCACCCCCTTCCTAGAGCCATATCTCAATTCTTGGCATTATTTTCAATTTTTAGCTTGCTAATTTTAATAAGAAGTCTCAAAAATTTTAGTTTATCTAATCCTATTAGTTTAAATTTAGAACTAATAAGTTTGAAAAAAGGTATTTCACGGAACTTATTTATTGTATCATCGTAAAGCCAGTTTCGAGTCAAATGCTAACATAGTATTTATCGCAGTTGTTTTAAATATTGGCCATGGGTTCCATTTTTACATTACTGGAAATATTATTAAATGCATTTATTTTTTTTTTTCATTTCTTTTAGGGGCTCTTCATTTTTTGTATAATCAAAATTTCCACTTGAAAACTCAAAAGTTAAAAAAAAAAAAAAAAAAAAAAAAAAAGAGAGAGAGAGAGAGAAAGAAAAAATAACATGATGTACCCAGATTTTTTTTATATCAGAAACCCTCATTGCTTTAAATTCCCTTCCTCAGTGTTATGTATTCAGTAAAGAAAAGAGGGATTTTTTTAATCCCTGAAACCGAACAATCAATCAATGCTCTGTCTGTTACTGCAACAGTCCCAGGAACAGGTCTTGGTGTCTTCGTTCCTCTTCTCGTTCGTTACGAGATCACGTGACCTGTTCCTTTGGAACGGGTAAAAGGAACTGTTCCAGGTTCTGAAGGAACGGTTCGTTTTCGTTTTTCAAAAGGAGCAGGAACGCCCATCCCTAGCTGCCAATGTAGCAAGTAGACATTGAAATTATGCGATGCCATTGAGGAATCACCGCCCTTCAAGGAGGCGGGGGGGGGGGGGAATAAAAATTAACGCTGCATGAAAAGCTTCTTTTATTTCATTAAAAGTAAATTATTTAAATTTACCGGGGTGAACTATTATTTTAACAAAACCAAGGGCGGCTGCCCCGGGCGCCGAGGACAAGGGGCGCCAAATTGGGAGAGATATTAACCGAAATTATCTCACATGATTTGACAAAAAATTAAAAGTGTTGATTTTTTTTTTGTGTGTGTGTGTGTGAATGTTTTCTTCAGTAAGAAATTTTGTTATATCCAAATAACGAATAAAGAAAAAGCCTCTGTAAATGTTTCTAGGGATGGCTCAACACACGTTGTACCTAAGATAATTATGTACCTGAATTTGAGACGTAAAATGATTAAATAGGGGGCGTCAAATTGAGAGGAGCTTTAAACAGAAATTATTTCATATATTTTGACTATAAATAAGAATTCTTGATCTTTTCTTTTGTGTGCCTGTTTATGAATGTTTTGAAGAAATTCGGCGAAGGTGGAGGAATGGAGAGATTTACAATACACCTTATGCATGCGACCAGTTTCATCTATTGGCGGTATTTACTTTTGAACATTAGCATAGCAGTCTATGGAGCGTGAGTTTTTAATGCTTGTTTGTTCAAAATAGAGCCAAAAATTGTTCGTTGTAGGAGAAGTATATACTTAATATATTGTAATGTAAATTCAAAATGCTGTTCTGTATGCGAGAACATAATCTAAATTTTCAAAATTTGTTGAAATTTATGCACTCAACCTGGGTCGAGACTAAGGGTCTGCTTGCGGTATTTGCGCCTGCGCATACTGTCATTCTGGCGGTACAGTTGCTAGAATAACAAATCAACATATCAAATATCTGCTATCTGACGTCACGTGCATAAGGTCCATTGTCAATCGCAAATGGAGGTTTCTAACTTTCTAGCTTCCAGTTTATTAATCAAAAGGCTTGTTGGCGACTTGAAGTCCCATTTCTGGTATCAAAAGAACATTTTTCATTTCCGTCAGATGAATCGTCCGTCGATTTTTCCAAACGAACCTCGAATGATTAAAACCTCAATTCATATTAAAAAATAATTTCTCAAAATGAACCTCTGGGATGGGTCCCCGCTGTCTTCGACATCGTAGGTCGAACGTACTACGCATTCATCTCTAACCACTAAAATAAAAATCTTTAAAAAAATTTAAAAAAAAAATTAAATTTAAAATGAGATACCAAAAATTTGGAAAATGAAAAAGAGTTTTTCGTATATGTTTGACCATAATACAAAGATTCCGGAACAGGTTTTGTTTCGTCTATATCTAAAAAAATGGCTGAGTTATAACATTTTGAATTTCTATTGTGGCTGACATTTTAAAAAGACCTGATTTTTGTCACGCGATAACAGGCGTATTTATGAACCGATTTGAATGTAACTTGGTCTGTACATAGTACATACCAATGTCTCGACCGAGTTCGTTGGCCAGCTTCATTTGCAATCTTGTTTCAAAAGGGTTGCCATTTTTAAAAAAATGTAATTTAAAATTTAAAATGAGGTATTAAAAATTTGGAAAATGAAAAAGATTTGTTTTATGTGTTTGGCCTTGATACAAAGATTCTGGAGCAGTTCTTGTTTCTGAAAATTTGTTCTTTTGTTTATATCTTAAAAAGTGGTTGAATTATAGCACTTTGAATTCTATCATGGCTAACACTTTGAAACGATCTTGTATTTGTCTCGCGATACAACACGTATCCGCCTATTTCGATGGAAGAAGGCATGTGGATAGTATACATAAATATCTCGACCAAGTTCGCTGGCCAGCTTCATCAGCCATCTTGTTTCAAAATGGCGGCCATTAAATTAAAAAATATATATATTTAAAGTGAGATGCAAAAAAATTAGAAATTGAAAAAGGTTTCTTTCTTAAGTATTTGACCTTGATATAAGGATTCAGGAGCATTTTTTTTTTGTCTTTATCTTAAAAAATGGCTCAGATATAGCAGTTTCAATTTCTAACGTGGGTGACATTTTGAAAAATCTGATTTTTTGCCTGCGACAGCACTCGTATATATCAACTGATTCCGATGTGAGTGAGCATGTGCACAGCAATTACTAAGGTCTCGACCAAGTTCACTGGTTAGCCTCATCCACCATGTTGTCTTAAAATGGCAGGTACTTTAAGAAATCGCCGAATTTGGCAGCCAAATATAAGTTACTTTAAATAAAAGCAGCTTGGATAAAGCTGACTAATTTCGCGAAATTCTCATTCATAATGATTTAGTATTGATAAAAATTAGTATTGAATCTCCTACATTCGGTTTCCACTTAATTAAGCTTCGTGTGTTTGAATAATATAAGTTGGCTTTTTTAAAATAAGGAATATGAAAGCTACCTCTTCCTCCCGGCACTGGCCGGAAGGACTTTTTTTTAAAGTAAATCTGTTTTTCAAATTCGCTAAATCAAAATTAAAGCAAACTAATTGAAAAAGCCATGTTCCGAGTTTTAACCATGTATTTTTAACGCTTATTGTCTCATAACAGTTTAAATACGAAAATGGTAAAAAAAAAAAAAAAAAAAAAAAACCTATCATGAAGAAAAACGCATTTTCATAAGAAGTCGTTTGCATGACAACCATTGCTTGAAAGCTAGATTTTGAAACAAACCAAAACGAAAAATTTAATATATTCTGTTCTAATAAGGATATAAACATGATTTAAGCGTCATTTTAAGCAAAAAAAAAAAGCAGATAATTTATTACTACAATAAAATATTTTTAGAAAATTTGAAGATTTTTGTGTTTTGGACCCCCTTAAATACGGAATCCTAAAAAAATCAATGAAGGAGAGATCTAAGAATTTAAAATGTTGTGATTGGGAAAGATTTCGGATGTTTTGTAGGATTTTTGTTCTTGTTAGCAGTAAATTTGACTTAACCCACGCTTCCCGCGCGCGCGAGCATACACACACACGAAAAGAAAAAATCCGTTTCCCTTTTTGTTTTCAGCGCAGAAAATTTAAACCTTTAAAACTTGATATATATATATATATATATATAATAACACCTCAAAATCTTCCATTCCCTGTTAAAAAGAAAGTAATTTTTTAGACATGGTACGGGATTAAACAAGAATACTTCTATATTTTACAGTTTGGCTTAGAGGTGTGGCCAGCCCGTGGGCAGTGCTAACGCCAATTTTTCGCAACGCTGGGGTCGGACTGGGCTTTACTTTTTTTTAAGACTTTGGGCCGGGCCTAGGCATTGCTCTTTACATACCGGACTAGGGCCTTTCTTTTTTTTAAAAGATTGCGCCGAGCTTAACTTAATTTTTCAGAACCGATCCGTGACTGGCTTCATTCTTCCAAGGTTTGCAAGGGCCTGCATTTTAAGTGCTGGCCTCGACCCACCCCGTACGAAAATTATTGTCTCGGCCTGGTCTGATCAGTGTAAAAATCAGTAAAATTTGTCCCGGCCCAAAATTTTTTACAAAAAAAAAAAAAAAAAATGTATATATTTTAAAATTGCCATTATTGTACAATTAAAATTTATTCTTTTTAAATAATAGCAATTTCTAGGCAATAAAATTAAAATACAATAAAACTTGTGAAAAAGAACCTGTATATGACGGAACTAAAAAATAAAAACTAAAATAACATAACTTAAAACTAACTTAACCCTTAAACTAAAAAATGTGTTGATACATGAAAAATGAATGTAATAATATGTGAGGAGAAGTATATAACACATTTAAAACTGCCAAGAAGGAAACTTGCCTATAACTTATATTTTTTATTTCTTAAGCAATTTCGTCTTAGGCGATTTTATTGTGTATTAGCTATCATATTCTTAAGCCTCCAATACGGATTACTATGGATTAACGATATTAATGTTAACTGAATCATTTACATACAGATAGAGATTCATTTAAAAAAAATAAATATCGCAGCACACAATGTTTCTTTAAAAATGCAGATTATAAAAATGAAAAGAAAAAAGGATAAAATAAATATTTTTAGTCAGAACTCCTCCTACGAAACAATTTTTAATCCTATCGACGTAAAAACTCATGCTTTCTAGTTTTTAGTACCTAGATTTTAGCTTTTTTTTTTTTGGGGGGGGGGGGGGGGGGGGGTGGCGGTCGGGCCAAGACGGGATCGGCCCGAACTTTTAAGTTTTCTACCGAGGCGGACCAGTATTTTTTTTTTTTTTTTTTTGTACGGAATAAACTTTTAGATTTTATACCGAGGCGGGTATTTAATCATTTTTCTACGGGCCGGGCCAAACATTTTTTTATGAGCAAGCCGAACTTTTTTTCTGCGGGCGGGACTGGACAGGACCTGGAAATTTCGGCCCGTAGAGACATCTAGTTTGGCTGCTTCCAGTTACCATCCAACAAAGTTTAATATAAAAGACTTCTATACAAAATCAAAACCAAAATAATTCAAGCTTACGCTCAAATATTTTCTCCTGCGCGATAAATTTGATACGAAAAGCAGAATTGCGTTATCTTTACAACCAAACCAACCAATCCTACTTCCGCAAGTGAGTCGAGAGTAGAGTCGGTATGTCGACTCATCAATGAACTGAGTCGACTCCTCAAAATGAGTGGAAATGCCCATCCTAGCAGTATGTCAACACCTTAATATGAGTGGAAATGCCCATCCCTACATTCAAATGCATTTTTCTATGGTTGCCACCCATCGAGATTATAACAGCCGTGTCAGGGGAGTCGTTTTAGACATTAGATACTCTGTACTACAGTCAGTGATATCGGATATCTGAAGAACAGTACCCGACGTCTTGAAAATCAAAGTTTCAAATGGGATAGGTTACCAGGAACGTCTTTAAATTATTAATATAACATATTTTCTAATATTTTACGGTGTGAGATTTAAAATAAGTTGCTTATGTTTTATAGTGTTCATTGAAAAATTAAAATCTAGATAAGAACACATTCCAGTGTTCTACGGAAAATAACAAGAGAATAGTTATAATGTTTATTGAGAATTTTTTTAAATACTATTGCAGGTATTTTCTGTTAGCAGATGTTGAAATAAATCGATCAAATCAACCAAATGTTCAATTATATGGAATAAATTGTTCGAAGAATTTAGTTATTTTATTTGCAACTATTTATTCTTTCAATAAAATGTTTAAGTTTTAATTTAATATTTGAATTTCTTTAAAAAATTGACTACTAATATTAAGATCTAAAACTATTGAATAAATTGTTTTGTATTATTCTTGCACACGTTTGAAAGTCATTAACAATATTCAATAGCAACAAATATCTGTACAGAAATACATATTATGTTTATACAAGGTGGTAATAAAAAAAACTTCCCCGATATATGTATCCCTAGCGACCTAACCGCGGAACCAATCGAAAGGAAATTTTATATTTAGTTATTTCAAGGTATGCTCTCGAGATCGTGATGATTTAGAACAATAGAACTCTCACGGTTACGGTTACAGTGAAAAAATATCGTAATTTTCGAAAGGCAATACCCATTTTTTTTCCTGAGCAAATTCATCAGCGTATTGAAAAGCATAAATGGTTTGGAACAATACACGTATGACTAAAATTGATGGTGTATTATCGAGGCACTCAGTCCTAATCAGTTCCTATATAATGTAATATTCAGCCCACTAAAACAAATGATTACATTTTTATTTTCACTATGGTACACAAAAACAACTCAAAAAACATTTTAAAACCAATCTTACAACATTACTCGGTTCACAAGTGAGAAAAAGAATCAGGTACTGACAAACATGTCATGTAGCCATAGCCGCCAACATCTTACGCTTTTTTGGAGCACAAAAATTATATAGTAAATTTTACCTTTCCAAATCGCCGTAATCTGCCACATAAATAAGGCAAAAATTTCTATTAAATTTTTGTGGTACAAAAAAGCGGAAGAGTTGCCAGCTATGCTTGTAGTCACTCCTTCGCTCCTCGCAATGATCTTTTTTGCAAGTGTTTTACACCGGCAATTTTCATCGTATGTATCATTCCAACGCCATTTATGGATTTTTCAATGTGCTGATGAATTTGCACATGAAAAAAATGGGTGTTGCCATTCGAAAATTTCGAATTTTTTTCACTATAACCGTAACCGCAAGAGCTTTATTGTTTTAAAGCATCACGATCTCGAGCGCATACCTTCAAATATGTATATCTTGAATTTCTTTTCGATTGGTTAAGCTATTAGGCCGATAGGGGTACATAAATCGGAGAAGTTTTTTTTTTTTTTTTTTTATGACAACCCTGTATATTTTAATGTATTAGGGCTTTTGTTGTACCATTTCCTTATTTACTTAACTGAAATGCTATTTACGCTTTCTGAAATGATATTTAAATAATATAATTTTCATTATAAAAGGCAAAAATGTATTAGAAGGATCTCTTATTTTATTTGAAAAACAGCGGATATTTTAAAATTAAAAAAAGCGCTACTTACCCTAATGACTTGGTACACGTCTTTTAAAACCAAACATTATTGAATAGTCTGAAAATTGGTTATGAATCCTTACTTACACCTATATACAGGGTTCACACGCTATTAAGCCACGCCCCATTTTGTAAAGATTCTACCAACAGTAACCAACAGTAATCGCATAAAACTAGCTTCTAGCTATTGAATGGTGAAGAAAATTATCTTATCATAATATTAAAATATTTATTTGCTTAAAAGACGTTATAAAAACACATTAAAAGTAAATTAAAAAGTCTTTATTTACATGTTTCAACTCATTTTCTGAGTCGTCGTCAGAATGTATAATAGAAAATTATAAATGCATAATGAAAAATGGAAAAAATCATCGAAAAATAAACAAGTAACGCGACTTTATATTTTCGCGATTGCTCGTGTTCACTCTATGTCGCGATGCCGTAATTTGTCCCCACTCCAGGTTTGTTTGTACATCTGATAAAGTGTATTCTGTTTCTCTCTTCAGTGCCAGATTAACACACGCACTTACTTCAAAGCATCTGTCAAACATTTGCACCTACTCAGGGAGAAGCGCCGCACATACCACTGGTTTAAGCTAATTCTCAGTATAGAGGAAGAAAAAAAATTAAAGTTACTTTTATTGTTACATTAATGATCCCCGATTAGATTCAAATATCTTTCTTAACTTTTAAAAACCGTAGAGCCCAAAAATTTTGTTTCTACCTGGGCTCTGTTCAGGAGAATTCTGAACTATTCGCTTCATGGGATATATCTTTTAGCTGAATCCTCGCTGAGAAAATGCGGCTTATGATAACACATATTTAACTTTATTAGAATTCTTCGGCAATTTTGAATTTTGTATTGTTAAAGTTTTTTATTTGATTTCTATTGGAATTTTTATTGTTCAAATTATGTATTCGAATTTCGTATTTAATCTTTTTTGTACTATCGTTGTCTGATCTTGGTTGGTTTAGCGGTGTGGAAACATCATTTTGCATGTAAAAAATAATAATAATAATAAAAACGCGGCACACGGGCCATCCAGATATCCTTATTTTAGTATTTGAAATTTGCCTTTTTCTGATTGAATGAGGCCAAGATTACATTTCACAATTTGTAATAGGAAAGATTTTCAGGCAAAAGTTTGAAGATCTCTACAATAGAAGAAACAGTAATTTATATTCATAAATACTGATTATAGATGGCAGCACCAAAATAAGTTTCATCTTTAATGCTATATAAATTAAAATTATCGAAGGACATGTTTTTTCATGGTGAATACCCTCCTTCCTCCAGTTTAATATTTAGAATATTGCAATCATGGCCTCAAATTGTACAAAATTTAAATTAAACTTCAGTCATTATTAACTTTTATTTTTTTGAAACGCGGTATTTCATTATTAAACTGACTTTAAAGAACAACTTTTAATAACTGTATTATAGCTAGTTAATTTTAAAAGTCTAAATATATTATTTATCATACAATTTCATTCATACAATATTAATGTTGAAAATTACGGTTGAATGCAAAATAAATATAATAATTACTTTATGTGTCCATATGATTGGATACTCATTAAAATGCTAAAAGATGGCAGCACCGAAGGACATATAGAGACATTATTGTACTGATTTTATGTCCATTGTGATTATTATTATTATTATTATTATTATTATTATTATTACTTTTTTTTTTTTTTACCACGAGGATTTCCAAATAATTGTCTTCACGTAGTTTAATGACAGACGTTCCGTTATTTATTCAGGCCAAAATTAATGATTGGAAATATTTGCAGATATTTATAATAAGAAAAAAAATATGTGATGATTTCTTTTTTATTTTTTTTTCTTTTCTTTTTTTTTTTCTTTTTTCTTTTTTTTTTCTTTCTTTTTTTTTTTTTTTTTTGATAAAAATATAACATTTCTTTTCACTTGACCTAGAAGAAATAGTTGTCATAGGGATAAAAATCGAACTAAAGGAGAATGCGTCGAATATGATATTTTCTTTTTGTTCTGTACGGATTGTATTGTATTACTCATTAGTATACTCATTATAAAACAGTAGTTTATTTTAATTTTGGTAATTCAGTATATTTACATGAGCTGACAGTGGACCGACTGGTAACTCTTCTACATTTTTTTTTTTTTTTTTTTCAGCACTCGTAGAATTAATTGTTTCCTTAAAAATGGCTGTTACAGGAGGAAACAAAAAATGAAAATATATAATTCAAAAAGTCCCTCAACAGCAACGGATCTGCTCTTTGTGGAATGTCCTATACATAGGGAGATTGTACAACAATCAAGTACGAATTGTGTACATTTTTACAGCTGTATTATAAGAGTCAAATAATAATAATAATAATAACAAAAAACCCTACAAGAAATTCTTTAGAATTACATATAATTTGCCTTATTTAAAGGCTAAATTGATTAAAATATATAAGAAAAAAGGGAAAGAAAATAGCTCCGAAAGATACAAATAGGAACTGAAAAGAACCTGTTATATTAAAAACCCATTCGTACTTTCCAATGGGACTTACTGTCACTACTAGCATAACGCGAAATAAATCATTTGCGTGTCTTGGCAAACAATTGAATTTTTTTTATTTATAGTTTTTTCTACGAAATAATTTTTTTGTACTGACTCTAGCGTACCCGAAGCTGTAGTTCCGAAAGTTTTTTAGGCATAATTCAAAAACCATTCTACAAAATAGTCTAAAATTTTGCAGATGCAGTCTTTAGAAATCGATTTCTGGTAAAATATGCTGGATATCAATAAATAATCTTATTATTAATTTTGTGCATTAAAAATGTGAAAATTTATGAAGATCACATAACTATTACTGATATACTGAATACTAATACTGCAAAAGCAAATTAGATAGAAAAAACAAATTATTAATATAGACATGACAGAAAATATTAAAAATTTAATTTTAAATTAGGAGGCACAAACTTTGTATCTGCATAATTCCTGAACTTTTCACATCAAACAACTTCAAATTCATAGGTTTAATGGAAAAAAAATCTAGAGGAAAAAAGAAAGGCTACAAGCGAAATATGAATTTGAATTTAGGTAATCCTCAAGCACCGCGTTTCTAAGAAACCAAATGAGGCTAAAAATGCTGTTTTTTATTTTTGGAAAAAATAGATCCTAAAAATATTTGCACCTATGCTCGGAACTATCCCTATTCTTGTAGGTGCTCCGACGAGATTCAAGTACTTTTCTCACGTTTGGAAAAGTACAGTGTCAAAAATTTTACTTATCTTGAGCCCCTTTAAGGAAAATACTAACCTTCCTGTAGGATATATGTTTTGTTGATAAAAAACCACGAACAAAATTCTGCCTGTCAAAAATGTTTAATCATTTAGTGTAGAAAAAATAGATTTATTTAATTATAGAAAATTTGCGATTAAATAAGGAGAAAAATATCTTCGGAATTTTTAGAAGCAAACGATGTCAGACAAAAGGATTAAACACCCGTACCATAGATAAAATAATCGGTTCTATTTAAGTACGTTGATCATAGATGGCAGCACCAAATTAATGTTACTAATTTAGGAATAATAATACACTTAAAAGATTATGGAACAGAATAATTTCTAGTGCTGATTTTTTTTTTATCTCCTCCGTTTATTATTTAAAATATTGTGGTAACAAGTCATTTTCTAAATTATTTCTTAATTTTAGTCATAAATAACTTTTCCCTTTTCTTCTGAATATCTATCTTTCATTAATAAATTGACTTTTCTAAACAGCTTTTTATAAGGGCATCAACAATGTATTCTTTTTTAAAAGGCTAAAATAATTCTTTTTTAAACAATTTCATTCATGCAGTGTTAATTTTGAGGGAAGTTAAAGCAAAAAAGAAACATACAATACAAAGATTAAGTAATTGATTTATGTTACACTACAAATTTGATGTGCATACAATTTGCAATAGATGGCAGCACCAAACATCACATGTTGCTTTTAGAGGATTTTTTTATTCTAAAACTTGCGAAGAGTAAACTTTCAGTGATAATTGTGTGAATTGTAAGGATTGACAGACATTCAGAGATTAAAAAAAAAAAGCGTATATAGCTGGTTGTAAATTCTGTTATACATTTCTAATTTAAAGAATCTGGTAGACATGCAACACTACTACGAACTACCCAGATAAAATTTTTGTCCATTGGACCGGAATGACATTTTTGTCAAGGGACAAATATTGAAAAGAATATAAATAAGTGTCTAATCATTATGTATTTTTTTATATTATTTTTATGGATTATGATGTATTTTTATTTATTGTACTTATTATAAATCAGTTGTTCGGTTGCATTTTAATAATTGAGTATATTTTTATATCAGTACAACGAACCCTAGGTATATATCTGTACCTTGGAACAAAAAGGGCCAATGTCCATTTTTCGCAAATGGCAGGAAACCCAATTTAAGTTTGAGGAATTTTAAGAATCTTGCTATGATTGCTGTACTATTATTTTTCAAAGTTGGACCTTTCAATTTAGTAATGTTTTTCTCACTACAATCTAATGTTACATTGATTTAGTTTTTTTTTTTTTTTTTTTTTTTTTTTTTGCATTTTAAATTGGCCATTTTTACATTAACATTAAGTAACATTGGCCTCGACAAAATATTTTGTTTTCAATGATCTAATTTGGTAGGACTTTGGCCCTTTTAACAATCACTTTTTATCGCATCCTGAATTCATTCGTGCATTTAACTAAAATTTCTCAATTTTGGACATTGGCCCTTTTTGTTCCAAGGTACAGATATATATATGTATTTAAGAAGTCGGAGGATTAACACCTTACTTTATTTTTTATTTATTTATTTATTTATTTTTATTTTATTAATTTTTTTTTTTCTTGTTAAGCGTCATAGGGCAAAATTATGTCCATTATTAATAGAATAATTTCTGAAGCGGCTGTCATTATTTCAGGACAATAGTCTTCGTTGTATATTCTTACAACTTTTTCAATGACGCTACCAAAAAGATAGTGTTAGCCAAAAAGGGTTACACTATTTCCGAACAATAAATCTCAAAGAGTGTAAAAGATAAACACGATATTGGATCGAAATTCTTTTCGATGTTAAGTTCTGCCCCTCTCCCCCCTCCCTCTCCTGTTTATCATTTAAAATACTGAAGGCATAACTCAAGATTTTCGAAATTAATTTAAATTTTTTGTCATTTATAAGTATTTTTTAAGGAGCGTTATTATTATTAAATTGATCTTTCAGAACAGTTTTTTAATAACCTATTTACAAACATCCTTTTCAAAATTAATAAATTAAAATGAAAATAGTTACATATATATATTTAGTACATCCCTGCAAGGAAATGAAAACACTCATTTATTTAATAAAATGCTAAAATATATTTAAGTAACTTTTTATATAATAAGATTTGTAAAATAATATTAATCGCTATTGCTGTTCAAAACCAGCAATGAAATGTTTATGCATTGTTTTTCCTATCACCTCTTTTTCTTTCTCTTTTCTGGCCCCACCAGTGGCTGAGAGGTTCTGCTCTCGAAGCTGGTAGATGGGAGGTGCTGGGTTCGCGCCCGTCGGCCTAATCGTTCGGAGTTTTCGTGGTTTTCTTCGAACCTTGGATTTCCAAGCGTAAATACGGGTTAGGTTCCCTTAGAAAGACCCCCACGAAGGGCACACCCCCCTGGGCCCATATCCCTCGTGCAGATAATTGGCCGTCATAAATACAACCAACCAACCAATCTTTCTCTTTTCTTTATTTTTGGGATACGTAATACTAACACCGCAGAAAAAATCGCGGGAAAAATGATAACAATCTGTATATAATCATGTCTAGGGCGGACTCCGTATAAAACTGAAATCTATCTAACCCGACCAGCAGAACCATTTTTTTTGGAAGGGGGGGGGGCGAATGTGGCAGGGGGGGGATTTCTTTTGATTACACATGTCACGAGCAATTTAGTTTTATTCTTACACATTTTTCAAATTAGCTAATGTACTCATTAATAGTAAATGTGCCAGTTGAATGTATAACGAATCTTCAGGGAATATTATTGATAAATATATTAACTTTTGTGATTAAACAGTTTATTTAATGATAATGTTTTTATTTCAGTCAAATCTAATAATTTATTTTAGGTGCTATGCAATTTCTGATTTTTTTTTTTTTTTTTTTTTGTATGACTTTTGGCGACTGGATACAATCTGGAAAATTTTATTATTCTCCTCTTCTAGTCACCCGATGCGGCACTACTGATCTTAGCGAATAGCAGGCTGGAAGTAAATTTAGTCTAAAGCTGAATACTGTCTTCGACGGGAAAAAAATAAATGAAAATTAATGACTTTTTTAAATATTAATTTAATATTTTATAGATGAAAGTTGTGAAAAATGCTTACTTAACTTTGGGATATCAGCTACTAACACACCGCAGTCAAAAGTGCCTTGAAAAAATAATTACAGCATACCTGTTCTAAGAAAGACTCCAGACTCCCAAAGAAGATAAGTCCAGTCTATCAAACAATTAATTTCTGTGCTTAAAGCGTACTTGCCAGCTTTCGACTTAACTTCTGTAAAATGTGAGTTAATTTAAACCAGGTTAAACAGGTATCTAACCGGAAAATATTTTAGATGTATCATTAGTTGTTTAATTTCCCGTTTCTTCGTGGAACATGTTTGAGATCATTTCTTTAAAAAAAAATTCTGATTTGAAACATGTTTAACTTGGTTTAAATTAACTCGCATTTTACGGAAGTTAAGTTTATTTAATGTTAGTGGTTTTATTTTAATCAATAGCTTCTATGCAATTTTTGATTTTTTTTTTCAACCTGACTTTTGGCGACTTATACAATCTAGAAAATTAGATTCCCCCCACCTTCTAATTTTCTCCTTCCTGCTGATCCTGGATAATCATAAGCACGGAGTAAATTTCGTCTAAAGCAGCATACTGTCCCCGATGAAAAAATTTCTCGGTCCCGATTGATTCCCTCTTTAACATAGCTTTCTGCATCTCTGCGGACATTATTTAAATGAAAACATTAAATATAGGCATGCACAACTTTTCCGTATTTATACTTTAAAACATCAAATTTGGTATTTTAACCCATTCGGTATCATGAGCGCATAGATGCACCTTCAAAATGTACGCGCAGAATATGTTTTTGCTACCAGTAATATAAAAAGGTAATATTTACTTACTCAATAACAGCATTTTCGTGATATATATATATATATTTATTTATTTATTTATATATATATATATATTTTTTTTTTTAAGTTAATTTCCTTTTAAAAAGTGGTGCCACCGAATAAAATTTGTGTAAGAGACGCCGGTGCCGTAAGTGTTAAAACACTACTTTACACTTAAAATCGACATAAGAAGTTTAATTTTGGCATTTAGAGGAAAATTTTAACATTAGTTAGTTTTTTAATGTGGAGAAGACCCCTAAGCTTATTCTAATCATAAATAATTACAAAAGTCGCAAGTCGAGCTCAAAGGGTAACATTTGTTTCTTTTTGTCAATTTGTCTAGGTTTCCGTTAAAGCGAGATTTCATTTTACCTGGTTTGGCTGTATTCAGTAAATACTAAGCAGCTATCTTTAATAAATATCATTTAATTAATTTTTTATTAATTTCTGCATCATTTATTATAATATTTTCTTATTCTTCGTTAAAGCGACGCTTTACGAATTGACACGTAGATCGTTATAGACACATTTTCGTATTCACAGGTTTTACTGTACGTAATAAATAATAAGTTTTTGTTATAGAAAATAACAGTCTTTTAATCACACATTTGTAACTCATTCATTATTTTAATTATTATTATTTTTTTCATTTGAGTAAGAATAATTTTATAGCAGTAGATTCCGTTATACACCGGTTTCGCCCTCTGACATTTTACTGAATTTAAAAAATAATTCTTATGTGTACTAAACACTAGCAGTTTGAAATATGCATTTATTATTTCATTAACCATTTATTTATTTATTTATCATCCAATTTATTCATTTTATATCCGCTTAGCTATAAATTAGGATTCCGTTATAGAAAGATACATCTTAATAGTTTTTGCTTTTTTTTTCATTAATTTTTTTATAGATAATCAGAGTTTATATTAATAACTCCAAAGTAAATAGTGTTTTATTTATTTATTTCTCACTATAAATTTATCATTTTCGATTTAACGCATTTTTGCTTTATAAAAATGTTACTTTATAATGGGAGAAACTTAGAATATCCATTGCAGGTCTAAACTGAAAGAATTTTCAGCTTTCCCCTGTTTGACTCTATCATTGATTTCGATTTAAATGAAAAAAAATATATTGCATTTTACATAATATTTTATAAATAGTGTATATTTGAAAATAAATGATAATAGAAATAAATTTTAATTTAAATAAAATTTTAAAACATTGTACTTTTTCAATTTATATTTTACTATTTAAAAATAAAATAATTCATATTAAAATTACATTTTATGGAATAACTATAATTTATTTATCCATATTAAGTAATAGTTAACTTTATTATTTAATTAATAATACTAATAATAATATAAATAAATTTTAATATAAAATATAAGTTAATATAAATTCAAAGCTTATGATTTTTAAATTAATGTTTTAAAGTTAAATTATTTTAAAGTACATGTAATGTGTTCTCAGACACCAGATTTTTTTTCCGCTTTAACTCCCCCTTTTTCTTCTATAGTTTATTTTTAAATAGTAAGTAAAAGTTAAACTGTTTTATTTAAATATTAATAATAAAAGAAATAAATTTTAATAGAAAATATAAATTAATATAAATTCAATGCTTAGACTTTTTAACTTAATATTTTTAAATTAAATTATTTAACACCTTGAGGGGCGGTGGAATAAAATATATCCCATCTAATTTAAACAAGATTCTCACCAGAAAATTTTAACTAAATTTTATATTTTTAACTTTGGAGGAAATGCATTGAAAAATTGCTTTTCCTTATTTAAAAATAAAATTTTTCTATTATTCCGGTGAGAATTCAATATGTAGAGACATTTTTGCTTGCCCCTCAAGGGGTTAACACTAGAAAGACCGAAAATTTTATTCAAATTTTAGAAAAATATTTCACACCAGAATTTTTATTTTAAATTATTAACTTGTCCATTTAACTAGTTTTTTCTTCTTCGTATCTTTTTAACTAGTTTTATAAAAAAAATTCTGGTTCGAACCGAGATATATTGATTTGGTAACTGTCAAAATGACTGCTCGCGAGCTTTCTAGTGTTAAAAGAACATGTAATGTATTCTGTGAAGCTAGATTTTTTTTACTCTTTAACTTCACTCCCCCAACTTTTTTTTCTTTTATTTTTTTTTTCTGTTAAGTTAATTTATCAAAAACCTTACAAGCAAATATGAAGAACTAGAAGGAAATTTATCCAATTTCCACAATCTTTTACATGGAACAAATATTTATTAGATCCATAATGCCAGCAGAAATGCTTATTGTAACTCGATTAATCTCATTTCTAGGAATATGGCTGATGGAAAATCCTTTTCTTAAGAATTCAGAGTTTTTTTTTTTTTTTCAACTCTAACGGTGGTTTCGTTTGATCTGTTAGGAGCGCTATGGTCATATATTACCCACGAGGGCCGAACAGTTCGGGACCTCTGTTGACAGTGGAATCCGATCCACTAGAAACATCTATGCTTAAGTCGAGATTCGAACCCTTTGTCCAGTAGCCAGCCCATAATCATTAGAGAAGTACGTGGGAAAAGCGTGGGGGGGAAAAAAAGCATAAATAAAAGAGAGAATATTCATATTTTATCGATAATTTCCTTACTTAGGGAAAAAAATGAGATTTATCCTTTCGGGACGGGTGATGCATATTTGCATCGTCAAATGTACATGTGGAATTTGTTTTGGCTACCATTAATAAATAAATGTAATATCTGTCTTTTTTAATTAGAGCTTTTTTTTTTAATGTAATTCAACTAAAGGGAACTATTTAAAAAAAGCGGTGCCTCCCAAATAAAATTTGTGTAAGGGATGCCGTCTCGATAGGGTTAAGGACCGTCCGAAATAAAAGCATTTTAAAATTCCATTCTGAGTTATAAGTAGAAATTAAGGGTGTTTTCAAATCCAACGGAGCTACTTTCTGACATACTTTTTAAATTTATTTTTGTTCTGAAATGCGTAAAATTAGCGATTTGAAACTTATTTTGATTATAAACCCCTTTAATAGTTATGCCAGCCAGTTTTATGCCTTTACGTTTAAAAGTAGGTCAGAAAATGTGTCAGAAAGTTTCGCGTTGTTCAGCAGAAAATTTGAGAACCTCCTTAAGAAATTAAGGTTAAATACAGTATTAAAAAAATTGTATCTGCTAATACTCGTGTTAAAAGATTTATTTCTATTTTAGAAAATTCAGGTCTCCCAAATGGTCCGCCAACTGAATACCAATATTTTTTTACAAAAATTTTCTTTTTAGATTTTTCTTTCAAACCGCCCCGGAACCACCTTCGAAAGTTAATTCTAGCGCAAACCTACCATAAAATTTTCTGTTACAATTTATTGGTATACAGTTGGCGGACCATTTGCCATTTGGGAGCCCTGAAAATTATAAGATTTTTATTGAAACTTCGGTGTTTTTGTTTTACCGAACTATTGTAATTTTCCTCATTCTACTGAACTGTGTTGAATGGACCAATAATGTCTTCTTCAAAAAAATTTTCAACTAATTTTTATAACTGTTATTTTCCAACTGCGTTTATATTACATTAGTTTTATAGTGTAACAGTAATTAATTAATTTTGCAACAATATTTTTGTGGTAAAAATGCACCAAATTGAAAATTTTAAAAATATTAAAAATATAAACTGATAGAAATTCTTGACATTTTTAAAGTCAAAAACGTTTAAAAAAATTACTTATATAAACGGAAGAATTTTTTTTACGGGTAAGGTTTAAGCGTACATCGCACAATAGTCCTGAAAAACGAACAACTTACATAGAAAACGTACAAACTGGCAACCCTAGCTAACACAGTTAAGAGCAGTTGTAATACGGGCTGACTCATGCCACCATTTGATTGCTCAAACGTGTTCCTGATTTGGCGCCTTATCGCGTAAGGTGGTCAGTCAATTTAGTTAATTAATCACATGCGAAAATGTAACAATAAGTGGCCAAGACATTCAACCGTGTCATGCACACGAGCGTCTGGGGAGAGAACGACTTCTAATGGTAGCACTTAGAAAAATTCGGAAAAATTTCGACTTCCGTTTCAACAGGGAAGAAAGGGAGAAAACAGTCTGCGTTCTTCCGTCAACCTTGTGTAACCAAAGATACTATGTAACTTCCCCTTTTCGCTTGCATTTATTATCCGATAATGGGAGCATTAAAACTATAAATAAAAAATGTCGAATGCTGAATTTTATAATTTGATTCTCAAAAAAAAAAAAAAAAAAAAAAATTTTTTTTCAAAAATAAATATTTTTTTAAAAGGATAATAAATTTTAAAAGAAAATAAATAAGAAAGAAGAATGGCTGTTATTTATATAAAAATATTTTTATATAAATCTGTAAAAATTATTTTTGTAATTATAGCTTCATATTTTAATATTATAATGTTTTATTATATATATATTAACATATTTAAAATAAAAAATAATTAGATTTGTCAATTCTGCATTATATATATAATATAGTTATTTGGCAATTAATATTATATATAACTATATTAAAAAATCTGTGTCCACAAAATACTGATTTTTACTTTCTTCTATCTTTACAAGAAGAAAGTATTGGATTCATGAAAATTTTCGAATTCCGGTTTTCGACGGATTTACACGTTTTAGGGGTCAGAGATTCCAAAAAACATGTTTTTACAAAATGTCTGTCTGTGACTCTGTGAGTCTGTCTGTCTGTCTGTGTGTATGTGACACAAATTTTGTGGGCGCTCTATCTCAAGAACTAATGCACGGAATTTAATAAAAAATTATATTCAGTGAGTCCCTAATACAAATTGATGCTGATTAGATTTTGGTGTAAATCGGTCAACAGGTGGCGCTGCTATGCTGCATTTTTCACGATTTACGCAATAGCTCTATCTTAAGAACTAACGCACGGATTTTCATCAAACTTCAGATTCAGTTAGTCCTTGATATGACTTGCTACTGATTATGTGTTGGTGTAAATCGCCCAACAGGTGGCACTTCTGTGCTGCCTTTTTCACGATTGCCTCAATAGTTCTATCTAATGGATGGAGAACTAATGGACGAATTTTCATCTAACTTCAGATTTAGTTGTATGTTGACACAAGTTGTTGTTAATTAGGTTTTGGTGTTAATCACCCAATAGGTGGCGCTGCTATGCAGGAATTTTCACGATTTTCGCTATAGCTCTATCTCAAAAACTAATGCACTGATTTTCTCCAAACTTCAGATTTAGTCAGACGTTGACATAAATTGTTGCTGATTAGGATTTGGTATAAATCACCCAATAGGTGGCGCTGCTAAGCAGCATTTTGCTGGATTTAGACGATTTCAGCGATAGTCATATCTCAAGAACTAATGCACGGAATTTCATATCTTTAGAATCCTCATGAGATGCATAGATTGTCATTTAATTTTGGCAGTGTGATAGCGAATTTTGAAGTATTAACATGTATGAGATAGAAGAAAGTTTTGGTATTGGTGCGTTCGACTAGTTTTTTTCTGTTTCACCTCAAAAAATTCATTTTTACAGTATTCATTTTTTATTAAGTTTTATATATTAATGATTTACCTTTCTGTGTGTTTAACTATTCTTTTTTTAAATGAGGCCAATTGTCGTAAATGTTTAATATTTTGTTAAGATTAGCACCAACCTCATCGTATCCTACTTTTTTTTTCTGTCCTTTTTTTGCACGCTTATGTGAACATTTTCAGTTTGGGGAATTCGATTTGAATATTTTACAATGCTTTTTTAAAATTTATTATTAAATGATTTTCTGATCGAGATATGAGATAATATAATTTTTAACGATTGCGTTTAGTAGATTAAGTAGGAAGGAGGAGGTGGGGGGGGGGAGTTCGGTTTAAATTTTTAGGTGCGTTCGTAATTATATAAATACTTAGCACCTATAGTCGTCGTTCAGTCCGTCTGTCCGTCCGTCCGTCCGTCCGCATGTAACAGATCAAAAACTACCCAACCGAATGCGCTGAAATTTTAAATATATGATTGTTGCAAAATTTTGTCGAGCCATTTCAAATTTTATGAAAATCGGATGTATAGTTTAATTACAGGGACAGTCAAAAGTTTTTCTTCACATTACGACCAATGAGAAAAATTATTGCAAGTGCATTTTAATGATGTTAAAGCTTTCCAAATGGTCTGAAATTGTAAGCATATAATTATTGCGACATTTTGTCGAGCCATTTCAAATTTTATGAAAATAGGATGCATAGTTTAATTACAGGGACAGTCAAAAGTTTTTCTTTACATTACGGCCAATGGGAAAAATTATTGCAAGTGCATTTTAATGATGTTACAGCCTTCCGAATGGGCTGAAATTTTAAATATATAATTGCTGCAAAATTTTGTCGAGCCATTTCAAATTTTATGAAAATCGGATGTGTAATTTAATTACAGGGACAGTCAAAAGTTTCCCGTTACATTAAGGGGAATGGGGAAAAAAGTGCATTTAATGATGTTACAGACTATGCACTTATGAAGTGCAAAGAAATACACATTCAGTACAATATCGGGTGCAAAAAATTATTATAAAACTAGTTATAGTACGAAGGCACCTCATTTGCCACGTTTGACGAGCAATTTCCAACTTGTTTAACTTACATAAAGGACAAAAATATCAATTTTCCCGTTTAATTTATTGCATCTATTTGACATTAAATGAAATTTCCCTTCCAGAGTTGCAATCTTTATATAAGTTCTTTTTTTTTTCTTATATATATATCAGTGTGATTAAAATGCTAAAACTTCGACATGTTTTTCAATTAACTTGGTTTTTAATGGACAATCCTCATGGTTCATAAAATTAAGGACAGGATTTTCCTTAATATAAACTGACTGAGTATTTGCCTAGTATTTTTTTAAAATAAAAATATTAAGCACATAGTCATTTTGTACATTATTTTTACAACATGTCATGATATTTAATTTATTTTTTTAACCCTTTATGTCCCAAATTATGAATTCATGAAAATTACATATTCTAAAACATTTTTTGTGAATTTTTGAAACTACATTAGAAGATTTACATACACATTTAATAAATTTTAGAAGGATTTTGCCATTTTAAAGTCAATTAAATTTGTATTTATAGGAATTTTGCGCAATATTTATGACTTCATTCAAATCTTTTATTTTTATTTATTTATAGTATTTTATAGAATTAGGAAATGTACAAATATAATGCTCTTATAATAGAAATATAAGAATAATTCCGAACTGAAAATTTTTACACATAATCTTTCAACGTCAAGAAAGCTGAAGAGATGCAAATGAAAAGAAAAAAAAAATCCCCCTTTTAAAAACAGTTTTGTTTTGTTCAACCAATAATGCTTTTGGAATGAGATAACGTAAAGTACCTATAACTCATTCTAAAATGTACTACTACAACTAATCGATACATATTCTACATCAAGTTATTTTAATGCTACGTTAAAATAGCGTCGGGGCATATTATTCGGATATCTGGTCCTTACAGTTATAGAGCACACATAGAATTAAAAATATGAAAGAGAATGTTGTAAGAAAGTAAAATGAAGTGTGGTTTTAAAATCTTCTTAATAACTTTTAAATTAACTTTTCAAATCTTATTACAATAATTAATTTTTTCCTTTATTCCTTTATTAATATTTCCTTTACGCATTTTCCTTCATAAAACCATTTAATAATATGTCAGTAAGATATTATAAAATATATATTTTTTAAAAGTACAAAAGTTACAAAAATCCTTTAACTGTAAAATTTTACATAAGCTTACCCCCCCCCCCCCCTCACACACAAAGGAAACTAGTCGGATATACCAATCCCATAACTTTCTTCTATCTCATGCATGTTAATACTTGAAAATTAGCTATCACACTACCAAAATTAAACAGCAATCTATGACCATCATGAGGATTCTATAGATATGAAATTCCGTGCATTAGTTCTTGAGATATGGCTATCTACGAAATCGTGTAAATACAGCAAAATTCAGCCTAGCAGCCCCACCTATTGGGTGCTTTACACCAAAATCTATGTTAAACAAAACTACCAAGCAACCACTTACGTCAAAGTCTAACTGAATCTGAAGTTTGGGGAAAATCCGAGCATTAGTTTTTGAGATAGAGTTATTGCGAAAATCATGAAAATGCCAGCATAGCAGCGCCACCTATTAGACGATTAACACCAAAACCTAATCAGCAACAACTTGTGTTAACATCTAACTAAATCTGAAGTTAGATGAAAATTCGTGCATTGTTTTTTGAGATAGAGCTATTGCATGAATCGTGCAAAATGCAGCACAGCAGCGCCACCTGTTGAGCGATTTACACCAACACGTAATCCGCATGAAGTCATATCAAGGACTAACTAAATCTGAAGTTTGATGAAAATCCGTGCATTAGTTCTTGAGATAGAACCATTGCGGAAATCGTAAAAAATGCAGCGTAGCAACGCCACCTGTTGAGCGATTTGCAACAACACGTAATCAGCATCAAGTTATATCAAGGACTAACTGAATCTGAAGTTTTATGAAAATCCGTGCATTAGTTCTTGAGATAGAGCCATTGCGGAAATCATAAAAAATGCAGCATAGCAGCGTCACCTGCTGAGCGATTTACACCAACACCTAATCAGCATCAAGTCATATCAAGGACTAACTGAATCTGAAGTTTCATGAAAATCCGTGCATTAGTTCTTGAGATAAAGCCATTTCGGAAATCATAAAAAATGCAGCATAGCAGCGCCACCTATTGAGCGATTTCCACCAAAAACTAATCAGCATCAATTTGTATCAGGGACTAACTGAATATGAATTTTTATTAAATTCCGTGCATTAGTTCTTGAGATAGAGCGCCCACAAAATTTGTGTCACACACACACAGACAGACGGACAGACAGACAGACTCACAGACAGACATTTTGTAAAAGCATGTTTTTCGGGTTCTCTGACCTCTAAAAACGTGTAAATCCGTCGAAAACCGGAATTCGAGAATTTTCATGAATCCAATACTTTCTTCTTGTAAAGATAGAAGAAAGTAAAAAAGTAGGATATGATGAGTATTTTCGAATAAATATATTATCTATAAAAATACTGCAGAATTGGCAAAACTATTTATTTTTTAAGCCTATTGCAAAAATATATTAAAATATAATAATAATAAAATATGATGCTATAAAAATATTTTTTTCAGATTTTTCTAATAAAAGATTTTAAGATAAATAAAAGCCATTACTATAATTCTATTTTTTTTTTTTTAATTTTCTTTCCTTTTTTTGCAAATTCGGTGTTTTTTTTTTTTTGTTTTTTTTTGTTGTTGTTGTTGTTGTTGTTCAAATTATAAGATTCAGCATTCTTCGCTGTTTATAATTTTAACAATTTCCATAATCGAATAACAAATGCAAGCGAAAAGGGAAAGCTACATATGGCTGAGGGAAGAACGCAGTAGTTTTTCCCTTTTCTCCACAGCTGAAAGGGAAGGAGAATTTTTTCTAAGTTCTACTGTTAGCAGTCGTTCTCTCCCCAGACGCTCGTGTCATGCACAGAAATGCAAAAAAATACATGTAAATTTTCTTCGTATAATGGGTTATTAAAATTAAAAATTCATTTTTAACAATTAATATTTATTGATATGCTTTACATGAATAATTAAGAATGACAATTTAAATTCCACTAATACTAAATTTGATTTCATGTGAATAAGTATTAATAAATCACATGCATTGAATTTTTACTTTTTTATTAATTGATTATGAAGTTGTGATATGATTTGTTATTAATAAAAAAAATTTTATGCTAACCTTAGTCGTAATATTCTACGGAATAAATTTCATAAGTTAACACGTTCACGCCGGCGCGGTGGGTCACACTCGACTGTCTCAGAGTTGTTTTAGAGAAAATGGTCTTCCTTGAAATCGCCCAATTGTTCCAATTAAACAAAACAACATTTTCTGTATTAAAATACTGGTATCGAAAAAGCCGAAGACTTGGCAGCTCCGAGACAATCGAGTGGGACCCACCGCGCCGGCGTGAACATGTTAAATAATCTATTTATGCTATTTAATCGCATGCAAAATATCCCCTTATTAAACAAAATAAAGAAAAAAGAGAAAATAATAATAATTTTATAAGGAAAAGTCAGAATCTTCCGCGCTTAGACTGATTTCTGTTTTCTTATAAATTCATCTTAAACTAATTCATCTTACCCCTACAACTAAAAAAATTATTTCCCCTCTGCAGATAAAGTTTAAAATATGTAAAACATGTATATATATATTTTTTTTTACTTTCTGCTCATTTGTTATTGTATAGCAACAATAAATAATAAATTATTTAAATCTCTCCTTTTCAAAATCCCGCCTTCTTCCTAACAAAAAAAGTTTAAAATTGCAAAAAAAAAAAAAAGAAAAAGAAAGAAGAAGAAGAAGAAAGAAAAGAAAAAAAAAGAAAGAAAAAGAAAAAAAGTTTTAATTTTTAATGCTTTTTTTCTGCCCAAATTTTACATTTGTAGTAACAGTAAACAAATAATAAATCGTTAAAATTCTCCCTCCCCACACCCGCTCCTACATCCCACTCCAAATAAATAAATAAATAAATAATGTGACACCTCCCTATCCCCCAGCTGACGAAATATAAAATCTTTACAACTTATTATTTCATTTAATTTTTTCTGACGTTTTTGTTACTTTGTTCTAACAATAAATATATAATCAACTAAATCACCACATTCCGAATTTTCAGCTTTCTCCTTTTAAAACACCCTCCTTCCCCTCCCCCAGTACACAAATTTTAAAATTTCGGTTTAAAAAAAACCATCCTGTTCGGTAATTCTTTTAATAGCAGAAAATGAATTCAGCCATCTTAATCTTCCCCTTTACAATAAATAAATAAATAACTGGGATTTTATGGACATAGAAAGAGAAGAAAGATTTTTGGTCTGGTGCAAACTATATTTGCTTCGAAAACCAGTTTGTTGCATAAATGTGATCAGCGGAGTTATTCAATCCTAATCTATTCCTCTAAGGATTTAGACAAATTATTCTTTCTATGTTCATTTGTAAGGTCCCTAAATATTGTAAATCCATCCTTTAAGAGATTAGAAACATTTTCTGGCGAACAACCATTCTATATTTACGATATGTTAACACGACATTAATTCAAATGCTTCTCGCCTCATAGGCAACAACGAATGTCATACAGTAAGCGGGAAACAAAATGCTTGATGGATCCGCCTGTATAAAAGAGCCCTATACCCTATATGCAATTAATGTGTGTCTGTTCCGATAGTATACCGTATAAGATACTTATTTAGCTCGTTTATACGGAATAACTTGAGTTATAGAGAAATTGAAAATGAAGAATACAGTTACGTACAGAGCTTAACAGAGACAAGTTTCCAACCTCTCTAGTTGTAGAGACAAATGTTTTTTACTCTTAAAAAAATTGTATCCAAAAATTATAAAAGTAATTAACAATGTGGAAGAATTCAGTGGTTGTCATAAATTTAAAGTCTGTAAAAGATTTACAAATATTTCGAAAATATTATGGGGTGAGACTCCATACATAACTCACAACTCACTTTTAGGACGAACACTGACATTTATTGAGACGAACACACAAACAAAAAATACAGATATAAACACTCTTCTCGTTCTTTAGTTAGCTTAAAGGCTATAATTCAGGCTTCATTCATAAACGTCGTTGAATATTTCTGACATTTTCTTACGTCGTGTAAATATTCAATCTTATTTCACCGAAATATGTTCTGTTCTTTTTTAACAAAACCTCGTGTCGTCAAACTCATTTCGTTCTATTTACTTCTTCCGCATTTCCACTTCACACAGCTTCGTTAAGGCTCGTTTTCCTTTTTAATCTCGAAGCGGAAAATACGGGGACACTCAGTCTGATGCAGGTGTTGCTTGCGAAATTCCCACAGGCGGCCGTCCTGACATCTGGAGCTGCCGCAGCGACATGTTGTAAAATAGAATCTGAAAAACAAAAAACAAAAACCAGTAACTGTTCTTAGGGGAAAAGAAAAAAAATTAATCTGCACATCAGAGTTGAAGTAGCGTAACATCATATAGAGATTTCTTTGAAAGCAGTGACTCGTAAAATGTTTATAGCACACAGGAAAAAAAGATTTAATTTCTTTTTTTTTTTTTTTTTTTAAAGTTTCAGTTTTCGTCAGGCCAAGGTTTCATGTATTCACTACAGGAGCTAGTATGTATCGGTCCTTCAGTTGATGAGATTTTCGTTACGTCGTAGGTGTCGTTAGACTTCACTTTGATTACTTTATACGGACCTAAGAATTTAGATTTCAACTTTAAACCTGGTCCTTGCTGGGTTCTCTTAATTGCTACAAGGTCACCAAGCTTGTACTTACGGGGTTTCTTACGTCGTAAATTATAGTGCTTGCAATTTTCTTGTTGAATTTCCAGAATATTCTTCTTGGCTTCTTTACGGAGCTCTTCTCTGTCTTTCATGAATTGTTCTTCGACTGCACTGTTTAAGAGGTCAATAATTTGTACATCTTCTTTCTGTTTCATTTTTGTACCAAATAATATTTCAAACGGTGTTCTCTTAATGCTTCTTTAGTAAGTTGAATTAATGACTTGTTGAACTTTAGGAACATGTTTAAACCATTTGGTCGGTTCGTCTTTGGACATTTTAGAGATTACAGAAATTATGGTGGAATTAAGTCGCTCTACTTGACCATTGGCACGGGGAAGGCCAGTTGTAACTGTCTCGTGCTTTATATTTTCATCTTGACAATAATCAGCAAATTGTTTGCTTGTAAATGCAGGACCTTTATCGCTAATGATGATGGAAGGATTGCCAAAAGTATGACTGTTGTCGTAGTTTTGATATAACTTCGGTAGCAGAAGTACTTTTACATGGATACAACCAGACGAATTTAATAAATGCGCCTATTAAAGACAATATAATTTTTTGTTGGTTGTTTCAAGAGGGCCTAAATGATCAATGTGGTAGGTTTGGAGAGGAGTCTCTTCTTTAGGTAAGGGATGCAATTCACCTTCTTGTTTTCCACGTTTGCGATTATACAAAAGGCATGTTACACAATTTGCTATAATTTTATCAATTTTATTTGATATATTAGGGATGAGAAATTCTTCGTTAAGGAGTTCTTCACAGCGTTTACGGCCAAAATGTCCTTTGTCATGAACGTGTTTAATGACATTTAGCTGCATTTCCTCCGGCACAACTATCAGATCGATACCTTTATGATTTTTATAGAGAACGTTATTTTTAAGGAAATGTCATATGGCTTTGTTTTCAAAATTTCTTTGATGGCCTGTATATGTTCGTCAGTGTTCTGTGATTGTATGATTTTGATAGTAAAACTATCTTGAATGATCATACATATTGGATTTCTACTTAAAGCGTCGACATGGCGCATGCGTGTACCTTGTCTGTGTTCGATTGTATAGTTATAGTCAGCTAACATTAAAGCCCATCGAGCAATCTTGGTGCAAAGATCTTTTTTATTCATAGTAAGTGCGAATGCGTTGCAATCTGTGACTATCTTGAAAGGAATACCTAGAATGTAAACGCGAACGTAAACGTTGTTTATGTGTTTTAGAATTTAATTTCCTATAGTCAACACACAACCTATATGAGCCATCTTTCTTTTTTACTAGGACAATAGGTGATGAAAAATTACTAGTGCTTTTACGAATAATTCCTTTTTCGAGCCACTCAGAAATTAGTTTTTCGACGAAGTTTTTCTCTATTTGCGCCAAGCGCCTGGGAGGACAAGTGACAGGTTCTTCGTTTTCCAGATGAATTGATAATTTAACATCAGTTGTCTTTATTTTTTTAGGGGAATAATTTTGAATAAGTTCTGAAATTTTTAAACGTATTGTTTCATCGGTAATATGAGATAAATCAAGATTAAGATCGTCTAACACATGAGCAATATTAATCAAAAAATTATTGGACGTATCGTCATTTTCTCGATTTTTTGCATCGAAATATTATTTCCAGAAATTGTTAAAATACTTTGTTGAATGATATCTGTACCAATAATAAGATCAAAAGATATGGAATAATCTGGGACTACATAAACATTAGTTGTATAATTAAAATCATCTATCATAATGTTCGTAGAGAAAAAACCTAGGGGTTTGATTATAGTATTTCCTAATCCAGTTAATGTGATAGTTGAATGTTCAAGGTTCGAAATTGTAGGGAGTTTGCGATAAATACTTTCCTTTAGTAAACTTCTTTCACTACCTGTGTCTACCAATGATGTAACATTTACAGACGAAATAATGACTTGTTTGGTCATGAAAGTGTTCGACGTGACAGTGGAAACATTGGAGGGTTCTGACTTAACTCTAGGCCTCCTTGGTTGATCACACTGAGCCGATTTATGGCCAAAATTCGAGCAATTAAAACAACGAGGGCCTCTATCTTTATGTCTGCATTGGCTACTTTTATGATTTGACAAACCCCAATTATAGCAAAAAAGATCAGATTTTGGTCGAAAGGATTTCTCTTTCACTGGCATTTCGGGTTTGACTTTACGAAATTTAGTGTTCTCAAAGTCATGTCGAATTTTGTCATAAATTTTGAGCTTTTGCTTGAATTCTACAATGGATTGGCATCCATATAACATTGATTTTCTGAAAACAGGGTACAGAAACGAAAACAGAAAAATGGGTATACCATTTATGATGTATTGCATTAATGCGGAATCCTCGATTTTACCACGCGAGCATATTTGTTTCATGATAAGAAAATATTCTTCTATTGATTCATTTTCTTGCAATTTTCGTTTATTTAATATATCATGTAACTCGGCAGAATTATAAGTGGTGCTAAATTCTGATATTAAGAGTTGTTTAAGTTTGTCATATGAATTGATATGAAATTCTGTTTGTGCTAATAACTGGGCTTTTCCTCGTAATGATCTTTTACAAAATATGAATTTATGAAAGTCAGATAAATTAAACATATTAGTAACATCCTCAAAATTATTAAACCATACATTTATATCACTAAAAGAACTACCATCGAAAGGAGGTATTACACTTTCAATATCAGTAAAATTAATAGACGATGGCATAAAACTTTGAACTGGAAATTGCTGCTGTTTGTCAAAATTTGATAATTCAGTGTTATTACTTGAAGTCATATTATTTGAAGGCAGTTCGGGTTCCGAGTCAGTGTCACTTTCATTTTGTATAATATTATTTTGTAGTAAGGTGAAGTCTGAAAGGTATGTAACTAATCGGGTTGCGAGATCGTTTAAAGATCCCTCATTATCAATACAAAGTAGATTGCACACTGTAATCAGATCATTTAAGGAAAAATCAGTTTGAACTTTAGTTATTTTATTTTTGAATTCGGTGCTGTCGGTTTGAAAACCGAAACCAGTAAAACCACTTATTCTCTTTCTATTAG
The DNA here is from genome assembly GCA_963932465.1 of Maratus speciosus. Lineage (NCBI taxonomy): Eukaryota > Metazoa > Arthropoda > Arachnida > Araneae > Salticidae > Maratus > Maratus speciosus. The sequence continues at coordinate 125,497,501 of OZ010798.1, read as the reverse complement.
ATCGATCACCGTGAGCATCAAATAGGAATTTATGCAGCAATTTAATTTTATGCGTTCGTTCGTTTTTAAATGCAACTTCCAGTTCAGGTATCTCAACTAACTTCATAATAAAATAATAATAATGAACTCACCGTTAGAATAATATCCGGCTGGAATATGATGAATAATTCTAATTAGTAATACTGGTGGGTTAACTGTCACTCTGACACCAATTTATGGGGTGAGACTCCATACATAACTCACAACTCACTTTTAGGACGAACACTGACATTTATTGAGACGAACACACAAACAAAAAATACAGATATAAACACCCTTCTCGTTCTTTAATTAGATTAAAGGCTATAATTCAGGCTTCATTCATAAACGTCGTTGAATATTTCTGAGATTTCCTTACGTCGTGTAAATATTCAATCTTATTTCACCGAAATATGTTCTGTTCTTTTTTAACAAAACCTCGCGTCGTCAAACTCATTTCGTTCTATTTACTTCTTCCGCATTTCCACTTCACACAGCTTCGTTAAGGCTCGTTTTCCTTTTTAATCTCGAAGCGGAAAATACGGGGACACTCAGTCTGATGCAGGTGTTGCTTGCGAAATTCCCACAATATTGCATTCATTCTATATATTCTACACTTCTGATTTAAATATTTTAGGATGAAGATATCTTATTATTTCTAATGTATCCTTCTAATCCTTACATAGTCTGAAATTTCAGTGAATTCCTGTACTTTAAATAATTTTACGAAAAATATTTATTTTTTTTTCTTAACCCCTTCGCGACGGGAGTCCTTTACGAATTGTCTATTACTTTGCTACCGGTTTTAAAAAACAGAAGTTTGTGCCTGCTCAAATCGGGAAAATGCTCGGATTAAATAAGGCAAATTTTACAGTAAAATTTTACTGGTGAGGATAAACGAGGATCATTAGGCCTATTTCCGGCACGTATACGTGTCGCTCGTCCCCAAGGGGTTAAAAATAAATTTGATATATTTGTTGTGAATAAGATTTTGCATGTTGATTTTCTATACATCGGGTACAAGTACGAAAATTTCGATTTTCCTGCAATAATAACAGAATACTTTGAAAAAAGGCGTTTATGAAATTCACAACAGTGAATGAATAGAAATATCGGTACAGTCTTTTACCTGTAAATTGCATACATGACAGATATAATCCACTCTTTTCCCAAAACGGCGTTGATGCTGTTTAAGTCTGAAGTATTAAAGATGACGTGAAACACGTCGCTACTTCTTACTGCCTGCTCAAGCATCATTGAGTGTGCCAGCTTTGCGGCGATCGCTGTTGCGTCCGTCACGTTCAGTGCAGTGGGTGAATGAAAGTCCCCCTTTAACAATATCAGCCGTGTATAGCAGCCGGTTTTTTAAAATTTATTAGATGAAATTTATACCATATTCAAAAGAAATTTGCTTCATATTAGAGTCATATTTTATTTGTATTATTTTACGGTGTAAGTTTTATATTAAAAGATATATAATTTATACATATTTTAAAGTTATATCTGAAAGACGACATATTCCAATAGGATAAAATAAACATAGTAAATATTTGTAATAAGACATGTGAAGAGCTGATTTAATAATGTGTCTTGAAACTAGATTTTTCATACTATTGCATGCATTTACTGTTAGCAAATGACGAAATAAATGGATGTCAATTGATCAAATGAATAAAATTCATCAATAATATGGAATAAATAAAGAGATTAATTAATTAAGTTATTTTGTTTTTGTAATAATTTGGTCTTTTATTAAGATATTTTATTTTAAAATTATTATTTCAAGTTATTCAAAAAACGATTGCTAATATTAAATCTTTGGCTGCGTATCAGAAAATATATGTGCCATATAATATTATGATGAACTATTTTTATTGAACTATTTATCAACTTTTGACAAATAATCTCTTCCATATATTTATATTCGGATATTATTAAGTAAAATCCACCCCAAGGAAAATTTTCTGAAAACCAGAGTTCGATTAAATTTAAATAGTCTCAATTCATATATATTTTTAACAATTATGCGTTTATTGTATCATCTAATTATTTAAAAAAATTAAATTTTATTTCGGCTTTCTAAAGTGATATTTCAACAATATAATGTTCATTATTATAGGCAAAAAAGGAAGGAAAAAAAGCTTCATTATTTTATTATTATTATTATTTAATAAAAAAAGTGCCGACTAACCGTCACGCGATTGGTCATGAGTTTAACCCCTTCGAGGGCGGTGATTCATTTTTGGACCACTTCATTTTAATTCCTAAATGCCACACATGCACCAGAATATTGGAATGAAAAATTTCTTTTTTATTAAGTACGTGAACAAAAGCTTTCGCTTATTTTGAAATAAATTTGTTTGTAAATTCTGGTATCGATCACTCATTTCAGCATTTTATGAATAGAAGTACCTTTTCCCTTAAAGGGTTAAAGCCAATCATTATTGACTAATCTGAAGATTGGTTTGGTTATGAATCCTCAGTTAAATCTATTTTATATTTCTTGCATATTTTCTTCATTCTAAAGAATCTGTGTTTTTTAAAATTTAACCCCTTAACAGTGGCATTTGTTTTCTTACAAAAAAAATTAAAAATGGGGCTGGACACCACTTTTTCCGTACTAAAATATTTACCTTACTTAATCGAAAAATATCTGACAATCAATAAAGATAAATTTACAGTTACAAATTAGTGGTATCAAAATGCTTTTAACAACGAAGCAAGCAAAGTGTTCCTGCCCGAATCCAGTTCGGGCCACACTGTTAAGGGGTTAAACACTCTATATTTTCGGTATTCCGTTTATACGTATTCTGTATACCGTTATATACAGGAATATTTTGTTAAATTGTAAAGACACCTATTAAATTAAATCCAAGCAATGCAAAACATTTACTAACATATAAATTTGAAAAAGATACATATGAAGCCAGCATTCCACAGCCTCTCAGAAGAAAAGGGAAGGGGCGCACGCAGTGATGGAAAATTGGCGCAGAGGAGGAGCCTATTGACACCACTAAATTTTAGTAGTATTTTTCGCCTTATCTAATGACAGAATTTATGCATTTTTATTAAGGTGAAGAATACCATAAAACTTTAGTGGTGTCAATCGGCTCCTCCTCTGCGCCAATTTTCCACCAGTGGGCGCAGTTTTAAAAACACATGTTTCATATTGATGGTGTTGTTTATGACGGCCAATTATCTACACGAGAGATATGGGCTCGAAGGGGCTTGGGGTATTAGTTTATATATCAATTCTTATGATATGCGCGCATTTATTGAAAAACAGCTAGATGTAATTTTAATAATTCTAGAAGCATTTAAATTAATTTAAAAGGCCATGCTGAGTTTTATTCCCAGAGCAGTAGCCACGCCCCCCCCCCCCCCCCACAAATTGTACAGACCTATGTTAGTTTATCAAAGCGTTGTGAATCACTTCATTTTAAAAAAGTTGGTTGGTTGGTTGGTTGTATTTATGACGGCCAATTATCTGCACGAGGGATATAGGCCCAGGGAGAGTGCCCTTCGTGGGGGTCTTTCTAAGGGAACCTAACCCGTATTAACGCTTGGAATTCCGAGGTTCGAAGAAAACCACGAAAACTCCGAACGATTAGGCCGACGGACGCGATTGGGATCGAACCCAGCACCTCCCGTCTACCAGATTCGAGAGCAGAACCTCTCAGCCACTGGTGGGGCTCATTTTAAAAAAGTTTCCGCTGCATCCAATACAATATATAGCTTAGTAAGCTTAACTCTATGTTCAGTAGATAGAATACACTATATTAAAACTGAAGCTTGAACCCCAATGCCGTCAAAAAATATTTGACTATCTACAGTATTGTCTATTCCCAATTAAGGGGACAGTTTAACCTTTTCAACAATTTGTTTATTTAAAAAAAAATAAATTCAAGTGGTGAACTTACTGCATTTCAATGCTCAAATGAAAGTACATTTCAAAAAAAAAAAAAAAAAAAAAGCATATTTAATTAAAATCTTTTTAAAGTGTAAAAAAATATTAATTTCTTTAAATCCCTACTACTTTTTTAAATATTGATATTTTTGCCCAATATTTTTTTAAGATTTTTAAACGTCTATTACATAAGACTGCGCATGGATTTTTAGATACGTCTAATATTACATTTGATATAATTTTTTTACTGATATATATACTGTAAAATGATGAAATTTAACACATTTTCATATACTTTTATTTAAAAAAAAAAATAACAAGAAAACCTGAAGGCTAATTCCATGCGCAGATTTATCACATATATAATAAAGAACATGTACAAAAAGTTTAAATGCCTATCTCAAATACAAAAAAAGCCTAAGCATTTTTAAAACATAAAATTGAAGAAAATATGAAGAAGGAGAAAAAGCCATCTAAAGTTTTAATTTGTTTCGGTAATTGCGCTGGGTGTATTAACAAAATTTACATTATCCCACGATATGTTTGCCTTATGTGTGAAAACGAGGAGTCAAAATATTCACAATTACACAGGCTTTCATTTAATATTTAAAAAAAAAAAAATCGAGGTTTTGATCATTTTTGAGGTGAACTGTCCCCTTAAACAACAACAAATAAATAAATAAGTAAGTAATTAAATAAATAAAAATGAATTTCTAAGCTGGACACAAGAATTCATTTTATGCAAACCATAAGAATAAGCAATAAACAAACAAACAAACAAAATAAACTACCCATCCATACCTCAAGAAAACAAATTATCCTCAGCCAAAATATCTTCAGTACAATAACATCTCATGTGAGAAATAAGCAAAAAAGAAAAAAAAAATAGTAGGGAAATAGTAGGGGGGGGGGAAAAAGGATGGAAGGAAATGTGTTCTTTCAGCGTATTTATGTTCTACTGAAGCAAATGTAAATAATTTAAAGGATTTGGGAAAATTTCTTTATATTTAGAGATTTTTTTTTTTTTTTATCATTTACTAGATTTAAAAGAGATGATAATTCAGTGAAAATGCGATGAGAGACAATAATTAGATGAAATATTTAATATAACTTTTACTTTTGGGATAAATAGAAGTTATTTACATAGTATTCCAATATAACTAAAATAATGGTATTATTTTCTGTTCTAATGAATATTTTTTAAACAAAAAGCAATTTTATAAAAAATCAACAATGAAGTATAATTTTTGAATAAAATTAACTTACTAAATTCTATTAATGATAATGAAAGTTACCGAGAAATAGTATAGTACGATATTTGATATTTCTTTGATATGAATTTCTTTTCACCGATAAAAGAAAACAAATTTACTTTTTTTTAATCGTTATAATTTTTTTTTCTCTGTACAATCCGATCTGGAATTGGGAAACTGTTTTTAGGTGCCTCCTGAAGTTTGTCCCTACTTATTAACACATTTATTCAAATATTCACAAATGAATTAAAAATCGAAATTTCATCATTCTGTTTAAAATACAGCAGAACCTCTTTTATCCGAAACTCTTTTAACCAAAACTCTCGGTTAACCGAAATATATTTTTAAAGCTTAACTATCACATTCTTTGTGTGCAAAATCCATTTTGAAAGATTTTTTTTTAACTATTATGTTCCTTATGTGCAAGCGGTCCTTTCCGAACTACGAGTAAATATTTTCGAACCCTTTTCTTAAAGTTCCTTTGAATTTAACTTGATCTCCCGTAAGCTTTCGGAGTGGAATGAAGAAAACGAATAAATTATCAATTCTGAAGCTTTTGAATGTTTTGCAAAAGGTTTGGAGCAGCAGAAAGACTGTGATACTGGTGAACTAATAATATTAAAAAACTCCGTGCTAGAGCTTCAAAACAAAGGCAATCGAAACTGCGACAAACAAAATATTTTTTCAAACCCATGTGATACAGGTAAAAGGTACTTTATTTCAAAATTAAAATTCAGGTAATTTATTCTCGTTTCTATTTTGCTATTCCTTTATTTTTATTAAGCACTTGTTACCATAATAAGAAATATTGCATATATTTCTCCTAAAACTTTAAATTGAAGCATTCTCGATTATCCAAAAATTTCGATTTTCCGAAAGAGGGTCAGTCCCAATTACTTCGGATAATCGAGGTTCTACTGTACTTGCAAACAACTTCCTTTCATCAACGGAAACATATTGTCCGTTTATCCCTTTTGAAAAAGTGAAGTAAAACTAGTTGCATGTGCCAATCCCAAAACTTTCTTCTATCTTATACATCTTAATATTTCAAAACCTAGTTACACATGTTAATACTTCAATATTATAAGTTCAATACTGTACCAACTTTGATTTTCATCTTAAATTTCTGCTCAAGTCAATTAAACGGACTAAAAACGAGTTAATCTATATCATGATATTTGTTAAAATTATTAATTTTTCCTTATTCTGTCGTTATCAGCTGTTTGCGAATAGCCGGCATAGCAGGAAGCGAGTTCCCGCCGCTGCATGAGCCGCCGATGCACAATAGAACTACGAAAAATCAAGAAAAGTATACAAAAATCGCTAGCACGGAGCCCCTTTACCGCGCAATATTTCCAAATTCAAGGAGAACCTGTTGGCCAAAGCCAAAAACAAGCACAAACATTTTGGTTCAATTGTATGCATAATTTTATACGCTGTTCGATGGTACAATAATGAAAATGGCACAGAGATCGGAATTATAGCGCCCCCTTCTTTCGGAATTTTTCCAAGTTCAGGGAGGACTTGTTTGCTATAGCCAGAAACATGCACAAAAAATTTGGTTCAATTATATGGATAACTTCATACACTTTTCGATGGTACAATAATGGAAATGGTACAGACATCGCAAGTATAGTGCCCCCTTCCGGCAAAATTTTTCCAAATTCAGGGAGGACCTTCGTGACATGACCAAAAATAAACACATAAAATTTGGTTTAATTCTATGCATAACTTCATACACTTTTCGGCGGTACAATATTCAAAATGGCACAAAAATTGTACAAAAATCGCTATTACAGCGCCCTCTACGAGCGATTTTTTTACAAATTAAGGGAGGACCCCCTTGCCATAGCCAAGAACTTATTTTTTTTTTTTTTGGTTCAATTCTATGCATAACTTCATACACTTTTCGATGGTGCAATATTCAAAATCGCACAAAAATCGCTATTACAGCGCCCCCTAACGGCGAATTTTTTTGCAAATTCATGGAGGACCTGCTTGCCATATCCAAAAACTTAAAATAAAAATTTGGTTTAATTCTATGCATAACTTCATACACTTTTGGACGGTACAATATTCAAAATCGCACAAAAATCGCTATTACAGCACCCCCTACCGGCGAATTTTTTCCAAATTCAGGGAGGACCTTCTTGCCATAGCCAAAAACTTAAAATAAAAATTTGGTTTAATTCTATGCATAACTTCATACACTTTTGGACGGTACAATATTCAAAATCGCACAAAAATGGCTATTACAGCGCCCCCTACCGGCGAATTTTTTCCAAATTCAGGGAGGACCTGCTTGCCATAGCCAAAAACTTAAAATAAAAATTTGGTTCAATTCTATGTTTAACTTCATACACTTTTCGATGGTACAATATTCAAAATCGCACAAAAAACGCATTTACAGTGCCCCCTACCGGCGAATTTTTTCCAAATTCAGGGAGGACCTGCTTGTCATATCCAAAAACTTAAACTAAAAATTTGGTTCAATTCTATGCATAACTCCATACACTTTTGGATGGTACAATATTCAAAATGGCACAAAAATTGTTATATCAGCGCCCCCTACCGGCGAATTTTTTCCAAATTCCGGGAGGACCTGCTTGCCATAGCCAAAAACTTATAATAAAATTTTGGTTTAATTCTATACATAACTTCATACAATTTTGATGGTACAATGGCGACAGACAGACGGACAGACGGACAGACGGACACACAGACAGACAGACATTTTCTATAAACATGTTTTTTGGAATCTCTGACCCCTGAAACATGCAAATCCGTCGAAAACCGGAAGTCGAAAAAAATTTCGATTACAATACTTTCTTCTATTGAAGATAGAAGAAAGTAAAAATCACACTATAACAACAGTATACATATATTTAACTCAACCCGGTAGATTTAAACAATATTTTAGAACTAAACTAAAAGAAGTTTAAGACATTTTCATATGTATAAATACAAGATACTATTTTAACTAACGAGTGAGCGCCTGTACGGAACTAAGTTCTCGTTGAATACCTTCAAGAAACGACATTTTTTATCCGGGCTATAGGTGTCCCATAATTTGGTCCCTAGTCCCTAAATAAGTGCTTCCTGTCTGCTGTTAATTTGAAGGTGGGAGAGTATTTTCAAAAGCATTTTATTTTATGGCATTTTTTTAAATATTACAAGAATTGTTTAAAATATTACAAAACATCTAACAACTGTTTTATACCCGATAGTTTTTAAGTACTACACTTATTAACAGCAACTAATTCTCCAAATAAAGTAAAATGCCGTTTAATGCATTTTTTTTCTCTTTTTTACTGTGTGAAGTTAGTATTTTTAACCTGATTATTTTTTTTGGTGAATGCCACAGACAATACAAATATTTCAAAATATGAATATAAGAAATTATAATTAAGAACAGGTGTTTTACATCGAGAAGGGTTTATTATAGGGTTGCATAGTTTTTTCGTTGCTGTTTGGATTGGATTTTATGTATTGGGTATGAGATGTAAAAAATTTCACGAAATACTAAAATACAATTTTAGCTGAAAATAGTAAAATGCTGGAATGCAGTCAAATTTTACACATTCAGCTTACTTTCATAACAAAACAAAATTTATTATTGAAGCTTAATTGTACAATTGATATCATTATAAATGTTGATCATCTTATTTTTTTATAGTATTGAAATATTCCTGATCACATTCTTTAAATGAGTTCATACAGAGGTATTTTGTAAACATGAAACCTAATGTGATATGTAATATTATAACCTAATGGAATAATATTTTTAAAAAATTGAAATAATGACCTGATTACAAAATCTTAGCAAAAATTACAATAATTGCTAAAAAGAGAGTTGCCTGAATTTCTTTTTTAATTTCTCCAATTCTTTAAAATATATCAAACATTTTTTATTTTCAATTTCTTCAGTTTTGGTCTCCTTTTCTGCCACTGAGAATTATTAATTATCCCTAAACTGCATTATTTTTTTCTCTTTTCGAACTATATGTGACACCCATGTCACATTACAACACATGAAACTATGCCTTTTTTAAAATGAAAATACTGCTTAGATAATTGATGTATTTCAATAAATGTAAAGTTTGTTCAATAAAAAAGATATTTAATTGTGAAATTTGGGATCTAAATTAATTGAGTACAAGCTTAATTTAATTGTATAAGTATACAGACACGCCCACGACACACCCATTTATTAAACTTAGGCTGAAACGTTAAATGCTTCCAATGTGCCTCACTATGCAGTGTTGGTTTATAAGGGGGATTTTGATTGTTTTGCATCGTTCAATATTCTTTATTGCTTCTAGGAAGTTGCACGCTCACCCACCTCCATATATATAATATTTGGCAGCCCATATTATAATATTTCTATACAGCAGTAACCCCTCCTCTTCTAACCTAACGGCATAACATGTTTCGATGCTCTTTCGAGATTGTGGGTACTTCTTAAAGTTTTAACTTGGTAAAGTGGAAATTTTGTGAAAAGCAGAAAATGCAAGATTGGACCGTACATGGATGAAAAAAAAAATCTCCAATTAATAAAAATAAATAATAATACATTTACACTATTGAGGATTATTAAGACTTTATATTCCTGTTACATGTATTTATTAACAAACTATTAATTATTATATTATATAATTTATATTAAAATTATATTAATAACAGTTTATCATTATAATTATTGCATAAGATATACTATATAATACTTATTATTATTATTATTATATACTGGTGATGGACAATTTTCGAAAATTCAACTATCGATTAAAATCACCGTCGTATGAATTAACAAGCTACTCCCAAATTTTACTATCCAGAAGTTTTACAACCAATTGTCACATAGATAAGCTAAAAAGTGTAATTGCAAAACTTAGCGATCAAACTGTTGATCGTAGAGACGGGATAGATCGATAATTACGCTACTGATCGCAATGATTTTTTCTTGACGATTTCATGGGAGAAAAAAAAAAAGATGAACGATAGATTGAGATCTTACAAGGAGAGGGCCAACCCTGTTAATCACAGATTTTGATTACTTTAATATATGTTGTAGGGTAGAGACCCCTTAGTGTCAGGTTCAACGGATTTAATACAACGTTCCTTAGTTCTTGAGAAACCGGGGGGTCTAATAGCAGTACACAACTTAAATACTTACAGTGCAACCAAACTGACAGGTTGGACGTAGGTCATTTGGTCTGGCGTTTGCCGGCTGATCCGCGGGTCCGGGTTCGGTAGCTGAACGCGCTACATTTCTTTTTCTCATTTTTTGTTTTATAAATATACTTATAAGTATAACTTAATAATCTCATTGGCAATTAAAATTTATAATATTGTATATCAATTATAATTTTAACCTATTTAATTTTTTACTTTTAACTAAATAGTTGTATAAAACATCATAAAACTGTTAATTTTTTAAAATCACTTTTAAAATGTATTTCATATATTCTTTATCGATGCAATGATATTGAGCAATTGTGTCAATTCGTGATTTTAAAGAAACATCATTTACGCATTGCTTTAACAAAGGAAATCAATGCGATAATACTATTATTCTGTTTTTAAAGTAGCAAGCATAATTACATTAAAAATTAGCATCAGAATTAAATTACAACCGATTTTTTACATATTAAAGATTTTTAAATTTGTAAGGCGTATGCTTGCGCTTTCAATTATTTTGCTTTCCCCTTTATCTTCTTTCTGCTTTTAATTTTATTTTATTTGAATATTCTTTTATTTTATCATAACTAGATGGCGCCACAACAGGTTTTGTCACGATTTTTGAATTTTTATCATTCAATAATAGATCCAATTTCTTTTTAAACCTCTTTAAAGGATGAGAAATAATAGTTTAAAAATAAAGAATGATAAATTCAAGTTTGTTAACATTATAATTAATGTATGATATTAAAATTTTTAATTGAAATTATTAAATTATAATTACAAGTATATGCCGTACCAACTGAGCTACAACCAACTGTACTACTATTAGACCCCCCCCCCCCCGTTTCTCAAGAACTAAGGAGCGTTGTATAAAATCCGTTGAACCTGAGACTAAAGGGTCTCTACCCTACAACATATATTAAAATAATCAAAATCTGTGATTACCAAGGTTGGCCCTCTCCTTGTTAGACAAAAAGCAAAGATAAATTGCGATGGGAGAGTGATGAGGCTGCCCATCTGCAAATTCCATTGTTTCTTATTGTAAGGAGCAGAAAGGATAAAGAATAAAAAATAGAAGTAGGCTTTATGGTTCGCGCCGCCTCGGACTATTAACGGAATAAACACACTTTCGTTTTTGTAGCTGATATTTTTTCTAATCATAGCTGATAAATGTAAGTGCTGGGATTGATAAATCATACGAAATTTGTTATTGCTTTTTGCTATGCGTTTTTGAGAAAGAAAAATAAGTTGGAAATATTTTTCTTTCTTTCGTATACAATTATAGAAAAACTGTCCACAATTTCACCTCTAATATCAATTTTACTTTTATTTTAAAAAATAATAAATCTGAAAAATGAAAACATAAAAGAAAAAAGCTCGTTGACAAGCAACCTGATTCGAATCCGACAAAAATGTTTTCGTGGATCCGAAACCAAATGAAATTCATCCAAAATTTAATACAGTTATGAAAAATCAGTCTAAAATCCTATGTCTAACACCAGATTTATCTGTTATGGAGAAAAATAAACTTATAAAAACTTACTCTACAACAAAACACATCCATTGAAACAATATTTTGGACATTTCTTTTCAAAAATCGGGTCAACACAAATCTGATTAGTAGGAATCAAAACTCAACCTGAAGAGAATCCAACCCGAAATAGTCAACCAGACCCGAATTCGACCTGCTACGAAGGAAAATCTGTATGATTCCGACCCGATCGGGTAGTATGCATGTAAAATTGGTTTACTCGATCCGATGCAGGTCTCCAATACCAAGGAAATCAAAACAGAGGTTATTGTGATTATCTCTCAACCCTCTAACAATGGAAACATATTTCAGGGCTCCCAAATGGTCCGCCAACTGAATACCAATAAATTTTAACAGAAAATTTTATGGTAGGTTTGCGCTAGAATTAACTTTCAAATGTGGTTCCTGGGCGGTTTGTAAAAAAAAATCTAGAAAGAAAATTTTTCTAAAATAATATTGGTATTCAGTTGGCGGACCATTTGGGAGCCCTGATATTTCCAATTATAACACGCATGCAAATCAAGTATAACATTTAAATTTGTTTCGCAAATTCTTGCATACATATTAAAATATTAAATTTACATTTTTCCGCAATTCAACAATTATAGATATAAGTTATATTTAATTTTTTTTCTCCGTGCCACAACAAAAAAAAGAGTAAATATCCGATTCATTGACGACCAAACTTACCGAGTTATGATACTTTGTATTTTATCACATTTTGGAACTTTCCTGAATTAAAAATCTCCTCCGTGTTTTAGTGTTTTTGAAGAGTGCACGCATAAAAATGCGAGCTAAAATTCTTTAAAACTTATTTGTACGCATAATATATACATGCATAGATAAAAATTAAGTCCACCTAAAAAAAAAAAAAAAAAAAAACTGCAGCATCTTTCTAAGAAAAGTTATTCCGAGAATTTGGTAATGTTAATTTATTTCATATATATGTATACAGAAAAAAGAGTGCTTGTAAGGCTGTTGCAATTAAAAACTAAGCATGTATATAGAAACATCATAAAACGAATAAAAACTTTAAAAAATGAGTCGTTTGAACGGATTTGAAGCGAACGTTGTACCAAATTAATCAGGCGAATACTGGATAATTGAAATTGAGAATTCGCATAAAGCAGGACATAATAAATATAAACCTATCTAAAAAACTGCAGGTTGCAATTCATATTTTTTTTAAATATTAATTTCATAATTCATAACATAATTTTTTTTTTAATAACAAATTCAATGTACTTATTTTTGGGGTTTTTTTTGTATTCTAATCACAGAAAGAATTATCACATTGCAGGGCTCCCAAATGGTCCGCCAACTAAATACCAATATTATTTTAGAAAAAGTTTTCTTTTTCGATTTTTCTTACGAACCGCTCCGGAATCACCTTTGAAAGTTAATTCTAGCGCAAACCTACCATAAAATTTTCTTTTAAAATTTATTGGTATTCAGTTGGAGGATCATTTGGGAGCCCTGCATTAGACTTCTAATTTCTAGAGCTATTAATAAAAATATGAAAACGTAATTTAACATTAGAAGATCTAAAGTTTGAATGTTTATAATTCAAAATCTTATCATCCAAATGACTTGAAATATTGTTTCAAGGCATAGTTTGAACCGAAGATTTAAAATATATTGTCAAAATAGGGTGTCGCTATTGAAAAAAAAAAGTTTGGTCTTGTTTTGTTTTGTAGATGGCTCCCTATGCAAGTTTTATATACATCATTTAAAAGTAGACTTTATTTGTAATTGTCTGGCACCAGTAACTTTATTCTATTATAATTACTTGCAGAGTTAGTAGGAGGAGTTTGCTTTCTTTTTTCCACGACTTTACATTGGGAACAATTTTCAATAATTTTAGGTACTGCCTGTATATATTTTTTTAATTATGGGCAAGAATTTAGCGCATATTAATGAGCATGTATTTATTTGTTGCTCGTTTATGTCACATATCCATAAAGAGATTTTTATTGTTTTCGGATACATTAATAGTTTTAAGAATCCCGTTTGAATTTAGGATTGGTTCAATCTACTCCATAAAGTCTTAAATTTTGGAAATCAGACTGACGAATTGTGGTTTGGGATAACAAAATACAGAATTTCACCCTGTATACATGTAACTTTCAAACATTTATTCCTTAAGTCCAGTTTTGAAGAAAATTCATAAAAGAAACATCGCGATTTTTTTTCCATGAATCGAAAGTGTAGCATGGAATACAGCAATGAACCATTTCCGACTAAAAAAAAAGCAATAATTCGCAGTTTCATTTCAGTTAAAGCCTAAGAAAACACGAGACGCAATGCAAAGAAGGACAAGTCTTCACTGGAAAGAGTGGGTAAAAGTGCCACCCATATTCTCAGAAATGAAAATATGATTCCTCAAGAAAAATACAAAGGTACTTCGGCTTTTTCATTTGGAACGGCCGCATAGACTAGCGGCTCTTCCGAAGAGTGGCTCACTATTTAAAGGCTTAATCCATAATTATAGTAGGTGGGGACAGAGGAATAGAATAGACGGAGAGAATTCACGTCCAGCCACTGACTTTAGCTCTCGGTCTGATTTCCCCTTATACAGTATAAAGAGCGTTGATCACACAACATTTCCTCAAATCACACCACTATTTTTTATTCCAAAAATCTTTCATTATCCGAACTTGTATTTAACAAAAGATTAAATATTTCTGATATATATATAGAAAAAATATTTAATCTTTTTTTTTTTTCCCTATTAGTGATTGATATCTTGCATCTTAAAAATTTGTTTTCATAAGTTACTTTATCATTATAAACATTAGGAATGCATTACCGATTTTTTTAATTAGATGCGCGTGCTAAAAAAAATATTTTGCTTTCACAAAATCTTTTTAGATTCCTTAAATAATAATAATAATAACCATTACCCCTTTTTTAAAAGTATTCTTCCCTTTTGAATATTTTTATTGGTAGTTGCAAGTTTTTGTGCGCAAAGTTTATTGAAAACTGGGCTATTTCTTTTTTAATGCAATGGTTATTTATCATCCGAAGAGCCGCTTAGGATGAATCGAGTTTGACCACGCCCACAAGAGTTCTTACTGCAACACTTCTTCCTCAGAGACCCGCACCGCACACTAGCATCTCATTCCTAGATGGTTTCCTACAGAAGAACGAAAAGTGGTATAGTCCACTTTTTGATTGGGTTGGTACGCAAGATTGGTGTGGAGCCATCGAGATTTGTTTCAAATTTTGTTTTAAGCAAATATGCTGCAAGTAAACCGTGGCGTTGTGGTACGTCGTTTGTCTCGAATTCAGTCGATCATTAGTTCGAATCCAAGCGAGCGGAAACGTGAAAATGATGTGTCTTTTCCATATTTAAATTGTAAAAAAAGTACGATTGAAAAAAAAATACAGTTTCTATTTTTTAAAAAAACTAAGTTCAAATATCATTTTAATTTTTAAAAAATCATTGAGAATTTATAATAATGATTCATAAATCATTTATTTTGTTTGTAAATAATAGTTTGAAAGAAAAAATACAATTTCTATTTTTATAAATTTAAGTATGTTATTTTAACTTAAAAACGATTTTTTTTTTTTTTTAATGATTGAGCGCAGAAGTATCATGTAGCTTCTAGCGATATTATCTGAAGTTTTGGAAAAGAGTGCAGCCCTCTTTTGACAGAAATAAGAACCAACATGCTTTTACTTCAACGTTGATGCCCTATTATCAATTCCTTTTAAAAATGATTTAATGCATAATTTCAGTCCCCAAAACTTTGTTTACAAAGAAAAGAAATATATGTTTTATAATGTTTACGCTAGAACCAAAATATTATGCCGTAATTAAAAAAATATATAAATAAAAAGCACAATTTTTAAAAAAATAATAATGATTCTGGCATAAACAACAATACCAAAATGTTATGCTGTGATTTAAAAGTATAAAAAATAAATGAAAAGTACAAAATTATTTTTTTAATATATGTATTTTGATTTTAATAATTATTATGGCGTTAAAAATTAAATTTTATAAAATATTTTAATAAGTTCTTATATAATAATTTCTAAATTTTTTATTGAAAATTCTGTTAATTGAAACTCTCTAAAATTAAAACTGGTTTTCTTTTTTTAATTGAATTAAAAATCCATCTTCAAAACGATCCTGTAATGCTTGTTTAGATTTTTTTTTCTCTGTAAACGATCTGTTGCATTTAATGCAGATAATTGGCGCCGTTTTTTATTTTTGAACTCGAGATTTGAATTATAATGTGGTACGAACAACAAAACAACAACAAAAATCGGAATCAGATGCAAACAGATACAAAATTAATCAATTCTGTCAACAGATGGCTCCACTCCACTTCTGCATACCACCGCACCCCAATTAAAAAGTGGACTATCCCCTTTTTGTTCTTCGGTAGGGAACCATCTAGGAATAAGACGCTAGTGAAACGCACCTGTCTTTATGCCTACATCAGCTGTATGGGCATACAACCGATTTTCATGATTTGACAGCGATAATAAATAGTTTGCCTAAATCTTCTTTATAGTATTATTTAGTTTTATTTCTAATATTTTATGGTATGAGTTATAAAATAAGTTCTCTATGATTTGTGGTGTCTGTTAACACTAGAAATGGCGGGCGGTGGTCCCAAAACGCAATCAAGTGGCCAAAAATCATGTTTGGCTTTCCTAGTGGTTGTATATGATTCATTTTTAATTTTATAGCATTCTAAATTATATTACAATGTGAATTTAAACTAAATGTAATTGGGTTTCCGGGGGAGGATATTGAGGTGGGAGAGCGCAATAGAGGGGGGCATGTTTATATTAAATTTAAATTTTGTTTTTTACAGGTTTTCTTTTACAGGAATGAGAATTTTCCACTTTTCATAAAGTGAATATTTTCACTTTTTTAAGACAAATCATCCAATTCAGTCACCTCTGAAATTTAACTCCTCCCCCTCTACCTCCCTCCCTGAAATTTACAGGTTAAAATTTTATTTTTTTTCTCTTTTTAATGTTATTTCAAAGTAACAATAAAGAGTATAAGCAATCAATAAAATACATAAATAATCAATCAGCTAAATTGTTCCCCCTCCCCCCCGCCCGCACACATACACGTGAAATCTCCCCCTTTTTCCATTTGCCCCAATAGCCAGGAAAATCTAAAAATATTATTACTATTTTTCAAGTTTTCGACATCTATTTACTATGAATTAATAATAAAATCATTCAATTCATCAATTTGATTACTTTCAAAATTTTCGCCCTCCACCCTTCGTTTGCCTCTCTCTGTTACACGATTTCTGAAAGCATCACGCACAGAGCGATTGAGGGCGTTGTCGAATGATGATTGGTCGGTTGCCTAAGACGTTGTAGGAGGGGCTTAATTCGCGTGAAAAGGATATCTTTCATTTCGTTGAATTTTCCTAAAACCGTTTGAGCTATCATATGCATATTTGCTTTATTTTATATGATGATTAGATTAGGATATATTAAACGTACAAAACAAGATTTATTAACGTATTCATTTAAAAGAAAACATTTCATATTTACAAGTGGGCATTTCCACGAGCACTGGTCGTGTAAGTCACATACTAGGATTTTGACTACCAGTATTTTAGAACGGAAAAATGTGACTTATTTTATAGGCGATATCTCATTAATTGAAAAAGCCAAAGCAAACTTTTATAAAATAACGGTGGCCAACACGCATAGTCTGTGACTTACACGACAAATGCTCGTGGAATTACCCAAGTATCGTTTAATATGAAGCACATCACAGAATAAACAATCAAGTACATCAATTTTTGTATTATTTTATTTATTTATTTATTTTTTTTTTTTTTTTAAGAAAAAGAAAACTAATATTTTAACTGAAAAGGGGAATGAAAAATAATTTAAATGTGTATCATTTTTTGTAACATTTTAAAAAGGGAGAGGGGGGGGGGGATTGCTATACGTTTTGCATAGTTTAGCGATGGATAACAAAGCGTTTCATAAAGATAAAAAATAAACATTATTATTCTTTTAACAAGTTTATTTATAAATACATTATTATATTCTTTAAATAAATACTAATTTGTTTTCTAATACTTTTTAAAAACGTTACTGAAATATTCCTTCAAAAGGAATTGCGATAAAATAAAATTTAAATAATTACTTTTTACTGTAGAAGCAACTCTTATTTTAAATTTTATTTATTAATTGCAATTACCTGTAACTGAAGAATGAAACTTAAATCGACATATTAAACTAGTATTCCACAAGAATAATTATGTAAAGCACACACTCACATTTTTTTTTTATTGCGTATTGTCATAGTTAAAATTAAAATATCGTATTGAATTTGAGGTATCGTATTAATAACCTAGCTGTGATGTACATGTACATAAAATGAATGTACATGTTATAAATTATTTAAATTTACCAAGCTGTTAATAATTTTTTGAACTGATGCACAATGACATACAGATAAATTGCAGTTTAATAAATAATACAGTTTTATATTTTCGAGGAAGGAGGGGGTCACAAAGGTTTATTAAACCGTCTCTTTAAATCAAAGGAGCATAAAATGCAAAATTTGTTTTCTTTAATTATTATTTAGTTTCACCACAAAAAAAAAAAAAAAACATGCAAACTTCCCACGGAAAAAATTAAGTGAAATAAAACGTGAAATTAAATAATTCAGTTGACTAAATAAATTATTAAAAAATTGCCTTGCATTAAAAAAAAAAAAAAAAAAAAAAAAAAAAAAAATTAAATCAGTTTTTGAAGTAATTTAAATTTCTTGAACATGACTAGTTAAATACATCAATAATTAAATATCTTGTTGCATGGTGTCGCCATCTATTAGTTAAATTCAACATTACAATATATTGGAAATCTAAAAAAAATATATTACAACAATAAAACTTTCTTTTCAATAATGCGAGCAGTAATAATGTATTTTATGCATTCCATACAGTTGTATCTGATATAATCTAACCCCCCCCCCCCCCATCCACAATACACTCCAACTAAAAATTGAACATACATTAAGGTGGGGATTTTTTTTTTTAACTTAATGCTTTTTTAGTGATTTTTCAATGTATTTTTTTTTTCTTTTCAAGTTCAGATAAACTGCTAAGTATTTAATTTCAAAACCATGCATAATTATTATTTATAATAAACATATAAAGAAGCAATTCAATGAAACCGAAATTATGTGATAATATACAGTGATTAAAAATCTTAATATTTCAGAACAGCAGAACAGGACTTAATTTAGAATTTTAAAAAAATATCCAGCGTTTTTAAAGAAGTAATAAACAATTCAACAATATTTTCAAATTTTCTTTAACTCTATGTCTGTTAAATGCCTTTATATCATTTCTTTTTTATAATTCTTGTCTGTAATACAGTAGTAAAATGATGCTTTCTTTAGTTTATTTGCAGTTATTCATTTTTTAATCATTCTAAATGTAATCATTTATTATTAATGACTTAATGTACAAGGGGGAGGTGATTTTTTACATTTGGTAGATTGAAAAATGTTGTTGAAATTTGATCTTTTATTGAAAATTTTATCCAAATCCTCCATCATTCAAAATTTTCATTCCACCACCCTTTGTCCTACCTCCCATTTCTCATTAGTTTTGCATGATACTGAAAACTGAAAATATTGCTTTACATTACAGTAGCAAATAAATGTTTAGTATTATGTCACATATTGGTAGATTAAAAAATTACATAATGTAAAATTATTTCTTAGAAAAAAAAAAAAAGAAAGAAAGAAAATCAGCAATTTCCCAAATAAATTTATCTATTCGAATAAGTAAAAATTGGATTTATAGAAGTGAAGATATAAGCTGTGAAAGTGATAACATGTGAGATATAATTTCGTATTTTAGTTTAGCATTACTAACAGACATATTTTTGCTTTATATAATAGATAACAATTTAATAAGTAACCTTCTAAATTATCTCTCGCCTAAAAAAATTTTAATCCCCAGCCCCTTGAAAAATACTTATTAATATCAAATACTATATATTTAAATAATAATATTAATTATATATAAATAAAAATAGTAATTAATATAGTTATATATATTTAAGTATCAACATTAATTATATATTTGAATAAAATTAATTTAAAAAAGAAAATCTTTTGTTGGTAATCCTCAACTACTTTATAACTACAGATGAATCAGTAATTGTTTAATACTAGTTAAATGAATATAAATATTTATATACGAAGGATAACGCTTAATTTTAAAAGATGGAAACTAATAAATTAATTCTGTTAATTTGATATTTATCTGTAACTAAAGTTTCAACATAAAAGTATTTTTAATGTAAGTTTTAAAAGTTATAACATTTTAATAAGTGTTCATTTAATTATTTAAAAAATAGCTTATATGAATTAAAAAATAATTTAACTATTGAAATTTATTTAAAATTAAATTTTATTTTATGTAATAAAAATTTATTTAACTTAATTATAATTCAATTTCATTATTTAATTGACAGTTAAAAATGTCAAAGTAACTGATAAGTAATTTTTATTATCGGTTAATAAATACTATTAAAAATACTGTTTATTAACTTAATTCAATATTTGCAGTTTAGTGTATTTTTTAATGTAAGTTTTGGAGTTATAGTATTTTAATAAACGTTCATTTAATTATTAAAAATAGATCATATGAATTAATAAATTTATTAGTATTTAAATTTTATTTTATGTTATAAAAATTTAATTAAATCTTATTTAACTTAATTGTAATTATCAGTTAATTATCTAATTCACAATTAAAAAATATAACAAATGATAAGTAATTTTTATTTTCAGTTAATAAATACTATTACTAAATTACCATTTATTGACTTAACTAATTCAATAAAAATCTAAACAAATCTCAAAAAAAAAAAAAAAAAAAAAAAGCCAATTGCAAAGACACAACTTGACACGTTAATATTACTATTCTTATACTTTAACCACTATACGGTATGGTTCTCAAGGGAATTTAGCTTTCAGTCTTTAAATAAAGTCGCTCAATGAATTGATACATTTAACTCCTCCCTCAGAAACTACGTACCCATCTTTCTGCCAATCACCATTCGATATTGTACTCAAACGCTCTGTGCGTGTTGCTTTGTGAAATCGTCTCTGTTACACAGAGAATAATACCTTTGGAATTTCAATAAAAAATGAAGAATCTGCCTTTGTTACTTTATTTTTGTAATATTAAATAAATAATTACCTATCTAATTTTCTAATATATTTGAATTTTCCGCTTCTTAATATTTTCTCAATGAAATTACAGACGTTCTTTTGTTTTCTTCAGAGTATGTGTAGGAAGCTCTCCCCTTCTACGGAAAGAGCGGAAATATCAGAGATAGGGATAGCGGGGTGTGAAATGAGGGGAGCCCATTGACTACTCAATGTGGGGTTATATTTCTACACCCATATCGAGTTTCAGGTCAACACACTTCTCTAGAATAGTAAAAGCGCAAAGGGTGGACTGTACATATAATCCATATGGAAATTCATATTAAAGTATTCATTAAAATTTAAATGTGCATATAAATTAATAAAATAAAATTAACATTCATATAATAAACTGAAAAAAAAAAATACCATTAATAAAAATTTTTACAATATAGTAGGAGAGCTGTTGAACATTTTTGAGTAGGTATTTGAGGCACCCTGAAAATTTGTGCAGCACTTCTTTTGCAATGCCTGAATACAAAATCGAATGTCTGGCTGAAGGATCGTGGCCCAAAACCTGTGCCAGACACGTGTCAAGTGCCATTTTTTGACACTACCCAAAAAAAGTATTTGAGGCACGCTGAGATTGAAACAGAATAATATTTATACTTAGAAAAAAATATTTTGAAAATGACAGACACTTTAGTCGGCCCAAAAACTGTGCCAGACACGTGTCAAGTGCCATTTTTGACTACCCAAAAAAGGTATTTGAGGCACGCTGAGATTGAGGCACAATAATATTTATGCTTAGAAAAAAATATTTTGAAAATGACAGACACTTTAGTCGGCACAAAAACTGTGCCAGACACGTGTCAAGTGCCATTTTTTGTCTGGCACAGGTTTTGGGCCACGATCCTTCAGCCAGACATTCGATTTTGTATTCAGGCATTACAAAAGAAGTGTTGCACAAATTTTCAGGGTGCCTCAAATACCTTCCCTAAAATGTTTAACAGCTCTTGGACTAATAGATTTATATGACGATATGTGAAAATTAAAAAATATATTTAATAAAATTCATTTGTAAGTATGTAACATATACTTTTCACATAATCAGGAAATTAAAGTATTTTACATTAAAGTATTCATTAAAATTTAAATGTGCATATAAATTAATATAATTAAATTAACCTTCATGTAATAACTGAAAAAAATAACGCTAATAAAACATTTTTACAATAGATTTATATGACGATACGTGAAAATTAAAAAATATATTTAATAAAATTTATTTGTAAGTATGTACTTTTCAAATAATCAGGAAATTTAAAACATTGAAGGATGTTTTGAATGATTCCAGTTGATTGAATTTAGCATACATGCCTGTTGGTAGAATTTAGTATATATATGTATATATATGTGTGTATGTATAAATATATATATGTATATATACTATATATATAAAGTGAACTTTAAATATGTACTTTTTAAAATAAGGTCAAGTTTTAATATTATTTTTGATATAAACGAAAAAAAGCAAGGGCAAAATTGTAAAAGCAAATAATATGTATATATATATAAAGAAAGAAAATATCCCCAACTCTTAAGCCCTCCCCCCTCCAAGCGAATTAAAAAAAATGAAATTGACAGTGTTGTGTTAATTAGAATATTGCATTATATAAACACTGACAATTTTGGGTCAGTGCGAAAATTAAATTGACTTTAAACCCGATTACTGATTTTTAGACTTCTACTGACTATATCCAATGTCAAACTTCAAGCTACTGATTCTCACAAAGTCGCAATTAATCTCTTGGAATATGATTTTAGAAGGTTCATTCTACATTTTGTACTATAAAAGTCCGAGGAACTCGGAAGGACTCTTTTTTATATATCCCTTTTTTATGTACAAAAATTCCTTAAAACTATGTATTTTTTAAAAAATTCCTCTTTTTAAAATTTTTGAAATCGAAAAATCAAATTAAATGTGTAATTTAATAGTGTATCAAAGAAGTGCAAAGAAAAAAACAACAAACTATCCGAAAAGGTCTTAGTTAGGGTGTTAATGCAGCGAATTTGCCTGAAATTCACGCAACAGCAGAAAACGCTCAAAACTCCTAACTTCACATAAGCATTGCGAATACATGGGAGCTTATAAAACCAAAATACTAAAGAATATAAATCTTCAGATATTTCTAAATACTGCGGAATTTATTTCATTTCGAAATACGAAACTTCGATTTTCTGATTTTTTGGCCACATAATCGCAATTTGGGACCACTGAGCGGCATTAGGGATTAGGGATTATTTTGGCCCCTGCGAAAACTGATAATAGTTGAAAGAATTTTTTTTTTTTTTTTTTTTTTTTTTTTTTAAGATATGTTATATGAATGATGAACGGTGATAGGCTAATTAAACAAGTTAAATAGTTTCAAATAAAAATTCTGGTGTGAAACACTTTTCTATAAAAATTGAGTACAATAGCCGGCGGTTCTAGAGTTAATTAATTCAATCTATCAGAACGTATTCCAGTATTTGTACGGAGAGGGAGAAATACGTTGATCCAATCTATCAATTTCATCAATCATATGGAATAAATTGATCAATTAATTTAGTTATTTTTTTTTTGTAACAATTTGTTCTTTCAATAAAATACTGTATTTTTAATTTAATATTTCAATTTCTTTAAAAATTGAGTACTAATATTAAGAATCTAAAATTATTAAAAACAGTTTTTTTTTTAAATTTATTTATTTATTTATTTATTTTTTATATACGTCCAAAGATAGGAAAGTCATTAACAAGATTCAACAACAACGAGATTTAAACAGATGTCGTGTTAATGTTTATATTTTTAAAATTTTCAGCTCTTTTATTGTATCAATTTCTTATTTCTAAATTGAAATACTTTTTTCACTTTCAGCAATTATATTAAAAAATATATAATATTTATTATGAAAAGCAAAAATGTATTAAAAGGATCCTTTATTTTATTTGTAAAACAGACGGATTTAAAAAAAAAATATATATATAAACGCGCTAGTAATCCCCAATTACCTGTCACTCGTTTTTTAAAACCAAACATCAATGAATATAATCTTAACATTGCTTATGAATGCTTGGTTACACCTGTTTGTGGCATAAAACTTTTTTCAGATAGAATATGTTTTTATGTCATATATATGTGAATATATTTTTTAAAATATAAAAAAAGAAAAAAGGAAAAAAAAGAAAAATATATATATATATATTAAATTTATATATTATCAGAAATTTACCATAATAGTCCAGGAGAAAGGTACATTTTATCTTGTAAAAGAAGTAGGTCTGGTAGAAGATTTTTTTTCTGACTTGTTTATAATGACGACAACATGGAAAAACCAAGTTTTCTAACAAAAATTCTTAAGGCTAAATTTTCTGTGGCCAAAAAACAACAAAATTTTGGGACCTTTTCTGACTTTTTTTTTTTTTTTTTTTTTTGAAATATCTTGAAATCCGTTGCCGTAGCATATTATTTGTCAATTACAATATTAAAGAGGATGAATTTACCTACAACTTTCATACTTACTACTTTTCTATACACTCATTAGCAAGCGCAGAACGCTATTTCAAAAATAGGACATTTTTTTCAATTTTCTTAAAAACCGTGAAAATCGTAGTTTTACCCCGATTACTCAAATGCTCCCTGCGAATTTAATCGTGTATATCGACTTCTAAAAATTGATAGCTGATTATCTATTATTTGCACACTGACATCTTTATTTTCATCTCAACAGACATTTTATATTCAATAAATTTATATAATTTTAAAAGTAGGGCAGAGTGTAGTTGAATGAAACAATTTTCATATTTAGACAGTAACTTTAAGTGTATACAACGTTAACTTCAAACTATTGTTTTAAAGAATACTTCAATATTTAGCAATTTATTGGCGCAATAGTTTCAATTAAAAAGAATTCTTGTTTAATTTTAATAATTTTATAATTTTTATAATGCATACTTATTTTTCCAGGTATCAATGGGATAGGTATGAAAATTTGCGAAAAACATATTTTACTCCACACTACAATGGTATGTTTTATTTACCAATTATTGATAACATATGTTTTAATGTTCTACTGTTTTAAAGACAGCAACCATTGGATTGTAGTTCCATATAAAAGGGGGGAGGGTCTCAAAAAATAAATTCTATATTTTATGTAAGAAATACTTATATCTTATAAAATAGCTACAATAAAAATGACAACAGATTATTTCACTAACTAATGTTATGCATTTATCTCTTGTAAAATTTTAAAATTCTGTCAATAAAATATTTGAGATCAGTAGTTTCAGAAAAATATTCAAAAGAATAGTTTTAAAAATATTGTCAAAATTTTTTGCCACTTATATCAATAAATATAACAAGAGATTATATCCTTTTAGCATGCAAAAATGTATAAAACATTAAGACTATCTTTTAATTGCTTTAAAGCTCAAACAGGATACTTTAAATTTCAGAATGGGCTCCAAACAGTTTTCCAAAATTAAAAGTGTCCAAATATTAAAAAAAAAAAAAAATGCAACCAAACCCGAAAAAGTACAATAGCACAACATTAGACATTTATTATAGGTATCCCGTGAACAAAAAATTATGTGAACGTAACAAAATGTATTTGTCAAAAACGCTGTCATAGGTTTAATATTATCTTGCGAATGTCTCGTGTGACTAATTTAGTCTTATATTTCATATAACTGTGACTTTAAACGCCTCAATACTACAGTAAAATCTTTGAAAATGAAATCTGTATATACTTAATTCGGGCTTTACAGAAAAGAATTATATTTTTTCAAGAGAAAGAATATGAAAAATTATACCTGCTAAGATGGAAACCTGTTTAAAGCGGAATATATTTCGGTTCAGTTTTCAAGGTTTTAATGAATCAATATTTGACAAAGCTGATTATGTAGTTCAGCATTACATATTTAATGATTACACACTTAAATGTTTAAAAATTCGGCTATTACAGATTTATTAAAATTCTCGTGGTAAATTTTCGTTTTAAAAGAGGGGAGGGGGGGGGGGCAAAATCCATGTTCGCCACGATTGCAAAAAAGGCTAGTTTTGGTCCTGAAATACATAATTTACTGATGCCAGTATATAGAAGTTGGCATACACGATTACATCCGTGGGAAACATTTGAACAAACGGGGCAGAGCTACGTTTTTCACGGTTTTTAAGAAAATTGAAAAAATGTTCCTATTTTTAAAAGGGCGTACTGCGCTTGCTATTGAGTGTATAAAAAGTTGTAAATATAAAAGTTGTAGAGAATTTTATCCTCTTTAATGTTGTACCTGACAAATAATATGCTACGGCAACGGGTCTCGAAATATCTCAAAAAAATATAAAAAGATCCCAAAATTTTGTTGCCTTTTGGCCACAGAAAATTTAACCTTAAGAAATTTTGTTAGAAAACTTGGTTTTTCCATGTTGGCATCATTATAAACAAGTCAAAAAAAAAAAAAAAAAAAAAAAAAATCTACCCGATCTTTTGCAAGCTAACCCTTTTTTTTGGTACATTTCCCCTCGACTAGAAGTACAGAGTTTACACTAATTTTTAAAAAGATACCTATGCAATCAACATTCCAATGACGTTCAGGAGAGCAGGGACACAGTTTTTAAAACCCAAGTTTGACACATTTAACCCTTTTGTGTCCATGAACGCACATACACGTCCTTAGTTTGTTACTTCTAAATGATTATGAATGTTAATAGATGGTTACCTGTAGATGGTTGTGTACGAGATCGAGCATTTCAAATTTTCTGCTTGGAAATGGGCGTAACCATCTATCTGCGTATGTGCTTTTTCGCATTTTCGCCGATCCCAACCGTTATAGCAAAAATAAGAAACTGCGCATGCGTGGGGACTTTGATTGAAATGCTCTTACTAGAAAACTTGTACAGAGTTACCGAGGTTGTTATATGTCATCATGCTAAATTGGCGATTACTTTTTGGTGTTCGAAAATATTTCAATTTCCTTTTATTGTGAAACACGTGTTACTGTGTAGAGCTTCGGTAAACTATTTTGCTGTGATATTTATAATGAATTTACATGAACAAGATACGTATATTCCTGTCAAAAATAAAATAATAATGTAATTGACATAGAAAATTACAAAACAAATAAAAATAGAATATTAAATAAAGTTGTGTATTTAATTAATGAGTTATATTAAATAATATGCAGCTCCTCCTGTTGAAATTAATAAAACTTTACATGTACTTTCACCAAATTATCTTTAATTAATTAAAAATATATTTTGCAGGCGATTTAAAATAACTAAACAATAAGAGTAAAAATATATAATTGATGGAAGAGGTATTTTTATTTATTATAAGCCATTGGCTTACTACAATATTTACAAAAAGTTTTTCTAATCAACTGAAAAAAAGGTTGATGGTATGAAAATGTCACGCCTGATATGATAAAAGCGCCAATCTGGTAACCCTGTACACACAAGTTTTCTAGTAAGAGAATTCCAAACTAAGTCACCATGCATGCACAGTTTCTTATTTTTGCAATAACGGTTGGGATCATCTAAAATGCCTGCTTTTCCCCTATGTTCCAGACTGGAAGTTAAAGAAGGCGATTACAGGCCACTCCTCCTTCTCTCAAACACAATAGACGTATAACATGTAGACTATCAACTAGTGTGTCAACTAGATTATTTGTATTTTAGTCTAATGCCTTAAAGATTTGATTAAAGAATGCCTTAGAAGATTTTCATTTTTTGGAAATGGTTAAGAATGGCATCCTATTTCAAAATAAATACTAAGGTGAAACGGAGCAATTTCATAGAATGTCATTGTTTACTTATTTTATTTTATCTTCTTGTTCATAAGATTATAATTCATTAAAATAATATTTATTATTCTAAACTATTTGCCATGTTACATTTTTTATTTTGCTCTTTTATTGAATACATACTTATTTTTTCATTTATACACCAATTTCAGAATTATTTTATATTTTAACGACAATTTTACTCCCTGTAATACATACAGATCTGTTTCTATAAAATACATTAGACGTAACATTTATAAAATATATTAGACATAACATTAAAAAATATACATGAGTTTACGTAGAAAAAAAAATCCATTACAATAACGTTTTCGTTCCTGTCAGACAATCCTCAGTTGACTGACTAAAATATTCGCTTCTTCTATTTACCTTGTTTCGAGATCAGCAGATTTCCCCCTTTCCCCTTTATTCTTTCCTCTTTTTCCCTCTTCTAGTATTTTCATTCATCGACAGTTATACATACTTTTCCCTTTTAACAGTATTTCAAATTTCTTCATTTAACTATAATACTAAATTAGGGATGCACAACCTGTGGCCCGCGAAGTTCGTCAATTTATAATTAGCAAAATTTGCAATTTTTGATCATAGGTTGCAGGAAAAATTGAGAATTTCATCAATTTGCCGCGGAAAACAATTGAAAATTTCGTCAGTCAGTTACAAATCGCGAATTTCATTAATCCCCGATACCATTTGTATCAATATCGGAAATTCTCGAGTTGCTAATTTCTTCGGTCACTAGTCGAAAAATATTTCTAATTTCATCGATAAGGAGCGGAAAAATCGCGTCTTTCGTCGATAGCACGAAAAAGTCGCAAATTTTGTTGATTTGGCACGGGAAAATCGCGAGTTTCGTCAGTTTATCGCGAGAAAAAATCGCGAATTTCGAAAATTTTCTGCGAGAAAATTGTAAATTTAGCTTGTCAGTTTTAAGAATTGCGAATTTCGTTGACTGGGCGCGAAAAAACCGCGAATTTCGTAGATCAGGCACGAAAATAATAGCTAGTTTCATCATTGGGCTTAGGAGAATCCCGTGTTTCGTCGACTGCGCGCAGAAAAGTCGCTTATTTTGTTCATCGAGCACGGAAAAATCACGAATTTCGCCAATTTGCCGCTGGGAAATTTCAAATTTCGTCAGTCATTTAAAATATGAAAAATTCTTTGACTGGGCGCGGAAAAATTAGGAGTTTCGCCGATCGCGAGTTTTGTAGATCGGACGTGGAAAATCGCGAATTTTGTTCATTGGCTGCAGGAAAATCGCGAGTTTTGTCAGTTTATCTCTAGAAAAAGTCGCAAATTTCAACAATTTGCAGAGCGAAAAAAAAACATTTCGTCAGTAAGTTAAGAATCGCGAGTTCCGTCGATCAAGCACTAAAAAATTGCGAGTTATGTCGAGCAGGCGCAGGAAAATTGCGAAATTCATTTATCGGAACGGTAAAATTGCGAATTTTGTCCATGAAGCTCGAAAAAATTTCCAAACGTTGATCAGTTGTGGGAAAAATCGCGAGTTTCGTCAATTATCGCGAGTAAAAGTCGCGAATTTCGCCAATTTGCCAAGGGAAAAAATTTAAAAATTCGTCAGTCAGTTAAGAATCGCGAATTTCGTTGACTGGGCCCGGAAAAATCGCAAATTTCGTCAATCGCGCACCGAAAATCGGGAGTTCTTTTGATCGGGCGCAGAAAAATCGCGAATTCTGACGATGGAGCGTGGAAAAATTGTGAATCTTGTCGATCGGGCGCGAAAAATCGCAAATTTCGTTGTTCGGACAGAGGAAAATCGCGAGTTTCGGTTGCTTATCGCGAGTAAAAGTTGCGAATTTCGACAATTCGACGCAAAAAAAATTGAAAATTTTTGCGGTCAGTTAAGAATCACGAATTTCGTTGACTGGACGTGGAAAAATCGCGAATTCTGTTGACTGGGCGAGAAAAATGACAAATTCCGTTGATAAGGTGTGGAAAAATAGCAAATTTTGTCGATCAGTCGCGGAAAAATCTCAAATTTCGTTGATCGGCTGCAGAAAAATGGCGAGATTCGTCAATTTAACTTCATTTATAAAGTTCACATTTTTTTCGGCACTAGCCACTTTCATGCCTATGTTTCTTTTTAGCACTTTTAATAAAGCAAAATTTACTCCCCCGAATAATGTCAAGGGATATTTTCACTCCTTGAAAATAATTCTTGCTATTGTTATGTATACAAACATAAACTGTTGAAGACCAATTGCCCTGGGTATGTTGACTGGGTAGGGGAACCTAAAGGAGTAAAACAGCCAACCCTCTGAAACCATGTTTTTTAATAGGCCATATATGTCCCCCCCCCCCCAAATAGAATTCTCTCTGTATTACTGATGTGGCCCGCGACAACTCAGACATTTTTATAAGTGGCCCTTCTCTTAAAAAGGTTGTGCATCCCTATACTAAATAATTAAAATTGATTATTTTTTTACTTACACCACTTTTCCTGTGTAATAATAATGATTACCTAAATGAATAACAAATAATAACATCACCCAAATTATACCTTAAAAATTATTTTCTAATTTACGATGTTTGCTTAAATTTTATTGAAATTCTATAATAACATTGGAAATTATAAAGTGAAACCTGTCTATTACCATACTGAAGAGACAAGGAAAAGTATAGATACAGGCGAGTTGTTATTAGAGGCATGTTGAAGACTGTTGATTGATTCAGCTAGTACAAAGCAGAACCATTATTAACTATAGATGGAACATTAATTTTTTTTTTTTTTTAGAATTATCTAATTAAATAATGAAATTAAATTTATTTATTATAAATAATCATGATTTTACATATAAAATAGAATTTACAATATCATTAAATCCGACAAAAATCGTTTTTATTATTTTTATCAGATTTGTAAAGATACATGAACATGCGATAAAATAATAATAATAATAATAGGAATTTGTAATTTTGTCTCTTAAAAGGAGAGAGAAATTCCAGATATTAATTATTTATTCGAATATGAACCAAAGAAAAATACTAAATGATGACAAAGAAAAATACTTGGATGAATAAATGTAGAAAATAAGAGGGGAAATATTACTTTTATTTGTTGACAGACATTATTTGACATTCATATTTGGTTTGATCTCCCCCCCCCCCCCCATTTTTTTTTTCTTTTAAGCAGCGTTTTTGTGATGCAGGCAGAAATACGCTTTAGACTGGCAGAATTTTTTCTTGATAAGGATGTACGTTAAAAAGGTTCCTTATAGCACAATAACGTTAGTATACTTAGTAAGTTACAGTAAGTAAAATTAAGTAAGTATTATAGAAAGTTATCATAAGCATTAGTAAGTTATAGTACGCTAGTAAACTTATAGTAGAACGTTCCTTATAGCACAAGACATTTAATTCTTCAACTTAATATGGTTTAATATCATGCCGATCTACGTCAATAACAGCGATCTCCATTCTTCTCGATGAAAACACGCCCTTGACTAAAATATTGCATTTTTTCGCTGGGCGCTTGATGCAACTTTAACAATGAACATTTATTGAACGGACACATTCAACTAACCAGTGAACAGCCGTGGGACACTAAGTTCTCCTCGTTGAATTATAAAGAATTGTACTCGAGATCAATGCTACTCTGCTAAAATTAGACCCTATATCCAATGTTGCAGTATTGTTGCTGGCACTAAAAGATGATTGGTTGATTTTTGACGGCCGATTATCTACTCGAGGGATATAGGCTCTAGGGGAAGTGCCCTCTGTAGGGGTATTTCTAAGGGAGCCTAACACTTATTTACGCAAGGTTTCCCAAGGTTCTAAGAAAACTACGAACGGTTAGGCCGACGGGCACGATTAGGTTCGAACCCAGCACCTCCCGTCTACCAGCTTCGAGAGCAAAACCTCTAAGCCACTGGTGGGGCTATAGCAGTAAAAGAGCTGGGATATTTTATAAAGTGTTGTATTTTAGGGAATTTCTAAATGACAGATTTGTGCTGCAATGTGTTTGAATTTATCTTACTGGTTTCCATAAAAATTCGTGTTAGACAAATGTGAGGGATGTTAAGGATAAAAATTTTCTTTAATGTGATTCTTTGAAGGGGGACACTATGAGAATAGCCGGTCTGGCAAGTGATTTCCTACCATTTTGCGGAATGTGATTGAATACGGGCCTTTTCAATGAATAAGAAATGATGCTATCTAGTATCGAAAGTGCTCTTTCTGTCGTTAAATAAACGACTACGTAAATTTTCATTTTAGTAAGGAAATACAGTATTTATCTTTTAATAGCATAATTTTGTTAAAAACAGAATTTCAAAATTTGTATAATTAGATTTCTTTTAAACAATTTTTAACTAAAAACATTAAAATCGGTCTCATTCAGAGATTCCATTCATGCTCCCTAGATAATATCTACTCAACAAGAACATATTTATATTTTTGGGACAAAGTAGCTGACAGTGAGCATATTATTTTTTTTTATTGATACTGATTTTAGATTCTTTCGTTAGGTTCTTAAATTTTAACAATAAATTAAGTTCTTAGCATTATGTTTATCCGCAAGAGAGTTGTGTGACGAATAGTACCCCCCCCCCCCTTTCCAATACCGCCTTTTTAAAGAGGAGCCTAACAAGGATTAAATGCTTTTGAACTTTTGGGAAAACAGTTTTCAAAAATACTTATACCCTTTCCCGCATCTCTCCCTACTTCTGAATCCCCGACAAGACAAGGCTAAAAATGTAAGGCCAAAAAATGTTATTTCACTTGTGGTCCTTTAAAAATAATTCCGGCCTTTCCGCTTAGTAGGATAGATTTTTCTAGCTAATAAGTCACTGAGAAAATGAGATCTGTTATAAATATTTAACACAATAAATGTTCTACGGCAGATTTTGTTTCGAATTTTGTATTATTACAAAAATTTATTCGATTTGCATACGAATTGTATGTGGAATTTTGTATTACAAAAATTCTGTATTCGAATTTCCAATCTTCCCTTCCTCTTCTTTTGTTTACAATTTTGAATATCGAAGGCGTAACTCAAAATTTACAAGATTAATTTAAAACTTTAGTGTGATAGATAGCGTGCGAAAAACTCTTGCGTGAGAAAAGATGATGTCGTTCAAAAAAACGTGACTAATGACGGATTAAAGCCCATTTTGTAAGCGCAACAGAAAAAAAATGTCATATTACTTGTGCAAATTCAATAAAACAGAGCGGTCTTGTTTATACGGCGATGATGAAATGTAGCTAAACACCACAAGAAATAAAAATGATTTTAAGGTAAATGTATCTCTTGTCCTATTTTTTGCTTAAAATACTAGAAACATGGCTGTTTGTTTGTTTGTTTTTTTTTTTTAAGAGAAGGTGTAAAAAATATTCCAAAATTTCAACATGTTAGTGAATGGTAGAACTACCTTCCTTTTCCAAATTGACTTTTCAGCCAGTATTTCACATTCGTGTTTGTTGACAAATGTTTTAAAGACTCAAAATTACAAAGTTCAGAATTTTTATTTATAGGCTTGTGACGAATTTATGGTCCAAATAACTCTCATACTCATAGCACCGACTTAACATGGATGGCGGGTATAATGAAGCAAAATTTCGCCATTAATTTTTAAATGTTATTTTTGTCTAAAATTATTGCAGTATTCTGTGATTATATAAGGAATAAACTTTTCTAAATTAGAGATGGAATTATGCTTGATTGACTCCTTCGCCCCTTGACGTTGGAGCCTATGCTCAAATCCATCGAACTTCTTCGCACTTTGGACGAATTCTGAAGCTGCAATTCGTTCTGCTAATTATCATCTCCAAAGACTCATTAGATTCTCTTATCTTTTGGAAAAATCACAACGTTACTCGCAGAGACAGACTCATTTTTAAATTCGCATTCACTTCTACATACAAATAATAAAGATGCTGATGCTGTAAATATGTTCTTATACAGCCTCACGTATTACAGAAGATGGCCTGATCCCAGTTCCTGGTAAAAAAAAAAAAAAAAAAAAAAAAAAAAAAAATCTGCAAAATAGGAAAAGTGTTTTTTCCTGTGTAAAAGACACTATCTGACATCTTTGCAGCAAAGAAAAAAATAGAAAGAATCCAAGGCTAATATCCAGAAAGGTAACGTTTATCACCTGTTGGAGAGCGAAACTTCTTAATCTGGTCCTCTTTATGGTATGTTGGCAGTATATCAAAAAAAGATAGTTTTCTAAGAGTCGTAACAGTGAAGACGCAGATTTCCATATTTTATCAACCAATAACTTAATTTGGGGGTATTTTCTTTATATCAGGCCCTTAAAAGTGTCAGTCACATTCAATTCAAATACCTACAATTACAACTTTAAGAATGATTCCTCACTGCAAAATAAATAAATAAATAAATAAAATAAATAATAATAACTACTACAGCCTTCTAACTAAGACAACTTGCACATTCGTCAGGGGATGTCAAGGGATGACCGCTCCGGGAACTCAGCTTTCGCTTTAAAGTATGAGTGCAATCCTCGGGGGAATTCATTTTTAGAACAGAAGACAAGTGGCATATTGTTAGAACAGTGAGTCTTCGCTTTCGCATTCACATCTGTGTTTACTATATGTATTTTCTATGCATGTCGCAACATAATTAAGTTAATAATTACCGCGATGTTGTTACAGCAATAATAATGTACCTCTTTATAATGTCACTTAGATTGTGCAAACAGTTAGTTAATATAGTGCTAGTGTGGGATATGTAAAATCGGTGATTATAATTTCAAAGTTACACGAACAAATAGAAATTTATTTACTTTAATTTTATTCAGAGGAAAATAATAAACTTTTTCGAAGCAAGGTAAAACTATCTCTCACCCCGAAGTGGTGAGCCTTCGTCTGACGATATAAAGTCTGAAGACCCCAGAAATGCACGGAGAATCAGACGAGACGGGGCTTCCCGCGAAGGCCTTTTAACCGCGTAAGGCCGCCATGACACCCGCAATCATCCAAGGCCAAGCACTACCCAGGGCATACCTCTTGGCCTGAGCCCCAATGCATCATTGGATGTCGCCACGATAATAAGTCGTGTATTCAAGCATTAGATCGTCTAGTTCGGGGATGACACCTCCGAGTCTCCCAGGAGCTTCGGGAGTACCAAACGCCCATATGGACGTCGTGTCCTAAGCTTTGATCTCAGGTCTCCCAGAAATGCTATTGCTCTATCGGATGATCCAAAGAGATCTTGTCAATCTTCTAATTCGAGCTTGCATTTTTTAATTTAATAATATAGAACTTTGCCCTTCTTTCTATGTTTACGCAATATCAATTTTGATTTATTTTATTGTTCAAAAAATTTTAACAGTTATTTGTAACGATGTGAAAAATTGCATTTTAAATTATTATTGTTATTATTATTATTATCATTATTATTATTTACTGGATTTGAGGAAAATAATAATTCGGTTTATAGCTTGATAAAAATTATAACATAATAACTTTTACTATTAGGTTAAATAAAAGAAATATCCAAAAAATTTCAAATTATACGATACAATCAATTTTTGAATAAATTAAGATAATAAATATTATTGTACTATTACCAAAATAATTCATTACCAAATTACTACACATAAAACGCTTAAACTATATGAACTCTTTTGGGAAGAGCGTATAAAATACTATTCTTTATTTTTGGCTTAACTCCAAATTTCTCAATGGACGCCAAACTGGCAACTCTGGTTTCAATACCTTCCAAAGAGGATCTATATTTCACATTTAAATGTTCTGCAGATAATTGAGTTGAAGGATTTTAGAAAATTCCTAAAACAATAAGAAGAAGGAAAAAAAACTTATTTTGTACTGTTGGCAGATTTAAAATTTATCGTTAATTAGAAAAACAATTGATCTCTCGGATGATCCAAACTAAACTTATCAATTTTATTCGATTTTGCATTTTGCATGCATATGGAACTGTCTTCATCTTTATATGCTTTTACAATCTAATTTTTTTTTCAAAAAATTTTAATAGTTATTTGCATCGATGTGAAAAATTGCATTTTCAATTATTATTATTTACTAGATTTGAGAGAAAAGGTAATTCGGTTTATAGCCTGATAAAAATTATAACGTAATGACTTTTACCAATAGGATCAATAAAAGAAGTATAAAAAAAAATTCAAACTATGCGATACAATTTTTGAATAAATTAAGATAATAAATATTATTGTACTATTACCAAAATTAATCATTACCAAAATGACTACAGATAAAACGCTTAAACTATATGAACTATTTTAAAGAGAGTATAAAATACTATTCTTTATTTTTGGCTTAACTCCAAATTTCTCAATGGACGCCAAACTGGCAACTCTGGTTTCAATACCTTCCAAAGAGAATCTGTATTTCACATTTAAATGTTCTGCAGATAATTGAGTTGGAGGATTTTAGAAAATTCCTAAAACAATAAGAAGTAAAAAAAACTCATTTTGCACTGTTGCCAGATTTAAAATTTATCGTTAATTAGAAAAACAATTGATCTCTTGGATGATCCAAACTAAACTTATCAATTTTATTCGATTTTGCATTTTGCATGCATATTGAACTGTCCCCATCTTTATATGCTTTTACAATATCATTTTTTTTCCAAAAAAATTTTAATAGTTATTTGCATCGATGTGAAAAATTACATTTTCAATTATTATTATTTACTAGATTTGAGAGAAAAAGTAATTCGGTTTATAGCCTGATAAAAATTATAACGTAATGACTTTTATCAATAGGTTGGTTGGTTGTATTTATGACGGCCAATTATCTGCACTAGGGATATAGGTCCAGCGGGGGAGTGCCCTTCGTGGGGGTCTTTCCAAGGGAACCCAACCCGCATTAGCGCTTGGAAATCCAAGGTTCGAAGAAACCCACGAAAACTCCGAGGAATTAGGCCGACGGGCGCGATTGGGTTCGAACCCAGCATCTCCCGTCTACCAGCTTCGAGAGCAGAACCTCTTAGCTACTGGTGGGGCTTTATCAATAGGATAAATAAAAGTAGTATTAAAAAAATTCAAACTATGTAATACAATTTTTGAACAAATTAAGATAATAAATTACTAGTAGTAATCATTGCCGAAAGTACTACATATAAAACACTGAAACAATATGAACTCTTTTAGGGAGAAACATATTTATTATATTTATTTTTATAATTTTTATTTTGAGGCTACAGGTCAATTTGGAAATGAGAGACTTTTTTCAGGCACCTCACGAAATGTCTCACCTCTTATCAACACGTTAGTTCGAACATTCACATAGAATTTAACAGTTGAAATTTCATCGTCCAGTGAAAATAATTTCGTAGCAGATCATCTGCATTAAGTTGAACGATATTGCCTATTTCGTGCTTCTGAAAAGTATGGTGGAAGTTATCAACACTCTGAAAAAAAAAAAAAAAAAAAAACTATACGGAATACAATCTGTTAGTTTTGTATTGCATAAACTGACACAAACACAACAATAATCATGGAAGACGGTAGTATTGCGAGTGACGCAGCCTTAAGCCTAAAATCGTATCGTAGAATTCGTAGATGGCGGAACTCATATATACGGCTAACTCGACATCAAAGAAAACGCGAAAAGCCGCTTTTTAATATCTCCGCAGATATAGGTCCTATTGTTCTGATTTTTCTAGAACAGTCTTATATCTGCAGTTTAATCGTATACTGAAATTTTTACATTCCTACGTGCAGTATATTTTGAGATCTAAATAGCCATTTTTAAAGTGAAAACGTTGGTATGGTATAAGAGGAAGTTCCTAATTTGAAAATCTCGAAAACGGTTCTAACGATTTTTTTTAAATTGATACATAATATAAATCTGATTAAGACGAGGTGAATAACACTTTTCTTTTTTCTGGGAAAACTCTAATTTTATTTTTAATTCACTTTTTTTTCCCTCCGAAAATGATCTTATTAAAATTAATATATAATATAAATCTATTTTAGGTGAACCGAATAAGACCACGTGTGTTTCCAGGAAGACTCTTATTCGTTTTATAATAAGCATGAAAAATCGGACTATATTTTTCCACCATTTATGGGAATTTCACCGAAGTTGCGTATACTGTATTCATGCGCTTAATTTCTTCTGATCAACGTTTAGTGCGAAGTTTACGGTCCTTCCGTAGCTCAGTCGGTTAAGTGCGGGCCTCGCAATACATAGGTCGCGAGGTCTGTCCCCTTTGAAGCAGTCAGCATTTTTTTTAAAGCATATATATATAGATTTATTTTGTAAATGCAATATATTGCACCTCAGTGCATTATTTATAAGAAATATTTTAAATGAGTTGCATTAATTGCATTACTTTTATAAAAATCATTCATTTGATTTTGTAAGCTTTTCAATGCTGAAGTTTAAATCTAGAATTTTATTAACAAAAAAAAAAAAATAAAATATAGAACCTAGATTAAAATTATTACTAGTGTTTTAAATGAATTGCATTACTTTTATAAAAATCATTTCATACTTCAGTAAGATTTGTAAAGCTGAAAACTAATCAAGGGATAATGAAGTATAAAAAATTATTATAAGTCTTTATTAACCAAAAATATAGAAGAATTTTTCATTATCGCTGAACTTTTATTGCATTTTAATAATTTGAGAATCATAACAAATAATATATATATACACTTTTTTTGCAAAATAATTAATTTTTAAATAATTAAAAATCACTTATCAGGCAGAATTTTTTTGTTAATTCACTAATTAGTCATTTGAAGACTACCGCTTAAGAGCTTAAGACGTTTATTTAAAATACCATCTGGTAGACAAAATCTAGTGAATTTTGGAACGTCAATTCCGATTTAACGTGAACTAAAATTATGAATAATGTTATAAAAAATGAGATATTGGGGTGGGGATGGATTAGTAAT
This sequence comes from Maratus speciosus, assembly GCA_963932465.1. NCBI lineage: Eukaryota > Metazoa > Arthropoda > Arachnida > Araneae > Salticidae > Maratus > Maratus speciosus. Next base: position 125,458,728 of record OZ010798.1, on the reverse strand, counting down.
TAATTTTGTCTTTGCATTTTCTTATTCATAATTTTACTTTAAAAAAATGATGAGAATTCTAAAAAATATTTTTTAAGGTAACGAAATTAATGCAATAAAAACTGTTTAAAATCTAAGAACACAGGCTTTTGACGTTTATTTTAATAAATTTTCTGATAGGCAAAATCTAATGAATTTAGAAACGTCAATTTTGATTTAATGTGATATAAAATTAATAATAACAAAAGGTATTTTGAGAGGTGGGGGGGGGGTAATAATTATTTTTGTCATTAAATTTTATTATTCTTAATTTTTTTTATATATAAGAATACTTAACTCTAATGAAATTAATGCAAAAAAAAAAAAAAAAAAAAAAAAAAAAACCTAGCTCAAGATCTGGAATTTTAACTCTAAAGTAAATAAATGATGGAGAAATATTGTGCCTATTACTGAGTAAAACTGAAGTATTTTAGTACTTCAGAGTCAGTGTACACATTTTTCTCGAGTATTTCAGTATCATTTAATAACATTTAATCTAGCATATTTTTTAAACATTTTTACTGTTAAAGATTTTTTTATTCAACTTCATCAAATTTGGTTCAACAGATGGCAGCAACAGCAATCTAGACAGTTAATATTTTTATTCTTTCAGATTTTCAAGTAAGGATTTCCTCAATAAATATTAAATAAAAGTTTAGAAATCTCTTGAAATTAATAGTATTACTCATAAATGAAAACAGGAATAATCGAGAACTCTTTGGATTGCATACATGTTAATTTATTTTTAATAATCACTAATTTGAGTTTCACTGCTCTCGCACTGGCTGCCATATTGGAAAGGTCAGAAAACGTCCCCAGATCACGCTCCCAGTTACTTCATTCGTTAACATAGGCTGAATTGGTGTTGCCGTGTCTAGTCTTTTTTCCTGTGTCTGATAGTTACATACAGGGCCCGACTAATGCAGGGGCATGCGGGGCAGCTGCCCCGGCCCCCCCGATTTGAGGGGGCTCCCCAAGAGCAGATATAAGTTTTAGTTAAAGGAGAGCCAAATGATAAAAAATATCCAAAAGTGACCAGATTCTAATTTAAAGTGTTTTTCCTTTTTTGATATTTAATTTCTTCCTTACTGATTTCATAATTTCTTTTTAAATACATAATTTTAATTAAAATATTACAGTAATATCACACATCTGCTATCTGTTGCTTTCTGTTTTCATATTATGAAACTTTATACCAAAGTACTTTAAGACATCGTGTGGAATGCAGTAACAACATAACAAGTATTGAAATTTGTTGCTATTATTATTAAATGCATGCCACCACTTGCCTTTCTATATGATGGAATCACCAAAATGCATGTTGATTGAATAAAAAGATTAAAGTTGAATAGAAAAGTATTAACACAAACAGCCAATAATGCCTGAGAGAACTGTACTTACATTTTAACGGCTCACATTTATCCTTATATTCCTATAACCCCCGCTCCCCCCCCCCCAACAAAAATGTATGCTATAGTTTCTTAAAGTTATCTTTCTTGTACCATACTGTATACAGATGTCAATAGTACTTGGTATAAAATTTAAGTCTACATACAATAGGTATGAAGTTTAAATTCAGTCATTTCAACATAATTCACGAAAATTTTCAAAAGGTCGAAGGCCCCCCCCCCCCGAATAATCTTTGCCCCAGGGCCCCCCACTGTCTAAGTCGGGCCCTGGTTAGATACATCAATAATTAAATGATTTTCTGCATGGTATCGTCATCTACTGGCTAAATTCAGCATTAACAATAAATGGGAAATGTATTCACAGAAAAAATTAAGTGAAATAAAACCTCAAATTAAATAATTCAGTTGGCTAACTAAATTATTAAACCGTTTCCTAGCATTAAAAATTTCAAGGTACAAAATATAATTAAAATCTGTTTTTGAAGTATTTTACATTGCTTGTTGCAGGATTAGTTAAATACATCAATAATTAAATGCTTCTCTGCATGGTATCGCCACCTATTGCCTGAATTCAGCATTAACAATAAATGGGGGGGGGGGGATATCACAATAAAACTTTCTTTTCAATAATGGGAGCAATAATAATGTATTTTATGCATTTTATACAGTTGTATCAAGTAAATCTAATATCCTACCACCCCAATACAACTATAGATTAAAAACTTAAATGATGGGAAATTATTTCTTAAAAAATAAAAAATCAGTAATTTCCAAATAAATTTTATTTGAAAGTATTTTTTTGCTTACAATTTTATTGTATTTTTAATAAAAAGGTTTAAAGAGTAATATTTCTTTATATTTTTCTTAAGAAAGTAAACCTTTTACATAGTAAGTTTTAACAAAGCTTTCTATATCTGTGAAACAAACCATACCCCCCCCCCCACATTTTGTATATTACTTCCATATCTTACTAAAAAGTTCTTAAAAAAATCAAATAGCACAGCACTCTTTATAATATAAGTATCAGGTATGCTTTTTTGAAGGGGGGGGGGGGAGGGAATTAAAGGTGAATGGAAATCACGATTATGAGTTCCTATCATTAGCCTCTAAAAAAATTTTTTTATCTTTTTATTATTAACTTAAAAAAAGTAATGATATCAATTAAAAAAACCCTTAACGGGTTAAAAGTTTGTGACGCAGCGCTTTATCTTATTGCTATAAGAATTTTAAATATGTAACTTAAAAATAATGATATCAAATTTTAAGTGACGCTATATTATTTATTTTATCATTTTATTTTTGTTTTATTTATAATTGCATGCGTAAGAATTATGTTAAATTTAAAAGGATGTATAAAAATTTAATCATTGATGCGTTATCATTCACATTTTTCATAAATTCAAACTATGAGTTTTAAAAGATATATCAAATTTTAAGTGACGCCTTGATGTAGCCTTAAACAATGTTTTAAAATTCAATTTTAATTATTTTCGATTTGGCTAAATATATTTAGACATCTAACCAAAACTTTTAATTTTCCAATATACTGTTAAAAATACCACTTTCACCGAACCTGTACAATGCACTGTAATGTATTTATATGAATAAATTGATTTATCTTTTGTACCACGCTATCCAAAATCAAAAGTAAAATTTATGTAAGTGATTTCTTTGCGTCATTGTATCCAAACTAAGCGAAATATATGCAAATGGATATTATGGCGTAAAGAAATCACTTACATAAATTTTACTTTTGATTTTGGATAGCGTGGTACAAAAGATAAATCAATTTATTCATATAAATACATTACAGTGCATTGTACAGGTTCAGTGAAAGTGGTATTTTTAACAGTATATTGGAAAATTAAAAGTTTTAGTTAGATGTCTAAATATATTTAGCCAAATCGAAAATAATTAAAATTGAATTTTAAAACATTGTTTAAGGCTACATCAAGGCGTCACTTAAAATTTGATATATCTTTTAAAACTCATAGTTTGAATTTATGAAAAATGTGAATGATAACGCATCAATGATTAAATTTTTATACATCCTTTTAAATTTAACATAATTCTTACGCATGCAATTATAAATAAAACAAAAATAAAATGATAAAATAAATAATATAGCGTCACTTAAAATTTGATATCATTATTTTTAAGTTCCATATTTAAAATTCTTATAGCAATAAGATAAAGCGCTGCGTCACAAACTTTTAACCCGTTAAGGGTTTTTTTAATTGATAATATATTACAATGACACCAGTAAAATTATTTAATTATTATCTTAAGAAAAAGATATCTGTTCTTAATACTGTTGTACAATTTTTATAACTTGTAATTTTAAAATGTATGGTACCTGAAAAGGGCCTTTTTTTTTTAGATCTGGGGCCCCTTTGCCAGTCCGACATCGAAACTGTTGCGAAACTCTCCTTTTTCCTTATTTATTTTTAGTCCAAATTCAACTCTTGACATCTTTTTCACTAAAAACTTAAAATATCGTTTGTCTTTCACTCATTCTAACTTCGCTAGCTCTCCGAGAGGGCGGAGCCTCCGGGTCTCGTCCAATCGGAATTTTCCTGCATTTTGCTGTTTTACTTTTTCTATAAAGCGCAGAGATCTCTCTGCAGTTAGATTATACTCTTTCTATTCATAATAAACTAATCTTGTATAATGCATGTATTAGATCAATCTTAACTTATGCTTGTCCGATCTGGGGATTCGCTTGCAAAACGAGTATGGAGTATCTTTACGGTGCTCATAACAAAAACTTACGCTATATCCGTAATGGTCACCATTTTCTTCGTAACACCACTATCCGCAGGGATTTGAAAACCACTTCCTTAAAACAGCGCATTAATAAACTCGCTAAAAATTTTTATAAATCTGTATACAACCTCCCTAACCAAATTATAGCGGAACTACCCGACTACGAGGTACCCGACCCCACTAACAGAAAACGCCCTAAATACTCGCTTTTGCTTAACGATGAAGACTGAGTTTCCCTCACCTTCTGCTATACTTAACCTTTCTGTTTGTTCTGTCCTGTCTATAGTATTAAAAAAAAATTGTTTTTCTGCTAGTTCTTTAGCATTATATATTTTTAAACTAATGTATGGTCTCGAAAAGAGTCTTTATTTTTATGGGGCACTCCCCGGTAGCTTTTTCGTCTTTTCCTTCTTTTTTTGGAACTAATGGAATTTTCTTTCTTTTTTAATTATTTTTTTTCTTTTCTTTGTTTTTTTTTTCTTTCTCACATATGTTATACTAGTACTTATGTACTTTGTTATTTTTTGTTAGTCTTTTCTTTTTCTTAAAAGTAAATTTAACTTTTGTGGCTACCAGCCACGTCTAAACATTATTTTTTAAGGCTCCCTAATGCCCTTGCAACACAATCACCTATCCACTGGATGTAAAGTTGCAACGCAACTAGGTAATCCATTCAGCTGCTCACATTGTTCCACTGTTCCATTGCAGTTAGACTTTTTTCCTCGTACGAACTCATGCATCAAGACACTCACTTCAAAGTCTGGGTATGAAGCATTGGATTGCTAGGAGGCCCCTGGAGCACTGCTCAACTGTTTCGTCAACTGTTTTTATACTGTTGTTAAAATTTTTAATAAGTGCATTTAAATAACGACTGAGCGCCTGTACGACATTAAGTTCTCCTCGTTGAATTTTAAAATATAGTTGTTTCCTGTTAAAATTTCTCAGTGTTCTAATGTCGTGTGGGATACCAAAAACTGTGAAAACGGTACTTATATATCTAGTTTTTCTATGAGAAGACTTGTCATTCTCATACTTTCACTCAGGTGAAATAGTTTATACACAACAACTACGGTTGAATGGAGTAATATCTTCCTCGCACTCGCTGCATGCTGCTTGAATCTGAGGTTAGGGGAATGGATAGTACTTTAATGTAGTTTTTATGAAGGTAAATAGTAGCACATAATTTTTAAAAAATAGAAAGGTAATTAGGCGACGGTGAATGAATGCACCTGCATGGTATTTGTATGATTGTTAGATGTTCTTTTACAGAATTAATTATTATGCTGGTATAAGGAATTGTATTTGTAAGTACTAAATGACGATTTAAAAAATATAATCTATTGCAAAGAAAGTGAAATTGATTGCATATCTTAAATTCAGTTCATTATATGCAATCTAAAAAGCAAAATTTTAGAAAATCTTAGAGGGCAATTTTAGGAATATTTCACGAAATTTTAGTTAAAATTACTGCGAATTAAAATTATACTTTTGGTAGGAATCATACATTTAACAATATACAGGGTGTCCCAGAAGTAATGGGACAAACTTTAAGGGGAGGTAGGGGACGTTACAAGGATTCAGATTTGCATAGCAACCCAGGGTCGGAAACGCTTTCCTGGCGCGGTAGTGACGACACAAAACACAAGAAAGACAGGATACGAATAAGAGGAGAAAACATGTTTATTATCCTTAGTACATGAAAAAACTAAGAAGAAAGAACATTAAAGGGACAACGATCGTCATCAAAGTAGGTGTTCGAAATTACGACCCCGGGCCGTGATGCATGGAAGCGCATCTTCGGCGTATGGAAGAACTAATGTTCTTGAAAATACTGGGAGTGCCCCGGACGTCCTCAGCAGCTGCCACGATGCGTGCAACAAGTTCCTCAACACTTTCCAGCATTGTCCCGGCATTTTTGCAGTACTAAGAATAATAAACATGTTTTCTGTCCCTGTTCGTGTCCTTTCTTGTGTTTTGTGTCGTCACTACTGCGACATGAAAGCGTTTCCGACCCTGGGTTGCTATGCAAATCTGAATTCTTGTGATGTCCCCTACCTCCCCTTAAAGTTTGTCCCATTACTTCTGGGACACCCTGTATATATTCACCAGCAATGATTATTGTATGTGTAGGACACTAATATAAATAGATGAAACAGCACTGTAAACTGGCAATAAATCACAGTTAAATAATAAATCTTTGCATGAATGTGCTAACGACACCTCTCGCATTCTTTGGAAGCTCTCCTCTCAACTCTCACTGTTCAGTTGTAACCTTGTGCACTTACGGACACGTGTTTACATTGGCTGATAACGGTCTGTTAAAATTTCAATCCCGAAACGTGTCCTGTGTGTTCTTTTGCTTTATGGTAATTCATATAAAGTTTTATTATATTATTACTAATATATATATTTGAAATGCAAAACCTTATTCAACTTTATTAAAGTTGAAAGTCATGCTTTTGCAGCAAGTTATGATTTGATTATTTATTTAGAGTGACGGCAAAATAAACAATCGAGACATTTAAAAAGTGTTTTAAGATTCTAAATTTGTGATCCGGTAACAAAGAGGGGAGAGGTGTATGAGCAGAGCATGATGGACGTGGAAGAAATTAGATTATTATTTATGTATTTTTTTATTAATTAAGAAGAAGGGCAGAAGAATTTTAGTCCATAAAAGCATTTTAAGTAAGAAATTTCAGTAAGAAAATTTCAAGATTAAGCCAATCTCTTCACAAATGTTTAGAAGATAGACTATTTTTACTGCAAAGTAAGAAACAGGATAACTTAAAAATATATATAACTTAAAGCATTTTAAGTTTTGCGCACTATTAGGAGATGATGGGGGTGGAAGATAACGAAAGGGCTATTTAAAAGATCGATTATTTATCACTGTTTGAAATAAGGTAAAATAAAAAGTTTCAATGTCTTAAACTTTATTTGCTGGTGCTGGGAGGAACAATGGCGAAAGCGAAATTTCCGCGAAGAAAGAGGGGACAATTTAGATAATTATTATTAATACAATTATTATTATTTCTACTATTATTATTATTTTTATCAAATTATCCAAAAAGGGCAAAAAAATAAAGCTTTATAGAATTTTATTTTGTGTGATTTAAAAAACGGGGTAATAGGATTTTTATTTTTATTTATTTATTTTTTTGGGGGGGGGGTGGGGGGGTGGGGGGGGTTGATTACAGTTTTAGAAAAACGAATCTCGCCGAAATGCAGATAATTATCGTACATGCAAAAGGGAACAATTTATTTTAATTCAAGATGCAATAGACTTATAAGAAAATGAAGATGCGATTTCATAAATTTGTATTTTCATGATTGAAAAATTCATGCATTAATAAATAAATGGACTTTGTGATAATGTCAGAAATTTTCGTATTTTAAGGGGAATTTTTTTTTCTCTTTCCTCCCCCCCCCCTCTTTTTTTTAAAGCACAGTCTTAAAAGGATAAGACGTATCCAAAGTGCATTTGTGTATTATTTTTTCTCTATAAACAAATCCTTGCTTTGGAGAATCATTGACATTATGTTGAATAGTTCAAAAAAAGTTTCATATTTATTTAAATATTTTTTTGTTGTTTTGTTCGAATTTAAATTTTTTTAATCTGACTGTGTTGTCGACATAAATTCTCCAGCGGCCGTAACTTCATTTAAAATAAAATACAGTACCGGACCTCAAATCCGGAATCCTAAAATCCGGACGACCCAAAATCCGGAATGGAAAAAAGAAAACTGAAATTCCGCGATGATCTCGAATAAATATTTCGTAAAAATGTCCATAGATGGCGCTACGTGCGCGCGTAACACAGTGCGAGCCAAACTAGACTCAGCAATTTTATTTTATTGCAATGTTTTTCATTCGTTAGTTTTAATCTAAATTTTCAAACAGAATTATCGTAGTTAGTGTGTGCACACATTTTAAATTTATTTTAAAAAGAAACCCTTTTCTTCATTTATATAGAAAATGTAAAAAGAATAAATAAATAACCACAAGAAAGAATTATTTTTAAAAAGGTTCGTAGAATACATTTATAATATTTATATGTAAAAATATTTTACAACGCCCTACCCTCACTTTTAATATGTTCAACAAATTTCATTTTTCGAAAAAATTCTATTTGTAAGCACCTTACCAAAAAATTCTTTTCTTTAACTCAAAGAGAAAAAAAAAATCTATGCAAAGTTCCTTTCTCCATAACAAAACAAGCTGTCCATCGAAAGCTAATGATCACATTCTGATAACGTTGACTTTCCACTTCACGCAATTAAATAAACATGTTGAATAAGCAAAACAAACAGCGGATAGATATGTCGTTTTTCTTTACTTTCTTTTCATCTAGTGGCCTTTTTTTTTAGAGGTACCCTAGCTTTCTAATAACTTATCATAATTTAATAAAAATTTGTTACACAAGCTAATTCACTATTATTGTAACTTGCTGAAAATTTGAAAGAAATTCGTCAATTAGCCTAATTCGGTTCTCGCAAACAACGATGTATTTTCATTTTCTAAAAAATGTTTTTATGTTCCTAATAATGTGCAGACTTGTATAAAACTAAAAACTTTCTGCGCACATAAATATTGGGTCAAAAATTTTCTGCAAATTAATTTAATGTTTAATAAAATAACGTGTTATGCTACTTTGATGGTATGAATTTTAAACAGTAGTTACAAAATAATTACGAAAATATTATAATTAAATATAATAAATAATTTAATTAAATTTAAAATGCATTAATATTAATTACAGAATAATTATGTTGGCTAATAAATTATAAAGCTAAAAATCGATGATAAGAAGGGGTGAATTCTTATCAGTTATTTTGTCAATGCATTTAGAAACAGCCCAATCCTTAATATTTTGACCTCTTCTCACAAAATGCAATAATGGACATTGCTTCTGAAACAATTGAATCACATTTTGTAAGGAGACGTCCATTCATAGGTATCATCATTAAAGAGACAGATGATTTTTTATTGCGGTACTTTGACAAAATTCACATTTTTTCCAGGATCATTTAGCGAAATTTCCGATTTTCTGCGACATTTGCGGTTTTTTTCGCGATTCTTTGACGAAATTTCCGCTTTTTTTCTCATATCCTTTGACGAAATTTGGATTTTTCGCGATCTTTTGACGAAATTCACGCATTTTTCGCGATCTTTTGACGAAATTCACGCCTTTTTCGTGATCTTTTGACGAAATTCGGGTTTTTTCGCGATCCTTTAACGAAATTAATTTTATTCCGCAGTTCTTTGACGAAATTTGCATTTTTTCGCGATCTTTTGACAAAATTCGTGCTTTTTCCGCTATGCTTTTGCGAAATTTGTTTTTTTTACGTATTTTTGGATGAAATTTGTTTTTTTCGCGATCCTTTGACGATATTTGCGTTTTTTCTGTGGCCTTTTGAGGAAATTCGTGTTTCTTCGCGATTCTTTGACGAAACGCGCGCTGTTTTCGCGACCCTTTTATGAAATTTGTGTTTCTTTCGCGATCCTTTAACGAAATTAGTTTTTTTCCGCGATTCTTTTACGAAATTTGCGTTTTTTTTTTTTTCACGAACCTTTGACAAAATTCGCACTTTTTCCTCTATGCTTTTACGAAATTCGTTTTTTATCCTGCGCTTCTTTGACGTAATTTACATTTTTTTCTGCGATTCTTTGATAAAAGAATATTTTTTTTCCCCACTATTCTTTAAAGAAATTCGCGTTTTTTTCCGCGGTCCTTTAATGAAATTTGCGTTTTTTCCGCGATGTTTTGACAAAAGTGGGTATTTTTTCTGCGAACGATTGACGGAATTGGTTTATTTTCGGCGGCCATTTGTTGAAATCCGCAATATATTTCAGTGATATTTTTTATATCTGAATTTTTGGACTAACGGCCGATTTGTTTTAATTTTCGGGGCCGAATGCCTTAAATTTTCGGAAAATTCAGAACAGAATCACCCTTGTCAAACAATAAATATATCGTACATAAAATTGGGGAACATTTTTAATTTTTCGGTATTAAAGAACAAACTTTACTTTTTTTTTCCCCTAAGAAATTTTCCGCAAAGTTCCGAACTCCGCGCACGGCGTGTGCGAGTGCGCCTATATTATACAACTCTGATAATGTGATGTGCAGGATTAAAAAAATTCTTATCCTTATTTTAAATTATTTTTTTTTAATTTATGTTTATGTTTGTTTACTTATACCTCATATGGCAATCCGCGATATAGATTCCTAGGCCTAACTCGCGAGCAACAACGCATTTTCATTTTCTAAAAAATGCTTTAATATTTCTAAGAATATGCAGTAATAGTATTTTTTTTAACTTATTTTTATTTTGAATTACTTTTTGTAATTTGTATTTTTGGCTTTATTTACACTAAGCCTAACGTGGCAATTCGCGGTATAGATTGCTTCGTGGCATGTAAAATTTTACCAAGGGCATGTACTGTATCTGTTTATTTTATTGTCTTGGTTGAGGACCTAAAATCCGGAAAATTCCAAAATCCGGAACGACCGCGGTCCCGACCAGTCCGGATTTGAGGTCCGGTACTGTATCGAAATAGTCGACCATTATTCTATGCAGGACCCGATTAATCTCTTAAGGAAAGTCACAATATCGTTTTGGAGCTCCCTTTTATCCTGGTGAAAAGTTTTCAAAATTTTACATACAGGGAAACTTCACAATGCTACAAATATTTTCTCGTGTGTGGCTTAGACTAGTTCAAGGATATTTCATTCAATAACATTTCATTTAAGAATTTAGAATTTTTTCAAGTTTTAATTTCAGATTTCCTATTTTATACATTAAAAATTCATGAAAATTCCGTAATTATGATAGGAAAATAAGTACTAAAACCAGATACACACACACACACACACAAAAAAAAAAAAAAAAAAAAAAAAACTATTAAAATTAAAAAAAAATAATTTACCAATATTAGGTCAATAATTACATCTGCCTAATGCCTAAATTTTCTCCCCAAATAACTTCAAATTCGTATATTCCACGTAAAAGTTTCTCGTGAAATCTAAGTATGAAGTTCATAGTGGGTATTTACATTCGAAATGTTAAAGTTTGTAATAAACAAAAGTTTATCATTTGCTAAGTTATAAAGTTTGTTGCATTAATAATTTTTTTAATCCGCAGACTGCTACCTAAATTTATTTGATTCATTTTGTTAAATAATAAAGTTTGTTGCATTAATAATTTTTTTAATACGCTGACGGCTACTTAAATTTATTTGATTCATTGTGTTAAATTATAAAGTTTGTTGCATTAATAATTTTTTTAATACGCAGACGACTACCTAAATTTATTTGATTCATTGTGTTAAATTATAAAGTTTGTTGAATTAATAATTTTTTTAATACGCTGATGACTACCTAAATTTATTTGATTCATTGTGTTAAATGATAAAGTTTGTTGCATTAATAATTTTTTTAATACGCAGACGGCTACCTAAATTTATTTGATTCATTGTGTTATAAAGTTTGTTGCATTAATAATTTTTACTTTCTTCTATCTTGACAAGAAGAAAGTATTGGTTTCATGAAAATTTTCGAATTCCAGTTTTCGACGGATTTACACGTTTTATGGGTCAGAGATTCCAAAAAACATGTTTTTACAAAATGTCTGTCTGTGAGTCTGTCCGTCTGTCTGTATGTGACACAAATTTTGTGGGTGCTCTATCTCAAGAACTAATGCACGGAATTTAATAAAAATTTATATTGAGGAAGTCCCTGATATAAGATTGGTGCTGATTAGTTTTTGGTGTAAATCGCCCTGCGCGCTGCTATGTAGCATTTTGCAGGATTTCCGCAAAAGCTCTATCTCAAGAACTAATGCACGGATTTTTATAAAACTTCAGATTCTGTTAATCCTTGATATGAATTGATGCTGGTAACGTTTTGGTGCAAATCGCCCAACAGATGGCGCTGCTATGCTGCATTTTGCAGCATTTACACGATTTTCGTAATAGTTCAATCTCAAGAAATAATGCACGGATTTTCATCAAACTTCAGATTCAGTTAGTGCTTGACATGAATTGACGTTTTGCCCCTTGTGGTGTAAATCGCTCAACAGGTGGCGCTGCTATGCTGCATTTTTTGAGATTTCCCCAATAGTTCTATCTCAAGAATTAATGCTTGGGATTTCAACAAACTTCAGATTCAGGTATACCTGGATATGAATTAGTGCTGTTTATGTTTTGGTGTAAATCGCTCAACAGGTGGCGCTGCTATGCAGCATTTTTCACGATTTCCACAATAGCTTAATGTCCAGAACTAATGCACGGATTTTCAGGAAACTTCAGATTCAGTTAGTCCTTGACATGAATTGATGTTTTGCACCTTTTCGTGTAAATCGCTCAACAGGTGGCGCTGCTGTGCTGCATTTTTTGTGATTTCCACAATAGCTCTAGCTCCAGAACTAATGCACCGATTTTCATCAAACTTCAGATTCCGGTATACCTTAATATGAATTAGTGCTGTTTGTGTTTTGGTGCAAATCGCTCAACAGGTGGCGCTGTTATGCTGCATTTTTCATAATTTCCCCTACAGCTCTATCTCAATAAGTAATGCACGAATTTTCATCAAACTTCAAATTCAGGTATACTTTGATACGATTTGGTTCTAAATTGATGTAATTTCTTTTACTATTTAAATGATTTAATTGATGTGATTTATATAGCAGAAAGTTTTGTGATGGCCACAACATACTAGTTTTAATATGCAGACGGCTACCTAAATTTATTTGATTCATTGTGTTAAATTATAATGTTTGTTGCATTAATAATTCTTTTAATGCGCAGGTGGCTGCCTAAATTTATTCTATTCATAAATATTTATAAAAGACACAAATCCGGGCAGAATGGCACATTTTGCATTTTAGAACGAGTTCTTTCTTTGTTTTATTCATATTTATTTATTTTTGACCGACTGTACCTATAGTTTAAGTTTTGATCTCTAAATTTTTTGACGTTGCGACTTCCCTTATTTACAAAAAGTCTGTATAAAGCCTTACCTCTCAGCAGCGAATTAAGTTAATGGAAAACATGAAAATGAACATGCATTTCATTTTTTTTAATTCTTTATTTTGCTGCTCCACTGCTGGTATATATAAAATTACTACACGTAAAAGAAAAAAAAACCCGCTATAATCGAGCTTTGAAATCATGAAAATCAGGAAAAGATAAGCCTTTTTTAAATATCAAGATTTAAAGAAAAGCATCTTAAAGAAAACTGACGACGTCAAATACGCGCTAGATAAAATAAGAAGTGTTATTAATGTTTATTTTTCATTAATAATAAAAAACAAGTCAGAAATTGTACGTCAAACGTGGCAAATTAGGTGCGTTCGTATCATAACTTGTTTAATAAATATTCAGATTTTCGTGCGATGGCTGTTGCACTCTTAGGCAAAAATGTATGAGTACAATATTTGTTCCAATTATATTCATTAAATTAAGTAATACGGAAATAATTTGACTTCATCTTAAATAGGACATTATCACCATGGCAACCTAGAATCATTACCTATCATGAGATATCATTGGATTAATTACGTGTGATAGGATTTAATAGAATAATCACTATGGCAATTTATAATCATTACCTATCATGGATATCAATGAATTAATTACGTATGACAGGATTTAATAGATTGAAGAAAACTTTTATTAATATCTTTTTAAGTTTTGATTCGGTTTTCATAAAATTTGAAATGACTCGACAAAATTCTACAACGACTATATTACATTTCAAACCATTCATTTGGGTAGTTTTTGCGCTGTTATATGCGGGCGACCAACACGATGAATATAGATTCTACGTATTTATATAATTACGAACGCGCCTAAAAAGTGTAGGACCCAAAAATCCTTTTTCTACTGAGCATTTTTAATGAGAATCCCCTTTTTACTACATCTTAGGATAGATATTTGTTGCTAAAATGTCAGAAGAATATATTACCTGTGATAAATCTTTAACATGCTTAGAATTCTACGGCAGATTTCATTTCGAATTTTGTATTGCTAAATTTTTTTATTCGATTTGTATTCGAATTTTGTATAGTTAAAATTCTGTATTCAGTTAGTATTCAAATTTTGCATTACGAATAATTCTTTATTCGAAATTTGTATTAATAAAACTCTGCATTCGAATTTTACATTCTGAAAATTCTATATTCAGTTTTCCTGTCCCATTCTTCCCCCCCCCCCCCTTTCTGATTAATGGTTTAGCGGCATGACAACATCACTTCACATGTTTAAAGAAAACTACACAGAGAAGGATTCTTTACGGTATGTTCCACAGGACACCATTTTTTTTTTTAAATCTCTTTTCGTATGTATAGAAAAATTGGTACTTTTCGGTTAGCCGGGCGCCAGTGTTATATATACATTACTTATATACATACATATATGTGTATATACATATATATTTACATACATATATGTATGTATATTAGGGTGGTCACAAGAAATCAATTTTCGAATTTTTTCGGGGGGACCCCCCCAAAAAGTTTCCAATTGACTAGAAAATGAGATTGGCTAAGTTTCAGCTCATTTGGATAATATTAACCCCTGCCTCATTGAGGTTTAAGTTTGAAAAAAACGTGATTTTTCGGGAAAAAATGCTGTTTTTCCTTCATGAAATGAACCTAGAAACATAATGCAGGTCTTATTTTATAAAAAAAAGTTTTGCTTTGAAGAACCACACACCATTTTTTTCTAAAAATGTATAGATTTAAAAATATGCCCATTTTTCAGGACATGACTTCACCTGAATCCTAAAAATTGACTTTTTATGAAAAAGCGAAAAAAAAATTTGTAACATTCCATTTCATCTGCTTTCCCCATTTTGTTTTACTTTTTTTCGTTTTGTGAAGTCCAATAAAGTGCTTGATAAAAAAAAATTCCAAAGAAAAGGAAAAAAATCGAATTTAAGGAGGGCAAAGGAAGTATAGAAATGAGAGCAAATAATGCTCAATTGCATTTTATTATTAAAGTTGTGTTACAAGAAAGGAGGTATAATAAAGAAAATAAATTATTTTCCCTTACAACTGTCACGTTAACCCTTTCCGGCACAGAAAAATTCTGTTCGTAAAAGGATGAAATGATTGTCTACCCCGGAATTTACAAACAACATTTTTAGAAATTAAAATCACATTACTTTAACCTTTCATTGTAAAAGCAAAATTTTATTAAAATATTCTTCGTGCCGTTTGTAAGTTTGGAATTAAAATTAGGTGGTCCCGGCGTGGGACACTGCGCCGGAAAGGATTGAAGTGGTAATGGTTTAGATAAGGTAGCTTATGTTGACTTTTTTTACCAAAG
Organism: Maratus speciosus; assembly: GCA_963932465.1. Taxonomy (NCBI): domain Eukaryota; kingdom Metazoa; phylum Arthropoda; class Arachnida; order Araneae; family Salticidae; genus Maratus; species Maratus speciosus. The sequence continues at coordinate 125,443,204 of OZ010798.1, read as the reverse complement.
TATTATCTAAAAATGAAAATGCAACTTTATCCGAGTTAAGATACCAAAGGCGGTTTGTCATTTTAGCAAATGCTTTGTCTGTAACCTATTTATCAAATTTTCTGTAGTGAACAAGTGATTTGATTATTTGCAGGTCTTGAATTGGGGGCTAAAGTGGCAGTGGAAGTATTGAAGCACGCTTTTGCATAAATATTGATTAAAAATAAGAAAAGATCTCTGATACCTTCTTTTTTCTAAATTTGTTATTGAAAGATGATCCCTGAAACAAAATAATTTGAGAGAATGAATGGCCTGTGCCTCCATCCATCTGACATGATTAAAAGTACCAGGTGCTTTGAAAAAAGTCTTTTGCAGAAGGAGTTCTATAAAAATTAAACAAAGTTGGATAAACTCTTTATAATCATCCCTGAGCTGTTAATTTTTAAGAGTTCTTGTAAGAAAATTTGAAATTACTTCTGAATTAACTATTTATACCTAGTATTTCATCTTCAATAACATTTGTATACTTACTCTGGTTTAATTTAGACCACCCAATCAGAATTGTTTTTTTTTTTTTATATCTGGCTGAGGGGCAGTGATTATGCCCATTTTAGAATCAAGAACAGTTTTTAGGAAAATTTCTAAATTATGCTGGCGGCATGGTAAGCACAGAAGACTTTTCCTTTAACAATTGCTATAGAAAAATGCAGGTTAACTCTGAGGCGACCTGTGTTTACTGCAGTTGTATCAAAAAATATTGCCTGGATTTTACCAACTTCCTCCCACTCTTCAACTGCTGAAAATACAACTTTGGCCTGAATTATTCCAATACTATTTTCAATTTGAGGAACTCGTAGTAACTGTTCTTCATCCCCACAACTAATTAAAACTTTTATCCACTCTACATTTACTTTATTCAAAAAATGGTGAAGCAGTTTTCCACCCCAGTGAACAACAGTTCTCTCTAAACGGAAATTTTAAAATCTGTTTTTGATGAACTCAGTTTTTTGTTTACGAAACAGTTATTTGCAGAGTCGATGGCTGTGGTTAGCTAGTGGATGTATTCTAAGTCTAGCAGCTTCTCTGGCGTTCGGTTCATTTTGCGAATATTATAAAATAAAATACATAAAACTTGACAATTACTTGGCTGCTTACTGTCGATGATTTGATGAGACATGTGGCCAATTTAAAAAATCTTACATTTCTGCCATCATATCAAGAGGGGGAAGGAGTTTTACGGAATGTTTCGTCAATTCTAAAAATAGATAACCATAACAGATAGCAAAAACAGCCTTGTAATAAAAAGAGAAATTCAGAGGTTCAACTGCAACACAAATCGAGAAGCTCTTTCTTACTAGACACAGAACTAGATAACTAATAATCAATTAGAATTCGTGAAATATTTTTAAAGTTACAAAAATTATTCACTTATTTTTGCCTATTAATAAAAATAATACAAAAAAATTATCAAAAGTAATAAAATTTTTAATTTGTCATTTTTTACCTATGTTTCAAAAATGCAGAGTTTGAGGGTATAATTCACTAGATGTCCTGAAAAACACTAAATGTTCATTAAATATAAGTTTTCATGAGAGTAAAAGTTCAAGGCAACAACAGTTTCTATGAAATAAAACAAGAATCGGGTTTCTAAGACAAATATTTTTCACGTAAGGATAGAAAAACGACAATTTTTTGCCAAAAATTGCAAATTTTCAAGAATTCAACTTCGATGAGGCACGGGTTAATATTATTTATTTGAGCTGAAACTTTGCCAATCTCATTTTCTAATTAATTGGCAACTTTTAGGAGGGTCCCCCCGAAGAAAACATTAAAAAAAATTTTCCCCATGTTGCTTGTGACCACCCTAATGTATATATACAATATGTGTATATGTATATTTACATATATGTATGTATATACACATATTGTATATATACCGTAAAAGTACCGAAAAATTTGCCTACGTTAATGGCAAAAAGTTTGTGATTAAATAAGCTGTAAATTACTTGATGGGTGATGGCAAATGACTTCATGCGAAAAAGTTAAAACCACCGTTAACAGAAAAAACATTTCTATTCAAGTATATTGATAATAGATGGCAGCACTAAAATAAGGGTTTTTTTTTCAAATGGGAATTTTATGAAAAGTAGTACATTAAAATTATTGTGGACAGAATAATATCTGATGCAGAACTTTTCTTTTTCCTACTCCTCTATTTATTACTGAAAATATTTAAGGCATAAGTAAATTGTGCAAAACTAATTCTAAATCTGAATCATTATTTCTTTTTCATTATTAAACTGGCTTTATTGAACAGCTTTTCTTAAAGGTATTTATAGATATTGTTTTTTAAAAGAATAAAATTAACATTATTTACTCAGTATTATTTATCCAATATTAATTTTGTGTGAGGTTGAAGGCAAAAAAAGAAAGAAATTATACATACATGAAATAATTGTGCCAATATGATTTTTATACTCAATAAAATGTCAAAAGATGGCAGCACCAAACATCTTATCTGGAAACAGTATGGCAGTATTACAGTAAAATTTATTTTAGCGATGCCTACTTACCGGGGTTTACTGATCGTAATATCTACCAAAACTTCCGAACAGTAATCTTTTATTCATCTAATAGGAGACATTCTGATAAAATAAAGCTTAAAAGTTTTAAAATTCATGTAGATATTTCTAAAAATTAAAATCCGTTAAACTATCAATACTACCGACTACCAAGACACAATATCTTTCATTGGAACTGAAAGAAATGTTTGTCCATTTTTGTCATTGGGACGAAATTCGAAGTTAATACAGACAAGTGTCTAATCATCATATTTTGTTCTTTTATTTTGTCTAGATTATAATACATTATTTTATAGTATACTCATTGTAAATCAGTAGTTCATTTGCATTTTGGTAATAGAGTATTATTACATATCGGTACAACGGACCCGTTGGGTATTTCTTGAATAGTCTTTTTTACCGGACTGCCAAGAAGGGTTATGCATTTCATGCGTATCTGGGTATGTGGATTTCTTTATACCCTCGAAACATCCAAACGGCTGGATGGATTTTAATGAATGAGATCTCTATCGATTTGTTTCAACCGTCCGATGGTTATGGGCTAAGTTTTGTTTTTATTAATTCAAAATGGCGGTCGTAAAATACAAAATGGGAGTAGAGACGAAAAAAATTTTTTACGCACCGTATTGAGTGGCATATCATTGGATAGGTCTTTGAAAATGAAGACGATGTTTCATTGACTATTTTACTGTCAGAAGCTCCGTTTAAATGTTACACAACCTTGAATTTGTGTAGGTAGGATCTCTAGCTTTACTGCAACCCTGATCTTCATAGACAGCTATAGGCCTCATCAAAACAGTGTTTATAGATAAGAACTAACAATTAAACACAACTTAAAAGTCATCAATACCAGTAAATAATTAAAAAAATAGGTGTGAAAATAGGTGTCAAGTGTGACTTGACATACTTGTGGCCCTTATAAAACAATGGATTTCAACATTGCCCGCCGTTATTTCAAAACAGGGATCGTCGTTGTCTATTTCTGCAACTTTTGCAATAGAAATCTACCATTGTAACATATTATTCAGAATCCGGGGTGGAAACTATTCTTATGTTACGAAATAAAACTGGATAACTTATCATAGATTAATAAGTTTTAATATTTACATCCTATTTACATGTTACTATTTACAAAATAACTCAGTTAATTTAAAATACAGCATAGCACAAATGCCTTGTCGGCAACCACTTTGTAAACATTCTTCTCTCTCGTAAAGTCTAATTTACTCAGCTTGTCAGTTCTTTTGAAGGAAAAGAAAAAAAAGAAAAGGAGAACAAATATGATGGAGTGCGTATTGTTTGAGCGTTACACTCTTCCCCTCACACTGCATTACTGGTCCCTCAGATGCAGTGTGCATTTCCTGGGTGGATTCCTTCGGGATGCTTTCTGGTGCCTAAAATCCTCTATGTTTCTCGTGTTTTGTGATCCTTTCGTAAATATTTGCTGGCTGGGCGTCTGACGTTTCCCGGGTCTGCCTCTAGGACGAATAAAGCCTTTAGAAGATCCACCATCATCTTGCGTGTAAGGACACAAAGCTGATATATGGTAATTTCCTAAGGGAGAAAATGGGTTTTCTTTAGTGGCAGTGGTATAAAAAGTAGGAGATCTTTGATTTCCATAGTACCCATTATCATGTCTGTAACCTCCAGACCTATAATCCAATTTGTAATTATCCTGATCATCAGTTCCAAGATCATTTTCATATCTCTTTTCGAATTTGCTAGACGAATCTGCAGTTCGCCGTACACCATACCTGTGTGATGGTTGGGAATTTCTTTGCTCCTGATAGCTACCTCTACCTGATCGTCGGCCATCATAATTATAATTATTTCGAGCATGATAATAGCCCCTATTTTTGTAGCTAGGAGAAAAATTTGGATTATACTTTACTTTTGAAGTAAGTGAAGCACTTTCTAGCGTTTCAGATGCATCATTATGTTCAACCATATCCGATGAACTAATCACCAAACCTTCACTTTCTGTCATATCTTGAGATATTAAAGAATCTTTAGTCTCAAAATTTTGAGGAATCTCTGATTCATCTTGGTAAGAATTCTCTGAACCAGGTTTCTCATAATTATTTTTATTGTAATTTCCATGGTTAAATGACTGTTTAACATATTTTGACCATATCTATTATTGCTTCTGTTAACAATTGGTCTATTAAAATTTCTGTTCTTACCCCTATAATCGAAATTCCTACGGCAATCTTTTACATAGCCTTTTCTATCATGTGCAGGACTATCAATTTCATCAGATAAAATTATGCCCATCCGTGATCCTGTATCAATATAATGTTTAACTTTAGGTGTAGTCTCTTCCCCTAGTTGGAAGCTACTAGTAAATTTTTCAAGCAGTTCATTCAACCTAACTTGTTGCTCTGAAGTGAGATGTCTACCTTCATCTTCTCTAAGAAAAACGGTGTCTAATTCAACGGATTTTATCGCTAATTCACTGGGAGGCCTATGTGTATCTTCAGCGAATCTATATTTCCACCTACATCTATCAGCAAAGAACCATTCTTGATTTACTACATCCAAAACAATTTTTGCTTTGCGTAAAAAATCGATTCCTAAAATTGTACGATTATTTCTGGCATTCGGCAGAGCATAAAGTGTTGTTTTAATGTCGCGACCTTCAATTTTAACATGAACTTCTGTTTTATAAACTTCGGTAGTGTTTTGTAGCCCATCCGCTAAGACTACGATCATTTGAGTTTTTTCAAACTTCACACCTTGGTCTTTTAATAAAGAATACAAACCTTCACCCGCAACGCAATGTGTTGCGCCAGTGTCAGCACAAGCTGTGCCAGAGAGACCATTTATGCTTATTTTTACCAATAATGTTGGTGATGTTTGCATATTACATGTACGAAATTCTAGTGATTGAAAGTGCACCGATACATTTTTCGGAGAACAGGTTGGACACTTGGATTTAATAACTCCCTGGTTTCCACAACCATAGCAACTTAACATTGGTCGATTTAAATTTGAAGGGTAATTAATTTTATTTCTCTTGGACTCTTTTTGATTGCCAATTTTACCAAAATCATTTCTTTTAAAATCTAAAGGCGTTTTATCAAAGCGATTAGAATTCTCGACCTCACTGATTTTATTTGATCTCTTTATTTCTACTTTGTGTGACCTCAAATTATCATATAAATCTAACTTTTCAGCTAATTCAACAGGATCTGTTAAATTCTCCCATTGATCTAAATAATGTTCTTTACAATCAGGGGAAACCTTTTTCTTTAATTGGTCAGCAATAATTAATTTCGATAATTTTTCAAAGGAAATTATTTTTAATTCAGATAGCCATCCCTCAAAATAGCTTCTAATTTCAAAATAATATTCTTTCCAGCTAATATCGGTTCGCTTTGGATGTCGACTAAACAAAACTCTAAACCTTTCTGCAGTTAACTTGAACCTCTGCAACAATATATCTTTAATATAAGAATAATCCTCAAATTTTTCTTCCGGTTCACGTGCTATTAATTTACCGATTTCATTTGGAAGGACTCCAATTAAATACGTGATCCACAGTTCTTTAGAAACCTTTAAAAGTTTCATTTGCCTCTCAAAAGTTATTAAAAATAAATTCATATCATCCTTTTCAGGATTGAAATCGGGTAAAACCTTTTTCAAGTCAACGCGTATTGAAGAAGTTTCTAGAGGGTTGCTTGTATTTGCAACAACATCTCTTGTTCCTGCTTCTAACCTGAGCTTCTGTAGCTCAAATTCTCTTTCTTCGGCTAAACGTTTCTCTTCCTCAAGAGTCTTTCTTTCTTCTACGATATTTTCATAAATTCCCTGTACAAAATCTATGTTATCTTTAAATGCCTCACTATTTACAATTTTATCACGTAATTCGAGGACTTTATCATCGCTACTTACTTCTACTTTTAATTCTGAAGCTAATGTGATTAAATCAATTTTCTTACCCTTTGAAAGAAACGCCATCATTTGAACTAAATATGTTTTAGCTAACTTCAAACTTAATTCGTGTTACGAATAACTCTTAGCAAAATACGTAATTTTTAACATATATAGAACATAAATAACATATAATATCTTTCAAAACTCAATATAATGACACCAACTATTTGCCTTTTTTTTTTTTTTTCTTACACAATAATATCAATCATATAATAATTAAATAATGCCAAGCACTCATTTACAATAACAACTTCATAATAAATAGCTCAGTGCAACTATATAAATGTATAAAATAAAGCAAACGATTTTTATTTTTCAAAAATAATTATTAGAATTATTTCTCTTATGAATATCTTCATTTAATTCAGATACTAAAATACTTGAAGCTGCAGACGACTTTTCGTATTTCAATTCTAGGAAAATAATATTCAGGCTGAATAGAACAATTCCAAAATATTTCGATTCTGGACGAATCAAATACAATTTTCAAAAATCCACAGATTCCGGATGAATCAAAAGTACTTTTGTATAAATTTTTGTACTTTAGTATCTAAATTTTCTTATTAAAGCAGTTTAACACAATTTAAAATAATACTTATCTTCATATCTTGCTTCTGTTCGTGCCAGACGTTGGGGAGCCACTTCTGTAACATATTATTCAGAATCCGGGGTGGAAACTATTCTTATGTTACGAAATAAAACTGGATAACTTATCATAGATTAATAAGTTTTAATATTTACATCCTATTTACATGTTACTATTTACAAAATAACTCAGTTAATTTAAAATACAGCATAGCACAAATGCCTTGTCGGCAACCACTTTGTAAACATTCTTCTCACTCTCGTAAAGTCTAATTTACTCAGCTTGTCAGTTCTTTTGAAGGAAAAGAAAAAAAAGAAAAGGAGAACAAATATGATGGAGTGCGTATTGTTTGAGCGTTACACCATAAGTTAAGTGGTTAAAAAAATGGTGGCACTATTTTCAAGCAATACTCGTCAATGAGTATAAAAGATAGACACGATCATGGTATTAGTGGACACGATATTGCAATGGAATCGTTTCGGAAGTAAAAATTTCTCCCCACAGGTTTCTATCATCTAAATATTATAGGCATAACTAAAAATTTTAAACATTAATTTAAAAGTTTAGTCATTCTTAAGTTTTTTTTCTTAAGAAGTGTTATTTCTTATTTAATTGATTTTTCATAACAGTTTTTTCAGTATAATATTTACAGACATTCTTTTTAAAGTAATTAAAATTTTGAAATTAAAATTAAAAACTAGTTTTATAGTAATAGTCCAGGCAATAGGGGATTTTAACTGGCAAAATTAATGGTAGTCCTGGAAATTGGCTTACTTTATGTTTTTTGGGTCGCTGAATCCGAATTTGTAACTTCCCACCAAAATTTCCCCCTGCAATCCCCCCAAATTTTGGTAAAATGCCCCCCAAAAAGGATTTTATTAAAAAAATCAATTTTTTTTTATTGTTTTAGGGAAAAAGTATCTAGAAATTCAGAAAGTAGACTAAATTTTCAACAAATTAGATATATGACATTATGACTTAGGATGAAGGGGAAAGGGGGATCTGCCTCGGAACATGCGCCGCGGTGCTGCGTGGACTAAGTTGCGCAATTCCACTTAACCACTCACACGTTTACATTCGCCCTCCCATCTCCCCTCCGAATTTTCTCTATAAGGTTTACTGTAAGTTTTTTGGGTCCCTGAATCGGAATTTTTAACTTACCCCCAAAATTCCCCCCTCCCGAAACCCCCCCGAAACAGTTGTTATTAACTTAAATTTCTTATTGTTTTAGGAGGAAAGTATGTAGAAATTCAGAAAGAAGACAAAATTTGCAATAAATTGGATATATGACATTATGACGCAGGATAAACGGGGAGAGAGGGGGCTGCCTCGGAACATTCCCCGCGCGCTGTTCTCAAAAACCATTTTTTTCCAAAAAACAATCAATTTTTTGGAGGTTTGCCGGGAGAAATTTTGGTGGGAAGTTACAAATTCCGATTCAGCGACCCAAAAAACATAAAGTGAGCCGAAATTCAGAACTAGCATTAATTTTGCCAGGTAAAATCCCCTATTACCTGGACTTGCATAACTTAGTGCACATAGCGCCGCAGTGTATGTTCCGAGGCAGCCCTCTCCCTCCCATAGTAAGCCTATAGTAAGCCTTTTTCCAGAACTACCATGAATTTTGCTAGGTAGGGTCCCTATACGATCTCTATTGCCTGGACTATAAGCTTATATCACCAAAATAAACCAAAAGTTTTCATTTATATAATAAAAATATATGGCAAAATTAATAATTTTATTTTTTATTTATGTTTTCATAAACATGTTTTTTAAAGTTGCATTTGAAAACGAAAATATCTGTAAATATGTATATTTCAAGGGAAAAAAAAATAATAATAAAACAAGAAAGTTTTGTATCCCATTGAGCATTATAACATATACAATTGTAGTTGGTTAACAAGTGTGTAATAAATTAATAAAAATCATTTAATTCTTAGGCCAAATGCAGGAAAAAATATCTCAGAAGAGGAGGAATGTACAAAATGCGCACTTTTTCAACTTTTGCTTTAAATAATAAATATAATATATGTAAATTTATATAAAAAATCAATTTTAAATGTTATTTAAAAACATTGTTTGCAAATATAATGGTGTGTATTTTGTTAAAAAAAAAAAAAAAAAAAAAAAGAGAGAGAGAGAGAAAAGAGAAATAAGGAAATAAGGTAAAAGTTGCTGTTGTCCTTAGAGCCATATTTACTATTGATTAAAATGGTCATCATGAGATGTACTTCCAGGTTAATAACCACGCACCCCCCCCCCCCCTTCCGAAATTTTATAGATCTATTTTTGTTTATCTAAGAATTTTGAATTATATCGCTTTACAGAAATTGCCACTACATTCAATACAATATGGTCAAATTGTTATACTATAGTGTGCAAAGCGTAATATACTTAACTGAATGTTCAATAGACCGTATTAAAATTCACATAATTAACACATTGACAATGGGAAACGAGAATTCTCGTTTTTATTCAAAAAACATCTTTGACTGAGGGCGTGGCTTCTATCGTACAGAAAATGCGTTTATATCACGTTGTCCATATTTTTTTTTAGGTTGTAAGACATTATATAATACATCCGTACATTGAAAAATATTTACTGATGCATAAACTTGAGAAACCTATCCCGGAAATCAATTTACGAAAGACTTTCAGAAGAGGGAGAAGCTTTTACTGTTCTTAAACCCAGATTTAATAAATAAAAAAAATGCCCGTCGTCAGTGTGTTAAATTTGAAATGCCTTTCCTCCCACTTCAAAAATCATTTGACAGTATTCCTAATTAAACAACAAAAAAAAAAAACATTGAATTTCTAAAACAAACCCCCGATTTTTTTTTTTTTTTTTTTGAGTTGTAAGAATAAACAAATATCAGACAAACAAAATATACCCCCCTACCCTAAATAAACAAATAAGCCTCAGTCAAAATACCTTTATACAATTTTTTTTTTTCTCTGAAATTAAAAATAGAAGTGAAAAAGAAAGAAAAAAGGGATGGAAGAACAGGTGGCCTAAATAACAATTTGTTCTTTCCCCATCTCTTTCTGTTCTAACCGCCTCCCGTTTCCTTTCTACTGATGAATATAAAAACTTATTTTCCCCTCAAATACTTTTTTAGAGAAAAATTGCAAGAAACTTGTTCTCGTATGTTTAGCTCATCCATATTCTCAGATATATTTTGGAAATACATCAAATATGGGTGAATTCAAATCATTTTAAGAATTTGGTTGGTTGTGTTTATGACGGCCAATTATCAACACGAGGAATATAGCAGGGTTCATACGGGGGCCGTTATTTTCAAGGCCAAATATCAATATTTTTTTAATAGAAAAATAAATATAGTTTAAACGCGTGAAATTTTGCCATATTTGAGGATGTATTTTCTAAAAGGAAATACTGGTACCGAAGAAAATTCCTTAGTCTGGAAATTCAAGGTCCCGAACGAACCTGTATAGGCCTAAAGGGGGGGGGGGGAGCGCCGTCCGAGGGGGGTCTTTAAGGATTTGGAAAAGATTCCTTATATGTAGAGAAATATTGGGTAAAGGAAGTACTTTTCTGAAATTTGTGTACTTTTATTCCACATTTAAATATTTTGTTGAATATTATGGTGAAGGAAGTCAGAATTTCATCACATAAACAACAAAACAACAGCAGAAAGAACCTCACTTTCTGTGAACAGTTGGCAAATTCTAAAATTTATGATCTCTCAGAAAATCGAGTGGTCTCTTGGGTGATCCAGAGAGATTTTATTAATCTTCTGATTCGGCTTTGTGTTCATCCATACAATATTAAGCTTTCACGTTGTTGATATGCCTCTAACATATATATATTTTTTAAATTTGAAATTATTATTTGTATCAGTGTAAAAAAAAAAATGCATTTTCAATTACTTTTATTATTATTTACTAAATTTCACTGAAAAAATAATTCTCGTTTATAACCCGATGAAAAATTTAATTTAGTAACTTTTATATGTGGGATAAATGAAAGTAATTTGCATAATATTTCAACATAAGAAAAGTAATGATACTAATATCCGTTCTGCGGAATATTTTGAAAATAAAAAGTAATTTAATGAAAATCAACTATAACATGTAATTTTTGAATAAAAGTAATAAAAAAAATATTACTGATAGTAAAAGTTCCCGAAATTAGTATAGATAAAATAATAAGACGATATAAATTACTTTACACCGAAAAAAACAAAACAAATTTATTTATTTATATATATATTTCTTTTTTCGGTGTATAATCCCATACGAAAAGGAGAGATTGATTTTAGTTGCCTCCGGAAGCTCCTTTATATTTATTAACATGTTTGTTCAAACATTCACAAAGGAATTTAAAATTGAAATTTCATTATTCTTTTGAAAATACTTCGGAATAGATTTTCTTTATTAAAGTGGAGGTTCTTGTCCGTTTACGTCCCTAGGAAAAAAAAAAAAAAAAAAAAAAAAAAAAATTAGAAAGATCCTTCCACTTCTAATACAACAAAACAATCTGAATGTCTGAGCTTCTTGTTGCTTCAAATAAGAACAGTATAAATATATTCAACTCACCCCGGTAAATTTGAACAATATTTCTTTTAATGTAATAGAAAGAAGCTTTCTGTTATTAAGATAGTTTATTTAGATTCCATTTAAATAGCGAGTGAGCACCACTACGGTATTAAGTTCTCCTCGCTAAACTTAAAAGGGAAATAACACATTAAACATGAAGATTACGGGTGTCCTAAAAGCAGGTAAGCAGGTCGCACGTTACCGTTCCTAGTCAAACCAAAGAAATAGAAGCGTGAAGAAGGGAAACTTTCATAGACGCAATGTAAATCCCCGACCTCAGCGAAACAGTGCAAACAGCTAAGCGGTAGAAGTCGAAATATAACACGAGGTTTTCTTGGCGCGCTTTTGCGTGATCGCCAGTAGCAATAATTATCAAAATGAGGAGTAACGCTGTGCTCACCGCTGTCCCCGATCCGCGCGTAAGCAGTGCGCTCCCCTCCCCCCTCTTTTTGTGGATAGAGCTTCTCTCCAAGGGAGAAACCCCTTGAAGGTCAAAGATCGTAGAATACGTTGATGAATCTGTTAGTTGTCATGTTAGATTTCGAGTGAAAGTGGACCATTCGATACGTAACATTTATTATTTTACAGAGTGCTGTATCACTGAAGATTTTTCCATTGTACGTATTCATCGGCTATCTATTTGCAATACAGAAAATATATCATAACAACAGAACATGAACAGATCATGTTAAAAAATCTGTCCCAATCGCTGTCAAGTCACAAGTCAAACTGACAAAGAAATGTTGTTTTGAATTCTCGCGGGCCGTTGGCGCGAATAGGTTTGCTACAAGGAAATTTGGCGAATTGGTAGATGCAATGAAGAATGCCTGTGATTGGATCTCCCCTTTGAGTGTGTTTCCCAGCAGAACTGTTTGCACTGTTTCGGTTAGTTACGGTTTCCAAAGCCTTCCCTTCTTTTCCTCTACGTTCTTTGGTCAAACGTCAACTGCACGAAAGTCTGTTATTTTGAAGCAATTTTCAAAAGTATCGTAATTGATGCTATTTTTAAATGACGTATTTGTGCTGTTGTATGTATCTTTATTAGTGGCCATCATAAGTTTTCATGAGAGGGGACAAATTAACTTCTGTAAGATTTATTGATGTGGGACGCTATAAGAATGATTGGACTGTTCAGGTGAATTCCTTGTATTTCCCGAATGTGATTAAATAAGGTTTGTTTTTAAATGATCATCAACACTTTCTAATTGTCATTCGAGCATTTGCTTATTCAACTCTAAGAATTAACAAATCATTTGTCATACCTTGAAATTTCCCAGATGTATTTCACATTTGTACTACATGTCTTTAAATTTGTTTTGTTTGTGGAAGTGTGTGCGTGGGAAATATAATAATTATTTTTAAATCTAGTTTCTGTTCTCCCTTGAGAATTTTTAAGTAATTAAAAAAAAAAAAAATCGATCCTGTGCTTTCCTCATTCGAGGAATTTTAATTTTATATCTTTCAAGAAATCGTTATAAGTGGAATCAAATATTATATATGCAAAACACGGGAGTTATTTATAAGAAGAATTCTTTCAAGTAGAAAGATTCTTTCAATGTACACCGGATGATTAGAAATAAATTATAATAGCGATTATTTTAAAAATTCTGTATGGTACTTCCAATACATACTTCCAATTACAAAAAGCACACAAATCAAGAAAAGCTCTAACATGTGGCATATGTTTAAATGGGATATGTATACACATTTAAAAAATGTAAAAAGTAGACAAAAAGTGCTGTTGTTTTCAGAAATTGTAGCAATTTCTGAAAACAACAAGTTAAGAAAAATAATTGATTAGTAAGAAAAATAATTTTGCTAAAATAATTTTTCTTAATATAAAAATATTCTTGTTGTAATACATCTTGTTATAAAAAAAATCACACAAATTGCTATGATCCGCCACTGTGAACAGACATGGGATTGGGGCTGTTCGGATTGGCCCGGCGGGTGCCGCCTTTGAATGGCTGCAACTTCAGCTGTCTTCTCTGCCCAATAAAGCAATGTATGACAACTGTGTGTGTTTTTTATGTACGAATGCCACCAGTTTCGACTCCAAAACCTAATTTTATATCATATATATTTTTTAAAGTTGTATTTGAAAGTAAATATGTGTGTAAATATAAACATTTCAACAAAATAAATTAAAAAAAATATTTATTAACTAAAAAAGAACCATTTGTGTTCCAGTAAAGCTTATAGAATATATAACTGCATTTGGATAACTAGTGTGTAAAGAATCAACAACAAAATATTTAGTTCTTAAATCAAATGCAGAAAAATATAACCCCAGAAAAGTAGGGGTGTAGAAAAGGCGAACTTTTTCAACCTTTACTACAACCAATAAATATAATAAAACTATATTTTTAATAAAATCAATTAAAAAATTAAAATTTAAAACATTTTTGAAATAGACTAGTATGTTAAAAAAAAAGAAAGTAAAAGCCGCCGTAGTGCGAGCAGTGATTAAAATGACCATGTTCAGATCTATATCCAGAGCATTAGCCACGCCCTGCAACTTCCCGAAATATTACAGGCCTATGTTTGTTTACGAAAGAATTCTGAATTTTAAGAAATTTCCCCTACATTCTATACAATATGCTCTCAAATCATTGTACTATAGTGTATATAGCTAAATGTACTTAACTATATGTTCAGCAGATTGAAAAAACTATATTAAAATACATAAAAAAGTTATAACTATATTACAGTTAAATAATTATATTAAAATTAAATTACATAATTATAGTTAATAACTATATTAAAGTTAAATAACTATATTAAAGTTAAATAACTATATAATTATAATTATACACTATAATAGGAAGTTTTAGCCCCCATCCTCCCGCCCCCCTCACACACACACCATAAAAAATATTTGACTATCTACACTATTGTCTATTGCTAATTAAACAGAAAATCTAATTTCTAAGCCCAACACCATTCATTCGATTTTTTGGAAGCCAGAAGAATAAGCAAATAAAATAAACTCGCGTACCCCTACCTCTAATCTAAGTAAACAAATAACAGGGCTCTTATGGGTACCGTTATTTTCAAGGCCAAATATCAGTATTCTTTATAGAACAATAAATCTAGTCTAAACACGCGCAATTTCGAATTATTTAACCAAAGATTTTCTATAAGAAAATACTGATGTCAAAGAATTTGTTAGTCTGGAAATTCAAGAACCCGCACGAACCCTGAATAAGCCTCAGCTAAAATATCTCCAGTACAATATTTTCTCATACGTGAAACGAACAAAAAAGAAAGAAATGGCTAAAAAAAGAAAGAAAAAAAGAGCTAGAAGAACAGATGTTCTAAATAACTATGTGCCCTTTCCCCATCTTTTTCTGTTTCTTCTAATGCAAGATAAACAGTTTTTTTCCTCAAATACTTTTTTTTTAATTGAAAAGCTGTAAGAAACTCGTTCTCCTGTTTTGTACTTATTCATCTATGTTGTCAGATATATAGGAAATCCATTACCACTACCCCCTTAATACTATTATCATATATATTAAAAGGTAGTATTAAGGTGGTTAGTGATTAGACCTAGATGAATTCAAATAATTTTACGGATTTGGGAAAGATTCTTTATATCTAGAGAATTTTTGATAAAGGCAACACTCTTTCCGAGAATTTCGTAAAATGAGTACTTTTATTCCACATTTAAATATTTTATAGAGTATTATTTAGAAGGAAATAAAAATTTCATCAAATAAATAGAAAAAAGGAGAACACTTTGTCCGAACATATACTAAATTTGAATACTTATCATTCGTTATACAACCAAATGGTCTCCCGGGTGATCCAGAGAGTTTTTATCAGTCTTCTCATTCGGTCTTGTAATCGTGCATACAATATTAAACTTTCACGCTGATATGCCTGTTGATTTTTGATATGCTTATAGCATATTCTCTTTTTACATAATGTTAAAAAAATTTAAATTATTATTTGCATCACTGTAAAAAATTGCATTTTCAATTACAGTTATTATTATTTAATAGATTTGATGGAGACGACGATTTATGTTCATAATCCAATGAAAAAACTTATGTAATAACTTTTAATTTTAGGATAAAGAAAAGCAATATTATAGTACTTCAAGATAAGAATAACAATGATATTAATTTGCTTTCAGATGAATATTTTTTTTCAATATAATAATATCAATGATATTAATTTGTTTTCGGATCAATATTTTTTTGAATAAAAGGCATCTAATAAAATAATCTACTGTAAGATACAATTTTTGAATAAAATTAAGATAATACATACTATTACTGATAATAAAAGTTACCGAAAATACAATAGATGAAATAATAAGACGATATATATTCTTTCATACGAGAAAAAAAAAAAAAAGTAATTTTTTGTGTTTTAAATTTTTTAAGCTACAATCGATTTAGAGATAGGAGACAATTTCTACGTGTTTCTGGAATTTTTTCTTACTGATTATCATATTTGTTCAAACATTCACAAGAAATTTAAAAACTGATATTACATCAGTTTGTTGAAATTACTTGGAAACAGATTACACTTTATTGCAAAATAAAGTTGTAATAAATTACACTTTATTGTAAAATAAAGTTACAATACGACAAACTAATACATTTTAAATTAAAACTCACACCGGAACTTTTGAAATAATTATTACAAAAATTATTTAGTGCATGATTCGTTAAGTAAATGATTCAATTTCCGTCGTGTCATAACAGACGACTGCTCGATACTTTGTGTTAAGTAGTCGTTAGTACTTCGAAAAGAAATCCTTAAACAAAAACCTTGGAAGAATTGTATTTATTTAGTTTCTTTTTCTTATTAACCCGGGAGAACTCGCTGCATGAGATTTTCTCTCACAGTCGTACTTTAAGACTCTTATTTAAATAATTTTTCATTTTAATTAAAATTTCAAAATGTTTTTCAATTATTTTACCTATTTTGTGAATAAAAGTACTAAGCCAACCAAAAAAAGTTGATATTATATGAATGTAAAGTAAAAGAAAAGCAATTGGGCATTCTCACTAGCGAGTTCTCCCGGGTTAATAAAGGCGATCGAATAGGTAATTTTACAATTTCAAAAAGTGGTGCCCACCATGAAACCGCAATATAAAAAAAAGTATCCCAGCAACACTGCCTAGGCAAATGAAAGTATTTCTAGAGAGTTATGGAAGAGTTTTAGGAAATTTTTAGAAAAAGGAAAGTACTTTTCTTTAATTATAAGATTTAATGAAAATGAGAATATTTATTCATTTTTTTTTTTCGAGCAAGGACATCAGATTGTCATCAACCAATAAAAAGTAATAGACGAAACAAACCCTATTTTGAAAGAATTCCGTATTGATTATTTTGATTTAGCACAAATAATTTTAAAGCAGATTTACAACAGTGAAGGACTCTCCGACAATAATAAAGGGCGTTGTCGGTTATGCATATCTAAAATTCGTTTAACGGTGAAACCAATTTTCTCTGTGCTTTTCAAGATTTTTTTTCGTCATTTTTTATTATCTAGATCTTACTAAATAACAATAATATTGTTTAAATATATATTTAAACTGCACAAAATTAGAATCCACAGAGAAAAAAATCAATTTTAGATTTAAAATATAAACTTGCAAAGTCATATCTAGCGTGAAAAATGTAACCCCTGTTACTGGACAGTATTTGCTTAATTTATGATACAAATATTTCAGCAAAAAACATATTTTTTATATATTACTTTAGCAAAAATGTCCTTTAGTTCAAAACAATAGTTTTAGAAAGATGAATAATAAATAATAAAATTTAATTGTCATTACATGTGTAATTTTATCTCGTTTAGTAAAAAAAAACTAAGTTAAAGTTCATAATTACCACTTATTTCAGTTTAAAAGAAAATATTTTTTTTAATTGTATTTAAAGTACATAACATATTCTTTGTTTTAAATACATTTGGTTTATTATCAGTTTACAATTATTAAAAATAAATAGAAAAATTCTTCAAGTAACAAATGTTGCATCCAATAACAGAGGCTAAATCCAGTAACAGATGTTACAAAAATTTACAAGATGTAAACAAACTGACTTTTTAGCAACTAACAAAGACAGACTAAATAAATCACACATAATTTTATTTTCCAAAGAAATTTCCACTAATTTTTAACACTGCAATCATTTTTCAAATACGTCAACAGGGTGGGGAAACTTGTAAAATAATCTGCCCCGTTTCTGTACTACAGTTGGCATGGGCAAACATTTTTGGATCAGTTCGAACTGTTTGTATGCAATATCATTGTCATCTAATTTAAAAATAGATGATGTATCATCACAAGCTTTCAAAAACATAACTTGCACTTCAGCATCTTCTAAATCATCTTGTGTTACGGCTATGTAGTAATACTTCTTCATTTTTTTCCTTTTTCAGTTACAAATTCTACTAGTATGTATGTTCCTTTAATTATTATATCTAGTATTATTTCTTTAATTTCATTTTCTTCAGCAGTCGATTCAAGAACTTGAAAACTTGTTTTCTTAGGATTAGGAGACATTTTTAGATCTGGAAAATACCACAAATAAATAATACATACTACTGCAAAAATAAATATAAATAAGTTACAATAATGACAATAAGAATCACAAAAATGTATATTCTGGGATAAAAATGTAACCTCTGTTATTTGTATGTAACATCTGTTACCAAAAGTTTTAACAGTGGTTACTTGTAACAGAGGTTACATTTAAGCAAAAACAAATTTTTTCTTAAATAATAGTATTCCAAAAAATAACTATGTTATTTATATAAACTTATTTTACTTAGTGTTTTGTGATTTAAAGAGAAATTTTATTTTTCAAACAATTTTTAAACCTAAAATTGGAGTAACAGAAGTTACAAAGAGAAAACACACTCATCCTAGAACTTCATAATACTGCTCTATACTCTAAACATGTGGCAGACAAATTGAAAATGTCACTTGACTTCTATTCTAGAAAATTCTTTTAGCAATACAGATTAGTAGTGCCATTTGTTGGACAAAATTTCTATTATTTATTCTACTAAATGTAAATGAAGTAACAGAGGTTTAATTTTCATGGACAAATGTTAAATTAACCCTAGAACTACCGGAAATTTTACTCAAGTTTTATAAAAACATTCTACACCAGAATTTTTACTTAAAACTATTTAATTTGTTTATTTAACTTATTATTGTCTGATTTATACATTTAGTTTGTTTTGAAGAAATTTCTGGTTTGAATAAATATTTTGAATGTACATGCCGGGTCCATTGGACCCTTCTGGTAGACAGAGGGTTAAACTCATGCAGTTTCAAAATACATATCTTAATTCGTTAGTACAAGTTTATTAAACTACTATATCTGTTATTTAAATAAAAACAAATAAATATTGTGTTGTGTATAATATTTAGAATTGTAGTCTGTTTAAAGTTGTCTCTCTAGCCATTTGCACAGCTAATTTTCATAGCTAAGAATGGATAAAGTGCATAAATTGTGCAATAAATACAATAAAATTGGCTAGAGCATATTTCATACCAGTTAAGAATAGTTTTTTCTAAAAGATGGCATAAAAAAATTTGGAATTTCTTTGTATATTAGATAAAAAAAAATGTTAAAGTTATGGACATGAAAAGCACATGTATTTTTGGTTTCACCCTTAAAGCATATCCATACATTTTAACATATTTTGCTGATTTTTTTTTTTTCATTTTTTATTTTTAGTGAATAATGAATTTCCCAAAATACCAACACGGATTATACGCCGAAAACCCAATTAGGAACAGATGTATTATAATCCGCATTCGCCACCTTGGAATTTTTTCTTGGCGTGAATTAAGAATTATTTTCAATTAATAGTTATAATTATTACATTTCAGTTTTTTCAATATTATATTAATCTATCAACAATATTTAACCACTGGTGATATTTACTACTTGACGATAAAGGAGTTTGCATGCAAGAAAAAAATCGAAGATGGCGGATGCTGGATTATAATACATCTAAGCCCCCAATTAATATGGTTTTTTTTTTTTTTTTTTCATCTCCGCCCTCGCTTACTTTTAACACATTGCCGACGGGCAATTTTTTAAAATTAAATCTGAGTTTTAAAACTGTAGAAGCTCCTCCCTGTTCTGAAAGTCTTTATAAATTGGTATTCTAGATAGGTTTCAAAAGCTTATGCATCGGTAAATATCTTTCAATGTACAAATTTAATATAAAATGTCTTACAATCTAAAAAAAATATGGACAGCATGATATAAATGAATTTTCTGTAAGGTAGAAGCCACGCCCTTAGCCAATGATGTTTTTTCAATGAAAACAAGAATATTCCTTTCCTATCGTGGATTTGTTAGTATTTAAACTTCACCTATCGTTATTACAATATTCATTCGTCCGTTATATAAGCATCAGTGCAGAAAAATCTATCTAAACAAAGTGGTCGGAGCATCATCTCCGGTACGATTTGAATACAGAAGGAAATTGTATTAATATTAATTGAGAAAAATATGTAATTTTTGAATTTTGAAAAAAAAAAAAAAAAAAAAAAATCTTTTCCTAAAAATCATTGCACCGAATTTCATGACATTGAAATATATTTTAGAGGTTCTAAAGAAATATAATTAGGTAGTCTTTCACAATTTCTTTAAGTGAAAAATTATGCAAACAACAATGTTTGTATATTTTTAGAAATATAAAAACAAACTTGATGCTGAGGAAGAAATGATATTTTTAACACTTTCTAACAAAATTCAAAAGTGTTTATGCATTCGATTTGTCTGTCCAGCTCCCGTAAATATACGCAGATTTTCATGAAATTGATAAAGGTTATTTAGGGTCACCAAAGCATATTTGGTATTGTATATGAAGTATATAGGATTAATCGTTCATTTACAGGGGCACTCAAAAGTATTCCATTACATTATGTTATATGGGGGAAAATCGTTTGCAGAGTATTTTAATGACATTATGCTATTTCAAATGTATTGAAACTGATATAAATCACAGAATTTCACTACGATCACGTTAGGACAGGACATTCATGGCATTTTTTATTCATTTACAGGGACACACAAAAGAAATCGGTTACAGTACAGTACTGTCTTTGAGTAATAATTGCTGGAGTGTTCGGTTTAAAATTCGGTATGCGGTTTTAACACGTTCACGCCGGCGCGGTGGGTCACACTCGACTGTCTCAGAGCTGCCAAGTCTCCGGCTTTTATTATACCAGTATTTTAATACAGAAAATGTTGTTTTATTTAATTAGAACAATTGGGAGAATTAAAGGAACAACATTTTCTCTAAAATATCAGTGGTGTGCAAAAAGTCAGAGACTTGACTACTCAGTCGAGTGTGAACCACCGCGCCGGCGTGAACGTGTGCATCTTACACGTTATATATGAATTCTATTTCTCAAATACCTCATATCCTCTTTATTAGAGGAAATTGCTGAACGTTAATTTTCAACTGAAGTATATGTATCTGTTAAGTGAACTAAATTTTGGCATGCATGTAGTAATTAATAGATTCAAATCTATAAATCATATACAGGGCTGCTGAAAAAATTTGCATAATTTTCCGATTGTGTATGGGAACCGCTGAAATCGGGTTTTGAAATGTATTATGCGTTTCCATATGGTTGAATTAGACGTAATATTTTGATATTTTAAACTGTGCAGTTTTGTTACATTATTCTGAATGTGTTGGAAAATGTTTCATAATCTGTGCTTGACGCATGATTTTTTTCTTATTTGTTTCATCTTTTTTAGGGTTTTGTTCATCTGACGAAACACTATTCGTCTCACTCCCCTGTCTGTCTGTCACAGAGTTCGTTCTCAAGCAGCTGTATAAGTTAGAGTTGAAATTTTGAATACTTATAGCTGAATACCTCCGATCACACAACAAATCCTAAAATTTTGAAAAAATCTTATATTATTTTAATTAAATGAATTAATTTAATGACGTTCGACCATTTGTGAGATTTGGATTTTAAAACAGAACCTTAATTTCCGTCTTTATTGCGCAGGCGAGTGCATTGCGCGGCGAGCAGCCTCTCTTCGTCTGCAGCCCTTTATTCTTCTACTTATTCCGACTCTTTTGCGGAAGCAAGGTTCATAGGTCCCCAGCCACGTCCCGAGTGAAAGACGCTCTAGCGAAAGCAAGGTTAAAAAATATCAATAATTGAAACCGGACAAATTTAAAAGGAAAATTATACAAATTAAAGACACCGAAAAGCGGCAAGAATGAGCTCGGGGCTATAAAGCTACCAAACAACTCCTGCCACTTCGAGTCTTTTATTAATCTCGATGGTTTCGTGGTAGCGCATTTGCGTGCTGAACAAAATGTTCTCGGTTCGAAGCTCGGTGTTGGAGTTTGAAAATTTTCCCGCGGAATAGATTTCATTATCTAAATTCTAGATTACATTACATATATCTTTTTCTTTTCTTTTTTTAATGCCGTTTTCAGGTCTAAAGGTGTAAAATATTTTATCAAATATATATATTTTTTTAATTCAAGAATTCTGTTTTGAGAAATTGCGAAATTTTAAATTTATAACTTTTTACTGTCCGATGGAACTTTCTATTTTTTTTTTTTTTTTTTTTTTTTTTTTTTTTTTTTTTGCCATTTTAAGGGTTTCTTTTCTTTTCTTTTTAGCTAAAATTAAAGCATGTAATTAAATATGCTTTCTTAGACGTACAAACATGTACGTTTGTGTAAAAATTCTCTGAAGCATGTCTTGAATATTTTTAATTTGATTTCAAAAATATCTTCCAATTGGGTCATTCCATGCAAAATGAGCAAATTAGCTGTGGCACACATGTCACAGATTTTAATCAAAATCAGTCTATAAGTAGATCATATCTATTTATGAATAAATGTAAAATAATAGATTTCTGGATTGTTAATTTAAGTATTAAAATTTACATTAAAAGTGAATGTAAAATCGAAGTATTGTCTATGTGCTTAAAATTTCAATTTCGATTATTGCCTTAGGAATGGAAAGAATATATAAAAAATTATTTATAATTAGGAATGAATGATAATTAACAGACTGGCGTAAGTTAGTAATTGTATTTTTATTTCGTATCGAGAAAAAAATTATTTTTGAAAATTTTTGAGGGGAAAAAAGCAATATTTCTATTAATCCTTTACACACGAAGGACAGCCTTGACAAGCTGCAAATTGCTACAGATTATAGCTAAAAGTATATATTTGAAATATCGAAAGTTTCATTCTTGCCTTTTTTATTCCTTAATGAGAAAAAAAATAAATAGTAAAAAATGTTGAGGGTAAAATGCAATATTTCAATCAATTTTTTTAAGTCAAGGAAAGCTTTATTAAACTTTTAAAATATTTGATATTACAAATAAATGTGTATACTTTAAATACAGAAACTTTTATTCTTGCTTTCAGTTTATTTTTGCCTCAAGAGAATTTTAAATTAGAGTAGAAAGAACTGGCTAAGCTAAACGAAAAACTATATATCAATTCTAAATTCAAATAAAAATACTAGATGGCAGCACTAAATATGTTTTCCCATGAAATCGTGCAATATTTTAAGATACGCGGGCGAATTCAAAGAGGTATAGCGAATGGAATCTAGAAAACATTACTATTTTGAACCCATTTTTCTTATGTTAGGAATCAAAAGGCAATCTTGAATTTTTTTTAACGTATCATGGACTTATTAATCTTTATGTCTGTGCAATATTGTTACTGTCGGGCCTGTCCTTTTTTAATTTTTGACTTATACAGAAGAGGAAAAATCATGATTTTGTAATTTTTTTTAAAGTTTCTAAGTTTTTTTGAAGATGAAGGAAATAAATGGCCACTTTAAAACTTGGGGAATTCGATCTACATATGACATACTACATCAGGCATTAATTTCACAGAGGTTTTTTAATTCCTTTGATTTTTATAACGATTCTAATTTTCTCAAAATTCACAAATTTTCAATTTTTGCAACCAATTTATAAATAATCATGGTGTTACTAGATTATTATTACTCAGTAAATAAGAAGATAATTTTTCAGAGTTTACAAAATTACAAAAAAAATTCCTTTCTGTTAAACAGCTTTCAAGATACAGAACTTCAAACTTGCAACTTTGGACGATTGCGCACATGCCATTCTATATCACAAGTTTTTTAAATGTCCAAAACTGGTAAAAAAATTTATTTTTTGTCAAGATATTTTGCAGAGCATTACTTGAATATGAATTGAACCTGTGCATCGAATTTTATTAAAATTGGTTAGTATGTGGCCACGACTTTTTTTTAATTTTTGCTCATTTTTCGTGGAATGACCCAATTGTAATAATTTTAAATTTAATTTAATGGTGCTGGCATCTGTATTCTTGTTGAGAAAAAGGTTAAGGTTTTAATAATCATAAATTAACGATTTGGATTTATTAATTAAAGGATGAAGTGTGTTTTGAAAGGAATATTAAACGAAACCCTCTATGCGATCTTCGATCTTACTTACCCACTTGTTTTGCACATATTTGTATGTGTAATAAAATCCTTATGGTTGCCGATATCATATATATTTAGTTTCAAATTGTGCGATGGGTATCAAACTTAAATATTTACAAATATGTCTGTAAAATACTGTAAAAAGAGAAAAGGGAGGGACTTAGGGTGGAGCTACATATTGTTTGGATTTTCTACCTAAACCTTGCTTTACTTCTTTTTATGTATTTTTGCAGGTAAACTAAGTAAGCATGAAGAAAATTTGTTTTGTTGCTGGCACCTGCTATATCTTTTTACATTGTCTTTTAACAAACATTGTATTTATGCTGTTATTTTGATTAAGTATCAGTAGTTAAGCAACAATGGATAATTTGGCTTCGTGAAAACTCTAGAAGGCGTGGCTTAAATTATTTAAAGTGTCCGACTAGTTTGTTACAATAACTTATATAAAGTAACTCATTTTATGAGACATTTTGCTAGATTATACATTCAACGCATAACATAATTCACATAAGAACCATAACATGCCATCTTGTAGTATTTTATATTACATCACTGTCGCCTTCAAAAGTTTATACGAGCACAAAGTAAGTACAGAGTGTGGGGTTTTTTATGCCACTTCTTTCTGAAAAAGTATTTCTTAAGTGATGCACATAAAATGAAGCTTATGATAATCTCTGTAATTTTCCTTCAAGGTTTTAATAAACTCTTGCTAATCCTAATCATTTCATAGTTTAAGTTTCAGTAGATTCGGAAAAAGGTGTGAAGCAATTTTTTTGAACTACATTCTCAACAATATCTCTGAAAATATAATGCCTAAAATTAAAACAAATATATATACAGTAAACTCCCGACTATCCGGCCCTCCGTACTATCCGGTGTACTAAAAAGTTGAAAGTACTACTAGCAGTTGCAAGTGGCCGAGACAGACAGGTTCTCGTCCGTGGGAAAGTGCTGACTCACGACAGGAATGAGCAAGAAAGGATTGCAAAATACAATAGCAGAGAATTCGAAACATAGTAATTGCAAGGTCTTGGAACATTCTTTTGGATGATAAAAGGTGGACATAAGCACGTGTGGAAAACTGAAGTGAAAGGGGAGAACGATAAGCTTCTTTCGTTGCTGAAAAATATACCGGGCTCTGACGATGTCAATACAGAGGACATTACAGAATGGATGGTAAACGACGAAGTTAATGAATTAACTGACAAAGATATTGTAGAAATGGTGACAGAGGGATAAGTAACAGAAGTAAAATAGGAGTAGGATTGCAGGAAAAATTTCATGCCACATTCTAACTACTAAACTAACTCTGCGGCTATACAATCCATGAAGGATCTGGGCCGACAGTGCCCATCTCTGTTTTCTTGACCCTGGGCCCCGAGGTGCTATACAGCATGCGTCCCAGCCAGGTGGTCAGCCTAACGCGAGACCCTTGGTGTTTAGCTCCCAAGTAAGCTTGGTATTCATTTTATCGACCCCAAAGGGATGAAAGGTTGAGTGAACCTTGCCCAGTTGGGAGTCGAACTTCATGCCACATTCGGAGGGTTCAAAACGATTGAGGCAGCACTGCAGTACATTAGACAGCAGGAGGAAGTGACGTCAGCTGATTGCGTAAACGGATGGACATTGCTTCGGGAAGAGAGCTAACAGAGAGAAGCAAAAAACTAAACGCTTTTTCAAAAACTAAAAATTGTAAATTTTGACTCTTTTATCTTGTTCATAACTTTTCATATTTGTGCAATCATTTATTGATAAACAGTAAAATAAGATTACTCATTTCTAAGAATTAGGCTAACTTTTCACGTTAAATTTTTGGTTATTCTGATACTGTATGTACTGTATAATATGAAATTTATCTTAAAGTGTGTAACATGTGTTTCTAAAATCATGGCGGAGGGAGGGAAAAAAGGAGTAAACATTTATAAAACTCTGGCCTATCCGGCTTTTTTGTTATTCGGCCTACCCTTCCGCCACATTAGGCCAGATAGTCTGGAGTTTACTGTATATATAAATTTAATCTTCTACATTTTCCCTAAAAATGTTTGTGAATGGCTAATAATCTATAAATATGTAGGTGAATAGCCCTTATAACTATGGCAAGTTTGAACTATCGGTTTCCATAGTTTTCGAATAAAACAGCTGTCGCAGATGGACAGGCAGACTTACGAGCGATCTTATAATGGTTCCGGTTTTACTTTTTCAGTTCGGAACTCTTAAAACCGGCAGTGTTTCCCTTTTCCAGACATTATGTGTACCATACAAAATATGATTTTCCGACGATAATTACAAGTAGAGTTATAAGTTGTCAGCCCCTTGTATTTATGATATACTAAAATATAAGGGGGGAGGTCCCTTGTATGAAAATTCGATGCCTCCCCATTAACGATTATATTTACCACTTGAAATTTCTGCAGGCTGTGACAGTTTGGGTCCGCGTTAGAAGTATTTTTGGCATCAGGCTCTTATATTAGCGCTATACTAAAATTTAGGGGGCTTCTCTTAAAAAATAGGACATTTTCTTCTGTAAAATTATGTCACGTTGTTCATGCACACAAAATTTCAGCGCGCTGTGACAACTCGATTACGAGTTTTAATTTATCGGCCTCTTATATTAAGCTTTTTTATAAAATTTAGGGGAATTGATAAACAATTATAACGGCCTAAAAGATAATAGAAAATGATGGTGAAACATACGATGTTTGGCTGGTTTACGAAAATTGGAGTTCGACTTATAAAAGGGGGGGGGGGGGGGGTGAGCGGCAAGGGGCCGAAATGGTATCGGAACCAAAGCGTCATGTACTACTAAAATCGGCTTAGATGCCTTATGTTCCCTCAGCCGTTTTGAATTGTTTGGCGATTTTTTGTTGGTGTGTTGGCGGTGTTTATAGCTATGGCAACCTCGGTATATGGAACCCCGTGTGACGTGTTGTGTTCTGGCAACCCCTGAGAAGTGGCGGATTTTGTGGATGTATTTTGATATCGTGTTGTACCGTCCTGTCTTTTTATTTTTATGTTAAATTTATTGGATGTATTTGACTGACTATGGTTTTTGTAATCCGTTTAAACGCTTTTGCTGAAGTAATTAAGAAATATGAGGAAATTTTGAGAAGAAAAGTAGGTTTGTTTATTGTGTTTCAATGCGTATTCATAAGCCTATTTTGGAAAATGACTTTGGTTTATGAGAGAGATTTCGTCCTGGAGCTTTCAAGAAAGCAGATATCTGTTAAGGTATGTTGATAATTTTATGTATATTTTGCTGCTTTAAGAATTTTTTACATTTTGAGATTGCTATAAAGCGAGAACTGCTGAATTTTAAGAATGCTACACCGAGAGAACTGCTGAATGCAGTGATTTTTTTTCGGTTAATGTGCGCAAAGTGCTCATACAAGATTACTGATTGCCACTTTAGCGAGTTTCGTTTTTTATGTATATTTTGCTGCTTTAAGTGTTTTTATATTTTGAGATTGCTAGAAAGCGAGAACTACTGAATTTTGAGAATGCTATACCGGGAGAACTGCTGAATGGAGTGATGTTTTTTTTCGGTTAATGTGCGCGAAGCACTCATACAAGATTACTGATTGCCACTTTAGCGAATTTTATTATTTACATTTTATTTTAGTTAAGCGAAACATGCGCATAAACCGGTGCTTGGCGACATTTACTACTTGGCGGAAAAGGGGTTTTCACGTCAAGAAAAATTCCAAGATGGCGGCCGTGGGAACTTATGACATCTGTTCCCTAAAATCTTCCCCCTTCAATTACCTAACTGATAATGTAGTAACTGATAATGTAATCATCATGTCCCATAAAAGTCCATTTCGCAAAACGCAAGTTATAAGCGCTCTGAATAAAATTTTAATTTGCATTTTATATACAGGGTGTTGCCGAATTCTACCGACAAATTTAGAGGAGTGATTTAATCATGTAGAGGATGAAAAATTGCCATATTACTTGGAGTCGCAAACCACTCATTTAATCAAAAATACAGGGTGTTTCATTCTAAATCAACTTGGGTTGGAGGTAATAATTTTGAGGAAAAAACATTATAATGAAAATGCAACGATATGTAGTACAGTCGTGGAAAAAACAAAGTAAACACCCCCTACTAACTCCTCAACAAATTATCGTAGACAAAAGTTACTGGTACCGAACGATTGGAAATAAAGTCTACTTTTAAATGACGTATATAAAATTTGCTTGACCATCTACATATTAAAACGAATCGAAACTTCATTTTTTCAAAGGCAATACCCAATTTTAACGAGATATTTCAAATCTTTGGTTCAAACTATGCCTAGACACCAAATTTCAAGTGATTTGAATGATAAGTTTTTGAATTATAAACATTCAAAATTCAGTGCTTCTAATGTTAAATTACATTTTCATATTTTTATTTATAATTTCTGAAATTATGATCCTAATGTTTTAATTCTTTCTGTAGCAATAATACTAATATACCCAAACATAAATACGTTGAATTTGCAATTTTTATAATTTTCTGATATGAATTATGAAATTAATATTAAAACAAATTATGAATTGCAACCTACCATTTTTTTGATGGATTCGGATTTATTAAGTCCTGCTTTATGGAAATCCAAAATTTCACATATTTCTTCCAAGTAGTTTTCAAATTACGCTTAAAAAACGGCAAAATGATGATTTAAGGGGCCGTCTATGATAGAAGTGACTAAATATTTTGAAATTTCGTATGCCATCCTTTAATCTAACAGGCTTAATTGACTGCTTAAGGTGCCTTGATCAAGAAGAGAGCTGTCTCGGTTAACATTCGAGTACCGAACATCAATTTGGATACAGCCCTTAAAATACGCTCGTTTTAAAATAATTAATTTCTCGGAAACTTAAGTTATGAATTGCATAAAAATTTGTTTTTAGACTAACTGAAGGGTGTAGAGTTCATTTATGCTGTCCGAATTGTGTACTCTTTTGAAAAAAACAAAGTTATGGTTCGTTTTAATATGTAGGTGGCCCCCTAAGCAAATTTTATATACATCATTTAAAAATAGTCTTTATTTCCAATAGTTCGGTACCAGTAACTTTCTTCTACGATAATTTGTTGAGGAGTTAGTAGGGGGTGTTTACTTTTTTTCCCCCCCACGACTGTACCTTGTTTTGTGTGAAATGTTATAACATCACGAAAAGTTCTGGAAAAACGGGATGTAGCAATTGATGATACCGTATGAACTGGTAATCGCAGTCCAAAATGTGGAGCGTCCAGTGCATACTGCTGGAGCGTAAAATGTAAACTTCTACCACTTTTTTTTAAAAATTAATACATTTACAACAAAGGTGAGAATGTCTATTAAAAGTTTTATTATAATACACTCCAGTTTTCTGAAAGTTATTACCGTCACCCAAATTGAATTAGGATAGAAAACCCCGTATTTTTGATTAAGTACAGTATTGTTTTGCTACCCCATGTTCCATGGTAATTTTTCATCCTCTTGATGCCCGCTATCAACCCTCTGAATTTGTCGGTCGAATTCGCCAAGACCCTGATATATACATATACCAGACTTTGCTCAGGTATGATATGAGTTTTGTAATTCGGAATGCTAATTTTACATATAAGTTTTACATTGAATTTTTCACAATTTAACTAATAATGCCATTCCCGTCAAAATCTGTACAGTAGAAATTTTTGAAAATTATTATAATAATTATAATTTTTAAATTTCTATAATAATTTAAAAATATAGAAATTTTTCAAAAGCTAGTCTGGTCTTCTATATTCGGCTAGAATCGGCTATGCTCTTTTATATAAAGCTAGTATTTTATATTTATATATATGTACCGGGTAATCCAGAAGTTCCGGTAGTTTTGAAATGTTAATAATTAGTAAACTATATACAACAGAAACTTGCGTTTTTCCCAGAAATGCTTTCTCGAAACTGGTAGACGGGAAGTGTTGGGTTCGAACCCAATCGCGCCCGTCGACCTAATCGTTCGGAGTTTTCGTGGTTTTCTTCGAGCCATGGATTTCCATGCGTAAATACGGGTTAGGTTCCCTTAGAAAGACCACCACCGAGGGCACTCCCCCCCCCCCCCCCTCGGGCCTATATCCCTATAATCGGCCGTCAAAAATCAAACAATCAACCAACCACAGAAATGCTTAGAAACTTGTGGGATTTATTTTTATAATGAATAAAAAATGTTACATTAGTTACATTTTTTGCCAACAGATAGCTCTAAAACTGGTAATGTAGTTTTACGATGGTATAATAAAGCAGATTGAGTATTGGGATCGTGTTCTACCTCGTTTACGACTGCAATAGATGTTTGGGGTATCTCAAATCTTTGACGATCTTCCAGTGAGTCAGTTTCCTCAAACCTTTTTATAATAGCCTTCAGATTTGTAACGGTCATCGGTCATTTTCCACTTTCAACTCCACGCATTGTATGATAAGAAAGCAAAGCTAAACTTAGCAATTCATCCTTTTTGTAAAACACTTAGCTAACAAAGCTTTGTCACGCAAAGAAAGCCTGTCTAAACACTGGAGTTACACATGAAATTTTGAATCAAAATTCCTTTTAAATGCAATTTCTTTAAACCTTAGAAAAAGCGTTTGAACATAAACCACCCTTTAAGCGAAATCTGAGCAATATCTTAGAAAAGATGTTGCGCAATGAACTCATCTGCTTACGTAAGACATGGTACAGATACTTTCGATGTTGTACAGCAGCGCCATCTGTTGCTAAAAATGCTACCTATTTAATCTTTTTTTCATTACAAACAAAAATCCCACATGTTTCTGAGCATATACGTGAAAACCGCACCGTTCTATTGTACATAGTTTTCTAATTATTAACATTTCAAAACTTCCGGAACTTCTGGATCATAATTAGCAGAAAACAAAAGTGAACTATTTATATTGTTTTAAGCGCAAATATTTTATTTTTTCGTACGCGCGATAGGGATCGATTAAAAAAAAAATCGTGCTTGAAAATTATTTTTAAAACCATTATAAACCAGTCAATTAAGATACAGCTTTCAAAAAATTGTATTTGAAAGTAGATTTTTCATTTAATATATGACGATATAAAAACTGAAAATGTGTGACGTTTAGAAGTTTAAAAAATTGCAATATTGAAAACTGAAAAAGCGAAATTTAAACGTCGGCAGTTGCCAATGTCAAAATAATTTCCGCATTACGGATTTACACGTTATTCCTTTATAAATGGACAAGGGGATAAATCTAGTGAAAACCATCATATATAGTATTTCTGATGTTAACCCTTTAGTGCGCAGTTTTGCATATATGCAAACAGCACTGTTTTGAATTAAACAGATTTTTTTATTCGCATATACGTAATTCACACCAGAAATTTAAAATAGCAATATTTACTTTAATTATAAAACAGACAATCCGTATTTAAATAACACAAAATTAACCATTGAAACTTTCTGGTATAAAGTCAGATTCTCTGAACTACGTAATTTATAGAACGTATTATATTATGGGAATTAAAGGGTTAACACTTTTTTTCTCTTCACATACTAAAAAGGCACAGCGATGAATGAGGTATTTTTTAAAAGGTTCTTCAATCGACTTTTGGCAGACTTTTTGATACTTATATATCGTTAAAGCACGTTGTTTGACAAAAAGAATAACAGTTAATCAAAAATTAATGAAACAAGTAGGAAATTGCTCGTCAAACGTGGCAAATGAGGTGCGTTCGTACTATAACTAGTTTTATAAATATTTTTTGCACCCCACATTGTACTGATACTGAATGTATTATTTTTTTGCATTTCATAAGTGCATAGTCTGTAACAACATTAAAATGTACTTGCAATAATTTTTCTCCCATTACCCGTAATGTAACGGAAAACTTTTGACTGTCCCTGTAATTAAACTATACATCCAATTTTCATAAAATCTGAAATGGCTCGACAAAATTTTGCAACAATTATATATTTAAAATGTCAGACCATTCGGGAGACTGTAACATCATTAAAATGCACTTGCAATAATTTTTTCCCATTGGCCGTAATGTAAAGAAAAACTTTTGACTGTCCCTGTAATTAAACTATACATCCGATTTTCATAAAATTTGAAATGGCTCGATAAAATTTTTGCAACAATCATATATTTAAAATTTCAGACCATTCGGTTGGGTAGTTTTTGCTCTGTTATATGCGGACGCACAGACGGACGACTATACGTGCTACGTATTTATATAATTACGAACGCACCTAAAAACGTATCGACAAATAATCTCAAAGATTGCGTGAGGAAATTTCACACGGGTCTACTCTTTTTTTTTTAATGATAACTTTAATATATATTTTAGAATGTCGATTAACATATCGATTGTGATGTTGTTGATCGATAATGTCGATTATTAAAAATCATATTTATATGAAAAATAGTAATAATGCGTTCAAATAAAGTTTTGAAATGTTTTAAAAAATATTTTCATATCACGTCAGGAGTGAACAACCGAAGAAATCTCCAAAGATCGTTATTTATAATCAGCATTTTTGATTCTGTTCATTTCAGTGGATTAAGCGCGAAATTCGATTGCATGTCTTAAATTGGTGTTTTATTTATATTTTATTGTGTTATTTATTGATTGACGAATGTTTTAATTTTGTTATGGAATATTCGCTGGAATCAAATGATGAGTTAATTGAAATGCAAAAGGATCTATCTTTCGTAATCGTCTGCACACGATAGAGATGGAGATAGATTAAAAAATAAAATGCTTGAAAATTAATTAAAAAATAAAATAAAAATTGTGTAAATCGCGATGCAGTTTTCAAAGAAATCGAATATAATCTTCTTTAACCTTTTCAGGTTAGGCATCATTTAAAGACTTTTCATTTTAATACCAATAATTGTGTATGATACATTTACTCTTATTTAAGGGGGTCCGGGACACAAAAATCTCCAAATTTCCCACCAAAAATGTTATTGTTTTAAAAATTTCTCTATGTTTTTCTGCTGAAAGTGACGTTTAAAACATGTTTCTATCTCTTAAATTAGAACAGGAAATATTAAATTTTTAGTTTTGGTTTGTTTTCAAAATTTAGCTTTAGAGCAATAGTTGTCATGAAAACGATTTCTTGTGAAAATGCTTTTTTCTTCATGATGGCTTTTTTCACCATTTCTCATATTTAAATCGTTATAAGTAAAGAACCGTTAAAGATATACGATTCAAACTTGGAACATGTCTTTTTCAGTTGTTTCACTTTAATTCAGAAAATTAGAAAAAAATATGTACTTATGAAAATATGATTTTTTTAAACAAAAGTTACACCATTTTTAACACTTTCCAACAAAGTTGAAAACTGTTTATGACTTCGGTTTGTCTGACCGTCTGGCCACGCTCTAACTCTCGTAAATATGCTCGAATGGTTCTGAAATGTTTGGATGTTAGTGACCTGTACCATAGCACGTTCCCTATTTCAAATGAAGTTTGTAGCATGTTTAGTTCATTTACAGGGACAGTCAAAAGTTTTCCGTTACATTACGGCCAATTGGAAAAAATCGTTTCAAATGATTTTTAATGGTATTACACTATGAAACATAGTAAAATTGATATTCATTTATCAAGTCCACTGAAATATGCATTTTGTTGAATATGCGGTGCAAAGAATAGTTATTGTTCATTTACAGGGCCACACAAAAGAATTCCGTTCATAATGGTATAGGGGAAATTGTTTGCGGTGTATTTGAAAAGATTTTAGATAATATATTGTAACCGAATTACTGTATATTAGTAATGATTGCTCGAAATGCATTTTTAATTATGATATGCGCTTTTTTCCCTATATTTAAGAATACTATAAAGTGCGTATAAATGCTATAGTTCATATACAGGGCTACAGAAAGGTATTCGTAAAGGTTACTGAGTATGAGCATAAATTGCTTAAAGGTGGGTTTTAAAGGAGTTGTGCATTTTTACACTGAACTGAATTTAGTTTACTTAGAAATATTTGTAGAATATAGATAAAATGATATACAGGGCCACACAAAGAGTTGGATACATGGCCGTCTATGGTGATAATTTCTGGAAATGTAATTTCAGTAGTTTTAAGAGTGTTTTAGTTTGAATTTAATTTTACCTAAACAGTGGCATGTAATAAAGGTACTAGGTAAACTACAGGGCTGTACAAAAGTATTCAAGTATGTTTCCACCTATTAGTATAAATTGCTGAAAGATGAATTTTAACCTTTTATGCATTTTCTTGCTAAACTAAATTTTCCCATTATATAGTATATATATCAACCTACAGATCAAATACAGGGCTGTTCAAAAGAATTGGAATGCATATTTGGCTATGGTCGGTAACTACTGAAATCAGTTTTTCAAATGTTTTATGCGTTTTATAAAATGTTTACTTAGTTATCTTATTTACCTTATTTCCCAAAATAACGAAGTTTTGTTAAATAATTCAGAAAGTGTTGGAAAGTGTTTCATAATCTATGCTTAACGCATGATTTTTCTTTCTTGTTTTATTAATTTTTTGTTTAAATATTTTAAATATTTTTAAAAACGCTGAATCTAAATTAAAACTTATGTATTTTTGTTTATTATAATGAAAAAAAAATTGAAATTCTACAAATAATATTTCGAGTTAACGATTTTAAATTACCCCACTTTTTTAATGAATTTTAAATTAAATTAAAAAAACATATGAGAAGTTTTATCATGCGATTTTGTTTACAAATAGCATGGTTAACCATCACAAAAAAATTCAAAATTTTAACTTAATAAATAAAAATTATTTTAAATTGTGTCCCGGACCCCCTTAATGCAAGAATTCTGCGAACGACAATAGAAATATTTACGATTAATGCCTAGGTTGATGAAAAATAGAATATACGGTGATTTTTATAGATATTAAGTAACTGGTAGATGGCAGCACCAAACATGGATAAGTGAACAATATTTAAAGTTGGCGAAAATAGAAAACAGAAAATTTGGCGATTTTCACATACATTATATAATCGGCAGATGGCAGCACCAAACATGGACGACATGTAGAGAGCAAATTCGACTAATTTAATAGAGATAAATAAATAAAGCTAGAAGAAACTTTTTAAAAGCCTTAACACTTTATGTTCCGACTGTACTTTTGCATACCATTAAATAATGTGTAACTTAAAATTTATTGAATCCGTGTATTAATACAAGTAGATTTTAATGTTCATACAAAATAATTTGCTAGATCACATCTAGAAAGCTCAGCTGTAAGTGGATATTTTCTCAATCATTTATATACAGGGTTCCTACAGGTCAGGGAATTTCCCTGACTTTAGGCAAAATAAACACTAGTATTTTTTAATAGAAAAAGGAACAACTTGCTAATTCGCCCGGAGTCCGCCATCTTGTTTCTTTGTTGGTCATTTATGTCCACTGCAGGCCACTTTATGCTTAATTTTTGAAAATTTAGAGATTAAGCATAAACAACAACAAACATAAACAACAACAAAAATAAATAACAAAAAAAAAAAAATAATAAATAAAAAAAATAAATCCAAATAAAGAAATTTAAAATCGGCGATAATCAAAGAAAAAAGATGGCGGACTCCGGCGAATACGCAAGTAGTACCTAGAAAAACTCACCTTTTGCAATCGCGCGAATATAGGACGAGTTTTTCTACTTAAAAATGTACTGGTATTTCAGCTGAAAGTGTAGGAACACTCACATAGGTGTAGCTTTTCACTTGTTAACCCTTTATATCCCAAATTATGAATTCATGAAAATTTAATCTTCTAAAGCACTTTTTATGAATTTTTGAAACTACATTAGGTCGGTCCATAAATGATGTCACACTTTTTTTTCAATATTGTTGACCCCCCTCCCCTTCTTTGTCACAAAGCGTCACACTTCACCATCCCCCCCCCTTGCCACATGTCACGCGATATTACATAAACATATACTTGCAATTCAGGAACAAAGCACTACGTTATATATTTTTATATATAGCACTACGATGACATACTACTGATATACTACTACACTACTGATATATATAGCACTACGTTAATCATATTTCAAAACTTATTTTTAAACTTTAGCTACGTGTTTTAACGACATTAGTGAGCATAACAATAAAAATGATTCATGTATTTATTTTGTATAAAATAAGATTAAGGTTTATAACACAAACATAATTAATATACAATAGTAATAAAATATTAATACGAAAGAGCAGCTGAAAACAGTCGTATTTTGGAATTTAATATATTTGGCTTTAAACCTACTTTATAATACAAAATTCTCTAATTTCAAAACAACTTCAAAATTTAATATGCTGATTTTTAATACTTTTAATTTAACCAAAATGTGTGATGTCACATTTCTTCTTACCCCCTCCTACCCCCTTGTCACAAACTGTCAAAATTTCACGACCCCCCCCCCCCCCTCCAAGCGTGACATCATTTATGGAAGGCCTCTTAGAAGATTTATACAATCATTTAATACATTTTAGAAGGATTTTGAATTAAAATTAATTAGATTTGAATTTATAGGGATTTTGTGCTATAACCCCTCTCAAATCTTATTTAAACTATTTTTTTAGTATATTTTAGAAATAGGAAATATACAAATATAATGTTCTTACAATAGAAACACAGAAATATTTCCTAACTGAATATTTTCCTCCACAATCTTTTAATGTCAAAAAAGCTGAAAATATGCAAAGGCAAAAGAAATCCCTTTTAAAATATTTTCTTTTTGTGAAACCAATACTACTTTTGGAACAAGTTAAAGTAAATAATCTATAACTCATTCTAATCTATACTACTACTAACCGATGTATTCACTTAATTTTATGGCAAGTTATTTCAATGGCACTTTAAATTACCATCGGCGCATAGCGGGTTAAAAAATATTCTATAAAAATTTACAACTTATTTTTTTCCCATTCACATATAGGATCGCAATACGTTTATTTACATTGTGTTGATGAGGATTGTCAGATATTCATAACAGTAGTTTTTGTTAATTAATCCAATTATTTTTTATAAATATTTTACAAAAAAGACCCCTAACCACCGATTTATTAAGGGGGCTGGGAAAGCCCTATCTTCGCCATGTTAAATTCACCAACGTTATGTACTTTTTTTCTCAGAAATGGTGAAAGATAGAGATCTAGATTTTTTAGAGTAGTTACAATAACATGATTTACGTATTTTAACAGACCATTTTCTTTCTAAGTGAAACTGAAAATTAATTATTAATTATTTATTGAAAGTCATTTTTAAATTAGCATGTTTGGTAAGATTTCACTGCCTAAAATTAATAATTCTCAAAAATGCATTAAATCCCCGTGTTAAACTATACAATATAACATAATATAAGCATTAAAAAAAAAAATTGAGTTCTTAAGTTAATAGATATTGAAAAAAAGGAACCTAAACATGAAAAAACAAAGTTTTGTGAAAAAGTCAAAGATTTAAATGGCCATTAAGCTGTGAAGTACTCTTAGAAAAGAATGAGTAATTTCGACACTTACTTTACATGTATATAAATATATGTGACACATCGTTGAAACGATAAAAGTTTAAACTATTTAATGATATAGAAAAGTAAAAATCGATTTCTTGGTTGAATTTTGCTTTCTCGGTTCCCTTAAATCAATTTTAATCAAAAATCTTATTTCAGTTTTATATTATGATTATATGCATTTTCTAATACATCTTCAGAAATTAATGAAGATAATTATTAAAGCGAAGTTATTTCTGGATTCATAATTGAGGTATAAAGTGTGGGGGAAAGGGGGGGGGGTGTATGGCAGTAGAATTCCTCCTCGCTAATGCAAAACATATGGCGTGGATTGCTTTCGTGTATTTAAATATCTCCTCAGGAAATTGATATTTTGGGACTTTTTTTAATGTGAACTCTTCTTAAAGGATGTCTGTCTCTGTCTCTCTCTCTCTCCCCTTTTTAACAGATTAAAAACATGTAAAAATTAAATTTAAAAAATCAAAAAACCCGACTGCGTAAAAGACGAACTAATTATTTTTCATCTATGTGAAACTTTATATTACTTACTTATTTTTTTTATTTACTTGTATTGTTGACTTAGTAATATCTATAAACACTGTTTTGATGAGGCCTATAGATGTTTAGAGGTTAGGGTTGAGGTTTTAGGTTAGAGTTGCAGCAAAGCTAGAGATCCAACCTACACAACTTCCAGGTCGTATAGTATTTAAACGGAGCTTCTGATTGTAAAATAGCCAATGAAACAGTCTTCATTTTGAAAGGCCTATCCAATGATATGCCACTCAATAGGATGCGAAAAATGTTTTTTTTCGTCTCTACTGCCATTTTGTATTTTACGGCCTCCATTTTGAATTTATAAAACAAAACCTAGCCTATAACCATCGGACGGTTAAGACGAATTGATAGAGACCTCATTCATTAACATCCATCCAGCCGTTGGGATGTTTCGATATAAAGAAATCCACATACCCAGATACGCCTTAAACACAATAACCCTTCTTGGCAGACGGGTCAAAGGAAAAAAAAAAGGAACAGATTCTCAATTCGACGCGTATGTATTGCTTTTTAATGCATGTTCAACGATTACCCCGAAACTACGCGACCGATTTATGCGATTTTTTTCTTTTTCTTTTTCTTTTTTTTTTTTTTTGTTGTTGAAAGAGGATACTCTCGAATTTGTCCCATTTGAATTTAATCAAAACTGGTTCAGAGTCTTAACACTTTCCAACATAGTTCAAAAGTGTTTATGAATTTTGTTTGTCTGCGCTCTAACTCGCGTAAATATATTCCGATTTACTTGCAACTGATATATGTTAATGATGTTTACTACGGCATGTTCGGTATTGAATATGAAGTGTGTAGCATGAATAATTCATTTACAGGAGCACTCAAAATCATTCCGTTACATTATGGTATATGGGGAAAAATCGTTTCCAGTGTATTTTAATGACATCACGCTAATTCAAGTGTGTATTTAAATTGATATAAGTCCCTCAATTTTAGTACAAGATGATTACTCTAGAAAGGGGCATTCATAGCATTAATCGTTTATTTACAGGGACACACAAAAGAGATCTGTTACAGTACTCTGAGTAATATTAGGCTGAGCAAAAAGTTCTGGGAAATTTTTAATCTAATAGTTACCAGAATTTTTATCGTATATGAAGGTAGTGCCATCAATGCCGAGCTCTATTGCCAGCAGATGGATCGCGTCTACGACAAATTTATGCAGAAGTATCCAAGATTGGTCCGCCGAAAGCGCGTTTTGTTTCAGCAGGACAATGCCAAACGGCACGTGGCCCAGAGGACCAAGGACAAGTTTGCACAGTTGGACAGCGTGGAAATTCTCACACACCCCGCCTATATTCCAGGCGTGGCTCCACCCGATTATGGCCTCTTTCGATCAATGCAACATTTTTTCAAGGGCCGTCAATTTGAATGTTTTAATGAAGTTGAAGAACCATGTCAAGAGTTTTTCGATTCCAAGAAGCCGCAATGGTACTTCCAGCAAACCGGAATTTGGCAGAATGATGGCAGTAAGTCGTGGACTAGGATGGTCTCTACTTTGAAGAATAGTCCTTGTTGCTTTTGTTGTTAATTTGTGCATAGCAACGCAACTTTTACAAATTTCCCAGAACATTTTGCTCAACCTAGTAATTGCTGGATGTGCGTTTTCAGTTTCGGTATGTACACTTAAATTTAACTAATTTTTGTGCACGTTACTCATTGTGTGTATATTCTATATCTCGTATACAGGGCTGCACAAAAGAATTCGCGTACCATTCTTTTTATTAGCGGAAATTACTGAAGGTGTATTTTCAACTGTGGTATGTATTTCCTAACTGAAATTTTTGCGTGCATGTAGTTTATAGATACGAATCAACATATCATAAACAGGGTTACTCAAAGAATTCGGATAATTTTACGACTGTAGATTTGAATTGCTGAAGTTGGCTTTTCAAATGTGTTTCTTTCATAACTGGTTCATTTGGACCATTAAACGGTTAAGTATCGCTATATTATTCTGAATATTTTGGAAAGTGTTTCATAATCTATCTAGATGCGTGATTTTTTCTTTGTTTTAAAATTAAAAAAAAATCTTTCATTTTCAACTATTTTCACCAAGTGACGTAACGCAATGTGTTTGGCGAGAAAGTTGCCATCCTGCAATTTTCCTCTCTTTATAGAGAGGTTTCTGGGGTTGTTGATTAACACGGTAACAGGCGTTGGGCTAACAATTCCTGACAATTCTTTTAAAGCTTTAATATAAAATCAAGTAATTAGCCAAGCGTCCAGGCAATAGGGGATTTTACCTGGTAAAATTAATGGTAGTTCTGGAAATCGGCTTACTTTATGTTTTGGGTCGCTGAATCAGAATTTGTAACTTCCCACCAAAATTTCACACGGCAACCCCTCCCCCCCCCCGAATTTTGGTAAAATGCTCCCTAAAAAAGGTTTATTAAAAAATCAATTTTTATATTGTTTTAGGGAAAAAGTATCTAGAAATTCAGATAGTAGACAAAATTTGCAATAAATTAGATATAGCGGACATTATGACGTAGGATGGAGGGGGAGCTGCCTCGTAACATGCGCCGCGGTGCTGCGTGGACCAAGTTGCGCAATTTCACTAAACCACTCGCATCGTTTACATTCGCCCTCCCGTCTCCTCTTCGAACTTTCCCTATAAGGTTTACTTTAAGTTTTTTGGGTCACTGAATCCGAATTTTTAAATTCCCCCAAAATTCCGCCCCTGAACCACCACCAAATAGTTGTTTTTAAATTATTTTTTTTATTTTTTTAGGGGAAATGTACGTAGAAATTCAGAAAGTAGACAAAATTTGCAACAAATAGGATATATGACATTATCACGAAGAATAAACGGGGAGAGAGGGGGCTGCCTCGGAACATTCTCCGCGCGTTGTTCTCAAAAACAAATTTGTTCAAAAACTCAATTTTTTGAGGGGGTTGACTGGTGAAATTTTGGTGGGAAGTTACAAATTCGGATTCAGCGACCCAAAAAACAAAGTGAGACAGAGTAGCCTGTTCAGAGGCAGCCCTCCTACTCCCCGTTCATCATGTCATATATCCTATTTGTTGCAAATTGTGTCTACTTTCTGAATTTCTACACACTTTTCCCCTAAAACAATAAAAAATTTAAAAGCAACTATTTTGGGGGGTTGCGGAGGGGGGGATTTTTTTGGGGGGGGGGGGGATTTTTTTTTTGGGGGGGGGAGTTAAAAATTCGAATTCAGAAACCTAAAAAACTTAAAGTAAACCTTATAGGGAAAGTTCGGAGGGGAGACGGGAGGGCGAATGTAAAAGGTGCGAGTGGTTAAGTGAAATTGCGCAAGTTAGTCCGTGCAGCACCGCGGCAGATCCCCCCTCCCCATTTATCTTACGTCATAATGTCATGTATCTTATTTGTTGCAAATTTTGTCTACTTCCTGAATGTCCAGATATTTTTTCCCTAAACCAATAAAAAATTGATTTTAATAAAAACCTTTTTGGGGAGACATTTTACCAAAATTTAGGGGGTTGCCGGCGGAAATTTTGGGTGGGAAGTTAAAAATTCTGATTCAGTGACTCAAAAAACATAGTAAGCCTTTTTCCAGAACTACCATGAATTTTGCTAGGTAAAGTCCCAATACGGTCTCTTGCCTGGACTACTATTGGAGTCCAGTTTTTCCCCCTTAAAGTTTATAATTATTTTTTTCAGTTGTCAAACTATACCTAAAATATAAGCTTAATTTAATATTTTATGTTTTTAAAATCGTACGAGCTGTGAGCGAGAAAGATTTCATCACTAAACATAAAATTAAACTTATATTTTAGAATTATTGATGAAGAAAAAATCATGCGTCAAGCATAGATTATGAAACACTTTCCAACACATTCAGAATAATTTAACAAAACTTCATCGTTTATTAAGTTGAAATAGAATGTCTAATTGAAAAAACTTGGAAAACTCAAATGCGTTAACATTTGAAAACCTAATAGTCTAAGAACTAGCAACGTCAAAAAACACATTTTATCAAGGCTCATTTTTCTATATGTTCTTCCATTTTATGGTATAGTACGTTTGCGGACGGTCTGGCTGCCGGGAGATGTGGTTACCTGCGAGAGAAGGGGTTATGCAGGTCAAAAAACTTCAAAATTACGTCATTTTAGTATATTTGTTTATAACATCTGTTTCTACTAACTATTTGTGATATTAATCCATTATAGCCAGACGTTGCCAACGTTGCTAAAACCCTGCCAGATCCACATGAATAAGTAAAAAAAAAACGACATCTTCGCGTCATTTTAGCAAGCTTAAAAATTGCAATATTACTCTTTGGCTATCAGAAAACCTATAATTAACTTCCCAGACACAAATTCGGTTGAAAAGTTAATGACAGACGGTTTTAAATATGGCAACGAAAGTGACTTTGGAACCGAATTTGTGTCTGGCAAATTAATTATAGGTTGTCTGTTA
Source organism: Maratus speciosus (assembly GCA_963932465.1). Classification (NCBI taxonomy): domain Eukaryota; kingdom Metazoa; phylum Arthropoda; class Arachnida; order Araneae; family Salticidae; genus Maratus; species Maratus speciosus. The sequence continues at coordinate 125,400,642 of OZ010798.1, read as the reverse complement.
GCCAAAGAGTAATATCTTGTTATTTTTAAGCTTGCTAAAAGACGTAAAGATGACTTATAAATTTTAAATTATAAACCACTCTTGAAACAGGCACTTTCGTTGTCATATTTAAAGCTGTCTGGCATTAACTTTGCAACGGAATTTTTGTCTTGCAAATTAATTAAATGTTTGATACCCAAAGAGTACTAATATGTTACCTATAAATGTCGATCTGACAGGGTCTTAGCAACATTGACAACGTATGGAAATAATGGATTAATATCACAAATAGTAGAAACAGATGTTATAAGCAAAAATCATGCTAAAATGACGTAATTTGAAAGTTTGTTGACCTGCATAACCCCTTCTCCCGCAGGTAAACGCAACGTCTCCCGGCAGTCAGACTGTCCGCAAATGTACTACACAATAAAACGGAAGAACAGAAGAACATATAGAAAAAATGAGCCTCGATAAAATCATGTGACGAAAACGTTGCTACCTCTTAGACTATAATTTCAACAATTTCTTTCTACATTCGGAAAACAATCCGAAATCTTTTGTTCAGCACTGTATATGATACATATATTTGTATCTATATATCATCTACTATAAATTATACAGGGTAAGTCAAAATGAATATACCGATTGCAAACGGCTATAACTATTTAATGGAAAAGAATTTATCGATAAGATTAACACAGAATGTTGACGGAACTTAAATTTTGTATACATATGTCAGATGTTCTCTGTGACATTTCTTGGTCACACGGACAACATCTAGGCGGTAGTCCATTTCACGCCATACATTCTGAAGCATCTGTTCAGTCACCGACACAAGCACATTACAAATGCGTACTTTGAGTTCAATTGTTTTGGGCATGGGAAGCACAAAATCACAAGGTGTCAAGCTCTGTGATCTTGGTGGCCAAGAGCAGAAGACCTCATGGGCATCTCCACTTCGATCGATCCAACGCTTTGGAAGTTGTTTAAAAGTGTGCGAACCTCCATACTCCAGTGTGGGGGTGCTCCATTTTGCTGCACTGTGATAACAGAATGACATTTGTTAAATTCTAACACGCAGAATGCTTTCTGTACGGGACTCGCCATTTTTACTAATGAGACGCCTGCAATGAACAGGTTTCTTGTCGTTGTGAAGTTAACGCGCGCATGCGTAGGCTTCCGCTTCACTGTACCTGCGCCTTACGTAAAGAAATTTTGAAGTTCCGTCTACATTATGTGTTAATCTTATCGATAAATTATTTTCCATTAAATAGTTATAGCCGTTTGTAATCGCTATATTCATTTTGACTTACCCTGTATATGTGAAAAATTTAGTACAGTTAAGAAATAGACCTCAGTTAAAAAATCCCCCCTAGATTCTATACCTAGTATACAAGGCTGCACAAAAGAATTCACGTACCACTCCTTTTTAAGGAAAATTGCTGATGGGGAATTTTCAGCAGTAGTATGTACCGGGTGCCTCAAAAATGACTGATGAATTTTAAAATTCAATAACTTCCAAACGGTGACATATTTAAAAAATTCTTGCAGGATGGTTATGCATGATGTCAGGAGTTTTTGTACTGCGATTCTTGATTTTAGTTCGAATTTCAAACAATAGATGACGCTGAGAGCAATAGGTGCTCAGTCCAGAGCCAAGTATTGGCACTGTGGGATACATTGAATACATTTTAATCGCCTTTTTTCGCATGGAAGAAGAGAAGCCGAAAAATCGAGCCTGGATTTAGCGGTTATTACTTGCAGCGCCATCTATCGATGCTATTTGTAACTAAAACTGAGAATCCCAGTATGAAAACTCCTGACATCTTGCATAACACTCCAGCAAGAATTTTTTTTTAATATCTGTCAAAGTTTGCAAGTTATGGAATTTTAAAATCAGTCATTTTTGGGACACCCGGTGTATGCTAACAACTAAATTTTTGCATGCATGTAGTTTATAGATACAAATCTATATATCGTATACAGCCCTGCTCAAAGAATTCGGATAATTTTACCAATTGCAGATGGGACTTTCTGAAAATTTGTTTTCAAATGTGTTTTATGAGCTTTCTAAAATGTTTACTTAGCCATTCTTAAACCTTATTAACCCCTTGAGGGGCGGTGGGATATATTATATCCCACGTAATTTTAATCCTGATTTACACCAGAAACTTTGAATTAAATTTTAGTTTAAACTTTGGTGGGAAAAAGTTGAAAAATTGCTTTTCCCCCCATTTTGAAATGAATATTTTCGAGAATTCCGGTGTGGATTTAACATTACAGAAACAATTGGTTGTCCCTGAAAGGGTTAAACGGTGAAGTTTTGTTATAGTATTCTGAATGTGTTGGAAAGTTTCATAATCTATGCTTGTCGCAAAAATTTTTGTTCTTTAATTTTGTTAGTTTTATTTAGTTTAGTTTTTCTTTCTTGTTTATTTAAGGGGGCGGAGGGGTGGAGGGAAGCAAGCACATCTCACACTCACCAAAAAAAATGACAAAACTCCAAAAAATTCATTTTGCTTATTGCTTGAATAGGTCTGACTTGAAGTGAGTTCAAGTCGCATTCTACGACGGCGGTCCTTTTGTTGCCTTCTTTGACGTGGCGAGTCTGCTGTCGCGCTGCCACGGAAGAGTCATTGTTTATCACCTATACTGAAGATAATTCCATTTTTTGGTTTTGTGCGCTGCCCTTCAGAGCCTTTGTAAAACAAAGCCCAGAGAAATTTACGACATCTTATCTCAGAATTCGAAAGTATGATATGAATGCACCTTTAAGGGTCCTGTCCCTGCCGGCGAAGACACTCACGAGCTAATGCTAATTCCTATGGGGAGGGATTTTTCTAATATCTCGTTTGCATTTCAACATTTTTAAATAATTTTTTTTTGCATTGGATAGCCGAGGTCCGTCTCTACAGCGCATCTTGGTTACTTTTTTGATTTTGGTCGCAGATAATTTTAATAAAGTTACTTTCATTTTCAAAACCGGTTCTGAAAATGAAAGTGTCATTCTAAAAAATATCTGCAACCAAAATCGAAAAAGTAACCAAGGTGCGCTGTAGAGACGGACCTCGGCTATCCAATGCAAAAAAAAAAAAAATTATTTAAAAATGTCGAAATGCAAACGAGATATTAGAAAAATCCCTCCCCATAGGATTAGCATTAGCTCGTGCCTTGCTATAGGAAAAGTGTTATAAGTGCTTTAGTTCATTATGTCAAGCGAAGTGTTGTTTAAATTAAAATCTATCTAAAATTAAAATGAACACGAGATATCATGCGCGCAGTGATATATGGTAATTTCGAAAAAAAAAAAAAGTTACTCAAGTTTTTCTAATCAATTTAAATATTTTTCATCAGTGTTTTTCTGAATCAAGTAATGCTATACTTAACAAGCCAAAACATTTAATTAAATTTACTTTATTAGTTTGTAAAAAGGTATAGAAATTGAATGAGTTTTCTAGTATTTTTACCGGTTAAAGGCAACTATCCCCTTAACTAATGTGTAGCCATATAGCAATAGAGTAGTCTTAACCCGTAATCGGAGTGACAAATAATGTCGCATAACTACCGTGAGCTGTCTATCAGACCGCTTAATCTAAAGATGAATAAAATGCTACATTAACCCTCAAAATACTAATTCTGTACTAAACTTCATGTACAGGAATATTATAATTAAAATTCAGCTATTGAAAAGTCTCTAGTGAAAGTAAAAGGATTCCAAATAAAACTAAATTTAACCAGTACCTATAGTTAAACTGAAAATTTGCAAAAATTTTCAAATGCAGCGGTCTGAGAGACCGCAAACAGCGGTTACGGGTTAAGATCTACTGTATATGACAGATTGACTTTTGGGTATGTTACACATACGCAACGCGGTAATACAAGAAGTTAATCTCTTCAAAGCACAGTAAGAACACTACGAAGTAAATTCAGCTTAATTTAATAAAAAATGGCAACAGTTTATTTGTACTGTCAAACAATAAAAGTTCTTTTTAAAGAAGAGTACAACATGCAGTATGCTTGAAGTTAAGCATTACTTCATAAAAGTAATTGATCATGTTATATACTTTATATAACAAAATAAAAAATTAACGTATTTAGCTTATGTGCTACTAAGCTAAACTTATAAATGTTTAATGGTATGTTTAATGTCTATGTTTTGCGTTGCCGCATTTCTATCACCAGAGCTCTGATGAGTTTGTTCAAAACATTATTGGCTAATGTAGGATGCTGGTCACAGAATGGTTTCCAGTATTCATCTAAAAATGGAATATCTTTATCTATGATAAATTTAACAACTCTTTCTTTGAAATAGTCATCTTCTGCTAATGCCAAACACTCGCAAGCATTGTCCAACGTCAAGTTCACTAGCAGGAACTCTTCGCATCGTTCTTTAAGACACCCGGTGTTGCATATTTCGCCAGCTTTATATATTCTTTTCGCCACCTCGTAGCTCAAGTCGGGTGATTTTGCGGTGTACATATAACGAATTATCTCGTTGAAAGCAGCGGGATCTATGTACTGAAGTTCTATTCTTTGATTGTCTGTTGCGGACTGCAATATCTTTTCGAAATACTTTGATCGTGCTCTCAACACAGCCTTATGAGCCTTGATGACGATATCGCCACTTTTCAATTCTATGTCATGCTTCGTGTCTCCGTCTAGAAGTCTTGCGAAATCGTCTGACATTTTTTCTATGGAACAGTTTTCGTTTAGGTAGGATGATGTCTGCACGAATTTATGACCTGAAAAATGGAGAAAAAACAGATTAATCTTCCAAAAAGTTAGATATTATTGAAATCTACAAATTCCTTAACCCTTAAATGCGCGATTTTTTATTTTGTTTAAAAAAAATTGTAGATGATTCTCTGAAAGGTTTATTACACAGGAAAAATAATGAAAAAAAAATCAGATATATTTTTCATATAATACGTCAATCTTTTTTACCTGTTGCACATCTGCAATACAAGTAAAAACTATTGTGTGGCTGTTTTACGCTAAAATAATGCAAATTAGTAAATACTTTAATAAGTATGTTTCCAAATACCTTATTTTATACAATTATTTATTTTATAAAACTTGACCTTTAACCCTTTAATTCCCATGATAGAATACGTTCTAGAAATTACATAGTTCAAAGAATCTGACTTTAGACCAGAAAGTTTCAATGGTTAATTTCGCTTTATTTGAGTACTGGATGTGTTTAATTAAAGCAAACATTTCTATTTTAATTTTCTGGTGTGAATAGAAAAATTATGCGAATAGAAAAATCTATTAAATTCATAACAGTTTGTTTGCATATATACAAATTTGCGCACTAAAGGGTTAAGGGGGTGGGGGGGGGGATCACCTTAAAACATTATAAATTCGAATATATTTTTGGTCTTATTGAAGAACGATACGTTACAAAACTATTAAACGAAAAATTATGATGCTCCAATTTGAACCAGTTTTATGATAAAATATATGAAGCGATACCTATATCCAAATATCGTCAATTTGAACTTTAAAGTCATTTTTTGCAAAATAGATATTGACATGTCCAATTCCAAAAACTGAGTAACTTTTACTGCAATTTTTTAAACTTGCAAACATTGCATAAATTTACAATATTTACACAGTCAAATGGAACAAAAAGGTACTTTAAAATGCAATTTGAAATCTTGATTTACTAATTTTGAAAGATTTTTTTTTTCAAAAGTCATCGCGCGAAGCCTGTTTACCCGAAGATTAATACGTTTTCACTTTAATCTACAAGCCCAACATTCGTTTTCGGCTAATACTACATTAAAGAAATTAAAACTATCAGAAAGGGGAAAAAATTAACATATCGCTCACCCGCCAGAAAAATGACATCGACAAAAGTAGGGGAAGGTAGGGGAACCCCGCTCACTTAAAAAACATGAATAGCTAGTCAAATTTGGACGAAAAAAATCTATATTTTATTAACGAAGTATAACTCCAAAGCATAAGGAACAGTTTGCAATCAACTAATTTTCATTAATGTTTTAAGAATTTTTTTTATCGTTTTATTTAAATGACCATCGATTGAGCGGTAATGCCTCACAGGATAGGGTAATTGCGCTCAGAGTTTGAATACAACGTTTAGCTAAGACAAAGGTCACATGTAGTCGTGTAGGCTGTTCACACCAACGCAGACCTTTTTCAACCACTTTACACATATTGTGTTAGACATATAGTGGGCTACTTTTTTTATATAGGTTTTTTGATTTACCATTTTTTTGAAATCGTAAAATTCTCCTTGTTTAATGACATATTAATAAAGGCGAAAACAGGGAAATTTTACCATTTGAAAAAAGTGGGGTCAATCGACAAATTTGAATTTAAAAAAAGTTGCCCACTGGCAACACTACTTCTGGAATTCCACGCGAGCGCCATTACCAGTCATCGCCATGTTGGGTTTTATTGCATTATAATTGGCGTAACAACGCACTACAAAAATAAAAGCATGAAAGTATAGATAAATGTATATATTTTGTAGACATAATGAGTAAATTAATATTTGAAAATAAGAGTGTACATTTACCTTCAAGTTAGATGTAGAATTTTATAATAAAACTACTTTAAACAAATAACGTGAAGACACAAAAATACTTTCCTCCCGACGGGCACTAAATCCTTAATGGGAACATAGGATGAAGTTCGCTAGGTGCCGGTACCGATCGCACGTTTTCAATTCTATTCTGTTTACAGATATTTGGTGAGCGGAATTACCTTCTGAGCGTCATTACCCTACTTTCCCCTAAATTTCACAGCAGAGGCAAAAGAAAATTTGCATGATTTTACTGTAACATGAAATTGTAGCATTTAGCTTTACATGCAGGAATAAAAACGTGCATAAATGCCAAGAAACCTTAAGAATGAAGATATAGGATGAGGTTTGGACGGTTGAGTAATTATACCTCATTCACAATCCACACCTCTTCTGTGGTCACAAATGGACATACAGCGTAATAAAGTGATTTTTCGGATAACTACACTTATAAAACTTTGTGTAGTAAGACGCACCTATGACAAACTTATTAGTGGAATAAAACGCAAAATGAATTTTTGCGAGATGTGTTGCTTTTCTTGCGGGTGAGCGATATATACCGTTCTTGAATACTGAAAAACCAGAAGCTAAATTCTACTTTAAATACTGAAATCTTTGGAGATTTCTCTCGCTATCAACTCTGGAATGCCGATGTACGAAAAATCACTTATTTCCAAACTTTATTTGAATACATAGGGTAGGTGAGGGCAAAGAGACGCATGAGGCAAAAACACGCATTAATCGATTTAATATGAACGCAACTTTTCCTCAATGTTAAACAGTAGCCTATAGACTTCAATCGTAAGTTGTGTGTTGATAACATAAGAAAGCTGCATTTCGTGTTGAGAATATTAGGCAAGTTTCAATTTATCTTTGATGCAACATTTAAAAATCCCAGCTGGCTCGGCCTACAGGCGCAGGTAGATTTCGATGCTAAGTACTAATTTCAACAACAAAAACTAAATCATAATTAGAGATAAACCCACAAACAATTTTATCTGGCCGCTTTCAACATGTTTTAATTTCATTTTTATACAAATGCTAGTTTTATCAGAATCATGTGAAGGCGGTATTCAAAAATACTTTTCCAGGCTCAACAACTCGAAATTTTGCGACACATTCAGATTTATTTTTTAAAGTGATTTTTGAACAGATTTATAAGCGACTTGTTTTTTTTTTCGTTAAATTAGAACTTTATTTATAAACAATTATTTTCTCAGGGCAATATTTTTCGTTTCCAACTCAATCGCTTCGGGAATTTCGGTTCAAAATGCCCACTTTGACATAATTTTTAGGGTTTCGTTCATCTGACGAAACCATATTTCGTCTCACTCCTCTGTCCGTCCGTCACAGAGCCCGTTCTCAGAAACTATATGTTGGATACTTGAAATTTTGCATACTTATAGCTGAACACCTCACATCAAATCAAATGACAAATCAAAATTTTGAAAAAGTCGTAATTAACGGACGTTATTTGAAATATATTCTGCCTTTATCAAAAAATCGACCATTACGGTACATTATGTAGTTTCTGAATAAGAAAATCTACCAATTGGATGCGTTTGAGAGCAAAAATGAATTAATAAATGAGTCAAAATACCCAGTTTGGATTTGAGTACACCCTTAATACGACGATTTTTTTTTAACGCTATGTATTTTAAATTTGTTTTTGCTGTAAGAATTATTATCGAAAACTTGTCAATATAAAAGATAATATGAAGAAAAATTCGTGCGGATTTTATATCTTGTGAATTGACGAAGTTATGGATTTTTCTCTTCAACCCCCCCCCCCTCCCCCATTTTTTGCGTTTTCGTTAATATTTTTTGCGGTACGAATTGATCCGATAAAAAACTCATCAATAAAAGTTGTTGATAATATTAAGATTTATAATACATTTAATTGGATTTGATATTTCGGGAATTGAAGTTACGATTTCTTTTCTCTCTAAAACCCCATTTTTTTCGACCCTTGAACCACTTTTTCATTTTAACAAAAATCTGTCATGCATAAATTGACTTTTAGGCAACTTTCATTACAAAAAGCTACCTATTGCAGCCGTTCGGAGGAAAGAGATTTCAAAAAATTTTGGTATATTTTCATTGATCATGACCCCTCAGACTCCGAAACCACCCTCCGTTCAAAATTGATATATATATATCTGACCTATGTCACACTGTAACTCTCGTAATTATGAACCGATTTCGATGTAATTCAGTGTGTACATAGTACATACCAATGTCTCGACCGAGTTCGTTGGCCAGCTTCATCCGCCGTTTTGTTTCAAAATGGCGGCCATTTAAAATTAAAAAAAAAATTTAATATTTGAAATGTGGTATCAAAAAATTAAAAATGGAAAAATATTTTTTTCTTATGTATTTGAACTTTATACAAAGATTCCGGAGCAGTTTTTGTTTTGTCTATATCTTAAAAAATGGCTGAGTTATAGCATTTTGAATTTCTAGCGTGGCTGACATTTTGAAAAGTCCTGAATTTTGTCACGCGATAAAAGGCGTATTTATGAACCGATTTGGATGTAACTTCGTTTATACATAGTACATACCAATGCCTCCACCGGTTCGTTGGCCAGCTTCATCCGCCATCTTGTTTAAAAATGGCGGACATTTAAATTTAAGAAAAATTTTAATTTTAAATGTGGTACCAAAAAATTGAAAAAATATTTTCTTCTTATGTGTTTGACCTTGGTAAAAAGATTCGGGAGCAGTTTTTGTTTCATCTATATCTTAAGAAATGGCTGAGTTATAGAATTTTGAATTTCTAGCGTGGCTGACATTTTAAAACGACCTGATTTTTGTCACGCGATAACAGGCGTATTTATGAACCGATTTGGATGTAACTTGGTCTGTAGATAGTATATACCAATGTCTCGACCGAGTTCGTTGGCCAGCTTCATTCGCCATCTTGTTTCAAAAGGGTTGCCATTTAAAAAAAAAATAAATTAAAAATGAGGTATTAAAAAATTGGAAAATGAAAAAGATTTTTTTTATGTGTTTGGCCTTGATACAAAGATTCCGGAGCAATTTTTGTTTCTGAAAATTTATTCTTTTGTTTAGATCTTAAAAAATGGTTGAATTATAGCACTTTGAATTTCTAGCATGGCTAACATTTTGAAACGATCTTGTATCTGTCACGCGATAACACACGTATTCACCTATTTCGATGTAAGAAGGCATGTGGATAGTATACATCAATACCTCGACCAAGTTCGCTGGCCAGATTCATCATTCATCTTGTTTCAAAATGGCTGCCATTAAATTAAAAAAAATATATATATTTAAAGTGAGGTGCAAAAAAATTAGAAATTGAAAAAGGTTTCTTTCTTAAGTATTTGACCTTGATATAAGGATTCAGGAGCATTTTTTGTTTGTCTTTACCTTAAAAAATGGCTCAGATATAGGAGTTTCAATTTCTATTGTGGGTGACATTTTGAAAAATCTGATCTTTTGCATGCGACAGCACTCGTATGTATCAACCGATTCCGATGTGAGTGAGCATGTGCACAGCAATTACTAAGGTCTCGACCAAGTTCACTGGTTAGCCTCATCCACCATGTTGTCTTAATCGCACGCACTTTAAGAAATCGCCGAATTTGGCAGCCAAATATAAGTTACTTTAAAGAAAAGCAGCTTGGATAAAGCTGACTAATTTCGCGAAATTCTCATTCATTATATTGATAAAAATTAGTATTGAATCTCCTATATTCGGTTTCCACTAAATTCAGCTTCGTGTGTTTGAATGATATAAGTTGGCTTTTTTAAAATAAGGAATATGAAAGCTACCTCTTCCTCCCGGCACTGGCCGGAAGGACTTTTTTTTTAAGATGTAATAACTTTAAACCGATTCGATATGCATTATAATTAAGAAATTATTGGGGTTTTTTTTTCGGGTTCACAAAGCCCCTTTCCATTTCCACTCCCTTGGCCCGATTTTGTCCATTAACGAACTTCACCGAGATTTTATGCCTCTTGATTTTATGTACCAGTTTGGAAGAGATTGGTGCAGAATTATGGAAGTTATAGTGTCCATAAAAAGAACGACATTATATATATATATATTATATATATATTATATACAGTTTTTTACTGTGCGTGGTTTTGGGCTCTAGGGGTAGATCTGTCAAATTTTTTCAGAAATTCTAACATAGGGGAGAACGCAATAGGTAGTATTTCATAAGAAATCTACCTAATAATAAAAAAAAAATCATGCGATTGTTGAGATATTAAATGTCTACAAATCCAAAAAATCAGAAGAACGGAAACTAGCTTCTAAATACAGTAGTTTATCTCGATTGTATTTCTGTAAACTTTCAGTTGGTTAAAGAAAACGGGGCTTCGCCCCTTCACTGCAGGTTTTTAACCCAATCATGACACGCAGAGCAATTTTTTTTAAAAAAGTTGCAATTTCTTCTGAAACTCATTTGACAGAAATTAGGCTGATGGCAATATTAACCTTTTACCGATGTCACAGAAATTGCCACATAACTAGTGTGAAGCAGTCTGCGAGACCGCTCCATCGAAAGATTAATAAAAGCCGCAATTAACTCCTAGGATATTGTTTGTACTAAACTTTTTGTACAGGATTGTTATAATTAAAATGTACCCATTTAAAAGTCTCTGGTGTTAGTACTTAAGTTCCAAACGAAACAAAATTTCAGTTGTTTTTGTAGATAAACTGAAATTTGCAAGTTAACCTATGAAAATTGAAAAAAGCACCGGTCTGCGAGACCGGTAACATCAGTTAAAGGTTAAGTGAGGCATTAATATAACAATTTATTCAGCCATCAAACAAATTTAGACCAATGTGTTCATTCAAAATCAAAATTTGTGGAAGGTGCGTGTCTTTAACCCCCCCCCCCCCCCACTTCCCCCAATTTATTTTTCATAGAGAAAAAGCCTTTTGGCTTTGGTAGAAATCTATGATGTAGGAAGTGTTAAAAAAGGCGTCGGATAAAGGAATATTAAAATTCTATTGATAAATTCACCTTGAGTAAATAATTACAATTCGTATAAAGTATAAATAAAACGTACTAAAATTGCTTTTATGTGCATATATAGTACAAATTTAAAATACATTGAAGTACCTTAAAAATACATTAAAATCAAATTAAATTCCCAAACAAATTCAATTTGTTCTTAAAATTCAAATTTAACCTATAAATGAAGATATCAATAAATCCAAAATTATCTTTCGTACAAGCCATTACCAGAAAGCAATTATAAGAAAATCCCTTGAAATCATTGTCATACGAAATCCATGGAGTGTGGAGAGAATTGCTGCATAGTAGATGAAAGCTTGTTTTCTTAAAACTTTGAATAAATACCTTTTGCTCTCAATTTATCTTCCATACCCACCTTAAGGGGGTCCGGGGCACATTTTAAAATAATTTTTATTTATTGAGTTAAAATTCTGATTTTTTTGTGATGGTTAACCTTATGACTTGTAAACAAAATCACAAAACTTCTCAATTGTTAGAAAAAATTTAAAATTTATTAAAAAAAGTGGGGTAAATTAAAATAGTTATAACTCGGAATATTATTTATAGCATTTCATTTTTTTTTCCATTTGAATAAACAGAAATATACAAGTTTTAATTTTGATTCAGCATTTTTAAAGATATTAATTTATATAAAAAAAATTAAAAATATTTAACGAAAAATTTTTTTTTAAAAAAGGGATGCAACTTTTATTTAAAAAATCCTATTTTCTAAAGTAAATATTTTTTTCAAATATGCTGAATCAAAATTAAAGTTAAACAATTGAAAAAGATATGTTCTAAGTTTGAACCCGTTATCATTAACGGTTCTCGAGTTATAAGAATTCAAGTACGAGAAATTGTGAAAAAACCCATCATGAAGAAAAACGCATTTTTACAAGAAGTCGTTTCCACGACAGCTATTTGCTTGAAAGCTAAATTTTGAAAACAAACCAAAACTAAAAAAATATTTTTTGTTCCAATTCAGATTAAAATGACATTTAAATTGTTTCTAACAGGAAAAAAGAAATTTTTAACGAAATAAAATATTTTTGCAAAATTTGAACATTTGTGTCCCGGACCTCCTTAAATTACAATGGTCTGACAAATAAGCGCAAAGAGAAATTTAAACACTAACTGAATTTTGCTAAAAACTATTTAGGAATTTAATTCGATTTTTAAAGTATTTAAGGTATTTTAAATAATTATATATACGTGTCCACCTAATAGCAATTTTAGTAAATTTTATTTGGGCTTTATACGAATTGTATGGCGTTTGATTTTGCGATTAAAAATTATTTTCACGAATGCTCTCTAGTCCGGGAACATAACCCCTCTTCAGGAAAAAGGGGAGAATTTTAGAAAATATTAACCTGGGGAACATGAGCAGGATATCACATTTTGGGTGCTTATGGTTTTATATTTGTCAACACTAATTACGAAAAATAATGAACATTTACTGTAGAATTTATAAAAATAAACTGCAATTGCATAAAAATCGATGGCAGGTATGGGTAAATTAAAAACCGCACGCACCTCCGATATATCCATATCCTGCGCGTATGATCACGGGTGAAAACTTTAGTTATCTTTAAAATAAATTAGTATACCTTTAATTTTCTTTTAAATAAGATAATATTAAACTATTTTAAATTTAAATCAATTTAACGGTTAATAGTTATATACTATTTATGATTTCAAAGCAAAATACTAAACATTCACACGTAATTTTGTTATGATCTATAAATGTAAATTGGGCGAAAATTTATACACCAGCATTAAGAAGAGTTACATGTAGAGAATTTCTTTATACAGTGCCTTCAGAAAGTGTTCGTACACTTTAGAAATTTATAGTAAAATGGAAATTGAATTCGATTATGAAGTCCAATATTTTCCCACATCATCTTTACGTTATTCTAAATAATGCTTAGCATTTATTTTTATTATCGACCGATTTTATATTTATATAAAAATGAAAACGGAATGAAGCAGAGAAAGAATGCGCAAGGAGTGTCTTCGTACAAAAACATTTTGGATAAATTCATAATTAAAATTATCGTCTGCCGCATTATTTTTGCATTGTGGGGACTTTTAAAAGATCGTTTGTCTTTAATTTTTGCTTGCTTTCTCCGTAATATTCTATTATTTAAAAATGGCTCGTAGTCGTAAGAAACGACTAACATTTCAAAATTGATTATTATTCATCATAGTGGTAAATCAGTTCGGAATATTGTTAATTAGTTAATTTAAACCATTCTATGATGCAGTATGTGATAAGACGCTTTAAAAGAAAATCGGATCGAAAAAAAGGTCAGAAAGGGTTGTCCATCAAAGTTAACGCAACATGATCGGAGATTTGTAATTAGAAAAATTGTAAAAAAATCCACGTTTAAGTGCTGTAAAAGTTATTACATAATTTAATGAAAAATTTTCTACTTCAATTTCACCTGAAACTATTAGAGGAGTGCCGATATCAGCTGGATTTAACGGGCGTTCTGCCCGTAGAATTTTTTTTGTTAATGAGAAAAACAGAAAACTTGAGCTTTTCTTCGCAAAATCAATGACAAATAAACCTGAATCGTATTGGAATAATGTCTTATTTGCAGATTAAAGTAAATTTAACATTTTTGGTCCCGATGGGCGTATAATTGTATGGAGAAGAAAAAAAAGAACTTAATCCCAAGATCTTAGATGGAACAGTTACGCATGGCAGTGGAGGTGTCCTTGTGCGGGGGGTGCATGGCAGCTACAGGACTAGGTAATTTGGTATTTATTGATGGCATAATGAATCATGAACTTAAGGTTAAAAAATACAATTTAAAATTATCAGCCCAAAATTTGGGTATTGGAAACTGTTTTTGATCAACATAAAGATTCTAAGCATACGGCTCTCAACATTCGCCTCTGGTGTGTATAATTGTCCACAAATTCTGAAAACACCGCCTCAATCGCCGGATTTAAACCCAATACAGCATATTTGGAAAGAAATGGAGGTTAGAGTACGAAGATACGACATTAAAACGAAAAGCGAACTAAAAACCCTAATGATCGATCAATGGATGAACATTGATGCAGAAATTACATAAAAAAAAGGCGAGATCTATTCCCAGACATTTAAAAACTTGTTTATATTAAGTACTAATTTAACGAAATATTTCAGTATTTAGGGGAGAGTGGGGTGGAATGGGACAGTGGGAGGAATGGGACGGTAGGTTTTTCTCTTTATGTATCATTCTAAATATTTAATCAATCGCACACTAGATGGAGCAATGGTAGCCCAATCTTCAGTTGAAAAAAGTTGATCTGCATACGCTTGCAATTGTATAAAGAAAGGTTATTTTAGGAATCAAAAGTAAATTTGCTTCATATGCTTATGCTTTCTGCACATTAATGACTTGTTTATGCTTAGATGCAATACTTTCCCTATTTTTGGAATATTACACTGTATGTTATCTATAATTTAAACTAAGCCTAAAAGCAGTATTTTTGTGTCTACAAGAAGTTTAACATAAAAAAAGGTAGTGGGGAGGAACGGGACAAGTCAAATTCCTTCTTTTTAATAAGATGAATGTAAATTGATAATATGCAAATATTTTTAGAGTAATATTAATTATAAGATTGATAATATATTAATTTACTTCAAAATGTAAGTAAATTGAACTGATGATTTTTGAATGTCATCTGTGACTGACAATCCTGAATTTTCCTGAATTATGGAATCCTGAATGAAGATACTGGAATTTGATATGGTGGCACAGACGTTACCAACCTATAATCTTTGTTAGACTATATGTAGCCGATATTAGACTATTTGTGCTTTATCATACTTTTCTTTAGCTGTCCCGTACCTCCCTGTTAGTGGGGAGGTATTGGGCACATTTTGAAACTTACAATTTCTTTAATTATAAAATTGTTTCTGCAAATTATATTTCCATACTATTCAAGGACATTAGAAAGTTTCATTTATATTCTATAAATTGAATTTTTTGTTTTAGTGTAAAACAAAATTGATTTTCTTATTTTTGTAAAAAGTGTCCCATTCCTCCCCACTCTCCCCTACTAATATGTAATGATTTTTTTTAAAGTGTACGAAGACTTGAGAGGTAACATTTTTTGATTGATTGCTTAAAAATAACGTTTTACTATGTTTTTAAAATATTTTACGTATTTTTGTTAAGAATAAGTTGTAGTTCTTATTAAATACTTTAAGAAATATTAATTTTAATTAATGAATAGAACGCTATTTCATTGAAGTTCATAAGTGTACGAACACTTTTGGGAGCCACTGTATATGAAATATTCCTTTGGGAAGACTATTTCAACTACAAATCCTGAAAAATATCAGCAACAATCTTAGTATATTCATTTCCATTCTTCGCAAGAACTAAACTTAATAGTCCCGTTAAATATTTTTTTCTATATAAAATTGTACAGCTCATGTTCAAAACATTAGAATTGCTTTTTTTTTTTACAAACTGAAAATATCGTTTGCATAAAAAAAGACATTAAATTTGCCAAATATGCAAACGATATTTTTATTAAGAACTTATTGTTGATTAAGCTTATATATTATCTTAAAATTAATGTCATTTTTTAAAAGATTAATTGAAAAAAAAATTATTTTGAAAAGTCAAAATATTAGAATATTTATTCAAGTGGTTCAAAATATTAGAATATTTCAAATTAATTCTCCTTTAATTATCACCAATTCATAACTGGTGGCATCATGGATTAAATTAAGACGATTTTATTTAAAATCAATATTCTCTTTGCATGAAGTATGTGGGTATGCATGAAGTTTTCTTGTTTGCTTTTTCGTCTTAAAATGGGTCATGTGAGTGATATTCCTGAATCTATTAAACTTAGGATGGCTGATTTGTGTTGCCACGGTAAAAATCGATCTTATATATATTGAATTGTTTACACTGCTCGCAATCAAGCGTTAATAAAATACTAACACAATATCTAAAAAATGGAAAATTTCAAAATAATCGCCGAAATGGCGGCCGAAAACTAGAAACATATGCTAGAGATAACAGGAAACTGAAGCGTATAGTTAAGAAAAACCGTTTTAAAAAAGTGTGCGATCCTCGCACCGAAAATGGAAAGAAGGAGTTGAAGTTTCTACATCGAGAACATTAAAACGTCTCCATAAATTTAAGTTTGAATCTCATGTGCCGCAAACAAAACCTCTCATGACTGCAGAACAAAAGCGTATAAGATTGAATTGGTGGAAATCAAGACGTTTATGGAGCGAAGAAGCTTGGAAAAACATATTAGTGATGAAATTATGTTGTATAGATACAAAACATACTTTCATCACTAAATAATATATTTTTCCAATCTTCCTCGCTCCATAAACGTCTTGATTTACACCAATTGAATCTTATACGATTTTCTTTTGCAGTCATGAGAAATTTTGTTTTCGGTATACGAGATTCAAACTTAAATTTATGGAGATGTCTTAATGTTCTCTATGTAGAAACTTCAACTCCTTTTCATTTTCGGTTCAAGAATTGCACATTTTTAAAACTGTTTTCTGAACTATACGCTTCAGTTTCCTGTCAGCTCTAGCAGATGCGTTTGGTTTTCGACCGCCATTTCGGCGATTATTCTGAAAATTTCCATTTTTTTAATATTGTGATAGTATTTTACTAACGCTTGATTGCTAACAATGTAAATAATTCCCTATATAACATTGATTTTTACCGTTCCGATACAAATCAACCATACGAAGTTTAATGGATTCAGGAATATCACCAACACGACCCATTTTAAGACGAAAAAGCAAACAAACTGTAAAAAGAACACAGATTTTAAATAAAATCATCTGAATTTAGTCAATGATGCCACCAGTTATGAATTGGTGATAATTAAATGAGAATTAATGCGAAATATTCTAATATTTTGAACCACTTGAATAAATATTCTAATATTTTGACTTTTCAAAATAATTTTTTTTTCTATTAATCTTTTCAGAAATGATTATTTTTAAGATAATAAATAAGGTTAATCAACAATAAGTTCTTAATAAAAATATCGTTTGCAGTTATGCATTAAAAGATGTTAAATTACCAAACGATATTTCCAGTTTGTGAAACAAAAAGTAATTCTAATATTTTGAATATGAGCTGTACTAGTGTCATTAGCCGGGCTTTTCTTTTGGAGGCCCGAGATACTCCTCACCCCCAAATCTGCCCTGCTGTGGAAATGAATTCAATTACATATGGGCAAGCAGTAAAAGTATACTAAAGTTTAAACAAGAAAAATTAGGCGTCAAGCATAGATTATGAATAACTTCCCAACACATTCAGAATAATGTAACAAAATTTCATAGTTTAATAAGTTAAAATATGTCTAATTCAACCATATGGAAACTCATAACACATTTGAAAACCTAAATTCAGCTGTTCCAATCTACAATCGGAAAATTATCAGAGTTCTTTGAGCAGCACTGTATAGGATTAAAAACGTTAAATTTAAAAGCGCATGCCGAAATTGAAAACTTACTTCCAGCAACTA
Organism: Maratus speciosus; assembly: GCA_963932465.1. Classification (NCBI taxonomy): domain Eukaryota; kingdom Metazoa; phylum Arthropoda; class Arachnida; order Araneae; family Salticidae; genus Maratus; species Maratus speciosus. The sequence continues at coordinate 125,382,600 of OZ010798.1, read as the reverse complement.
TTACTCTAAGACAGTACTGTAACCGATTTCTTGTGTGCCCCTGTAAATGAAGGACAAATGCTATGAATACCCTATTCTATGGCAACCATCTTGTAGTGAAATTCAAGAATTTATCAGTTTAAATGCATGTGATACAGCGTAATGTCATTAAAATATTCTGCAAACGATTTTTTCCCGTATACCATAACGTAATTGAATTCTTTTGGGTGGCCCCGTAAATGAACTATTAATCCCACATACTTCATATGCAATACCAAACATGCCTAGGTGACCCTAAATAACGTTTATAAATTGCATGAAAATCCGAGTATATTTACGGGAGTTAGAGCGTGGACAGACAAACCGAATGCATACTTTCAACTTTGTTGGAAAGTGTTAAAGAGAGGGAAAGGAAAGATGGAACAGAGAATTTTTGGTCACTAATCAAAAAAAGATATTTTTCCCGGTACAAATAGGTGCATACTTATTTCATGGAAAATAAATGCTAAGGGTTGCCGAGAATTAGAAATTGTTGGAATATCTCAAACGCTATGTATTCAGCTGAAAAAGGTTGACGGGAGAGCACATTGGACATTCGTAAGCTTTAACGAGAACGTAATTGGCAACAAATACTTTAGTTTAGGAAACAATTTCTGCTAGGGAACCTCTAAACCTAGCTTGGTGAAATACCGGGAGAAAGATTTTCTTAAGCAGGAGGAAATTTTTCATTCGTAGGGGAGACCGGGGGAATGGCGACCCTTACGGTAATTCATTTTTTTTTTCACGTCAAAAAGATGTTTATTTTTTAATAGTAAAAATTCTAAAGCTGAATCATGATCTTTAGTATTTGTATAAATTTATTCGTAATCCTAACTAAAGTAGGCACAAAAAAAAAAATTCTTTCAACCTCTGTACAGCGGCGGGATTACTCAGGATACTGGGGTAATTCCGCCACTGGTTGGTTGATTTTTGATGGCCGATTATCTACTCTAGGGATATGGGTCCGAGGGGGTCTTTCCAAGGGAACCTAACCCGTACTTACGCATGGATATACATGGCTCGAAGAAAACCCACGAAAACTCCGAACGATTAGACCGACGGGCGCGATTGGGATCGAACTCAGCACCTTCCGTCTACCAGCTTCGAGAGCAGAACCTCTCAGACACTGGTGGGGCAATTCCGCCACTGTATTGGGGAAATGATGCCACTCTTTAATGACCTAGTAAATACATAAAATGGATACTAGGAAACAATCCACTGAAAATATTTAGAAAGCAATGTAATTTAGCAGAATAATGAATAATTACAATTTACATAAGCTAGATTTATTAATGTGCTAAGCTTACAATTTAACTCAAATTGCAAAAGTCGCCCTTTGCTATGGTGGCGACATTACCCCGAGAGGACAAAATAGCGGAAATCCCCAAGCAAAAGAAGAACCGAACTTGTTCAACAAATTGCACCAAAATGTCGGCGAATGCATGTAGATTACGGATAATATCTTAAGTACCTAATGTTACAATAAAAGGCGTTTACCTCTACTCATTTGAAGCTCCAAAATAAGAAGCAACTATATGAAAACTAAATTTTCCACTAGAACAAACGAACGACATACAACAAAATCACTCATCCTAGGCAGTGTTTCTATTATTGGCTGCTATAGTGCAGGCGCATTCACTATCTCCAACTGCCGTTAGTTTTTAAGCTAGGCGAGGTGGCGACATAACCCCGAGTGGCGCCATTCCCCCCGGTCTCCCCTATGTTCAGTAAAACGAAAGTTGTGGGATCGCACATTGAGAATGTATTTTAAGGTTACTTTGTACCGTTTGAAGAATTTTTTTTTACCAATGTTCATTTACTCATTATATACACATATTATAGGTAATACTTAGAAAACTGATTTTGACAAGAAAAAAAAATCATTGTGGGTAAAAATTGAGAACTTTAATTAAAAAAAATTTAAAGAATTCTTTTTAAACACAGTAATGTTTAAAAAAAAAGCAAACTTCTAAATTACTTTTTTGTACTTTCAAATTTAAAGAGAATATAAAATGCAGTACTATAGTTTAGAAAACAATTACTGCTAGAGAATCTCTAAACCTTGCTTGGTGAAATACCACGAGAAAGATTCTCTTATTCAGAAAGAAATGTTTCATTCGTATGTTCAGTAAAATTAAAGTCAAGTGGGATTACACATTGAGCATGTAAATATTTTAAGGAAAATCAAATATAATTAGCATCAAGTGCATATAATGTAATAAGAAAGGCCTATTTTGATGTGCCTATAGCATCATTTGAGTTTATTTTGAATCTCTAGATTCCTCGTATTAATTTTTTTTTGGTGCACGCTAGAGATAAGGCGTGCTCGGGATTATGTGCAAGAATTTTTAGGTTTTTACAAGTTTCAAAAGTAGGAAAAGAAAAATCTGAAACAAAAAAGGTCTTTGAGAAACAAGTACGTAGTCTAAATCTCTTAAAGCATTTTACACTCAATCAGTAAAAAACTAAGCGAGTTTTATTGATGGAATACAAGAAATATTCTAAACGATTTTTAAGCCCTTGGCACTATCAATATTTGTAACAAAGAAGCCGTGCGATATCCCTTGTCTATTCCTGTTATCTATTTGAAGTCCTTTCTAGAATTACTGGTAAACGAAATTCACGTCTTTCTGCCACAATTCTAAAATGGTATTTAAAAAATAAGAAATGGGATTTTTGCAGATTTCTGCCAGTTTTTTAATCATAAAATTTGCACTTTTAAACAGAATTTCAGAAGATTTTTTTTTTTTTGGGGGGGGGGGCGAGCACTTGGAAATTAGGCCATTCGCCACAGCAAAGCCGGAAGTGATAGTCATTTGTTTAGGAAATACACGAAGGCGGCCATCGCTACTAGAGTTGATCTCGTAATTTAGAACCTTTAACAGGTGACGAGATCCTCACCTGATTAGGCACCTCCAGGAGGTATAATTCATAGGGAACTTGAAGGACTTTGCACGCACCACGGATTTTACATGCATCAGGTACCATTACCACACTTGACCGATTTTTAGCTGGTAGAGAACCTCGAACCAAGAAACATTCTCATGAGCATTTGGAATTACTTTTTATTGTTATAAAAGAGAAGTTGAGAAAATTAAAATGTTTAAAAAATTTTACAGTTAATTTTCTATTGGGTACTTTCAGTCCTCGGCTCCAAAGAGTGCGCTAACTCATATCTACTGTCCACGATGCATTTTTAACGCATACTTATAACTAGCAAAATCCATGCTTTGTTTGGATTCGCGAAGGATTATTTAATAAAATAAATATTTGAAAGTAACAATATTTTTTAAAATTATTTTTGCATCTTTATTAAGCAAAAACGTTATTTTATGTTTTGACGCATTTTAATTTTAGAAATTTAAATTCAACCAAATATCTAAGAATTTCCTCGGAATTTATTATTTATGATATAACGAATTTAACAATTTTATTTGTTTACAATTCTTTTGTTGCCACCTTACAAAAAAAAATCATATAATTCTTTTAAAATGCGTAAGTAACGTCTGCGTAAATGATTTCAAATAAGAATAAATTGTGTATTTGAATTCTAAACACTGAAAAATATTTTCATAATTTAATGTAAATAATTGAATTTTCACAAATTTGAATTAATTGAAAATATGCTATAATTTTCATAAAAAAGGTATTTTAAAAATTTCATAAAAGAAATCGTGAATCTAATTAATCATGATTCTATCTATGATTACAAATTCCATGATTCATTTTGTTCTTTTGAAAATATACGCGTTTCATTTTTTATTTGCAAAAATGCGTGCATAATGGAAAAACATGTAAAATAAATTAAAATAAATTTTTTAAGGTTATTCTGTAAAAAAATATTGTGCAAATCTACAGATCATAATTTATTTTCGTGCTTAATTTCAAGTCAAAATACTGAATAGTTTTTTTTGTAAAGTGTACGACAAAATGCAATTTGTATAGACTAGTAGAGTATTCCCTTCGCTCATCCTAATAATTTTAGATAACTCAGTTGATTTAGGAATATTATATTATCTGTAGAAATTAGCAGAATCAAATCCAGCTTTTGCAAAAGTAAGAATAAAGTTTTCCTTTTGAATCAGCTGAATAAATACTTTTATTGAGAATATATTTCATAATAAAAAGATTAATAGGTAACGCGGAATGACGAGGTTTACAAGCATATCAAAAGTCTTTCCAGAAAACTGAAAGGTTACTAACGATAATGTTTTAAACATACAAAAGGAAAAGCAACCATTGTAAGTATCTTTTTCGGCTTTACTTTAACAACAAATAACCCCACTAAAAAAAAAAAAAAAATCGTCCAACTTACCAGAATTCTTTTGGTCATAATTAGATTCAGCTACTTGCTGAAACTCCAGTCTAAATTTAAGATCCCATTTCTCAACGCCAGGGAACTGCTTGGCAATATCAGAAGCAGACAATGACCAAATATACTTAATGGTTTCCAGAACCTGTTTCTTTGGATAAGATATGAAATGGCTTCCTTTAATAAGAGATATTGTCGCATAGAAATTTGGTGTTAACGTAGGTTTACTTTTAACGTAAATTTTAATTTTACGTTCATCATTGGTCTCCCATCCATAATTGATTCTTACGCGACATTCAGAGGACTGGAAGATGAACAGAGAGGAGTCGAAAAATGTACTATCTCGATCTTGTTTAGTTGGGATCAGTTCAACAACACAATGACTCACATTGACGTCTTGATTACTCGACATATTTTACTCGGAGAAAAAGTTTAACTCTTCTTTTCTCACAAAAGGACCCAATTCTTTTTCTTCTGATTTGGTTCTTGTACTTAAATCGTTAGCTCTGTAAAATTACATTTGAAACGAGTTGAGTTATTCCATCAAGAAGTTTGAAATAGGACAGCAACCTTTCCAAAGTCATCTTTGAGGTCAGTTAATGGAGTATATTCCATCTACGTTATGATCACATGGTCAAGGTAAAAACTTCTACTGTAAAGAAGGGAAGGCTCCGTAGACGTAATGTAAATACCCGCCAGCCAGTGAAACAGTTCATGAAGAAAGCAGTAGTAGCCTCCCTTCTTATCAGTTAGAAATTCTTTGGGTAAATGGAGGTTATTCCAAATATGGGTTCGAGGCTGAAAAAAATCACGTGGTACCGGTAATTTACCAAAAGAACCTCTATCTGATAAGAAGGGAAACGGGAAACTACTACTGATTTCCTCCCATGAGCTGTTTCATTGGCTAGCGGGGATTTACATTACGTCTACGGAGCCTTCCCTTCTTTACTCTAGACGTTTTTGCCTTGACCACGTGATCATGACATATATGCAATAGCCTCCATTACCTGTACCACGTGACTTTTTTCAGCCTCGAACCCAGATTTGGAATATACACTGTTAAAAATATCGTGAAAGATTACCTCTGTTTTTAAAGGCTATCTATTTTCTGACCAATGAGAATGCTACATAAACTCCTATGAAGCGTTCTCATTTGTCAGAAAATAGATAGTCTTTAAAAACAGAGGTAAATTTTCACGATATTTTTAAAAGTGTAGTCCATTAGAAACACGTACAGTGCCACTAATGCTCGTATTCACCATCTACCACAACCTAGAAAAACCTGGGTTAAACGCTCAATTGATATCCCCGATTAACCTGATTGGACCTGATATCAGCGGAAGTCATATCAGATTAATGACGAATACAATTTATCGTTCGACCCAGATTTTCTATGTTGAGGTAAATGGTGAATACGAGCATTACCGATCCACAACCAATGTCGACAATGGAAGTGACAGAAGTCATTTGTAAGCTACCGAACTTTCCGAAAATACTTCTTGGATGATTGGGTCACGTGATCGATTACTCAGTCCCTGATGAAATTTACACTTACAGAACACTCTTATAGCGACTAGAATACATAGTGTGGAAATCGGCAATCTCTGTAATACTTAAAAAAGTGCTAAAATATTGTATCCCTTAAATATGCAACGATGCTGCTGCAATGTGCAGATCGCAGTGACATCTGCAGGATATTTTCTACAACTGCGAGGTTTTGCTAGTCTATACAATGTAATACTAGTAATAAGAAAATCCCGCAGATGTCGCTGCGATCGACGCTTCGCATTTTAGCAGTATCGTCGCACATTTAAGGGATAAAATTTTTTAGCAATGTTTGGATAGCATATTTCCACACTAGGTATTCTAGACGCTGTAACACTGTTAAAAATCTGCAACTTTTGCTGCATAGTCACTCCACCGCTTTTATAGAATATCTCTATTCTGACCAATGAGAATGCTCCATAATATCGTCGAGTAATCGTTTTCTATAAAAGCGGTGGAGTGACTATGCACCAAAAGCTACAGATTTTTAACAGTGAAGAATAATATTACAGCGGCTAGAATAAATAGCGTGGAAACCTGCTATCCAAACAGAGCTAAAAATTTGTATCCCTTAAATGTACAGTGATGCTGAAAGACAAAGAGTCGATCGCAGCGACATCTGTGGTATATTTTCGAATTTCAATGTAAATATCGTATTATTACAGAGTATAGACCAAATTGTCTTGGAGTTTTAGAAAATATCCTGCAGATGCCGCTACGATCGACTAATTGATTTCAGCATCGTTTGATATTTAAGGGATTCAATATTTTAGCACTTTTTTAAGTATTATTGGGATAGCCTATGTTCACACTATATATTCCAGACGCTATACCTATGTTGAAGAAATATGTTTACCCTCTGTGCTTTGAATATCTACTCTTTCCTAAAACGAAGCAGGTGTCAGACGATATTCTATTCATGCTTGCTTTATTAATTTAGCTGCTTTTTTTACCGTACTTATACTGGCCACCTTTAACTTACAAAATGATAACTAGAGTAATAATATAAAAGAAAATCTCTAGAAAATTCTGTTAATAACGTAAATATGTAAGTTTATGAGATTAAATTATAAAAAATCAAACTCAGGTATTGTGTTAATTTATTCATATCGAATAAAACTTTATTGAGTGTAATGTCAGTACCTCTATTTATTTTTAACTGTTAGATTTATATAATTCTAAAGATTTGTCAAAATAAATTTTTCCCCATCTGTAATTCATATTCTTATATGCTAATATTATAAATATTATTGAATTGATTGTACGTTATTTACACAAAAAGCAGTATTTTTATTTTATCTGTAAGAAAGAGAAAATGCGTAAATTTTAAAAGATGATTGTACTCAGCAAGAACTGCAGGTTTTCAACAGTGTATACTATGGCTACAGCGCCTAGAAGATACAGTGCGGAAAACGGCTATAAAATAGTGCTAAAAAATTGAATCCCATAAATGTACAACGATGCTGAATAACAAGATGTCGATCGTAGCGCCATTGTAGTGATTTAAAAACGATAGTCATTCTAAAAGAGACTCTTTAACCTATTTCACGTCATTCCTTAACTAAATTAGCTTATAACAGACCAAAATATCTTATATTTATAGTTTCCGATATTTAACATTCTATAATTTTTGAAAACACAGTGTTTATATTGAAAAGAGTTACGAGATGGCGCTCGTATCAGCATATTGCCACTGAGCATTGTAGGAGATTTATGGGATACAAGTTTTTAGCACTTTTTAAAGCATTATAGGAATAGCCGTTTTCCACACTGTATCTTCTAGGCGCTGTACTATGGCCGAACAGCGAAAAGTTCGCAAAACTGGAGGATTCCGATTGGTGAATCTCATCTCGATAACAACGAAATATCTACCTGGATTCCGGCCTATGTTTTGCCAAAAATTTTCTTCGGAAATTCTTTCGTATTGTATTCATGGATAGTGTGGAAATCAGCCATCCTAGTAATACTTTAAAAAGTGCTAAAATATTGGATCCCTTAAATGTCAAACGATGCAGAAATCCAAAAGTGGAACACAGCGACATCTGCAGGATATTTTCTAAAACTCAATTTGGTCTAGACGCTGTAATTATACGATATTTACATTGAAATTTGAAAATATACCGTAGATGTCGCTATGATCGGCTCTTTGAATTTCAGCATCATTGCACACTTAAGGGATACAAATTTATAGCAGTGTTTGGATAGCAGATTTCCACCCTATGCATTCTAGCCGCCGTAGCTACACTGTTAAATATCTGTAGTTTTTGCTGCGTAGTCACTCCACCGCTTTTATAGAATATCTCTATTGTGACCAATGAGAATGCCCCATAATATAATCAACTAATCGTTTTCTATAAAAGCGGTGGAGTGACTATGCAGCAAAAGCGACAGATTTTAAACAGTGTAGCTCTTTAACGTATGGAAAGCCAGCGCATAAGACGGTAATGTAAGTGGCCATGATGTAAGTGGACTGTTGATAAGACGCCAATATGGCGTAATGAAACGGCAAAGAACGACAATTACTTTCAAATTTAAAATATTCCGAATAATTTTCAAAGCGTTTTTTAGTATTTTTTTAAGTTCCGCGGCGATTTTTGATATTCGTAAAAGAAATTCAGCTTCAATCATTTAGCTTAATATACATGTAGTATCTGTTGTCGTCTGCGATTTGCGTTTTGTGGTAGTTTGTTTTAAATTTGGGAAAGAATTCTGGTTATAACGTGTTAGCTCACTGTAGTAAATGTTGTCCTCCGCGACTTTTGAACTTTAGCGATTTTTAGCGGAAATATTTTGTGCGTTTCGAGTTGGTATTTAGAGATTCGTAGAATAAAACCTATTTTAACCTGTTAGCCCATCAACCCTGTTAGCCCGTTAACCAGTAACTTCGTCCTTTGCGATTTAAAAAATAAATTTTAGCGATTTTTTATGCACCTTTAAGCGTTTTTTCTCTTTTTCCACATAAATAAAAGGAATATGGTTTCAATTTTCTAATACAATATAAAAAAAAAAACTTGTTTAATGGACCTTATGCACACGAACTGAGGTCGAGGCAAAATTCGTCTGCTGGCGGTATTTACTGGCGGTGTTTAGCATAGCAGTCTATGGAGTGTGAGTTATTAATGCTTGTTTGTTAAAAATACCGCAAAAAAATCTTTGATGCAGCAGCATATACTTAATATATTGTAATCTAAATTCAAAATGTTGTTCTGTATGCCAGAAAATTCTCTAAGTTTGCTAATTTTCAGTTAAAATGTATGCACTCAACCTGGGTCAAGGCTAAAGTTGTCTGCTAGCGGTGTTTGCGCCTGCGTATACTGGTATTCTGCCGGTGCAGTAACTAGAATAACAGATCATCATACCGCCAGCTCTGCCGTCTGACGTCACCTGAATAGAGTCCATTTTCAATAAAGTTTATTCGAAATTCGTGCAGAGAATTTTTCTTGTAATTTTTTTTAGTTTTTTTCTCGTTTCGTGCTATTTTTTGACGGACCCGGGCAGTGGTGGACAGGTCAGCTTGTTTTTAATGTAATAATCTTTAAAAATTTCGCTAACACTTACATTTAAAGCATAGTATAACACTTGTTCAAAAGTGTAGGGTGGTTTAACCCATATCGTACCAAGCATTGAAAAAAATAACATTTTTTTTGTAAAATCTTAAATATGCGTTTCTTTAAGCCTGTGTAGACACATAAAATCAAGAAGCTTACCGAACTTTTATTAGTTCGATCGGTACAGGCTGTGTTTCTCTAAGCCTGTGTATACACATAAAATCAAGAAACGTACCGAGTTTTTATTAGTCCGATCGGTACAGGCTGTGTTTCTCTAAGCCGGTGTATACACATAATATCAATAAACTTACCGAACTTTTATTAGTTCGATCGGTACAGGCTGTGTTTCTCTAAGCCTGTGTATGTGTGTATACACATAAAATCAAGATACTTACCGAACTTTTATTAGTTCGATCGGTACAGGCAGTCTAAAAATTGGACAATGGTACATTCCGCTGCTATTCGTTGTTATTTAGGTAGAATAGGAGAGAGCCTCTTCGGCATAGTCCAACGTTACATTTTTTACAGATAGCGGTTGGTTTTTTCTTCACATCTTTTTAACTGGTGTCTTCTGCGTCGATTTTCTGGGTATTTTACAATAGTATGTTCATTTTTAAGCTTTAGAAAATCTTCATTAACCTGTTGAACACCCAATTGTCTGCACTTTTGATCACAATTTCCCCAATTTATTGCCTGGAATGTTTAATTGATTCTTCAGCCGTCAGCTCAATCAACTTCAAACAGATCGATTCAAATAGTTTAATAGCAGATTTACCAGCAACAAAATTTTTAACAATTCGAACTCTCTCTTGAGGAAATGCCTTCGGAACACATTTGAACTTGGGTTTGTACTTTTCCCAATTGGGATTTACATCATGTTCTTCATTACTATTAGAAACTAAAATTTCAATCATGCCCACAACCTACGAGGGAAGTCAGTAAGTAAGTCACAAACTGATATGAGAGGTTGGAAATTAGTGATAAATTGTTTCCGAATATGCCAATAGGTAGCAGCATAATCCAACTACAAGATGTTAATTTCGAATTTATGAGACAGCTGTTGTACAAGATGAGCAGGGTCGTTCAAAAGTTGTTGACGAAGAGCGAAGTGGTCATCCAGTTGAGATTGCGACAGTAGAATCAGTGCGGAAGGTTGAGGAAATGGTTAGAGCTGACATGCGAACGACAATACACAGCATAGCAACCATTTCCTCAACCTTCCGCACTGATTCTTCTGTCGAAATCTCAACTGGACGATCACTTCGCTCTTCGTCAACAACTTTTGAACGACCCTGCTCATCTTGTACAACTGCTGTCTCATAAATTCGAAATTAACATCTTATAGTTGGATTATGCTGCTACCTATTGGCATATTTGGAAACAATTTACTACTAATTTCCGACCTCTCATATCAGTTTGTGTCCTACTTTCTGACTTTCCATCGTGTTTTGGAAGTACTTCAATCCACATTGTTTCTTCTATCTTCCTTATAGATGAATTATCAAGTTTTTTAGTGTTTCTAAGTTAATCCTGATCTGGAGGTAAAATCACTAATTCATTGTCCATGTCGACTAAATCACTCTCATCATTGTCATCTAAAGTCAACAAAAAATCCAAGGATTCCTCTGCAGTTAAAAAATTTACGTGACATTTAAAATGCTATCATTAAAATAATTTCCAAAATCAAACAAAATTCAAGTATACAAAAACGAGAGAAAGTAGGTTTGCTTCGACGAATTTCAAAATACAAACTGCGCTCAGTAGCTGTTGTTTGAGAACTAATTACTCCTCCCCTCACACACCAGTCGGCACGTGATGTGCACCTGACAGACAGGCTGTTAGGCGTCTGCCTTAATTGCAGAATAGCAATGTTTGGAATGTAACAGAGAAAGAAAGGACTATCTTAATTACTAACTGATGGGGGTTAGGTGGTAGTGGATTGAAATTGTCCTATTTTGAAGGCAGTCAAAAATAAAAAGAAAATTTATCTCCTAGGTAATTATTTATGGTATATGTTCTGGTGCAATGATTTTTACTGGTATAAAAGTATGGAATATTACCTCAATAAATGTATGTTTTTTTTTATCTTGGAGCTCAAAAAAAAAAAAAAAAGAAAAAATCTTGAATGTTCAAAGAAAAAAAAAATTTGCAATAACCGCCATTTTAAAAATTTACTAAAAAATATTCAACAGCAATTTAAACTTGCGATAAAGATAAATATCGTTAAATGACTCTAGAATAACAAATCGTCTTTAATTTTAATTAAAATATTCAATAGAATTTTCATAGATTCCGCTTATGTGTGCTGTCCTATTTTTTTAGGACGATGAGGAAATATAAGTTAAATAGTTCTTTGATGTTTTTTTACACTGGAATATAGTATTTTTTTTACGTAATAATCTGAAACATCTTCGCTAACACTTGGCATTTAAGAAATAAAATTCAAAGGTGTATGATTGTCTAAATAATTCTTTGCTGTTTTGTAGACATGAATGAAATAATTTTTAACATAATCATCTTTAAAACTTTCGGTAACGCTTGCACGTACTTACAGTTATTACAATTACATATGAAGACATGAGTTTCAAAACTCGCCTTATCCAAAATTTGAGAAATCGAGTTTTCATTATCAATCAATGTGAACCTGAGCCGAAATACAATGTGCAAAAAACTAGCTTTATCGTGTATTTCTGGCATTGTAAAAGCTTGGTTTACAACGAAAACCAATGGACGCAGTGAGATGTATTTCGCGATTTCCCAAAATTTGATTTTTTGGATAAGTCGAGTTTTGAAACTCACGTCCTCATATGTATAACATTATGTATCCGAACTGCTATACGTAACTGTAATGTGTGACTTCTTCTGAAATGTTCTACTTTTTTTATAAAAAGAGAAGAACATTCCAGCAAAAGTCACATATTTACAAAATTTTCAGTCCTTTTTTTTTTTTTTTTTTTTTTTAATGAGAAAAATTATTCTGAATGTACCTGTCTAAGCGGAAGTTTAAGAGTTCAACAACAAAAACAAGAAAAAAAAATAACTTTTTGAAAGTTTACCGGAAGGACATCTCATCTTTAAATAAATGGTACTCAGTACTTTTTGCTAAAAGTATTCTCACACTGCCATTTACAAAAGGTAATATTCGCCTTATCTAATTGCAAAAATATTGCTTTTAAATAAAGTGACGATTTCCTTATTTAAAAAAGTGGTAACTCTACTGGTGGTCTGTGTATTGAGTACCACTATTTTAAATAAAGTACCGAGTGTCTCAAAAATCAGTGATGGATTTTAAAATTCAATAACTTGCAAACGGTGACAGATATTGAAAAAATTCTTGCAGGAGGGTTATGTATGATGTCAGGAGTTTTTAAACTGCGATTCTTGATTTTAGTTCGAATTTCAAACAATAGATGGCGCTGAAAGCAATAGGTGTTCAATCCAGATCCTATAATTGGTACTTCGGGATCCATTCAATACATTTTAATTTCCCTTTTTCGCAAGGAAGAAGAGAGAGGCCGAAAAATCGAGTCTGGATTTAGCGTTTATTGCTTGCAGTGCCATCTATCGGTGTTATTTGTAACTAAAACTGAGAATCGCAGCATAAAAACTCCTGACATCTCATATAACACTCCTGCAAGAATTTTTTTAATATCTGTCACCGTTTCCAAGTTATTGAATTTTAAAATCCATCAGCCATTTTTGGGACACCCGGTAGATACAGAACAATAAGCTTAAACATTGAATTTTTTATAGCAATGTTCTACAGAGTCATTTTCTTTTAGTCAAACTTTCATTTTTAAACATCAAAACAACAATATAAAAAACAAAAGTGCATGATTATTTTATTATAAACATGGGTTAATAAGAAATAATGTTTACAACTAAAGTACGACACATGTTTACAGTATCACAGAAAATTGTTTGCACATATGTCCATATTATCATGTAAAAATACTGCAATTTTATGAATAATAATAAACTTGATTAATATATTATTACGAAATTATTACATATAAAAGTACTTTAAGCATATATATATATATATAAATATATATTGCTATTTATTTGTTATTTTTTGTGTACAGTAAATTTCTGTATGTTTGCTTTGACATTTGAAGTCCACCGAATTGGGAGTTGCTTTGGGGCCTATAGTGACAATGCCTGTCGCCTCGAATGATCCTTTATTTTATACACAGAGATAATTACACATTTTTGACATAACAATTTCGTCATAGACGAGATAGCACAAGGAAATTTACAACACCAGATAATTACAGCCCGGAGCTCCACAATGAGTGTGCAACGGAGCCAGCGGGAGTCGAACCCACAGATCTCCTACCCTCTCAAGTGATCAAGTGGTGCCTTAAACACTCGGCCACGGAAGCCCCTTCTGTATGTAGAAGAGGCCTCCGTGACCCCTTTACATTCAGAAGGGGACTGTGTTAGACTGCCAGTGTTAGACTGTGACAGCACCAGAGGGCGCTGTGACAGTCTATTGCTATGGATGAATGGAAATCCAGACTTGCTTTTAGATATTTATGATGCAATTTAAACTTATTTTTGAAAGATAAATTTTGCGAAAAACAGTATTATAAAAAAATATGTTGTAATACGCTATATATCAGGAATAAAAGAAAATTAAGGCATATATTAGGTCATCAAATATGAAACGTCCTTTTTGAAAACAGTTTAATGTTTAGAAATTCTGAATTCACACCTGAAAAATTTGAATAGTGAATTTATTTTACATCATTTATGGATTAATTTTGCCAGCCTTTTTTTGGATCTATGGAATTCTTTTATCTTATTTTTTTTATTCTCTACTTTTATATATTTTAAAACTTTTAAGTATTTCATTTACTCTCACTTCTACTTTAGTCATTAATGTAATTTTTTTTCTTTTTAATGTAGATTAACCACACTTAAACGTTTCTCTCTAATAGCTCCCTAAGCCTCACCTAGTCAAACCACCTTTAAATTGGATGTTAAGTTGTTCAGAAATTAGGTAATTCAGAACATCATATATCATTGTTCTATTCCTAACGTCTTATAAAGTGAAAATAATTATTAAAACTTTCTGATGAAAATTCGGAATTTCTAAATAAAGAAACCGCTTTAAAATCGGACGTTACATACTTAATCACATAATATTTTAAATGCAATTTGCATCACATATTTTTAGCTGCTGTAAATAACGCTTAGTGTTTACATTTTCAGCCAATAATTTAGATGGCAGCACCGCATAAGAAAACATGTTTTTTTTATACGTTTAAAAGCAATACCGGTAAACGCGATTTCCACAGTATATATTTCTAAATACTGTGACTGAGGTTTTTTAGATTAAAGTAAAGGGAGAATACGAGCATTAGTGATCTAGAATTAGAATTTTAATTTGGTGGTAAATGCATGTTATCATTAAATCTATTGATGCCTTAAATCCTCTCGACCAATCAAACTTTAATGCCCCTGTGTCGCTATTCCCTTAGGGTCTATACATATATAACGTTATCACATTAGGAGAGATGGGTCTGGCACTTGACATCGCAAGGTATCTCCATAGGAGGGGTTGGTCTTTGATATCGTAAGATATCTTAATATGGAGGGGGTTTGTGTTTTGATATCGTTAGCATTTTTGATCCAACCAAAATTTTCTCTTTTGTTTCTTTACATCAGTATAGTCTATTATCCTTTTAACACTTTCCAACAAAGTTGAAAAGTGTTTATGCATTTGGTTTGTCTGTCCGTCTGTCCAAGCTCTAACTCCACATCATGTTTGGTATTGCATATGAAGTATGTAGGATTAATAGTTCATTTACAGGGGCACTCAAAAGAATTCCATTACATTATGGTATATAGGGAAAAATCGTTTGCAGAGTATTTTAATGCCATTACGCTATTTCAGATGCATTGAAACATAATCCACTGAATTTCACTACGATCACGTTAGAACAGGGCATTCATAGCACTTTTTATTCATTTACAGAGACACACAAAAGAAATCGGTTACAGTACTGTCTTTGGGTAATAATTGCTGGAGTTTAAAGTTTTAAAATTCGGTGTGCGCTTTTAAATTTAACTAATTTTTTGCATGTTACTCGTTATATATAAATTCTATAGCTCATATACAGGACTGCATAAAAGTATTCACGTACCATTTTCCTTACTAGAGGAAATTTTTGAAGGGGAGTTTTCAACTGAAGTATATGTATTTCTTAAGAGAACTTAATTTTGGCACGCATGTAGTTAATTGATACGAATCTATATATCATATAGAGGGCTGCTCAAAAAATTCGGATAATTTTCCGATTGTAGATAGGAACAGCTGAAATTGTCTTCGAAATGTGTTGTGCGTTTGGATATGGTTGAATTAGACGTAATATTTTAATTTTTTAAACGGTGAAGTTTTGTTACATTATTTTGAATGTGTTGGAAAGTGTTTCATAATCTATGCTGGATGCATGATTTTTCTTTCTTGTTTTAGTCTGTTTTCTATTTTTATGAAAATACAAAGTTACTATTAAAATCATCAAATGATTATAAAATCATTTCATTCCAAAATATGGAAGAACACAACGTTCGCTATTACTGTGCTTTTGCATATGCGCATATAATTTTTTATTAGAGAAACCAGATTCAAAATGATATTTGTTATATTTACTAGTCAAAATTGGGGAAGAATGTTGTACACAACTTTTGCTCATAAGAAATTGTGCTTACCCCCACGCAGGGGGCAAATGCAAGAAGGCAATATTACTCTTGAATGTATTATATAACAAAAAGCTATTATAAAATACTTTTAAACAGTAAATATGTCTTTAGAGTGTTATTTGATATAATGTTATGTCACATATAATAGTGATATTTCCTTAACTTCTTCCCTTCATTTAAAACCGCAAATTAGGCGAATAATAAATGCATAACCATATCTGCATATCGTTGCAAACGTATTAAAAAAATAAAAGAAGAAAATAAATTGCAAAAAAATTTTTTTTTTAGACTTTGATAAAGATATTATTTGCGGAGCGCTCAAGGAATGATAACGTATGATATCGTAAAGGGGGAGTGTGAGGAATGATATTTCATTAACTTCCTCACTTTATTTAAATCCGTAAATTATCCAAATAATAAATGTATATCCTATCTGTATATCATTGCAAACGTATGAAAATAAAATGAAAGAAGAAAAAAATTGTATTTTTTTTAAGATATTGATAAGGATATCATTTGGGAAGCGTTCAAGAAATGATAACGTATGATATCGTAACGGAGGAAGGGGGTGCAAAATTACTAAAGAGTTGATAACGTTATGTAATGTACAGCCCTTTATAGAAATTCTCAAATTTTTTGCTTCTCTAAAATGATATTCTAAATATTCTAGAAATTTCTCTCATGAATTTATTTTGGAGAACACTTCGTTTTATAAGCGCGATACAACACCTCATTTGCCAGCCTGGGGTGGCTTTCAGAAAACCTAGGCCACTGTTCGGAGCTAAGAGGCGTATCTAAGTCCACTATGTAATAAATGATGCGTTCTTTCAGCTGCATGTCACCATGTGCATCAGCTAAAGCTAGTATTTCATACACATTTTCCTGTGACAGATTTTCATATAAAAAGTCTGCACACCTTTTCCAAAGGCCTTTCACTGCGTACTTATCACTAACTTCGTACAGTCTCAGCACAGTCTCTAAGGTCTGTTCGGTGAGCGTGCTTGTATATAGATACCGTAGGAATTCTCTGAGCACATGAAACTCCATATCGACAATTTCTATAGAGTTCGTACGTCTCTCAAGCATATCAGATTGAAGCATGGCTTCGAAGACTTCAGAGCGAGCACTGAGGATTGCTTTATGGGCAGGTATGGATTGGCCTTCACATCTGAGCTCAAGGTCAGGGTGCATTCCGCCATCTAAGAGCTTGCTGAAATCCATTGTCAGGCTTTCTAGACAAGATGATACCTCTTCAGAATTCTTTTCTGTGAAAGAGATTATGTGTAAAAAAAGGTCATTAATTACATAATGTAAGATTTAATTTGAAATAATTTTACAATACATGAAATCTGTTTATAACCATATTATCTCTAAGAACGTATCCAATTATAACGGTAATTGGCATAGTGCTGGGGCCGGGAGCATGTTTATAGACACTGTGCGCTACAGCACACATAGTGAGGGACTACTAGTGTTCCCAGATCCACTGTTACAAAATGCGGGACAAATTTATAAAAAATGGGACACAGGCTTCTATAATGGGACATAAATATACACTAGATCCTATCAAAATGAAAACTGTCCATAAAGAAATCCTGTAAAAAAAAAATCGATTTTTTGTTTTTGACGGAAATTAAATCCTTATAGTATTTTAGCATTAGTTAAAGTACAAACATATTCAATTCTACTATTACGCTATTTAATGCTAAAATATTACTTCTGATATATTAAAACGATGCAGTTTACACTAGGAGAAAAAGTTAGTAACAACATATACGAGCGTCTCTTTCGAGGAACAAACGCCAGAGACGAGTGGAGTGGAGAAGTTCTTGAGTAACGGCAATCACGTTAGCATATTCCAAATTGCTGGTAGTTACAGTTAAGTACTCCACCCCCCCCCCCCCCCCCCCCAGTGGTCTTCAGACACGGTACCTGCTAGGAAAATGAACTTTTCTACCGGACCTGGTTGTTTTCTCAGAGCAATTCTCTTGGTGCTCTGTCGTGTTTGGCTGTTGAAGGTTTTCCTTGGTTGCTGGCACATCTTCCGGCACACTGAGGAGAAATGCTGGTTTTAGTCGGTCGAGACAAACATACAAACGTAAAGTACAAACGTACTCACTTCTACTATTACGCTATTTAATGCTAAAATATTATTTCTGATATATTACAACGATGCAGTTTACACGAGGAGAAAAAGTTAGTGAGAACATATACGAGCGTCTATTTCGAAGAACAAACGCCAGAGACGAGTGGAGTGGAGAAGTTCTTGAGTGACGGCGATCACGTTAACATATTCCAAGAGATTGCTGGTAGTTACAGTTAAGTTGCCAGAGTGTGTATAATTATGGGCAAAAAAATTTAAAGCGATGTCTCAATTATTATGAAAGATATGAGCAAAAATGTGTGTGCGCACACTATCAAAATATGCTGAATCTTAAAATTTTAAACGCGATTTTCTGGAAACTGCATTTTTCAACATGTGCAGCATGATAACTTGAAAAATTTTAAACATGTTTAAAAATTTGTAAACACAAACAGTATTCAAATTACTTAAAGGCATTTTTAACCCTTTCCAACAGAGTTGAAAAGCGTTTATGCATTCGATTTGTCTGTCCGTCTGTTCACTCTCTAACTCCCGTAAATAGACTCCAATTTTCATGCAATTTATAAAGGTTATTTAGGGTCACTAAAGCCTATTTGGTATTGTATATGAAGTATGTAGGATTAATAGTTCATTTACAGGGGCACTCAAAAGTATTCCATTACATTATGGTATTTGGCGAAAAATCGTTTGCAGAGTATTTTAATGGCATTATGCTATTTCAAATGTATTGCAACTGATATAAATCACTGAATTTCTCTACGATCCCGTTAGAACAGGACATTCATAGCATTTTTTTTTCATTTGCAGGGACACGCAAAAGAAATAGGTTACAGTACTGTCTTTGAGTAATAATTGCTAGTATACGCTTTAAAATTCGGTATGCGCTTTTAAATTTAATTAATTTTTTGCATGTTGCTCTTTATATATAAATTCTATACCTGTTATACAGGACTGCATAAAAGTATTCACGTACTATTCGCGTTATTAGAGGAAATTGCTGAAGGGGAATTTTCAACTGAAGTATATCTTATACTATAATGCGAGCAAAAATTGTGTGTGTGTGTGTATGTATGTAAATTTTATCTTGAAAATGACTCTATCGATTTTGATTAAATTTTGCACCCTACCGTTTTCGGGCACAAAAAGACCATTGGGATGGGTCTCGTGTTCGAGAAAATTCATTAGTGGGTCATTTTTGGGTCACTGTGGGTCAAGCTATTTTTATCTAAAAACGGCTTGAACGATTTTCACTAAACTCTATATTCAACAGTTTTGGATTACGAGAAAACCATTGGGCTAAGTCACATGTTCGAGAAAATTTGATTAGTGGGTCATTTTTGGGTCACCGTGGGTAAAGTTAAGTTTATCTAGATAACGGCTCTAACGATTTTGACGAAACTTTGCACCCTAATGTTTTCGGGCACGGAAAGACCATGGGGATGGGTCTCGTGTTCGAGAAAATTCGATTAGTGGGTCATTTTGGGTCATAATTTGTCAGGGTCAGGTTATGAAGGACCAAGAAGGGTTATGTAAGTTATAATCACGCGTATCTGGGTATGTGGCTTTCTTTATACCCTCGAAATATCCCAACGGCTGGATGGATTTTAATGAATGAGGTCTCTATCGATTCGTCTTAACCGTCCGATTGTTATAGGCTAAGTTTTGTTTTTATAAATTCAAAATGGCGACCGTAAAATACGAAATGGCGGTAGAGACGAAGAAAAACTTTTGCGTACTATTGAGTGGCATATCATTGGATAGGTCTTTCAAAATGAAGACGATATTTCATTGACTATTTTACAGTCAGAAGCTCCGTTTAAATATTACACAGCCTGGAAGTTGTGTAGGTAGGATCTCTAGCTTTACTGCAACTCTAACCTTCATAGACATCTATCTATACGCCTCATCAAAACAGAGTTTATAGATAGGAACCAACAATTAAACACAACTTAAAAGTCATCAATACAAGTAAATAAAAAAAATAGGTAAGTAATATAAAAAATAGGTTCACATTGATGAGAAATAATTAATTAGTTCGCTTTTTATGCAGTCGGGTTTTTTGATTTTTTAAATTTAACTTTTATTTGATATATTTGCTTCTATAATAAACAACAACAAAAAGTAAAATTTTAAGATAACTTAAATAAAACAGCAATGAATTATTAATTGCTGTATGCATAAGCAATTAAATTTTTCTAAAGCATGTTGAATATTTTACATATCGATAAATTTCTATGAACGTGTAATTATTTTTGCAATAATAATTTTGTTAGGTATTGTCTATTCATTACATATTGATATTTTTTCCCCCTTATTAAAATTTTTTTCTAGCATGTTAATAAAAGTTATTCAGAGTAAAGTGAAGGATTTTGTTAAATTTAAACATATGTGTTGATAAACAAATAAAAGTTATTCTTTTTTTAAATAGATAAAATGATAATAAGTGTAATTTTGTGAACTAGATAAAGCTTATCACAAAAGAGCTAAATTTTTCAGAACAGGTTTTGTCTGTATTATCAACAAAATGATAAAGAACGAGCACATATTATCTTTTCTTACGCCCAGAGAAAATAAAATAAAAATAAAATAACAGTATAATAGAATTTTTGAACAAGTTCTTGTATGCGTATACAACAACTTCACGACAATCAACAAGGAAATAGTCGAATAAATCTACTTTGAGCTATCTGTCAAAATTTATCAGATGCAAGATGTTACTTATGTATGAGTTTCATGATTTAAAAGGATTATTTAAAATTTCCTTCGAAATATATACACAGGATGTTTCATAAAATATAGACAAAACTTTAGGAGGTGATAATAGACAAGCAAACAAACAAATTTTCATCAAAGAATGCATGGTCAGAAATAAAACGCAAAGGTGCCGGCGCATTTGTAAACTTCGTCCATGCTGATGTTAAAGTTTCATTCCTGTTGAGAGTTATCGGGAGAAGTACGGCACTAATAGCATGCAAATGTGGTATGGGGAAGAAGAAGAACGCGTATGCCACATTTTATTTCGATTAATACATAAAAGCAGCTGATCCGACTGTGCAGCTGTCAATCGCGCTAGGAACGTATCGGAAGATGTTGCCGTTCACTAATAGGCAAAATGCTGATATGCATTTTATCTACGGAACTGCAAATGGAAATGTCCCAGAGGTTCAAAGATAGTACGGAGAGCGTTTTCCAATGTCATTAAACTTGCTTTTGTCACTTAATCGCTGTTTGTGTGTTTTTGACTCGTATAATAACATCACCTTCGGCGCCCCCTAGCTCCTTTGCGTTTTAATTCCGACCATGCATTCTTCGATGAAAGTTGTTTGTTTGGATGTGTACTATCACCTCTTAAAGTTTTATCCATCTTTTATGAAACATCCTGTATATGTTGCGGCCAAGCGCTATCCATGTAAGATTATTGTGTAATTGAATTTTTGTGCAAGTTCTTTTGCGTTTATATAACAACTCCACATCAACGAAAAAAGATATAGTCACACAAATCTACCTTGGGCAATCTGTCAAAATTTATCAAATACAAGAGGTTACTTATGTATTAGATGGTTTCATGATTTAAGAAGGATTTTTTTTTAAATTCCTCTGGCAGCATATATATATATATATGTAAGGCAATTCCATCGTAACTGACGTAAGATTTTATCATCGAATTTTGTTTTCAAAACTATGTAGAAAATTTACTAATAAAGCTAGAACAAATTTTTACAATTTAAAATATTTCTTAGTAAGGACTTAATACCCTGCAGATTATTTCAATCTCTCTGTTAGTCCCAAAAATTGAAATTCAAAGTTCTGTATCTGACGTAACATAAAATAGACAAACATTTTTTCTGCCTTTATTGAAGTGCAAAAATTATCAAAACTATCCCGTTAAAAAAGTGATTTAATGTTCTCAGCAACACTAAATAATGCCAAATTATAACACTAACTTGTTTAATTAATTTCTAAATAATAAAAAAGAAAAAAAAATGGCCTTTACACGTGTAACCGACGTAACTTTTATTGTGTAACTGACGTAACATTAAGACTTTAAAAAGACAATAATGGTACTTAACTTAGTTTGTGATGAGTAATTTACAATGCCTTTTTATTAGGATTTTATTATAGAATATAAAAATATCAAGTTTTCCAACATATTATAAATTTTATCCTCCCCCCCCCCCCAAATGATGATTTTCTGTGAAATTGCTCTTTATATATATATATACACATCTCACACAAATAAAGATAAAAATAAAATTATTCCGTAATTAAATTTTTTTAGTAAGATAACAACTTCACGACAGTCAACAAGGAAGCAATCAGTTCAATTTATCAATTGCAAGAGGTTATTCACGTATCAGATATTTTCATCATTTAAAAGGATTTTTTTTCAATTTCTTTGTCAATATATATCTATAATAAACACCCCATAAAATAAAGATCAAGCTAAATTATTGCTCAAATTATTTATTTTAATTAAATTTTGAACCTTTGAACAAGTTTTTGTGTGATTATATCAACAACTCCACGACAGACAACAAGGGAATAGTCATATAAATCTACGTTGAGCAATCTGACAAAATTTATCAATTGCAAGAGGTTACTAATGTATTAGATAGTTTCATCATTAAAAAGGATTTTTTTTAAATTTCTCTGGCAATATATATAAATATAAATCGCACAAAATAAAGATAAAAATAAAATTATTACATAATTCAATTTTTTAATTAGTTATCTTGTGCGTATATTAACAACTTCACGACAGTCAACAAGGAAGCAATCAGTTCAATTTATCAATTGCAAGAGGTTATTTACGTATCGGATATTTTCATCATTTAAAAGGATTTTTTTTCAATTTCTTTGTCAATATATATCTATAATAAACACCCCATAAAATAAAGATCAAGCTAAATTATTGCTCAAATTATTTATTTTAATTAAATTTTGAACCTTTGAACAAGTTTTTTTGTGATTATATCAACAACTCCACGACAGTCAACAAGGGAATAGTCACATAAATCTACGTTGAGCAATCTGACAAAATTTATCAATTGCAAGAGGTTACTAATGTATTAGATAGTTTCATCATTAAAAAGGATTTTTTTTAAATTTCTCTGGCAATATATATAAATATAAATCGCACAAAATAAAGATAAAAATAAAATTATTACATAATTCAATTTTTTAATTAGTTATCTTGTGCGTATATTAACAACTTCACGACAGTCAACAAGGAAGCAATCAGTTCAATTTATCAATTGCAAGAGGTTATTTACGTATCGGATATTTTCATCATTTAAAAGGATTTTTTTTCAATTTCTTTGTCAATATATATCTATAATAAACACCCCATAAAATAAAGATCAAGCTAAATTAAGGCTCAAATTATTTATTTTAATTAAATTTTGAACCTTCGAACAAGTTTTTTTGTGATTATATCAACAACTCCACGACAGTCAACAAGGGAATAGTCACATAAATCTACGTTGAGCAATCTGACAAAATTTATCAATTGCAAGAGGTTACTAATGTATTAGATAGTTTCATCATTAAAAAGGATTTTTTTTAAATTTCTCTGGCAATATATATAAATATAAATCGCACAAAATAAAGATAAAAATAAAATTATTACATAATTCAATTTTTTAATTAGTTATCTTGTGCGTATATTAACAACTTCACGGCAGTCAACAAGGAAGCAATCAGTTCAATTTATCAATTGCAAGAGGTTATTTACGTATCGGATATTTTCATCATTTAAAAGGATTTTTTTTCAATTTCTTTGTCAATATATATCTATAATAAACACCCCATAAAATAAAGATCAAGCTAAATTATTGCTCAAATTATTTATTTTAATTAAATTTTGAACCTTTGAACAAGTTTTTTTGTGATTATATCAACAACTCCACGACAGTCAACAAGGGAATAGTCACATAAATCTACGTTGAGCAATCTGACAAAATTTATCAATTGCAAGAGGTTACTAATATATTAGATAATTTCATCATTAAAAAGGATTTTTTTAAAATTTCTCTGGCAATATATATAAATATAAATCGCACAAAATAAAGATAAAAATAAAATTATTACATAATTCAATTTTTTAATTAGTTATCTTGTGCGTATATTAACAACTTCACGACAGTCAACAAGGAAGCAATCAGTTCAATTTATCAATTGCAAGAGGTTATTTACGTATCGGATATTTTCATCATTTAAAAGGATTTTTTTTCAATTTCTTTGTCAATATATATCTATAATAAACACCCCATAAAATAAAGATCAAGCTAAATTATTGCTCAAATTATTTATTTTAATTAAATTTTGAACCTTTGAACAAGTTTTTTTGTGATTATATCAACAACTCCACGACAGTCAACAAGGGAATAGTCACATAAATCTACGTTGAGCAATCTGACAAAATTTATCAATTGCAAGAGGTTACTAATGTATTAGATAGTTTCATCATTAAAAAGGATTTTTTTTTTTAAATTTCTCTGGCAATATATATAAATATAAATCGCACAAAATAAAGATAAAAATAAAATTATTACATAATTCAATTTTTTAATTAGTTATCTTGTGCGTATATTAACAACTTCACGACAGTCAACAAGGAAGCAATCAGTTCAATTTATCAATCGCAAGAGGTTATTTACGTATCGGATATTTTCATCATTTAAAAGGATTTTTTTTCAATTTCTTTGTCAATATATATCTATAATAAACACCCCATAAAATAAAGATCAAGCTAAATTATTGCTCAAATTATTTATTTTAATTAAATTTTGAACCTTTGAACAATTTTTTTTGTGATTATATCAACAACTCCACGACAGTCAACAAGGGAATAGTCACATAAATCTACGTTGAGCAATCTGACAAAATTTATCAATTGCAAGAGGTTACTAATGTATTAGATAGTTTCATCATTAAAAAGGATTTTTTTTAAATTTCTCTGGCAATATATATAAATATAAATCGCACAAAATAAAGATAAAAATAAAATTATTACATAATTCAATTTTTTAATTAGTTATCTTGTGCGTATATTAACAACTTCACGACAGTCAACAAGGAAGCAATCAGTTCAATTTATCAATTGCAAGAGGTTATTTACGTATCGGATATTTTCATCATTTAAAAGGATTTTTTTTCAATTTCTTTGTCAATATATATCTATAATAAACACCCCATAAAATAAAGATCAAGCTAAATTATTGCTCAAATTATTTATTTTAATTAAATTTTGAACCTTATGAACAAGTTTTTTTGTGATTATATCAACAACTCCACGACAGTCAACAAGGGAATAGTCACATAAATCTACGTTGAGCAATGTGACAAAATTTATCAATTGCAAGAGGTTACTAATGTATTAGATAGTTTCATCATTAAAAAGGATTTTTTTTAAATTTCTCTGGCAATATATATAAATATAAATCGCACAAAATAAAGATAAAAATAAAATTATTACATAATTCAATTTTTTAATTAGT
The DNA here is from genome assembly GCA_963932465.1 of Maratus speciosus. Taxonomy (NCBI): domain Eukaryota; kingdom Metazoa; phylum Arthropoda; class Arachnida; order Araneae; family Salticidae; genus Maratus; species Maratus speciosus. Next base: position 125,356,866 of record OZ010798.1, on the reverse strand, counting down.
TATCTTGTGCGTATATTAACAACTTCACGACAGTCAACAAGGAAGCAATCAGTTCAATTTATCAATTGCAAGAGGTTATTTACGTATCGGATATTTTCATCATTTAAAAGGATTTTTTTTCAATTTCTTTGTCAATATATATCTATAATAAACACCCCATAAAATAAAGATCAAGCTAAATTATTGCTCAAATTATTTATTTTAATTAAATTTTGAACCTTTGAACAAGTTTTTTTGTGATTATATCAACAACTCCACGACAGTCAACAAGGGAATAGTCACATAAATCTACGTTGAGCAATCTGACAAAATTTATCAATTGCAAGAGGTTACTAATGTATTAGATAGTTTCATCATTAAAAAGGATTTTTTTTAAATTTCTCTGGCAATATATATAAATATAAATCGCACAAAATAAAGATAAAAATAAAATTATTACATAATTCAATTTTTTAATTAGTTATCTTGTGCGTATATTAACAACTTCACGACAGTCAACAAGGAAGCAATCAGTTCAATTTATCAATTGCAAGAGGTTATTTACGTATCGGATATTTTCATCATTTAAAAGGATTTTTTTTCAATTTCTTTGTCAATATATATCTATAATAAACACCCCATAAAATAAAGATCAAGCTAAATTATTGCTCAAATTATTTATTTTAATTAAATTTTGAACCTTTGAACAAGTTTTTTTGTGATTATATCAACAACTCCACGACAGTCAACAAGGGAATAGTCACATAAATCTACGTTGAGCAATCTGACAAAATTTATCAATTGCAAGAGGTTACTAATGTATTAGATAGTTTCATCATTAAAAAGGATTTTTTTAAAATTTCTCTGGCAATATATATAAATATAAATCGCACAAAATAAAGATAAAAATAAAATTATTACATAATTCAATTTTTTAATTAGTTATCTTGTGCGTATATTAACAACTTCACGACAGTCAACAAGGAAGCAATCAGTTCAATTTATCAATTGCAAGAGGTTATTTACGTATCGGATATTTTCATCATTTAAAAGGATTTTTTTCAATTTCTTTGTCAATATATATCTATAATAAACACCCCATAAAATAAAGATCAAGCTAAATTATTGCTCAAATTATTTATTTTAATTAAATTTTGAACGTTTGAACAAGTTTTTTTGTGATTATATCAACAACTCCACGACAGTCAACAAGGGAATAGTCACATAAATCTACGTTGAGCAATCTGACAAAATTTATCAATTGCAAGAGGTTACTAATGTATTAGATAGTTTCATCATTAAAAAAGGATTTTATTTTAAATTTCTCTGGCAATATATATAAATATAAATCGCACAAAATAAAGATAAAAATAAAATTATTACATAATTCAATTTTTTAATTAGTTATCTTGTGCGTATATTAACAACTTCACGGCAGTCAACAAGGAAGCAATCAGTTCAATTTATCAATTGCAAGAGGTTATTTACGTATCGGATATTTTCATCATTTAAAAGGATTTTTTTTCAATTTCTTTGTCAATATATATCTATAATAAACACCCCATAAAATAAAGATCAAGCTAAATTATTGCTCAAATTATTTATTTTAATTAAATTTTGAACCTTTGAACAAGTTTTTTTGTGATTATATCAACAACTCCACGACAGTCAACAAGGGAATAGTCACATAAATCTACGTTGAGCAATCTGACAAAATTTATCAATTGCAAGAGGTTACTAATGTATTAGATAGTTTCATCATTAAAAAGGATTTTTTTTTTTAATTTCTCTGGCAATATATATAAATATAAATCGCACAAAATAAAGATAAAAATAAAATTATTACATAATTCAATTTTTTAATTAGTTATCTTGTGCGTATATTAACAACTTCACGACAGTCAACAAGGAAGCAATCAGTTCAATTTATCAAGTGCAAGAGGTTACTTACGTACCAGATAGTTTCATCATTTAAAAGGATTTTTTTCAATTTCTTTACCAATATATATAAGGTCAAACTAAATTATTGCCCAAATTATTTACAGTAAATTCTGTCTAAGGCGGACCCTGTATAAGCCGGAAATTTGCCTACCGCGGAAAATTTTTCAAGTCCCGGCGAACCCATAGAAAATTACATTAATTCATGCTGCATAAGGCGGAATCTGTCTAACGCGGAAACGGAAAGGATTTTAAGGTCCCACCGAAAACAAAATTTTGCATAAGGCGGAAAAAAGTATAATTTAAAAATGAAAGGCGTTTTATTTATTAAACTTTAAAATTGATAAGTCAAATACTCAATGTCGAGCATGTTAGTTAAAATTTTGAAATACTTTTAAAAAGTTAATTCAACAGAACAGAAACTTTAAATGTTAAGGAATTTATGCTTATGCCATTTTTTCACATGCAAAATTGCATTTAAAAGTTATTATGTCTAGTAAAATGAACATTTATCAAAATACATATTTTCGAAAGTACAATAAATTATACTTTAAGGTTGTACTCAAATTAAAAATTATAGCGTTCTGTCTCATTCTCGAAGTTTATTGTTTTTTTGTGTGTGTGTGTGTGTGTGTCTAAATTTCCAATATGCATGTAAAACAGTAGTACTAAGAAACTGAATATTCTCATTAATCTATAAAGACAAAGGATTTTTCAGAATTTTAGTTTTCAACCGATTTTTAAGTCAGGAGAATCAATAAAAAATTTTCATCTTCAAGGGATATTTTTTTTTTTTTTTTTTTTTTTTTTTTTTTTTTTTTTTTGCGCGGCGAGGAAGAGAGAGCTCTTTTGCATAAGCCGGAATATTGTCTACCACGGAAAATTTTCTCAGTCCCGATCGATTCCGCCTTAGACAGAGTTTACTGTATTTTAATTGAATTTTTGAGTATTTGAACAAGTTCTTTTGTGCTTATATTAACAACTCTACGACAGTCAAAAGGAAATATTCACATAAATCTACATTGAAAAATCTGTCAAAATTTATCAATTGTAAGAAGGTACTTATATACTAAACAGTTTTATCCTTAAAAGCGGTATTTAAAAAAAAACTTTCTTTGTAATATTATACAGAAAAAAAAAAATATATATATATATAAACGATACACCTCATAAAATTAAATCGCACAGTAAAACGTAAATAGCTATTCGACTAGGAATTATGTATTCCTTCAATTTATGTTAAAAATACAAGATTAGGAGTATTCATACTTAAATTGTACCGAACTCTAATATTTCAACACGAACGCGCAATTTTGACAGCATATATTTTCCTCCCGTAAATATTCCCTTAGGATACCAAACAGGAAGTCAGTCGGTCAACTAGTTTAGGCATTACAAAGGTTTAAAATTTGGTTATGTTGTTGTTATGACGGACCGATTATCTACACGAGAGATATTGGCCCGAGGAGTGAGTGCCCTCCGTGGGTGTCTTTCTAAGGGAACCTAACCCGTATTTACGCAAGGATATACAAGGTTTGAAGAAAACCACGGAAAACTCCGAACGATTAGTCCGACGGGCGCGATTGGGTACAAACCCAGCACTTCTCGTCTACCAGCTTTGCGAGCAGAACCTCTCGGCCATTGGTGCGGATCTGTTTAAAGTTTGGAAGTCGTAATGTTAAATTGCATTTAAATAGTTGCAAAACAGATTGCAATGCAGGTAAATTTAAAGCATAACTTAAAAGCTACTGCGGCTGTAATTTTGGATCCGCATATTTCTAGCTTCTAGAAATTCCTGTTAAAAAATTTATAAGTTATAATTCCTAATTTTTTTCGAAAATTAGTTTCGAAAATATACATATTTAAAAAATACGAATTGCAACCCATGAATGTTTTAACAGAAATCGAGTTTTCGAAACTTTAAATATGCAACTCCAAAATTACAGCTCATTCTGACAAGTAGTTTTTAGGTGCGTTCGTAATTATATAAATAGCACCTATAGTCCATCTGTGTCTGTCTGTCCCTCTGTCCGCATATAACAGAAACTACCCAACCGAATAGTTTGAAATTTAATCTATATAATCGTTGCAGAATTTTGTCGAGTCATCTCCAATTTTACGAAAATCGTATCAAAAATTAAAAAGATATTAAGTTAGATAAAGATAAAAGTTGACTTCATTATATGAAATCCTGTCATACGTCATTAATTCAATAATATCCCATGATAGGTAATGATTCTTGGTTGTCATGGTGATGACGTCCTATTTAAGATAGAGACCTTATTATTTCCGTATTACTGAAATTAATATATATACTCGTAATAAATTTTGTAATAATGCATTTTTGCATAAGCGCGCAGCAGCTATTGCACCAAGATCCGAATATTTATAAAACTAGTTATAGTACGAACGCACCTCATTTGTCACGTTTGATGTACAATTTATGACTTGTCAGGTTATCTTTTTTAAAAACTAACTCTAGTTCAACGCGTTTTGCAACGATTAAAACGGAGTTTATCATTAGGAGTTCTAAACTTACTTTAAACCTTCATAATTACTAAAATCAATAAAGGAATGTTAAAATTCTAGTGCGGAATTCACATTGAGTAAGTAATTAAAATTCATATAAAGCACAAATAAAACGCACTAAACTTGCTTGTAGGTGCATACATATAAAATTATTTAAAATACATTAAAATACCTTCAGAATACATTAAAAATACATTAAAATCCCAAAACTTTATCAGCCAAATTCACACGACCATATCTTCAGTGGTTATTATATGTGTATACAACTACATGCAATTTTAGTACATTTTATTTGTATTTTATATGAATTTTAATTAATTCCTAAACGTTTTGCCCCCCCCCCCCCACCAGTGGCCGAGAGGTTCTGCTCTCGAATCTGGTAGACGGGAGGTGCTGGGTTCGAATCCAATCACTCCCGTTGGCCTAATCGTTCGGAGTTTTCTTGGTTTTCTTCGAACCTTGGATTTCCAAGCGTAAATACGGGTTAGGTTACCTTAGAAAGACCCCCACGGAGGGCACTCCCCCCTCAGGCCTATATCCCTCGAGTAGATAATCGGCCGTCAAAAATCAACCAACTTAAACTTTTTGAACTAATGACTCATTCTTAACAGTTTCCAACATTTTTAAAGGTTAGTTAATTAGTTTTTAATACCATCATTTGGTTAATTAATAATTTAAGCAAGTTGTAATTTTCCCATCCGAGCGGAAATGTGTTCAGGTTGGAACTCGAAGCCAGAACCCTTGGCTTTAATTACCTATACTCGAGTAAAGCCAAGTGTTCTGGGCTCGAGTCCCAGTCTCGATACGTTTCAGCTTACACACATTTTTATTTATTGGGAGAATTTACTGCAGGAAAATTTTCAAGTGTACGATGTATTTTCTAATTGAAGTAAATTTTAGAATAGTATGCAGTATATATACAAATCTATATATCTTTCACAGGGCTGAACAAAAGAATTCGGATACTTTTTGGACTGTTGGCGGTAATTGCTGACATTAGGTTTTCAAACGTGCTATGCTTTTTCCAAATTATTTACTTTGACAGCATCTTCCACCATATTATACTATGTTACAGTATTCTGAATGTGTTAGAAAGTGTTTCATAATCTATGCTTGACGCATGATCTTTCGATATGTAGAGCAAAGCCTTACCTGTCTTCGTTCCTTTCCACGATTCCTTCCTGAACCTAGCCAAAGTGGGACGATCAAAGATGAACACGAGGGTAAACAAGTCATCGACCATGAGTTCGTGTTTTCTGTCCAGAATCTGTGACGCAAAGTGGGATGATATACAGATAGAAGACGGTCCTGAAAATGACAACTTAGCGCAGTCTATATGTTCCAGTTTCCCCTTTCTGTCTTCCATATACGTCGTTACTTGAAAACCTCTCAGTGATTCCAGATGGCTGAGATTTTTCAGGTTTATCAACCAGAGATCCGTCTCCCAAAAATCATCTGATTCTATTTTCGATTCAAAGCACCAGTCTGAATCCTCTAATGTGAAAATAGGGCTTTCACAGGAATTCCGTACCCCTGGGCATTCGGTTCTCCATATTACACTGTACAGTCTTCGGCAAGTACATACCTTTAGCGCCATTTCGAAGTAATAACACTTTTCACTCTGTTTGGAATCTTATGTTCAGATGTCGAGACGTTTTTCTTTATCTGTTAGGTGCTGAAGGGCGATGCGATAACGGGGCATTGAATTACCTGTGGTTATTATCTTTTGCGGAAAAACTGCATCTGGCCGCCGGTTTCCGAAATGAGCTAAATTAATAATTGACATGTCCTTTTCGGTATCATTGAATGCTTTGTGGTAAGTTGTTTGCCATCTGATACATAATCATGTTTCAAAGTATATTCCTCTGTTAAGAAAATGCGTCGTTGAACTAGTCATGTGAAAACACTCCATAGGAGGCTATTTTTATGACACACCTTTGATCGCCGTAAATTGTATTGCATTAGAAACTGCGAATTCAGATTAATAGTGACTTATAAAGAAAATATTTGAAAATAATATAAAACCTATATTCCAAAACAATGCGGATTTGAGAGAACGTACCAGGAGATTTGAAATCTTCGAAATGGATTAAAATATTATTTTTATTTTACGCTTCAAGATAAATGAAAATAAAATTACGTATTTTATTTTGATTATCTATCGAAGAAGATTCTGAAAATGTATGTTGTTAGACGAAGGCAATATTATTGTGTTTTTAGATAAATTCTAAGAAGTAAATTTACTTCTTAATTTTAGAATACTTTCGTATTTAAATTATTATGCAATTTAAAGGTTCATGTGAAAACACTCCATAGGAGGTTTTTTTATGCCCACTTGATTGCCATAAAATGTATTACATTAGAAACTATGAATTCAGATTAACAGAGACATAAAAATGTCAAACTTGAAAAGAATGCAAAATCTATATTCCCAAACAATGCGGTTTTGAGAGAATGTATTAGGAGACTATGAAATCTTCAGAATGGCTTAAAATATTATTTTTACTTTACGTTTCAAGATAAATAAAAAGAAAATTGGGTATTTTATTTTAATTATCTATCAAAGAAGATCCTGAAAATGCATGTTGTTAGGCGCAGACAATGTTATTATGTTTTTACGTAAATTCTAAGAAGTAAATTTATTTATTAATTTTCGAATATTCCCCTATTTATGTCATTCTGTAGTTGAAAGAGTCATGTGAAAAAAGTTTCATTAGGAGGCTATTTTTATGCCAACTTGATCGCCGTAAAAGATATATTAGAAACTTTGAATTCAGATTAATATAGCGGCATAAATATGACGCATTTGAAAATGCAACGCTAACCTCTTAAGAATGGTATTCATATAAGATATGTATCCGTATTGCTCATTCTTTTGCTGGTTGCTTAAAATATATTGTATAGAATATCTAAAATATGGAAAATTTTCAATTACCAGAAATTTTTTAGAGAAATGTAAAATATAATAATATCCGTATACATCACTTTTAATCAGAGACCCGGAGCCGAAAAATTTTTGATGCTCCAGCTCCATCTTCGCGCCCAGATAAAATACTGTGTCTCCGGCTCCGGCAACCGCTCCAACTCTGCTAAGACTTCGCAATTTTTAGTTGCAGATTTTAATTTACACAGTTAATTTTTTGCTCACAAATTCTTCCTTTACCTTCATTAAAGATCTGACAAAATGCATTTTTCTTCTCATCAAACTTGAATGTCTTGTTCAGAAAATCTGATATATTTTAGCTTTTACTTTAAAAAAAGAAAGTTTGGTGGAATTTTAATCACAAAAATGTGGGGTCTCCGTGGCCGAGTGGATGAGACACCACGCTGCTAATCGCTTGAGAGCGTAAGAGGCTTGCGGGTTCGACTCCCGCTGTCTCCGTTCCGCTTTTGACGAGTTTTGAATTTCATTTTTATGTAAGAGCTGGTATTATCAGAATCATGTTAATACGATAATTTTTTCTTCAACCCCTATTTTTGTTTAATTTGTTTTTGCTTCAAGAATTGGTCTATCGAAAACTTGTCAATATAAAAGTTGTAGATAATATTAAGAAGATGTATAATAGATTCAAGTGGATTGGATTTCTTGTGAATTGGTGAAGTTATGAATTTTTTTCTTCTTCAACCCCCTCCCTTTTTTTCGTTTTTATTTTTTTTTGCAGTAAGAGTTGGTCCTATCAAGAACTTGCCAATGTAAAAGTTGTAGATGGTATTAAGAAGATTTATAATAAGTTTAAGTGAATCTGATATCTTGAGAATTAACGAAATTTAATTTTTTTTCTTCTTAAAAACCTATTTTGTTCGCCCCTTGAGCCCATTTTTAATTTTATCAAAAATTTGTGATGCATAAATTTTTGGCCATTTTCCTAGAAGTAATAATAACATTAAACTGATTTGATATGTATTATAATTAAAAAGGCATGTTTTTTTTCTGTTTTCACAAAACCCCTCCTTATTTCTATCCCCTTGGTTCGATTTCGCCCATTAAGGAACTTGACCGAGATTTTCTGCCACTTGATTTTATGTAACAGTTTGGAAGAGATTTGTACAGAATTATGGAATATTAAATACGTGAATAATCACATTGCTAATAAGTCGTAAACCAACTTAGTGAAAAATGTCCAAGCCGGGAATCGAACCCGGCCCTCTGGAATAGATCTCCAGTGCTCTACCACTAAACCACAAGGACGATGCCCAGCTTGACATCTCTCACTTATATAAGTCGGTAAAGCTGCAACCGCAGCACTAGATGGAAAAGTCTTCATGAGCACACAATCAAGTGGCGAAACATGAGACGCAAATGAACCCAGCATCGGTGAATACACAATTTTAATTAATTTTTCAGAAGAATGTCCAAGAAAAATGTCCAAGCCCTTTTTCACTAAGTTGGTTTACGACTTGTTAGCAATGTGATTATTCACGTATTTAATATTCAATAATTTCAAGCGTAATTTCACTGCTGAAAAGTAGTTGAAAAATTAATTAAAATTGTGTATTCACCGATGCTGGGTTCATTTGCGTCTCATGTTTCGCCACTTGATTGTGTGCTCATGAAGACTTTTCCATCTAGTGCTGCGGTTGCAGCCTTACCAACTTATATAAGTGAGAGATGTCAAGCTGGGCATCGTCCTTGTGGTTTAGTGGTTGAGCACTGGCGATCTATTCCAGGGGCCCGGGTTCGATTCCCGGCTTGGACATTTTTCACTAAGTTGGTTTACGACTTGTTAGCAATGTGATTATTCACGTATTTAATATTCAATAATTTCAAGCGTAATTTCACTGCTGAAAAGTAGTTGAAAAATTAATCAAAAAAAGAATTATGGAAGTTATCGTGTCCATAAAAAAGTGATAGGTAGATAGATATATAAAGTTTTGAACTGTGTGTGGTTTTGGGTTCTAGTGGTCATGATCGGCATATTGTAGATCTGTAAAAAATGTTTCAGAAATTCCAACATAGGGAAGAATGTTATAGTATTTCTTACGAAATCTCCCTAAAAGATGCACACATAAGATGCATGGAAACAATTGAATTTGAGCATCATATAAAAAATTTCACTTTACTTATTCACAGCATTCCTGTGATTAAAAAAGGCAAAGATTACAATATGATGATTGTGGTACCTAAAAATTGAATTAAGTTTATTTGACGCTCGTCGCGAAAGTATTAAAGTCACAGTAAAATCTCTGAATAACGGCCACTTCGGAGCGCAAATCTGTCCACTATTCGGAGGTGTCCGCTGTTCAGAAGTAAAAATGTACAAATACATAGGTGTATGTGATGGAAAAAGTGCGCGCAAAATAGAGTTGTCCTCTATTCGGGAGGGTCCGTGAAGGAGGTTTTACTGTATAAATGCTTAAATACGAATTATTTTTTCTTAAAGGAAACGTTGTAAACTAAAGGTTAAAGCAAATTGCAACGCTAACATTGTTAGAAAGTAGTTAACGAGAAAGTTCCTCAAAGTGTTCTTATTCGTAGTATCCGATTTTGAAAAGGCCCCACCAGTGGCTGAGAGGTTCTGCTCTCGAAGCTGGTAGACGGGAGATACTGGGTTCGAACCCAATCGCGCCCGTCGGCCTAACCGTTTCGGAGTTTTTGTGGTTTTCTTCGAAACCTTGTATTTCCATGCGTAAATACGGGTTAGGTTCCCTTAGAAAGACCCCCCACAGAGGGCACTCCCCCTAGGGCCTATATCCCAAGAGTAGATAATCGGCCGTCAATAATCAACCCGATTTTGAAAAGAAATTACCAAAATTTTTTTAAAAGAAAACAACGCCCCCCCTCCCCCCACCTATCAAAATTATGTTAATGCACAGATTAATAAAGCTTATTTAATAGTTCACGCTTTCTTATTGATAACTACTTATAAAATTAGTTTTAAATTTTTACTCTTAGTTTTGAAATGGTGCTAAGAGCTTTACACTCTATTAATTAGCACTTGATTAATTTAAAAACACTCTACTAATTATAATAGTCTTGCATAAGATGTTATATAAAATGCATCGTGAACATTAAAAATAGCAACGAAAAAGTATGCGTCCAGGATAGATTATGAAACACTTTCCAACACATTCAGAATACAGTAACAAAACTTCACAATGTGAAATATGATGTATAAATAAACAATTTGAAAAACTCATAACGCATTTGAAATCCAATTCCTGCTATTACAAAAGCCAGAAAAATATCTGTTTTTTTTTGCCAGACCTGTGTATGATCTATGACTTTGTATATATACTACATTGTATGATAAAAGTTAGTTAATTGAAACGAATAGCACAGTTGAAAATTTCCATTCAGCAATTTCCATGAATAAACGGAAATGTACTTGTGAAATTTTGTGCAGCCCTGTATATGTTCTATAGAATTTATCTACACGAAGAAATATTTAAAAAAAAATAGTTCAAATTAAAAACGCGTACCACAACTGAAAATGCACTTCAGGCAATTATTGTTCACAGGCTTCAATAGTTCACTTTCTTCTGTAGCCAAATTCTTTTGTGTGTCCCTGTAAATGAAAGATATATTCCATGCACTCGATATCCTACAGTAAGTGCCAGGTAGTTCGTTTCAGTATATATATAAATTTAAGTATGTTTAAAATACTGTAATATTATTAAAATACACCGCAAACGAATTTTCCCCGAAGACAGTAATGTAACGGAATTATTATGAGTGTTTCCGTAAATGAACCGTAAACGCTATACACTTCATCTGGTATGCCAAACATGCAATAGTGATACCCAATAACATCTATCAATTTCATGGTAATCGGATTATAATTACGCTAGTTAGAGCACAGACGGGCAGACAGACAAACCGAATTCATAAACACTTTTCGACTTCGTTGGAAATTGTAAGAAAAAAAAAACATATAGTAAAGTGGGGACAGACGCCGCGGTGGGACAGATGCCGCAGAGATTGTGTAGGCGAGACTAGCGTTCCCTAGACCAATTTTAGAAGTTCGTAGTGTTCCTCTGTGCTGTGTGATATGTTGTATGCGTTTCCACCGTTTAATTGTCATTATTTACATATTTATGGCGGTTTTTATGGCTCGAACCTGCGTGGTAAGTTGTTAAAATTATTCTAATGGAGTTTCATTACATATTTTAAGAAAAATAAACAGAGATTTCATCCCAAAATCGATTGCAACTATAGACTAGATCCTCGTAGAATACAGACATGTGCTTGCCTTTCTCTCACGTCGCTCACATGATACAAAATGGCGGCGCGGTATCTCACCCGCCACTATGGGACAGATGCCGCACAGAGGTTGAGAGACAGATGGCGCAAAATATATTTTTGTTTTTCGGTTCAATAAATTCATCACTGCGATTTAAGTAGAACTTACATTTAAATGAATGTATATCAGCGCATTCTGCTACTTATCAAAATATTCTCAGCAACAATGTTGGTTCCCCATGTGTGAATAAATAAAACGTAGGCCATTTACAATTCTCACCATCTAAACTGTTAAACAAAATATCTCCTACCCCAATGGTCAAAAGACCTATACAGCCAAGTAAGAGAAAGTAAAAGGATGCAAATATTACAAGCATAGAGTTTATAAACAATAAAAAAGAAGAAGGAAATGAAAAACAAAAGAAACTAGAAAGCGTCAAAGAATCACAACTTGGCTGAAGTAAAATGTGTAAAATAAAGAAGGGAAAGATCAACTTGAAAACGCCTTATTAGAGGAAAAAACTAAAATTTAAATCATCTTCCGACAATGGGTAAATTGTTCCTCTTATGGATTCTGATGGCAGAACTGGATTGGAATTTGATGGCTCTGCATATGTTGAGTGGCTGGAGTCTTATCAAGGAACAAAGCCTAAAGCGGGCAGGATTCTGTGCATCAAATTCAATCGATAGCTGCATGAAAAACACTTACCTTACTTTTGCAACGGGTAGTGTGGTGTGATTGGGTTGGGGGTGAATGGAAATACAAAATCAAAGAATGAGAAGACAGGGCAAAAATAAACACACTAGTGCCTAAATAGAATAGAACTAATACTTACATTAAGAGCAAACTGCAATGTTCGCCTGGATGTAAACTAGTGATTTATATCTTTTTTGGAATTATGCTGTCTATTGTTTCCCGTAATTATGCAATCCATTCATGTAAATTCAATAGATTTTCTTTTCATTTTCACTTTTTGTCTTAAGTTTTGTTTATAGAGATTACACTTTTGCATTTTACACTTTTCACACAACTGGTCACAATTTAGTGCTATATATAATTTTTGTAAGTTTACTGTTATTTATTTTCATTTTAAATAGTTTGAGAAAATAAAAATGTGATTTGCTTGAAAAAAAAAATAAACAGCCTAGCATTTTCCTCCATGCGGCATCTGTCCCACACCCCATGCCGCATCTTATCCAGCACATAAAAAATGCTGCTAAAGAAGGACCTTTGGGAAAATAATTATGCCTACTTTATTAAGAGGGTTTTTACTTGTTTAACATAGAAATTAGATTCTAAAGGGTTTGATCAATGATTTCTGGTACTTAGTTTGTTGTTTTTTGTTTCATTGTACATTTTACAAGAAGAAAAAAAACTGCGGCATCTGTCCCCACTTTACATACAGTTTTACACGTTTAAAATGTGTCTGTTTCCCTCCCCAGAGAATATACATACTAAGACATCACTTTAGGAAGATAAGCAGGAATGAAGACTTCTACTGAAAAATCCGTTTTCATTTTTTTATTTTACTTTTCTTATAACTATACTAAAATCATATATCCTCATTTCTAATATTAGCATTGCTGTTTAAAAAACGAAATTAATTATATGATAGTGTTTTTTTTTCTACGAACTTTCATAAATTTCCCTTATTGTAACTTTATATTACACATAGTCGCCTATACTTTCACTTTTAACACTGTCTTTACTACTACATAAAATTTACCTTGCTAATAAAGAAAGATAAAAATCACAAAACGATGAAATTGAATAAGTTTTAAGAACAAGATAGAATTTATCTTAAAGGTGTATTCAATATATTTTCCACTCAAACTGTTTTATTACAACTTATATCATAGTTTGAGGAAATCTTTAATCTTGTAAAGTTTTATTTTTAAGTCACGATAAAGAGACATGACCCATCACGTTCATGAGCACAACGGTGTTATAATAATAAAACACACATACTACAATATATATTAAAACACACATACACACGTAAACAACGCCTGCATTCAACAGTTAAAGGTATATATAAATATTATACAGACATACATACAATAAATACAATAAACCCAACTGGAGTGAAAAATTAGCCAGAGCCAGGAATCGAACCCGGGTCACAGTATACGAGACTGCTGCTGTAACATAAACAACGCCTGCATTCAACAGTTAAAGGTATATATAAATATTATACAGACATACATACAATAAATACAATAAACCCAACTGGAGTGAAAAATTAGCCAGAGCCAGGAATCGAACCCGGGCCACAGTATACGAAACTGCTGCTCTAACCACTGAGCTACTGCGGCCGATACCTGGGTCTGCAATTTTTCTCTAATAAACCATGTTGGGGAAGTCACCAAATATTTATATATACCTTTAACAGTTGTGATAGTTTGAACCGAAAATATGAGATACATCGTATTTTCTTTGAAAATTTTCTATCCGATATAATTCAAAGATATCACTTAAACGATAAAGAAAAGCTTGTGTATGTTTCTATTAACACTAAACATATCAACAAACAGACATTTGACCTGTACCAAATGAAAATATTTAGATATCAAACCAGAAGTGTTTTCATGAAATAAATCTATACTAATAAAAGAAAGCTGCGCTCTGTCTGTGTGTGTGTCTGTGTGTGTCTGTGTGTGATTGCTAGCAACATCTACGTGCATCTACGCAACATCTACACAACATCTACGTACGAGGCTGAAAAGTTTTGTGAGACTAGTCCAAAGTTTCTCCTGATACACCTGAGACTCAGAATTTTAAAATTCTAATAATTAGTTAAGTTATTAATTAAAAATCGCAACTCACCTCATCAAAAGCTCATCCCGGTCCTTGCGAGAGATCAAAAGTGTTGGCGCACGCGCAGAATCCCTATTTATGCATCGGTTGAAAAAGAAGTTCGAAAAGAAGGAATTTCGGGGTGTATTTTGCCATTATTTATTACCTTACATCGGCCAAAACGCTTAGTAAAGTTAAAAACGAAGGCATATTCTTAAAGATTGTACTCTTACGTCTCAAATGTCGCAATCAATTAAGAAAAATTGCAGTTAACAGTTTGAAATTTTTTTTTAAAAAAGGGTTGTTTTTCCGGAAAAGTTTTTTTTTTCTCTTATTGCAATGCCCCTCTAGGGCGCAATTTTAGAGAAACCAACAAACCCAAAATATGTTCTTAAAGCTGAAACCTTCTTCAACTGGATGGTTTAATCGGTTTTAAAAAATATGAATGTTAATCCTTTCAAATACACCTCAGCAAGCGCAGGTCACTTCGCGAAGACGATATTTTTTCTACGCCAAAAGTTTCTACACGTTCGTATTTTAACAGAATCTTTTTAGAGTATAGACGCCGAAAATAAAATACCAAACAGTATATACATTCAATTCAATATTTTTTTAATTAAAAAATATAAATTCAGATAAAATGGAGTTAAAGATATAAAATCACACAAATTGAGGTTAATTTAAGGTACATTTATCACGGGCTCTGGCAACGCCGGGCGGGTCAGCTAGTAATAAGTCACGCAGAAATAAGTTAAATGAAAAAAGTTGAATAGTCTTAAATAAAAATTCTGCTATGAAATATTCTTTTAAAAAATTTGAATTAAATTCCCTTTATATTTAGTGTTAAACAAAGATGATGTTATACATTTTGATACGATAAAGGAATTTCACATCTTCTGGTGAAGAGATAAAATATTTTCTCATTTTAATTGTTTATTAATTTATTATCAAAAGTGTTAACATTTTGAGCAATATTCCAAGATACATTTAAATATTTAACTAAATGGAAAATATGTTTAAATATTTAACCAAATGCAGTCTATACTTAAAAATCTAACTTAATACAAATATATTTAAATTATAGTTCGAAACTTTGTATAATTAAAAAATAATGAGAATTTATAAATTATGAAAAAAAGTTTAACTTAACATTGTTAATGCAAAATGTTCTCATGAGTATCCACTATCAAATGCAACTTCGGTTTTAGTATCGCTAAAATTATACTAGACTAAAGAGAGAGCACCTCCTACTAATCTGCCAGAAATCATCATATAAAAATATTGGTGGTATCAGTTAACTTCTAGTAACGCATACTTATCAATTCTATACTTACAGATTGATTAATGGGTCGTCTTTATATAAAAACTGTAACAAACATTAAAATTTTCAATACGAACACCTAATTGTGACATAATTTTTGGATATTTTGGTAAATTTTATGTTAGGATATCAAATGGAAAGTCATTCCGTCAAGTAGTTTAATAATCGGTCAAGTGTGAATTTTACTCGCGCGCAAAGGTTTCCCTATAACAAAGACCTTGTACAAAGTTAAACTTGGCATTATGCCAAGCGCGCTTCGAAAGGAGATCACAAATTCTCAATGGAAAATTAGAACTTAACGCATACCATATACTTTTCGATATTTTGGTAAATTCTATGTTAGGATATCAAATGGAAAATCGTTCCGTCAAGTAGTTTAATAATAGATCAAGTGCTAATTTTACTCGCACGCAAAGGTTTCCCTACAGCAAAGACCTTGTACAAAGTTTAAACTTGGCATTATTCCAAGCGCACTTCGAAAGGAGATCGCAAATTCTCAATGGAAAATTAGAATTTAGCACATTCCACATACTTTTCGAGAAAAACGGCTGTGACAGACGGACAGGCAGATACATGAGTGGTATTTTAATGGTTCATTTTTTACTTTTTCAATACGGAGCCTAAAAATTATTAAGGTATTAAGCTTGGAATTTCTTTTTAATCCTTATAAAACAGATTGCAATCCGGGTATATTTTAAATATATAAATTTAAGTATTAAGAGCCATTATTTTGACAATCGGACAAAGTGTGATAATTGTATTTTTTGATTTGTTTGATATTATTTTATGTGGAAGTAGATCACATTTAATGAGTAATGTGCAATTTTGAAGCACTGAAAAAATTTTCCCTTCACTGTAAAAAATGTCAAAGTTCAAGGTTGTGACCGCCATTTTTCATGAAAAGTGAAATGCGAGTATGTTTGCAGTGCTAAAGCTTGGGAAAGCAACGACATCCCAAAATTCTTTTGTGATGATATGTTAGTATAACACTACCTGCTTAGTAAACTGTATTCGTTTCCATGGGGCATTGCTATTTTACATTGTTATGTTGCTTCAAAATGCAATGAAAATGACGTTTTTATCCGTTTTCCGCTCGTATTTTATTATTTAAGCAATAGTACCCCAAACTTTTTCTTATAAAATATAAAAGTGTACTACTAAGACAAGCTAAATAATATAAAACTTTACCGGAATATTGCTGCTGTTAGCAAGAATCGTCTGTTAAATATTAAAAAATTTCAAAATAGGCAGCATTTCAATTAGTCTTTTCTCAAAACAGCGCCACTGTTCAATAAAACAAAATATATCACGTAGTAGTTGGAAGTATGTACAGAACATGGAAAAGAAAAAAAAGTGGGGCCTCGTCATATTTTTAGAAAAAAAAATGTCAAAAGTCACAAAAAAGACTGTCATTTATCATACTTTTTCTATATTAGAAAACAAAACATCCCGTTTCTCATTCCGCTAGTTATGTTTTTTTCCCTTATGAGAAAATGAAATATCCCCTTTTCTTTCCCCTTCCTTGTTTTAAATGGAAAAAAAGGGAAATTTAAACGGGAAATTTTGACTGTGAATTTTTGTAAATTTTGTTATTTTTTTTCTAAAAATATGACGAGGCCCACTTTTTTTTCTTTTCCATGTGTTTGTTCATATTTTCAACTACTACGTGATACATTTTGTTTTATTGAACCGTGACGCTTTTTTGAGAAAAGACTAATTGAAATGTTGCCGATTTTGAAATTTTTGAATATTTAACAGACTATTTCTGCTAACAGCAGCAATATCCCGGTAAAGTATTATGTTATTTAGATTGTCCTAGTACTACACTTCGATATTCTATAAGAAAAAGTTTGTGGTACTATTGCTTAAATAATAAAATACGAGCGGAAAACGGACAAAAACGTCATTTTCATTGCATTTTGAAGCAACATAACAATGTAAAATAACATTTCCCTATTTAAACGAATACAGTTTACTAAGCAGGTAGTGTTATACTAATATTTCATCACAAAAGAATTTTGGGATATCGTTGCTTTCCCAAGCTTTAGCACTGCAAACATACTCGCACTTTTCTTTTCATGAAAAATGACGGTCACGACCTTGAACTTTGACATTTTCTATAGGGAAGGGAAAATTTTTTCAGGGCTTCAAAATTGCACATTATATGTGATCTAAACAAAAAAATATCAAGCAAATCAAAAAATACAACTATCAAAATATCACTATTTTGTCTGAATTTCAAAATAATGGCTCTTAAATCTTATAATGGTTCCATTTTTACTTTTTCAGGATAGTCCAAGAGCCGACAGCACAAAAACCTATGTTATTAAGCACAAGAAAAAAACCTTTATTTTATGGGAGAGTAGGGGTAGGGGAATCTAATGATCCATGCCTGCCGAAAGTGAAGGGGTGCATAAGCTAAAAATTAATACCACCAGTGGTTCACTCGTAAGTTTATCATTGTGTTTTCCTGCTCCCAGTCCTCTATGTTTTCATATTTTTGTTTGTAGGACAAACACAATGATAAACCTACGTGGTGAACCACTGGTGGTATTGATTTTTGGCTTATGCACCACTTCACTTCCGGCAGACATGGATCATTAGATTCCGTTACTTCTACTCTTCCATAAAATAAAGGTTTTTTTTCTTGTGCTTGATAACATAGGTTTTTGTGCTGTCGGCTCTTGGACTAGTACGGAACCCTAAAAATTAATAAGGTTTAAAGCTTGGAATTTCCTTTCAATCCTTATAAAACAGATTGCATCTGGGTATATTTTAAAGCGCGAAAGTACCATAGCGTGATTTTTTTCTCCGGAGAATAAACGGACTAAGATATCACTTTGGAAAGATAAGTAGGAAGCAAACTTTTACGAAAAAAAAACTATTTTCGTTTCTTTAATTTACCTTTCTTAAATCATACTGAAATCATATGTCCTCATTTTAAGGATTATGATAACTATTTAAAAAGCGAAATTTTTTATCATTTTTTTTCTCCACAAACTTTCAAAACATTACCCTTATTGAAACTCAATTTACTTCTCTTTACTTTAATTTTGTAAATATAGCTCTGTCTTTCCTGTGACATAAAATTTACTTTGGTAAGAAATAAAGATAAGAATGATAAACAGTTTAAATATAATAAGGTTTTAACAAGATATAATTTATCTTAGAGTGTTCAGTGTATTTTCCACTCAAGCGGGTTTATTACAACTTATATCACAGTTTGAAGAAATCTTTGCTCTTGTAAAGTTCTATTTTTAATTCACGATAAACAGATATGATACATCACGTTTATGAGAACATTTGTAGCAGTTTGAGCTGAAAACATATGGTTCATCTTGTTTTTTTCTTTGAAAATTTTCTATCAGGTATAATTTAAGGGGTCTCAGGACTCTTAAAATTGGAAAAAAAAAATGAAAAAAAGGCCATTTGGCCTTTTTTGACGTGAAATTTGACGTGGGGCCTCGTCATATTTTTAGAAAAAAAAAATGTCAAAAGTCACAAAAAAGACTGTCATTTATCATACTTTTTCCCTATTAGAAAACAAAACATCCCGTTTTTCTTTCCGCTAGTTATGTTTTTTCCCTTATGAGAAAATGAAATATCCCCTTTTCTTTCCCCTTCCTTGTTCTAAATGGAAAAAAAGGGAAATTTAAACGGGATATTTTGACTGTGAATTTTTGTAAATTTTGTTATTTTTTTTTTCTAAAAATATGACGAGGCCCCACTTTTTTTTCTTTTCCATGCGTTTGTTCATATTTTCAACTACTACGTGATACATTTTGTTTTATTGAACCGTGACGCTTTTTTGAGAAAAGACTAATTGAAATGTTGCCGATTTTGAAATTTTTGAATATTTAACAGACTATTTCTGCTAACAGCAGCAATATCCCGTAAAGTATTATGTTATTTAGATTGTCCTAGTACTACACTTCGATATTCTATAAGAAAAAGTTTGTGGTACTATTGCTTAAATAATAAAATACGGAAAACGGACAAAAACGTCATTTTCATTGCATTTTGAAGCAACATAACAATATAAAATAACAATGCCCTATAGAAACGAATATAGTTTACTAAGCAGGTAGTGTTATACTAATATTTCATCACAAAAGAATTTTGGGATGTCGCTGCTTTCCCAAGCTTTAGCACTGCAAACATACTCGCATTTTACTTTTCATGAAAAATGACGCTCACGACCTTGAACTTTGACATTTTCTACAGGGAAGGGAAAATTTTTTCAGGGCTTCAAAATTGCACATTATATGTGATCTAAACAAAAAAATATCAAGCAAATCAAAAAATACAACTATCAAAATATCACTATTTTGTCTGAATTTCAAAATAATGGCTCTTAAATCTTATAATGGTTCCGTTTTTACTTTTTCAGGATAGTCCAAGAGCCGACAGCACAAAAACCTATGTTATCAAGCACAAGAAAAAAACCTTTATTTTATGGGAGAGTAGGGGTAGGGGAATCTAATGATCCATGCCTGCCGGAAGTGAAGGGGTGCATAAGCTAAAAATTAATACCACCAGTGGTTCACTCGTAAGTTTATCATTGTGTTTTCCTGCTCCCAGTCCTCTATGTTTTCATATTTTTGTTTGTAGGACAAACACAATGATAAACCTACGTGGTGAACCACTGGTGGTATGGATTTTTGGCTTATGCACCTCTTCACTTCAGGCAGACATGGATCATTAGATTCCGCTACTTCTACTCTTCCATAAAATAAAGGGTTTTTTTCTTGTGCTTGATAACACAGGTTTTTGTGCTGTCGGCTCTTGGACTAGTACGGAACCCTAAAAATTAATAAGGTTTGAAGCTTGGAATTTCCTTTCAATCCTTATAAAACAGATTGCATCTGGGTATATTTTAAAGCGCAAAAGTACCATAGCGTGATTTTTTTTCTCCGGAGAATAAACGGACTATGATATCACTTTGGAAATATAAGTAGGAAGCAAACTTGTACGAAAAAAAAACTATTTTCGTTTCTTTAATTTACCTTTCTTAAATCATACTGAAATCATATGTCTTCATTTTAAGGATTATGATAACTATTTAAAAAGCGAAATTTTTTATCATTTTTTTTCTCTACAAACTTTCAAAACATTACCCTTATTGAAACTCAATTTACTTCCCTTTACTTTAATTTTGTAAATATAACTCTGTCTTTCCTGTGACATAAAATTTACTTTGGTAAGAAATAAAGATAAGAATGATAAACAGTTTAAATATAATAAGGTTTTAACAAGATATAATTTATCTTAGAGTGTTCAGTGTATTTTCCACTCAAACGGTTTTATTACAACTTATATCACAGTTTGAAGAAATCTTTGCTCTTGTAAAGTTCTATTTTTAATTCACGATAAACAGATATGATACATCACGTTTATGAGAACAATTGTAGCAGTTTGAGCCGAAAACATATGGTTCATCTTGTTTTTTTCTTTGAAAATTTTCTATCAGGTATAATTTAAAGATACCAGTCAAACGGTAAATGAAAGCTTGTGTATGTTTATTAAATAAACATGATGTTACAGAGTTTTGATACCGTAAAATAATTTCGCATCTTTTGAAGAGTAAAGAAGATAAAAAAAGTTTCTAATTTTAATTGTTCATTGATTATTAAACAAGGAAGAAAAAAATCATGCGGGAAGCATAGATCATGAAACACTTTGTAATACATTTTCAGAATAACGTAAAAACTTCACTATTTAATAATTTGAAATAGGATGTCTAATGGACTTTACCCATGTGACGTCAGTGCGGGTAAACAAAAGAAAAACACCAATAGGCGTGAAGAACCTTTTAACCTGGCTCCCCCTTCGTCCAATAAACAGTCTTTTTCGGAGGGTTTTTCCCCGCAGAGGCGTGGCTGTTGCTATTCGTGGGTAAAGTCCAATGGACTTTACCCATGTTAGGCGTTTCCAAATGGTAAAGTCCAATGGACTTTACCCATGTTAGGCGTTTCCAAATGGTAAAGTCCAATGGACTTTAGCCATGTTAGGCGTTTCCAAATGGTAAAGTCCAATGGACTTTACTCATGTTAGGCGTTTCTAAATGGTAAAGTCCAATGGACTTTACCCATGTTAAGCGTTTCCAAATGGTAAAGTCCAATGGACTTTACCATTTGGAAACGCCTAACCCATTTGAAAGCACAATTTCAGCAGTCCCCGTCTACACTCGGAAAATTATCCGAATTCTTTGAGCAGCCCAATATATGACATATAGATTTGTATCTATAAACTACATGCATGGAAAAATTGAGTTCAGTTAGGGAATACATGCCTCACTTGGAAATTCCCCTTCAGCAATTTCCGCTCATAAGGAGAACGGTACGTGAATTCTACTGTGCAACTCTGTATACGAGGCTTAGAATTTATACACAACTAATAGCATAAAAAAATATAGTTCAATTTAAAAGCGCATGCTGAAATTGAAAACGCACTTCCAACAATTAGTGCTCAAAAGCTCTGCTGAAACCAATTTCTTTTGTGTGTTCCTGTAAATGAACAATAAATGCTACACTCTTTCTTATTCAATACCGAACATGCCATGGTAAACATCATTAACATGTATCAATTGGATTAAAATCCAAGCATATTTACCCGAGTTAGACCGTGAACTGATAGACTGACGGGCAGACAAACCGAATTCATAAACACTTTTCAAATATATTGAAAAGTGTTAAAAAAAATTTCAGTTATGTGTAAATTTCCAAATTATTTAAAAATATTTAACTTAATGCAGTATATATAGTAATAGTAACCCTATTCTATAGTAATCTTCTTGTAGAAATTCAGTGATTTATAATAATTTCAATAAATTTCAAATAGCAGAATGTCATTAAAATACACTGCAAACAATTTTTCCCCGTTGGCCATAATGTAACGGAATTCTTTTGATGCCCCTGTAAATGAACTATTAATGCTACACACTTCTTATTCAATACCGAACATGCCATGGTAAACATCATTAACATATAGCAATTGGATGAAAATCCAAGCATATTTACCCGAGTTAGACCGTGAACTGACAGACAGACGGGCAGACAAACCGAATTCTTGAACATTTTCCAAATATATTGAAAAGTGTTAAAAAAAAAAGTTCAGTTATGTGTAAATTTCCGATTTTTTTTCAATATTTAACTGAATGCAATGCATATTTAACTAAATACAGAACATACGTAAATATATAGTACTTAGTTAAATACTATTCTTTTAAAGTTTAATAAACTTAAAAATAACAAGAATGAATAGGTTATAACCAAGTAATATAAAAAAAAATTCAAGTCAATTCCTACTTAAATCATCAAAGGAAAATTTAATATAACCCCTTAAGTTAATATTAGTTTTTGTTGCTTTAAAATATCTCAATTTATTGATTTTCTATAAGCAAGTAAACCCTATTGGTTTACAATGCAAGTCTAATTACTATGGGAATTTGGCGAAATATTAGATATCGCCAAGTTGGCGTCACTTTTGGTGACTCATTTTGATCGCCAAATTTGGCGATATATCGCCAAGTTGGCGATAAACTTGGCGGTATTTGGCGACAGAACAGGGTCCCCCCTATGGTAACCGCCCTTATAGATATGGAGATGCATTAAATGCTGTTTAATAACAATGGCCGACATTTTGCCTCCCCTATAAAATTAAAATTAATTAATTAAAATTTAATTAATGAATTAATATTTGAAAAAACTGTATTAATATCAAGTGTCATCCACTACAAGTTAAAAAAAAATTATTTGAACTTGATTGGATGAATAATAAGTATTTTATTAACGATTGAAAATTTGAACAAGATATATAGGGAGAGTGTGAACTAATGGTAGGAACTGAAAGAGTGTGAACTAATAGTAGGAATTAATAAAAAAAGGTAACATTGTTGGTGCAAAAAGGTTCTGTTGACTGCTTACTACCAAATGCATCTTGGGTTGCATTATGCCGTACATTATATTTCACTGAATAAAAAAAAAAGATTTTTTCCTACTAACTCTGTCTGAAACTGTCAGATAAAAATGTAAACGGTATTAATCCATTAGTAATAACATCTACTAATAAATGATATGCTGAAATTTTCTTTAGGGGATCGTCTACATATAGAAATTGTAACAAACATTAAAATTTTCAATACGAATACCTAATTTTGACATAATATTTGAATATTTAGGTAAATTTTACCTAGCATGACCAAATGGGAAGTCATAGGGTTAAGTAGTTTAGGAATTTTGAAGGCTTTTCATCTGTGATCATTACAAAACAGATTGCAATTTTTGATTGAAACAAAACTTTGAGGAATGAGCTATAAGTTTCGATTTGCACATTTGAAGTTTCAAGAAATCGATTTCTCTTAAAAATTTTTCAGGCTACAATTCATGTTATTATTGAAAATTATTTAAAAAATATATATATTTTCTGTTTTACAACTATTAAAAATGATACAAAAGTAAATAAGTGCGAGTAGTAAGTCTAAATTACGTCCATTTCTAATCATATCATAATATTAAAATATTTATTTGCTTAAAAGACGTTATAAAAACACATTAAAAGTAAATTAAAAAGTCCTTCCGGCCAGTGCCGGGAGGAAGAGGTAGCTTTCATATTCCTTATTTTTAAAAAGCCAACTTATATTATTCAAACACACGAAGCTCAATTAAGTGGAAACCGAATGTAGGAGATTCAATACTAATTTTTATCAATACTAAATCATTACGAATGAGAATTTCGCGAAATTAGTCAGCTTTATCCAAGCTGCTTTTATTTAAAGTCACTTATATTTGGCTGCCAAATTCGGCGATTTCTTAAAGTGCCTGCCATTTTAAGACAACATAGTAGATGAGGCTAACCAGTGAACTTGGTCGAGACCTTAGTAATTGCTGTGCACATGCTCACTCATATCGGAATCGGTTGATATATACGAGTGCTGTCGCAGGCAAAATATCAGATTTTTCAAAATGTCACCCACTTTAGAAATTGAAACTGCTATATCTGAGCCATTTTTTAAGATAAAGACAAACAAAAAATGCTCCTGAATCCTTATATCAAGGTCAAATACTTAAGAAAGAAACCTTTTTCAATTTCTAATTTTTTTGCACCTCACTTTAAATATAATTTTTTTTAATTTAATGGCCGCCATTTTGAAACAAGATGGCTGATGAAGCTGGCCAGCGAACTTGGTCGAGATATTGATGTATACTATCCACATGCCTTCTTCCATCGAAATAGGCGAATACGTGTGGTATCGCGTGACAAAAAAAAGATCGTTTCAAAGCAATGATAGAAATTCAAAGTGCTATAATTCAATCACTTTTTAAGATATAAACAAAAGAACAAATTTTCAGAAACCAAAACTGCTCCAGAATCTTTGTATCAAGGCCAAACACATAAAAATATTTTTAATTTTCCAATTTTTTAATACCTCATTTTAAATTTTAAATTACATTTTTTTTTAAAATGGCAACCCTTTTGAAACAAGATGGCGAATGAAGCTGACCAACGAACTCGGTCGAGACATTGGTATGTACTATGTACAGACCAAGTTACATTCAAATCGGTTCATAAATACGCCTTTTATCGCGTGACAGAAATCAGGTCGTTTTAAAATGTCAGCCACAATAGAAATTCAAAATGTTATAACTCAGCCATTTTTTTAGATGTAGACGAAACAAAACCTGTTCCGGAATCTTTGTATTAAGGTCAAACGCATACAAAAAAATCTTTTTCATTTTCCAATTTTTTGGTATCTCATTTTAAATTTATTTTTAAAAAAATTATTTAAATGGCCACCATTTTGAAACAAGATGGCGAATGAAGCTGGTCAACGAACTCGGTTGAATTATTTGTATGTACTATGTACACACCAAGGTACATCCAAATCGGTTCATTAATACGTCTGTAATCACGTGGCAAAAATCAGGACGTTTCAAAATGTCAGCCACGCTAGAAATTCAAAATGCTATAACTCAGCCATTTTTTAAGATATAGACGAAACAAAACTGCTCCCGAATCTTTTTATCAAGGTCAAACACATAAGAAAAAATATTTTTTCAATTTTCAATTTTTTCTACCACACTTCAAATTTAAAATTTTCTTAAAATTTTAAATGGCCGCCATTTTTAAACAAGATGGCGGATGAAGCTGGTCAACGAACTCGTTCGAGACATTGGTCTGTACTATGTATAAACGAAGTTACATCCAAATCGGTGCATAAATACGCCTTTTATCGCGTGACAAAATTCAGGACGTTTCAAAATGTCAGCTTCGCTAGAAATTCAAAATACTATAACTCAGCCATTTTTTAAGATATAGACAAAACAAAAACTGCTACGGAGTCTTTGTATAAAGGTCAAATACATAAGAAAAAAATATTTTTCCATTTTCAAATTTTTGGTATCACATTTCAAATTTTAAATTTTTTAAAAATTTTTAAATGGCCGCCATTTTGAAACAAAATAGCGGATGAAGCTGGCCAACGAACTCGGTCGAGACATTGGTATGTACTATGTACACACCGAATTACATCCAAATCGATTCATAAATACGTGAGTTACAGTGTGACATAGGTCATATATATATATATATATATATATATATATATATATATATATATATAACCATTAATTAAACATAACCTACCACCGTCAATTATTATGAATTAAAGCTGTAAGTATTAAAAAAAAAAATATTATAAGAATTATTATGGAAGAAAAAAGAAAAAAAGTGGACACCGACAAAAATTGAAAAGCTTATACATTGAATTACGTTATCAAGGGCACAGAATTCAATGATATAAGCAAAATGGTTGTTTTCTGTGGGAAAAATAAGCTAAAGCTAAAAATTATTTTCCCCTGTGCCCGAAGAACCACTAAAATCAAGTGAATTGATTAAAAATGAAAGCAGATTAGAAACAAATAATATGAAATGGAAGAATCAATAAAACGTATTTAAATATTTATAGGATATAAAATATAAATAATAAACAACATACCGATTAATATTTCAGTATTTTACAAAAATCCATGCGCCCATGTCTACCAGTATATCAAAATGATTAAGGTGAATAAAACAGTTAAGAAATCACAGTAAATGATACCAAAGGATGCAGTTAATACATTTTGAAATAAAATTTGAAATACCTTGTAAAACACATTTAATCTAATATAAAATAAATAGATATTAATTACATTATTTAAAATGCACTATTAAATTAATTAATAACAGTTTAACAATATCGTCAAAATTTAGCTAAAAATACCCCCTGGTGTATAAATTATAACTGAAATGGAGCTAGAAAAATTAAAAATTAGAGCTATCTTAAAGAGACAAATTTGGTGCTGCCATCTATTATTACTTTTATTAAACATCTATCGCAAGATAAATATTTGTAAGCATTTGAATGTAAATAACTGTTTAAACAGCAAAACCAAACATATCCTTATATATAGAGAATTATAAACCTAATATAAACCACACAATGTATTTAAAAACTATTGTTAATAAAATTTAAAAGCAAACAATATATTCTATTAGCTATCTTATTTAAACTAAATTAAGAATTTAAATAATTCTAGAACATTGATAATATATAGCATATAGCTATATTCTGTAAAACAAAATAAATTCAGTAATAATTAATATAAATAATTATTAAAAATAATATAAAAATTATTTTTTAATGAATTATATATAAGATATTTATAAAATGAACAGGAAATAAAAAACATGTGGAAGTATATAGAAGGTTAAATGATACTTAAATTCCCATTACTTAAAAAGCACAAATATAGAATGTGGATTATTTTCAGGCATCCATAAAAATCCATAAAGTATGAATGTGGAACATTCAAAAACATTAAACCGATAATAAATATTAAAAAGAATAGAGGAATAATAATAAAAATAATTACCCAATTTTAATGCATACAGTATAACTATATTTATATTAAACATACTTATATGTATATTATTCACTATAAGAATGGCATACTATTAGTAATTAATATGATATTGTCCTTAGTAAATCAAAATTTAATAACAAATAATTGTAAATTAGATTAATCAATAATAAAGCTAATTATAATATTAATGAAATTCTCCAATTACATATAAAATATCAAATCAACATCCATATAAAATACGTAACAAAAATATTGTAATAATACAAGAGCCCCCCCTTTTTTTTAATAAATAATTAACCATTGCATATTATCCAGACAACACCACCCTCCTCCGTACTCTAACATCTACCCACCCAACCAACCTATAATATTTTTTTATATTATTTTACAATTTTTAATTTTTTATAGATATTTTTTTATTTTATAATTTTTTTGTAATTTTGTTTACGCATGTGTTAATTTGTTTTTATAGATCATGTAAGAAAAGTACTAATTGTATATTAATGAATATATGAATTTTTTTGGAAAACCATGATTTAATGCATCATAAATTAGTTTTTTAATATTATTGTTAATTAGAGGAGAGGAACATAAACATTTTATTCTATATAAATGATTAAGTATTATATTACGAAATACAGAATGATGTAGACAAGATTTAAAATTTGTAAATGTATTAACTGTGAATTTAAATTCTTTACGTTTGTCATATAAATCTGTGATTGTTTTATTGTCTTTTATTGTAATTTTAAGATCTAAGAAGTTAATTGTATTGTTAGATAAAAAGTTTTCCGTTAATTCCAAATTAGTGGGATAATCAACTGGAAATCGAGTAATTGCAGATTGATTAGTATCAATTAAAATGATGTCATCAATATAATGATATAAATGTAGATTATTATTAGTAAAATTACGTTCATAATGAGATAAGTATAAATCTGAGAGTAAACTGGAAGTACAACCGCCTTGTGGTATACCGACAAGCTGTAAATATAAGGTATTATCTTGCAATATATAATTATTATAGATAATGAAGTTAGTTAAAGATTTAAAATATGCAATATCTATATTAGATGGTAATTCCAGTTTTTTATAATACTTTTTATATAATGCATTTATAATTTTATGTAAATCTAATAGGTCTATATTATTAAAAAGATCTTTGAAGTCATATGTCGTTATATTACAAACAGAATGAAGATTTTTTAAAATATTAACAAGTTGATAGCTATTTTTTATACAATGTGTATTATCATTGTTTGTAGTAAGTACATATAATTGATTAAGAATTTTTAAGAGAAGTGTATTGGCTTTATTATTATATGTATTGCAACCAATAGTAACAGTCCTAAATTTAATAGGAGTTTTATGAAATTTGGGAATAAGAACTAAATATGGATAATTAAAATTAGTAGATAAAATATTTAATAGTTTATAATAACTTCGAATTTTACGATTATTTACAATTACATTTTCATTAGTTTTTTGAAATGACTTATTAGAAGAAATAGAATTTGTAAGAAGTTGGTGATAATATGATTTACATATAATAGCATAATTGTTAGGAGATTTGTCTACATATGTAATAACGAAGTGTTTTTGTAATTTAGTAATTTGTTGGAAATAATGCTTTGTATTAATAGAAACCAAATCAGCAATATTATTTTTTAAAACCATAGTTAATTTTTCAATTACTAATATCTTCCATTGATTAAAATATTCAATAGGCTTATTATAAGATATAGAAATTTTATAAATAAAAATATCAATATCATATGTAAACTGTTTGATAATAGATTTAACATTAAATTTAGATGGAAGTCTATATTTAGTACCATAACCCATTAGTTGTTTCAATTTAAAATCATGAACAATATCAAGATTTCCAGTGATTATATGTCCATGATCATTGTTTATGTATTTTTTTAGAGTGGGGTCTTTGCAGTTACACGGAAAATTACTTGCAGCAGATGTATTTTTTGAAAATGTATTGTAGTTAAAAATCTTTCTCCCAATTGTATTCGGATATTTAAAGGTTTTTGATATATGAAGATTATTGATAGGAAAAAAACAATTTTTATCATTAATTATAGAATTGATATTAATTTTATTAAATATGTGATTTGAAAAAGTAATTATCATTTGAGTATTCATGTTCTGAATTTTGTGTTTTTTTTTGTAAATTAATATTTAAAAGATTAACCCTACTCATAATAAGGTCAAAGTAAATATCAGAGAAATGTTTAGAGAAAGATTTACTTAGAAAGACATTTAAATGTTGTACAAGCTGTTTCTTTTTAATAGCAAAGATGTTTTTACGAATTAACAACCAGTTATAATTCTCTAAGTAATTTCGTTGAAGATCATTAATTTGTTTTGTGATAGATTTTTTGGAAACTACAACTGATGATGAACCCTTTCCGCGTTTATTACGTGTTGTTTTAGCATTTAAACTATGATTAAGAGTAGGATAAATTGGAGAATAATCAATATTGTTATTTATAGATGTGAAGACTTTGACAGGTCTGTTAAATACTTCACTGTTAAGTCCATAAGGATGAATTGTGTTATAATATTTCATATATGATGATTCCATATAAAGACGTTCTGATTTATTTTTTAGAATTTGAAGGATTTCAATTGTCGTATTTTTAAATAGATGTTTATGAAAATGTTGAATTTCAGCTGTAGATTGTATATTTTTTGCTTTGTTATTATTAGAGTCAGAACGATGATGATTGATTCGTTTATGAATTGGACCTGATGTTTCACCAACATATTTCATATTACATAAGTTGCACTTTATACTATAAATAACATTAAATGCTTTACAAAAACTTGAATAATTAGGAGCTGAGACAATTTGTGTCTGAGCAGCGTATGGACATGTCTTGCACCGAGAATCATAGCACTTACGAAAAAATAAAGGACGAGGGGGAGAGTATAAATGGTCGCTGGATGACGATCCAGGAACAACCCAATTATTATTCCTGTACCGGGCACTACACTGCATAGATGCTAAGTGTATCTTGTCAGTATCCAGATGTTTACTAAGAACTGCCATATAAAAATTATGTATGGAAAATGCAATAATTGCCATAAAAATAAGAAATTTTAATAATAAAAAATTAATAATTTAATTAAATTAGCCTTGATTAAATAATAAAACTTGAGTATGAAAAAATATATACAATATTTACAATAATAGAAGCAGAACGCAGAAACAATCTTCAAATTATCCAAAACCAAATTAAGATAACCCAAATAACGTAGATTAATAATAGCAAGAAACCACTAGACTATTTTATAACAAATAAGTCAAAAAAGATCCGCATAACATCCAAATCCTAGAACAACTATAACCATGCAAAGACAACCAAAACGCTTACCCAACTAACTACTCAGATCAAAGTAATATGAATTTAAACTAAAGCAAATTAACATTAAATCTATGAATAGAAATAATTATTGCTACCATATTAATGTATATATAAAATGATTATCTCTACAGAATAATGTAAAGCTATAGCATAAATAGAAAATATATAGGACAATATCATACACTAACTACAAGAAAATTCAGATAAAATCATAACTAGAAAATTAAAAAAACATTAAATAAATCGTTGCAATGATAGGAATGAAAAAATTAATGGAATCCTAAAATAGGTATCAGATAACTACATGGTAGAAATCATATTGATAATTATATATATATATATATATATATATATATATATATATATATATCAATTTTGAACGGAGGGTGGTTTCGGGGTCTGGGGGTCATGATCGATGAAAATATACCAAAATTTTTTGAAATCGCTTTCCTCCGAACGGCTGCAATAGGTAGCTTTTTCTAAAGAAAGCTACCTAAAACTCTTTATTTACATGTTTCAACTCATTTTCTGAGTCGTCGTCAGAATGCATAATAGAAAATTACAAATGCATAATGAAAAATGGAAAAAATCATCGAAAATAAACAAGTAATCAGGTAACGTGCCCTATATTTTCGCGATTGCTCGTGTTCTCTCTATGTCGCGATGCCGTAATTTATCTAAATAATATCCAAATAATAATCCAAATATAAAATCATCTACAGATCTAATTTTTATTTGCAGTTATTCATAAGAGAGTCCATTGAAATTTATTTAAGAGGTTCAGGAGTTTGTAACGATACATTATCCTTTCGTATCCCGAATTTATGAGTTGAATGGTTGGATAAATTACGGCATCGCGACATAGAGAGAACACGAGCAATCGCGAAAATATAGGGCGCATTACCTGATTACTTGTTTATTTTCGATGATTTTTTCCATTTTTCATTATGCATTTGTAATTTTCTATTATACATTCTGACGACGACTCAGAAAATGTGTTGAAACATGTAAATAAAGAGTTTTTAATTTACTTTTAATGTGCTTTTATAATGTCTTTTAAGCAAATAAATATTTTAATATTATGATATTATTAAAAATGAATTTAACATTGTTTAAAATTTTACACCTTCATAACTCCAAAACTACTTTATTAAATAATGATTTCCTGCTTAGAAAAAAGTAAAATGTACCGAAGAATCCAAATATTATGTCAAAATTTTGTTTTAGTATATAACATTCTAAAGTTAGTTACATTTTCTAAATGCTGAAGACACCCTAAGGAAAATTACAGTATAACATTTATTAGTAGACGTTATTGCGAACCAATTTGACCAGTCACAATTTTTATACGTTGATTTGCGACAAAGTTAAGAGGGGATGTTTATCCATTTTTTTCCCCAGGATAATACAATTAATTCAAAATGTTTCAAAGAATGTTTTCTATCAATAGGCCTCCTGGTTAGCAGAGTTGATAACAACTACTAGCTTTTGATTTTTGAAAAGCAAAGGGTGTATGTTTTTATTAAATGGACATGCTGTTAATCATTATAGGTGTGATAAAGTATTTTATATAAGGTGTTACGGCAGTACACTGCTCAAATAAATTAGGGGAACCACAAAAAAAGAGCAGGCAATCATGGGAGACAGCCGTGTAAGGGCATAAATTTGGAAATACACATATATTAAAGCGTAATACAACAAACAAGACACCAAAACATCATGTACAAGAATTTTAATTCTTTCAAATCTTGTTAAAAATATGAAGAGACGCTCCAATGCATCAATTTGGATAACAGCAAATAACAAAAAAATGGATTGCTAATAATGATAAAAAATATACTTAAAAGGCATAATACTTTATTTTGATCAACATCTATTTCATCGCACAAACGGCGACATTTTCAAGATCCTTGTTGATAGAAATATTTTCACAAAAATTTTTAAAAACAAGAAATTGCTAAATAACATCACGACTTCACGTGTATAAAACATCAATATTTATTAATTTCTTGTTTTTGAAAAGTTTTGCGAAAATATTTCTATCAACAAGGATATTGAAAATGGCGCCGTTTTTGCGATGAAACATATGTTGATCTATATAAAGGCACACTGATCATCAAAATTAAAGGATAATGAGAAAAAATATGCTCACTAAGTTAATCGTGCAACCAACTCTTGAACATGTTTATATTAATTGAATACAACTGAACAAAAAATTGCACTTCCGCACATACACCAGCGCTGGAAATATGCAAATTCGGCGATTGATAATGTGGTACGCAATGGACGCATGTTGGAATTCTGGTTGGTAGTGTTGTTTAAAGTGAATGTGGTGTATGAGGGTGATCGGTATTCATTTGTTATGGCTGAAAGTTATCATTTAAGTTAAGTTCACAAAAATGGAGAATAATTGGTAGAATCGAAGAAGGTCAAACACAAATGGAGGTCGTACAAGATTTGAATATCCATCAAAGGGTTATATCAAGATCTTGGAGCCGCTTTATAAGTGATCTCATGGCTCTTAAAGCTTTCAAATTTTCAAAATTTATATTTTTGTAGATGTTAACCACTTCAACGGCTGCCCCGAGATAAGTCGGGGGTAAAAGCACTGTTTCCCTATGCCCGTCGCCGGTGAAGTGGTTAAACTACTATCTTTTTTGAACATTTTAATGCAGTTGTTTCCTTGAAATTCTCATTAAAATAAAAGTTATGGCTATTAGCATTATACCACCTCAATAGCTGAAATGGCGTTTCCGAAACTTTGAAGTCATTTTTCTCCAAATGACCTTTTTGGCATAATGCGCACGATATCTGAAAAACTTCTAAATATTTTTTCATAAAATTTTCAAAACATATGTTTCATGATAACCTATATAAACGGAACCTAAAATTTCCTT
Source organism: Maratus speciosus (assembly GCA_963932465.1). NCBI lineage: Eukaryota > Metazoa > Arthropoda > Arachnida > Araneae > Salticidae > Maratus > Maratus speciosus. The sequence goes on along the minus strand of OZ010798.1, from coordinate 125,322,939 downwards.
TTTATTGTTCAAAAAATTTATTTTTTAGGTGATTATGTTGTTGAAATTTTCAAAATTTTGCATTAGTTAAATACAACTTTGTATTAAAAATAGAAAAATGTTTTATTTAGGTTCAGGGTAACTAGTATAAACTGATGTATAAGTAGGCATCAAAATTTTCATTCTAGTTGTAATATTTATTTTTGTAATCGTGCGCGTAAGCTATTATAACAATTTTCTGCTCGTCAAATGTCGGACAGTTCGGACCCCCACGTAGATGCTAATTCTGCACCTTGCAATTTTCAAAGACATAAAATGAAAGAACGTACTTAAATCTTTCAACTCAATAAAAATTGTGTTTTAAAATGATATACATTTTAAGATATTAAATGTTGGAAATGGTCTCTTTTTTTTCTTTTTTTCCGAGTTTAAGAGTCCTGAGACCACTTTAGCACTGGATCCGTTGATAGACAGCTGGACAAGAGCGACCAAGAGGAACAACTGCATCCGAAGACCGTTTTCTGTCATTGTCGGTTCGAAGAAATCGCAAAGTGACTACAAGAGATTTAGTTTCAGACCTTCAGGCTGTCATAGGATTTTGAATTACCCGTTCTGCTGCTGCCCAAAGGTTTAACGAGCGTGGGCTGTATGCTAGAAAGCCAATAGTTTGTGTCCCACTAACTCCAGCTTCCAAAGAGGATAGTTTAAACTGGTGCCGTCGTCATGTTCAATGGAGCTAGGAAGACTGGTCCCGAGTTTTGCTTACTGATGAGTCCAGATATAGTTTGAACACTGATTTTAGACGTGTTTTGATCTACACTGTAAAAAAAAATGATAACGTTCCATGTAAAATCCAGGAACGTTTCGCCTTTTCTCAGGTTTTCAGAATAATTTAACTCTTTCCTGTGAAATTCTGGTTTTCTTATCTGAAACGTTCCTGAACAAAAGTTGGAAACAGCAAAACGCTGCGGCCGCCATTTATTATTTTTTTGCTATAATCCGTTGTTCACGCGCGAGTGTCGAAAAAGAATTCCTTAAATGAATGTAAAAAAATCAATATGGAATGCAAATAAATCAATAGACGACATAATCCTTTACGTCTCTATTGTCAAGACAATTCAGATGAAAATACAATACCTCCGTGACATCGCTAAGAGATTATCTCTCGTACTTGTCTGTGGAATTTTTAAGGAGCAGACCGTGTAAAAAAAATACACCTATTATTTGGATCTCCATTAACCAGGGGACCATCAAACATGATTCTCACCGATTTTGATTAATTTAAAGTATGTTTTAGAGTTCTTATCTCTAATTATTCTTGTGAAAGGATTTCTTCAAATGGGACTTAGATTTTCAGAAATTAGATGCCGAGGTTTAGCATACGTTTCAAATACCCATTAGTTTGCAGCTCTCAACGTGTCTTTCGTGGTGTGGACGCAGAAAGCTCGCACGCCACCCGTACGGCCCGAGTTCGATGCTACCTCTGGACCTTTTTTTTTCTTTTTTAATTAATTTTATATTTTAACACTTCATTACAATTTGATTTAAATTTGATATATATTTGACACTTTGAATTGCTGCAAATTTGAATTTTTTTTTTATTTTCGGAAAAAATATACAATTACGTTTAGGTTTTTTTTTTTTATGAAAATTTATATGCATTTTATCTAACTTATAAACTAACATAATTACTAACGAAAATCCAAAATATTTTATGTCTAGATTTTTTTTCTAATTATTATTTACATTTATATATTTTTATATTGTAAGCAAAGTTCAGAAACAATATATCATATATATATTTACTTTATTGAATTTTAACTGAAAATTTATTTTTTCGTGTAAATTATAAATAATAATTTTGATGTCAATTTCAAAATATTTTTTCATTCTAACAAATAATGATAATAAAGCGAAAATTGTCAACTAGAAATGTAAAAATCGTCTGCGGATCCCGCATGCTGTGAAATGTCAGTAATGTTTTGCTGTCAACAGAAATATTCCTGGTATTTCGCAGGAAACTTACTGGCATTTCTGTAGAAAGTTTTTAACATATACAGTAAAGTTACAGTCATTTTCAAGAAATGTTTCTTGGAAATAATGGGCAACTCAGCTGCCCATTTTTCCCCAGGAACGTTGCGGAATTTTTTTTACAGTGTAGAGAGGAAGGGATACGGAACTTGCCTTCCCTTGTCCGTGAAATATCCCGTTTCCGCGACCGCTGTTTAATGGTTTGAGGGTGGGGGATTATGACAAATGGCCGCACCAAGCTGCATATCTTTCAAGGAGGATCTGTAACCGCTCGGAGACATTGGAACTCCAAGTTAGACTGTTTAAGTGTTCTGTTGGGCCCAGAGTTTTTGCTAATAGATGACAATGCTCGGACACTTCGAACATAAGTGGCGTCAGAATACTTGTAAGTAGCCGAGAGGTTCTGACCTCGTAGCCGGTAGACGGGATGTGCTGGGTTCGATCCCAATCGCGCCCGTCGGCCTAATCGTTCGGAGTTTTCGTGGTTTTCCTCGAACCTTGGATTTTCCAAGCGTAAATACGGGTTAGGTTCCTTTAGAAAGATCGCCACGGAGGGCACTCCCCCCCCCCCCCCTTAGGGTCTATATCCCTCGTGTTGATAATTAGCCGTCATAAACACAACCAACCAACCAGAATACTTGTAAACAGAAGACATAACTTGAATGGATTGGCCACCTTATTCACCCGACTTTAACCCGATTAAGTATGTCTGGAATGCCTTAGGGCGCTGCGTTCAGCGCGCAAAATTCCTCCCCGGACCCTCCATTAGCTGAAAAGGGCATTTTTAGAAGAGTGGCGTGTAATGCCGCAAGACTTGATCAACACTTTGGTAAATTCTATGAAATCAAGATATGAGGTATGCATATCTGTCCGAGATGATTATACACCATGTTAAAGAAAAAAATTTCAATAAGAGGTGACTTAATTTTCCCCTCATTTTTCAATTTCCATAAATTTGGTTTTAATTTCAATATTTTAAGAATAATCAACTGCCAAACATTGTAATTTATGTTAACTAATGCTTTTGTAAAAAAATTCTATTAATAATTTTTTATTAAGTATCAGGTACGTTATATTTCTGTCATTATCCTTTAATTTTGATGACCAGTATATTATGCCTTTTTAAGTATATTTTTTTTATCACTATTAGCAATTTTTAGCTTAGATTAGTTGATTATAAGTGATTGTCATACCTACTTTTATAAAAAAATTTATTGTTGGAAGAGGAGGAAGGATTTTTAATATGGTGTGTGATCCTCGAGCAGATAAGACATTTGTGCATTTTTTGCAGGAATGTGATGAGGCTGTCGATAATTTTTTGGAAATTATGTTCTATTCTTGAAGGAGTACAATCCCCAAATACCATACAGTCAACAAAGGTCTGCCCATTGACAACAAGGCTCTCTGCAATGCGTGTCCGAGTGTGCCCAAAGATTCTCGATCGGATTTAAGTTAGGAGAGCATGCTGACCACTTCATACGTTTCTTTGGTTCCGCTTCAAACATGGTCTTCAGAAGTTGAACTGTATGAGGTTTGTCATTATCAAGCATTAAAAGAAAGAAACCGTCAATAGCTGCAGTGTAACTTGCGACATGAGATCTGAGTATCTCGTCTTAACACCTTTGGCTGTTTACCATTCCGGATAACATCTATATAACGCTCACACGAAAGAAAAGCTTAACAACTCCAAAAAATTAATTTTGCGTTTTATTCTGGCAATGATTCTTGCTTAGATGCGTCTTGCAAATGTTATAAGTGTGGTTATACGGAAGACCTCCTCTAGAGTACACCTTTACGATTTATGTAACTTTGTCACCATATAACAGGGCAAAAAGTGGGGAGGGAAATAAATATACTCAATCCTCCGTATCTCTTCTATGTATTTATTTTTAAGAGTTTTGCTCTTTCATTTATGCTTTTTCAACTTATTACAGCATTAAAAAACAGGCAATATGTTATTAGAAAATTGGCGGACTTACTTACAAGATAGACCGGTTCTTTTACGTAAAATAATAGAGTGCATAAAATTTTTAGAAAAGAACTAATTTTTATTTACGAACCTCTTACTTTCTGAGTCATCTCGCTCGGTACGCCATGGTTTGGTCTTGGCTTGACCCTCGGCCTGAATTCTGGTTTTGAGCTTTGCGTCTTGGTATTTTTTTACCCGACTGCCAAGAAGGGTTATGTGTTTCACGAGTATCTGGGTCTACGGATTTTTTATACCTTCGAAACATCTCAACGGCTAGAGGGATTTTAATGAATGAGGTCTCTATCAATTTGTCTTAACCGTCCGATGGTTATAGGCTAGATTTTATTTTTATAAATTCAAAATGGCGGCCGCAAAATACAAAATGACTGTAGAGACGAAAAAAAAAATATGCACCATATTGATTGTCATATCATTGGATAGGTCTTTCAAAGTGAAGACGACGTTTCATTGACTATTTTACAGTCAGAAGCTCCGTTTAAAACTTAAACAATCTGGAAGTTGTGTAGGTAGTGCAACTCTACCATCATAGACCTCTAGATGCGTTATCAAAACAGTGTTTATAGATAGGAACTAACAATTAAACACAGCATAACTCTTTCCGGCGCGGAGTAATTCTGTTTATAAACTGATGAAATAATGGACTGACACAAGAATTTATAAACGAAGTTATTAGAAAATATGAACTTGCTTATTTTCAAGTACATTATAAAATGAAAATTTTAATTAAATATTCTTGGTGCCGTTTGTCAGTTTTGGAATTAAAATTAGGTGTCCTTTTTTAAGGACATCGCCCTTGAAACGGTTAAGAGTCATCAGTACAATTAAATAAAAAAAAATAGGTAAGTAATATAAAAATAGTTTCACATTCATGATAAATAATTAATTAGTTCGCTTTTTACGAAGTCGGGTTTTTTGATTTTTTTAATTTAATTTGTAAATATGTCTTTATTGAAGTTACATACTACTTATAATGTCAACGTATATGAGTCTGTTGAATTTTGTTTTAAATTGGTATTATGTCTTCTGTAAATTAAAAATGGTTTCAATGCTCAGTATCTTGCAGTCAATTGTGCACTTACTGTATTATTGTATTGGTATTGATATTGGTATTAAAGTGTATGTGCATTCATATAATTATATTTTCTCGTTCGCACCTTACCAGGGTTCATACGGGTGCTTGAATTTCCAGACTAAGAAATTCTTCGTTACCAGTATTTTCTTATAGAAAATCTCTTCTTAAATAAGGCGAAATTTTTGCGAGTTTAAACTAGATTTATTTTTCTATAAAAAATTACTAATATTTTGCCTTGAAAATAACGGTACCCGTACGAACCCTGCTTACTCTATGTGTCTATTGAAAAAAAAAAAAAAACACTTATAAAATCACTGCATATCAGTTCATTGTTTTTCGTTCTATATCGTAATTTTTTCTCGGTAGTAGGGTAAAGTGCCCATATTTCGTCCCCTCTCCTAATTTCGTCCTCCTTTACATCTCCCCTTCTGCCAAAGTGGCGCCACTTATGACGCAAGGCACAGGGACGGAAGGTCAAAGGGGTCAGTGTTGAAAGTTTCGTTCGCCAAGACACATACATAAATTAAAGACGGCGAATTTCCTATTTTTGGAAGACCTGAGTTCTTATTTCGTCGTTTGTAGAACGTTATTTATTGTACTGTAAGTATTTATTTCTTATTCATTGCATGTAATTTACTTTGGTAAGATGCTGACAGTAGCATACAGTGAGTTTTAGGACGCTCAGTCCATCTTACGGGAACTGAAGCTCCGTCCTATTGGGAAGTAGCATGGTCCCAATTTCGTCTCCCTTGCAGCTCTTATTTTCGTCCCGGGGACGAAATTATGAATGCTTTTTCGTGACTTTTTTTCAGTTCTTTTCCTCATGTTTGTATGGCTAATGTTTCACTATGTTATTCTTCCACTGATTATTAGTACATTTCTTTGTGCCTTACTTTAATGTAAATTAAATAACTTACTCATTTAGAAATAAATTTTGATTTAGTTATAAGTTAAACCTCGGCGTATTGGATTTTTTGAGGGGACGAAATGGGACCATTTTTTTTTCTTCTGCATTTTTTAGATACTTTTGAAAAAACAATTTTTCGCATTGTTGAATTTTTTTGTACGATATTTGCCTATGTGTCTATGTGCGTGGGTAGTTAGTCTATGTAAAATCCAAATTTGGTAGATTTTCACTGCAAATTACAACTTCCAAGGGCCTAAATGTGACTTGGGGACGATAATAGGGCACCTTACCCTATCTGTATTGTTATATAGTATTTGTATTGTTTTGTACTTTTGGTATTTTTAGTATTAATAATTGTATGCACTGGTCGTTTTGTTTTCTATTCTAAGTTCTTCTCTTTATAAACTTTGTCTTCCGTAAATATTGAATATTCCGTAAATTTGGTATACGGTGTTAAGGTACAGGATATCATTATAAGTTTTTAAAATAGTCGTTTTATCGTGCATAGTTTTTTTAGAAGGCACGTGCAGAAATTTACTATATCACTCTGTACTGCGCCTCAAAGGAAGTGTAACAATAGGATTTGAAGGAAATGTGGTTAACAAAAACTTTAACACTAAAATATGAAAACAAAAACCCAATCGCCTGAAGTCGAATTAATTTTTTTTCTTAAAAAATACTTCTTTTTTTTATAATGCATAGAAAAACAGCATTCAAATGAAATCATCTATTATCCAAACAGAATATATATTATAAAGCAAAAAGATTATCAAATTAATGGTCGCAACGACTTGACAAACCTAATTCGCATTTTCCGTCAAGACGAAACTTGAACGGAAGAAAAAATGATTATCTTTCAGACAAATGTGCATCCAAATATACATTGCAGCTGACAGTGAGAAGTTTGAACATCTCAAATAAAGGAATATTGTTATAACTAGTTGTTTTTTCTTTCTAAGACCGTTTTGTCACGCCACGGTGTAGGAAATCACGAAAAAACAAACGTGCGATTTAACCGTTCTATTCTTCGCATTAATGTTCACATGGCGTCTTTTCGTACTAAAGTGATGATGCTCTTCAACTTTGTAATTCACTTTTTCCCCAGTTCTTTTCATTTTCGAGATAGGAATGCTAACTCAGCAATTTTCCACCAGATGGCACCATAGGCGGTTTCATTCAGTAGCGCTTGGCTACTTTACTATACCTAGACACCACTATTTTTAATATAGCAGCAGTCGCTCTGAAGTTAAGATGTTGGCAAGGGACTTTAGTGGGCATATTGCATAGTAAAGGTAAAATATATATTACAGATCTCGAATCTATTTATTTTTACTTATGCTCAGCACATAGTGTATTTTGTTCTATAAACCCCCAAAACTCCAGATTGGATATCCTGCTTTTTTATCAAATTTGAATTTAGTTTTGAAAATAAGAAATTCTTAAAAGATATTTAAATCTTTCTGTAAAGTTTCGTGCACATGGATCTAACAATTTTTAAGATAACAAACTTTAAAACTTTTACTAGCTATTGACATTTCACCTGACCTTTCAAATATATCTTAAGTACAGAGTTCATTGTTATTTCTACGTATTTAAACATAAAGAAAAGTTGTGTTTTAAAATTTAGAGTGTTCCAAGTTCGTCTTGACGTTTTACGAAGTTTTACAAACTTACAAAATATATGATCCGAGAGACTTATAATGGAAATTCAATGGTATTTTAAAATGAAGAGGAAGTTTAAGAGGTTAACCCATCCAAATCGGAAGATGAACACAATGAAAACTGAAACCAGTAGCGCATATCGAATATTTTCTAAAACTTTTCTATTTGGTAATTTCAATTCCAATTGTTTTACCAATAAACCAATAAGTGAAGGCATTTGTATCTCTTTATTTGTCGATAAATTCTGTTTTTATAAATAAATAATACTTTAAGATAAATTGTATAGAAGCTTAAGACCTTAAAACTGAGGATGAAGAATACACAGAATAATTTATCTTCCGTTTTCAAGTGAAAAAGTGTGATAGGAATTAATGGTTTTAGAAAAGTGCATTAAATAAAAATAATTTTTTGGATATTCCTACACTTAAAAAAAATCTGTAGTTCTACAGATGTAAAGTTACATGCGTACTAAAACTTTCATCTGTAACTGTACAAAAAAAGCTGCAAATCTTCAAAACTAGTTTTTGTAAAGCTACAGAAATCTGTAACTTTACAAATGAATCTACTAAACTTACAGTAATGTTACAAAAATTTTATCTGTAACCCTGGTTGCAGTTACATGAAAAGTTTTAGGCATCCCAGTTTCCTAAAAAATTCTTAGTAACCTTAGATATTTTTTGATTTTCGGCGCAAAAGTGTGTCTGTTACATGAATTTTTGTTGTTGCCGTTACATGAAAAGTTCTAGGAATCCCAATTTCCTAGAAAAACTTTAGTAACTTTACATAATTTTCTTTTACAGTGTATGTTTTTATTTCTTTAAAGCAATTGAGTTGCGCATTTCTTTTAATCACCGAAAGACTTTCGTATTACTTAAGGTAAAATCAACCCGATCACAAGAAAAATCATACGGATGTGCCAATCACAAAGCTTTCTTCTTTCTTCTCATATATGTTAATATTTAATAAACAATTAAATTTAAGAAATCAAAAAAACCAGACTGCGTAAAAAAGCGAACTAATTAATTATTTCTCATCAAAGTGAAACTATTTTTTTTTTCAATTCCAACTATTAGCTCACACTCTCGCTATATATATCTTGTTCAAATTTTCAATCGTTAATAAAATACTTATTATTCATCCAATCAAGCTCAAATAATTTTTTTTTAAACTTGTAGTGGATGACATTTGATGTTAATCCAGTTTTTTTCAAATATTAATTCATTAATTAAATTTAATTAATTTTCAATAATCGAGAGAGCCCTCTCCTTGATCAAGATATTTTAAGACCGAGAGTGACCTCTTCTTCATCAAGGCATTTTATGTGCGAGTCAAGAGGAAAGAAGAATGGGAGAAAAAAATTATCTTATTGACCTAAGTAGGAATAGACTTAAAAAATATTTTTTTTTTATATTACTTGTTTATATTACATACCTATTTTTTTATTCACTTGTATTGATGACTTTTAAGTTGTGTTTAATTGTTAGTTCCTATCTATAAACACTGTTTTGATGAGGTCTATACACTGTAAAAAAAAATCTGTAGTTCTACAGATGTAAAGTTACATGCTTACTAAACTTTCAACTGTAACTGTACGAAAAAAGCTGCAAATCTACAAAACTAGTTTTTGTAAAGCTACAAAAATCTGTAAATTTACAAATGAATCTGCTAAAATTTCAATAATCTTACTAAAATTTTATTTGTAACCCTGGCTGCAGTTACATGAAAAGTTCTCGGAATCCCAGTTTCCATAAAAATTCTTAGTAACCTTACAGATTTTTTGTTTTTCGGCGCAAAAGTGTGTCTGTTACATGAAATTTTGTTGTTGCCGTTACATGAAAAGTTCTAGGAATCCCAGTTTCCTAGAAAAACTTTAGTAACTTCACAGATTTTTTTTTACAGTGTAGATGTCTATGATGGTTAGAGTGGCAGTAAAGCTAGAGATCCTGCATTCACAACTTCAAGATTGTATAATATTTTAACGGAGCTTCTGACTGTAAAATAGTCAATGAAACATGGTCTTCATTTTGAAAGACCTGTCCAATGATATGCCACTCAATAGGGTGTGTAAATTTTTTTTCGTCTCTACCGCCATTTTGTATTTTACGGCCGCCATTTTAAATTTATAAAAACAAAACCTAGCCTATAACCATCGGGTCATTAAGACGAATCGATAGAGACCTCATTCATTAAATTCCATCCAGCCGTTGGAATGTTTCGAGGGTATAAAGAAATCCACATACACAGATACGCTTAAAACACATAACCTTTCTTTTCAATCGGGTAATAAAATTGTTACACATGTTAATACTTTAGTGTTACCAGTTCAATACTACACCAATTTTGATTCTCATTTTAAATTTTTGCTTCATTTGATTATTCGGAGTAAATACGAGTTAATCTCAATCATGATATTTAATAAAATGAATATATATTTTTTATTGTGTTGTGCGTCAGCCACATGCGAATCACCGGGTTAGCTGAATGCGAAGTGCCTGTCGCTGCACTAGAAGATGCTGCCCAACAAAACTACGAAACATCCAGAAAATCGCACAGAAATCATTACCACAGAACATCCTTTCGGGGAAATATCCCCATTTTCAACTGGGCCCTCACGTCCTTACACTGTAAAAAAAAAAAAAAAAAAAAAAAAAAAAAAAAAAAAAAAAAAAAAAAAAAACTGTAAAGTTAGGAAAGTTTTTCTAGGAAACTGGGATTCCTAGAACTTTTTATGTAACGGCAACAACAAAAATTCATGTAACAGACACACTTTTGCGCAGAAAATTAAAAAATCTGCAAGGTTACTAAGAAATGTTTAGGAAACTGGGATGCCTAGAACTTTTCATGTAACTGCAACCAGGGATAAAGATAAAATTTTAGTAAGATTACTGTAATTTTAGCAGATTCATTTGTAAAGTAACAGATTTCTGTAGCTTTACAAAAACTAGTTTTGTAGATTTGCAGCTTTTTGTGTACGGGTCAATCCATTTCAAGTGGTCCAGCACTGGTTGCTCGACCATTTTTAAAAAATTTGAATTTTTTTGTACAACAACCCTAACATGATAGTAGTTCAAAATGACTATTATTTTAATTTCATTAATTTTTTTTGTGCATGGCGGCCATCTTTGTTTCATCGTCTGCAGCAATTTTCTCACATGAAGGGTTTACGGAATTGTAGAATATGCGGTGCAAAGAGTAGTATAATTCATTTACAGGGCCACTCAAAAGAGTTCCATTACATTACGGTCTATGGCGAAATATCGTTTGCGGTGTATTTTAATGATATTACACTATTTTGAACATATTGAAATAGATATTTATCACTGAAGTGTTCTGAAAGGTTCTTATTATACAGTGTGGTGAGCATAGAATTCATCGTTCATTCACAGGAACACCCAAAAGAACTTGGCTAGAGAAGAAAATGAACAATAATTGAACTATTGAAGGCTACGAACAGCAATTTCTGGAAGTGCGTTTTCAGTTGTAGTATGCGTTTATAAATTTAATTATTTTTTAAATATTACTTGGTTTGTATAAATTCTATATATCCTGTACCGGGCTGCACAAAAGTTTTCAACAACATCCTTTTATCAGTGGAAATTTTCAAATGTGCTATGCTTTAAACTGAACTAACTTTTAGCATACATATCTGTAAATCATATACAGGGATGCTCAAAAAATCGTATATTTTTCCGAGTATTCATGGTAATAGCAGTGAAGTTTTGTTATAGTATTCTGAATATTCTGAATGTACTGTAAAGCGTTACACAATCTATGCTGTACGCATGATATTTCGTTCTTTTTTTCCGGTAACATGTTATTCTTTCATAATAGACAACAACAAAAAATTGACTTTTTAAAAAGTTTTAAGCTGATCTCCCCCCTTAAGATACTGAATAGATTTAATTCTTATTAATCTGTAATCTATATTCTACACCAAAAACGTGCCCATTAGAAACGCTGATGTCATATACAAACAGTGGCAACAACATGATAAATACATTTTGCTTTTTTAAGAAATTTATTAATTTCTAAAAATCGCACAATTGGAATTTTTACACTTTCAAATATTGTAAAGAAATGCACTTTCAGTTATAATTTATTAATATTATAATTTATATTATATTATATTCATTTTTACTTTTTTCTTACTAAAGAAGAAAAGTATTGCATGAATAATGAGATAAGCTCAGAATAATTGTGCAATTGCTAAAACAGTGCACAATGAGAATTATACAAAACATTTAACATCTATATGACACTTAAAAGATGCATGACGTTTAAAAACTAAAACGATGCTAAAAACTTCCCAACGGCTGCAGCCAAAACACTTGGTCTTTCTCAAGGGATACTCAGGATGCATTGACGAAGGTTCAACTTCCAATTCGATGAGAGATGGAGGGAAAACGTGAAAGAGATAGGGCCAAAAGAGAGAAAACCAGGGGGAGGGGAGTTACTAGTGGCGCCATGTGCGGACACGAACCGAGAAAAAGAGGTCCGAGAGACAAATAACGAAATAGTTCTAAAACTGAAAAGATGGGGGGGGGGGGATTAAGTATGCTTCAAAAAATTAAATTAAATATTTGGGATGTTAAATGACAGGTTATCGTTACAAACTTCATTCTGAAGCGTAAAAATCTTAATTGACTCTCTAATTAAAGATATGTAGGGGTTAAATTGACGGGAAATAATACTAGCGCTACCAAAACTATGCTTTTAATTTTATTATCAGCCTATAGCCTAGCAAGAGTTATGGTCAACTTATTAAATCTAATGACCCATCTATGCTCTTTCAATCTCTCAAAACATTTTCGCTTAGTCATACCTATTTTGGCATCGGTAGTATTATTTCCCGTCAATTTAACCCCTACATAGAGAGAGTCAATTGAGATTTTTACGCGTCAGAGTGAATTTTGTAACGATAACCTTTCATTCAACATCCCAATTATTTGGTTTAAGCTTTTGAAGCTTACCTAATCCCCACCTCATCTTTTCAGTTTTAGAACTATTTCTTTATTTGTCTCTCTGCCCTCTTTTTCTCAGTCGTGTCCGCACAAGGCGCCAATAGTAATTTTTTCCCCTGGTTTTCTCTCCTTTGTCCCCATTTCTCTTTCACATTTTCCCTCCATCCCTCCTCGAGTTGGAAGGTGAGCCTGCGTCAGTTCATCCTTAGTATCCCTTGAGAAAGGCCAAGTGTTTTGGCTGAAACAGTTGTGAAGTTTTTAACATCGTTTTAGTGCTTAAACGTCATGTGTATTTTAAGCGTCATGTAGATTTTAAACGTTTTGTATTGTTCTCATTGTACACTGTTTTAGCAATTTAATAAATATTCAGAGCTTAGCTAATTATTCATATAGTAATCACAGTGTAAAGTTCAATCTTAAATATTGAGAAAGCATAGTAATCGAATTTTTTTTTTCAACAAACGGTATTCGACGGATTACATTTTTTACAGGTCAGAGAGCCTGAAAAAGATGTTTATGTAAAATGTCTGTCAGTGCGCTTATTTTTGTGTATGTCCGTGAGTCTTCTTTGTATCATTGAAAAGTGTATGAAATTATGAATAGAACTGAATCGATTTTAATATGTATTTTTTTTGCCATGAGCAGCAGGTCCCACCTGAATTTGGGAATATTCAGCCAGAAGGGAGAGCTGTAATAGAGATTTTTGTGCCATTTTCATCATTGTACCATCGAAAAGTGCACGAAGTTATGCACAGAATTGGACCAAACTTCAAATACATGTTTTTGATTACACTTTAAAAAAAATCTGTAGTTCTACACATGTAAAGTTACATGCTTACTAAACTTTCATCTGTAACTGTACGGGTGAATCCATTTTCAAGTGGTCCAGAAAATCATTTATTCGTTGCTCGACCATTTTTAAAAAATCTGAAATTTTTTGTACAACAACCCTAACATGATAGCAGTTCAAAACAAGTTGGAAATTGCTCGTCAAACGTGGCAAATGAGGTGCGTTCGTGCTATAACTAGTTTTATAAATATTTTTTTTTGCACCGCATATTGTACTGAATGTATATTCTAGTGCACTTCTTAAGAGCCCATCCATTTCATTCTGTTCGAAAGACTATAACATCATTAAAATGCACTTGAAATAATTTTTTCCCATTGGTCGTAATATAACGGAAAACTTTTGACTATTCCTGTATTCGAGTCATAAAATTTGAAATGACTCGACAAAATCTTGCAACAATTATATATTTAAAATTTCAGACCATTCGAAAGGCTGTAACATCATTAAAATGCACTTGCAATAATTTTTTCCCATTGGCCGTAATGTAACGGAAAACTTTTGACTGTCCCTGTCATTAAACTATACATCCGATTTTCATAAAATCTGAAATGACTCGACAAAATCTTGCAACAATTATATATTTAAAATTTCAGACCATTCGGAAAGCTATAACATCATTAAAATGCACTTGCAATAATTTTTTCCCATTGGCCGTAATGTAACGGGAAACTTTTGACTGTCCCTGTCATTAAACTATACATCCGATTTTCATAAAATTTGAAATGACTCGACAAAATCTTGCAACAATTATATATTTAAAATTTCAGACCATTCGAAAGGCTGTAACATCATTAAAATGCACTTGCAATAATTTTTTCCCATTGGCCGTAATGTAACAGAAAACTTTTGACTGTCCCTGTCATTAAACTATACATCCGATTTTCATAAAATCTGAAATGACTCGACAAAATCTTGCAACAATTATATATTTAAAATTTCAGACCATTCGGAAGGCTATAACATCATTAAAATGCACTTGCAATAATTTTTTCCCATTGGCCGTAATGTAACGGGGAACTTTTGACTGTCCCTGTCATTAAATTATACATCCGATTTTCATAAAATTTGAAATGACTCGACAAAATCTTGCAACAATTATATATTTAAAATTTCAGACCATTCGAAAGTCTGTAACATCATTAAAATGCACTTGCAATAATTTTTTCCCATTGGCCGTAATGTAACGGAAAACTTTTGACTGTCCCTGTCATTAAACTATACATCCGATTTTCATAAAATCTGAAATGACTCGACAAAATCTTGCAACAATTATATATTTAAAATTTCAGACCATTCGGAAGGCTATAACATCATTAAAATGCACTTGCAATAATTTTTTCCCATTGGCCGTAATGTAACGGGAAACTTTTGACTGTCCCTGTCATTAAACTATACATCCGATTTTCATAAAATTTGAAATGACTCGACAAAATCTTGCAACAATTATATATTTAAAATTTCAGACCATTCGAAAGGCTGTAACATCATTAGAATGCACTTGGAATAATTTTTTCCCATTGGCCGTAATGTAACGGAAAAATTTTGACTGTTCCTGTAATTAAACTATACATCCGATTTTCATAAAATTTCAAATGACTCGACAAAATTGTGCAACAATTATATATTTTAAATTTCAAACGATTCGGTTGGGTAGTTTTTCTCTGTTATATGCGGACAGACAGACGGACTGAACGACAACTATAGGTGCTACGTATTTATATAATTACGAACGCACCTAATGACTATTGTTTTAATTTATTAATTTTTGTTTGTGCATGGCGGGCATCTTTGTTTCATCGTCTGCAGCAATTTTCTCATAAGAAGGGTTTACGAAATTGTAAATAATTCATCGTTTATTTCTCCAATTCAAGTGCGAATTAAAGCAATTTGTACAGAATACATTGGGCTAAAAATTTGCTAATAGAGTAGTTTCCGAAACTAACTGCTTATTGGTGAAATTTAAGCATAAAATTTCAGTTTTTTACAAAATTTGCCCGTTTAAAAGAGGAAATTTTTCTATCAAGGAAAACTGTCAACATGACATATTTTTTTTTTACAAATAGGCCCAAAGTACTTGTACTCACTTGCCGAGTTCCAGATCTGGGACTTGCTTTCGCTTCGCTAAAAAAAATCCGAAATTTTTCAAAAATGTCAAAAATCGCACTTTTGAGGCTTTGATATCTCTGGTGGGGCACGAGATAAAAATCTGAAGTTCTGGTTTCTGAGAGTATTGTATGGTAGTGTAATGCACAAGAAATTTCAGGAAGGAGATTTGACTACAAGCTGAGATATGGCAAGGGGAACATGTCAAAACAATGCTGCCAAACTATTTCTTTGTTGTAGTCACAGCTAAGTATTTATCTCAGAGTGTCATTTAAATTAATATTTTTGATTATCTTTAAATAATAGTAACATAAAATAAATCCTTTTGCAAAGCTTAGCAATTAATATAAAAAAATAATTATGCCTAAGGCCTACATTTTGTATGGTTTCAGTAATTTTTGTTGTAAGTAATTTTAGTAACTAAAAGAAACCTCAGCAGTTTTACATAAAGAAAAAAAATAGTTTTATGCAAGACCCGAGACAAAAACCAAAAAGCATTTGAGTATTGCTGCTGCTTTCATAGTAGAAGCACGTCTTCTTTGCGCCTGACGAAGAAAGACTCAGATCTTTCGAAAGGCCTAGCGCAATTAAAAGTTTTTGGTGGTGTTTTAAGAAGTTCCCTTGTTCTTGTTACATTAATTGTTTTTGTTCCAGTTGCTGAGGATAACATGACGAAAACCGTTTCTCATTTCTTTAATATTAACAATTGGTTAATTGTGTTTAAATGTAAAAAAAAAAAAAAAAAAAAAAAAAAAAAAAAAACATTTGTTTATACTAATTCTCCATCTTGAAATTTCATAAATATTGAAATTAAAGAAAATTCTTATATATTTCACCCCAATTAAAATTGTGTCTTAAAATCAAATACATTTTAAAATATTAAATATTGAAAATGGTCTTTTTTTTCATGTTTTCTAATTTTAAGAGTCCTGAGACCCCTTACTATTTAAAAGATAACTGACTCCTTAAATATCCCATAAGTCTAGAATATATAATTATTCCTAAGTTACTTAATTCTAAGTTCCTAAGAGAAAATTTTTGCGTTCGAAAGCAGAGGAGATCAATGCTTATATACAATGTGACCTCAAAAATCCGGTATTCAGAAATCCAGCAACTTCAAAAATCCAGCTTCAACCCGCCCTCCCCATTCCTTCCTTTTTTAGCCTTCTAAGTTACGATAGAAAGAACAATAGCAATTGTTTACGTATTAATAACAATGAAGATTTAGCGGACAGCGAGATCGCTGACGCTGTGCTAAATGGAACCACAGATAACGCTAGTCACAAGTCACGGCTCAGAAGACGAAGACGAAGACCCGGCAGAAGAAAACGTGTCAATGGAAAAGTGCATGTATTTTACTTGTGAATTAATATCAGCTTAAGCCTTTGAGGGGCAAGCAATTCCGTTTGTATAATGCTGAATTCCCACCGGAAATTTAGAAAATCTTTATTTCAAAATAAGGAAAAGCAATTTTTCAACTCTTTTCTCCTAAAGTTAAAAAAATAAAACCTAATTAAAATTTACTGGTGCAGATCTTAATTAAACTTAGGTGGGATATAATATATTCCGCCACCCTCAACGGGTTACGAGAAACGAAACTGTCCTTTCGAAAGAGATATTCTTCAATTGATTAAAATACAAGAAAAACTTGTTAAAGAACGGAAACAAATGAAACAAATAAAATTGAGATCGATGTTTTGGAAATTACACGAGGAGAAATGACTTCACTGTTTATTAGATTTCTTTTGTAACCAGGGTTGTAGTGGGTAGCTGCCCGTGTTCCCACCCAGCTTCCCACCTGTGCTGGGTTTTTTACAACCATAAGGGTTGTAGTGGGTAGCTGACACGATAACCCGCCCGGGTTGTATTTTTTTAAACACGGGTTTTTTATAACCTTGTTTGTAACATAGAAAATATCAATTTAAATAAGTTTTTTTTTAAATATTTAATTTTCTCTTATCTCACATAATTATCCATTGGTTATGAATTAAATTTTGATTAAAGGCACTATTAAGAATACCGGAAGTATTTTTGATATTCCTTCAGAAATCCGGAATTTTCAAAAATCTGGCTTAGACTCGGTCCGAACGATGACGGATTTTCGAGGTTATACTGTATATCCATCTCCTCTACATGTTTCTTTTTCTTTCACTTTGTTTTTGATCAAAAATTTTACTCCTTGAGATGATTTTCTACTCATGATATTTGCTCCACATGAAACTTTTTGTTACTTTCTGAGTAACTATTGAAAAGAAAAAAGTTAGTGGGGCTTTATTTATATTTTACAATACCATCAGTAAGAAAATAAAGAGTGTGCTCTAAATTTATCCTGAGATTTTTTGAATATTTGTAAAAATATAATACTCTATCTTGAATATCTATCCAATTAAATATATCGAAATTTAAAGTTGTGTTTAAATTTTATAGAATTTAAAGATTCTTTGGATGTTTTATGCAGTTTTACCAGCTTATAACAGATAATTATCCTAGACATCTTTAAACTTAAATATATTTTTAATTCATGAGGAAGAGCTTTAAGAAATTAATTCGTCCAAATCATGGGATGGATATAATGAAAACTGATGTCAGTTGTGCAGACGGAATATTTTCTGAGACTTTTATATTTCGTAACTGCACTTCCAATTGTTTTACCAATAAACCAATAAGTAAAGGCATTTGAATCTCTGCATTTACCGATGAATTCTGTTTTTATAAATAAATAATATCTAAAAACAAATTGTCGAGAATCTCCGAGTCTTAAAACTCAGGAAAAGGTATATTCGGAATAATTTATCTTCTGTTTCCACGTGAGGTAAAGAGAGATAAGAATTTATGGCTTTAGCTAAGAGGGATTTCTTGGGGGAAACATACCCTTCAAAGATTTTTTTTTTTTTTTTTTTTGCATTGTTTAAATTTTTGCTCGTTGCTTAAGCAATACATTTTAAAATAATTTGAAAAAGATTATTTGGATGAGCAAAGCGAATCCTCTACTAGGCTACACAAATTACATTTCGTCGTACAATTTAGAAAAAACTATTCAGTATTTAGACTTGAAATTGAACATAAAAATAAATTATGATCTGCAGATTTGCATATTATTATTTTTTTACGGATAACCTTAAAAAAATTATTATTTTAATTAATTTATTTTACAAGTTTTTCCATTACGGACGCATTTTTGCAAACAAAAAATGAAACACGTATATTTTCAAAAGAAAACATAAATCATGGAGTTAGTAATTATAGATGAATCACGATTAATTAATTAGTTTCACGATTTCAATTATGAAATTTTTAAAATTCCCTTTTTAATGAAAATTATAGCATATTTTTAATGAATTTTAATGAATGAAAATTCAGTTATTTACATTCAATTATAAAAGTATATTTCAGTGTAAAGAATTCAAATACACAATTTATTTTTATTATGTGAAATCTTTTACGCAGCCGATACTTGCGCATATTAAAAGAATTGTACTATGATTTTTTTTAGAAAGTGGCAACAAAAGAATTATAAACAAATAAAATTAATTGTTAAATTCGTTATATCATCTACACTGGTTTCCAAAAATTAAAGAAAAATCACAAAAAGAGCGATAACACGTTCAAAAATTAACCTATCCGTATGAAATTTGGATATGTTGTTAACTAAAAGATGCTGATTAAAATTAAAAAATGCAAATTAGTGGCGCTGGAGTCGGATTGCGTCATCTGTGTGGAGCATAAAAATGCATGCTAGAGAGTACGGCTGCTGGATTATGAGATAAGAAAACTGAGATAGCCAATTCATTAGTATGACCTCGAGGTATCATTTGTCCGATTAACTGCGGTATAGAGCTATTGGAAGATTGGATGTAGGCCAAAGTCAGACAGAGGTAGCCAGATGGCTAAATGCGAGTCCTTCTGTTGCTCATAGGCTTTGGTAACACTTTCAAACCACTGGTTTGGCCTCCAGAAGGTTCAGCAAAGGACGAGCAATAGCTACGACAAGCACCGATGACCGATATTTGCAGTTATGTGTTCAAAGGAATAGAACAGCAAAACCCTCTCATCTTAAATCCGTCCTTGCTGCAGTAACTGGAAGGTTAGTATCAACGTCTACTGTGCGTAGAAAGATTCATGAAGGTGGTCTTTACGCGATGCGACCAGATATTTGTGTGCCTCTCACCTCTTGTCTCCGGAGGGAACGTTTAAGGTGAGCATGTCAACATATCCACTGGACGGCTGATCAATGGCGGCGTGTTCTCGTCACAGATGCGTTCCTGTTTAGCCTTCAAAGTTATAGTAGGCGCTGTTTGATTTGGAGAGAATGGGGAACACACTATTATCCATCAAACATTCGTAAAAGAGATTCGTATGGAGGAGGCAGTGTCTGTGTTTGGGATGGTATCTCTTTGGGCGGACGTGCAGACCCCCATGTCTTTCCACTTGGAACTGTGAATGCTCACGTCTATGGAGATGACATTCTTGATGCTTATGTGCACCCTTATGCCGGTGCAATAGGTAAAGATTTCTTGTTACAGGACGATAACGCTAGACTGCACGGGGTTCACATCGTAGAAGATTATCTTCAGCACCAAACAATTCAGCGCATGGAATGGCCAGCGCGATCACTGAACTTGAATCCCATTGAGCATCTTTAGGGTGCTTTAGGAAGATGTGTCTTTGCTCTCAATCCCCTTCCTCAGACCCTTGCCACGCTTACAACTGCTTTACAAGAGAAATGGCTCGCACTTCCCAGCAAACTTATCGATCGCATAATTGACAGTATCACACTTCGCTGTATGTGCTGTATTGCTTCTAGGGGTGATCATACTCAATATTAAAGGTACTTTTCCTATATCAAACTGAGACATTTATTTTGTTTATTTCATAATTGTATTAATTTCTGAAACACCACAATTGTCTGAAAATTTCTTTTAATGTTATTTTATACCTTACTATGTGTTGTAAATTGCGTCTCAGTTTTATTAAAATCTACTTGTAACATTTTGAGTAATCGCTACTTTTGTTGTTTTTCCTTAATTTTTGGTTGGTTGGTTGGTTGGTTGTATTTATGTCGGCCAATTATCTGCACGTGGGATATAGGCCCTCAGGGGGGAAGTGCCTTCCGTGGAGGTCTTTCTAAGGGAACCTAACCCGTATTAACGCTTGGAGAACCAAGGTTCGAAGAAAACCACGAAAACTCCGAACGATTAGGCCGACAGGCGCGATTGGGATCGAACCCAGCACCTCCCGTCTACCAGCTTCGAGAGCAGAACCTCTCGGCCACTGGTGGGGCCCTTAATTTTTGGAAACCAGTGTAGTATCTATCCAGAATCTATTATCTAGAATCTATTAAGTAGTATCTAGTATCTAGTATCTGTCTAATATCTAGTATCTAGTATCGATCTAATATCTAGTATATAGTATCTATTATCTATTATCTAGTTATCTATTATCTAGTTATCTAGTATTATCTACTTATCTATTATCAGTTATCTAGTTCAATTTAATATCTAGTAGTATTTTCGATCTATTATCTAGTTTCAATCTATTATCTGTTATCTAGTTCTCAATCAACAGTTCTGAACATCACAATAGATCCACCGGCGCTTGCCCGATAATTTCCGCGTGGCACCAACGTGGAGCCACCGGCGCTTGCCTGATAGTTTTCGCATGACATCAACGTGGTACCACCGGATGGCATAGTGTTAACATTGGAGCACCTGATCTTTGCTTACTTTTCTCATAGAATTTCCACTCTGTCTTGATAGCGGATTGATCAATCTTCAGTTTTTGTTTAGGGTTTCATGATTGATCAGAAATTTAAATAAACAGTCAAGTACAAGTATTACTCGTGTACGGTTCCGTACAATAAATATATTAATTAATATCTGAATTATTAGAAAAAAATCGTTGCTAAAAGAATAATAAGACTTTGTAAAAAACTGTACAACATAGGGTTGGGTATAACTTTATATACTAGAAATGCATAAATGGATATATCATGAAAGTTCAAAGAGATATGAAGCCTAAATAGTATCAAATATTTCTATTTCTGTATAACTATTTTTTTTTTTATTTTACCCTAATCTGTTTATGATGAACTTAATTCGGTGCTGAAAATAAAAGTAGTGCATATTTAAACTTCATTTGGCATTTCGTAAACAGAAATTTCGCATAATAATAATCTTCTCTTTTACAGTGTACTTAAAATAAAACCCTTGTTCAAAAATTAAACTTCACATTGTGCTAAGCGCGCTTCGATAGGCGGTCGTAAAGTTGCAATGCCGCCTTGGCCCCTACCGCGTTCTTCCAGGTAGGTTTTTAATTAACCTTGAAAGACGCAGGTGGCGTATTAAGAGAGCTACTCAATGCAAACTAGTCGCGAATCTCATAATATTTATGTAATTCTAATTAAATTAGTCCGTTTTTAACAATTTGGAGTGCTACTACTGGGCATTGCACTACACAAATATATCATTAAAAGATGTTATCTAGGCTTTAAATGCTAATGGTACATAGAGTACGCCGCCCCTGTCCTTATGTACTTCCAAACTGTCCGTCGCTTTAAGGGTTAATATCTCGACTATTTTCCGACAATTTTTCCCGAAAATCATTATTAACAATCCTTTTATACTTCTGCGATGATAGGTACCTACAGCGCTCCTCAACTCCTTTGCTGAACACCCGCAAATCGAACTTTGTGGGTAACGGAAAAATGCGATTTTTCAAAAACTATGTGACCTAGGGTAAACGCTATAGTTCTCCTGCAAGGTTTAAATTAACTTTTACTATCTCTATTTTTTTTCATAATTTTAGTTTCAGTAGATTCGAAAATAGAGATGGGAGAACATATTTTTGTATTACATTTTAGACGATAGCTCAGAAAATATAGTCCCTAAATTGAAAAGAAATGTATTTTTGAGTTCGGTGCTACGAAAGTTTCCACATGATACCTAACGTTATATACAATACATGGCCAATGATGATTGGTCACTTGCAATTTTAGACGTTTTGTTAAATATCTAGAAAAATACATGAGGAATTATCCTGAAACTCGAGGTGTGTAAACAGAACAGTATAGGTCATATATTTCCTCGAATTTTTTTCCCGAAACCCCATACGGGACCGTCAACAAATTGAAAAAGAACAAAAATCTTTTGGATAACCCGATAAAAACTAATGTAGCAAAAGCGTTCAAACTGTAGAACCTGATAAAAAGGCTTATTTTAATAAACTGTGTTCATTTTTAGGAGGAAAGCATGTATAATAGTAGAGAAATTAAGGCTTTTATAAAAACAGTCCCAAATTTTGCCAAGTTTTTTGCTTATAATTTGTAGAGTTCTTAATATGAAAAAAAAATGTTCTTTTTAGAAAATGTGACAAACAACATCGTACACAGTACCCTGCAATCAGAATTAATAAAATATAAAAATTGGATGAAAAATGAGCAGCTTTACTAAAACATATTTCACTGCGCATGCGCGAATTCAATTAAAATATAATGTACATAATCAATTAGGTATAGAGCAACTTTTGTGAAAGACTCAAAAACATAGCTTGCAAATTCTGAAAATTATTGTCGATAGAATAAGATCAAAGTCCGTTGCTCCCAAAAGGAAGCGAAAAGATTAGGATCTGCATCCAAATGTCTGTGGATTAGTGTTAAGATAGCGTACACAATATTGCACGAAAAAATATATCTGGATGCAACCCCTCATCTTTTTGCTTCATTTTGGGAACAACGGATTTCGTGTTTATTCTATCGACGATAATTTTCAGAATTTTCAAGCTATGTTTTTGAGATTTTCACAAAAGTTGCTCTATACACTTAGCCAGAGGTGCCAAGTTGTCACTAATCCTCCGTAATATGTGGGTTAATTTAACCCTGGTTTTAAACATTTCGCACCAGAATTTTTTTTCAGCGATGAAATTAAATACATTTCACATTGAAAACTGGAATTAAATAAATAAAAATCCATCAAATAATTTTTCTGGTTCGTAACGTTGTTAAACTGGGTTAAATTAATCCATGCATTACGGAAGATTAGTGCGAACTTGGCACCTCTGCTTAGCTAATACATTATGTACAGTCGTGGAAAAAAAAAAAGTAAACACCCCCTACTAACTCCTCAACAAATTATCGTAGAAGAAAGTCACTGGTACCGAACGATTGGAAATAAAGTCTATTTTTAAATGATGTATATAAAATTTGCTTAGGGGGCCATCTACATATTAAAACGAACCATAACTTTGTTTTTGTCAATAGCAGTACCCAATTCTGACATCATAAATGAACTCTACACCCTTCAATTAGCCTAAAAACGAATTTTTATGCAATTTGTACCATAAGTTTCCGAGAAATTAATTATTTTAAAACGAGCGTATTTTAAGGGCTGTATCCAAATTGAAGTTCCGTACTGGATTGTTAATCGAGAGAGCCCCTTCCTTGATCAAGGCACCTTAAGCGCCACTCAAGGAGTCAATGAAGCGTGTTAGATTTCAGTACGGCAGAATAAATTTCAAAATGTCTACTCACTTCCATCATAGACGTCCCTTTAAACCATCATTTTGCCGTTTTGTAAGCATAATTTGAAAACTACTTGGAAGAAAAATGTGAAATTTTTGAATTTCCATAAAGCAGGACTTAATAAATCTAAATCCATCAAAAAAATTGTAGGTTGCAATTCATAATTTTTTCGAATATTAATTTCATAATTCATAATTCATGTCATAAAATTATAAAAATTGCAAATTCAGCTTATTTATATTTGGGTATATTAGTATTATTACTACAAAAAAATTAGCACATTAGGAGCATAATTTCGGGAGATATAAATAAAAATAGGAAAATGTAATTTAACATTAGAAGCACTAAATTTTGAATGTTTATAATTCAAAAACTTATCATTCAAATGACTTGAAATTTGGTGTCTAGGCATAGTTTGAACCGAAGATTTGAAATATCTCGTTAAAATTGGGTATTGCTATTGAAAAAAATGAAGTTTGGATTCGTTTTCATATGTAAATGGCCCCCTAAGCAAATTTTATATACGTCATTTAAAAGTAGACTTTATTTCCAATCGTTCGGTACCAGTAACTTTCGTCTACGATAATTTGTTGAGGAGTTAGTAGGGGGTGTTTACTTTTTTTTCCACGACTGTACATTACATTTTGATTGCATTCGTGCATGCGCAGTGAAGCATTTTTTAGTAAACCTGCTCATATTTCATCCAATTTTTACTATTTTTTAATTCTGATTGCAGGGTATTGTGTAGAATGTTGTTTGTCATATTTTCTAAAAAGAACATTTTTTAATATTTAAGAACGCTGCAAATTATAAGCAAAAAAGTTACTGTTTTTACAAAAACCTTAATTTCTCTACTAGTATACATGCTATCTGCCTTTTAATCATCTTCTACAGTTTGAACGGTTTTGCTGCATTAGTTTTTATCCAAAAGATAATCGTTCTTTTTTAATTTGTTGACGGTCCCCTATGGGGTTTCGGGAAAAAAATCTTTCGCGGAAATATATGACGCATGCTATTCTGTTTACACACCTGGAGTTTCAGGAAAAATTCTCATGTATTTTTCTAGATATTTAACAAAACATCTAAAATCGCAAGTGACCAATCATCATTGGCCATATAGTGTACAAAGATAAGATTTTTTTTTTCAAATAACATAATTAGCCCCTCTACATTTTTCCTGAATATATTTGTGAATGTGAAAATAATCTGTAAATATGTGGGTCAATAGCCTTTATTACTTCCCCCAATTTGAACTTTCCGAATTCCATAGTTTACGATTAAAATGGCTGTGACAAACAGACTGACAAACTCAGGAGTGATCTTATAATGATTTTGTTCTCATTTTTTAAGTACGGAACCCCAATAATTAAATAAGCTGGTGTCAAATGATAAAATGAAAATAACTTCTTAAAAACGCAATAAAAAAAAAGAAAAAGAAAAATATTGAAAAAAAAAATAAAAGAAATAAAATAATATTAAAACTATATATATATATTAATACCAAAACTAATATTAAGTAATTAAAAATATAAAAATTATATGGAGGTGTGAATAAGTTTTTGTAAGCAGCAGAGAGCATATTAGAATCAGATTTGCCATTAACAATAAAAAATAAATAAATAAATAAAAGAAAAATATTGAAAATATTGAAAATAAAAAAAAATAAAATAAATAAAATAATATTAAAACTATATATATATATTAATACCAAAACTAATATTAAGTAATTAAAAATATAAAAATTATATAGAGGTGTGAACAAGTTTTTGTAAGCAGCAGAGAGCATATTAGAATCAGATTTTCCATTAACAATAACTTCCCGATTAATATAAATGGCTAAATTTTCATGAAAGTACAATTCAGAGGCGCTATTGGCATTAAAGGTAATTCTTGCATTTTGAAAATTAAAACTATGGCCAGAAACCCAAGAAGGCTTGGTAATAGAAGATTTAGAAATTTTCTGATTATGAACATTACCAGAGTGTTCTTTTAATCGGATTTCAAGATTCCTTTTAGTTTTACCAATATAAGAAAGACAACAACCAATACAAAGAACGTTATATATTCCCCATTTACGAAAATGAGGAACCGGAGACATAGTTGATAATATTTGGAATTTATTGACAGGTTTAAAAATAACATTAAAGTTAAAACGTTTTAAAACTTTAGCTAATTTGAAACATAAAAGAGGATAAAAAGGCAAAACAATCAAATTATCAGGTTTGGTTTTCTTAAATTTAGATAGAGTAGAATTGCTAGAGGGTCTATTAAATTTCTTCACAGCTTTATTGATAACAGTAGGCTTGAAACTCCTTTCTACAGCAACAGAATTTAAGTAATTAAGTATATTCTTCAGGGATGCAGCATTTGAATAAATTTTGAGGGCACGGTTTACATAAGTGTAAAAGACACCGATTTTCTGCTTAACAGGGTGATTTGAAAGAGCATGAGCTAAGTTAGAAACAGGAGAAAGTTTTCTATAAACACAAGTTTTGAAAAAAAAGAATCACACACGAGTGTGTATCAATAAGTTTTTGCCCTCACATAGAAATAATTGAGTGAAATTTATGAAATTGCTACATTGTATTAGTCCTTTTCTACATAGCCACCGTGCGCAGTAACACATTTCTGCAGACGGTATTTCAAAGAGGTAGGGTAGGATGTAAGACAGGAAGCGGTCATTTTTCTAACTTTCGCCATATGTGACATATTTTTGGAAAGGCCTGTGACCACTTATTCATGATATGCACGTCCCAAAATTTGCCTCCCGGGGAGCATGAATGATGTCCTCCAAATTTAGAAAAGTGCCCCCCGAAGGGCAAATTGTGGGGGGGGGGGTGTTCGAGAGGTGCACAGCATGAATAAGTGGTCTCAGGCCTTTCCAACAATATGTGACATGTGGGGGTCAGTAAAAGTTAGAAAAAGTGCTCCCCTTTAGGTCTACTATCGCGCCTCCTGGAATAAGTCCTCACCCCCCCCCCCTCTCTTTGAAATACAGGTTGCACAAATGTGTTATTGTGCACACTGACTATATAGAAAAGGACTAATAAAATGTAGCAATTTCACAAATTTCACTCAATTATTTCTATGTGAGGGCAAAAACTTATTGATACATGATCGTATAGCAACTAAAACATCAAGGATATGTAGTTTCTTACTATTTTTTCAATTCCTACTATTAGTTCACACTCTCCCTATATATATCTTGTTCAAATTTTCAGTCGTTAATAAAATACTTGTTATTCATCCACTCAAGTTCAAATAAATTTTTTTAAAACTTGTAATGGATGACACTTGATGTTAATACAGTTCTTTAAAATATTAATTAATTAATTAAATTGAATTAATTAATTTTAGTTTTATATGGGAGACAAAATGGCGGCCATTGGTTATTGAACAGCATTTAATGCATCTCCATAACCATAAGGGGGGTTACCATAGGAGGGACCCTGTTCTGTCGCCAAATACTACCAAGTTTATCGCCAACTTCGCTATATTTCGCCAAATTTGGCAACCAAAATGAGTCGCGAAACGTGACGCCAACTTGGCGATATCTCTAATATTTCACCAAATTCCCATAAACTTCCATTGTAACCCAATCGGGTTTACTTGCTTAAAGAAAATCAACAAATTTAGATATTTTAATGCAACAAAAACTAATATTAGCTTAAGGGATTATATTAAATTTTTCTTTGAAGACCTAAGTAGGAATTGACTTAATTCTTTTTTCTTATGTTATTCTTTTGTAATTCAAAAGTAAAGTGGATATGTTGGTCGATGGAATTGACAGTATGAAGAATGGTAGAAATATTAAAAGGTTTATCAACTAAAACGAAAATATCGTCAACATAGCGCATCCAACATTTAAAATTTAACAGATTCAATAATTTTCCCTCAAAATAATGCATATAAATGTCACAGAGAATTGGTGAAACAGGATTACCCATATTTAAGCCGTCAGATTGTTTGAAAAATTCATTAACAAATTCAAAAATAGTATGAATAATGCAGATTTTAGTTAAGTTAATAAAATCTTTGTCATCAATATCTGAATAATGAAATTGCCTTAATCTAGATTCCAAACATGAAACAGCACCTTCAATGGGAACATTAGTAAGTAACGATTTTAGATCAAGACAAAGCATAGAGCAATTCGGTTGTTAAATTTTTTTATTTTTTGACAAAATCATAAGAATTTTTAATCGTGTTCGCATTACTAGAGCATAAAGGAGAAAAAATGGAAGTTAAACTTCTATTTTTAAAAGTAAGAATTTTTAATAGTTTATAGCTAATCTCTTACATGGATAACATAAGTTATCTACATCAGCATCGCCTTTAAGAAGTAGATGATCAAGAAATTCTCGATGTAAACGGTAACATGCAAGGATATTTACCTGTTATTAAAACGACTATGTATTGCAGAACCAGATGTGTTTTACAGATTTGTGATTATTTTCACTGTGTTTATTTATAGTTGTTTATGTGACCAAATTTTGATACGATATATTAAACAAAGGCGAGAAACATTTAAGATAAACGCAAAATTGTTGTTGATAAAAAGCATTTATCTATAATAATTTCATAATAGGCTTAAGTTATTTATAAAACTATGGACCAATATCATGAAAAAAACATAAAAATTCTAAGTAACAATATCATTTACACGAAAAGAAAGGTTTTAATAAAGGAAATAAAACTTTCTACTGATTATACGTGAAAAACAAACACGGAGACTAGATTTCCCATTGTAAAATAAAATATGATCAATATTTATAGATTTAGAATTTTTTTATAATTTTTTAAATATTTTAGAATTTTCTTTTGTTAATCTGTGATAATCGAGAAACAACGTAAAGAGCATTCTAAAGAAAAACAAACGTCTAAAAAAACGTCTAAAATAAATGTACAAATAACTGTCTCCATTTCGGACTTCCAGAACTCATCCATAATTTCATTTCATGGTTTTTTGAACACAACCTTTTATTATGCAGAATTCCAAATTCCTGAAACAATTTTATCGCAACTTTTTCATCATCTGGTAATTGTCAAATGCTAAAATCCATCCCAGATTCAGCAGTAAAAGTGAATTATAGGTTTATAAAAAAAAATAATAATAATTCGAATAATAACAAATTAAAAAGCGTTCCGAGATTAAGGTTAAATAATAATCATTTACGTGATTCACGTTTCATGCATAGCAAATCACAATGTTTCGTATGGTTTAAAATAAAAATCCTTTTCACGATCAGGGTTGAAATAATTGGCGCATTAGCATACATTTTGGCATGGTGTCCGTATAACGGAAAAGTTCGGAAATTTTAATAGTCTATAACATCAGATAAGTCTGAATTAATTACAAGCTCCTTAAAACTGAACCAAACTCCAGTCAATTTTTATCATTTCAAACTTTTCAAGCTCCCTTAATAATTGTATTTATGTTCTTTTAAATTACTATTGTGACTTTACAATTTATTTTCTGTGTTACAGAAGTAGTTTCATAAAATCTCAAATATTATTCTGCTTCATTTTGCATTTCCACATTTCTTTTCTCTAGTGAAGTAAAATTTTCTCTGAATGCTTAAGAAAATTAATCAATTGAAACAAAATACCTTGATAGATGTCAGGAAATCAAGTTATAGATCCATGCCTCTGTTTTTAACCTTTTATGGCAAATGACTTCAATTGATAAATTAGCTTCACTGTTATTACCTTTAGGGAGTGTATGGTCAAGAAATTATCAATGTAATGGGCATCATGCAAGAATATTTATTGCTATGAAAACTAATATGTATTGAAGAACCAGGGGTGTTCTATAGATTTGTGAATATTTGTATAAACGAATTTTGATAAACGTAACGTTGCTATTGATAATGAGCATTTATCAATAATAAATTGATATTTGGTGTAAGTTACTGATAAATGTATGCTTTAATCGTAGGCAAAATTCTTTACAATTTTAAATAACCATGTCGTTTACATGAAATGGAAAGATATTAATAAAGAGAATTAAATTTTCTAAAGACTAAACTAAAAAAAGAAATAACAGCAAATAAATAACAACAGCAACAAAATTTCAAGGGAAAAAAAAAAAAAAAAGAAGAGAGAGATCAAAATTTTCGTTTTATTTATTTTTTATTATATTTTTAAAAATATTTTGCAAATTGTTTCTGTATAATCGACTAACAACGTAATAAGCCTTTTAACACGTTCACGCCGGCGCGGTGGGTCACGCTCGACTGTCTCAGATCTGCAAAGTCTCCAGCTTTTTGGATGCCAGTATTTTAATACAGAAAATGTTGTTTTATCTAATTAGAACAATTGGGCGATTCAAAGGAACAAAATTTTCTCTTAAATAACAGTGGTGTGAAAAAAAGCCGGAGACTTGACAACTCTGAGACAGTCGACTGTGACCCACCGCGCCGGCGTGAACATGTTAAAGAAGAAAAAACGATTAAAAAGTACAGAATATGGTCTACAAAGTCGTATCAAAATTAAATTTGCATGATTAAGTTAGTCATAAAATGTTCAGGTATTAGCTATCGTTTTTTTTTTAATTTAGCGGATAATTTTATTTCTATAAAACATACATAAATAATCGCACACAGAATTTAAAGTCTAAATTAATTACAGGCGTTTTAATCCACAATCAAACTCCAGTCAATTTTTATCATTTGAAACTTTCCTAGTTCCTTTATGGGGTCTCAGGACTTTTAAAATTGGAAAAAATGAAAAAAAAGACCATTTTCAACATTTAATATTTTAAAATATATATGATTTAAAAACACAAATTTTTATTGGGATGGAAAATATAAGTATGTTCTTTCATTTCATGCATTTAAAAGATCGCAGGATTCAGAATCAATATTTATAGGGGGCTCAAAACTGTCAGATATTTGTCGAGATGAAAACTGGTATAACAGCTGACGCGCAAGATTACAAAATACATTTTGCAAGTAGAATGAATTTTTTAGTACTTAACTATATTTCAGATATTAATAATTATCCTGAACGTAAATAAATTTGTATTTAAAGTATTTGTATATTTTTAGTACAAAGTTGTATTTAACTAATACAAAATTTTAAAATTTTCAATAGTATAATCATTTAAAAAAAATATTTTTTGAACAATAAAAAGAAAATTGTAGTTTCGGTTTGTACAAAGTATCCAAAAACATATATTTTGAAAATTTCATGAAAAAATATTCACAAGTGTTTGAGATATCCTGCGCGTTATGCCCAAAAATGTCATTTGGAGAAATGACTTCAAAGTTTCGGGGACGCCACTTCAGCTATGGAGCGGGTATAATTCTAAAAGCCATAGCTTCTTTTCTAATGGGAATTTTATGGAAACAAATCTATCAGAATGCTCAGACAAGATAGGAGTTTAACATCTAAAAAAAATAAAAAAAAACTAAAAAGTAAATAAATTTTGAAAATTTTGAAGCTTGAAGAATCCTCAGATCCCTTAATAATTCAACTTACTCTCTGTTCCATTAATACCATGACTTACAGTTTATTAAACTTATCTTTCATGTGTTACAGAAAAAGTCTCTTTCCAAACCTTACTCTGCAACATTTCACATTTCAACTTATTTTCCCTACCTGAATTGAAGT
Source organism: Maratus speciosus (assembly GCA_963932465.1). NCBI lineage: Eukaryota > Metazoa > Arthropoda > Arachnida > Araneae > Salticidae > Maratus > Maratus speciosus. The sequence continues at coordinate 125,291,255 of OZ010798.1, read as the reverse complement.
TTTCCTTTAACCCTTTCAGGCGCAAGCTATTTCTATTCGCAAAATACTGAAATAAGTAAATGACACCAGAATTAACAAGTAAATTTATTTAAAAATAAGCAAAAGCAATTGTTCACGTACTTAATAAAAGGATATTTTTTATTCCATTCTGGTGCCAATGTGGCATTTAAGGACTAAAATTAGGTGGCCCAAAAATGAACCACCGCCTTTGAAGGGGTTAATGGTGAAGGGAATCAATGAATCAAATCAGAACATTCAGATGGAGGCCAGAAATTTAAGTCATGGCCTCATGCGCCCGTTTATGGCAAATGACTTACATAAATGACATAATTTAGCTTCACAGTCACCACCTTTACAGAATGAATGGTCAAGAAATTTTCGATGCAAAGGTTACCATGCAAGGCAATTTATTGCTATGAAAAACGAATATGTATTGCAGAGTCAGCTGTGTTTTATAGATTTCACAGTAGATATTTGTGGTTGTAAACGAATTTCGCTTTGCCGTATTAGAAAGAGATAAGAGACACATAAGATAAACGCAGTGTTATTATTGATAAAACGCATTTAGCAATAGTAAGCATAATAGGCGTAAGTTTGTGATAAAAATATGGTCTAATCTCATGCAAAAAATGCATTAAAGTAATAAATAACGACATTTTCACCAAACTTTCCATGTATCGATTCACTTTGCATTTTATGCATTTTTAGACACTCTTAGAGCATTTATAAAATGTTTTTGAGGAATTTGTATTATATTTTCAGTACACTGTTCAAATATCTAAATTTCTGAACTTTATCATCTATAGACATATAAGATAAACCCAGACTATTGACAAAAATCATTTCACAATAATAAGATTTGATGAGCATAAGTTATTGATAAGTAAATGACTTAATGTCTAATCTTAGGCGAAAGAAAACATTAAAAGGATAAATAATAATATTATCGTAAACACTGGGATGTTGGTTGCAATTGCAATTTTGTGCATTTTTTGGACATATTTTAGAGATTTTCTGTCTTATATTTTGATCTCATTGTTAAGTTTTTTTAATTTTTGACTTTTGATCATCTATATAAATATTGCATAACTTTAGACCATTTTAATGGATTTAGATGTTTATTTTTTTGATAAAAGAAATTAAATAATCCATACAAAATATTTGCAAAGCAAACAAACAAGCAAACATTTTTTTTAATTCAAAAAAAAAAAAAAAAAAAAAAAAAGATCAATATTTATGGATTTTGAGTTTTTATTCTAGGTTTTTTACAATTTTTCTTTCCCATGTATAATCGAGAAACCACATAATAGTCATCAGAAAGAAAAATAAACGACTCAAAAATAGAAAATCTGTGTTTCAAAATCGTGGCAAAATTCGTTTTGCACGATTATTGTTGTCGTGAAATATTTGTAATCTTTGGTATTATTATTTTTTTAATTTAATGAATATTTTTAATTTATATCAAACATATATATATAAATGCAAAAAAAGGTAATAGAAAATAAGAAGTAATAAGAAAATTAATGAGCCAAAATAGAAAAATCCCTGCCGGCTCGTCCTACAGGTGGAGGTAGATTTCGAAGTTAAGTACTAATTTCATCAACAAAAACTACATCAAGATTAGAGATAAAACCTAGTTTAACAAGTTTATCTGGCCGCTTTTGACGAATTATTAATTTCATTTTTCTGTAAGAGCTGGTTTTATCACATTCATATTAAGTCGGTATCCAAAAATATATTTTTCCACGCTCAACAACTTGAAATTTTCTGACGCAAATTCAGACTCATTTTTAAAAGTAAATACGTGGAACTTGCTGTCGAGATTTTTTGAAGAGATTTATAAGCGACCTGTGTTTTTATTTTTCGTTCAATTAATTAGAACGTGATTTACAAACAATTATTTTCTCAGCACGACCATTTTTTTTTGTTTCTAGCACTATCGCTTCGGGAAATTCGGTTATAAATGCCCCCTTTGACAGTATTTTCTAAAATATATTCTGCTTTTATCAAACAATTTACCAATAGAGCACATTATATAGTTTATGAATAAGAGAACCTGCCAATTGGATGCGTTTGAGAGCAAAAATGAATTTAAAAATGAATCAGAAAATAAGCCGTTTGGGTTTGAGTAAACCATTAACACGATAATTTTTTCACCTGCCCCTATTTTTGTTTAATTTGTTTTTGCTGTAAGAGTTGGTCCCATCAAAAACTTGTGAATATGAAAGTTGTAGATAATATTGAGAAGATGTATAATAAATTTAACCGGATTGGATATCTTGTGAATTGACTTTTCGTTTTTTTCCCCGGTAAGAGTTGGTCCTATCAAAACTTGTCAATATAAAAGTTGTAAATAATATTAAGAAGATCTATAATAAGTTTAAGTGAATTTTACATCTTAAGAATTGACGAAGTTATGATTTTGTTTTCTCTCTAAAACCCTATTTTTTGCGCCCTTTGAACATATTTTTAATTTTTTCAAAAACCTATGTTACCTAAATTTTCGGCTCACTGATTTGATATGCATTATAATTAAGGAGTTATGGGTTTTTTTAGGTTTTCACAAAATCTCTCCTGTTTCCACCCCCTTGGTCCGTTAACGAACTCGACCGAGATTTCCTACCTCTTGATTTTATGTATCAGTTTGGAAGAGATTTGTGCTGAATTATAGGAGTTGTCGTGTCCTTAAAAAAAGTGATACATATATAGATAGATATATAAAGTTTTGAACTGGGGGTGGTTTTGGGTTCTAGATCGGCGTAGATCTACAAAAATGTTCCAGAAATTCCAACATAGGGGAGATTGCAATATTTCTTACGAAATCTACTTAATACCTTGATAGAGGCCCAAAATTCTTGTTATGCACCCATGTTCCTGTTTTTAACCTTTTATGGCAAATGGCTTACATGGATGACACAAATTTGTTTCACCGTCATTGCCTTTAGTGGGTAGTCAAGAAATTGTCGATGTAAAGGATACCATTCAAGGTAATTTATTGCTATGAAAACGAATGTGTATTGCAGAACCAGCTGCGTTTTATTGACTTGTAGTTATTTTCACTGTGGTTATTGTCATTATTTCTGTAAACGAATTAGGGTTAGGATACCAAAGAGGGGCAAGAGACAATTAAGATTAAATAAAAACCTAATTTGAAGACCAAATTAAAAATAAACAAAATTCATTTCTTACATTGTTTGAGGCCGAGAAGGGACAGATATTAAGATATTTCATTCAATTTGTTCTACATTTAATGTTAAATTTTTGTAACAAATAAGTTAAACCAATTGAACATTAAAAAATAAAAATAAAATTCATACAACATGATACTTTAAGCACCCTAAAAACTTATATTCCGTTCAAATGAAATCGAAATAAATCTTAGACTTTTTCATTTTTAAGTTGTAAATATTTGTATTGCAGATTTTGTAATATGTTTATGACGGTTGTACATGAAATGATAAGATACATGCAAAGTACAAAACTTTAAAAAAGTCTAAGTTTTATTTCGATTTCACTTGAACGGAATCTGTTTTTAGGGTGCTTAAAGTATCATGTTGTATGAATTTTATTTTTATTTTTTAATGTTCAATTGGTTTAACTTATTTGTTACAAAAATTTAACATTAAATGTAGAACGAATTGAATGAAATATCTTAATATCTGTCCCTTCTTGGGCTTAAACAATGTAAGAAATATATAGATATATATTTATTTGGTTTTCAAATTGGGCTTTTGTTTAATATGTCAATTTTTTTAATAACTACTGCATAATGGAGCGTGCCATTATCAGACTTTGATTCGTGCGGTATCGTATCACAATTTGTGACGCAATTTACTTTATGTATAAGTCAAAATGTTTCATCAGTGCAGTAATGCAAGTTGCTGTACTTTGGGCAAAAACTTCCAATCTGAAAGTAAAAAATCTGTTTGAAAATGTCATTTTTATTTCCACTATGACGCCATATTCAATTTCTTTTTTATTCTTAAAAAAAACAAAAAAACAATTATTTCAGTTTAATTTTTTACGTGAAAATCATTCAACTAAAAATAGACAAATTATTAGTATGGCTTTTGAATTATTGGCAACAATGAAAAAAAATGTTAAATTTTATTGTAAAAATGTCCGTTGATTCTCAATGAAAAAAAAAGCGAAACTTGGAATTAAGAAAAATATTTGAATAATGTAAATAAAAATTAGACCATGTTACTCATTGGTTTATAATTCACCCATATGCAAAGACATTTATCATCCGTTTTGACTCTTACGTCAGGCAAACATTTTCACACTTTAAATTTATAATATTATTAGAATTAGCAAAGAATAAAAAAATGAGTGGCATCAGAGACAAAAAGGTAGGAAGAAAAAAATGAAAAAGTTATGAGCCCCATAGGCTTTTCTATGTTAAAATAACATTGAGAAGTGACACTGGAAATAAATAAGTATTACTTAAATAAGGGCTAAGTTGATATTCATATAAAGCATTTAATTATAATAAGTTAATAATAGGCGTAATTTATTGATAAAATTAGTCTAATCTCATGAAAAAATACATTAAAATCATAAATAACAATATTGTTTACACAAAAGGATAGGTAAGGAAATTAATTCTCTACGGTCTATACTTGAAAAACAAACAAACAAAACAACAAAATTCAAATTGTAAAAAAAAAAAAAAAAAAAAAAAAAAAAGATCAACATTTATAGTCTTTGGAATTTTTTATTATAGCTGTTTAAATATGTTAAGATGTTTCTTTGTTTTTCTGGTATAATTAAGAAACAAATTAAAGAATATGAAAAGACTAAGGAATATGGAATCTGGCTTTCTAAATCGTGGCATCCCATCTATAACTCATCCTAAACGGTATTACTACTAATCGATGTATTAAATGACTTTTATAACAAGTTATTTTAATGGTACTTATAAATACCGTCAGTAGATAAAGGGTTAATCACCAATCAAACTTCAGTCAATTTTTATCATTTCAAACTTTCCTAGTTTCCTTAATAATTGTACTTACGCTCTGTTTAATTGCTATCGTGACTTTATAAATTACTAAATTTTGCTTTCCTGTGTTACAGAAGAAGTCTTACAAAATCCCAAATTTTATTCTGATTCGTTTTGCATTTCAACAATTTTCTTTCCTCACTGAACAGAAATTTCCCCTGAAAGGTGGAGAAAATTCATGAGCTAATTCAGAACATTTCTATAGAGCCCAGAAATTCAAGTTATGGCCTCGTGCGTCCGTTTATGGCAAATGGGTTACATAGATGACATAAATTGGCTTCGCCGTCATCGCCTTTAGGGAGTGGACGGTCAAAAAAATTTCGATGTAAAGGGTACCATTCAAGGATACTTATTGCTAAGAAAAGAAATATGTATTGCAGGACAAACTGTGTTATATAGGTTTGTGGTTACTTTAAGTGTAATTATTTGTCGTTATTTATGTAAACGAATTTTGATTTGGGATATTAAAGAGAGGCAAGAAACGTTTAAGATAAACGCAAAGTTGGTATTGATAAAAAGCATTTATCAATAACAATCTAAAAATAGGCGTAAGTTATTGATAGAAATGTGGTCATCGCATACGAAAATACATTAAAATAATAAATAGCAATATCGTTTATATGAAAGGAAAATGTTTAATAAAGAAAATCCAATTCTCTATAGACTATACTTAAAAAAAGAATAAGCAACTTTTTTTTTCAAGCTATAACAAAAAATGGGATCAATATTTAAGGATTTTGTATTTTGTATTACCATTTTAAAAATATTTTACAGTTATTTGTTAATGATAATAATCGAGAAATGAGGTAATAAACCCTTTAAAAAAGAAAACAATGACTAAAAGGTTTGGAATATGGAATTCAAAATCGAATTATGTTCCAAATTAAATTAAAAAGATCCGAATAATTATTTTTGAAGGATTAATTTCGGTGTTTAACAATGTTAAACATTAGCTATTGTGTTTTTAAAATTTAAAATTTATTTTTTTATTTTTATAAAACATGTATAACTTTATGCACAAAGAAGGAATAATGTAAATTAATTCAGATCAAACTGTACATATATATATTTCAAATATTCCTAGTCCTCTTAATGATTGTAATTACGCTCTGTTCTATTATTATCGCCACTTATAATTTACTAAATTTATCTTTCTTGTGTTACAGAAAATGCCTCTTAAAAATCTCAAATCTTATTCTGCAACCGTTTCTCTCTCACTGAACTGAAATTGTCCTCGAATGGTGAAGCAAATGAATGAAGCAAATCAGAATACTTCGATGAAGGCCAGAAATTTAAGTTATGGCTCCATGCGCCCGTATATAGCAATCGACTTACACAGATGACATAAATTTGCTTCGCGGTCATCCCCTTTAGGGAGTGAATGGTCAAGAAATTCTCGATGCAAAGGGATTCAAGGATATTTATTGCTATGAAAAGAAATATGTACTGCAGAACCAACTGTGTTTTATACGTTTGTGGTTATTTTCAGTGTAGTTATTTGTCGTTATTTATGTAAACGAATGTTGATTTGGGATATTACAGAGAGGCAAGAAACATTTAAAATAACCGCAAAGTTGCTATTGATAAAAAGCATTTATCAGTAATAAGCTAATAATAGGCGAAGGTTATTGATAGAAATGTGGTCTAATCTCACGCGAAAATACATTAAAATAACAAATAACAATATCTTTTACATGAAAGGATTATTTTTAATAAAGGAAATTCAATTCTCTATAGACTATACTTGAAAAACAAATAAACAACATATTTTTTTCAAACTATAACAACAAATAGGATTAATATTTATGGATTTTGTAATTTGCATTACCATTTTTTAAAATACTAGGGTGCTCTGCCCCCTACGAGCTACGCTCGTCAACCCCCGTTCAGACACCGCAGGCTCTAAAAGTACGCTAATTTGATCGGCTTTAAAAAGATTTAGGAAGATTGAATTATAATTTAAAAAACAGTGGCGATCTCCCTATAAACGGATTTCTATTCATTTCTCTTTGAATGGGGAATTTTAAGGCCAAATCCGCTGTGGTACTACTTGATGAACCCGTCGACCAATTTCGCCAAATTATATAAATCGATAAAGCACTCGCCAATTATATAAATTGACATAATTTTTATTTTAAATAACGAAAGAACAAATAAATTAGTGCAACATTAATAAAAATACAAATAAAACGTCGAAATAAAAATAACTTGATGACATAAACACGTGTAACTTGCTTAAAGTCAAGTTAATGTGACATTTACGATCAACCATTATTGGCATTTAATCTTATAGTTTGGTGAATGATAGAGTTTTGGTCGACGGGATAACTAAGTAGTAACAAAAATACATATGTCAATCGCTGTTGTGTAACAACATTTCAAAATAAGCTAATATAAAAGGAATTAAGTAAACAGAGTCTTTGTCTCCCGGTATTTTTTAACAAAGCGAAAAGAAAGTTCTTTTAAATAAGACTTTTTAAATTAATCTTTTTTAATCTGATGTAATTTTGACCAAACTATTCTTTCTCTTTTTAATATTCACGTGAAAATGCTTGTTTTAGAACTGAAATATTATTTGCGCTTTCCTAACAAAAATAGTTGAAAAGTATCCGCTCAAAATATCAAATAAATGTCTAGCGCAATTTCTGAATTTAAACCTTTTTGCAATATTATTTTGTATTCATTTTATGTAATAACTGTAATGTGACGTAAATATGACGTAATTTCTCCTATTTAAGACTTCTAACGCATGTTAATAAATTTATTATTTTACAAATTCCTTTCTCTCTTAAAATTCACGTGTAATTATAGTTTTTATGACGTAATTTTTAATAAGTTCCTGCTTTTTGTACATAATTATTTAATTCTAATTCCAAATGTTTTTTTCTGTTTATAATAGTCACGTGTAAATGAATTTTTAATTTATTTACAAGTATAAATTTTTTTTTTTTGAAGCAAACATTATTATTTCTACTGTTTATACAGTTGGCAACAGTTTAAATTAATATCACTTTCTAAAATCTGTAAAAAATATCTCTAGAAATGCTGAAAATTTGAATTTAAAATAGAAATAAAACCTTAAAAAATTAGTCAAATTAAAAAAAGAAAAACAGTCTGCACACCGGGAACTTCAAACGTATAAAATGATCTAAAAATGATTAAATTCCTATGAATAGTTTTTGCTCCTGTAAAACTTTTTTAGTGGAACGATTTTGTCTAACTTTAGCATTAAATATCTCTTTAAATAATTCTTCGATTTGAAAACTGTCTGCCTCAGCGTGTTTATCAAACATTTCTGTATCATACTACCGATTTTCATATTTTTGTATGCATTATTTTTCTTAATATTAACGAAGAAAGACCTCCTTTCACAAAAAATTCAAAACCGGCGGCGGTGACAGCGGTAGTTACTTTTTTTTAGAATAGAGAGATTTTACATTTTTTTGTTACTGCTACAATCGAGAAACAATGTAATAAACACTTTAAAACAGAAAAAACGACTAAAACCTTTGAAATATGGAATTCAAAATCGATTATGGTTCATATTAAATTAAAAAGGTCCGAAATTTTGTCGTACAATGTTAAACATTAGCTATTGTGTTTTTTAAATTTAACATTTATTATATTTTATTTTTATAAAACATATATAATTTTATGCACAAAGAAGTAATAATATAAATTAATCCAGAATCAAATTTCAGTCAATTTTTCTCATTTCAAATATTCCTAATCCTCTTAATGATTGTAATATTACGCTCTGTTCTATTAATCGCGACTTATAATTTATTAAACTTACCTTTCGCGTGTTACAGTAAAAGTCTCTTAAAAATATCAAATCTTATTCTGCAAAATTTTCTCCCTCACTGAACTGAAATTTTCCTTGAATGGTGAAGCAAATTAATGAAGCAAATCAGAATACTTCGATGGAGGCCAGAAATTTAAGTCATGGCTCCATGCACCTGTTTATGACAAAACAATTACATGAATGACATAAATTGGCTTCACCGTTATCGACTTTAGGGAGTGAATGGTGAAGAAATTCTCGATGCAAAGGGTACCATTCAAGGCTATTTATTCTTATGAAAAACAAATATGTACTGCAGAGTCAGCTGTGTTTTATAGATTTGTGGTTATTTTAACACTATTTATTTGTTGTTGTGAACGAATTTTGCTTCGACATGTTAGAAAGAGGTGAGACACATATAACATAAACACAAAGTTGCTATTGATAAAGAGCATTTATCAATAATAAACTAAAAATAGGCGTCAGTTATTGATGAACGTATGTTCTAATCTCATGCTAAATGACATTAAAATGGTTAAAAAAAATGTAATTTAATAGATTACAACGACCATTTGGAATTTATTTCGTCCACCAAATTCCATCGCATCCTCTTTAACAACAGATCACAAAGACAAAACTTCAGCCGACCAAAACCTTCATCGATAAACTCTCCAAGTCCCGTTTCGAGAAGGAAAACAGTTTACAAATCGAAAGCAATTCCACCGAATCATCCACAGACTGCGACAAATTACCTACGTTGAGCTCAATTTCTCCCGGTTAGAATCGACCGATTGTAAAACGCCGTGGCTAGTGGATTGGAGCCCCTCGAGACATGGCCTTTTACTATCAATCGATTAAATATTAGATTGTTTCCTTTTTCGCGTTCGTCTTTTATTCTGTGATCGATTTTCATGGGCTACATAATCAGTTGAAGACCTCGATTTTCATGGGCTACATAATCAGTTGAAGACCTCGATTTTCATGGCCTACATAATGAGTTGAAGACATCGATTTTTGCTTTGCAAGTCGATTTTCATTTCGGCGTCGCTCTTTGGCTTTGGATTTTTCCATATCTGATAATTTGCGCCTACCCATTTTGTAACTTTTTCAATTTTTAACGATTTTATGCCTTTCTATTACCTATTCAAATAAAAATTCTTCTAAAAGTAAAGAACATCGTTGAATTTCGTTAAAAATAATAAAATGCGAACATCATTTGGCCCCATAATCGACCGAAAACAACAACCATTTCCAAATGTTTAATAACGGTATAGTTTTCATGAAGCTCCATGTATTGGTTAAGTTTCCATTTTATGATTTTTTAGACACATTTTAGAACATTTATAACAGGTCTTCGCGGAATTTGTCTTAAATTTTCAGTGCATTGTTTATTTCTGCTAATTTATGACTTTTTATTATCTATATAAAAAATATAGGATAAACTCAAAGTTGTTATTAATAAAAAGAATTTCACAATAATAAGTAATTGATAAGAATAAGTTGACGATAAGAATATGACCTAATGTCTAATCTTACTCAAAATAAAACCTTAAATAGACAAGCAATAATATCGTTTCCATGAATACCGGGATGTTGATTATATTTGCACTTTATGCATTTTTTTAGACACATTTTAGAGCATTTTTAAAACTTTCTTAAGAACTTGTCTTATATTTTCATAGCATTGTTACATTTTTAATAATTTCTGACTTTTTATTATCTATAGAAATATAGGATTGCTTTTGAACATTTTAATGGAATTAGATGTAATAAAATAAATTAAAATCCCTACACATACTATATTTGCAAACCAAACAAACGAACAAACAAATTTTCAAGTTCTAACAAAAAATATGATCCATATCTATGGATTTTGGATTGTTATTCTAGGTTTTTTTCAGGTATAATCAAGAAACAACCTAATAAGCATTAAAAGGAAGAATAAACGACTCGAAAATAGAGAACCTCTGCTTCAAAATCGTGGTAAAATTCGTTTTGTAAGATTATTGTTGTCCTACAATATTAAAACCTGTCTTTTTTTTTTTTTTTCTAAATAAAGAATATTTTTTAAATAAAATTTTTTAATCATTTTCTGGTACAATCGAGATATAACGTAATAAAGTTTTTCAAGAAGAACAAGAACGCAAATTCATGCGTCCAGGATAGATTATGAAACACTTTCCAACTCATTCTCAATACTCGCATAACGCATTTGAAAACTCAAAGATATTTAAGCTAATGTATATAAATACAGGGCTATTAAAAATGATGAACCCGATTTAAAAATATCATATTTTCGAAACTACTGCATATATTACAATAAGTGATACATGAATTTAAAGAGAAACACACTAAGTGTTTTTCAGCTACAAATATTTGATGTGTGACCCTTTTGTTACACGGCATACGTCAAATCTGTAATCGAGTTCGTTCCAAACATTTTGTACATCACTCTGCCAATGGTTCTGAAAGCTTCACAAATGCGTTCTTTAAGTTCTGAGCACTTTGTTTTAGGCATTGGCGGTACATAAACAATGTCTTTGACACTGTCACAAATGTACTATAACATAAGTATTTAGAAAAATCTGAGTTCTTAAGTTTAATAGATATTGAAAAAAAAAAAAGAACGCAAACCTGAAAAATCGAAGTTTTGAGAAAAAATCAATTAAAGCTGTGAAGCAGTGTTGCCTGTGGACTACTTTTTTAAAATTCTGATTTCTTGATTGGCACCACTTTTTTGAAATAATAAAATTCGCTTTATTTAATAACATATTAATTAAAGCGAAAACAATGGGAATTTTACCACTTCAGGAAAGTGGTATCAATCAAGAAATCTGAATTTAAAAAAAGTACCCTACTGCTGTGAAGTGTTCTTAGAAAAAATGAAAAATATCCAACACTCATATATATATATATATATATATATAAACATGTGTAATACATCGTAGAAAAAAAAAGTTTAAACTATTTAATTAACGATTATTAAGGGCAGTTGGAAGGTCAAAACCTAAAATATTTCAAATTTTTGATTTTTTTTAATATTTTAAATCTACCATTTCTCCTCTTTCTACTGATATATTACATTTGTTTCTAAGGCAACCAGAAGTTGGAAAATTTTTAGTAATTCTGTTTGTTTATCTACTTTACTTCTAGTGCGTTTATTTACTTTAAACTTGATTTTCTCAAAATGTTGTTTTTTTTAACTTTGATGTACCTTTTCGAAAAATCTATTATACATTATGCTTTGAAATTTTGCTTTAACATTCTATACATATCCCTGTTTATTCTGAGGTGAATAGTTTAAACTCATAAAAAGAACTTTTTTTTTATTATTATCATTATCTTTGAAAAAATTGCATGTTTTTTGAAATTTGAATGTGGTTTCTACTTCAGATTTTTTAAAAAAATATCTAAGCTTCATTTAATTATAAATTTAACTTCAGATTATTAAGAATTGTTTATTTTATGCATAAAAAATTTCAAGTCCATATCCTAAGTAGTTTATGAGAAAAGGTACATTAATTTAACATGGGAGATATAGCGATTTTGACTGCCCTTAAGTAAAAATCAATTTTTTGGTTGAATTTTGCTTACCCGGTCCCCTTAAACTAATGTATATAAATATTGACTTTCTAGTGTACTGGTGTATATTCTCAGGAAGTTAAAATAAAAGGAATTTTACAAATTTCTGATGCAGTAATTTTATTACACTGGTTTTTGGAAAGTAAAAACGTGGTACTATGCTCTAGCCATCCTATATTAACCCATTTGTGTCTAGCGTCCTGTTTTTGGGACCTTTCAAATTTTTATAAATTTGTATAATTTTCTTCTCTTTTATAACACGAAAATGGCACGGAATAATCATCTATAAATGTCTTTATCTATTACCGAGAGATGACAACATAAGTTGGATATTTATTTTGCTTAAAAGAAGGCTTTTTTTTGGTGTTTATAAATTTTTAATATAAATTTTGAAACCAGGGAGTTAAAATAAACGGAATTTTTATAAATTTCTGATGCAGTAATTTTATTACACTGGTTTTTGGAAAGTAAAAACGTGGTACTATGCTCTAGCCATCCTACATTAACCCATTTGTGTCTAGCGTCCTGTTTTTGGGACCTTCATATTTTTATAAATTTGTATAATTTTCTTCTCTTTTATAACATTAAAATGGCACGGAATAATCATCTATAAATGTCTTTATCTATTACCAAGAGATGACAGCATAAGTTGGATATTTATTTGCTTAAAAGAAAACTTTTTTCGGCGTTTATAAACTTTTAATATAAATTTTTAAACCAGGGAGTTAAAATAAAAGGAATTGTTATAAATTTCTGATGCAGTATTTTTCTTGCACTGTATATTTTGAAAGTAAAAACGTGGTACTATGCTCTAGCCATCCTATATTAACCTATTTGTGTCTAGCGTCCTGTTTTTGGGACATTTCAAACTTTAATAAATTTGTATAATTTTCTTCTCTTTTATAGCATGAAAATAGCATGGAATAATCATCTATAAATGTCTTTATCTATTACTGAGAGATGACAGCATAAGTTGGATATTTATTTTGCTTAAAAGAAGGCTTTTTTTTTTTTTGGTGTTTATAAATTTTTAATATAAATTTTGAAACCAGGGAGTTAAAATAAATGGAATTTTTATAAATTTCTGACGCAATATTTTTTTTTGCACTGTGTTTTTGGAAAGTAAAAACGTGGTATTATGCTCTAGTCATCCTATATTAACCCATTTGTGCCTAACGTCCTGTTTTTGGAACGTTTCAAATTTTAATAAATTTGTATAATTTTCTTCTTTTTTATAAAATGAAAATTGCATGGAATAATCATCTATAAATGTCTTTATCTGTTACCGAGAGATGACAGCATAAGTTGGATATTTATTTGCTTAAAAGAAGGCTTTTTTCGATGTTTATAAATTTTTAACATAAATTTTTAAACGCGGGAGTTGGAATAAAAGGAATTTTTATAAATTTCTGACGCAGTATTTTTTTTGCACTGTGTTTTTAGAAAGTAAAAATGTAGTACTATGCTCTAGTCATCCTATATTAACCCATTTGTGCCTAGCGTCCCGTTTTTGGAACGTTTCCAATTTTAATAAATTTGTATAATTTTCTTCTCTTTTATAACATGAAAATTGCATGGAATAATCCTCTATAAATGTCTTTATCTGTTACCGAGAGATGACAGCATAAGTTGGATATTTATTTGCTTAAATGAAGGCTTTTTTCGGTGTTTATAAATTTTTAATTTTTCAAGATTGCGAAATGTAAAAAGTAAGTTTATTTGCCTTTTTTCTATCAAGGATTCAAAAACCAAAGTCATAATCTTAGCTTGTAGACATTTTTGAAATACGTATTTTTTTTAAATTGCGAAATTATATGTTGAAGCGTATTTTTTATGCATTTTTATAAGACCCAAAATATGGGCAAATATTTTTGTTAGCCATTTAGGAGACAGTTATTTATGCAATCTTCTTTTGAAGATATTTATGAAATAAATTGTTTTTAAGTCGACAATACGATTATTCTTATTTTATTTTATTATTAATAACAGTTATAACGTTATTAATCTCTGTTAATAAATAAATATTTTTTTAAGTAGTTCATAAAAATATTAATTATAGTACATAATATACAATTTAAAAACTTTTTAAATATAAATATATACAAAACATATAATTATGCATATTATTTTACTAGAAATACTCATATTTAGTTCTTTTACATTTTACCAAATAAATGAAAAAAAAAATAAGCGTATTTTTTTAGTATTTTTCCAGTTCATTTTGAAATATTTTAAAGTGATTTTACCAAAATATTTGAGAAAACTAAAATTCAGGAACAAATGGGTTAAAATAAAGCAATCGATATCATCCGTGCAAATCGATGGACGGCAAAAAGTTATTTTTTGTACCTTTGGCTATATTATTACTGTACAATGTTTATAATTTAGTAAATTTCTTTCTCCCGCAGTAACGATGAAGACTTATAAAATTCCTAATCTACTCTGCAACACCTCGCATTTATTTTTTACCTCCGTACTCAACTGAAACCTTTCCCGTACAGTGAACAAAATTAATGAAGCAAATCAGAATACCTCGAAAAAAGTTAGAAAAAAGTGAATTATAGCTCCATAAGGCTGTTTTTAACCAGTTATGGGGAATGGCTTACATACATGTCATAAATTAGTTTCACTGTCATCGCGTTTAAGGGATATATGGTCAAGAAATTTCCGATATAAAGGGATATTTACGACTATAAAAGCGAATACTTATTGCACCGCCAGCTGTACTTTATAGATTTATGTGGTCATTTTCCCTCTATTTTTATGCGAGCGAATATTGATAGCGGATATTAAGGTAAGGTGGCTCTAAGTCACTTTTATATAGCTTAAAATTTAGTTTATTGATAAAAATACGTTCTAGATTTATACTAGAATAATTTCAGTCAAAAAATCAAATTTTGCTGTATCCCTAAATGCTGAACAATTTTAATATTATATAACAAGGAAATAATGATAACTATTATTATTATTATTATTATTTTAGTTTTTTTTGCGTTATACAGATCTCGGCCAGAAAATTGGTATGAAATCAACCCGAATACCGACCCGAACTTAACGCACTTCATCTACATATTTTGTGGATTAATCCATATTTGGGGCATTCTCACAATCTTTTGACTTTCATGTCCCTGAATAATAATTTTTATTTTAATACACTTTTTTTGTGTTTTTTTATTTCATATACTTGGGGACATCCCATTGCATGACTGCACAACAAAATTAACGAGATAAATAAGTTTTGGACGATGTTGGGGGTTCAAACACCTGGAAAACTCCTATACCGTCCCGTGTCCCTGATGCTGATTTTTAAGTTTTGAGCTGTCTGGATAAAATTGTTTCATTAAACATAATTCGATGTAATTTTTTTTCTGAAACTGGAACTATTGTTTTATATAAATATGTAGCTAAAAATTAACCTGAGCACATTTTTATGGTTGTTATTATTTTGTAAACTCTGTTCCTGGGTTTTAGATTCCTTACCATCCCTCTTCTAAAATTATACAGAAAATCATTTCAGATGCAGCCACAGAATTTTTTTCAAGTTTTTTTCTCATGCAGAAGTATGCTAGAGAAATAATGTCTAAAATTCTTTGGCAGAAAATTTACTGTAGAATTTAAATCAGCATTTAAATATCAATTTCAAGCATCGTGGCTTTATTGGTAGTCTCGCCGTCCCCAAGGTTTATTCCTGCAATTTTCGAGGTAAATAAAAAAAAAAAAATTAATCCAACGTTAACAACTGTTTCTAAAAATCAATGAACATTGTGGTTATCACTTAGTCTTAACATGATTTTCCTAAAAATAGGTGGTAATTTTCCTTACCGTTCCATCCTTACCGTCCCTTTTTCTACCATTTCGTTCCTTTTTTTCAATACCATACCTTTTTACCTTACCGCCCCTTCTTTAACACCCCTTTAAGACAATGTTATACAAAAATTCTGTATTAAAAGTACTACATTGTTATTATTTCTTATTTGAATGCCCTGCGGGTACTATGCAAATTCATTATAAGTAAAAATTTAGAAAAAAAAATAGAAAGTTATAGGGGTAAAATGGTAAGGAAAATTAAACTCGTAAGTTTAACTTAAACCTCAGTTAAATAAAAAATTTTTCGCTGCTGACCATTTTTTCTTTATTTTGAATCATTAAGGCATTCGTTTATCAGATTAAAATGTTATTTTAGCAAGTTTAATTTTTTAGATTTTTTTCCCCCAAAGTCAAAAGATTGTGAGAATGCCCCATTTATCGTACTTATGAAAAAATACTCAAACATTTTAAAATCTAGTTTTGTGCCATTTTAATTTTATATTTTTAAACGGCGTTCTATAAAAATAAATAATGAATTTACAGAGTTATAAAACCCTAAATAAAAGTCTTAAGTACAAGTCCTAAACTCTGATAAAGGTTTGGGACATTGGTTTATTAATGTCCTCAAATTAGTAATAAAGCTTATAAACATGAGATTTTTTAATGTAAATTCAGTTTCGTGCCTTTTTTTTTATTCTACTTCTAAATAATAATCTATAAACTTAAATAATGAATTTACAAAGTTTTAAATACGGTCTTAAATAAAAGTTCTAAGTCCTAAATCCTAATAAAATTTTACAATTTTGCTTTACTAAGGCCTTCAAATTAGCAATAAAGTATATGAACCTATTAATTGTTGATGAACGATCACTTTCGTGCCACTTTATTGTTGTGTTTTTAAAGAAGCCGTATGTTTGTAAAATTAAAGTATGAATTTACAAAGTTTAAAATAAGGTCTTAAATAAAAGTCCTAAGACCTAAATCCTAATAAAAATTTAGAATTTTGTTTACTAAGGCCCTCAAATTAGAAATAAAGTGTATTAACCTATTAATTTTTGATGAACGATCACTTTCGTGCCACTTTATTACTGTGTTTTTAAAGAATTGTCTATAAAATTAAATAATGAATTTACAAAGTTTTAAATAAGGTCTTAAATAAAAGTCCTAAGGTCTAAATCCTAATAAAATTTTAGAATTTTGGTTTACTAAGGGCCTCAAATTAGTAATAAAGTATATTAACCTATTAATTTTTGATGAACGATCACTTTCGTGCCACATTAGTGTTGTGTTTTTAAAGAATTGTCTATAAAATTAAATAACGCATTTACAAAGTTTTAAATGAGGTCCTAAGTATTTGGCAATTCACAGAAAATTATCATTTTGGGGGGAAATAAAATTTATAACATCTTTAATTTAAGGGCATGATGGGAAAACTTGATATTTTTATGTTCTGTAATAAAATCCTAGTAAAAAGACATCGTAAATTACTGTTTACAAACTAAGTTAAGTATCATTATTGTCTTTGTAAAGTCATAATGTTACGTCAGTTACACAATAAATGTTACGTCAGTTATATGTGTAAATGCCATTTTTCCTTTTTAATTATTCAGAAATTAATTACACAAGTTACTGTTATAATTTGTCATTACTTAGTGTTGTTGAGAACATTAAATCATTTTTTTAACGGGATAGTTTTCATAATTTTTACACTTCGTTGAAGGCAGAAAAAATGTTTGTCCATTTTATGTTACATCAGTTAAAGAATTTTGAATTGCAATTTCTGGGGCTAAATGAGAGATTGAAATAATCTTCAGGTATTTGGGTATTAAGTCCTTAGTAAGAAATATTTTAAATTGTAAAAATTTGTTCTAGCTTTATTAGTAAATTTTCTTCACAGTTTTGAAAACAAAATTCTATGATCTAGTGTTTTTTCAGTTACAATGGAAATGACGTATATATCCTAAAAATAAGTCTTAAAGTTTTGAATATTGTTTTATTAAAGTCTTGGGATTCGTAATGAAATATATTAACATATAAATTTTTGATGAGAAATTACTTTTGAATTTACAAAGTTTTAAATAAGGTCCGAAGTACGAGGGTGATTTGATAATTTCGCGAAATGAAAGGGAAAATGAGAATTTTTTTAAAAACATGTATTATTTTTCTACCTAATATTCTTCAAGTTTAATGTGCTTCATCCAACAACGTTCCAAAGCCATCACGAAATGCGATTCTTCAAGTTCTCCAAAATAGTCGTCAACAGCTGCTTTTACTTCTTCTTCCATGGAAAATATTTTTCGCACGAGGAAAATTTTAATCATATAGGAATAAATGAAAGTCAGAAGGAGCTAAAATATAGTGAATAAGACGGATGTTGCAACAAATCGTGCTTCAGTTCATTCCATTTTTTCATTGCTACCACACTTTTATAGGACCGTGCGTTGTTCTGAAGGAAAATGAGCTTCTGCTTACGCAAAGCAAGTCTTTGGGGCTATACTTGTGTGAGTCTGGATGTCTAAGGGTTGGATAATTTCTGTCAGTCATTTTAATTCACGAACACAACATTTAATGACACATAAAACACAATTAAAATATAATTGAAATATCAGGATCGCATTATCACAATCGTAGCTTCCCGCTGCCTAGAACAAACTCTACTACCACTACCCAATTGTTACATCACATGACGTTTTCACTCTTTGATCGTTGCCAAAGAATATAAAGTAAGAATGAAAATGAAACAATAAGAATGCGGTTGCAGTCATAGATGAGTAATACAGGACAGAAAGAAATGGATACTATGACAGTAACGATTAATATTTCCCACACTTATATAACCTTAACAACATTTTACTAATTTTGGACCCCGTCCCCCCTCTTACGATATCATACGTTATCAATCATCGACCCCCCCCCCCCCTACACACACCACCATCTGATGATATCGCTATCAATGTCTAAAAATTATTTTATTTTTACTTTATTTTTATTATTATTTTTATACGCTTGCAGTGTTATAAACATAGGATCATACATTTATGAGTCGCATACTTTACGGATTCAAGAGGTGAATAAAACATCAATACTTGAAATAAATTTATATCAAACAGCATCTAAAAGAATTAGTTACTATTTAAAAGCATTTAATAATAGCTTATTGTTACATAATGCATTCAACAGTAATATTTTCTTCTTTCACTTGATCTCTGCTCGGAGAGGTTGAAAGCAGAACTTATCAACAAAACAGTGGACAACATTCTTTGTCTTTCTTTACTGGTAAACGCAAGTATCATTTCCCATGTATTAAGCTCCTGTTTTCTCTAATAGCGAATTATATGCGTTTATGGCAGAAGAACAGGAATTCCAAACGTTGGGTTATTCCAGATTTTGGAATGAAATGATTTTATAAACATTGAATGGCTTTAATAATAGCTCTGTATTTTCGTAAAAACATATAAAAATAATAATTTAAAAAAAGGTAACAGACTATTTGGATGTAAAGAAAAATATACTGAAAAACAAAAAGTTTGGTTGGATCAAAAATGGTAGCGATATTAAAAAGTAACCCCCATCCCCCCAGAGATATATTACGATATCAAGTACCGGACCCCACCTCCCCCCTATGCACAGCCCCTTTTCTGATGAATTTTTTTATCCACTTGGTCTAAAAGTTTAGCTTAATATTCACCGTTTATTGTTTGGCCCTGGGGAAGACAGTCAATTAGTAATATTCTTTTAGCATCCCAAAAGACTGACTCCATAACTTTCACAATTAATTTCACAGACCATTTACATTGAAATTTACATTAAATTAATAACATGTGAAATTTTAATGAAAAAGCACTGTAATGCCTCTTTATTATTATAGTTTTAATTAATTGTCAATCGAATTATAAAATGGATGGACAAACTTTTAAATCAAGTCCTATGTAAAAGTCATCAGTATAAGTCATGAGTCCATATAGAGTTTTGGAAAGTTTTGGTTTTTACGATCATGACTTTTCTATAAAAGTATATTAAAATGTGAATTTTTAAGGAAAATTCAGTTTCGTGCCATTTTATTATGATAATTGTGTGATTTAAGTAATTGTGTACAATTTAAGTAATCTGTTTACAAAGTTTAAAATAATATTAATCTTAATATGTGTCGGCAAACCTTTATAACGTTCTGAATTATCTACTTATTAAGTTCCTAAAATGAAAAATGTAGACACATTAACATGTGAATTTATGATGAAAAATCCCTTTATTGTTATATTTTTACTTTTTACTATCTTCAATAGAAGAAAGTATTGTAATCGAGATTTTTTCGACTTCCTGTTTTCGACGGATTTACACGTTTTAGGGGTCAGAGATCTCAAAAAACATGTTTATACAAAATGTCTGTCTGTCCGTCTGTCTGTGTGTCACCATTGTACCATCGAAAAGTGTATGAAGCTAATAATAGAATTAAACCAAATTTTTTAAAAAAGATTTTGGCTATGGCAAACAGGTCCTCCCTAAATTTGGAAAAGAAGTTATGCATAGAATTGAACCAAATTTTTCGTGTAGGTTTTTGACCATAACAAGAAGGTCCTCCCTGAATTTGGGAAAATTTCGCCGGAAGGGGGCGCTGTAATAGCGATGTCTGTACCATTTTCAGTATTCTACCATCAATAAGTGTATGAATTTATGTATAGTATTGAAAAAAAAATGTTTGTGTATGTATTTGGCTGTGGCCGGCAGTTTCTACTTGAATTTGAAAATATTCTGCCGGAAGGGGTTGCTATAATAGCGATTTTTGTGCCATTTTCTGTATTTTACCATTGAAAAGTGTATGAAGTTATGAATAGAATTGAACTAAATTGTCAGAATTTAAAGTATAATATACGAAAAAGTACGTCTTTACATCTTCAATCCGATGCTACAAATAAAATAAACGCCACTATACGGCACTGTACTATCTCAGCTTCTTATTGTCCGATTTTAATGTGCTTTAAATATTCAAATACCGAAATTAAATACTCGGTACTTTTCCATTATAGGGGCCTCGGCGAAATAGAGAAAACTGTATCTCATTTTTTTTTCACTTTTGACGGGATATCTTCCTAGTTGAACTAATAATATTGCAGTATTAACATCTGTAACTACTTTTTGAAATGTATGATAGAAGGAAGTTTTGGGATTGGTACATCCAGCTAGTTAAATAACTGTATACAACATCAAATACTGGACTCACAAACTTCTAAATAAGATCCATTTAAGAAATGAATTGAAAACAATTCGAGAAATTATTCTGGAAATTGGAACACGCATAGTATTTGAGTTAAAAAACCAACACAAATTAATTCATAGCTTTTATTTTGTTTTAAATTGCCATTAAATGGATTATTTTTAAATATTTATTGAATAACACTGGAAAAAAAATTACCACCACAATGTCTGTTTTTTTTACGGATTTTTTTTTTTATTTTTTATTATTTTTTTTTTTTCCGATGAAATGATTTTGCGATTGAGTCAGAAGGTAACGAATATAGATTTAAGAATATCTTTTACAGATATTTTGTCATTTTCGCTACAGATTTGGGATTTTTTGTATTTTTACACTCTAAATAGAATTTCCGTATTTTGCCAGTACATTTTCTGTATTTTTACAGATTTTTCTTCTTTAGAGCTAACAAAAATTCTGCAGCTTTAGCTAAAAGGAAAATTTAGTAGTATCTGTCATGAGTACTATCATATCCATTTTCACAA
The DNA here is from genome assembly GCA_963932465.1 of Maratus speciosus. NCBI lineage: Eukaryota > Metazoa > Arthropoda > Arachnida > Araneae > Salticidae > Maratus > Maratus speciosus. The sequence continues at coordinate 125,269,344 of OZ010798.1, read as the reverse complement.
TACAGTAGAACCTTTTTTAACCGAAACTCTCGGTTAACCGAAATCCATTTTTAAAGCTTTTTTTTTTTTTTTTTTTTTTTTTTTTTTAACTATCATAGTCCTCATATGCAAGCGGTCCTTTCCGAACCTCAAGTACATATAAATATTTTCGATCCCCTTTCTTAGAATTCCTTTGAATTTAACTTGAGCTCTCGTAAGCTGCGGAGCGGAATGAGCAAAGAAATTAGCGATTCTGAAGCTTTTGAATGTTTTGCAAAAGGTTTGGCTTGGCTGGAGCATCAGAAAGACTTTGATACTGGCGAGATAATGATATTTGAAAACTTCGTGATAGAGCTTCAAAGCAAAGGCATTCGAAACTGCGACAAGCAAAACATTGTTTCAAACCATTGTGAATTATGTAAAAAGTACTTAATTTCAAAATTAAGGATCACGTAATTTATTCTTATTTCTATTTTGCTATTGCTTTATTTTTATTAAGCACTTGTTACTATGATAAGAAATAGCGCATATATTTCTTCATAATCTTAAAATTGAAGCATTCTCGATTATCCGAAAATTTCTATTTTTCGAAAGAGAGTCGGTCCCAATTACTTCGGGTAATCGAGGTTCTGCTGTATTTTAGAAAACAATACATTGGATAAACAAAATCCGTAAAAATACGAAAATTGTACTGGCAATTAACGGATTTTTTGACAATGTAATAATATCTATCAGGGGAATTTCTTGCTCGAACAACATAACAAATGAAAAATAATTTCTAACCCCCCCCTCTTAAGTAGCAACCGCTATTTTTCAAAAAACCATTAATAAAAACTCTTTACCTCTATGCTTATTGAGGTTATGCATAAAAACACACTGATAAGTAAAATATTCTTTTTCTTATAATAAGCGTGCTTTTTCGATAAAAATATGTTTTAATCTAACTGATAATTGAAGCCTAAAATGAAAGTCATTGTATCTGTTGAGTGGTGAATTTATCAGGGAGATTGTATTTTCTCAACGTTTTTTCTCTTCGAAATAATACACAACTCTTTTTCTACCATTTTGTTTCCAAAATGCAATTAAATAGTAATAAAGTAACCCCTTCCTATATCACGCGCGTGTGAAGACAACATGAAAGCGTAGAAAACAAAATATAGATATGTATAAAAGTAAAAACTGCTTATAAAAATACACTTTTATAAGCATTCAATATATTTCTTAATAATAACAACAAATCATGCGTTAAGCATTTTTTAAAATATCTGTCACCGTTTGCGAGTAATTGAATTTTAAAATCAATCAGTCCTTCTTAGGACACCCGGTATATATATATATATATATATATATGTGTGTGTGTGTGTGTTACCGGCCAAACCCAATTTTAGGCCAAACTAGTTTATCCTAACGCGCATCGGATAAACTAGTTTTTCCTAGGCCAAACTAGTTTATCCTAACAGCCGTAAGATAAACTAGTTTTTCCTAGGCCAAACTAGTTTATCCTGACGCCCATAGGATAAACTAGTTTTTCCTAGGCCAAACTAGTTTGGCCTAACGCTCATAGGATAAACTAGTTTAGCCTGCTATTCATTGGTCTGAACTAGTTTATCCTAGGCCAATTCAATTTGGCGTGCATTTATTGATCCCAAAGACCACTTAGGCGCCAACCTTCTAGTTTATCCTAGACTAATCTAGTTTATCCTAGGCCAATTCAATTTGACGTGCTTTAATTGATGCCAACCAGTGTTGAGCACGCTCACAAAAAAAAAAAAAAAAAAAAAAAAAAAAAAAAAAAAAAAAGAAAACGAATTAATTCAAACTCTAATTCAGTTTCTCAAAAATGAATCAAGTTCACGCTGAAATTAAAAAAATTTCAAACGCTCAACTCAAACACATCTATGGAAGTGAGCGAAGTTCACTAAAAACTCGTTTTTTTATTTTTTAAATATAATGGAAGTTTACCGTCCAAATTTACAAAATTTTGTGAGCTAGTCTTTCGGTTATTCGATGTAAAGGTCTTTACGGGCCTGCTCAATTTTCCTTCCAGGCACTCGGCCCGGGCTTGGTTTGGGGATTACTGTTTTCGAGAGGTTTGGACCGAGATGGACTGGGGATCCATTTTTTCCGGCTTAAATCGGGACTGGACTGCATTCTTCGTGAGGTCTACACAGGCAGAAATTTTCAGTCCAATTTCCAATCTAGCTCAAATGAAAATCATTTGGATCGGCAGGATCTCTGGTTTGTTCAGTAAAAATATCAGTAACATTTAGGCAGGCCCAATTTTTTTTTAAGCACGTACTTTTAAATCGCTATTATTCCACAATTAAAATTTATATACTTATTAGCAACGATATGCTATTTCTTTCGGCCAGCAATAAATGTTTCGTCTCTAAAAAACAGCGTTCCGTTGTATAAGACAGTCGTAAAAAAGCAGATGAATCAATGTACGGCTAAATACTCTACTGCAATTTTTTTTACTTCTAAGTATCGCATATTTTCAATTTTTATACCATCGTGTTAGGGAAAAAAAGTACTTTTAACTGCAATTTGTTTGGAAACTTCATCTTCATTTATTTTTGAGACATTAATTTTTTGTAGTTTTTAGCGCCGTTTGTTTAATGCTGGCAACTCAAGTACTCCATTTCTGTAGAAAGTAAAAGATAAATAGTTGGAATATAGCAATTATATTTTTTTGTTGCCACTTTTCCATAACAACCGAAAAAAATGTAATTAAAATACGTGCTATTTTGAAAAAATATAAATGAATGATTTCTGATAAAACATGGAGCTGTTATAAACTATATTTAATTTTAAGTATCTAAATTAATATTACAAACAAATAAAGGCATATGAATCATTAGATAGCAGATTTTTTTTTCCGAGTTTCTTGAATAACGAGATCTCTTTTTTTTTGGATTTATGTATTATTCAGTGATAGTGACGTCCTATGAATAATTTACTGTAGATGCTGTTTAAGGCTGGATCGTAAATGAGGAATTATTCAGTGGATGCGAATGACGTCATTTTATATAAAATAAAAGAGTGTGCTTTAAGTCTTAAAACTAAAATAAGTTTTGTACTATCTATATTTATATACATTTTTTTTTCATCGAAGGCGACACTAAATTCTGAAAAAAACAGAATTCCTGTTTTCTAGTTATTTTATTAATTTTTTTAAGATGAGTAGATGCATTTTTAGGTAATAAAATTAAAGTACGGTAAAACCTGAGAAAAATATCCTGCCTATGACGAAATCTCATGTTTAACAACAACAACCAAAAAAAAGTTGATCTATGTAAAATGAGGATATTAGTACTTGTAAAAAGAATATAATGCATTTACAATAGAGATGAACCTTCTAATAAGGGAATCTGCCTATAACAGACTTTTCTTCTTTTCTATGCATTTCCATCTTAGAAGATTTTATTGTATAAAATTTTTTAATCTCCAAGCCATAGAATGTGGATTAACGATATTAATGATTCTATTGTAAACTATATTGATTTTTTAATGAATCTCTGTTTGTATGTAAATATCTGAATAATTATTAATACCATTATTTTTTTTACACGGCTTGGAAACTTGAAAATCTGAAAAATTTTATGTAGAAAAACTTTCTAAGACGGAATCACATAGGAGAGAAAAAAACTTTGTTATAGTTAAGTTCCTTTTTTAGCATGTCAGTCGTCTCTAGCAAATGTAATATATTTTATTCAAACGGATTATTATATCCAATTTGCACCGATTAAAAAAAAAAAAAAAATTCCGTTTAAAATACGATTTCGTCATACACAGATTCTTTAAGAGATTTTACAGTTCTGTATCCCCATCCGTATAAATGTATATTTACTATTCTTTAAAGAGAATTTTAATTGTGGTATAATGGTAGCTTAAAAATATATATGTTTTAGCACAAACTGGGACCGGGACTTCGCCGGATTTTTGAAAATTCCAGATTTCTGAAGGAATATCAAATGTACTTCTGATATTCTTAATGGTGCATTTATTCATAATGAATTCAAAGCCAAGTGATATTTATGTGAGAAAAGAAAATCATTTTTTTTTTAAATATTATATTTTTTTCTCACATAAATATCACTTGGCTTTGAAATATTTATGAATAAATGCACCATTAAGAATATCAGAAGTACATTTGATATTCTTTCATTGATCTGGAATTTTCAAAAATCCGGCGAAGACCCGGTCTCGACGATGTCGAATTTTCGAAGTTATACGGTACATAATCAATCCTCTAAATTCTTCCTCTCCTAAATTTTATGATAACCTCTCATCCAATTCTTCGGTCCTCCAGCACAGAATTTGTCAAATGGAACATATTTTGTAACTAACGGCGGCGGTGAAATGGGGAAGATAGGGGACAGCATCCCTCTCCCCACCGAATAAAATATATTATACAGGGATGACGGCAATACTACTTTGCACAAGGTTGGCGCCTGAGTGGTAGTTGGGATCAATAAAGACACGTCAAATTGCGTTGCCCTAGGATAAACTAGATTGGCCTAGGATAAACTAGAAGGTTTTGGCGCCGGAGCGGTCTTTCGGATCAATAAAATCATGCCAAATTGTACTGGCTTAGGATAAACTAGATCAGCCTAGGATAAACTAGTTCGGACCAATGAATAGCAGGCTAAACTAGTTTATCCTATGTACGTTAGGCCAAACTAGTTTGGCCTAGGAAAAATTAGTTTATCCTATGGGCGTTAGGATAAACTAGTTTGGCCTAGGAAAAACTAGTTTATCTATGGGCGTTAGGATAAACTAGTTTGGTCTAGGAAAAACTAGCTTATCCTATGCGCGTTAGGATAAACTAGTTTGGCTTAAATCGGGTTTGGCCGGTAACATACATGTATGTTGACTAAAGGTACTTTTTCAATAAAATAAAATCATAAGACGTCATAGACGTGCAATATTCCACATTGATCTAATCATAAGCTACGTAATATGAACTTTAAAACGTTTCCCATTTACTTAAAAGGTGGCAAATAAAACTGATACAAATGTTACAATTTTAAAAATATACATTTTATTTAAATTTCCGAGTACTTTCGGTCTACAATCCCGCAGTCATCGTCAGGGAATATTTTCATTAATGGTCGTTCCATTCATTAAAAAACGTCACTTCGTCTGAAATGGGAAAGCCTATAAATTTTAGAGTAGCTGGAAGTAGAAGTAGTAGTGCTTCGGATTAAACTTGTGTAAAGAAAAATATTTAACTGCCAAAATGACGTATTAAAATTATTAGAACGGCAGTTAAATATATTTTTCCTCTACACACGTTCAATCCGACGTACTACTACTTCTACATCCAGCTACCATAAGAATTATAGACTCTCCCATTTCAAAGAAAGTGACGTATTTGAATGAATAGAACGGCAATTAATGAAAATATTCAAAAGCAATGTTGTAAAGTATACGAAATTACCTTTGTGAAATATCTGTTTTCGGACTTCTCCAATATTTATAATTTTAGAGAATTTACGAAGTTCATTTTAGTAATGACAATGCTAAACTGCTCAAATTATAAATAAAATTTCGGTATGAAAAATGAACTCACATGGGAGGTCTTCTTACTGGGCATACTCAGAATATTGTGAAAAAAATACCAATTAAACTACTTATGTAATATAATAAAGGATCAGTCAAATTTAGCGTCGGAATTATAGTAGAAAGTTTGTAAAAAATTAAATACTTTCGAGTATTTGGCGCGAAAAGACGAAAGCGAATCGCGATTTGGTGAGCAGTACTTTTCCTCGCCAAAAGCAAACGACTTTAAAGCACCTGAAAATTGTTTGTTAATTGATTTTTAGAATGCGTGTAAAAAGTATATAATGAATTTAAACGTAAACAATGAGAGAGTTTAATAGATACGTTTTTTTCGTATTACATATTTATGTTGCTTGTTATTTAATTTTATTACTTTAAAAACAATTTCATATATAAAAATACTTTCATATATTTAAGCGTATTCCAAAATAAAGGCAAGATTCATTTACCAGTTATTCATTTCAATATCAAAGAATTGGTCATTTCCATAGCAACAAAATTGAACCGACAGTGCTCAATTGGACTTAATTTTGAGATATTGAAACAATTTTAATTTTGTTTTAATTCATAAAATTTGATATTTAACTTTCATTATAAATATATATATATATACATGGCAAAACTATAGTTAAATCAAACAAAAACTGACAAAACTAAAGTTATTTACATTAAATTTATTTAATCAAGTTCAATATGAAACATTTTTTATCTTAAAAAGTATTCGACATAAAAAAGCATTTTTCGAAATTTCATTTCATCGACAACCGATGATAAATCGCCAAATAAACGAAATTTTCATTATTTTTTTACGAACGTTCTATCGAGGTAAGGCAAAAAATGTTATAAACATATATATCCACATAACAAGAACACTCTGCATTTTTTTCATATTTTTCTGAATATGCCCGTATGGAGACCTTCCTTGTCAGTATCACCGTATGTCGAGAATTCCATGAACAATTATATTAACTGCTGTATTGGGAGATAGCAGTAATAAAGGAAATCGTCTTTAAAAGTCCACTGTGTAAGTAACATTGATTTTTGAGTATGTTGCAGATGTGGAACACGGTGATACAAAGGGTTAACATTGCTAGGTCTAAACTTTAAACCTGCATAATTGCCAAACTTCTTGATACAATGATTTCCCGTTTGATATCAGGAATTAAAATTTAGAGAACAATTCGAATATAATGCTAAAATTAGATGTTTGCATTAAAAACAAATTAGAGTTTAATGTAGTTTCTATATGTAGACGAATCCCAATGTAAAAATTTAAGTATAGTTTTAATTAGTAGTCGTTTTGCCCTCACATAGAAATAATTGAGTAAAAATTATGAAATTGCTACATTGTATTAGTCCTTTTCTATATAGCCACCGTGCACAGTAATACATTTCTGCAAACGATATTTCAAACAGAGGGGGTGAGGATGCATTCAAATAGGCGCGATATTAGACCCAAAGGGGTGCATTTTTCTTTTGACGGACACTTTTGTCGACCCCCATATGTGACATATTGTTGGAAAGGCCTGTGACCACTTATTCATATTATGCACCCTCCGAGACCCTCCCCGAAATTTACTCCCCAGGAGGGCATGAATGGTGTCTGAAAAATTTAGAAAAGTGCCCCGCCGGAGGAAAATTGTGGGGGGGAGGGGCTCAAGATGTGCATAATATGAATAAGTGGTCACAGACCTTTCGGGGGTCGGTAAAATTTAGAAAAATGCCCCCCCTTTGGGGTTCTACTATCGCGCCTCTTGGAATACATCCTCCACACTCTTTTTGAAATACCGTTTGAAGAAATGTGTTGCTGTGCACGGTCCCTATATAGAAAAGGACTAATACAATGTAGCAATTTCATGAATTTTACTCAACTATTTCTATGTGAGGGCAAATACTTATTGATACCCCCTCGCAGTACCTTGGTGATGGATAATTTGACTTTATGCGAATACTTGCAAATTATAACATTTTTGACTCCACGACCTACAAAAAATTCACAATTTTAAGTACTGCGGAACATTAATATGATTTTATTTTAAATTACAAATGACTTAAATGATAATATTGGGAGATCTTCTACTTTTAAAATATGAAATGCTTATTTAGTAGTAAAAAAAAAGAGAGAGAAAAAAAAGAAAAAAAATCAGAAATATTTATTTAATTAAGGTTAGTTAGGGCAACTGGGCCATGATTTTGCAATGTGACTCTGGAGCTTCTGACAATTCAGCTTTAAAAAGCTAATATTAATTTGAATTAAAGTCTGAACTTCTGTAAATGTGTTCAGTTAGGTTCTCTCTATCAGACAGAAATGCTCAAAATTACATTTTAATATTTAAAAAATATAAAAATATGCACATTTCATCTTTCTTTTCTCATGGGTCCAGTTGCCCATAAAAATGGGGTAAGTGGACCAGGAGGGTCTATGCTTCACATGCGTTTATGCTTTTTTCATGTGGGATATCAGGTCCTGTTTGAAAAAGTGTAAACAACTTAAAAAAATTTAAACCAGGCAGATCATGTAAATTATATGTCAATAAAGAGCATTGTAAAAGAAACCTTTGCTGTCAATGTGTCTAAAAAAAGCACTAAAAGTGAAAATATTAGATTTATTTATACCAAAAACATAAAAATTAAATAAGTACTTACGTACTTTAGTATAAGTAATAAGTATAAAAGTCACATAGGTATTTTAAGGAAAAAAATAGCAAGGTAAATCTATGAACAAACGGCTACTTAAGTACTTTATCTGTATCCAGGAGTCGCATTATATAGGGAAAATTTTATTATTCCTACGAGAACCCTTAATGAATTACCTTCATGATCATTTTATTTAACATATTCTAAAGAAAGGAACGATGAAGATATTATTTTCAAAATAGTGGTAGGAACAATAAAAGTTTCCCTATAGAATTCGACCCCTGTATCGTACAATTTCAAGGTTTGGCTATCTCGCTTTCAGGGCAAGGTATTTGCATTCGTAAAATGTTGAAATAATTTAATGACACCAGTATTTACCAGAGAATCTATTTGAAAACAAGTAAAAGTATATTTTCGCGTACGGTGAAATTTTCAAGTAAAGGTGAAATTTTCATTATAAAATTCCAGTGCCAATGTGGCAAATAGGAATTAAAATTATGTGACGCCAAAATGGCATCACCGCCTCTCAAGGGGTCAAGAAATTTGGTTTGATATCACCCAATATGCTTTTTTTTTAATTTTCTTACGTAATTTTAGTAAGGTATTCTAGAATTTTCTTTATTGTGAGCAAAAAACAATTGAGAAATTTACTTCCCGTTGTAAGGGAAACTCAAAAAAATTATTTATAACTATTGGGGTAACTGGATCCAGCATGGTCCAGTTATCCCGGATACATGTCCCAGTTACCCCCTTCTTGAAAAATTTATGGTGTAACTGGGACACCGGGCTTACATTTGAAACATGAAGTAAATATGTATAGATACCTAGTAATATTAACGTAGTTATATGCCTAATCTTAAAAAAAAAAAAAAAAAGATTGTTTAATAAAAGTACTTACAGTATTTTAATAAAAATCCAAGGAAGTTCAACCAAATTGACGTTGCTTTTAAAAAAAAGAAATGTAAATTTTCGACAACCTATCACAGCAAAGAGATAGTTATGATTGAGTTGACACACGCTGTTTTAGGAAGTAGAGGTTAAGGAGCATTGTTCACAAAAGCTAAAACTTAAAATACATTAACGGTTTTTTATAAAATAGCCTATGGCCCAGTTACCTCGTGGCTCCAGTTACCCCAACTAACCTTATAACAAAAAACTTTAAATGTTATTTAATTGCAACAAATATATTAAAGCTTAATTATTTTCAAAATAATTTAAGCTCTTTTAGGTATCACTTTTTTTTCAGTGTGTTATTTGTTCCTACTTTTGTGAAATAATTTCACGGATTTTTTGTCTCCAATGGCGTTACTTCAATACGAAGAGCTGTTTTTATTTCAAACCGGCACCGTTACAGAATTTAATAGTAGGTTTTTAGTTCCTTAATTTCATAAAATTCAAAGTTCCATAACTCGGTGTTTTTTGGTCGTACAAGAATGGAATTTTTACAATTGTATTAGTTAGATCATGGAAAATGTTTTTCTAAATATAACTTATAGGGCCCAGGGAGCATATAAACATTTTAAAAGTGTAACTTTTTGAAACTTAATGGCAGGAATTTTCCAGTAACATAATCTTAATTCATACCGTATTTTAAGCACTTTTTAATTTATATTATCCATCTAACTCCGAAAGATAATAAAAATTAAAACATCTTGACCCATATCTCGTGCAAGGTCACCAGTGGCACCTTTTGTGCCAGATATGACCCGTTTTTAAGGGAAAAGGCAAAATCTGCACATTATGTATAACTATGTTTTATATAAAAAAATGTACCGCAAAATAATGAGAGAAATCCGTTTTCTCATTACAAAATCTTTTATAGATTCAAAAAGTACTCTCAGCTTAACAGTGATTCATATACCTTTATCGGCATAATTCATGGCATGAAAAATAAAAATTTGAATTAATTTATTTATTATACAATTAATATTCGAAGACAGATATAGAGTAACCTATACTAATATGTTTAACCCTTTCAGAAACACTAGTGGCCGAGAGGTTCTGCTCTCGAAGCTGGTAGACGGGAGTTGCTGGGTTCGCACCCAATCGCACCCGTCGGCCTAATTCTTCGGAGTTTTCCGTGGTTTTCTTCGTATCTTGGATTTCCATACGTAAATACGGATTAAGTTCCCTTAGAAAGACCCCCACGGAGCGCACTCCATCTAGGGACTATATCTCTCGAGTAGATAATCGGCCGTCAAAAATCGACCCAACCCAACCCTTTCAGAAACAATGCATTTCTCCTGCTAGAATGTCGAAATGAATGAATGACATCAGAATTTATAACCAAATATATTTGAAATTAAAAGCTTCCTTCACTTATATTATGACAAAAATATATGTATGCCGTTTGGCAATTTGGAATTAAAATTAAATGTTACCCTCATATACACACCGTCCTTGAAAGGATTAAAGCATATTTCGTAAAATTATGTCCAGTTCTACAATAGAAACAAAATGGATGAAGCATTATCTTTACATTCCAAATTTTCTCTTCTATCTCTCATTAAGATAAGCGATGTTGAGAGAGAAATTTTTTTATTCACGTGCTTTCAAATCATGATGGCTGCCAGAACAAAACTCTTTGAAGAAAACTCCGTATACACATGGGAAATAGAACACTACTCTGCATTGACTAGAGAACTAGTTAGTCCTCCACTGTACATTTTTGGCGGGTCCAGATGGGAACTAGTTGTGAGACCTGGTGTTTTCCGTAATTTTCATGAGCAAGATGTCATTTATATCAGAAGGACGTCCGCCCATTCAACGATGGAACACCGTATAACTGCGAGAGTGTGGATACGGGACAAAGATGGCGAAAGATGTCATCAGCAATCGCAAGAAGACATCTATATAGCTGACGGATGGAATTACTTAATTTGGTGCATTGATAAGGCAGTCTTGGAAAGAGAAAAAGACAGTATACTATCTTTAGAAGGCACCTTAGTTATTCAGTGTCGATTGGGATCTCATCTTACTTTTCCAATAGATATTATTGATTCAGGTATGTTTCTTTTAATCATTGGAATTAGGAATAGCCTATTTATTAATTTTAACAAAATTATTTTCAATTGGTATATGAATATTTTCTATACTGTGATATTTTTCTATATTTATGATATTTTCTACATCAGTATTATTGCTACACAAAAAAATTAGCACATTGGGAGTATAATTTCAGGAAATATTAATAAAAATATGAAAATGTGATTTAACATTAGAGGCACTAAATTTTGAATGTATATAATTCAAAAACATATCATTCAAATAACTTGAAATTTGGTGTCTAGGCGTAGTTTGAACCGAAGATTTAAAATACCTTGTTAAAGTTGGGTATTGCCATTGAAAAAAATGAAGTTTGGGTTCGTTTTAATATATAGATGGCCCCAAAAGCAAATTTTATAATCATTTAAAAGTAGACTTTATTTCCAATCGTTCGGAAGCAGTGACGTTCTTCTATGATAATTTGTTGAAGAGTTAGTAGGGGGTGTTTCATTTTTTTCCCACGATTGTACGTAAATATGCACATAATATTTTGAGTATAACATGGATGGTTCACTCTTATGAGCTCACTCTATCGCCGATATCTTTCTGAATTTTTACGATATTTGACTGGATTTTAGGTAGCTTTCTTTACAAAAAAGCTACCTATTGCAGCCGTTCGGAGGAAAGCGATTTCAAAAAATTTTGGTATATTTTCATCGATCATGACCCCCAGACCCCGAAACCACCCTCCGTTCAAAATTGATATATATATATATATCTGACCTATGTCACACTGTAACTCCCGTAATTATGAACCGATTTCGATGTAATTCGGTGTGTACATAGTACATACCAATGTCTCGACCGAGTTCGTTGGCCAGCTTCATCCGCCGTTTTGTTTCAAAATGGCGGCCATTTAAAATTTTTAAAAAAATTTAAAACTTGAAATGTGGTACCAAAAAATTAAAAATGGAAAAATATTTTTTTCTTATGTATTTGACCTTTATACAAAGATTCCGGAGCAGTTTTTGTTTCGTCTATATCTTAAAAAATGGCTGAGTTATAGCATTTTGAATTTCTAGCGTGGCTGACATTTTGAAACGTCCTGAATTTTGTCACGCGATAAAAGGCGTATTTATGAACCGATTTGGATGTAATTCAGTGTGTACATAGTACATACCAATCTCTCGACCAAGTTCGTTGGCCAGCTTCATCCGCCGTTTTGTTTCAAAATGGCGGCCATTTAAAATTTTAAAAAAATTTTTAAACTTGAAATGTGGTACCAAAAAATTAAAAATGGAAAAATATTATTTTCTTATGTATTTAACCTTTATACAAAGATTCCGGAGCAGTTTTTGTTTCGTCTATATCTTAAAAAATGGCTGAGTTATAGCATTTTTGAATTTCTAGCGTGGCTGACATTTTGAAAGTCCTGAATTTTGTCACGCGATAAAAGGCGTATTTATGAACCGATTTGGATGTAATTCAGTGTGTACATAGTACATATCAATCTCTCGACCGAGTTCGTTGGCCAGCTTCATCCGCCATTTTGTTTCAAAATGGCGGCCATTTAAAATTTTTTTAAAAATTTAAAATTTGAAATGTGGTACCAAAAAATTGAAAATGGAAAAATAATTTCTCTTATGTATTTGACCTTTATACAAAAATTTCGGAGCAGTTTTTGTTTCGTCTATATCTTAAAAAATGGCTGAGTTATAGCATTTTGAATTTCTAGCGTGGCTGACATTTTGAAACGTCCTGAATTTTGTCACGCGATAAAAGGCGTATTTATGAACCGATTTGGATGTAACTTCGTTTATACATAGTACATACCAATGTCTCGACCGGGTTCGTTGGTCAGCTTCATCCGCCGTCTTCTTTGAAAATGGTGGCCATTTAAATTTTTAAGAAAAATTTAAATTTGAAATGTGGTACCAAAAAATTAAAAATTGAAAAAATATTTTCTTCTTATGTGTTTGACCTTGATAAAAAGATTCGGGAGCAGTTTTTGTTTCGTCTATATCTTAAGAAATGGCTGAGTTATAGCATTTTGAATTTCTAGCGTGGCTGACATTTTGAAACGTCCTGATTTTTCTCACGTAATAACAGGCGTATTTATGAACCGACTTGGATGTACCTTGGTGTGTACATAGTACATACAAATATCTCGACCGAGTTCGTTGGCCGGCTTCATCCGCCATCTTGTTTCAAAATGGCGGCCATTTAAAAAAACTAAAAAATAAAAAAATTTAAATGATATACCAAAAAATTGGAAAGTGAAAAAGATTTTTTTTGTATGTGTTTGACCTTAATACAAAGATTCCGGAACAGTTTTTCTTTCGTCTATATCTAAAAAAAATGGCTGAGTAATAGCATTTTGAATTTCTCTTGTGGCTGACATTTTAAAACGACCTGATTTTCGTCACGCGATAACAGGCGTAATTATGAACCTATTTGGATGTAACTTGGTCTGTACATAGTACATACCAATGTCTCGACCGAGTTCGTTGGCCAGCTTCATTCGCCATCTTGTTTCAAAAGGGTTGCCATTTAAAAAAAATTAAATTTAAAATTCAAAATGAGGTATTAAACAATTGGAATATGAAAAAGATTTTTTTATGTGTTTGGCCTTGATACAAAGATTCCGGAGCAGTTTTTGTTTCTGAAAATTTGTTCTTTTGTTTATATCTTAAAAAATGGTTGATTTATAGCACTTTGAATTTCTAGCATGGCTAACATTTTGAAACGATCTTGTATTTGTCACGCGATAACACACGTATTCGCCTATTTCGATGTAAGAAGGCATGTGGATAGTATACATCAACACCTCGACCAAGTTCGCTGGCCAGATTCATCAGCCATCTTGTTTCAAAATGGCGACCATTAAATTAAAAAATATATATATATTTAAAGTGAGGTGCAAAAAAATTAGAAATTGAAAAAGGTTTCTTTCTTAAGTATTTGACCTTGATATAAGGATTCAGGAGCATTTTTTGTTTGTCTTTACCTTAAAAAATGGCTCAGATATAGCAGTTTCAATTTCTATTGTGGGTGACATTTTGAAAAATCTGATTTTTTGCCTGTGACAGCACTCGTATATATTAATCGATTCCGATGTGAGTGAGCATGTGCACAGCAATTACTAAGGTCTCGACCAAGTTCACTGCTTAGCCTCATCCACCATGTTGTCTTAAAATGACAGGCACTTTAAGAAATTGCCGAATTTGGCAGCCAAATATATGTTACTTTAAAGAAAAGCAGCTTGGATAAAGCTGACTAATTTCGCGAAATTCTCATTCATTATATTGATAAAAATTAGTATTGAATCTCCTATATTCGGTTTCCACTAAATTGAGCTTCGTGTGTTTGAATGATATAATTTGGCTTTTTTTAAATAAGGATTATGAAAGCTACCTCTTCCTCCCGGCACTGGCCGGAAGGACTTTTTTTTATGATTTGCTCTATAGAGTTGGCTATTAAATTACGTTAAAAAAAATTTATTTGTTATCGTTCGTGGATGTACAGATAAAAGTTATTTCATACAACTGCTCATATTTCATAAAATATTTAATATATTTATATTCCACTTGCACTATATTATTTCTACGACACTTTGCTGATGTTTCTGAAACTGGCGTTAAATTTGGTTGAAAATCCTGCATGATATAAGCTAAAAACACGAAGAATTTTTTTTAACTTTTAAACAAAATTGCTATAGCTCCATGAATATACATGCTATTCTTATACAAATCGGTAAAAATGTTATACAGTATCCACAAATTCGCATTTTCCAGCGATAGATTATTTTGCGTTTATTTTAATTTACAGGGTGATCCCTAATATTAGCCCCTGGTATGCCATTTCTTTCTCTCAGGCTTATTTTGTGTCGTCTCCAAAAAATAACGTTACGTTGTATAAGCCAGCCGTAAAACAAAGCAGGTGTATCATTGTACTGTTAAATTGTCTACTGCAATTTTTTAAACTTCTACGTATCGCACATTTTTACATTTTCAATTTTTATACCGTCGTATTGGAAAAAAAAGTACTTTTAAATGCAATTTGTTTGAAAACTGGATCTCCTTTATTTTGGAGATATTAATTTTTTTGTAGTTTTTAGCGTCATTTGTTTAATTTTGGCAACTCAAGTACTCCATTTCTGTAGAAAGAAAAGGGGAAATAGAAATTATATCTTTTTGTTGCCATTTTCCCATAAAAACTGAAAAAAATGTAATTAAAATACGTACTATTTTGAGAAAAATATAAATGAATGATTTCTGATAAAACATGAAGCTATTATAAACTGAATTTAATGCTAAGTATCTATATTAATATTACAAACACATGAAGGCATATGAATCATTGGATAGACGATTTTTTTGTCGAGTTTCTTGCTGATTTCTTTTTGCTGGATTTATGCATTATTCTGAGATAGTGACGTTCTATGCATACTTTATTGTAGATGTTGTTTATGACTGGATCGTAAATGAGAAATTCTTCAGCGGATTCGGAGGACGTCGTTTTATATAAAATAAAATCGCGTGTTTTAAGTCCTAAGTCTGCTGTAGAGTCCCGATTATCCGAGTCCCGCTCCCGCTTAACCGAGATTCCGCTTTAACCAGGTTATTTTCTTCTGATCGACTGACGGCTTTTATTATTATGAAGCAGCCATTATAAATTAAGTGTTAGGTGAAGATGAAAGAGCAGTCGTAAACAGTTAGAACTCTGATTTTCTAGTCAGAATGGGGGGAAAAAATGGCCATAATTTTTTTGAAAAAAAATGATTCACTCCAAAGGTATAAGTTCGGGACTCTAGTGTATCTATATATTTTTTCTTCATCAGGGGCAATACTAAATTCTGAAAAAGCAGAATTCCTGTTCTCTAGTTTATTATTATTTTTCTTTGATTTTTTGTTGACCCCCTAATTGTCCCCTTATCAAATCGACATTGATAAATATGAGGTCAAACTTATTCTTTATAATTCAAAAGTTCCAGAATCTTCCGACAAGTATATTTTTAAGTATTCGACAAAATGTCTAAAATTGAAAGTGTCCAGTGATTAATGACTATATATTGTATGTTATATGTAAATAATAAGTTTTGTATATAAGTATGTAAGTATTTTGTATGTATTGCAAGATATTTCTATCTTACATGTAAGTCTTGTAAGAAGTATGTATAAATATATTGCAGGCACTGCAAGATATGTGTTGTATGCATTTTAAGATGCACTTATAATGTATGTATTGTAAGATGCATACACGGAAAAAAGTGTTTTGTTGAAACAACTACATTTTGGTTAATTTATCTCCAATCAAATATTTTGGTTAGAATGACCAAATTTTGGTTGGGTTAACCAAATGATTTGTTGCATTAACAAAATCATTTGGTTAATCTAATCAAAATTTGAACATTCAAACCAAAATATTTGGTTGGAGCTATATTACCAAAATTTAGTTGTTTCAACAAAGCGGTTTTTCCGTGTATATGTTGCATGGATTGGAACATGTATGTACATTTTATTTATCGTAAGATGTATCAATGTTTTATTTAAGTTGTATATATTGTAAGATGTATGCATGGTGTATGCATGTTGTAAAACGCATATAAATTTTGTAAGTAAGGATGTGTGTAACTAAGGAGCTTATGTATTAATTATAGAGTATTAAGTAGAGTATCGTGTATAGAGTATTAATTATAGAGTATTAAGTAGAGTATGAATTATAGAGTATTAAGTAGAGTATAAATTATAGAGTATTAAGTAGAGTACAGAGTATTAATTACAGAGTATTAACGCATGGAAATAAAAAAATAAAATGTGAAGATAATATAAAAAACGAAAACATATTCATTAATCTTATCCCAGATTCTGTATGCACGTATGTTTGTCTGTACGTAACGCGATAACACTTTATAGAAATATCCAATTTGCTTCAAATATTTTTCTGGGTTCATTCTGATAAGGCGCTTTCCTGATTAGTTTTAGGGGTTCATTGGTTAAGTATAAAAGGGGGGGGGGACGGAGGCCTGATCTCCCGCTTAATTTAGATAAATGGGTTTTTCATACAGAATTATCAGATTTGCTTTGAATTTGATATACCGGTTTATTTTGATAAGTTGCTTCCTTTATTTGGAGGTTCATTGGTTAAGCATAAAGGGGGGAACGGGTGTCTAATCCCCCCCCCCCCCTAATTAATTCAGGTAAATGGGTTTTTCGATCCAATTTGCTTAAAATTTGGTATATCGGTTTATTCTGATAAGGCGCTTCCCTGATTAGATTTGGAGATTCGTTGGCTAAGTATAAAGGGGGGAAATGGGGGAGCTAATCCTCCCCTTAATTTAGGTAAACGGGTTTTTCATGCAGAATTGTCGGATTTGCTCCAAATTTCATATACAGGTTTATTCTGATAAAGCGCTTTCCTGATTAGATTTGGATGTTCATTGGTTAAGTATAAAGGGAGGGAGACGGGGCAATTTCCCCTTATTTTATTTTTTGAGGGGAATTATTCTTTGAAATAAGTGTATAATATACAATTAGTGTGAATAGCCTGTGAACTCAATGCCATCAGTTTAACACTAGAACTACCGGAAATTTGAGTCAAGTTTTATAAAAATATTTCACACCAGAATTTTGATTTAAAACAGTTTAAATTTATTATTTAACGTTTTTCTTCTTTGTATCTTTTAAACTTTTTTCAAAATCAAATTTCTGGTTTGAACCGAAACATATTCATATGGTAGCCGTCCAAATGACGGCGCACGGTAGTTCTAGTGTTAACTGGGCACTTTTCTTTTTATCCTTTTTTGTTTGTAATCGATACAATTAAATCTTTTTGCAACACTAGAAAAAAAAAATTATTACAGTTTCAAAAGTGAGTAATTTATAGCTCACTTCATTAAGATGAAGATTTTCTACTCGTTTAAGGTAGACTAAAGATTCTCGGTTTGTTTGTATAGTAGAATTGTATGCATATTTTGTACCATCTGGTGACAGGATCATACGAGGGTAATCCAGAAAGAAAGTTTCCCGAGGCCCATGAAAAGAAACTAAATGCAATTACCCGAAAAGATTACTTCAAAAGATACAGAAATGTTTCAGTTCTCAACATCAGAAACACCGCAATTGTTACACTTGTCATAGAATGAGATAGGTTTTTGTAGTCCAGTATCATTGAAGTCTGCCGCCTGGAAAAAGAGCTAGCTTGTCACAGTTGTCAACTCAAGTCTCGTCATCCGTTACTATTCTGTTACGGTACTCGTTGACCTCATCGTGGCATCGCTTCCGAAAAGCCAATGCTGCTCCCATGTGTTTGGTTTTGTATTTGGGTGTAAGATTCTTCGGCACCCACTTGGCGCGGAATTTCCGGAACAACAGGCGTTTTGTGATCATTTCACGCATCGCCGATCTTTTCTACACTTTTTTGCAGCAATACCACGATGAGGGCAACAAGGATAATTACGGCTGATGAGACGTGTGTTGACAACTGTGACCAGCTGTCTTGGGTCAAGTTTTGTTACTTTAGTGTAAAAAAATATCGCCTTCTTGAGGCGCGAAGTAACCTGCATTTGCCGGTATAGTTTAAAATTCATATTAATTAAAACCAATTGCCCCATCGTATAGAAGAAGGTTTCAGCTTTAAGGGCATATTTTTAGTTTGTTGGTGCCTGTAAAATTGCGCCCTGGTGGAGTGTTGGCATAAGGGGAAAAATGTTTTTCGAAAAAACGACCCTTTTTGAATTTTTTTTCAAATGGTTAACTGCAATATTTATTTGAATTTATTGCGTCATTTGAGATGTAAGAGTACGATCTTTAGGAATATGTCTTCTAATTTTAAACGACCGAGTGGTTTTGTCGATTTAGCTTAAAACAAAACAAAACAAAAAAAATCAGAAATAAAATAGAAAGGTCGGTTCTTCGCTACCTTCCCATGGGTAATCGGGGTTTTAGGCATGCGCAAGTGCTTTTTACCCTCGCGGAAGGACAGAGATGAGTTTTTAATGAGAGTTCTTTAAGATTTTAATTAATAACTCAGTTAATTATTAGAAATTTAAAATTCTCAGTCTCAGGTGCACCAGGAAAGGCCTTCGACTGACCTCACACACATTTTCAGCCTTGTACTTGCATTAGATTTTGCTAGCCATCGTAGAGAGACACACGTACACAGAGCGAAGCTTTCTTTTATTACTATAGATTCTTATTTTTTACATGCTTAAAATAATGTATTCTAATAATTATCAAGAAGGAGCTTGGTGCAATATGATATAAGTGTAAAAAATAACAACGTTAAAAGCACCAAAAATGTTAAATTTTAAGCATACCGATTTCGGTAGCTTATAGCATATATTCCTCAGTGTTAAGGATGGCGGAAATGGCTAAACCTTTAACTTGAATCCCCATCTCTCCCATATATGTGAGCAAATTTCTACCATCCTTAGCAATGAGAAATATATGCTATAAGCTACCGAAATCGGTATGCTTAAAATTTAACAATTTTGGTGCTTTTAATGTTGTTATTTTTTACACTTCTATTATAAAGTATTCTAATAGCTGGGTAAATATTTTTCAAATAGGAGTTGTTGAGACATAAAGTGTTAATACTGTTGATTATAATAATGCATTTTTTCTTCTATTTCAGAAGCTTTGCAGCGGACAACGTCATGTTGGGAGAAACTGGCCTTAGATTTTGGTAATTTGTTTGTAAACGCTGAGAATGCAGATGTCACGCTTAAATGTGGTGAGTCTACAATATCAGCTCACAGATGTATCTTATCTGCTCGATCTGAAGTCTTTTCAGCAATGTTCAGGCATGAAATGTCAGAGAAAAACAAAGGAGTTGTAGAAATAGAAGACATCAAATACGATGATCTTTATAAGCTACTCCAATACATATACAGTTGCAAACTTGATGGGTTGACCACTGACCTTGCTTTGCGTCTATACGAGGTTGCAGATAAATATGCTGTGGAAATGCTAAAAGAAGAATGCTCTTTACATTTACAAAAACATTTGTCGACAAACATTGTTTGTGATGTCCTAGTCATGGCGGATTCTCATGGTGATACAAGCTTGAAGTCGTTAGTGATTTGTTTCTTGTTGGAAAAGAAAACATTTTTGTTGTCCACAATATGGAAAGAGTTTTGTAAACATCATACCGTGCTGTCTAATGAAGTGCTTTTAGCTTTTGTTGAAGTGAACAATGATTGGGAGGATTTTGGAATGATATTGTCTTAAAAATCAATGATTTTATTTTCCTTATTAGCATAAACGTTGCTTTATAGATTGTAGGTGCAGTTAAAACAGTGAAAGAAGACTGTTCTTTACATTTACAAAAACACCTGTCAACAAATATTGTTTATGATGTCCTAGTCATGACGGATTCTCATGGTGACACAAGCTTGAAGTCATTAGTGATTTGTTACTTGTTGGAAATGAAAACATTTTTGTTGTCCACAATATGGAAAGAGTTTTGTAAACATAATATAATGCTATCTAATGAGGTGATTTTAGCTTTTGTTGAAGTGAACAATGATTGGGAAGATTTTGGAATTATATTACCATAAAAATCAATAATTTTTTAATTCTTTATTAGCACAAACATTACTTCACAGATTGTACGTGCCGATATAACAGTGAAAGAAGACTGTTTGTTCTGTATATCTACAAAAAACATTTGTCAACAAACATCGTTTGTGATGCCCTAGTCATGGCAGATTTCCGTGGTGATACAAGCTTAAGGTTGCTAGTGATTTGTTTCTTGTTGGAAAAGAAAAATATTTTGTTATTCACAATATGGAAAGTGTTTTGTAAATATTATACAGTGCTTTCTAATGACGTACTTCTATTTTTTGTTGAAGTGACCAATGATTGGGAAGATTTCGGAATTACATTCTCATAAAAAACATTTATTTTTTAAATTTCTTCCCAGCATCAACTTCGCTTTACAGTTTGCAGATAAATATACTGTGAGAACATTGAAAAAAGTCTCTTCTTTATACAGGGTGTCTACTCTCAACGGTGTCCAATGGCTATTTTCTAAACCGATATTCATGAACATTAAGTTCCAATTACAAAAATGTTTTAAAAGAGATAAAGAAGTATCTTAAAAGTTGTTTGGATTAATAAAAACATTTCTTAAAAAGTTATGAAATTTGAATTTTATACTGTCCCCGATCTTTCAAGTGATATTTGGTAAAATTTTCCTATTACACAAACAAGTAAGATAAAAAAAAGCCCCATTCATCTAACACTAAAATTGACCGAGTCATGAAACTTTGAATTGAACAACTTATGCCAATTTTAGGCCAAGCTTCGCGGGATCGTTGACAAAGTACTTAAAGTATTAGAAAGATTTTTTTCGCGTGTACATTTCTGCATTGCACCTCAAGAACGTCACTTCCGGCAAGTTTTAAGATAACTTTAATTTTTATTAATTGAACTTTAGATTGGATAATCTAATAGCATTTTAAAATAGGTATCATTTTGTAAGGAATTGTGACTGTTGTTTTCGACATTTCGCTTACCAAAAATTCTGTTATTTTTTAACTTATATTTTTACTGAAGATGTATATTTTACTTTAGTATCTCAGAATGAAAATAGATTTAAAATTTATATTGTAATGTTAATTTTACTCTCAATTATTATTATTTTTTTATATCTGACGACCATTTATATTTCTAGTAAATTTGTGAATAACCCCTATTTTGCAGCGAAAAAGATACTTCAACTTTAAACAGACATTACTGCGTCAGTTTTAGTCGTAGAAGGATGGGATATTTTTTGTCTTACTTATTAGTGTAATAGGACATTTTTACCCGACTGCCAAGAAGGGTTATGTGTTTCACGCGTATCTGGGTATGTGTATTTCTTTATACCCTTGGGACATCCCAACGGCTGGATGGATTTTAATGAATGAGGTATCTATCTATTCGTCTTTACCGTCCGATGGTTATAGGTTAGGTTTTATTTTTAAAATTCAAAATGGCGGTCGTAAAATGCAAAATGCAGTAGAGACGAAAAAAAAATTACGCACGATATTGAGTGACATATCATTAGATAGGTCTTTTAAAATGAAGACGATATTTCATTGACTATTTTATAGTCAGAAGCTCCGTTTAAATATTACACAACCTTGAAGTTGCGTAAGTAGGATATCTAGCTTTGCTGCAACTCTAACTTTCATAGACATCTATAGGCCTTATCAAAACAGTGTTTATATATAGGAACTAGCATTTAAACACAACTTAAAAGTCATCCATACAAGTAAATAAAAAAAAAATAGGTAAGCAATATAAAAATTAGTTTCACATTGAATGTGAAATAATTCATTAGTTTGCTTTTTACGCAGTCGGGTATTTTGATTTTTTTAATTTAATTTTTACTTGTTACTAAATTTAACTTATAGGACCGGTGGACCTTATAAAATTTAAAATTCATAATTTTTTAGGAAATGTCTTTATTGACTCAAATTGCTTTTAAAATACTTCTTTACCTCATTCAAAACATTTTGGTGATTGGAACTATATGTCTGTGCCTAGTGGTTTAGAAATTGGCAATTGGATACTCTTGAGAGTGGATACCCCGTATTTACAGAAACATTTATCGAAAGCTTTGTTTGTGATAGCTTCGTCATTGCAGATTCTCATCGTCATACGAACTTTAAGATATTCGTTATTTATTTTTGAATCACAAAGAAAAAGATCTTAATATCCACAATGAGGAAAGAGTTCTACCAACATCATAAAATGCTGTCGAATGAGTTGTGTTTAAAAATTTTTGAAATGAAAAGAATTATGAAGATTTTGGAATGATTTAATATGAATCTATATGTTTACATTTGTCATATTGCTGTGAATTATCATGGACAAATTCTAAAAAGCAAAATTACATGACAGTGAAATTATTTTAATATATGAAATACGGTAGACAATAGTTTTTCCGAAAATATTTTTTACAAACTTGTGATTTTACGAAGTAGTGAATGGTCCTGCATACTCTCCTATAAATACAATCTGATTTTTCTCTCCTATTTATGGACTACAATCACAAAAATGTCTTTTCTTTGAGAACTCAGCTGAGTTCTTCAGAACTTAAGATCAGGGTCAGATAAGCTTTTCACTAATTTGAGGCAGCTGGTGCGAACATTTCGTGACGTTCGAGACAGATATATACGCGTACGTACATAACCATGACCAGTACTTACACGTAAGCAATAGAACTTATATTATTTGTAGGTTATATAAGTGCTAAGATACCTGTACCAAAATAAGACCACATTAAGGTTCAGATCACAATAAACAGTGTTATATAAGAATTAAAATTTTAAATGTTGTAATATTTATACATATTTTTTACCATATCAAATCCTGTATACTCTTGTCGCTGTTTAACTGTGGTCAGGAGAGTTCAAGATACCCCACTTTAAATTCCACTTTAAAGTAGATTTATAAGAAGTATGTGCTTTAAATGAGGTCATTGTTTCCTAAATACAGGATTTAACTTTAATAAACAGATATTTTGCCGGTATTACCTTAAAACAGAACAAAATAAAGATTTCGCTTTAAAATAAGATATTCTGTGGCTACTTTATTTACGTGATAGAGACGATCGAGCAACCAAAATTTCTGATTCCATTTGTGCTTTACTCTATCGAGGTTCTTCACTGCCGCTTTGATAGATTCCGTATTTTTCTACAAATATTGACTCAGAAAAAATGTTTAACTAGCGTTGGTAATGATAACATACGATAAAAATGAAGTCTCTCTTCATAATAGCCGGTCTTATACTGCATGGCCTTATCAGAGGATTTCCGTTTTTCATATATTTTAATTTCAAACACAAGCAGAATTAAAAATACAGATATACAGGGCTATTACAAATGATGGACTCGATTTAAAAAAATCATATTTTCGAAACTACTGCACATATTACCATAAGTGATACATGAATATAAAGAGAAATATACTAAGTTTTTTTCAGTTACAAATGTTCCATGTATGACCCTTTTGTTTACACGGCATACATCCAATCTGTAATCGAGTTCGTTCCAAACTTTTTGTAGCATCACTCTGTCAATGGTTCTGAAAGCTTCACAAATACGTTCTAAGTTCTGAACACTTTGCTTTCGGCATTGATGGCACATAAACAATATCTTTGACACTGTCAGAACTTAAAGAACGCATTTGTGTAGAATTCAGAACCATTGACAGAGTGATGCTACAAAATGTTTGAGACGAACTGGATTACAGATTGGACGTATGTTATGTAACAAGAGGGTCACACATCGAACACTTGTAACTGGCAAAAACTTGGTATTATTTCTCTTTAAATTCATGTATCATTTATTGTAATATGTGCAGTAGTTTCGAAAATATGATTTTTTTAAATCGAGTCCATCATTTGTAATAAATTTGTGCATTCTACAAGATCGCTAAATTATCTCGAACATGAGGCACAATCAATAATATACGCTGATTTCGTATGAAACTTTACTTACTGTTTTTAAAAAAGACGCGTTGAAATGATTGGTCCAAAAATGACGACGAATCCGGTATCGGTTTTATTCTAAACCACCCACACGTCAAAAACACATAAACTGCCAGGTATATGCTGCCATTTGTCTGCTCGAGACCGTTCCCTGCAACATATATGCTCATGGTCTTATTAAGAGCATGACCTTTTTTATTGAAGAAGCACCTTAGTAATACTAAGTGCACGCTTAAAGCCATTGACCAGGAAATCACCAGAGGCGTCAGAGTTCGAACACCACGCATGCCTCGTTCGTAATACAGTGTCATCGAAAAAGAATGCCCTGATTTTAAATAACTGTCACAAAAAACTATGAAAGGTAATTTATTGGTTTAGTCTTATAATGTGCGGCAAAAAATATATTTTTTTCATACCTTAGTATGTCTCAATGTGAGCACCGTTCGGTGTGCACCAGGAGCAAATGTGTGCAATGTGAGCACCAGGAGCAGTTTGACCTGGATAAGTTCTCCAAAAAAGCCGCTGTACACTGAGTATTGACTTTGACTCCACATACCAAATCATGCACTGTGCTTTTTCTTGCACGGTCAACATCGTACTGTGCTTTTTGTTGCACGGTCAACATCGTACTGAGCAGCTGCAGTCTGGCGCGTCGGCTGACCTTGACGACTGAGCAACTAATCTGCGCATAACACAGACACGCAAACGAATTCTGGTAAACTAAAACCAAACTTGCGTTCACCAGTTAACGTGTAGTGAAAGAATTACTCATTTAGCGTAAAAGGTTTCGATGTTATGATTTTTTAAAATCTAGGCATTATTTTTCGATGACCCTGTATTGTAAGATTGTAGTTGACTAGAGACTCGCTTATAAAGAGTCTCAAGTATTTTAAGTGTGAGCGTGACGTCAAACATTTAAACAGTGTTGTGCAACAGAGACCTCCCTATTCTATTTTACTCTAATTTTCCAAGGTATTTTTGAAGCTCTTGGAATCTACAGTTACTTGTTTTTTCTGTTATTTTACGCAAATTAGATTCGTCGCTCAATCTGTAGAGTATAGGGGAGACCGGGGGGAATGGCGACACCTTAAGGGAATTTAAATTTTTTTCACATAAAAAAATGTTTAATTTTTAATAGTAAAAATTCTAAAGCTGAATCAGGATCTTTAGTATCTGTATAAATTTAACCGTAATCATAACTGTAAAGTAAGCACACATAAAAAAAATTTCTTTCAACCTCTGTACAGTGTCGGAATTACCCAGGATACTGGGATAATTCCGCCACTGTATCGGGGTAATGACGCCACTCTTTATTGACCTAGTAAATACGTAAAATGGATACTAGGAAACACATAACCTACTGGAAATATTTAGAAAGCAACGTAATTTATCAGAATAATGAATAGTTACAATGTTCCTTAAGCTAGATTTATTAATGTGCTAAGCTTACAATTTAACTCAAATTGCAAAAGTCACCCTTTGCCATGGTAACGGCATTACCTCAAGAAGACAATATAGCGGAAATCCCACAGCAAAGCCGAAAGAAGAACCGAACTTGCTCAACAAATTGCATTAAAATGTCGGCGAATGCATGTAGATTACGGGTAATATTTTCTTAAGTACCTAATGTTACAATAAAAGGTGTTTAAATCTACTCATTTGAAGTTCTAAAATAAGAAACAACTTGATGGAAATTAATTTTTCACTAGAACAAACGAACGACGTACAACAAAATCACTCTCACTCCAGGCACTGTTTCTATTGTTGGCCTCTATAGTGCCGGCGCATTCACTATCTCAAACTGCTGTTAGTTTTTAAAGTAGGCGGGGTGGCGGCATAACCCCGAGTGGCGCCTTTTTCCCGATCTCCCCTATAAGGCGAAGTGAAAGTGTGAGTCTTCGGGTTTGGGTCGCGTCCTGCTTCTGGAGTGATTTAGAGCTTGAATTAGAAGATACCTATGACTGATGAAAATGATAAAATGACTGATGGATTTTAAAATTCAATAACTAACAAACAGTGACAGATATTAACAAAATTTTTGCAGGAGGATTATGTAAGATGTCAGGAGTTTTTATGATGCTATTCCCAGTTTTAGTTACAAATAGCAGCGATAGATGGCACTGCAAGCAATCGGCGCTAAATCTAGGCTCGAGTTTTTGACCTCTCTCTTCTCCCATGCGAAAAAAGGAGAATAAAATGGTTTGAATGGATCCCGAAGTACCGAAAATAGGGTCTGGAATTAGCACATACTTGTCGCAGCGCCATCTATTGCTTCAAATTCGAACTAAAATCAAGAATCACAGTAAAAAATCACCAGACATCATACATAACCCTCCTGCAAGAATTTTTTTCAATATCTGCTACCGTTTGCAAGTTATTGAATTTTATTATAGATCAGTCATCTTTGGGACACCCGGTATATACTGAGTGTGTCCGCCAAGTGTAATAAAGTTGAAGCCTTGTTAGCAATGTTGGCTTTGGTAAGAAGTTTATGCGCTGTCGTTGAGTTAATAAAGATTTCTTCGACAACCACGGGTTGTGCACGTTTTTGAAATGAAAATTGTGTTAATGTTTAGCTTTGAAGCCGAAGAAGTATAGTAGATTAAGGAAGTGGCCATCGACGTGAAGTTTCGAAGACGTTTTATGTAAGTTGAAGATTGAATATTTATTAGTTATTGGAATAATAATTTATATTTCTTATTCGCAGCATAGTTTAGGAAAAATCTGAAAGGCTCTCTATCAATCTTGTGCCCAATTTAGTTTTAAATAAAGGTGTTTTAACCATTAAATGCCTGATTTTTCAAAAAATTATTGTAATAATGTTTTTTGGCTTTCATTTTTTAAATAAATCGTGGGAAAAATACTTAAAAAAGTCATATTTTGTTTTAAGTATGGTTTACGGCTAAAAAACAGTTTGTTACTAATCGGCAATACTGGTCTTTAATTGAAAAAATAATTTTTCTTGGTAAAATTCTATAATATTAAACACACAGGAATTTTAGGAACTATAATAAGAAATAAATTTTACTTGCTCACTGCAGAACAAAATAGGGTATTTCACAAGCTCCCAAACAAAACAAAAAGAACACGTAGCAACAATTGAAAAAATTAATCTTTATTCTTAAACAGCACAAGTGTTGCCATCTAGATGTTAGAAATCGATCTAATAATATTTTCAGAGTGTATTTTATTGGCAACATTAGGCATTATAACTTCAATATTATTCTAATAGTATTTTAGAAGACTAAATTGGGTATGTTGCCGAAAAGCAACACGCGGCATTCAAGGGTTAAAACTCATATCTGAGTATGACTCAGTTGGGATTGTTACAAGTTCAGTCTTGCATTTCACCCAGACTATTGCGTTTTATAAAATTCGTTTTTATAAATCATGCTGTAGAACATTCATTGCAATAGAGACAAATGATTATTTCTATAAATTTCTGATGAAATAGCACGCATGGAAACAAGCATCTGCGTAAAAGTCATATACAAACAAACTTTGTTTATTATTGAAATTGCCAAAGAATTTATAAATTTATCGCATTAAATATCTAATTACGTGTGATGTTTTAATAGAATGCATTAATTATCAAAACAGTAAAATGATTCTTAAATTCTGTCTATTAAGGAAGTGCTTTCGAATTGCATGTTGTAGAATTTTTTAATGATTGAAACAGCGAATAGCTCATTAAATTCTGCATGTATCCGAACATTCTTAAATTATGAAACTTAAAAATTATAAAAGGTAATACAATCTTATGTACTAAGTGCTAGTTTGCGAATTTTCATATCATGTAATCTATTCAGCTTAAAATAGCATTAAATTTAGTATACCTATAACCGCAATGAGTTCAGAATTTTTTAATTTTTGGAAATAGTCAAAATTTAATCAATCCATTGTATTTAAGTCTTATAGTGAATGCTACGTTAGTAGAATATATTCATGACCAATCTAGAAAAAAATACTAAATTTTTTTGCAATTTTCTGCTGAAAATTAACGCTACATAACTACTCGGGGTGATCTATCTTTCTTTTCTATTTATCTATATTCTATATTCTTAAGGGGTCTCAGGACTCTTAAAGCTTTAAAATTTTCAAAATTTTAATTTTTTTAGATGTTAAACTCCTATATTTTCTGAACATTTTGATATATTTGTTTCCTTGAAATTCCTATTAGAACTGAAGTTATGGTTTTTCCATTTATACACGTTCAATAGTTGATGCGTCGTTTCGGAAACTTTGAAGCCATTTTTCTCCAAATGACGTTTTTGGCCATAACGCGCACGATATCTCAAAAACTTATGAATATTTTTTCATGAAATTTTCAAAACATATGTTTCATGTTAGTCTGTATAAACTGAACCGAAAATTTCCTTTTTATTGTTCAAAACAATATTTTTTTAGGTGATTATACTGTTGAAATTTTCTTAATTTTGCATTAGCTAAATACAACTTTGTTTTAAAAATATAAAAAAGCTTTAAATACAAATTTATTTAGGTTCAAGTTAAATATTACAATCTGAAGTGTAAGTAGCCACCATAATTTTCATTCTAGTTGCAATACTTATTTTGTGATCGTGTGCGTAAGCTGCTATGCTGATTTTTTGCTCGTCAAATGTCTAACAGTTTGAAGTCACCTGTAAATGCTAATTCTGCATCTTATAATTTTTTAAATACATGACATGAAAGAAAATACCTATATATTTCATTCCAATTAACATTGTGTTAAATCATTGTTGCCAATCAAATACATTTTAAGATATTAAATGTTGAAAATGGCCTTTTTTTCCCCATTTTTTCCAATTTTAAGAGTCCTGAGACGCCTTAATCAGAACTCCCTGAAGCGTGCAATCATTGCGTGTGATGTTATTAAAATTTGTGGGTCATTATTTCAGTTATTCATCACCAAATTTTACATACTTTCTTAAAATTATTAATAATGTATTTCAACTGGAAAATGACGGAAGATATCAACGAATCTATAAATTAACATACAGTGTCATCGAAAAATAATGCCTAAATTTTAAATAATTGTCACAAAAAAACTTTGAAAGGTAATTTATTGGTTTTAGTCTTATAATGTGCGGCAAAAAATAAATGTTTTTTCATACCTTAATATGTTTCAATGTGAGCACCGTTCGGTGTGCACCAGGAGCAAATGTGTGCAATGTTAGCACCAGGAGCAGTTTGACATGAATAAGTTCTCCAAAAAAGCCGCTGTACACTGACTATTGACTTTGACTCCACATACCAAATCACGCACTGTGCTTTTTGTTGCACGGTCAACATCGTACTGAGCAGCTGCAGTCTGGCGCGTCGGCTGACCTTGACCACTGCGCAACTAATCCGCGCATAACACATGCAAGCAAACGAATTCTGGTGAACTAAAACCAAACTTACGTTCACCAGTTATCGTGTAGCGAAATAATTACTCATTTAACATAAAAGATTTCGATGTTATGATTTTTTTAAATATAGGCATTATTTTTCGATGACCCTGTATAAAGGAATATTGTTTACCTTACCCACAGACATGCATTCAGTCGATTTCCACACAACATTACTTTAAATCTTTACGCAAAACTTTCTTCTGATAATAAATCAAACTCGCCAAAAGCAATGTAACTTTTAACTTTGTCTTCTTATCATTAATTAATGCTAATACTAAGGGTGATTACCCGAAAAAAAATTTCTCTTTATGAGAAATTGCAATACTTATGCATACCTGCATCTGTGACCAAGAAGTCAACAGAAACGTTCCGTGAAGATTTGGGACGCCGTACATTCGTCATTCGGAAGATCTTTCTTGTTTTCTATGAGATCTGTTTTACTTTTATGAGTTTATAAATGACATGCGTGAATATATTAATATAAAAATTGTTTTCCTTTATATTCTCTAACCCGGGAGGTTCCGGTTAGATCCCCTATTTATTAATCATCTACTGAAACTGCAAAAATGACAGAAGATATCAGCGAATCCATAAATCAGCACATAAAGTAATAATGATCATATTACTCAAAGACATATATTTAGTCAATTGCCACACATTAATTCTAATCTTTATGCAAAACCTTGTTTAGATAATATACCAAACACATGAAAAGAAACGTAACTCTTAAGTTTGTCTTATTATCATAAATTAATATACGATCTTAAAGGAACCATGGACCTTTATTTGAGCAAAAATTTACCCCAAAATCGACAATTATTTTTATGTGTATTATTATTCTCGAATTTGTACTACGTCATTCTTGGAAAACCACATGCAGATTCGAATATTTTATGAAAAGTTACAAGTGTTTTAATTTTGTTCGCAAACGATTTTTTGGCCTTTTAATATACAGGGTGTTTATAAAGTCCCGGACCCATTTTGATGTTTAATAACTCATAAAATAATAAGGATAGATTAAAATTAATAACATAAATGTTTAGATAGACTCAACAAGTTTCATGACCCTTGCCAATGAACTTCCATGTGCGCCCCCTTCGTCGCACGGAGAATATCAAGTCGATAGTCAATTTCACGCCAGGTAGCAGCAAACATGTCGGCATCCACAGAGGCTATTGCGGTTGTAATTCTGGCTTTTAAGTCATCAATGTTCGACACTCTCCTCCTGTAAATATTGTCCTTTACAAATCCCCAAAGGAAAAGTCCAGCGGCGTTATATCAGGTGATCTGGGTGGCCAAGGAATTGGACCTCCTCGACCAATCCATCTTCCTGAAAAATGGTCATTCAAAGAAGTACGAACGATGGTCCAATTCCTTGGCCACCCAGATCACCTGATATAATGCCGCTGGACTTTTTCCTTTGGGGATTTGTAAAGGACAATGTTTACAGGAGGAGAGTGTCGAACATTGATGACTTAAAAGCCAGAATTACAACCGCAATAGCCTCTGTGGATGCCGACATGCTTGCCGCTACCTGACGTGAAATTGACTTTCGACTTGATATTCTCCGTGCGACGAAGGGGGCACACGTGGAAGTTCATTGACAAGGGTCATGAAACTTTTTGAGTCTATCTAACCATTTATGTTATTAATTTTAATCTATCTTTATTATTTTATGAGTTATTAAAAATCAAAATGGGTCCGGGACTTTATAAACACCTTGTACTTTCAATCTGTTTTTCTCGATACTCATGCTTCAGCGTTTTTTTTTTTTTTTTTAATTTTTAAAATTCTCCTTGCTGCTTAAATTTTGATCAAAATTCATGAAACTGATAAGAAAGAATCCTGATATTGCTTTAAAAGAAACTGTGTATGCATTTTAAAATTCGACTTCATTAAGACAATTAAATGTGACTTTTAACTTATTATAAGGCAGAATTTTGATGAAGATCGATATGGAATTCAGAAAAATATCTCTAAAAAATTAACTATTAAACAATCGATACTCAGATTTATTTGTAATAGAGTTTTACGGGTTTAAAATACAAAATCGGGGAAATATTACAAAAATTAAGACGCAAGGAGCATTTTAAAATTCCGTTCTATAAATTTAAATTTTTTAAAAAGATCTAAAAATTATATTAAGACATAAATTTCAGATATAGTTATTTGAAGGTAAGCGCTCGAGATCGTGATGATTTAAAACAATAGATCTCTCACGGTTACGGTTACAGTGAAAAAATTTCGAAATTTTCGAATGTCAACACCATTTTTTTTCCTGCGCAAATTCATTAGCGTACTGAAAAATCATAAATGGCGTTAGAACGATACACGTATGACTAAAATTGCCAGTGTAATATCGTGGCACTCAATCCTAATCATTTCCTATTAGTCCATGAGCCGACAATACAAAAATCTATGTTATCAAGCATAAGAAAAAAACCCTTTATTTTATGGGAGTGTAGAAGCAGGGGAATCTAATGATTCATGTCTGCCGGAAGTGAAATGGTGCATAAGCTAAAAATTAATACCACCAGTGGTTGACTCGTAGGTTTATCATTGTGTTTGTTATACAACTATCCTCCATGTTCTCATACCTTTGGTTGTCTAACCTTTGGGTAGACTAATAATAAGCTAGAAGCAGCAGGAGTCTTTCGGTAGCTTCATCGCCCCGAGCCCTCCCTTACCTCTTTTCGGTGTCTTTAATTTGTGTAATTTCCCTTTTAAATTTGTCCGGTTTCAATTTTTGAATTTTTTTTTTTCATTCTGGCTTCCGCAAAAGAGTGGGACTAGAGTAGATCAATAAAAGGCTGCGGACGAAGATGGGCCGCTCGCCGCGGCGGTTGACCCACCCACCCGGTTTATAACTAATAATAAGCTAGAAGCAGCAGGAGTCTTTCGGTAGCTTCATCGCCCCGAGAATTTTCTCGAAATGGAAATTCTCGGGGGAATCTTCCTGGAAATTTCTTTTAAATTGTTCTACATATTTATGGTGAAATTTTTATTTGCACAAAATTTCAAGTCTCTGTTATGAAAATTAAAAGAAATTTTTTTAAACGTCCACCGTTCCCTTAAGCGTGATTGCCCGAACAAATCTTTCTCGTTATGAGAAATAGCAGTACTTATTCATACCTGCATCCGTGACCAAGAAGTGACGTGGACAGACGGACAGACGGACAGACAAACCGACATAAACTCTTTTCATCTTTGTTGGAAAGTGTTAAAAAGGTAATGAAATGATCTGTTACATTAAGGAAAATGATAGAAGATAAGAAAGATTGCGTAAATAGTCATAAAAGCCAACATATATTTATTCACAGATTTATATAATAAATATTCAGTCGATTCCAATGCATCAATTCGGACCAAATCAAAAAACATTCTTCGGGTAATTAATCAAACTCATCAAAGCAATGCAACACTTAACTCTGTCTCTTTACATTAACT
Source organism: Maratus speciosus (assembly GCA_963932465.1). NCBI lineage: Eukaryota > Metazoa > Arthropoda > Arachnida > Araneae > Salticidae > Maratus > Maratus speciosus. Next base: position 125,235,856 of record OZ010798.1, on the reverse strand, counting down.
GATGTTCGATCTTAAGAAATGATTGCTCGAATAAATCAAATTCTTCATGACAAATACTAATGCTTAGCCATACCTACGCCCGTGACCAAAAAATCAACAGGCGGGTTCAGAAAAGAACTAAGGCGCCATACATTCATCATTCTAAAGATCTTTCTTGTTTTTCACAAGGTCTGTTTCCACTTTTATAAGTTTTATAAATCACACTGCTGATTATTGTTGGCAACTGAGAAAAATAAACGCTTCTACAAATCTTTGCAGAATAAGTACCATGCGTGAAGAAAATATTTCACTGTTATGGATAGATAATATTATTTCTTAATTATTAAAGACAACTAGAGAACGTTTAAAATCTGTGATTAAATATCTAGTGAGTATTCTATTAGTAGAATGTTTTACATTTAAAAGGGGTCTCAAGACTCTTAAAGCTTTAAAAATGTAAAAATTTTATTTTTTTTAAATGTTAAACCACTATGTTGTGTGAACATTTTGATATAATTGTTTCCTTCAAATTCACATTAGAACAGAAGTTATGGCTTTTAGAATTATACACATCCAATAGCTGAAGCGGCGTTTCCGATACTTTGAAGTGATTTTTCTCTAAATGACATTTTTGGGCATAACGCGTACGATATCTCAAAAACTTCAGAATAATTTTCAAAACGTATGTTTCATGGTATAAACTGAAACTAAAATTCCCTTTTTATTGTTCAAAAAAGAATTTTTAGGTGATTATGCCACTGAAATTTTCCAAGTTTCGCATTAGCTAAATACAACTTTGTATTAAATATATAAAAATGCTTTAAATACAAATTTATTTAGATTCAGGGTAATTATTATAATCTGAGGTATAAGTAGGTACTAAAATTTTCATTCTAGTTGCAAAATTTATTTTGTAATCCTGCGCGTAAACAGTTATGCCAATTTTACACTTGTCAAATGTCTGAGAGTTTGGAGACCCCTGTAAATGCTAATTCTGAATCTTGCATTTTCTTTTTAAATATATGAAATGAAAGAGCATATTTATATCTGTCATCCCAATAAAAATTGTGTCTTAAAATCATATAGTACATTTTAAGATATTAAATGTTGAAAATGGTCTTTTTTTTTTTCGTTTTTTCTAATTTTAAGAGTCCTGAGACCCCTTAACATATTAAACGTTCGATAGTATCTTACAGGTTATCTCAATCTGATAATCATGAATAATCTTACTATATTATCGGAGTATGAGTTATGTGTGAATTAGTTAAACTTTAAATTTATATTAAGATATTGCCGTCAATTATAATATTATGTATAGGGGGCTCTGACGCCTACGAATTACGCTCGCCGAACCTCGCCTAGACCCTGAGGCTCTAAAAAACGCGGATTTGATCCGTTTTAAAAATATTACCTGATTACGGAAGATTGAATGATATTATAAAGACCACTGGCGATTTTCTGTAATCGGGTTGCCATTCATTTCCGTTTAAATGAGGAATTTTTCAGTTCCTGAAGCTTCATCTACCACTATGGGGACAGTTGACGCCTTATTTCGTGATTGATTATGGAAGATCTATCACATATTTGAAAATGAGCTTTATATCAAATGGTTTGCTAAACAATGTCGCTGCCTATCGGACTTTTATAATAACGTTTAGAAGAAAAGTTTTTTTAAGATGCTATAACAAAATCGTTTTAAATATGACGTTTTAAGGTACGTGCCTATCTTCGGGGCTCTTTTTTTTTGAAAAATATGAAATTTTTATCAAACAGATGTGTTTTTAGTTAAAACAGGGAATAAAACTATGAATTCATATAATTTTGTAATAGAATTTTACTTAACTTTTTCAAATTTAGGCAATACTTAGTCAAATTTTAGTAAAGAAAATGCATTTATGCCAAACCTTCTATAACGAAATCTATTCAATTTATTTCACTATTTTTTTCAACAATATGTTAGCAAACCATTTGCCTGTGTTATGAAGCAAAAGATTTTCAATGCCTCTTAAATTTACTAATATATACCAAATTTTGTATACAAAACATGATTTTTGGAAAAAGAAAAGTCCTTCCGGCCAGTGTCGGGAGGAAGAGGTAGCTTTCATATTCCTTATTTTTGAAAAGCCAGCTTATATTATTCAAACACACGAAGCTCAATTTAGAGGAAAAAGATTGTAGAAGATTCAATACAAATTTTTATCAATACCAAATCATTATGAATGAGAATTTTACGAAATCAGTCAGCTTTTTCTAAGCTGCTTTTATTTAAAGTAACTTATACTTTCAGCGCAAATAATATTTTATTTCTAACAAAAGTATTTTCACGTGAATGTTAAAAAGGAGAAAGAATAGTTTGGTCAAAATTACGTCATATTAAAAACGATTAATTTAAAATGTCTTATTTAAAAGAACTTTCTTTTCGCTTTGTTAAAAAATACCGGGAGACAAAGACTCTGTTTACTGAATTCCTTTTATATTACTTTATTTTGAAATGTTTAACATATTTTACTTAATCAAAGACGAAAACAGCGATTGTATCTTTGATACAACTTAGTTATCCCGTCGACCAAAAATCTATCATTTGCCAAACTATAAGATTAAAAGCCAATAATGGTTGATCGTAAAGTTCACATTAATTTGACTTTAAGCAAGTTACACGTGTCTAAGTCATCAAGTTAGTTTTATTTCGATGTTTTATTTGTATTTTTATTAATGTTGCACTAATTTATTTGTTCATTCGTTATTTTAAATAAAAATTATGTCCATTTGTATAATTTGGCGAGTGGTTTGGCGATTTATATAATTTGGCGAAATTGGTCGACGGGATAATCAAGTAGTACCGCAGCGGATTTGGCCTTAACACTAGAATGACGAAAGGGGCCAATCTGGCCCCTATCGCTGTTTGCGACTTTGCATTTTTTATATTAATGAACTATACATTTCAATATTTCATGACTTTTATTTATTTGGCTTACTGTCACTATATTTGAAATAAATTCTTTCCAACTTCAATCGAATCACCGATTTCAAACAATATACCTAGAATAACGGGAAGGGCCAAATTGGCCCTCCATGACATCCCCCTGTTTTCGCATTCACTTTTATCTGCATGTCACTGCTTTATTCTCGAAATGACCTTGTAAATAGCATCTCAGTAATTCGATTTTATAATCCCCCTTTACATTCTGTTTACATTCCCCCTCACTTCGTAAAATGGATTTTACCGGCAGTTGGACTAGACTGGATGGCGCGCCTGAAGATCTACCCACGTGACCCATAGAATGAGAACATATTGTCAGTTACTGAAGTGACAAAGAATAGAAAAGATGTTTCGTAAACGTGGTCTCACCCACGAAGAGATTTTGAAGGAATTGAGAAAATTAGACGAAATGGAGTCAGGTGAAAGTGATGACAGCAGTTTAGATGGAGATAAAGAATATATTCTTTCGAAAGAAGGTAGAAGCTAGCCGTCAACTTGGAAATGACACATGGACAGTAACATTAGATGAATTGGACGCTGTTTTTTCCAATGTATGTATGCAAGAGGAGTATACGGAGCAAAGAATTTTCCTGTAAATACGTTATGGTCATCAGTTTGGGGACAGCCATTTTTTTCACAAACTATGCCAAGAGATCGTTTCAAAGATATAATTCGACTCTTTCGTTTCGATTTGAAAACAGAAAGACCAGAGAGATTAAAAACTGATAAGTTCGCTTTGGCATCAGAACTATGGGATTCGTTCATTGAAAATAGTGCAGCATGCTACAAACCAGGAGAAAATTTTACGGTCGATGAACAATTGTTGCCAGCAAAAGCCAGGTGTTCTTTTACACAGTACATTCCAAATAAACCGGACAATAAATTCCAAATAAAATTTTGGCTACTTGTGTGTGTCGATTCGAAATATATCCTCAACGGATTTCCGTATACTGGCCAGGATATCAATAGACCTGCAGATCAAGCTGTTCATGAAAATGTAGTGATGAGGCTCACTCAAGGATATTTAGGGAAAGGTAGAAATGTAACAACTGACAACTATTTTACATCGGTAAAATTGTGCGAAAAATTGAGAGCCAACTCAACAAGCTTAGTTGGAACACTTAGAAAAGATCGCAAAGAAGTGCCACCAACAGCCAAGATAGGGAATCAAGAATTGTACTCTACAACTTTATTCAAAAAGGAACATGATATAACTATCACGTCGTATCAGGGAAAGAAGAAGAAACATGTTCTATTACTACGTTCCCTACATCCCAATGTTACCATTGACAATAATGAAAAAAAGACACCCGAGACAATCCAGTTTTATAACCAGGCAAAGTATGGAGTAGGCATTGTAGATCAAATGTTACGCCTGTATACCACTAAATCTGGAACACGCCGTTGGCCTATGCACATCTTTTATAATGTTTTAGATATGTCCGCCCTAAGTACTTGGATTTTATATAAAGAAGTGACAGGAAAGGAGAAACTCAGTCGAAGAAATTTTATTCTGCAATTTTGTGAAGAGCTGAGGGCTCCATATAGAGCATTCCGAAGTGGTACAGAATCTAATGTGACTCCAGCAAATGACATAAAAGACAGCAATAGAACGAAAAGATCAAAATGCAAAGTGAAAACATGCTGCAAAGGAAATCATACCAGAAACACTTGCCTCGAATGTAAAAGAAAAGTTTGCGGCAAATGCGGATCTACAGAATTTCGATCTACTGATTGCTTTAAGAAAGCATAAAGTGTAAAATGTAAACAAATAAAGGTCAGTATAAAGTTTATTTGCCTCTTCTTTAATTTTTCTCATTTTTTCTGTTATTACTTAGCATTTATCCTACTCAAAACATCAAGAAATATCGAGGGGCCAAATTGGCCCCTTCCGCCTTTCTAGGTATAAGGCAAGTTGCCGTCTTTCTAGTGTTAAAATTCCCCAATCAAAGAGAAATGAATAGAAATCCGTTTATAGTTAGATCGCCACTGCTTTTTAAATTTTAATTAAATCTTCCGAAATCTTTTTAAAGCCAATAAAATTAGCGTACTTTTAGAGTCTGCGGTGTCTGAACGGGGGTTGACGAGCGTAGCTCGTAGGGGGCAGAGCCCCCTAGTATTATATATTTGTGTATTAACATGTGTTGTTTAACTTTCTGTGGCTCTTTAAAGGGTCACTTCCGGTTTCAGAAAGTTCATTTCCGGTTTATATTTTGGGCTGTAACTTTGCTTCTAATTATCGCTAATTATTTGAAGGTAAACGCTCGAGATCGTGATGATTTAAAACAATAGATCTCTCACGGTTACGGTTACAGTGAAAAAATTTCGAAATTTTCGAATGTCAACACCGTTTTTTTTTCCTGCGCAAATTCATTAGCGCACTGAAAAACCATAAATGGCGTTAGAGCGATACACGTATGACTAAAATTGCCAGTGTAATATTGTGGCAATCAATCCTAATCAGTTCCTATTAGTCCATGAGCCGACAATACAAAACTCTATGTTATCAAGCATAAGAAAAAAACCCTTTATTTTATGGGAGTGTAGAAGTAGGGGAATCTAATGATTCATGTCTGCCGGAAGTGAAATGGTGCATAAGCTAAAAATTAATACCACCAGTGGTTGACTCGTAGGTTTATCATTGTGTTTGTTCTACAACTATCCTCCATGTTCTCATACCTTTGTTTGTAGGACAAACACAATGATAAACCTACGAGTCAGCCACTGGTGGTATTAATTTTTGGCTTATGCACCACTTCATTTCCGGCAGACATGGACCATTAGATTCCCCTACTTCTACTCTTCCATAAAATAAAGGTTTTTTCTCGTGCTTGATAACATAGGTTTTTGTGCTGTGGGCTCTTGGACTATATGAAACGTAATATTCAGCTCTCTAAAACAAATGATTACATTTTTATTTTCAGTATGTGTACACAAACACAACTAAAAAACACATTTTAAAACAAATCTTATATCATTACTCACACACAAGTCAAAAAACAAATCGGCTACTGAAAACGTCTTGTAGCCACTTCTTCGTTTCTCGAAATGGTCTTTTTTGCAAGTGTTTTACGCCGGCTATTATCACCGTACGTGTATCATTCCAACGCCATTTATGGTTTTTCAATGCGCTGATGAATTTGCGCATGAAAAAAAAAATGGATGTTGCCATTCGAAATTTTCGAAATTTTTTCACAGTAACCGTAACCGTGAGAGCCCTGTTGTTTTAAATCATCACAATCTCGAGCGCATATCTTCAAATAGATATATTTAAAATTTCTTTTCGATTGGTTGAGCGGTTAGACCGCTAAGGATTCATATATCGGGGAAGTTTTTTTTATGACAACCCTGTATTCTGGGTTGAAGTCCCTGCCACGACACATTTTCACTCAGTTGGAAAAATTTCTAGTCGTAAAATTTTTTTGTCTGATAAATTTTTAGAATAGAAGTTGTTGAGTAATGAATCAGCTCGAAGTCATCTCGGTCGCGTTATGTATTTCACTTTAACTTACAAAAAATCTCTTTTAATTTTCTCCAGTATGATAAATCTGTGATAGGGACACCGTTCCCAACTGTTTTGTCTCATAGGGGCTACAGTTCCGCGTGCCTTGCGAGTGACAGCGATGGATATGAACGCATTAAACTTTATGGGGGACATATAATCACGTGTGACCACTTGTGTTTCTTTTGTTTAAATTCCTTGTTGATTTATGATGGAGTATATAAAATCAATAATCAGCTATAAATACAAGATATTTATTCAAAAAATGTGTAATGTGTCTTTCGAAATTGTAACTTAAAACTTGGAACTACTATAAACCGAGAAATTACTAAAAAATGAGAATATTTTGTTTATTTAATACATATTTTTAACCGAATATCAAATAATTGAAGGAATCTCTTTAATTGAAAAAGATTTGTAATAAGGAAAGGAAGATGTCAAAGATTTCATAGATTCTGACATACAGGAATATCGATAAACTTACAATTACATATTCAGTCATTTCCCATACATTAAGTCTAATCATTTGGCAATATGTTCTTCAAGTAATAATCGAAGCTCATTAAAGCTATACAACACTTAGCTTTGTCTCGTTACATTAAATGATGTATGATTGTAAACATGTTTTCCTTAACAATTTAATACAAATTTTAGTATTTATTTATATCAACGCCTTGACAAAAGTATAGAAAAGAATATTTAGTAAGTCTTGGAGCGCCATGTATTCATCATTTGTAAGACATTCTAGTTATTAGCTAAGTCTGATTTTTACATTTATTGATTGTATAAACTATACTTTAGTTCATTCTTGGCGATAGATATTAATAAACGTCTCTACAAATAAATCTCTGTAGAATAATCGAATTCAGAAAATTCGATTCGATTTAATCATTGTGAAATTTCGCAAACCTCTTCTTTTCTCAGCCAGACTGATTAGGCGCCAGTGATCCCAGGTCACGTGGTCTGACTAGAGAATTAATATTAAAAAACATTTTTTCTTTCTTGTTCCTTTTTTAGTTGGTATTGTGAATGTGAATCTTGAACGCAGCAGGTAATAAGCTGCGTATAGGTTTTTTATCGTGGTCTTCTATTAGAAGAAATGATGTTTAATTTAAAAAAAAAGGGGAAATTTATTTCCGAATATTAAATTACGCTATTTTCGTGGCTTCTTTTATAGAAGAACATAATTGGTGAAATTTTAATATGATTAACTTGAATTCCCAGTGTGGAATATTTACATGTTTTTAAAGAAATAGTATCCAAATGTTTTCATTGTAAATACTGAAAAATATTTATAAGTGTAAATAGAATTAACAAAGTTTTTCATCATCCCGTGTTTGACTTGGACTTATACTGAACAACACCAGCGCCATTTTCAGTTGTGAAATATGTTTTATTATTTTAATGTGATTTTACATGAATCGTGAAGTCTATAATTAAGCTCTCCCAACCTTGGACTTAAATTGTGATAACGTGAAATTTTCGTGGAACACATGAAGATTATTCTTCATGTTTTGGTGCCCCAAGACCCGGAAAAAAGGTAAGAAATACCTTTATTATTCTGCATGACTGTTGATTTCTTGAAAATATACATTTTTCATGATCATTTATTTTGAAAATTTAATTTAATTTTAAACATGGATAAGACAGATAAACTTAAAAGTAAAAGAGCTACTGTTCGTGCAGCAGTTACAAAATTAACCACAAAATGTGATACATTATTATCTGTTGATATTGATAAAACTGATTGCGATTCTTTAATGGAATCATTAGAGCTCGTAAATGAAAAGGAAGCTCAACTAAAGGAATTAGATTCCGAAATTGATGAGCTAATTCAGGAAAAAACTGAATATGAAAAAGAACTAAAATCGGTAGAAGAATATTCTGAAAAAATATCAAGTTTGAAATTTAAAATTAAGATGAGGCTTAAAAAATGTAAAATCGAAACTGAACCAAAAGTTTTATTAGAATCAAGTAACGGTTCAAAAATCGGTAGTAAACCAGTTTCGGCAGTGAAGCTTCCTAAACTTAACATAGAAAAATTTTCTGGTGATGCAAGCCAGTTCTTAGAATTTTTTAATTTATTTACTAGTGCGATAGATTCAAACGAATCGTTATCAAAAATTGAAAAATTCCAATATCTCAAATCCTTGTTGTCTGGTCCTGCATATAATATTGTATCTGGTTTTGAACTGACAGATCAAAATTATTCTACTTGTTTAAAATTGTTAGAAGAGAGGTATGGTAAGCGGGAAAATATCATAAACTGTTACATGAATAAAATTCTAAATCTTGAACCAGTGAAATCCTCTAACAATGTTATTTCTTTAAGAAAGTTGTATGAGAAATCTTGATACGTTAGGAGTGACATCAGGCTCCTACGGCCATTTATTACTACCAATATTATTAAGACTGTTACCAGAAAATTTGATACTAGATTTCCATCGAAAACGTGACCCCGATAAGGACTGTGAAGTCACCGATTTAATAAATTTTATTAAAACGGAATTAAGATGTCGTGAAGCTACTAATTTAGTAAATAATTCCCAAAGCAAGACTTATGAAAATTCTAAAACTAAATATGAAAATCCTTCAAGTAAATATCAAAATTTTCCGCAAAAGAAAAATATACCTTCAGCTGCTGCTTTAAATACATCTACAAAACAGTTTTGCATATTTTGTAAGTCTTCTGATCATGTAGGACTAAATTGTTCGAAATTCACTGATGAACAGAAACGATATAAATTAAAGAAAGAAGGTCGCTGTTACAAATGCTTTTTTAAGTCGCATTTATCAATTAACTGTAGAACAAAAATTAACCCTTGTTCCGAATGTGGTAACACTACCCATAGTCCTTTGTTTTGTTTTAAAGAAACAGCAAAAGAAAATCCTGAAAAAGAAATGAAAGGTGCAATTGTATCTATGATGTCGGAACAAAAATATAAACAAAATAAATCTACATTATTGCAGACTTGTACAGTTTCTGTGTCTGCTGGTAAGGAATGCTTGTTGGCTCGCGTTTTATGTGATAGTGGTTCAGAAAAATGCTTCGTGAAGAGATCGTTAGTACAAAAATTAAAATTGAAGCCATTGAGAAGAGAAAATTTATTAGTTTATCCTTTTGGGCGGAGACGCCCTTATGAATCTTGTTATGAAGTAGTTTCTCTTGAATTATCCAGTGTTGTGCAACCTATTAACTCGATAAATATCGAAGCACTATTGGTTGATAATATAACTGTAGCTTCTGTGAAAACTCTAGAACCAGAACTTCTAGAGATAATGAGAACAAGAGGCTTTAAGCCTGCTGATACAGGTCTTGAACAGGAAATAAATATTTTGCTAGGGTCTGACTTTTTGTGGAAAATATTAAAGGGAATCGAGGGAAAATTGACAAAAGAATTATACGTTGCAGAAACTATTTTCGGTCATACGGTGCAAGGGCAAATAGAGTCTAATAAAAAAGAAGTAGCTTGTTTGCGTGTTTCAGTTGAAAATATGAATACTCAGCTGAAAGCATTTTGGGATCTTGAATCAATTGGCATTGCTGAAAGCAATGAAAGGAACATTACCGATCATGAGCTAATAAAAGAATTTAAAGAAAATTTAAAATTCGTAAATGGGCGTTATGAAGCAAAATTATTGTGCAAAAATTCTCGTGAATTGCTTAGAAATAATCTTGAAGTAGCAAAGAAGTGGTTTTCTAGTTTAGAAAATAAATTCTTGAAAAACGATTCTTTAATTAAGGAATATAGCTCCATTTTGCTAGAGCAGTTTAATGAGGGTGTAATAGAATTGTGCACCGAGAAAGATTCTAATAATTCCTATTACATGCCAGACAGACCTGTTATCCGTGACGACAAAACTACAACAAAAATGCGCATAGTCTATGATGCTTCTTTCAAATATGGTTATTCTCTATCATTAAACGAATGTTTGTATCATGTCCCTAATTTGAATTCTAATGTTTTAGATGATGAAAACATTCCTGTTTCGAGTTTCGAACCCCCAAATACTTCCTTGAAAATTTTAGGATTGATCTGGAACAATACAGAAGATAAATTAGGACTAGAATTACGACCCTTGTTAGAAAAATTAAATAATGATTCTTCTACTAAACGCAATGTTTTGAAAATTGCAACTATGTTCCTTGATTCAGCCGGATTTATTGCCCCTTTTGTTTCTGGTAAACTAGAAAATGATTGGAAAAATTGGCTTTCAGAAATCCCTGATCTCGCTCACTTGAAAATTCCCTGGCAGTATTTTAGAAACCTGATCATGGAAAAGGAGCATCTCCAGTTGCATATTTTTCCTGGTGCTAACCCTAATGTGTATGTTCTTGAATTTCTTTCCTTGCCCGAAGATCAGTGCCCTAGCGTTAAAATTGTTGCTACACAATTCCCTGATGTTTCTAAAGAGAAGTCTCGAAAATCAGCAACCATTTCTTGTGTTGTTCAAACAAATAAATCTGATGAAATTCCCATTTTTATTCTTGTAAAGCATAGCTCCCTAAAGAAATTGTATCGAGTAACTGCATGGATATTTAGATTTATTTCTAATGTAAAATTAAAGGTAGAAAAAAGAAAATTTTCAGAATTATCAGCTGAGGAAATGTTACATGCTGAAAATTTTTGGTTAAAGCTAGTGCAGGAAGAAAGTTTCCCTGAAGTTATTAAAAGCTTGAAATGTAACAAGAGTATCCCTAAAGAATCGAATCTTCTACAGTTAAATCCTATCTTGTCAGATGAAGGTTTGCTGTTGGTACGAGGACGGTTACAAAAGTCTAACTCCTCATTTTATGAAAAACATCCCGTAGTGATTCCTGCAAAACATAAATTGACTGAATTAATCGTGAAAGATGCACATAAAAAAGTTTTTCATTCAGGAGTGTCCAGTACATTGGTACAAACGGGTGAAAAGTTTTGGATTTTAAGATCAAGGCAGTGCATTAAATCAGTCCTGAACAAATGTACAATCTGTAAGAAATTTAACGTACGCCCTGGTCAACAAGTTATAGCCCCTCTTCCAGGTGACCGTATTAACGAAGCTCCACCGTTTTCAGTAACAGGTCTTGATTATGCGGGACCCCTATATGTGAAGGGTAATGAAAATAAATATTATATTTTATTATTTACATGTGCTATCACAAGAGCACTTCATTTAGAACTAGTAAAAGACATGTCAACAACAGAATTCCTGTTAGCATTTCGCAGGTTTATCTCACGAAGAGGACTCTGTGCTGTAATTTATTCAGACAACGCCAAAACTTTCAAAAGAGCTGATCTTGAACTAAAGGAAATGTGGAAAGTAATCCACCATCCTGATGTTAAAAATTTTTTCACCAATCACAGCATATCCTGGAAGTATATTGTAGAGCGTGCAGCCTGGTGGGGTGGCTTCTATGAGCGAATGGTTCACTCAGTGAAAACTACCTTGCGTAAAGTTATTGGAAGATCTTCCTTAACATTGAGTGAATTAGAAACGCTTCTAATTGAAGTAGAAGCTGTAATTAACTCTCGTCCGCTGACTTACACGTATTCCGAGTTAGAAGAACCATCTCCTCTTACTCCTGCACATTTTTTAATCGGAAAACGTATCTTGTGTCTACCTACCATAAAAGTGAACGATTTAATTTTACCAACAACGAAAGAATCTTTAGTGAAACGCTTTCGTTTACGTGAGACTCTTCTAAATCATTTTTGGAAGCGTTGGAAAAATGAGTATCTTCTCAATTTAAAATCTGCTCACTACACGGACCAGAATAAATCTTCAGACTTTAAAGTGGATGATGTGGTGCTTGTACATGATGAACACTTACCCCGAAGTTTGTGGAAGTTAGGAAAAGTTACTAAAACCTTTATGGGCAGAAACGGCAAGATAAGATCTTATGAACTCAAAACAAATAATTCATTTATTAAGAGACCTATAAATCTATTGTACAATCTTGAACTCACAAACTAAAAAAACCTCTGAACTTTTTTATTAATAGAACTGAAAAAAAACTCTGATATTATTAGAGACTCAAGAACTCTTTTGTTTATTGACTTAAAAAAAAATATTTTTTTTTTTTCACTTAAAAAAAAAAAAAAAGTTTCTTGTTTGATAATATTTCTAATTTTTAGTTTATTTTTATTTATTTATTTATTTTTTTTTTTTTTGTATTGAATATTCCAGAAATGGTTGTATAGATTTAAATTGTTCTTTCTATTTTTAGTAGCAGAAACCTGTTGGCAAATTTTTAAATTGTTTATTATTTTATTTGAAGTCCAGTATGTAAGTATATATTTTGATTTTGTATTGTATTTACGTATAGTGTAACTGATAATTTTTTAGAATAATTTTATTTCTACTTTAATTATTTTGAATCCCCATTTTGATGAACCCTTGTTCATCGGGGGGGAGTTTGTGAAATTTCGCAAACCTCTTCTTTTCTCAGCCAGACTGATTAGGCGCCAGTGATCCCAGGTCACGTGGTCTGACTAGAGAATTAATATTAAAAAACATTTTTTCTTTCTTGTTCCTTTTTTAGTTGGTATTGTGAATGTGAATCTTGAACGCAGCAGGTAATAAGCTGCGTATAGGTTTTTTATCGTGGTCTTCTATTAGAAGAAATGATGTTTAATTTAAAAAAAAAAGGGGGAAATTTATTTCCGAATATTAAATTATGCTATTTTCGTGGCTTCTTTTATAGAAGAACATAATTGGTGAAATTTTAATATGATTAACTTGAATTCCCAGTGTGGAATATTTACATGTTTTTAAAGAAATAGTATCCAAATGTTTTCATTGTAAATACTGTAAATATTTATAAGTGTAAATAGAATTAACAAAGTTTTTAATCATCCTGTGTTTGACTTGGACTTATACTGAACAACACCAGCGCCATTTTCAGTTGTGAAATATGTTTTATTATTTTAATGTGATTTTACATGAATCGTGAAGTCTATAATTAAGCTCTCCCAAACTTGGATTTAAATTGTGATAACGTGAAATTTTCGTGGAACACATGAAGATTATTTTTCATGGAAGATTATTCTTCAATCATTTATAGTCGATTCCAAATATTAATTCTAATCATATAAAAATCTTCGTTTTAGTATGCATTTTTAGAAATGCAGCAAGGAAATAAAATGATTTATTATAAAAAAAAATGAAAGAAGATGTCGAAAATTGCTTGAATTCATAATGTAAAAGAATGTCTATTTACTCACAAATATTCATTTAGTCATTAGCCATACATTAATTCTAATCATTTCGAAGAAATTTATTCAGTTAATAAGTCAAACTCACAAAATCTAAACGACATTCTCCTTTTACAATAATTGAGATGTACGATCTTAAGAATGATTACCCGAACAATTCTTTCTATTTATGACAAAACCTGATAGTTACCTATACCTACGCCTTTGACCGAGAAATCAACAGGGGCGTTCAGTGAAGACTTGGGGCGCCATACTCACATCATTCGCAAGATTTTTTTGTTTTTCTGATAGCCTGTTTTTACTTTTATCGGTTTTATAAATCACCTTGGTAGATCTTTCTTGACATAAGAGAGAAATAAACTTTTCTACAAATCTCAGAAGAATAATAGACGTGAGGATTCTTATTGTTAGTTTTGCGTTTTCCAATTAATTATTGTTAATAAGTGTTAAGTAATTGCTAATCATTCTGACGTTTAATATATTTTTTAATTTAGCTTAATAAATAAGTGATTATGTGTACTTCATTGATTCCAATATGTATTAATTAACAGAAAAAAGAAGATTATTACATCCATCGACTTATATACCTCATTTGCGGTTACATGTTAGCAAAGCTTATTACTTATTTCAGCAATAAAAGATTATTCTGGTAGCTGATTATGAGTTAAATATTATTAGATTTAGTCTGAAAAAGGATAATCAAATTCGGTATGTTAGGTATATCATTATATGTTATTTGTCATTGGAATTTATTCACTTTGACAGAAAATAAAAAGTTTGTTAAATTTAGTACATTAATTATGTTATGTTATGTATTACATTATATTATGTATTAACTATGTTATTATCAGTCATGCTTTTTAATTTTTTTTTATAAATAATAAAAAGCTTATTGAATCTATTGTAACCGGTATATGATGATTATTGAGGTGTTAATAGATTTTTTCACTGTTAATATAGAAAAAAAAGCATTACGGAACTCGTTAAGATTTGTTATTTCCTTGTGAAAATAAATGTTGTGTTACTAAGATTAGTGATTTGCTTATGTTGTAGATACTTACTTACGATATACTAATGTGTGCAATTTTTGCAGGCGTTTTTATTGATATTTTTGCTCATTTAATTTTGAGTTTTTAACATTGCTTACTTAATTATCAGTATTAATAATGCATGTAAATTGAAAAATTACAGAAGACATCCAAGATTGCATCGATTGTGACATTGACCAATATCGATTTACCTATAAATATACACCAAGTCGATTCCGAGGTATTAATTCTAATCATTTCAAATTACAAGGTGGCCGTAGTTGAACAGTTAGTAATCAGCGTGTTTTGTAACGCGATTAAATTGCGGGAATAGAGAGAAATTTTGTAGGATGATTGTACAATACGAAGAACAAAGGATTCCGCAAAAAACAGCGCCATATAGTACTCCTAGCGGTGACTTTTCGAACAATTTGTTTTCGCGGAATCTTTCGTCCCCTCCCCCATCTTGTTTAATCATTTTACAAAATTTGGCCCCATTCTCCCAATTAGATCGCGCTACATAACATGCTGAATATTATCAGTTTAATTATAAATGACAGAAGATGAGAAATATTGCGCAAATGATAATACAAAAGCTTAACGATTTACTCTGATGTAGATACTCTTGATAAAAGAAAGAAATTAATGCATCTATAAATATTTACTGGATTGGCTGCGTGAAGAAAAGCATTTAAAAGTCAAAATAGTGTTCTTCGCAGCTCGAATTGTACCCGATCTGAACCCGAAAATTCCGTTTCAAGTCAATCCTGGTAGAAGAAACTTTTTTTTGTCGGGTTCGGGTTGGGTTTGCGGGTGACTTTAAACGGAATTTTCGATTCGGTTCGGCTTATAACAGACCAGCTGAAAGAACTCATCTTACTTGATAGACTAGGAATATACTAATGAATATGACTGCCTTGAATATGAGTGCAGTATATAGAATTAGAGTGTTTAGGATATAGTACCTGGAATATGAGTGCGGAGGACAGAATACGGGTAATGTAAGTATATCGTAGAGCCCTGCGCGGGCCAGGTATAAAACAATTCTTACAGGAATCTAGAAGATAACTACTGCACTTAGAGAGATCGTTGTTAGATATTATGCTACATGTTATATATATGTAGTTCTGTGATATTTATTATTTGAGTGAACCGTACCACCTTTCGGTAAATTTTCGCAACACAAATTTTCATTTAATAAATTACAACAGCATCGTTTGAATTACCTATAGTTTTAATTTTGTCTCGATCGAAGTAGTAGAACATGCTTCGGTGTCCTTTGAAGAGTGTAGCGTATTTCTGGTTAAGTCTGTATTTAACGTTTGTTATTTGGAAATAATAAAATTCAATTGCATTATTTGTCGATATTTTCTTATTCGACGTTTCTTAGAAATTTGCTTTCTTCCGTTGTTTATTTAGATGACTGCAATACTTTCCTTGCACTATGTGTTTCGAAAATAATAAAATTGAATTGCATTATTTGTCTACATATTCTTATTCGATGTTTCTTAGAAACTTATCTGCCTCCATGGTTTAGTTAGATGATTGCAATACTTCCCTTTCACTGTATATTTTAAAAAGTAATAAAATTGAATTGCATTATTTGTCGATATTTTCTTATTTGATGTTTCTTTGAAACTCCATGGTTTAGTTAGGTAATTGCAATACTTACCTTGCACTGTCTGCTCTGAAACTAATAAAATTGAATTGCACTATTTGTCTAAATTTTCTTATAAATTCATCAGCCTCCATTTTTTACTTAGATGATTGGGGTACTTTTCTTGTACTGTGTGTTCTTAAAATAATAAAATTGAATTACATTATTTGTCTAAAGTTTCTTATTCGATGTTTCTTATACATTTACCTGTTCCACTGATTAGTTAGTTGATTGGAATACTTTCCTTGCACTGTATGTTCAAAAAATAATAAAATTTAATTACATTATTTGCCAAAATTTCTTATTCGATGTTTTTTATAAATTTACCTGTTTCCATGGGTTAGTTAGATGATTGCAATGCTTTTACTGTGTGTTTTGAAAATAATAAAATTGAATTGCATTATTTGTTTAAATTTTCTTATAAATTCATCTGCCTCCATGGTTCAGTTAGATGATTGCAGTACTTTCCTTACACTATGTGTTCTGAAAATAATAAAATTGAAATGCATTATTTGTCTAAATATTTTTTATAAATTCACCTGCCTCCATTTTTTTATTTAGATGATTGCGATACTTTCCTGGCACTGTGTATTCTTAAAGTAATGAAATTGAATTACATTATTTGTCTAAATTTTCTTATTCGATGTTTCAATTTATCTGATCCACTGATTAGTTAGATACTTTCCTTGCACTATGTGTTCTGAAAATACTAAAATTGAATTGCATTATTTGTCTAAATTTTTTTTATAAATTCACCTGCCTCCATTTTTTATTTAGATGATTGCGATACTTTCCTTGCATTGTGTGTTCTTAAAGTAATAAAATAGAATTATATTATTTGTTTAAATTTTCTTATTGGATGTTTCTTATAAATTTACCTGATCCATTGATTAATTAGATACTTTTCTTGCACTGTGTGTTCTGAAAATAATAAAATTTAATTACATTACTTGTCAAAATTTTCTTATTCGATGTATCTTATCAATTAACCTGCTTCCATGGGTTAGTTAGATGATTGAAATGCTTTTACTGTGTGTTTTGAAAATAATAAAATTGAATTCATTATTTGTTTAAATTTTCATATAAATTCATCTGCCTCCATGGTTCAGTTAGATGATTGCAGTACATTCCTTGCACTATGTGTTCTGAAAATAATAAAATTGAATTTCATTATTTGTCTACTTTTTTAGTATAAATTCACCTGCCTCCATTTTTTATTTAGATGATGATTGCGATACTTTCCTTGCACTGTGTGTTCTTAAAGTAATGAAATTTAATTATATTATTTGTCTAAATTTTCTTATTCGATGTTTCTTATAAATTTACCTGCCTCCATGGTTTAGTTAGATCATTGTAATGCATTCCTTTCACTGTGTGTTTTGAAAATAATAAAATTGAATTGCATTATTTGTCTAAATTTTCTTATAAATTCATCTGTCTCCAACTTTTACTTAGATGATTGCGAAACTTTCCTTGCACTGTGTGTTCTTAAGGGGGTCCGGGACACAAAAATCTTCAAATTTTCAATTTTTTTTTAATTGGATAAAAAATTTCTCTATCGTTTTCTGCTTAAAATGATGTTTAAATCATGTTTCTATCTTAATTAGAACTGGAAATATTAATTTTTTCGTTTTGGTTTGTTTTCAAAATCCGCCTTTCAAGCTATGGTTAACAAGGAAACGAGTTCTTGTAAAATTGCGTTTTTCTTCATGATAGATTTTTTCACCATTTATCATATTTAAATTCTTATAACTCGAGAACCGTTAAAGATAGAGGGTTGAAACTCGGAACTTATCTTTTTCAATTATTTTACGTTACTTTTGAGCCAGCATATTTGAAAAAAATATTTACTTTTAAAAATATGATTTTTTTTTAAAAAGTTGCACCACTTTTTTTGTAATTTTTTCGTTAAATATTTTTAATTTTTTTAAAAATTAACATTTTTTAAAATGCTGGCTCTAAATTAAAAAATATATATTTCTGTTTATTTAAATGAAAAATAATTTAAATTCTACAAATAATATTTCGAGTTATAACGATTTTAAGTTATACCACTTTTTGATAAATTTTAAATTAAAAATTTTTTTAAAAAAGCTATGAGAAGTTTTATCATTTGATTTTGTTTACAAATGATATGGTTAAGCATCACAAAAAAATTCAAAATTTTAACTCAATAAATAAAAATTTTTGAAAATGTGTCCCGGACCCCCTCAAAATAATAAAATTGAATTGCATTATTTGTCTAAATTTTCTTATAAATTCACCTGTCTCCATTTTTATTTAGATAATTGTAATACTTTCCTAGGCACTGTATGTTCTGAAAATAATAAAATTGAATTACATTATTTGTCTAAATTTTCTTATTCGATGTTTCTTATAAATTCACCTGTCTCCATTTTTATTTAGATAATTGTAATACTTTCCTTGCACTGTGTGTTCTTAAAATAATAAAATTGAATTACATTATTTGTCTAAATTTTCTTATTCGATGCTTCTTATAAATTTACAAGCTCCATTGATTAGTTAAATGACTGGAGTACTTTCCTTGCACTGTGTGTTCTGAAAATAATAAAACTGAATTATATTATTTGTCAAAATTTTCTTATTCGATGTTTCTTATACATTTACCTGTCTCCGTGGTTTAGTTAGATAATTGCAATACTTTCCTATCACTGTGTGTTTTGAAAATCATAAAATTGAATTGGATTATTTGTCTAAATTTTTTTATAAATTCACCTGCCTCCATTTTTATTTAGATGATTATGATACTTTCCTTGCATCGTGCGTTCTTAAAATAATAAAATTGAATTATATTATTTGTCTAAATTTTCTTATTCGATGTTTCTTATAAATTTACCTGATCCATTGATTAGTTAGATACTTTTCTTGCACTGTGTGTCTGAAAATAATAAAATTTAATTACATACTTGTCTAAATTTTCTTATTCGATGTTTCTTATAAATGTACCTGCCTCCATGGTTTAGTTAGATGATTGCAATACATTCCTTTCACTGTGTGTTTTGCAAATTATAAAATTGATTTGCATTATTTGTCTAAATTTTCTTATAAATTCATCTGTTTCCAATTTTTATTCAGATGATTGTGATACTTCCCTTGCACTGTGTGTTCTTAAAATAATAAAATTGAATTACATTAATTGTATAACTTTTCTTATTCGATGTTTCTTAGAAATTTTCCTGCTTCCATTGTTTAGTTACATGATTGCAATACTTTCCTTGGGTTGTGTGTTATTAAAATAATAAAATTGAATTATATTATTTGTCTAAATTTTTTTATTCTATGCTTCTTATAAATGTATCTGCCTCCATGGTTTAGTTAGATGATTGCAATACATTCCTCTCACTGTGTGTTTTGGAAATAATAAAATTGAATTGCATTGTTTGTCTAAATTGTCTTACAAATTCACCTGTCTCAATTTTTTATTTAGATGATTGTGATACTTTTCTTGCACTGTGTGTTCTTAAAATAATAAAATTGAATTGCTTTGTTTGTCGAAATTTTCTTATTCGATGTTTTTTTAGAAATGTACCTGCTTCCATTGTTTTTTTACATGCTGTAATACTTTCCTTGCTTTGTGTGTTCTGAAACAATAAAACGGAATTGCATTATCTGTCTAAATTTTCTTATTCGATATTTCTTAGAAATTTACTTGCCTCTATTGCTTAGTTAGATGATTGCAATACTCTCCTTGCACTGTTTGTTCTGAAAATAATAAAATTTAATTGAATCATTTGTATAAATTTTCCTAGCGGTTTTTCTGAGAAATTTACCTGCTTCTATTGTTTAGTTTCAAGAACAGCGATAATTAAGAAGGAAAGAAAGTCGTAAAATTACTTATAGGTTTATCGGTAAAACTATTGGTATTGAAGATAGATTTTGCGAAGTCAAGTGTCCAAAACGGGTAAAGTTAAAGTGCTGCTCATTATTGTATCTGAAATATATCATCGTTTAAAACTTTGAAGAATTTTATTTGATTATCTGAAAATGTCTGAGGAAGAAAGTTTGTGACACATTTTGGTGTTTAAAATTTTTGATCTGGCTCTTTTTTTTTTTTTTATTATCAACATCATCATTCCACTAAAACGTACAAGAGTATGTCACATAATATTTATTAAAAAAATAATTGATTATTAAAAAAAAAAAAAATGTACAATACATGTAAATGACTAAATAAGAAAAAATATAATTTTTTATAATAAACAATGTGTTCACAGAGCCTGATAAATCATATCCATGACCTTTCACAGTCCTAGTTTGCATCACCTACTATGCCTGAAAGGTTAATTTAAAACTTTTCTATGATTATTTATTTTTAATTCAGTGCATTTAAAAAATAATCTCAGATCAAATTTCAAAGGGTAATATCAAGTATCTATTTATTGTTTTCTTTCATAAATAATTATTTTCACGAGAAATTGATTCAGGGAAACAAAATTGATAACTTCTAAATGGCTCAACAGATGGCAGCTAAAAAACAAATAAACTTTAATGTGAAAGAGAAGTATGTTTACTTTTTTAAACGCAAAATGCGTAGCAAGTGTTATCTTTGTAAAATATTTTTAAATAACTGTGAAAAAAAATGATAAACATAAAAATTGCACGTATCAGTTTCATGATTAAGATAAAGACGATAAATAATTCTAAAGTAGTAAAACTAAATAGAATAAGAAGTAATATTTATTCCACAAAATTAATGCAGCAACAAAATCCAATTCAATCGAACATTTAGTATTTTACAAATAAGTTACGAAAAAAAGTCAAAACTGCACTTAAAAAAAATTCGTGTATTGAACAAATGGATTCGTTGACATTTCGTTAATACACGAAATCCTCGATTTTTTTTGCTCATTTTCCCTTGAAATAGAGATAATTCCTTTATTTAACGTAAAAATCACCTGAAATCTTTCAATCTAGAGCTGCATTTTCGTCAAATCACAGGGGTGTTCCGTCAACTTGTGCTACTTAGTACTTTTTCGTATCAGTTAATGAATTTTTACGTATATCCTTTCCCCCTCTAACCACAAAAACTTTGCATACCTAAGCTCAAAATTTCCTGCAGTTTTGCAGTTAAAAAACGAAAATTTCTTCAAATATCAGAAATATGTGTTCCAGTCATAGAAGTGTTCCGGGAATTTCCTGCCTGTACTTTTTACGGTTTTTTGACAAAATTGTTTTTGATTGTGTTGATATCATTTCTAAAGAAATTATGGCTACAAACGTAGATCTAGATAATGTAAAAATGCATTGTTGATAAAATATTTCTCGTAATCTTTGTTAATGCTGGCATGGTGTTAGATAAGTCGAAAGCAATATGAAAACATTTTATTTTATCCTTAATTTAAAACATATTTTTCAGAAAATGTAGCGCTAAAAATGTATGTTTCTGTGAGAATAACTCATGTATATAATGCAAAGAGAAAAATATTTTCCTTAAAATTCACTCATTTGAAAATAAAAGGAAATCACATTTTCTTCTCTTTTAAGATTTTTACTTTGCGTTGCGTTTGTGTGAAATTCAAAGCTTCTTCAGGATTCAGATGCACGTATTATTTATTTAAGGACATTGTAATTGTCAAAAATCTAAAGAAATTTAAAGCATTTCTTAGAGGCTTATCGGTAAAATTATTCGTAGTTTCGAACGATTCGTAGATAGAACGATTTCGAACGATTCGTAGTTTCGAAAAAATAAGATTCCAAAACCTATAACTTAAGCTGGTATATAAAAACGCTTGAAACTGTCTATTGATGTAAATGTTGACAGCTATTGTGAAATATAATCTCCAAACAAGGACATTAAAACAATCAAGCTAAGTAAATTGTTTTTCATGTGTCAAATGTGATTTATAAAAGTAACTATCAAAAGTGTTTATGATCTGAAGGAAGGAAATGAAAGTGAAAAGTGATTGCACAATCGTAAACAGACATTTTATTATAAACATTTCGCGATACTCAAGAACTATAGACTCTTATTTTAAATTACTATAAATATAAATATTGACACAAATAATTTGTTATTCTGATTTATGGCACTACTAATTTCCTGTTTTTTATTGCTGATAATATTTTATACATGTTTTCTCTATTTTTCACTTGTATCCCAGACTCTCCAACGGAGAGATGTATCTTAAAACTTTTATTAAATATTAATTTTTCTTTTTATTTAAAAGTTTCCGGACAAATTTAAGTTTTACAAGTCACACAAAAAAACAAGTGTCTTTTAAATGACATGAACATCACACGAACAGTGCATGTGGATAAATCAGAAATATAGGAGAAGATCAAGGCATAATTACCCTTACCGACGTGTGTTACCAGATGATATACGGATATACATAAATACAATGTAAGCTCAATTTATCTTACTATGTTTGTTTTATATTGAGAAATAGATAATTTATTTTTTGAGTATAAAACCGAACCTCACGCAATTACTGATAGCAAAGTTTAAATATTGCTATCAAATTGATTATGAGACGGAAAAAAATTCTCAATAAAAACATTGTCACTAATTGATAAAAATAAAATCTGGTAATCCGATAGGGTAATTTATTGAAAAAAAATAATAAAACGAATCTTAGCAACATTATGGCTTCTACAAAAGATAGCACGACCAGTGAAAAATTGAACGCCAACAATTATACAAATTGGCGTTTCAAGGTCGAAATGCTATTGATTCGAGATGAAATTATTGAAGTTATTACGGAAGTGGTCCCCACTCCATTGAACGATGCTTGGACCAAGAAAGACAGAAAAGCAAGAGCTTTAATAAATTTGTCCATTGACGACAGTCAAATTGTGCATGTCAAAAATGTAAATACAGCTAGGCAAACATGGGATGCACTTAAACAAATCCATGAGAGATCTAATCTCTCTAGTAAGCTGTACTTGCTACGAAAATTGTACAGTACAAAATTAAATGAAGGTGGCAATATGACAGCCCACATAACAAAAAATTTAGAGATAGTGGATAAACCGTCAGCCATTGGTGAAAGCATAACTGACTCGTACATCTCAGCATTGCTGCTGTGCTCGTTGCCACCGTCCTACGATACCCTAGTTACTGCCCTGGACGCCACAGATAAAGCTGAGTTAACCGTTCAATTTATAAAAAGCAAGCTTACGGATGAATATACTCGCAGGGTAGATAATAGTGAAAATTCCGAATACAGCAATAAAGCATATAAAACACAAGGTAAATTTAATCATTCAGAACAGAAAAGAGGCAGCAATAAGTACTGCTCACACTGTAAAATTTAAAACCACTCAAATAAAGACTGCTGGTTTCTAAAAACGAAAAACAACAACAGTTACACTAATAACAGACACTATAAAAATAAGAACAATTCAACATCACTAGTTTATGAAGAAAATAATTTACATAAAAATGCGGAACCTGAAGAAAGAAAACTCACAGTAAATGAAAACAACAGTGTCGCTTTACTAACCGAACAGTCCGAAAATAAAGGCACTTTTATAGTGGACAGTGGCAGTTCCAGCCACATAGTAAATTCAAAAGAATTTTTTACCAAAATTACAAATAACAATGAAACAAATGTCACGGTTGCTAATAGTAATAAACTGATTTCATAAGGATCTGGAGAGGTAATAATTCATACCGAAAATAAAAACAAAGAAGTTATATTGCGTGTTGTACTATACGTTCCTGACATAAAAACTAACCTGCTTCCAGTGAGTAGGGTAACTAAAAACGGTTGCAAAGTCAAATTTGAAAAAGATAAATGTGACATAATTCATGAAGGTAAGATTATACTTCAAGGTAAACTGAAAAACAATCTGTATGAAATACATGTTAATAAAGATAAAAATCACAAGCACTATGCAAATGTTACCTACAACTGCTCAAATGCAAATTGCATAGATTTGTGGCATAGGAGCTACGACACAATAAAGTCCATGTTATCAAAGGACTTAGTTGAGGGAATTAAAATCAACAACTGCAAACATAATGCGAAATGTGAGGTATGCATCAAGTCAAAAATCAGCGAGACCCCATTTCCTAAATCAGGTGCATATAGAGCTACGAAAAGGCTCGAGTTAGTTCATTCTGATTTATGTGGCCCTATAAATACACCCACAGTTGGGGGGAAAAATACTTCGTCACTTTCATCGATGATTATACGCGATTTTGTGTAATTTATTTAATTGCAAATAAAAGTGAGGCTTCAGATGAATTGAAAGAATACATCTCAATGGTGAAAAACAAATTTGGAAAAATGCCTACTGAGATAAGATCGGACAACGGTGGTGAATATACGGGTAACGAAATAGAAAAATATCTAAAAGAAAATGGGATTCATCATCAGCTCACCGTACCATTTAACCCAAGCCAAAACGGTGTCGCAGAGCGTAAGAATAGGTCCCTACTTGATATGGTTAGAAGTATGCTAAATGAAGCAAATCTCCCGCACAAATTATGGGGGGAAGCCATATGTACCGCGAATCACTTACAGAACCGGTTACCTTCAAAATCGGTAAGCACCACACCCTATTAATTATGGATGAACAGGAGACCAAATCTGAAATATCTCAAAGTTTTTGGCTGTACTGCATACGCCTACATACACAAATCAAAGAGAGGAAAATTAGATAATAGAGCGGAAAAAGGCACTTTTGTCGGATACGACAGTCGCTCTAAGCCGTACAGAATCTATACAAGTGACGGAAGAGTAATATTGGCCAGAAGTGTAAAATTTATAGAAAATAAAATAATTCGGATAATAAAGAAAATCTAGATAGAAGAAAATTAATCGCGGAAACGAACAAACAAACACAACAGAAAGACACCAATGAAATGGAAATAGATCCGACACCAACACAAAATGAACTAAGTCCACCACCCGCGTCACAACAACGAATTCCACAAGTGAGAAGATCAGAGAGAACCAATAGACGTGTGCCGCCGGACAGGTTTGCTTATGCAGTCCGGCACGATCCAGTATATGTACCTAACAGTTGGGAAGATATGATGAGTATAGAAAATCCTATAGAAAAACAGAACTGGATAAAAGCGACAGAAGAGAAAATGAATCCCCTTAATGAAAATGAAACCTGGTGTTTAGTTGATCCCCCACAAGCAGCAAGAGTAATTGGGTCAAAATGGACTTTTAAAGCGAAATATGACGAATTCGGAAAAATCAAGCGTTACAAAGCGAGATTGGTCGCACAAGGATTTAGACAAAAATACGGAGTAGATTTCGATGAAACTTATGCGCCAGTAGTTTCCCATACAAGTTTAAGAGTCTTCATAACTGCCGCAGCATACCAAAATCTCAATATAAGGCAGATTGACATCAAAACGGCATTTTTACATGGTGAATTGGAAGAAAATTTTTATGTATCACAACCTAAAGTGTATATAAACACTAGAGAACCCAATAAAATTTGTAAGCTAAAAAAGGCCCTATATGGACTAAAACAAGCTGCAAGAGCATGGTATTCAAACATTAGTGAAACACTAAAAGAATTAAAATTTAAACAGAGCAATGCTGATAATTGCTTATTTATAAGAAAAAAAGGGGAAAACACGGTTTATATAGCAGTATACGTGGACGATATACTAATCGCAGGAAAAGATGAAAATATAAATGACATAATAGATAAACTAAAATCTAAGTACGCACTTGAAGATTTAGGTCAAATTTCTAATTACCTCGGGATAAAAATACAAAAGACCTCACAACGGCTTTAAACTAAATCAAACAGGAAAAATAATAGAAATTGCAAAAAAATTTAATTTAGAAGATTCTAAGCCATATGGCACTCCAATGGAAACGGGCTTTCAACGATTAGACTATGAGGAAACGCAAATGCCAAACAACACTAAGTACCAACAAGCAATAGGTGCGCTGTTATACGTTGCTACAATAAGTAGGCCCGATATTTTAGTAGGTCTAAACATTTTGAGTAGAAAAAACGGAACGCCGTCTGAAAGAGATTGGAAATGTGTTAAAAGATTAATAAGATATCTATATTCAACAAAAGACTTAAATTTAGTAATCAGCACGGAAGAACCACCCATTCTGGAAGTATATACTGATGCAGATTGGGGTGGAGATCTAAAGACAAGAAGATCGACAACAGGCAATTTATTCCTTTTAAGAAAGAATCCAATACAGTGGATAACGAAACGACAAACATGTGTTGCACAATCATCTGCAGAGGCAGAGTTCGTAGCAGCGGCGAGCGCCACACAAGAATTAATATGGCTTCTAAAACTATTAGAAGATCTTGACATATCGCAAAAATTGCGTATAGTAATTTACGAAGACAATAAATCTTGCATAAAAATGATAGAATCCGAACATTCTTCTAATAAATCGACGCATATTGACATAAAATATAATGTGATTAAACAGCTGAAAGAAGATAAAATTATTGAATTGCGTTATTTCCCAAGCAAGTCAATGACAGCGGACATACTGACGAAACCAGAGCCCAAGCTGAATTTCTAAATAATAGAAACAAACTGAAATTACAGAACAATCCTCGTTAAGAAATTAAGGGGGGAATTGTTGACAGCTATTGTGAAATATAATCTCCAAACAAGGACATTAAAACAATCAAGCTAAGTAAATTGTTTTTCATGTGCCAAATGTGATTTATAAAAGTAATTATCAAAAGTGTTTATGATCTCAAGGAAGGAAGTGAAAGTGAAAAGTGATTGCACAATCGTAAACAGACATTTTATTATAAACATTTCGCGATACTCAAGAACTATAGACTCTTATTTTAAATTACTATAAATATAAATATTGATACAAATAATTTGTTATTCTGATTTATGGCACTAATTTCCTGTTTTTTATTGCTGATAATATTTTATACATGTTTTCTTTATTTTTCACTTGTATCCCAGACTCTCCAACGGAGAGATGTATCTTAAAGATTTTATTAAATATTAATTTTTCTTTGTATTTAAAAGTTTCCGGACAAATTTAAGTTTTACAAGTCACACAAAAAAGCATGTGCCTTTTAAATGACATGAACATCACACGAACAGTGCATGTGGATAAATCAGAAATATAGGAGAAGATCAAGGCATAATTAACCGACGTGTGTTACCAGATGATATACGGATATACATAAATACAAGGTAAGCCCAATTTATCTTGCCTATGTTTGTTTTATATTGAGAAATAGATAATTTATTTTTTGAGGATAAAACAGAACATCACGAAATTACTGATAGCAAAGTTTAAATATTGCTATCAGTAAAAGCTGCCAATTTTAATAAATAAATAAATTTTATATTAAATTTAATTTAGTAACAGACTTCACCTATCCCGTACTCGATGAAATACTAGAGAGCTTAAATTCTAGTTCAGAACATAGTGAGTAATATAAAAACATTCTTTAAAATTTTCAGTGTATATATGAGGACGTGAGTTTTAAAACTCGCCATATCCAAAATGATAAAAATCGAGTTTTTAATATCAATTTATTCTATTGGTGAACCTGTATTGAAAAAACACTATAATCTGCAAAAGATCTAGCTTTACCGTGTATTTTTGGCATTGTAAAATTTTGGTTTACAGTGGACCTGTCTAATGATGATGTAACAGCTGCCTACCTTAATAAATAAATAAATTTTATATTACATTTAATTTAGTTACTGACTTCACTAATCTAGTACTCGATGAAATACTAGAGAGCTTAGATTCTAGTTAAGAACATAGTGAGTAATATGAAAACATTCTGTCCAATTTTCAGTGTTCATATGAGGACGTGAGTTTCAAAACTCGCCTTATCCAAAATTATAAAAATCGAGTTTTCAATGTCAATGTATTCTATTAGTGAACCTGCACGAAAGAAAAAAAAAACTCTGTAATGTTCAAAAAATCTAGCTTTACTGTGTATTTCTGGAATTGTAAAATTTTGGTTTACAGTGAAAACCAATGTACGTAGTCAGAGGTTTTTTGCGATTTTCCAAAATTTGATTTTCTGGATAAGGAGTGTTTTAAAACTCTACGTCCTCACACTTAAAACAATATGCAAAACATTTTATGTAATGAAGTTTTTCGTACATACAAATAACGAAAAAATCGACTTTTATAGCCTATAGATGCCTATGATGGTTAGAGTTGCAGTAAAGCTAGAGATCCTATACCTACACAACTTCCAGGTGGTGTAATATTTAAACGGAGCCTCTGATTCTAAAATAGTTAATGAAACATCTTCTTCATTTAGAAAGACCTATCCAATGACGTGCCACTCAGTATGGTGCATGTTCTATTTTTCGCCTCTACCGCCATTTTGTATTTTACGGCCTACATTTTCAATTTATAAAAACAAAACTTAGCCTATAACCATCGGACAGTTAAGACGAATCGATAGAGATCTCATTCATTAAAATCCATCCAGCCGTTGGGATGTTTCGAGGTTATAAAGAAATCCACATACCCAGATACGCGTTAAACACATAACCCTTCTTGGCAGTCGGGTAAAAAGGTCCACATATGTGGTCAAGGACGTGAAGTGGTTAAGTTCAAAGATTAATATTTCCATGCTGGTCCAGTTATCTTTATTAAAAAGTGAGAAGTTAAAATGGCAGGATTGAACTTCGTGCCGTTAAATTAAGAAAAAATGGACAACGTGATAAGAGCGCAAATGACAATATGTATGTAAAAAAGGGAACAAACCGCTGTTTTGGAGCTTCAAAACTCTATCATTAGAGTAATAGCTGTTTACCTCTGGTAGTTTTAATTATTGCATTGATGATGGAGCTTTAGTAGCTCCGAAACATCTGTCTATCATATACACTGGACACCTAAAGTTAAGGTATACTGTGATCGGATTCTTTCGATTGTACAAGATTTATCGAATATTTTCCTAAATTCTTGACGAATTGTCCTCGAACTTAGCGGATATAAAAAACATGGAATTCATATTTTTCAATGAAGATTTAGTTGCGTGAACAATTAGGGGGGCAACAATACATTTAATAATAAAATAATATATGCAATCATTCATGTTACAGAAAGTGCTCGAAATGGTCTGTCATTATAGAAGATGACTTAAGTGGGTTGTCTGTAACATCGTATGCATTTGTGTAAGCATAGTAAGCATATTCGTGATGGTGTTAAAGTTTCTGTGAAACATTCAAAAGTTTTTTGTTTATAGAAGACAAATTTTTGAATGAAATTTAACACCACTTTCCGAAAACTTGAAAAAAAAAACCAGTAGAAACAGTATACAGCAATTAAAACATGAATATATTGAATATTTGATGAGATATTTGAATTTGTATGAAATAATTTTTAACTGCGCATGCGTGAAAGATTGCAGAATTTTAGTTTGTAATTTAGTACTCAGATATTTAGGGCAACTCGTATATAAAGTCCCGCCAAAAATTGTGAAAACTCAAAAAGATACAGTGACAAATACAATTGTTGGTTGACAAATTGTGGAAAATCATTTATAATAAAGTTACTTTTAAAAAGCAACTCAATATGTCACCCCTATCTTTCTGAATTTTCGCGATATTTGACTGGACTTTTTATGCAAGTTGCCCTAAATAGCTGACTACCAAATTATGAAATAAAAATTTTGGAATCTTTCACAGTTAAAATTACTTCATACAAATGACCATATCTCAAAAATGTTCAGTATATTCATGTTTTAGTTGCAGTATATTGTTTCTACTTTTCTGTTTCAAGTTTTCGGAAAGTGTTGTTAAATTTGGTTGAAAACTCTGTATTCTTTAACCAACAAACATTTGAATTTTTCACAGAAACTTTAATATCTATCTTCTGGAACATGCGTGCTAAGCTTACGTAATTGCGTTCGACCGTTAAACAGTACACACATAGTCATTTGCTACAGTGATAGACCATTTTCAGCATTTTCTGTTACATGAGTGATCGTAAAAATTATTTTAACATTAAATTTATTGTTAGTCCCCTAATTGTTTTCACGACTAAATCTTTACTAGAAGATATGAATTTAAACATGTTCTTTACATCCTCGAAGTTCAATGACAATATTTCAAATATTTTGGTAGATATTCGACAAATCGTGTACCATCGAAAGCGTCCGGACACTGTTCCGTAACTTCTGGAAGTCAGTGTGTTTTGTCAATTGTACTCCTATAGTTTTTCAGTTATTTCTTAAAAACTGAGTAGCTGATATGTTGTCTTTTTTTTTTACTAACTGTAATAACTTAAACAAGTGGGTAAGTGTGATCGTAGCTAGCACAGAGGGTTTCGTTTAATATCACTTTAAAACACTTTATCCTTAATTAATAAATCAAATTTTTTAATTTATAATTATTAAACCATTACATAGATGGCAGCACCATTATATATAATTTTAAAATAATTTAAGAAATATTTTTAGATCAAATTAAAAATATTCAAGTACAATAATTTAAATAACTAGGGGGCTCGGCCCCCTACGAGCTACGCTCGCCAACCCCCCGTTCAGACACTGCAGTCTCTAAAAGCACGCTAATTTGATCGGCTTTAATTGAATTTTTTTGGAAGATTGAATTATAATTAAAAAAACAAAGGCGATCGTCCTATAAACGGATTTCTATTCATTTCTCTTTGATTGGGGAATTTTACGGAAAAATCAGCTGCTGTTAAAAGATACAATGGCATTTCAAAATCATCTAATATAAAATGAATTAAGTAAACAGAGTCTTTGTCTCCCGGTATTTTTTAACAAAGCGAAAAGAAAGTCCTTTTAAATAAAACATTTTAAATATATCGTTTTTAATCTGACGTAATTTTCACCAAACTTTTCTTTCCCTTTTTAATATTCACGTGAAAATGCTTTTATTAGAAATGAAATATTATTTGCGCTTTCAAAAAAAAAAAAAAAATAGTTGAAAAGTTCATCTCAAAATATCAAGTAAATGTCTCGCGCTATTTTTAAATTTAAACTACTATTTTGCAATATTATTTTTTGTTCATTTTACGTAATAAGTGTAATGTGACGTAAATGTGATGTAATTTCTCCTATTTAAGACTTCTAACGCATGTTAATGAATTTATTACTTTACAATATCCTTTCTCTGTTAAAATTCACGTGTAATTATAGATGAAGTAATTTTCAATAAGTTCCTGCTTTTTATACGTAATTATTTAATTCTAATTTGAAAGTTTTTCTTTTCTGTTTATAATAGTCACGCGTAAATAAATTTTTAATTTGAAGCAAACATTATTGTTTCCGTTGTTTATACAGTTTGGCAACAGGTTAAATTAGTACAATTTTCTGAAATAAGTAAAAAAATATCTCTCGAAATGCTGAAAATTTGAATTTAAAATAGAAATGAAACCTCGAAAAATGAGTCAAATTAAAAAAATAAATTATTTCTGCACACCGGGAAATTATAACGTATAAAATGATCTAAAAAGTATTAAATTCCGATGTATAGTTTTTGCTCCTATAAAACTTTTTTAATGGAACGATTTTGTCCAACTTTAGCATTAAATATCTCTTAAAATAATTCTTCGATTTGAAAACTGTCTACATCAGCGTGTTTATCAAACATTTCTGTATAATACTACCAATTTTCATATTTTTGTATGCTTTATTTTTCTTAATATTAACGAAGAAAGACCTCCGGTCACAAAAAATTCAAAACCGGCGGCGGCGGCGGCGGCGGCGGTGACAGCGGGAGTTACTTTTTTTTAGAATAGAGAGAAATTAAAAAAAAAAAATCCGAATATTTGTAAATTCTGCGATTTCAAAAATTTAGCGGAAGTATAAATGAAATATAAATTTTTTAAGTGAAAAAAATGTTTAAAACATATTTAAAATAGTGAAATAATTTCGAAACTGTATTAATTATTTCTCTTTCCAAACGTTCACTACATGGTGCCAAGAAACGATGTTAACATTTATTAAAATTCCAAAAAACCGGTAAAATGGCTAAAAAATATGATATTTCTTTTAATTAAATCCATCGGACAATTAAATGTAAAAAATTGAAAATTTCAACTTCCACCGAGATGCTTCAAACTCGGGACCTTTCGGTTAGAAATAACACACTCTACCAAAGGACAATTGAGTTCACGAAAAGATGGTTGGAATTAAGATTGTGAAATCGCAAAAATGGTTGGATGTCATTGCATTAATTTATTTAATTAAAATAACATAACTTTTTCAAAATTTCATAATTTTGTGTACGACAGGGGGCATTTAGCTCTATGTAAAAAAATTTCAAGTACGTAACTGAAATAGTTTCTGAGTACGAGCACTGTGACGGACAGACGGATAAACGGACTGACAGAGAAGCGCGACTATAAGGGTTTCGTGAAATAAACGAAACCCTAAAAACACATTCATAATTGCTTTCAGATAAACATTTGGATCAAACTTTACTTTTGAAGATGTATTAAAAATATCGAATAATTCAATACTTTTGACCAGGGCTGTACATATAAAGATTTTTCATCTTTATTAAACAAACAACAAGGAAAAGGAAGTTTTTATCTTACAAAAATCATGAAAATAAACAAATAACGGAAAATTCTCTTCGATGCAAATTAAAAATTTAAAGAATCAGGAATTGTTATTATTATTTAAAAAAATATCTAATAGAAAATTTAAAACTGTTTTTGTTAATCTTATGTTTGAAATTTCTGTCGTATTTAGTGATTTGTCACAATAAATAGAATTTTGCTTAATAAATTTTTGTTATGGTCTTTATGCCATTGATTAGGACACAAATATGCTGACTACGCCTTCTATTCCTACGATAAATGGCTTTCTTATCCTTGATTTATTGGCTCAATTTATTAAGCGTATTATTAGGACATTCATTGCTTATAGATAAAAAATGAAATATCGCCCCTTCTCTGTATACAAAGGTAGAAAAACGTTTTGGGAAATATGTGCACATTAAAAGTATATGTGTTTATTTATGGCAACATTTTTGTTATTGGCTCGATGTAAAAAGATAAAAATATTCATTGGTGGATAATGCATGCTTTCTTTTTTAAATTCTAAATAATTATAAAAATTTATTTAGACTAGAAAACTAAACCATATTCAAATGATACAAGGCTATAACAATTAAACAATAGCAATTCGACTGTTTAAAATTTAAAATGATTGGTTTTATACAGCGTAATAATACTCTTATGTAACTAGAATGTCACGTACTTTTTCGCATTTACCACAATTATAACCATTTCACGTTTTATTTTACGAAATCTTTAAAGATTTGGTAGAGAATTAAAATGACTTTTTAAGTAATGATTATTTAAGTATGAAATTTTCTTAAAATGCCTATAAGCTTTTCAAAGAATATTTACACAATTGTTGTAAATTTACCGTACTTTTCTGAAGGCATTTAATAAAGGTCAGGGTTTTTATAGATTTATTTAAAAGAATAAGTAATTTTTTTATAAATAAAATAAACTACATATTATGCTTTTGCTATAATGACATACTATTTTGAGCATTTTCTAATACATGGGTTATCACAATCTTTACTTTTTTTTATTAAATTTATTGTTACCCCCTATTTGTTCCCGCGACTAAATCTTCACTAGAAAATATGAAGTGAAACACGTTCTTTACATCCTAGAATTTCAAGGATAATTCATCAAGAATTTTGGTAGATATTCAAGAAACAGTGCATAACCAAAAGCATCCGGTCACTGTTCCTTAACATTTGGAAGCCAGCGTACATATTGTCATTTGTGCTCATACCACATGGTTCAATTATTTCTTAAAAAATGAGTAATTGGTATGCTGTTCTTTTTTTTTTTTTTTTTTTTTTTTTGTTATTAACTACAATAACTTAAAAAACGCTTTCATAATTGTAATCAGAGAAACATTTGAATATGATTATTACTTTTGAAGGCGTATTAAAAATGTTTTGGTGTTCAATACTTTTGATCAAGGCTATACATATAAAGATTTTTTATCTTTATTAAACAAGCAACAACAAACAGAAAGTTTATCTTTTATCTTAAAAAATAATTAAAATAAGTAAACAATGGAAAATTCTCCTCGATGTAACTTAAATTTTAATAAATTACGAATTGTTATTATTATTAATATATATATATATATATATATCTAATCGAAATTTTAAAACTGTTTTTGTTATTACCGTGATAGAAATTTCTGTCATATTTTTTCTTTTGTCAGAATAAATAGATTTTTGCTTAATAAATATTTGTTATGGCCTTTGTGGCATTGTTTAGCACAAAATTATGTTGACTATGCATTCTAGTCCTACGATAAATGGCTTTCTTATCCTTGATTAATTGGCTCAATTTATTAAGCGCATTATTGGGGTATTCATAGCTTATTGATAAAAAATGAAATATTGCACCTTCTTTGTATATACAAAGTTAGAAAAATGTTTTGGGAAATACGTGCACATTAAAAGCATGATACACTATGACGCAAAAGTTTAGACAATGACGTCATTCAGCTTTAAAATGTAGAATTATGACGTCAGAATTACAAAAACCTGTAAATATATTCAAAAACTGATTTAAAATGCTATGTACAAAAGACAGTCGTTTTATTTGCTATAATACTAATTTTTTTCATAAAAATTCAAATGTGCTTGTCGCAAAAGTTTAGACACTATTCTAAATTTCTTTGAATATTCGCTGGCATATGCAAATTTAGAATCGATGATGTCACAAATTTGGAGTACTTAAGTTCGGCAAACGATTGCGCTTCATAGTCGATATGCCGAGAGCTAAAGAAATTCAAGTGAATGAGGTTTCAAGGATTTGGCAGTTGAAAGGTGAAGGGAAGAGCGTTTCTGAAATTTCTGCTATTATTAATAGGTCAAAAAAAATCTATTTATCGAGTTTTATCGAGTGGTTCCGAATATAAAGCAAAATGTCGGTCTGGGAGGCCACGTGTGACAAATGTACGAGAGGATCGCCTGATACAAAGACTAGCGAGTACTCAACAAATGAGCGTACGTGGAGTTCAAAGCTCATCGGGACTCTCTGTATCAAAGGATACGATTCGTAGACGAATTTTGGAAAAAGGAACAATCGTTTATAGCAAAATGCAGAAGAAACCAGCTCTGAAAACACATCATAAGTTACAAAGACTTATGTGGGCTCGAAAGCATATGTCATATGGAGAGAAATGGCAGTCAGTCATATTTAGCGATGAAAAAAAGTGGAATCTGGATGGTCCAGATGGTTGTTTATCGTATTGGCATGACTTGCGGAAGGAACCTCGACGTTTTTTTAGTCGCAGACAAGGAGGGGGCTCGGTGATGGTTTGGGCAGCCTTTTGCTATAATGGACAAGTATCTCTGACCTTCACCAGTGGTCGTCAAACTTCACAGCATTATACACAGACATTAGAAGAAAACCTACTGCCATTTGCTGAGCTTCTAGGGGGTCCTCAGTGGGAATTTCAGCAAGACAATGCTTCAATTCACACTGCAAAACATTCAAAATCTTGGTTTAATTCCCATAATATAAGAGTTCTCGACTGGCCAGCATGTAGCCCAGATCTTAACCCTATAGAAAACCTTTGGAGCATCATGTGTCGCAAAGTTTATAGCAACACTAGACAATACTCTTCTGAAAAGGAACTTAAGACATCTATTGAGAATGCATGGTACGATATCGATCCACAAACTATGCAAGATTTAGTTTCTTCCATGCAATCTCGTGTATATGACGTAATACATAAGCATGGATGCGCAACTAGGTTTTAAAAATTGTTTATTTCGATTTTATTTAATTTGTGTCTAAACTTTTAAGACAGCAGTTTATTTTTGTTACCATTTAATTTATTGCAATATGCACAATTCCACTTTTCTTTGTTATAAATATTGTTTATACAGGGTGTCCCAAAAAGGACTGACTGATTTTAAAATTCAATAACTTGCAAACGGTGACAGATATTAAAAAAATTCTTGCAGGAGGGTTATGCATAAGGTCAAAAGTTTTATTACAGTGATTTTCAATTTTAGTTCGATTTACAAACGATAGATGGCGCTGTAAGCAATAGTCGCTAAATACAGGCTCGATTTTTGGTCCTTTATCTTGTTCCATGCAGAAAAAGGAGATGGAAACGTATTATCCGGGCCACGAAGTACCAAAAATCGAGCCTGAATTTAGCGACTATTGCTTACAGCGCCATCTATTGTTTGTAAATCGAACTAAAATTGAAAATCACTGCAATAAAACTTTTGACCTTATGCATAACCCTCCTGCAAGAATTTTTTTAATATCTGTCACCGTTTGCAAGTTATTGAATTTTAAAATCAGTCAGTCCTTTTTGGGACACCCGGTATGTACAGCACATTAATTTCAATCAGTGATTTGAAAATTGAATAAATATTTTTCAAAGTATGTAAGAATTTCTTCATTGTCTAAACTTTTGCGTCATAGTGTATGTGTTTACTCAGGCCTCCCTTTTGTTAATGGCTTTATGTAAAAAGATAAAATTATCATTGGTGAATAATGCATGCTTTTTTTTAATTGCAATTAATTATAAATATTTATTTAGACTTGAAAACTAAATCATATTCAAACTATGCGAGACTGCAATAATTAAACAATAGCAATTAGACAGCGAAAAATTTAAAATGATTGGTGTTTTATAGCGTAATAATACTCTTGTGTAACTAGAACGTCACTTACTTTTTCACATTTACAATAATTATAAGCATTTAACGTTTCATTTTACGAAATCTTTAAAGATTCATTAGAGAAATAAAAAGAATTTTCATGTACTGATTATTTAAGAATGAAATTTTCTTAAAATGTCTATAAGCTTTTCAAGGTATATTTACACAATTGTTGTAAATTTATTGTACTTTTCTGAATGTATTTAATAAAGGTTAGCGTTTTTATAGATTTATTTAAAAGAACAATTCATTTTCATATATGTAAAATAAACTAATTATTATTTTTTTGTCAGGGAATTTAATAAAGATTTTATCGATTCAGTTGTGCAATTATTGTATTAGAAATATATAAAGAATGAATAATTTCTGAATCACTTGCAACGAAGGAAATGATCGTTTTTTACAATCTACTACTGCTCTTTATGTGAATAGAATATCATGCACAATTCTCATTTATCATAATCATAAAGCATTTCAGGTATTAGTTTTTGAAATCTTTAACGATTTCGTAGAGAAATAAAATGACTTTTCAAGTATATGAACATTTTATTATTTACGTATGATTTTTTTTTAATGTCTGTAAGCTTTGCAAGGAATATTTATACAATTGTTGTAAATTTATCGTACTTTTCTTAATGCATTTAATAAAGATTAGAGTTTTTTATAGATTTATTCAAAAGAATAATTAATTTTTTAATAAATAAAATAAACTACATATTATGGTTTTGCTACAGTGGCAGACCGTTTTGAGCATTTTTTGATACATGGGTGATCACAATCATTATTTTATTATTAAATTTATTGTTAGTCCCCTAATTGTTCCCGCGATTAAATCTTCACTGGAAAATATGAAGTCAAACACGATCTTTACATCCTAGAAGTTCAGGGATAATTCGCCAAGAATTTTGGTAGATATTCGACAAACAGTGTATAACCGAAGCATCCGGTCACTGTTCCTTAACATTTGGAAGCCAGCGTATATATTGTCTTGTGCTCATATCACATTGTTCAATTATTTGTTAAAATATGAGTAACTGGTATGCTGCCTTTTTTTTCTTTTTTTTTTACTAACTGTAAAAACTTAAAAAACACTGTCATCATTGTATTCAGACAAATATTTAAATCTGACTATTACTTTTGAAGATTCATTAAAAATGTGGCGGTGTTCAATACTTTTGACTAAGGATGTACCTACATATAAAGATTTTCCATCCTTATTAAACAAACAACAACAAACAGAAAGTTTATCTTTTATCTTAAAAAATAATTAAAATAAGTAAACA
Organism: Maratus speciosus; assembly: GCA_963932465.1. Classification (NCBI taxonomy): domain Eukaryota; kingdom Metazoa; phylum Arthropoda; class Arachnida; order Araneae; family Salticidae; genus Maratus; species Maratus speciosus. Next base: position 125,197,611 of record OZ010798.1, on the reverse strand, counting down.
ATGGAAAATTCTCCTCGATGTAACTTAAATTTTAAAGAATTACGAATTGCTATTATTATTTTTAAAAAAATCTAATAGAAATTCTAAAACTGTCCTTGTTATTACCGTGTTTGGAATTTCTGTCATATTTTTCCTTTTTCAGAATAAATAGATTTTTGCTTAATAAATCTTTGTTATGGCCTTTGTGGCATTGTTTAGGACAAAAATATGCCGAATAGGCATTCTAGTCCTACAATAAATGGCTTTCTTATCCTTGATTAATTGGCTCAATTTATTAAGCGCATTATGAGGGCATTCATAGCTTATAGATAAAGAATGAAATATCGCCCTTTCTCTGTATACAAAGGTAGAAAAAAGTTTTGGGAAATATGTGGACTTTAAAAGTATGATATGTGTTAATATGCATGGCGACCATTTATTTTTGGCTTTATTTAAAAAGTTAAATTATCATTAGTGAGCAATGCAGGCTTTCTTTTTAAATTATAAATAATTATAAAAATTTATTTAAATTTGAAAACTAAATCATATTCAAATGATGCGGGACTATAATAATTAATCAGTAGCAATTTAACTGTGAAAAATTTAAAATGATTGGTATTTTACAGCATAATAACAATCTTATGTAACTAGAATGTCATGCATTTCTTCGCATTTATTGTAATTATAAGCAATTCACATTTTATTTTACGAAATCTGTAAAGATTTGGTATAGAAATAAAGTGACTTTTTAAGTTTTGATTATTAAAGTATGAAATTTTCTTAAAATGTCTATAAGCTTATCAAAGAATACTTACACAATAGTTGTAACTTTATCGTACTTTTCTGAATGCATTTTATAAAGGTTAGCTTTTTTATAGATTTATTTAAAAAATAATAATTTTTTTTATATATAAAATAAACTACATGTTATGCTTTTGCCAGTGAATTCAATAAAGATTTTATCGATTTACTTGTAATAAAATGCAATTATTTTATTAGAAATATATAGAGAATGAATAATTTCTGAATGCATTGCAATGAAAGAAATGATTGTTTTTTACAATCTACTACTACTCTTTATGTAAATAGAATTCCTGTAAATTCCTGTATATTTCGCATTTATCATAATCATAAAGCATTTCACGTGTTAGTTTATGAAATCGTTAACGATTTTATAGAGAAATAAAATGACTTATTAAGTATTTTAAAATTTTATTATTTGCGTATGAATTTTCTTTTAAATAGCTGTAAGCTTTGCACAGAATATTTACACAATTGTTGTAAATGTATCGTACTTTTCTGAATGCATTTATTAAAGGCTAGAGTTTTTATAGATTTATTCAAAAGAATAATTAATATTTTTCTAAATAAAATAAACTACATATTATGCTTTTGCTATAGTGACAGACCATTTTGAGCATTTTCTGATACATGCGTGATCACAATCATTATTTTATTATAAAATTTATTGTTAGCCCCCTAATTGTACCCGTGACTAAATCTCACTGGAAAATATGAAGTCAAATATGCTCTTTACATCCTAGAAGTTCAAGGATAATCGTCAAGCATTTTGGTAGATATTCGCGAACTGTGTACAATCGGAACCATCCGGCCACTATTTCTTAACATTTGGATGCCTGTGCATATATTGTCATTTGTGCTCACATCACATTGTGCAATTATTTCATAAAAAATGAGTAATTGGTATGCTGTCTTTTCTTTTTTTTTTTTACTTACTGTAAGTAGGATGTCTCCGCCCCCCTGTTCGCTATGCTCACCAAGCCCACGGGTAATCGCTTCGCGATTCCGTTCGGCATCGCGAAGCAATCCCTATTTTCTAGCCAACCCCAGCCGTAATTGTTTCGCGTTTCTATTCTGGATCGCTTCGCGATCCCTTATTTTCTATGCATTCAATTTTTGGATTCCACTTGGTAAAAACGTTCTCCTCCTCAACTCCTGGCAACATTACTTCCTTATAGCCAAGCACATAATCAGCTTACAGATATTCATAATCATAAGAATTATTAAATGTGCCAAAAATTATACATGTAGTGTTACGAATATTGTAAATAGTTAGTGTTTGTGCTTTAAAATAACGTAAACAGTTCAATTAAGTTTTATTAATAAGCTGATATTAGTTTTTATTGCATTGAAATATCTCAATTTGTTGATTTTCTGAAAGCAAGTAAACCCTATTGGATTTCAATGGGAGTCTATGGAAATTTGGCGAAATACTGGAAATAGCGCCAAGTTGGCGACAAAGTTTGATCGCCAAATTTGGCGATATATTGATAGGTTGGCGACAAACTTGGCGACGTTTGGCGACAGAGCCGGGTCCTCTCTTGGTAACCCTCCTTATAGCTTCAGAAAGCTCTGACCAATGAGATGCGTTTCGCGGTATCTACGCAGATTTTGATTGGTCCATTTCCAAAGTGTTACATTTTTATATATAGAAGGATAACTTAAAAAACACTTTCATAATTGTATTCAGGCAAACATTTGATTCTGACATTTACTTTTGAAGATTCGTTAAAAAAGTGATGGTGTTTAGTACTTTTGACCAAGGATGTATATATAAGGATTTTCCATCCTTATTAAACAAACAACAAAAAGAATGTTTATCTTTTATCTTAAAAAATAAAAAAAGTAATTAACGGAAAATTATCCTCGATGTAACTTAAAAATTTAAAGAATGACGAATTGTAATTATTATCTAACAAAAAAGTATCTAATAGAAATTTTAAAACTATTTTTGTTATTACTGTGTTTGGAATTTCTGTCATATTTCTTCTTTTGTCAGAATAAATAGATTTTTGTTTAATAAATCTTTGTTATTTTCTTTGTGGCATTGTTTAGGACAAAAATATGTTGACTACGCATTCTAGTCCTACAATAAATGGCTTTCTTGTCCTTGATTAATTGGCTCAATTTATTAAGCGCGTTCTTGGGATATTCATAGCTTATAGATAAAAAATGAAATATCGCTCCTTCTCTGTATACAAAGGTAGAAAAATGTTATGGGAAATATGTGCTCATTAGAAGTATGATATCTTTATTTATGTCAACCTTTTGTTAGATACTTTATTCAGAAAGATAAGATTATCATTGGTGGATAATGCATGCTTTCTTTTTAAAATTGTAAATAGTTATAAAAATTTATTTAGACTTGAAAACTAAACCATATTCAAATGGAGACTATAATAATTAAACAATAGCAATTTGACCTTGAAAAATTTAAAATGATTGTTTTTTTTTACAGCGTTATAATACTCGTATGTAAGTAAAATGTCACGTATTTTTTCGCATTGACCGCAATTATAAGCATTTCCCTTTTTATTTTACGAAATCTTTAAAGATTTGGTAGAGAATTAAAATGACATTTTTAGTATTGGTTATTTAAGTATGAAATTTTCTTAAAATGTTTATGAGCTTTTCAAAGAATATTTACACAATTGTTGTAAATGTATCGTACTTTTCTGAATGCATTTAATAAAGGTTAGCTTTTTTGTAGATTTATTTAAAATAATACTTAATTTTGTAATAAATAAAATAAACTAAATATTATGCTTTTTTCGGTGAATTTAATAAAGATTTTTCATATATAAGACAATACAAAATAAAATGACTTTTTAAGTATTTAAATTTTAATATTTAAGTATGAAAATATTTTTTTAATATCTAAAGCTTTTGAAAAGAATATTTATAAAATTGTTTTAAACTTATCTTGCTTTTCTGAAAGCATTTAACAAAGGTTACAGTTTTTATAGATTCATTAAACGAATAATTCATTTTCTTTATAAATAAAATAAACTACATAATAGACTTAAACTTACACTATGTGCAAAACTACTTAAAAGATGAGACAATATTAAAAAAGATGTTAAATTATTCTAATACCTTAGTACTTTCAACTATAAAAAACATAGTCTTGGTCAGAGAAATATAAGAAATACAATTGTTATTGACGTCTAATTTCCAAAATTCACGTAGATGGTGACGAAAGGTGTGAAAGTGGAAGTTAATTTTTAGATCCGGAAAACATTGGGAAAATAAAACATGGATATAAGGAAGTGGAATATTACTCGTTTTATGATTATTTAAGCAAACTGAGCCAAATTCTGGGCTCAGATTTTGGCTGAGCCCAGAATTTTACCTGAATATGTAAACCTGAATATGTTTACTGAGCCAGTAAACATATTAGCTCAGTTTGCTTAAATAATCATAAAACGAGTAATATTCCACTTCCCTATATCCATGTTTTATTTTCTCAATGTTTTCCGGATCTAACAATTAACTTCCACTTTCATTCCTTTCGTCCCCATCTACGTGGATTTTGGAAATTAGACGTCCTTAACAATTGTATTTCTTATATTTCTCTGACAAAGACTATGTTTTTTATAGTTGAAAGTACTAAGGTATTAAAATAATTTAACATCTTTTTTAATATTGTCTCATCTTTTAAGTAGTTTTGCACATAGTGTAAGTTTAATAATAATAATAAAGGACTTTACGTTGTAATATCGATACAAAACGAATAGGTGTTGCTATCCAACGTACAATTTATTCACAAGTTTAAAATAAAACTCTAAGTTTCGATATAATCTTTAAAACCTTCGTCAGGAGAAAAAATTTCTAAAATATAAATCGACAACAAACTATTTACATGCGACATTTTGAAAACAATTCAAAATACAAATCAGTCTAACGGAAACCTCTTAATCTCAAATAAACAGTTCAGTGGCGCCACTGAACTGTTTATTTGGGATTAAGAGTTTTCCGTTAGACTGATTTGTATTTTGAATTGTTTTCAAAATGTAGCATGTAAAGAGTTTGTTGTCGATTTATATTTTAGAAAATCTTTCTCCTGACGAAGGTTATTAAACCGAAACGTAGAGTTTTATGTTAAACTTGTGAGTAAATTGTACATTGGATAGCAACACCTGTTTGTTTTGTGTAAGTTTAACTTTTTAAAATGAATTAAGCATTTTTATTTATTTATTTACACAATAGACATTTGTGAGTGAATTTAACAAAGGTAAGGGCTTTTATCTTTCACTTATAAGACAATGCAATTATTGTATTAGAAATAATGGAGAATGATTTCTTCTGAATGCATACAATAAAGAAAATGATTATTAGTTTTACATAATAACCTACTGCTACTATTATGTTACTACAATCTCGTGTTCTTCGCATTTATCACAATTATAAGTATTTCATGTGTTTTTTTTTTATCTTTAAAAATTCCACAGAAAAAAAATATTTTTTGGCGTATTTAAAAATTTTGCTAATCAAGTATGAAAATAGTTTTTAAATATCTAAAAATTCTGTAAATAATATTTAAACAAATGTTGTAAATTTATCGTACTTTTCTGAAGGCATTTAAGAGTTAGAGTTTTTATAGATTCATTTAAAAGAATAATTCACTTTGTTTAAATAAAATAAACTACATAATATGCTTTGGTGAGTAAATTTAACTAACATAATCACTTTTATTTATTAACTTATAAAGCAATAACAAATACTATATTAGAAATACGGAGAATGGATATTTTCTGCATGCATTGAACTAAGAAAATGATCGTTTTACAACTTATTATCATATACATCGTATTAACTTACTACTACTCTTTATGTAACTAAAACCTCGGGTACTGTTCGCATTTATCCTAATTATATGCATTTCATGCGCAATATTTTGAAATCTTTAAAAAAGTTCATTAAGAAATAAAATGACTCTTTTGGGTATTAAAATATTTTATTATTTAAGTATGAAAATATTTTTTTTAAATATAGAGAGCTTTTTCAAAGAGTATTTACACAATTGTTGTAAATTTATCTTAGCTTTCTCACTACATTTATTAAAGGTTAGAGTTTTTATAGAGTTATGTAAACAAATAATCTATGTTTAAAAAAACTAAAATAGGACACATAATATGCTTTTGAGAGAGTATTTAACAAAGCCAATGGTGTTTATTTATTCACTTAAAAAACTATTTAATTTTTGTATTAGAAGAATATGGATAACACGTATTTTATGAATGTATGCAGCAAAGAAAATGCCGGTTTTCCTCAACCAACTGCCGTTCTTTATTTTAGTAAAATCTTGTGTATTTTTCGCATTTATCATATTTATAACTATTTCTGTGATATTTTTTTATATCTTTAAAAAAGTTCACAGAAAAATAAAAGTATTTTTAAGTATTTGAATGTTTTAATATTTAAAAGAATACGTTTAAAAGAATACGTATTTTAAAAGAATACGTCCACAAATGCTACAAAGTTCCGTATCCGTTACAAATGTCCATAGTCTTAGAAAACATGCTTTTTCCGTTAATTCTTCCCGGAAGTTTGAAAAAGAGGGGAAATTCCGTTTATCCCTTGCACGCATGCGCATTGGCTGTATTAATACCAAAGTTCAAATTTATTTTTAAAATGAAAAAAGGAAAATTCACTAAATTAAAATTTCTAAATTATTTTAAAACAATCAAACAATAATAATGCTTTTGAATTTAATAAATTAACAATTTTCTCATTCATTTAAACTTATTCGCAATGTTTTTTTAGAGTATAAAATAAAATATTCGCATGTGAGATATATTCTAAACGAACGCATTTAAAAATATATAGTAGTTCAATCAAGTTAAAAGATTGATTTTATTCAAAAAAGGAAACATTTCTTCTCGAATTTAATTCAAAATATAATATTCACATTTTTCATCTTGCAATCAGATTATGTCTTATTAAAAATATAATTCATATGCAACAATTTTTATCCTCTATTATTCAAAAAAGTGTTAAAACACCAACCATTATTTCATAACGACGATAGGTCCCTCTAAGTAAGTTTAAATTTCCGAGTTGTCTGAACAAAAAATTTAACGAGCCTTATCAATCACCCATTTGAAGAAAACCCCTATCTTAATTTTAAACTCTTCCTATACCAAGTGCTCGCTGGCCGAGTGGTTAAGATGCCCCATTCTAAATCGCGTGGTCCCAGGATCCATGGAAGAACCAGATACGTATTTTTTAACCCTTTCGACATCAGAGTCTTTTACACAAATTTTATTCGTTCGGCACCACTTTTTTAAAAGAAGCTTCACTGTTAAAAATTCTGCAGCACACTGTTAAAAATTTGTAGCATTGTGGCAGGTCATTTGACCGTTTTTTCCGAAAACGGTCAAATGTTTACGTCAAATGTAACGGTCAAAATGTCAAAACCATAATTTTCCGTTACGCAACCGTAATTTTAACACTGTTCTGACCACATTATTAGCCATTTTATGGTCAGAATATAGTTAAATTATGGTTATGAAACTGTTTTTTCAAAAAACGGTCGAATGACCTGCGAGAATGCTGCAAATTTTTTAAAAGTGCATTCTGGCAGGTCATTCGACCGTTTTTTGAAAAAAAAGTTTCATAACCATAATTTAACGATATTCTGACCATAAAATGGCCAATAATATGGTCAGAATAGTGTTAAAATTACGGTTGTGTAACCGTTTTCAGAAAAAACGGTCAAATGACCTGCCAGAATGCTGCAAATTTTTAACAACGTTCCTTCAAGTACACAGTTTCAAAAATGCTCTGATTAAATAAGGCAAATTTTATTTTCCCTTATTACTGGTGCCAAAAAGAAATTTTGCAAAGAAAGATGATGTCGCGTCAGACGCGTCAAAGAAGTGTAGAGGGTTAAAAGACTCTTTTTTTTCAGATTACGGAAATTTTCTGTCCTAGAAAGGAAAAAAAGGACGGAAACTTCTTCAATTCTCGGACTTATACCGGTAGCAGTGCTGCCAGGAATATTTCCGAGAATTGAAGAAAATATTTCTGAGAGTGCACGGAATTTCATATCTTTAGAATTCTCATAATGGGTAGGGGAGACCGGGGCACATTTTCCATAGGGGCAAGTTTTTCAACAAGCTTAAGTTTTTAAATGAGCCACTCACTGTTAAAAATTTGCAGCATTCTGGCAGGTCATTTGACCATTTTTTCCGAAAACGGTTAAACAACCGTAATTTTAACACTATTCTGACCATATTATAGGCCATTTTATGGTCAGAATATAGTTAAATTATGGTTATGAAACCGTTTTTTCAAAAAACGGTCGAATGACCTGCCAGAATGCTGCAAAATTTTTAACAGCGCGTGTGTCGTTGGAAAACGTGCCTCGTCCTAAATCTCACTAGTCTTATTGTATTAAAAAGCTTTCCCGGGGCGGTCATCCCTGTATTAAAAAACTATTTATTGTGTAATAAAATCGGCAAAATAACCTTATATGAACAGAACCCGTTTGATCATTTACCCATTTAAGTAAAACTACCAATATAAGAATCAAGGTAAATTAAAATATAAAAAAAATAAGATAACTGTTTTCTAAAATGGGTTCATTTAGTCAATCCATTTTATGTAAATTACGCCTGCAACCAATTATGAAATAATATTTTACTTTTTATGGTTTTCAGCCACTTTAGTAAAAACAACTTAATTTCTAGGAAATCTCTCAGCAGAACCATCGGACTACTTTCAGGTTAACGGTGATACTTTGTTGTCATTCACTCTTCACTGTAGCCATAAGCTACAACCCTTAGATTGCAGTGCGTATGTGCTCCTCAGAAAGCAAATTAATACAGCTTGTGATGTCTGGGTATGCCTACACTGTTAAAAATTTTGCAGCATTCTGGCAGGTCATTCGACCGTTTTTTGAAAAAACGGTTTCAGAACCATAATTTAACTATATTCTGACCATAAAAAGTCCAATAATATGGTCAGAATAGTGTTAAATTACCGGTTGTGTAACCGTTTTCGGAAAAAACGGCCAAATGACCTGCCAGAATGCTGCAAATTTTTAACAGTGTATGACAATTTACGGCATCCCGTCTATTTTGGCAAAAGCTGTTCCACTGGCGTTAACACAAACCAATATTACGGCGGGTTTTAAAGTTTCGTGAATTTTCCCACTGAATCCTGAAATATTTAAGGACTCGGATTTTATGCCATCCTGCTTTTCTGACAGGCCAGCTTCTGCTGTAATAAATCATGAAAGCACTGACAGTCCTCAACAGACTGCAAACTTGCCAGAACAAGCGACTGTTCGTGGCCTTTATTCAATCCTACTGAAATCATCAAATCCTTCTACACCAATGCAGGCTAGCACTTCCAAAAAAAACCGATCCTTCGAGTTCCACTCAAACATTTCCTATTGCTTATCATGAAAGCGTTCATACATCCAAGCAAATTTTCACTGCAGAAGAAGAAAGCCTTTTGAGAAGGCGGCACCTAGGACGCAAGCGCGGCGTGGGGGGGAAAAAAAGGAATACCGACTGATTCTCTCGTTGAAAATGAGCTGAAAATGAAAAAAGATTTATCTATAAAAAGGAAACTGCAAAAGGAATCAGATAAAAACATATTAATAACGAAGCAATATTTATGAACTGTGTTTTACCATTTAAGGTACAGATAGAAAATATGCCCCTGTACATTTTTAGTAGGCTGAAAAACTTGCCCCTCATACGGGGCACATTTTCCAACGTCACATGAACGGACTTAACCATTTTCTATTAAAAAATATATTTAATTTTTTGAGAAATATTTGCGCCAATTTATAGATAAGGGTCTCGGGAATAGAATTATACCTTGTTGATCTAAAAAAAGATCAAAATACAAAAATAAAATAAAATGAAGTTCGAAAACATGCCCCGACCTCCCCTATAGATTACCATTTATTTTTGGTACTGTGATAGCAAATTTTGTATTGATACGCATGAGATAACAGAAAGTTTTGGGATTGGAACATCCGACTGCTTCTAAATATGTATTGCCATGTTCCAAGTGCATCATGGATTTTTGGAATTCACCATAATAGTTTTCAGTGCAACAATCCTCCATTTACCCCATACCAGTTTGTTTGAATTACCTGTAATTTTTTTAGTTCAAAGTCCTTTCTCTCTTTTTAGAAAATAGAATAAAAACTGATTTAAAATAACAAGCAAAGTGCATAAAGAAATAAAATATATAAATTATAAAACGTAGTAAAAACACGCTATTTCTTCTTGCCATCGATTTATTGATTCATTGTCTAGCAAAAAGTAAATTTTGAGTGATAAATTCTTGATAAATTTTCAGCAAGTTGGTAACCAAAATATATTTCAAAAGTGTTCCGATCACAGAATTTACGAACCTGTATTTCCTGATCAGAATGATAAGGAAAGGTGAAGGTAAAAATATTTATGGAAATGTTTGCATCATATTTCACTATATTGAGAGGTAGAACACGAGATGTTTTGTTTCGATAAGGTATTATGCATTAAATTTAGTTTGTATTAGCTCACAGGCTATCAACGTTCGAGAGCTAATGCACCCGCAGGTTCTGCAGGTACGTATGTATGTATGTACGTTACGCGATAACTCTTGGTAGAGATATCCGATTTGCTTCAATATTTTTCTAGGTTCATTCTGATAAGGCGCTTCCCTGATTAGTTTTGGGAGTTCATTGGTTAACCCTAGATCTACCGAGAATTTTATTCAAGTTTTAATAAAACGTTCTACACCAGAATTTTTATTTAAAACTATTTAACTTATTTATTTACCTTATTTTTGTCTGGTTTATATACTTAGTTTATTTTAAAGAAATTTCTGGTTTGAATGAATATTTTGTATGTACCTGTCGGGTCCAATGGACCCGTCTGGTAGACGGAGGGTTAAGTATAAAGGGGGGAACGGGGGGCTACCCTCCTTAACTTAGATAAATGGGTTTTTCATGAAGAATTATCAGATTTGCTTCAAATATGATAAACCGATTAATTCGGATAATTCGCTTCACTGATTAGATTTGGCGGTTCATTGTTTAAGTATAAAGGGGGAAACGGGGGGTTAATATCACCCCTTAATTTAGATAAATAGGTTTTTCTATCCAATTTGCTTCAAATTTAGAACCTGTATTGTATACCAGCTTATTCTGATAAGGCACTTCCCTAATGAGATTTGGAGGCTCATTGGTTAGGTATACAGATCGAAAACAGAGGGGTGGGGGCTAATCCCCTTTTAATTTATTTTAAGGGGCATTGTTCTTTGAAATAAGAGTATAATATACAATTAGTGTGAATAGCCAATGAGCTCAATGCCATCAGTTTAGCTTGGCACTTTTCGTTTTATTTTGGAATAAGTATAAAATATATATATATTTTTTTTTAACTACTCTTTTATAAGCATTCAATGTTCAACCTGAAAATAAAGTCTACTTCTTTGACCGAAATTCATGTTTCTTTTCTGAAAATTTCCGTTAGAATAAACTAATTCGGTATGCCACCGAACTCGATTATGAAAAATTTAATACCTTTTTTAAAAAAACTACTCTTTTATAAGCATTCAATGTTCAACCTGAAAATAAAGTCTACTTCTTTGACCGAAATTCATGTTTCTTTTTCTGAAAATTTCCGTTACAATACACTAATTCGGTATGCCATCGAACTCGATTATAAATAATTTACTACCTTTTTAAAAAAAACTACTCTTTTATAAGCATTCAATGTTGAACCTGAAAATAAAGTCTACTTCTTTGACCGAAATTCATGTTTTTTTTTCTGAAAATTTCCGTTACAATACACTAATTCGGTATGCCGTCGAACTCGATTATGAAAAATTTACTACCTTTTTTAAGCTTCGTAGAAAGAAAGATCAAGCAAGTGAATTTATCAATAAATATATAATTTTTGTTAGGTTTTCTTTTTAAGATCGCCCAGCGGGAGAGGAAAAAAATAAATAATCATTTAAATTATCTTTATATGCTTCCTCATAATATAATTGTAAATCAATTAATATTAAACTATTAATTGATAAAAGATTTGTTTTTTAATTTTGCACTCTTCATTTTTTATTTCTAATTCATTTTATGCTTTTTCAGCCATTAAAATGTTTCATTGTTTCAGTTTCGCAGCCAGTTGGCCTATTTTGGCGAGAATTTAATGGTGCATAGTGAAATCCATTGTTGTTGAAACTCGCATACAATTGTTTGAGTACTCGATTATATACTTGTACATGTATACAATTGTACTGTGGCGGGCATATGGATAAATGGCTTATAATTAAGTATAAGTTCTAAAAATATTAAAATGTTGTATTGTAATCGGAAAAATACCTGTGAACGTAACTTTTATAATTCTAGCGTATCAGGAAGCGAGTTAAACTTCGCTGACAAAATTTTCTCTTTACATACAAAAACAATGTTGATTTAAATAAAAGAGTGTATAAAACGGAGAGTAAATCATTTTTATATTTTATGTAACAGTATTCGCGTAAAATAAATTATAAATTTTACCGTTGCATTTCTTCATGACTCTAAATTTCAATAGTATTTAAAAGAACAATTACTTTAGAAGTGACTCACTTAGTTCGTTTTTCTTTAGTAATCTGTAAAAAATCCGTTTATTTCCAGGACAATTTCCGAATTTTTAAGGGTTCTCTTTTATCTGGTGAAAGTGGTTTCGTGAATGATTCAAAAACTACTGCGAACATGGGATTGAGAATATCCTTGACAAATGATACCAAATTTTCATTTTATCTAAAGTTATAGGGTTTATTTTCATTATTTACGCTGCAAAAAAAAAAAAAAAAAAAAAAAAAAAAAAAAAAAAAACGGTAAAAAAACGGAAATTGTTCTGGAAAAAATACGTAAATTCTTTTTAGAGTTTAAAAAATATAAAATCTCTGGTAACAACTTTGGATAAAATGAAAAATTAACTAGACTTTTAGCACTATTATTTGACATGGATATTATTAAACCCATATTTGCTTCTTTCTGACGCATTTATGAAATCGTTTCATTGGTGAAAATAGTATCGAAAAATACTGAAGTTTTTCTGGAAAAATACGGAAATTGTGTTTAGAGTGTAAAAATGTAAAATCTCTCGTAATATATTTGGATAAAATAAAAAACTAACTAAACTTTTAGCACTATTATTTGGCAAGGATATTCTTAAATCCATACTTGCTACTTTATTACACATTTATGAAATCATTTCATTGGTGAATAATATTATTGTAAAATACGGAAATTGTTCTGGAAAAATACGGAAATTCTTTTTAGAGTGTAAAAATCAAAAATCTCTGGTAATATATTTGGATAAAATTAACTAGACTTTTAGCACTATTATTTGACATGGATATTCTTAAATCCATATTTGCTACTTTCTGACACATTTATGAAATCGCTTCATTGGTGAAAAATATTACCGTAAAATACGGAAATTGTTCAGGAAAAATACAGAAATTCTTTTTAGAGTGTAAAAATATTAAATATCTCGTAACACATTTGGATAAAATTAAAAATTAACTAGACTTTTAGCACTATTATTTCACGTGGATATTATTAAATCCATATTTGCTTCTTTCTGACACATTTATGAAATCATTTTATTGGTGAAAGATAGTATCGTAAAATTCGGAAATTGTACTGGAAATCAACGAAATATTTTTTTTACAGTGTACAGAATCGGTCACTGTTTGTTAAGGAGTACTAAACAAAACAGTTGCGTTCATTTTCCTCTTTCAGCCATTTGGAATCGAAAAGATTATTAGTTTTCTCATAACACGAAAACTTCTCATTTACTTTCGAATCTCCGTCTTAATTTACGTTGCATTAAATGCAGTAGATGTGAATAAATTAAGATGAAAATGTCAGTACCTAATTGTCTGAGCGAAGCGAAGGCTAATACTCAGCGAAATATTACTGTCCGGACACTTTACTACTACGATGGATAATAACGCCATGTCCTACTAAAAAAAAAGCCCAATAAAAACCTTTCGTCAAGCATAACTCAAAAAACATTTGTCGGATTTCGTTTCTGATTGCACCAGAAGGTACCTATGAGCGTCGCCTACTGAATGCACCTACTATGAAAAATAAGTTCCAAACCGTTTAAAAATTATATAGAAAAAACTCTTAAAAAAGCATAATTTATCTGCATACGTCACAGAAATTTGGTGTGCGTCACTTTCACCGGTTGATGTTTTCGTAGACAACTGGTTGGAACACATGGAGCAAATAAAAATAAAATACGCACGCAGTAATATTGAATAGATCAGTTTCAACCACGTGATCACAAACCTTGCAACAACGCGTGGCAACCAGTTTTGGTGGGCAAACAAATAACAATATAGTATTCCGTACCACGGTGACCGTTTTTAGCCTGTTGTATAAAATCTGGCATGTTGTATCACATACAATTGTGGATGATTAAAACAAAAGATATGAGTGTTTATTGATCCGGGAGGTTATCTTTCTCTGGATGTCTGTCTGTCTATCATACAGCATGCAATTTTCTTGTAAAGGATGATATTATTATGCAGTAAAACCTCCATAACGGGCACACCCGATTAGTGGACACCTCTATTTAGCGGGCATTTTTTCGATTACCAACCCTTAAATAACTGTACATTCTTTATTCTCAGTAGCAGACACCTCCAAATAGAGGACAAATTCTGCTCTCCCGAGGTGTTCGCTATTCAGAAGTTTTACTGGTAAAACCTCCATAGTGGACACACCCGATTAGCGGATACCTCTATTTAGCGGACATTTTTTCGATTACCAACTCTTAAATAACTGTACATGTTTTACTCTCAGTAGCGGTCACCTCTAAATAGAGGACAAATTCTGCATTCTCGGGGAATCGTTATTCAGAGGATTTACTGTATATAATATTGATAATTGTTTTACAGGGCTGCACAAAAGAATAAGAATATATGAAACGAATATAAACTAAATTCGGGATTGGTAGATCGCTGACGGTAATGTAATTTTAGGATGTTGTTACAGTCATCCGCAGCATGTTTTTAGAGTTTCGTTCATCTGGCGAAACCCTGCCTGTCTCACTCCTTTGTCTGTCTGTTTGTCTGTCTGTCACAGAGCCCGTTCTCAGAAACTATATATGTCGGAGACTTGAAAATTTGTATACTTATAGCTGAACACGACACATCAAACGGCAAATAATAAAATTTTGAAAAAGTCTAATATTTAACCCTCTGGGCTCTAATTTGTGTATTTTAAGCAATTTTTCTAACTCAGCCCCTAATTTAATTAAGTTGGAGGCATGAAATTTTGCATACTTATAGCTGAACATCTCACATCAAACGACAAATAATAAAATTTTGAAAAAGGCTTAATATTTAACCCTTTGGACTCTAACTTGTGTATTTAAAGCAATTTTTCTAACTCAGCCCCTAATTAAGTTGGATACATGAAAGTTTGCATACTTATAGCTGAACACTTGCGATAACACGATAAATAATAAAATTTTGAAAAAATCACATTTAACCCTCCGGTCTCTAACTTCTGTATTTTAAGCAATTTTTCTAACTCAGCCCCTAATTAAGTTGGAGACATGAAATTTTGCATACTTATAGCTGAACACCTCACATCAAACGACAAATAATAAAATTTTGAAAAAGGTCTAATATTTAACCCTCTGGGCTCTAACTTGTGTATTTTAAGCAATTTTTCTATCTCAGACCCTAATTAAGTTGGAGACATGAAAGTTTGCATACTTATAGCTGAACACTTGCGATAACACGATAAATCATAAAATTTTGAAAAAAAGTCATATTTAACCCTCCGGTCTCTAACTTCTGTATTTTAAGCAATTTTTCTAACTCAGCCCCTAATTAAGTTGGAGACATGACATTTTGCATACTTATAGCTGAACACCTCACATCAAACGACAAATAATAAAATTTTGAAAAAGTCTATTATTTAACCCTCTGAGCTCTAACTTGTGTATTTTAAGCAATTTTTCTAACTCAGCCCTAATTAAGTTGGAGACATGACATTTTGCATACTTATAGCTGAACACCTCACATCAAACGACAAATAATAAAATTTTGAAAAAGTCTATTATTTAACCCTCTGGGTTCTAACTTGTGTATTTTAAGCAATTTTTCTAACTCAGCCCCTAATTATGTTGGAAACATGACATTTTGCATACTTATAGCTGAACACCTCACATCAAACAGCAAATAATAAAATTTTGAAAAAGTCTAATATTTAACCCTCTGGGCTCTAACTTGTGTATTTAAAGCAATTTTTCTAACTCAGCCCCTAATTATGTTGGAAACATAAAAATTTGCATACTTATAGCTGAACACCTCACATCAAACGACAAATAATTAAATTTTGAAAAAATCTAATATTTAACCTCTACTATTTTGTCTCCCGCAATTTTTAAATTTAAACTGTTTTGCAATACTATTTTTTGTTCATTTTGCATAATAAGTGTAATGTGACGTAATTTGTTCTATTTCAGATTTCTAACGCATGTTAATGAATTTATTTTACCTTATCCTTTCTCTTTTAAAATTCACATGGAAATATAGTTTTTATGGGGTAATTTCCAATAAGTGCCTGCTTTTTATACCTAATTATTTAATTCTAATTTGAAGGTTATTTTCTGTTTATAATAGTAACGTGTAAATATTTTTTTTTTATTTGAAGCAAACATTATTGTTTGCGCTGTTTATACAGTTGGCAACAGTTTAAATTAATACCATTTTCTAAAATATGTAAAAATTATCTGTCAAAATGCTGAATATTTGAATTTAAAACAGCAATAAAACCTCAAAAAATGAGTCAAATTAAAAAAATTAATGAAATCTGCAGACCGGGATCTTCTATTGAATAAAATGATCTAAAAATGATTAAATTCCCATGTATAGTTTTTGCTCTTATAATTTTTTTTTTAATGGAACGATTTTGTCCAACTTTAGCATTAAATATCTCTTAAAATAATTCTTCGATTTGAAAACTGTATGCATTAGTGTGTTGATCAAACATTTCGCTATAATACCACCGATTTTCATATATTTGTATGCAATAGTTTTCTTAATATTAACGAAGAAAGACCTCCGGTCACAAAAAATTTAAAACCGGCGGCGGCGGCGGCGGCGGTGACAGCGTTAGTTACTTTTTATAGAATAGAGAGATATATAAAAATGAAAACTTGTCTATCTGTCTGTTTGTAATTCTATAAAAAATCCACAATTTGGAAGCCAAAATTGTGAAGAGATACGTACATGTGTATTAAAACATGGCCGAGACAACTAAAGTAATCCGGAATCGAAATAACTTATAGTTAATTTTTAATTAATAAAAAACCACCAATTTAACAGCAATTTCTTATCAAATTTAAACATTTTTCGTTATAGCAGTTGCCAACAATTAAAAAACACAATAAAATTATTACTGCAACAATTTATTTTCTACTGCATTATTTCCACGTGAAAAATGAAAATGAAATAAATAGTTTGCCGAATTTCAAAAAAAAGGTGAATATTACGTCATAACTTTTCTATTGCAAGATATTCACGTGAAATATGAAAATGAAATAAATGGTTTGACGAATTTAAATGAAAGTGAATATAACTTCATAACTTTTCTATTTCAAGGTTTCCACGTGAAAGAGGAAAATATTACGTCATATTGGAAATATAAAGGGCATGGTGGATATAGTATAACGTCATATGAGTGTGAAAAATGTATTGAAGCATGATAAAAACCCGATTAGGGAAATATTGGCGTATTTTAACATTATTGCTCCAATTATAAATTGAAATAAGTTCATTTATAGCTGTATTCTTTTGCGTCTGTTATATACATTTATACATTTTTATATAGCGTTTTCATATGATTCATTCAACAACATTTCGACTGCTTTTTTTTAATGTTTGTTTTGTGTTGTATGTTAAATTTTGAAATTGATTTTTCAGAACAAACATCCTTCAAATTCTGGGCAACGCCGGTACTTTAGTTTGTAACAGATAAATGGCTTTTGTATCTGTACATCTAATGCTAATATTATAAAGCGTTATAATATTATAAAGTATATAATATTATTAATGCTTGTACGTTTGTGAGGCGTTATCTCTGAAACTACATAGCCAACTTGAAAAAATGTTGGTGGCCATCTCTGCTCCGAAAAAAAGACTATTTTATGTCAGTGCAAGAACCTACATCGCTGTAGGAGCAAAAAAGTTCTAAAATAGTGATTTCTGCGATATTGATTGGGTTAGAAACTTTAAATTTGGTGCGGTAGTTACTTTTAAGATGTAAATACTCGTAATGAACGCTCTCTAAAAGGTTCAATTTGACGGATAAACGTAAAAATTTCTAGAAAGGTTCTAAACTATGATTTATTTGGAATACTGAAATTTTTGGGATACTGTTTAGGTTAGAAACTAGAACTTTGGCATGGTAGTAATTAATAAGATGTAAATGCTCGTTGTAGAACGAATTCTAAAAAATAGAAAGACTAAACAAAGCGAAAAAAGATCTAAAGATGATCTAAGTAACGAAGTACATGGACCTGTTAGGAATATAAACATGAAAATTGACATGTCTGTATTTATCATGACGTAAATTCTCGCAATAGAACAATTTCTAAAAATGTCGCTATATAAAACAGTGCAGAAACAAAAAAATTTCAAAAAATTTCTATTTGTCTGTTACTGCTGAGCCCAAAATCTTGAAATTTTGCTTCGGGTTAGTTTTAAAATATACAATTGTCTCTATGAATGGTTTCTAAAAAATTTAAAATTTAAAAAGAGGAAATTAACGGAAAGCGATCTCAATTACCATTAATTTGGAATTATTAGGTACAGCAACTTTAAATATTTCCTAATGCTGCATTTCCTCCGCAAAACATGTGATTTAAATGCAACAAAACTGATAGATACCCACCTAGCATTAAATAAATTGTGTAAATATTGAATAAAGACCTGTATGAAACAGTGAGTAGGTTGCCCGAAAGTACTTGTTAAAGTGTTCCTTCTCTAGGCTTTTCTCTCTCTCGCCAAGGCCACTAACAGAGGGAAGTGCCGTTTTAAATGTGATATGAATTTTTTATCCGATTCGTTTTTCTAGACATTTTATCATAAGGTCATATTCTCAATTATCATTAGTAGATTTTTTATATATTAACTTATTCTGGTGAAATTTTGTAATCGGATTCATATTGGCGTATGTTAGCTTGCATGGTTTGCTGAATAAATATGTATAGATTTGTAAATTACTTCAAATGACACTTTGACAGCTCAAACGTTATGCAGACGATATATTCAGATCTTGTGTCATACTTTATGTTGTAATCATTGCCGATTTCTTTTATTTAATACATGCTAAATACAGCTCAACTTGTGCAGAATATGTTTGAAAACAAAACAATACAGCGTATGTAGTGACCAGCATACACTCATCATTTAAATCCGATCGAGCATATCTAAAACACACTCTAACGAAACATTGCATGCCACTTTTGATGTATTTGGTACTTTGATACTATATTAGATTTTGAGAAGAGAATTCCTTAAATGTTATGGACAACCTCATTGCATCCGTGGAAAACAGATATTGTACAATATTAACTATTCCGGGGGAGCACACACCATATAAAGTATAGTCCATTCTTTTTAAACATCATATATTTGTCATTTAAAGTTACTCAAATTGGTGCGGAGCGTCTGATTATGCTCTTGATATCATTTTATACAGTTAAAATTCCGATATAAGTAAATTAGTGTTTCATTTTCTATTTTATTTTTAATATATTGCGTACTTTTAATTTTATATCCATGCATGGCTGTCTTGAATGGTTTGATTTCCCATTTTTTTAAACAGTGTATACGAATTTATATATAAGATTTTGTAATTCTACAATTCGTTTATTTTCATCATTTCAATTTTTCGCAGTATATGGACAATTAAAGATAACATCTCATTTTCTTTGTTTCCACATGTTATTATTAAATCTATGTTCTCAGTAATATCGCTCAGACTAATCCCTCTGAGGGAAGTCCTAGTTATAAATATTACAGGGTGTCCCGTCTCAACGGTGTCCAATGGCTAATTCCTAAACCGTTAGTCATAGATATACAGTTCCAATTACAAAAATGTTTTAAATCAGGTAAAGAAATATTTTAAAAGCTATTTGGGTCAATAAAAACATTTCTTAAAAAAATTACGAAATTTAAATTTTTATACGGTCCCCCGGTCCTATAAATTATATTTAGTGAAATTTTCCTTTTACACTGACAAGTAATACAAAAAAAGTCCCGTTATTCTACGATTAAAATTGACCGAGTAATAGCTGTTTAAAGTTGGAGCATATTTTTTGCTGCAAATTGGGGGTCATTCACAAATTTAGTCGAAATATAATTTCGTCAGATATAAAAAATGTTTGGGAGTAAAATTAACATTGCAATGTAAATTTGAAATCTTTAATCATTCTGGCATATTAATGGAAAATATACAATTTGTAATAAACATTTAAAAAGACAGAAAAAAAAGAATTTTTGTTAAATAAAATGATTCTAAATTAACAGCCACGTAATTTAAAATATTATTAGATTGCACAAGCCTGCAAAAGTTGGATTATGTCATGTTTTTTAGCTTTTGATAATTCATTCTTATTTATTCTGTACCGCTGAATCCGAAATTGACCTTCATTTTTAGCTATCATATCAGGATTTTTCGCAAATTGCAAATTACAAAGTTAAGAAGTTCATTGTTAAAATTGAATTTCCTCCCACATCTCATCAGACCACTCAGCTGTTTAGCTGTAAGAATCCCAGGATAGGCAAAAATATCGAATAGATTTTTTAATAAAATAAAATAAAATAAAATAAAAAATGTTTTACATATGTTTTATAGTATGAGATTTTCGCTATATTTTAACTTACACATTTGCGATTTGCAAAAAAATTCTAGCGTGATGGTTAAAAATGAAGGTCATTTTCAGATTCAGTGCTAAAAAGTGCTTAAAAATAAATTATCAAAAGTTAAAAACCACAACCATCTCCTCTACTTTATAGTATTCGATTTTTGTTATTCTTTAAATTTGAAAATTTATGATTTGCGAAATATCCTGACATGATGGTTAAAAATTAAGGTAATTTTCGGATTCAGTGCTAAAAAATACATAACAGTTAAAAAACCCAACAATCGCAGTCTTGTATTATCTAATCTAAAACTTTTTCTTAAACTCCTTGGCAGAAATCTATCCGAAATTTTTTGTGTTATCCTGTAAAATAAGTATAAATGGTAACCACCGAAAATCTTAATAATATTACATTGTTATCGGATTTGCGCCAGTATGTAAAATGCAATCTCGATCGGATATTTAAAAGTGGATTAAAGTTCGAGTACAAATTTTGAAATGGAAAAACATACATACGATTGTTGAAGTAACATAAAAACTTATAAAAAAACATAATTTTTGTTAAAAGAAATCATAAGAGAAACAGTCTCAAATCCTGACAAAATAAAACATATGTTATTTTAGCCAATTTGAGACTTAATCATAATACTTGTAGGATTTTTTTTTCAAAGCGCAGATACACATGAAGTAAGATCTTCGAATACTTTAAACACTTGGTATATGATCCTTCAAAGCTAAACCGAACTCATTTGTTTTCAGAGTAGAAAAGTGTCATAAGTCATGCATTTTTAAAGTTTCATAACTCGCTCAATTTTAGAGTTATATGAATAAGACTTTTTTTGTCTTACTTGTCAGTGTAATAGGAAAAAATTACTAAATATAACTTATAGGATCGGGGGATAGTATAAAAATTTAAATTTCGTAATTTTTTAAGAAATGTTTTTATTGACCTAAATCGCTTTTAAAATGTTTCTTTACCTGATTTAAAACATTTTTGTAATTGGAACTATATGTCTATGACTAACGGTTTAGGAGTTAGCCATTGGACACCGTTGAGACCGGACACCCTGTATATTTAGATGAATATTAATCGAATAACATCAAAGATGAATGCATAAAAGAAGGAGGTTTTTTTAATGTAAGTGTAAAAATGTTTATTTAGTATTTTCAAAGGACTTCTTTTTCACTTGATGGTTGGTTGATTGATTATTTTTTTCCAATTTTTTTTTTCCGTTCCGTGCGTTCGACTTCTACACACTATTAAAAAATCTATTGAAATGTGAAAACGTAAGCCTACTCGTTTTTTAGCATTTTCTAACATAGTTATAAAATGTTTATTAATTCGGTTTGTCTGTTCGTGCTCTAACTCCCCTAAACATAGTCTTATTGGTATGTAACTGATATATCTTATTTAGATTTACAATGCCGTGTTCGGTATTTAAAAGGAAGTGTGTAGCATTCATAATTCATTTACAAGGGCACTCAAAAGCATTCCGTTACTTTATGATCTATATAGAAAAATCGCTTGCAATACATTTTAATAATTTTACACCATTTCAAACGCATTGAAATTTATACATATCACTGAGGTGCACAAGAAGATGCTTCTTACTATTGAATATGATGCGCATAACATTTATCGTAAATGTACAGGGACAGAAAAAAGTGTTCAGTTACAGTAATGTCTATCAGTGATAATTACTGGATGAGTGATTTCATTTGTGATATGCGTTTTTAAATTTAACGATTTTTTTCGTATTATTTGAGTTTCAAAACTCGACTTATCAAGAAAATCTAATTTTGGGAAATCGCAAAAAACCTCTAACTGCCTCCATTGGTTTTCATTGTAAACCAAGATTTCACAATGCAAATATAGAAAATAAAACTTGCTTTTTTGCAGATTGCAGTGTTTTTTTGGTGCAAATTTAGCAATATAATAAATAACACAATTTTTTTTTTTTTTTTTTTTTTTTTTTTTTTTTTTTGGATAAAGCGAGTTTTGAAACTCGTGGCCTCATATAATTTGACATTACTTTTCTTTTGAAACAGTACAATGGACTTATTTGATCATTAAAAGCATAACTGATCTTTATATTTCAAATAACATTTGAGACAGGAAATTATCGCAAGCTAACCGGATTACAAATTACGATCCAAAACAGAAGTAACACCGTTTTTTTATGGCACGATGCATAAAATTAGCGATAATTAAAAGCATATTTTAAAATCAACGACTTTTATTATAAACTAAACGAAATTAAATCTAATAAAAATGCATTAAGTGATAAAAAGTTCAATATCCCTGAATCAATTTTTTAGAAGGAACTCGGAAAATTCTCAACTTTAATACGTTTTAAGGAGGTTTCTTTTTCCTGCCCAGTGCACTAGTGATTTATGCGAGCCCATTCTTTACTATTAGTAACAAAGAACGTGAACCATAAAAACTCAAGCAAAAAGCAATGGATGGCCAAGCAAAAGAAAAAGGAGATTTTTATAAAATTTTGTTTCACCAGAACTTTAAAGATTTCTCGATTTATTGAGCTTCCTGACCGTGGCTTGGTGCGCGGCTATAAATCTCTGTTATCGTATTCGCTAAACTTTTTACGGAAAAAGGGCCGTAGAAATTTTAGATTTACTAGCATAATACCTGATCGATGTTTTAAGAGGAAAAAAGCTAACGGGGAGTTTGGACATAAGTTTGCATAATATTTTATGTTAGCGTAATATAGCCTATCTGATATTTAAGCGAGTTGAGTATTAAAAAAAAAAAAAAAAAAACAAAAAAAAAACGGTCAAGTGCGAGTTATACTCTCACTCATAGGGTTCCGTACAATAAATATATGAATTATTAACTATATTGTTTAAAAAAAATCGTTGCTAAAAGAATAAAAAGACTTTGTAAAAAACTATACAATGTAGGGTTGATTATAGCTGTAAATACTAGAAAAGGATGAATGGGTATACCATAAAAGTTTAAAAAGATAACGCTTTAAGACCGGGCTGCTTTTTGAGTTTTTTTTTTTTAAACAATGATATAACTGAAATTTGTAATTTATAATTCACTATCTGTAGACAAAATTCATATAATATAGTTTCTGTAAACCAGCACAATCACTCGATTCCGGTATTTATGGAATAAATAACACAGGAAGGTAGAATTTTAGTTAATGCCTATCTCGCACGATCATGCGGGTCCGTTCTTAAAGGGATATGAAGCCTAAATAATATCAAATATTGCTATTGTGTATAACACTTTTCTTAATCTTATTCTAATCTGTTTATGATGAACTTAATTTAGTACTGACAATGAAAGTAGTGCATATTTAAACTTCATTTGGCATTTCATAAAACTAAATTCAGCGTAGTAATAATCTTTTCTTTTTACAGTGTAGCTAAAACAAAACCTTTGTTCAAAGTTTAAACTTGGAATTGAGCTAAGTGCGCTTCGAAAATAGGTCGCAAAGCTGCAACGCCACTTTGGTCCGTACCGCGTTTTTCCAGATAAGTTTTTAATTAACTTTTAAAAACACGGGAGGGGTATTGAGAGATAGACTTGATGCAAACTACTTGCGAATCCCATAGTATTTATTTGGTTAATTCTAATTAAACAGACTAATTCTATTTAATCTGTTTTTTAGCAATTTGACATTTATTGCTTTTATATTGCTACTGGGTATTACACTACACAAATATATAATTAAAAGTTTAAAAGACGATGGTACATAAAGTACGCCGCCCCTGTCATTATGATTGTCCACACCGCCCGTGGCTTTAAAAGTTAATATCTCGGTTAAATACCAACGACTTTTTTTTTCAAAAATCATTATCAACAATGCTTTTATATTTCTGCTATGATAGGTACCTCCAGTGCTCCTCATTACCTTTGCTGAATGCCTGCAAATCGAAATTTTTATGTAACGGAAAAATTGGCTTTTCTCAAAAGCTATGTGACCTATATTGCTATAGTGAGGATAATCACTATAGTTTTCCTGCAAGGTTTAAATTAACGTCCACTTCTAATTTCTTCATAATTTTAGTTTCAGTAGATTCGTAAATAAAGGGGGGGGGGGACATATTTTTGCATTATATTTTCGACGATATCTGTGAAAATATAATCCCGAAAATTAAAAGAAATGTAATTTTGAGTTTGGCGTTACGAAATCTTTCACACGACATACAAAGAAAAGATTTTTTTAAATGTAAATTAATTAGTCCCTAATCGCTTTTCCTAAATATATTTGTGAGTGTTTAATAATCTGTAAATATGTGGGTCAATAGTCTTTATTACTTCCCCCAATTTGAAATTTCCATGTTCCATAGTTTACGAGTAAAATGTCTGTGATAGACAGACACAGACGTAAGAGTGATTTTATGAAATGGTTCCGTTTTTACTTTTAAAGAACGGAACACCAATAAGAAAGAAAAGTCATGTGTCAAGAATAGACTATGAAACACTTTCAAACAACTTCAGAATAATGTAACAAAACTTCACTATTTAATAAGTTGAAATACGATGTTTAATTGAACCATACGGAAAAGCATAATGCATTTGAAAACTCAATTTCAACAATTCCAATCTACAGTCGGAAAATTATCCGAATTATTTGAGCATCCCTGTATATGCTATATAGATATCTATAAACTACATGCATGCAATAATTTAGTTCTGTTAGGAAATACACGCCACAGTTGAAAATTTCCTTTCAGCAAATTCCACTATAAGGATAATAGTGCTTAAATTCTTTTGTGAAGCCCTGTACACGAGGTATAGAATTTATACACTACGAGTAAATGCAAAAAAAAAAAAAAAAAAAAAAAAAAAATAGTTAAATTCAAAAGCACATACCGAAGTTGAAAACGCACTTCAACAATTATTGCTCAAAAACAGTATTGTAACCGATATCATTTGTGTGTCCCTGTAAATGAACATTAAATGCTCTTAATGTCACATTCTATAAAATCATTTTGTAGTGCAATTCAGTGATTTACATGAATTTCAATAAATTTTAAATACCGTAATGTCATTAAAAGACACTGTAAACGATTTTCCCTCATTGGTCATAATACAATGTCATCGAAAAATAACGCCTAGATATTAAATAACTGTCACAAAAAAACTATGAAAGGTAATTTATTGGTTTTAGTCTTGTAGTGTGCGGCAAAAAATATATTTTTTTCATACCTTAGTATGTTTGAATGTGAGCACCGTTCGGTGTGCGCCAGGAGCAAATGGGTGTAATGTGAGCACCAGGAGCAGTTTGACCTGGATAAGTTCCCCGAAAAAGCCGCTGTACACTGACTATTGATTTTGACTCCACATACCAAATCACGCACTGTGCTTTTTGTTACACGGTCAACATCGTACTGAGCAGCTGCAGTCTGGCACGACCAATGACCTTGACCACTGCGCAACTAATCCGCGCGTAACACACGCAAGCAAACGAATTCCTGTGAACTAAAACCAAACTTACGTTCACCAGTTAGCGTGTAGCGAAAGAATTACTCATTTAACATAAAAGATTTCGATGTTATGATTTTTTTAAATCTAGGGTAAAAATTGAATTCATTTGAGTGTCCCTGTAAATGAATTAGTAATTCTACACAGTTCATATTTGATACTGAACATGTCATAGTAAACATCATTAACATATATCAATTGCAAGAAAATCCGAGTGTAATTATGCATGGACAGACAGACAGAAAAACAAAATTTCTAAACAGTTTTGAACTAATTTGTAAAGTGTGAAAAAAAAAAAAAACTATGTATAAAGAAAAAATAGTTCTTTATAAAACACTCTTTTATAAGATTTCAATCTTCCTATTAAAAAACACGCCTAATTTTTTCATTTTGTTTTTTCTCACGAATTTCCATTA
Organism: Maratus speciosus; assembly: GCA_963932465.1. Classification (NCBI taxonomy): domain Eukaryota; kingdom Metazoa; phylum Arthropoda; class Arachnida; order Araneae; family Salticidae; genus Maratus; species Maratus speciosus. Next base: position 125,171,059 of record OZ010798.1, on the reverse strand, counting down.
CGATACGTTAATTTACGTGAACATCGAACTCGATTATGAAAAAATTGCTGATCTTCTTTCGCTTGATAGGAAGCGCTGGCAAGTCAGGCTATTTAAAAATATATAATTTTTGCTCTGTTTCTTTTTAGGAGCGTTCGTAATTATATAAATACGTAGCCCCTATAGTCGTTTTTTGGTTCGTCTGTGTGTCTATTTGTCTGTCTGTCCGTCCGTCTGCTTACAACAGAGCAAAAACTACCCAAAGGAATGGTCTGAAATTTTAAATATATGATTGTTGCAAAATTTTGTCGAGTCATTTCAAATTTTATGAAAATCGGATGTATAGTTTAATTACAGGGACAGTCAAAATTATTTAAATATTTAATTAATGATTATTATTATATTTATATGTAAAAATTATATAAATATTTTCATTATTTTTTAATCAATAATTAATTATTTTTCGATTTTTTTCCATTTTTCAAATTCAGTTAAATTTTATAAACAGTTTCTGTCAAACAATTTATATATCATTAATTCAATCTATAAAATATAGTTTGAAATTCATACACTGTAAAAAAAAAAAAAAAAAAAAAAAAAAAAAAAAAAAAAAAAAAAAAAAATCTGTAAAGTTACTAAAGTTTTTCTAGGAAACTGGGATTCCTAGAACTTTTTATGTAACGGCAACAACAAAAATTCCTGCTAAAGACGCTGTTACAGGAATTTTTGTTGTTGCCGTTACATAAAAAGATCTAGGAATCCCAGTTTCCTAGAAAAACTTTAGCAACTTTACAGTTTTTATTTTATTTTTTTATTTTACAGTGTAGTAACATAAATGTTATGCTGATATATCTATTCTAACAAGGAAGGTCTCCTTACTGGACATACTCAGAATATTTTGAAAAAATATCAATTAAACTACATACGTATGTAATAAAGGATCAGTCAAATTTAGCGGCGGAATTAGAGTACAAAGTTTGTAAAAAAATAAAATACTTTCGAGTATTTGGACGAAAGCGTCATGCGATTTGGCGAGCAGTTCTTTTCTTCACCTAAAGCAAACGATTTTAATGCACCTGAAAATTGTTTTTTAATTGATTTTTAGAATGCGTGTAAAAAGTATTTAATGGATCTAACCACAAACAATGAGAGAGTTTAATAACTACATTTTTTCGTATTACATATTTATGTTGCTTGTTATTTAATTTTATTACTTTAAAAACAATTTCATATATAAAAAGTCCTTCCGGCCAGTGCTGGGAGGAAGAGGAAGCTTTCATATTCCTTATTTTTTAAAAGCCAGCTTATATTATTCAAACACACGGAGCTAAAATTAGTGGAACCCGATTATAGAAGATTAAATACTAATTTTTGTCAATACTGAATATGAATGAGAATTTCGCGAAATTAGTCAACGTTATCAAAGCTTGTTTTACATAAAGTGATTTATATTTGACCGCCAAATTGGGTGATATCTTGAAGTGCCCCCCATTTTAAAACAACATAATGGCTGCAACAAAGCTAACCAATGAACTTGGTCGAGACCTTAGTAATTCCTGTACACATGCTCACTCACATCTAAATCGATTGATAGATACGAGTGCTGTTGCAGGCAAAAAATAAGATTTTTCAAAATGCCACCCACATTAGAAATTCAAACTGCTATATCTCAGCCATTTTTTTAGACAAAAGCAAAACATAAAATGCTCCGGAGACTTTGTATCAAGCTCAAACACATAAGAAAAAAAATCTTTTTCAATTTCTTATTTTTTTGTACCTCATTTTAAATTTAAATTGTTTTTTAATTTTTAAATGGCCGCCATTTTGAAACAAGATGGCGGATGAAGTTAGCAAAAGAACTCGGAAGAGAGATTTCTATGCACTATATGCACATACCTTGCCACATCCTTATCGGTTCATAAATACGCGTGTTACCACGTGACAAAAATCAGATCGTTTCAAAATGTCAGCCATGCTAGAATTTAAAACTGCTATAACTCAGCCATTTTTAAAGATATGGACGAAACGAAAACTGCTCCGAAATCTTTGTATCAAATCAGACACATAAGAAGAAAATCTTTTTCAATTTCTAATTATTTTGTACCTCATTTTAAATTAATTTTTTTTTTAATTTTTAAATGGCCGCCATTTTGAGACAAGATGACGGATAAGTTCGCAAACGAACTCGGTCGAGACATTGGTATGTTCTATGTACACACCAAGTTATATCAAAATCCGTTCATAAATACGCGTGTTATCGCATGACAAAAATCAGATCGTTTCAAAATGTCAGCCACACTAGAATTTCAAAGTGCTATAACTGAACCGTTTTTTAAGATATAGACGAAAAAAATATGCTCCGGAATATTTGTATCAAGCTCAAACACACAAGAAAAAAAATATTTTTCAATTTCTAATTTTTTGTACCTCATTTAAATTTTTTTTAAATTTTAAATGGCCGCCATTTTGAAGCAAAATGGCAGATGAAGCTGGCCAATGAACTCGGTCAAGACATTGCTATGTGCTATGCACACGCATTGTCACATCCAAATCGGTATATAAATACGCGTATTATCGCGTGACAAAAATCAGATCGTTTCAAAATGTCAGCCATGCTAGAAATTCAAAGTACTATAACTGAGCCATTTTTTAAGATATAGACAAAACAAAAAATGCTCCAGAATCTTTGTATCAAGCTCAAACACATAAGAAAAAAATCTTTTTCAATTTCTATTTTTTTTTTGTGCCTCATTTAAATTTTTAAATGTTTTAAATTTTTTAAATGGCCGCCATTTTTAAACAAGATGGCGGATGAAGCTGCCCAACGAACTCGGTCGAGACATTGGTATGTACTTTGTACACACCAAGGTACATCCATATCCGTTCATGAATACGCCTGTTATCGCGTGACAAAAATCAGGACATTTCAAAATGTCAGCCACGCTAGAAATTCAAAGTGCTATAACTCAGCCATTTTTTAAGATATAGACGAAACAAAAACTGCTCCGGAATCTTTGTATCAAGGTCAAACACATAATAAAAAATATTTTTCAATTTTCAATTTTTTGGTACTACATTTCAAATTTTAAATAAAAAAAAAAAATTAAATGGACGCCATTTTGAAACAAGATGGCGGATGAAGCTGGCCAACGAACTCGGTCGAGACATTGGTATGTACTATGTACACACCGAGTTTCATCCAAATCGGTTCATAAATATGAGAGTTACAGTGTGATAAAGATCATATATATATATGTATATATATATATATCAACTTTTGAACGGAGGGTGGTTTCGGGGTCTGGGGGTCATGATCGATGAAAATATACCAAAATTTTTTCAAATCGCTTTCCTCCGAACGGCTGCAATAGGTAGCTTTTTGTAATGAAAGCTACCTAAAAATACTGTCATATATTTAAGCGTAGTCCAAAATAAAGGCAAGATTTATTTACCAGTTATTCATTTCAATATCAAAGAATTCGTTGTTTCCATAGCAAGAAAATTGAATCGACAGTGCTCAATTGGACTTAATTTTGAGATATTGAAACAATAATTTATTTTTATTTTGTTTTAATTCATAAAATTTGATATTTAACTTTCATTATATATATATATATATATATTTATATATATATGACAAAACTATAGTTAAATCAAACTAAAAATGACAAAACTAAAGTTATTTTCATTAAATTTATTTAAACAAGTTCAATATGAAACATTTTTATCTTAAAGAGTATTCGACATAAAAAGTATTTTTCGAAATTTCATTTTATCGCCAACCGATGATAAATCGCGAAATAAACGAAATTTTTATTATTTTTTTTACGCACGTTCTATCGAGGTTCCGCCGAAAAAAATATAAACATATATATCCACATGAGAAGAACACTCTGTATTTTTTTTCAGATTTTTCTGAATATGCTCGCATGGAGACCTTCCTTGTAAGTTAAGTTATGCGGATTGCGACATACAATTTTAACAATTTTTGCAATGTTAATTGAATCGTATCTTTTATTATTTTATGTTATAGGTGTTTATTTTTTTTATTTTATAAAGCCTTAAATATAGCTTAAATATATTACAAAGTTTTATGTAATTTCAATAAGTTTCTAAAAAGTTATGAAAAATCGAAACCACATCACTTTTCCACCTGTGAGGGAGATTTTAACTCGTTATCTACCGACGCAGTGGTGCCAGATGGGAACTTTTTTGTCCCCAGATTGTTGATTGTCACCGCTTTTTTGAAACAGAAATATTCGGCCTATTTAAAAATAGATTTAAAATTCTGAAAAATAACACGAATTATGCTATTTTAACAAAGTGGTGACAGTCAAATAATCTGAATTAAAAAAATCCCCAATCTGGCAACACTGTACTGACGGTACTTATAAGTACCATTAAAGTAACTTGTTATAAAATTCATTTAATAGATAGATTAGTTATAATACAGTTTAGAATGAGTTATAGATACATTATTTTATCTTGTTCCAAAAGCATTATGGATTATACAAAATAAAAATATTTTTAAAAGGATGACTTCTGTTGCTTTTGTATCTTTTCAACTTTCTTGGCGTTTGGGGGGGGGGGGGGGGAGGGATTTTTCAATTCGGAACTATTTCTATATTTCTATTGTAAGAACATTATATTTGTTCGTTTCCTAATTCTACAAAATACTAACAAAAATATTTATAATGAAAGATTTGAGCGGGGTTATAAATATTGCACAAAATCCCTATAAATTCAAATTTAGTGAATCCTTTTAAATCCTTCAATCCTTCTGAAATCCTTCTAAAATTTATTAAACGATTATGTACGTCTTCTAATGTAGTTTAAACATTTCACGAAAAATGCTTTAGAAGATAAAATTTTCGTGAATTCATAATTCAGTACATAAAGAGTTAAAAGGTATGAGACCTCTTAAGTGGTTAAGAAACTGTTGTCTCGTTTTATCCATTTGTCCGTTTAAACATTTCACGAAAAATGCTTTAGAAGATAAAATTTTCGTGAATTCATAATTCAGTACATAAAGAGTTAAAAGGTATGAGACGCCTTAAGTGGTTAAGAAACTGTTGTCTCGTTTTATCCATTTGTCCGTCTTTATTACTGTTATATTTAATCTAGCAACACTAGTTATAATACATAAGTGTGTATCCAGAAATCATATACTTAAATAAAAGATGAGGTATGCCCATACACTTTGTTGCATCACTGATCAAATATGAGAAAAACATTGTCTCAAATTATCCGCCATTCAAATTAAGAAGCAAAAAAATAAAATAAAATAAAATAAAATAAAATAAAATAAATAAAATAAAATAAATAAAATAAAGTAAAATAAAATAATAACTTGAATATTTTAAGCTAAAATACAAAAAAAAAAAAAAAAAAAAAAAAAAAAAAAAAAAAAAAAAATTCTAACGGGAAAGAAGTTTGATAATTAAACGAGAAAACGATAAAAACGAAGTGTACAAGTGTTTAAAACTAATAACATCCATTAATTGCTAAAAAAAAAAAACGCTAAATCTTTTTGTTTTTACTTTTTTGAAGAAAGTTGGTTCAATACGCTTTGAAAAGGTTACTTTTTCTCGCAAAATGTACTAGTGATTTACGAGACCCCATTTTTTATTATCGGTTACAAAGAATGTGAAGCATAAAAAGTAACGGAAAAAACAGTAGATGGCCAAGAAAAAAAAAGAGGGAAAATTGATAAAATTTGTTTTACTGGAATTTCAAACAATTTCCGATTTATAGAGTCTTCCTTGCAATGGCGTCGTGCCCAGCTATAAATCTCTGTTAACATATTCACTAAACCTCTTACGGAAAAAGATGGCAAAAACTTGAGATTTTCCTGCATAATTCCTGATAGAAGGAGAAATGACGACGAAAAATATTAGCCGTAAGTTTGAAAGATACTTTTACCATTGCGTTCACTTATGCTACATTATATAACATTAACGTTTTATAATGTATACTTATTTATTTTAATAAATATTTCTTTATTATATGTAAATATAATAATAGAAATTTTTCGTAATTTTACCTTAATTAATTTATTCCAAATTCTTATAATACTACCTTTTTTGCCTGTCTTTTAATAATATCTTAAATATCAATTATATTTTTAATCCTATGCCTTTAATCCACCCATTCTTTTATTTTTTATTATAAAAAACTTAACCTGTTAAAAGAAACACTCTTCGTAAAAACCCACTAATTTATTTTCTTCTTTCATACTTTGAGACGTTAAATTTTTATTTATTTCGAATATTTATTAATACCATTTTTATCTTTATTAAAATTATTATTCGATATCCCAACATTCCTTGCAAGCATTTGCGGCATCTAAACGATTCACCTTTTTCTTTGTACGCTATAAATAAAGAGTTCAGACATTACGTCATGAATTTCCCACCTTGCTCATCGTTTTCATCCAATTAGCTAAGCGCGCCACTTCCCCGAGACTCACCCTATCTTGACTTTCGTTGGAGCTTTGAAAAGCAGTGTAATCGTATTCTGGCACGAATTACTAGTATAAAACGAGATTGCACTGCCTTCGAACTCAGAAATTGCACTTTTTATAGTCTTCTAAATAAAACGTTGTCATCTGGTGGAGATATTTTAAAAATGGTGTAGTTTTAATATGTTTTAACATCTTAGTTCGTTGCTATGACGAGATGCAGCCCAGATACAAGTTTCAACTGGATGACTAGTGGATTTGTTGCTAATATGTAAATTCCAATACTTCGTTTATGATTATGCAGCCTCTGCTTGATTGAACGGGAAATCTTCTCAATGATTTCATTCATGTCTTCCACTGATAGTCTCTTACGACTGTGAAATAAATATTCGGCGAACTAATTACTGGTTGGAAATGATATGTCATGCATTCATCATCACAATTTACATTGATATCGAGAAGTATCTCATATATATATATCACTTTTTCTTTAAAAGAAAAGAAAAAAAATGTGCCATCATTTATCAAAAACTTATGAATTTAATTTTTATTGCTTTTGCATTTATTTATGCTACAATACAAAACAATAATCAACATAAAAGAAATTCCTCTTGAAAAAATATTCATTGATATAAAAGGAAAAGTATGCCTTTATTATGATATTTATATGAAAAATACGATAGAATTATTGATCAATAGATGTCCAACTAACCTTTATATGAAACAATTTGTAATAAATAAAATGAGAACATTATGTGTTGAAAATTAAAAATTGAATTTTAATTGTCTTTGCATTATTTTAATTTAGGTTACGTAACGCTCTTAAGAGAGTTCCCAGAAATTATAGGGCTTGAATAAAATGTGTGACATTCACACATTTTTTTCCTCAATTCTCTTTTGGAAAAATACAACGGATGTCACATTCTTGGGACAGTGCTCACGTTTTGTGGGTCCAGGCAGGTAAAAGTCGGGCCCTGACACTATCGACCGTATTACATACTCACCAGTCTCCGTCGACAGGTGTATGAAACGATTATGATCAGAAAGATTAACTTCGCGTGAATTTTTTATTATGCAAGCCCAAGCTCTTTGTAAATAAATCAGACTTCATAATCTATTTAAGATATTGTTATGCAAATGACATTCCAAATAATGATAAAATTAAATTATAGGCATTTTGCTCATTCAAATATCCCTGAAGTGAAAAGGGTAAATGATTAAACAGATTAATTAATTTACCAGAATATAATCAAATTTGAAATAAATTCATCCGACTTCTTTTTGATTGATATATAAGATTTATTTAATTAATTTCTAATCTTTTACTTGTATTATAAATCATATCCTGCTTAAAAAGCCCTTCGTTATAATGATTTATTTTCTTTAATCAAAGTACGATTAACAAGGAAAATCAGTTGAAACAAAATCTTTCTCTTCTAGCTAAATCTGTCACTTGCCTGCACTTCCATTTCTCGTACGAAAATTAGCTGGAACATTCAATAATGATTTGAAAAGCGACAAATCCATCAACTGTGAGAACTTTGTTTTTTCTTTGCGAGTTTTCTCTGTAATATATGACGTTGAAATTTTTTGTTAACATTAAGAAAAATAATTGTTCTTTACAAATCAAGATGAATTTGGTTAAGTAATCAGCTGACAATATTAATCATGATATTAATTCTCAATGGTTATGTGTTATTTAAATTCATTCACTATGGAAGAATGGCAAAAAAATCTATGGTCTTATATAGCTATTGAATGCATACATTCACTTCAACTGATGAAACAAGTCGGAAATTGTATGTCAAACGGGGCAAATGAGATGCATTAGTACTATAATAAGTTTTATATATATTTAGATTTTAGTGCAATACCTGTTGCATTTTTATGCAAAAATGCAAGGATACAAAATTTATTACGATTCTATGTATTAAATCCCGTAATACAGAAATAATTGGACTTCATCTTAAATAGGACGTCTATCATTTCCTATCACGGAATATCATTGAGTTTACTAGGTATGATAGAATTTAATAGAAGGAAGAAAACTTTTATTAATATCTTTTTAAGTTTTGATTCGATTTTCTCAAAATTTGAAATGCCTCGACAAAATTCTGCAACGATTTATTAAATTTCAAACCATTCGGTTGGGTAGTTTTTTCGCTGTTATATGCCGACAGACGGACGGACCAAAGAACGACTGTATGTGCTACGTATTTATATAAATGCTAGCGCACCTAAAAATTAGACGCCATAAACTGCTTCAAATATTGCTATGCAAATTGCATTTCAAATAATGATAAAATTAACTAATTATAGACTTTTCCGCATTCAAATATCCTAATAGTCAAACTGTTAAGTGGTTAAACAGATTAATTATTTACTAAAATACAGTGGAACCCGGTTAAGACGCGTTTCAAGGGAGTGGTCAAAAGTCGCGTATTAAGCGGGATCGCGTATTAAACAGGGTTTGTATAATGTTGCAGGAATTGGGCTTATTTACACATTTAATCGACTAAATGAACTACAGAGCTTTCATTTATACGTTTAAGGTCGAAAATTGTATATTTTACATATATTCAGATTGAAATTTAATTGTATCCCACTTTGTTGAATCCGCATTGTTTCTTTTTATAGGACAAACTGGAATAACAACGGAAAATAAATATAGATTCCAACATAACTTTATTGTCCATTAATGCGTTGCAACCAAAAATAATTTTCCTGCTAGACTCTTTTTTTTAACAGAAAGGAAAATAATATTAAATCTTTGAAGCACAACCCAGTTTTTAAAATCATATTTAGTACTTGTAATAACGTACATTTTAAACATCTCCAACAACACATATGAACAACACTAATCATAATAATTTTTATGACGTATCTGAGTAATGAGTACCTGAGTCTGAGTACCCGAATACGTCTATCTCTCTCTACTACAGAAAAACATACACGAAGCGAGAGACAAAGAATGTTAGTAGATGAGATCAAAGAAGACTTGCAGTTTTGCTAATTTAGCGGGTTTTTTTTTTTTATTATTATTGAAACATCTCCCACTGTTTCCGATAAGTACTTTTCGCCTTAATTAATCTGTTGTAAAATAAATTAAATACTATTCGGAAGCATTGTTTTTTATCTGAATAATGAAAATCCTCTAAATCGGTAACAATCGAGAAGAGAGAAGGAATTCGCATCTTGATCAATGAATTCGCGTCTTAAGCGTGATTTTTTCCATTAAAGAACCAAAAATTTATCGCGTATTAAGCGGGATCGCGTCATAACCGTTCGCGTATTAAACGTGAACTTTTTTACATAAACCTTATGGTCGATGTTCAAGGGATCGGACAAATTCCACGTATTAAGCGGGATCGCGTATTAACCGTGAGCGTCTTAACCGGGTTCCACTGTATAATCAAATTCGAATTAAATTCATCCGACTTCCTTTTGATTGATATATCAGATGGATTTAGTTCATATACAGCCTCATTACTCGTATTATAAATCAAATCTTCCTTAAAAATCCCTTAGTTAAGATGATTTATCTTCTTTAATCAAAGTACCATTAGAAAAAAAAAAAAACAGTTGAAACAATATCTTTTTCTTCTAACTAAATCTGTCACTTGCCTGCACTTTCATTTCTCATACAAAAATTAGCAGCAACATTCAATAACGATTTGTAAAGCAGCTAATTCTTCAACTGTGAGAACTTCGTTTTTTTTGTTTGCGAGTTTTCTCAGTAATATATGAAGTTGAAAATCTTTGTTAACATTAGGAAAAATAATTGTGTCTTGGAAATCAAAATGAATTTGGTTCAGTAAATCAGATGACAATATTAATCTTGAATATTAATTCTCAATGATTAGGTGTTATTTAAATCCATTTACGACCGAAATGAAAAAACTGTTGTATTATGTAGCTATTGAATGCATATATTCACTTCAACTAATCAAAAAATATCTATAATAGAAATTATTATTTATCAATCGCAAGTGAAAATCTATTAATTTATCCGTTGCGTATAGTTCCTAGGTTGATTTTCCTTTTATTTATTTGATGCCTGATTTAAAACGAGTCTTAAATTGTACGTCAAATGTGGCAAATGCGATGCGTTAACTATAACTAGTTTTATAAATATTCAGATTTTGGTGCAATAGCTATTGCACTGTTATGTAAAAATGCATGAATACAAAATTTATTACAAGCATATAGATTAAATTCAGTAATATGGAAATAATAGGACTCCATCTTAAATAGGACGTAAACACCATGGCAACCTTGAATCATTACCTATCACGAGATATCATTGAATTAATGACGTATGATAGGATTTAATACAATAATCACCATGGAAACCTAGTTTCATAACCTATCATATGATATCATTGATTTAATCACGTATGATAGGATTTAATGAAATGAAGAACATTTTTATGAATATCTTTTTATGTTTTGATTCTATTTTCATAAAATTCAAGATAACTCGACAAAATTCTGCAACTATTTTATACACTATCAAAAGCCATGCTTTGTTTGGATTCGCGAAGCATTAATTAATAAGACAAATATTTGAAAGTAATAATGTTTTTTATATTATTTTTGCATCTTTATGAAGCAAAAACGTTATTTTATGTTTTGGCGCATTTTAATTTTAGAAATGTAAATTCAGCCAAATAACTAAGAATTTGCTCGGAATTTTTTATTTATGATATAACAAATTTAACAATTGATTTTATTTGTTTGAAATTCTTTTGTTGCCACTTAAAAAAAAAATCATAATATAATTCTTTTAAAATGCGTAAGTATCGTCTGCGTAAATGATTTCACATAATCAGAATAAATTGTGTATTGGAATTCTTAACACTGAAAAATATTTTTATAATTGAATGTAAATAATTGAATTTTCACAAATTTTAATTCATTAAAAATATGCTATAATTTTCATAAAAAGGGTATTTTAAAAATTTCATAAATTCATCATAATTTCATCTTGAAACTGTTTAATTAATCATGATTCTATCTGTAATTACTAATTCCATGATTTATTTTTTCTTCTGAAAATATGTTTATTTCTTATATGTTTCTTTTTTTATTTGCAAAAATGCGTCCGTAATGGAAAAACATGTTCAAGTCAAAATACTGAATAGTTTTTTTGTAAAGTGTACCACAAAATGTAATTTGTGCAGCCTAGTAGAAGATTCACTTTGCTCATCTTAATTAAATTTCGAACCATTCGGTTCAGTAGTTTTGCCCTGTTATATGCGGACAGACGGACGAACCAGGCGACGACTATAGGTGCTACGTATTTATATATTTACGAACACACATAAAAAATGACTGATACAAATATTTTTTCTTATGGCTGAATCAGTTATTTGTTGACATTATCGCTCGTCATACAAATATTAACTGGAGCGCTCAATAATAGTTTATAAGGCACCATATTCATCAACTGTGAGAGTTTTGTTATTCTTTACGAGTTTGTCTTTGTTAGTCACTTTATTTATAACGTTGCAAGTCTTTGCTAATATCCAAAAGAACAATTGATTATAGGAAGAAGAAGAACGAAAAATCATGCATCAAGAAACGATTATGAAACACTTACCAAAACTATCAGAATATTGTTTTTCACTCAATGAAATGAGTTCGAAATACACAAGTTGAAAAACACAAAACGTAGTAAAGATCCATTTTCAGTAATTGATGTCTATGGCCGGTAATAAGTTCACAAGTTCACGCTTTTTCGTTTAGCCCTGTATATAATCTATAGAATTTATACACACCACGCAATGTATTTAATATGAGATAAGTTTTAAAATGCTTACCACCGCAGAAGATGCACACCAGCAATTATCACTCATAGTTAGTTATGTAATCTGATTATTTTTTTAGTCCCTGTAAATGAATGATAAATGCTGGCTAAATATTTTTGACACAATAAACTAACAAGTTGGAAATTGCTCGTCAAACGTGACAAATGAGGTGCGTTCGTACTATAACTAGTTTCATAAATATTTTTTGCACCGCATATTGTAATGAATGTATACATTAGTACACTTCATAAGTGCATATCCATTTCCTTCTGTTCGAAAGGCTGTAATATCATTAAAATGCACTTGCAATAATTTTTCCCCATTGGCCGTAATATAACTGAAAACTTTTGACTGTCCCTGTCATTAAACTATACATCCGATTTTCATAAAATTTGAAATGACTCGACAAAATGTTGCAACAATTATATATTTAAAATTTTAGACCCATTCGGGAGACTGTAACATCATTAAAATGCACTTGCAACAATTTTTCTTCATTGGTCGTAATGTAACGGAAAACTTTTGACTGTCCCTGTAATTAAACTATACATCGATTTTCATAAAATTTTAAATTACTGGACAAAATTTTGCATATTTAATTTTATAACATTTATAACATTTATAATATTTGCATAATTAAATTTTATATATTTAATATTTCAGACCATTCCGTTGGGTATTTTTGGCTCTGTTATATGAGGACGGATAGGCAAACAGACTGAACGACGACTATAGGTGCTACGTATTTATATAGTTACGAACGCACCTAAAAATAGGGACCATACACAGCTTTTACCGTACTTAAACATTTGCCTTATATTATCAAAATATGTCTGCCATTAAATAAAGCGAATATTGCTGTTTGAAATTAGTGGTGCCGTTAAGCTTTTAGTAACGAAACAAGCAAACTCTTCTTGCATGTATGGTGTAGGGGCCAATCTGTTCAGGGACTAATGATGTATATGAATTTCATTAAGTTTAAAATAATGTTATATTATTAAAATAGTCTGTAAACAAGTTTGTCTCATAGATCGCAATGTAATTATTTTGTGCATCCCGGTATCGGAACTAAAAAGTGTTGTATCGAAAGTTCGTTGTAGCTTAGTTCAGTGATGTATATAAATTTCATTACATTTGAAATAGTATAAAAACACAGAAATGTACCGCAAACAATTTTTCTTCATAAAACATAATGGAGAAATACTTGTGTTTGTCCTTGTAAACAAACTACAACACACACTTCATTATCATTTTAAACTTTATGTACTGAATTATGAATTCATGAAAATTTTATCTTCTAAAGCATTTTTCGTGAATTGTTTAAACTACATTAGAAGATTTACATAATCATTTAATACATTTTAGAAGGCTTAATTTAATTTGAATTTATAGGGATTTTGTGCAATATTTATAAACCCTCTGAAATCTTTTATTTTTTATATTTTTCTTAGTATTCTGTAGAATTAGGAAATGTACAAATATAAAGTAACAATAGAAATATAGAAATATTTCCGAATTAAAAATTCCTAACCCTCCCCCCAACGTCAAAAAAGCTGAAAAGATGCAAAGGCAAAAGAAATCAATAAAAATATTTTTATTTTTTGTAACCAATAATGCTTTTGGAACAAGAAAAAGTAATGAATTTGTAACACATTCTAAACTGCATTACAACTAATCGATGTATTAAATGAATTTTATAAAAAGCTATTTTAATGGCACTTATAAGTACCGTCAGTAGATAAAGGGTTAAATAGCGAATTTGCTATAGCAAACTTCCGTAACATATTACATGACAATCCGATTTTAATTAATTTACTCGAGTTAGAGCACGGGCAAACAGGCGGCTAACAGATAGATAATCCAAAAATATAAATACTTTTCAGCTATTAATAAGTATTAAAAATGGATTTAATAAGGAAGTCGATTGACAGTCGGGTATTAGTTCACAGGGATTATATTACATTTAAATCCATAATTTAATATACAGAGGTAAAAAAAAATTATGATTTTCTGTGTACTGAGTGCACATTTTCTGTGTAACTGATCAGATGATATGATACTGGATCCGAAAAAAATGTTACAAGCAGCAGAATTTGAAAAGCTATTATTGTGGACGGAATGTCTTTACCCAGAGTGAAGACAGATGGCGCTATTTGTCTTACAGTGATTGTGCCAGTAAGTAGTGTAAGTTGGCAGACGCATCAGAGCGTTTGAAATTTCGAGACGTTAGAAAAGTGGTCTCGCTTGTGCCACTTTGACACGATTGCATGAAGCCATCTGACGCATATGCTCTCACATGTTCAGTGATGGTGTCATCCTCCTGCATGACAATACCATACCCAATACTTCTCGCAAAACTCAAAACTTGCTGCAAAAGCTCAAATGTGAAGCCTAGAGACACTCCCCGTACAGCCGAATTTGGCACCCAGTGATTATTTCCTTTTTCCGGAATTGAAGGAACACTTATCTGGAAAGAGGTTCTCTTTAGACAGTGGTGTAAAAATAGCTTCCAAGAACTCACATAATGGGCAGAGACGTGATTTCTATTAAGCCAGGTTAAAAAACTTGGTCCTGCGTTCAGATAAATGCCTAAATAGATTTGGTGATTATGTGGAGAAGTGATCGGCTAGTATGCCTCTTAATTTCCTGTTGTATTTTCTGTCTATTGATTCTAAATATTTTTTTAATCCTTGTAACCTTTTTTTATCCATTCCTGTATATCTATAATCATCCTTTACATTAATTAATTTCCCTTGATTGATATATGATTAAAAAATATATTTTTTTGATAGAAAAAATATTCTTTTCTGGTTAACCAATTATGCCCCAACGGTACTTTGAAGTACCATTAAAATAACTTGTTATGAAATTCATTTAGTATATCGATTATTAGTAATACAGTTTATAATGAGTTATAGATACTTTACTTTATCTTGTTCCAAAAGCCTTATTGGCTGCACAAAACAAAAATATTTTTAAAAGGATGATTTTCTTTGCATTTGCATACCTTCAAATTTCTTGAAGTTGAAAGATTGCTAATGAAAAATTTAAGTTTGGAATTATTCATATATTTCTATTAGTTACTTCTTTCTGGCCCGGAATTATGTTTAAATATCACTCAAAACTCTATAAAGGTTCTCAATCTAGTTTAAACCATGGAACTATTAGTAAGTACAGAACTTGTGTGGAAATATAAATTATTTGAAAGCACCGTTTAAACACACAATAAAATAAGTTGATTTGATCAGACGTATACGTTTCGTGAGTACTAGGACTCACATCCTCAGTGTAAAAAACTTTAAAAACAATATCGCCCCAAGTACATGTTCGGTGAAAAACCCAAATGTCAAAACATAATTCCAAAAGACCATCAAGTTCAAACAGCGAAGGAAATTAATGCGGAAGTGAAGTGTCGTGACACAACAAATCCACCCAGAAAGTTGAGATGTATGGTGTACTAGATAAATCATTAACCAAGGAGTCTTTAAATTTATGGATATGAACAGCCTCAAAAAAGTCTAAATCCAGAGGAGTAATGCATTTCTTGATAATGGTAACTGAGTCAAATTTAAAATTATGTCCCTCCCCCCAGCAATGAGAGGCGATAGAGGATTTCTGTAATTCTTTTTTCTTTACACTATGTAAAGAAACTATGTAAAGAAAAAAGAATTACAGAAATCCTCTATCGCTTCTCATTGCTGGGGGGAGGGACATAATTTTAAATTTGACTCAGTTACCATTATCAAGAAATGCATTACTCCTCTGGATTTAGACTTTTTTGAGGCTGTTCATATCCATAAATTTAAAGACTCCTTGGTTAATGATTTATCTAGTACACCATACATCTCAACTTTCTGGGTGGATTTGTTGTGTCACGACACTTCACTTCCGCATTAATTTCATTGGCTGTTGGAACTTGATGGTCTTTTGGTATTATGTTTTGACATTTGGGTTTTTCACCGTACATGTAGTTGGAGGGATATTGTTTTTAAAGTTTTTTACACTGAGGATGTGAGTCCTAGTACTCACGAAACGTATACGTCTGATCAAATCAACTTATTTTATTGTGTGTTTAAACGTTGTTTTCAAATAATTCATGGAACTATTAATAAAGAGGAATCAACATAGCCTTAAAATAGTGAAGCTTCAACTGTAACCGCAGTCGCAGGAGTTGTTTACCGCCGTTGGAAACATCCACCAGTTGATTTATTTAGAATTTTTCAACTTATTTAAGCGCTTCATTATTATAAAATTTCAGTGATAAATAATCATAGAAACAGGTTTGCATTTTTACTGGTAGGAATTTACTTTATCGGTAGTTAGGCCCTGCGTTTCCGCCATATTGTGACAACCAGGGAGACAAACTGACAGTTTTACACGGCATACTGACACCAGAAAAACAAATACAAATTTTTACAACATTTTTGAGAAAAATTTCCATGAATAAGACGCTTAATTAAGACGAAATTTTCTATTCAATTTTACTGGTGGGATGTTTGCCCTGGCGGTAATCAGAAAATGAAGATCCGATTTTAAAAAAAGCAGCCGCCATCTTGTGACAACCTCCTCAGTTACTTCACTCGCAACTGGTAGACAGTACACTATATGTCTCCTCTACTTTATTCATAACTCCATTGTTTAAACCAGTTTGTTTTTACATAATCACACAGTTCAATTTTTTCCAGGCATAGTCAAACCACAAATACAATCGAATTGAAACCATAACTTATAAACAAACACATTCTCGTAAAAACTTCGAACCAAAACTAAAATCAAGACTAATGTCCTTTACACACAGCTTAGTAATAACTATAGAATTAAAGGGTCGGATCTTTAACTCACAGCTTATAGTTTCCCTTACAAACTTCTTACATTTTGTTATGCCGGCAATGTGGCGACACCTGCTAGTAAAAATTAAAGTGCATATGTTATCAAACATCTTCTGTAAAAGCATTATATTTGTACACTCCCTAATTCTATAACATTCTAAAGAAAAACATTTTAAATAAAAGATTTGAGTGAAGTTATAAATATTACACAAAACCCCTATAAATACAGATTTAATTAATTAATTTTAATTGGCAAAAACCTTCTAAAATTTATTAAATGGTTGTGTAATTCTTCTAATGTAGTTTAAAAAAATTACGAAAAATGCTTCAGAAAATGGAATTTTCATGAATTCATAATTTGGGACATAAATAGTTAAATTTGTTATTTGTTTGTTCTTTCACCTTTCGTCTAACAATTAGGAAGAACATTAAATAAAGATTTGTAAGGCAGCATGTTCATAAATTGTATAAGTTTTGTTTTCCCTTTATAATTTTCGTCTTCATTATTAGCAGCTTTATCTATCACGGTGCAATTCTTTGTTGAAAAGAATAATTGATTCTAGAAATCAAAATGAATTTGGTAAATCAGTCGAATGAAAATTGAGTTATTTTTCAGTCTTTTTCCTTTTGCTAAATAAATTAATTGCTGACACAAAAGTTTAGCAAGAATGTGAAATAACAAATTCGAAAGACATATAGCAATCAATTTTGAGAATTTCATTTTTTCTTTATAAATTTAGCCTTTATTATATATCGCTGTATTTCTGACACTGCAATTCTTTATAAACATTTGGAAAAATAATTGGTTCTAGAAATTATAACAGATTTCCAATAAAAGTCTTTTTGAAATGTTTATTATGGATACGACATTCATAACGATCAAGTAACACGAAAATTTATCTATAATGTAAGATAAAATAAAAGAGTCTTTTTTTTATTGAATGTACACATTCATTTTCACTATTCAAAGAATATATATCTAATAGCTGAACTGCCCAGCGTTGACGGATAACGGATAATAACTTTGCATATGTATAAATCACTGTTAATTCAAAAACAATTTTCCAGGAGGGATTTCTGTAGCACCGAGGGTTGGCATTAAAAGGTACGGAGAGGTAATTGCCTAGACCAATGATAATCATAAAAAACATAAAATCCCTCTTACCACGCGCCGAATAATAATAAGAAAAGCTCCAATCAGCGAGGAAACTTGTACGTCATCATGGCAAAGGTTTTTGGCAATAAATGGGGTTACTTAGTAAACTAAGGCTGGAACTTTTATGTTATTTTTCTTGCTGAGCTTCAGAGAAAAAAATCGATGCCTTTGATTTTTGTAAACCTTAATAAAAAAATCATATTTTAAAGTTTCCTTAATGAATTACTTAAAGTCTGCTCAATACTGTATGTATAAACAAGTTGGAAATTGCTCGCTAAACGTGGCAAATGTGGTGCGTTTGTACTATAACTAGTTTTATAAATATTTTTTGCATCGCATGTTGTGCTGAATGCATATTTTAGTGCACTTCATAAGTGCATATCCATTTCATTCTGTTCTAAAGGCTATAACATCATTAAAATGCACTTCAATAATTCTTTCCCCTTGGCCGTAATGTAGCAGAAAACATTTGACTTGCCCCTGAAATTAAACTATACATCCGAATTTCATAAAGAGCCCCACCAGAGGCCGAAAGGTTCTGCTCTCGAAGCTGGTAGACGGGAGGTGCTGGGCTCGAACCCAATCGCGCCCGTCGGCCTAATCGTTCGGAGTTTTCGTGGTTTTCTTAGAACCGTGGTTTTCCATGTTTAAATACGGGTTGGGTTCCCTTAGAAAGACCTCCATTGAGGGCACACTCCCTTAGGGCCTATATCCGTTGTGTTGACAATTGGCCGTCATAAACACAACCGATTTTCCTAAAATTTGAAATGACTCGACAAAAATTTGCAACAATTATATATTTAAAATTTCAGACCATTCGGTTGGCTAGTTTTTGCTCTGTTATATACGAGACGGACTGAACAACGACTATAGGTGCTACGTATTTATATAATTACGAACGCACATAAACGGATAAGGTATCAAACTGAATTTGGTTGATTAAAAAAATAATAAAAACTTTTCATTTTCCACGAAAAAAAAAAAAAACTAAAAAAATATAAAAAGACTTGAAAAAATAACATTTCGCTTTGGGAAGTCCAAATAAGTTATATTGAAAGGCGGACAGAATTTACTATGTATTTGAAAAAGTATTGAATTTGGATTGTTAGTATGAATGGGTCAAACTTGCCGGCGAGCTTGGACAAACGGGGAAATACGCGGATCGCTCCATTGAACGTAAAATAAGAAAAAAAAAACATGTAATTTAACAAATTACAACGACCATTTGGAAAATGATTTTTTCAAAGACTAAAATTTAAGACATAAAAAATCGCACGGAGTTGATCATACATTACTTCCGCCATGGATTAAACATTAATAGTGTTATTACACGTAAAAATTGCAAGCGACAAAAATCGCCTGCGACTCCTCAGATTTCCTGAAACTTACGTATTATCCACCTGAAACTTACGCATTATCCAAGCATTTCATTAGCTGTTCGGGAAAGAGCTTTTCCATGGTAGAAATCTGATGACCCATTTTAAATGAAATTTCATTCTTAAACTTCTAAACATCCCACAATATTACTTTTTACACCGTCGTATAGAGAAGAAAATGTACTTTTAAAGGCAATTTGTTTGAAAGCTGTATCTCAATTTGTTTCTGAGTTATTAATTTTTTTTTGTAGTTTTTACTCCTTTTTTGTCATAGTGGCAACAGAAGTATCCATCTCTGTTGAAAGTAAAGGGAAATACAGATTACTGTATAGACCAATCAGAAAACGAATAAAATGCGGATTCAACCAATAAAAAGCCTCAGATATGCTTTTGATTTCCTACCCTGACGAGAACAATAACCATTTTTCCAAATGGTTAAAAATAAGAAAAAAAATCTAATCAAAATAAAAAGAACACGTAGCAACAATTGAAAAAATAAATTTATCTTTATTTTTAAACAACACAAGTGTTGCCATCTACATGCTGAAAATCGATTCAATAATATTTTCAGAATGTATTTTATTGGCAACATTAGAAATCATAGCTTAAATATTATTCTAATAGTATTTTAGAAGCCTACACTGTAAAAAAATTCCGAAACGTTCCTGAAAAAAAAAATGGCCAGCTGAGTTTCCCGTTATTTCCAAGAAACATTTCTTGAAAATGACTGGAGCTTTACTGTATAACTTTAAAACTTTCCAGAGCCAGTAAGCTTCCTGCGAAATACCAGGAAGGTTTCTGTTAAAAACAAAACATTACTGATATTTCACAAAAAGCTTACCTTATTTTCTATGGAACGTTTCAGAAGTGTTCAATGAAGTCTGTTCAATATTGTCAAATGTGACAATAAAATCAATATTTATGGCTGTTGCAATAGTAAAAATTTTACTTTAAAAAATGAAACCATTATTTATTTCTCACAAAATATAAATGAATAAATACTATTAAAATTTATTTTTTATAAACAAATAAACTGCGTAAAAAATAAGAGCAACTCAAATAAAACTGTACGACTGCTTGTTATATAGATAGAGTGAAAATGAAAAAAAAAAAAAAAAAAAAAAAAAAAAAAAAAAAAAAAAAGACCAAAAAATAATAGCTTAAGCATAGATTAATATCAATTTTAAAACTTAGACATAAATGCATAATTCTTGAATGGAAACTCATTAAAACATAAATAATATTAATACACATATTTGTTAAAACAAAATTTGTTCTAAAAATAACATAGCATATTAAAAATATTAGCGGAACAAGATAAAATATTATATTTATAGCCACTTAGTCTTTTGCGATTATCCTTTTCTTTTAATTTATAATCCTTTAAATGGGGGGGGGGGGGACTTCTTATGTCCAACAAGGATGTTCTAGATAATTGATTAGTTTCTTAGAATCCCCATAGAATTATAGAATTTTATCATAGAATAATCATAGAAATTTCATAGAATCCCCAGTTAGCTTAAAGTTTTAAAATGAATATTAGTCCAGGCAATAGGGAGTTTTACCTAGCAAAATTAATGGTAGTTCTGAAAAAAATTGGTTTTTGAGAAAAGCGCGCGGGGAATGTTTCGAGTCAGCCCCCTCTCTCCCCGTTTATCCTACGGCATACTGTCATATATCCTATTTGTTGCAAATTTTGTCTAGTTTCTGAATTTCGTAATGCTTTTCCCCTAAAACAATAAGAAACTTAAGTTAAAAACAACTATTTGGGGAGGGGAATTTTGGGGATAAGTTGAAAATTCGGATTCAGCGACCCAAAAAACTTAAAGTGAACCTTATAGAGAAAGTTCGGAGGGAAGATGGGAGGGCTAATGTAAGCGTGTGAGTGGTTAAGTGGAATTGCGCAACTTAGTCCACGCAGCACTGCGGCGCATGTTCCGAGGCAGATTTCCCCTTCCTCCTAAGTCATAATATCATATATCTAATTTGTTGCAAATTTTGTCTACTTTCTGAATTTCTAGATACTTTTCCCCTAAAACAATAAAAAAATGGAATTTTTTAATAAAAACCTTTTTTGGGGGGCTTTTTACCAAAATTTGGGGGGGGGGGTTGCCGGGGAAATTTTGGTGGGAAGTTACAAATTTGGATTCAGCGACCCAAAAAACATCTAGAAAGCCGATTTCCAGTAATACCATTAATTTTGCTAGGTAGAGTCCCTATACGGACTACAATGATTTTTTGACATTCCTATGAAATTCGTTTTCGACAGTCAAGCACGAGCGGCGGACAGCAACAAAATAATAAAATGGCGGCCGCAGCGTTTTGCTGTTGACATCTTTTGTTCAGGAACATTTCAGATATGAAAACCAGAATTTCACAGAGAATAGCTAAATTATTCTGAGAATCTGAGAAAAGGCGAAACGTTCCTGGAATTTACGTGGAAAGTTACTACTTTTTCTTACAGTTTAAATTTGGTATGTTGCCGAAAGGCAACACTAGGCATTTAAGGGTTAAATGATTCATTGGGTTTCAAAAGACTGTTTATTTACAAGTATACGAAGTACAACGATGGGTGATACATGAAAAGTGACAGTGGCGCCAACTTATATTGGCCCGTGGGGCGCGAGCCCACCCAATAATTTGATATTTCCGCCCACCCAATTTCAATTGATTTAATTCATAATTTATTTGTTTAATTATTTAATCGCTGAAATGAAATTTGGTTCTATTAACGTTCTCAAAATAGTTTTGTTTGAAAAATAGTAAAGACATGGGATATGTGGACTTACAGAAGCACTGACAGGGCTGCCACAGGCGACTATTTTTCAATTCGATTTCACACTACTTTTTCAAAACAGAAACCTTTTACATACTCTTTGAAAACATTTTCAAGAGAAATATACTAGAAAATGTATCTTAAAAAAATAGTGGTGCGAACAGAATGTAAAATAAGTTGCCCGTGGCAGCCCTGCCCTTAAACCCGCTTCAGCGGATGTATAGTTAAATTTCTCACGAACCACTTTTCCTGCCTATTTTGCCATCGGTATTGATGTCTTGAGTTGATAAAGCACTTAAATGACTAAAATATATGCTTTTCTTGATATTTAGTTTATTTTGCACTTTCAATAGTTAGGAATTCCAATGTTATTCAAAATAAATATTAATTTATTTATAAGGAGGAACTTATACGAATATCATTTAATAAAATTATTTCTAAAATTATTATTATAATAATTTTTAAATTATTTTGAAAAGTTGGCGCTACTGAAAAGTGATATACACTCATCAAGTTTCTGGTACATACCACAGATGTCAAATATCTGCGCCCTTAGACAATCCGCACACATCCCAATTGTAATCCAGTTCAGCTCATATGTTCAATGAATGTTTATGTCAATGTCCGTCACAGCAGCAGTGATGCGTTCCTGCACGCGAGCCACTATGCGAGCTTTTAAACTTGGTCAGTGTATGTATCTTGTCATCTATCACCTCTGTTTGTAGGGCGTATACATCTCAATACAGAGTCTTTTTAAACCCGATGAATCATTTAGATTTACCCTGCATTGTACTTTATCTTCAACCTAAAATAATAAACATAAAATATAAAAAATTTGTTTTTAAAGTCAATTCCTACTTAGGTCATCAAAGAAAAATTTAATGTAATCCCTTAAGCTAATATTAGTTTTTGTTGCATTAAAATATCTCAATTTGTTGATTTTCTATAAGCAAGTAGGTTTACAATGGAAGTCTATGGGAATTTGGCGAAATATTAGAGATATCGCCAAATTGGCGTCACTTTTGACGACTTATTTTTGTCACCAAATTTGGCGATATATCGCCAAGTTGGCGACAAACTTGGCAGTATTTGGCGACAGAACAAGGTCCCCCCCTATGGTAACCCCCTTATAGATATGAAGATGCATTAAATGCTGTTCAATAACCAATGGCCGCCATTTTGTCTCCCATGTAAAACTAAAATTAATTAATTAAAATTTAATTAATGAAATAAATTTTGAAAAAACTGTATTAACATCAATTGTCATGCAGTACAAGTTTAAAAAAAAATTATTTCAACTTGATAGGAAGAATAATAAGTATTTTATTAACGATTGAAAATTTGAACAAGATATATAAATAAATAAATAAATAAATAATATAAGGAGAGTGGGAACTAATAGTAGGAATTGAACAAGTTTCCAGATGAAATTTTTTTTTTAGGCAATTAAACAATAAAATACAAAATTTATAATACAATTCAATATAAAAAAAATAAAATAAGTAAATATATTACAGGTATTTACTTAAAAATAGGTAAAAAATATAAAAATATATAAAACAGAATATAATACAACATATCGCTCACCCACAAGAAAAGTGACACATCTCGACAAAAGTAAATTTCACAAAGTGACAAAAGAAGATTTGCATGTTTTTACTGTAACATTAAATTATAGCACTTAGCTCTGCATGCTGCACTAAAAACGTGCATAAAAGCATAAAACACTTAAGAATAAAGACATAGATGATGATTGCAGAGTTGAGTAATTTTACCTCCCCACACAATCCAAATCCCTTATGTGGTCATAAATGGATATATAGCGTAATAAAGTGATTTTCTGCACAAATACGCATATGAAACTTTTAATGTTGCAAGACGAACCTATATGACAGATCTATTAGTGGAATAAAATGCAAAACGAATTCTTGCGATATGTTTCACTTTTCTTGACTTTCTTTGTGGTTATATTATGTTTCCATGTTGCTTAGTGTTGGAAATAAGATTCGTGAAATAATTAAAACAAAATTCGTAAAAAATTCGTAAGACAACGTGAAAGATATCTGTTTTGAGAAGAAAGATTTTAAAGTTCAAATTTACCTTGATTTGGATAGGTATTTTTCCTTATATCTTATCATAAAACCGATTCTAATTGGAGCATCGACATCATTTTTTTTTTAAAGTTTAGTAACATGTTATTTTTTAATAATAAACCAAAATTTTATTCTTGACATTTTGAGAAGCTTTAAGGTAATAGTCCAAGAGCCAATAGCACAAAAACCTATGTTATCAAGCACAAGAAAAAAAAAAAAAAAAAAAAAAAAAACTTTATTTTATGGAAGAGTAGAAGTAGGGGAATCTAATAATGTTTGTCCTACAAACAAAGATATGAAAACATGGAGGACTGGGAGCAGGAAAACACAATGATAAACCTACGAGTCAAACACTGGTGGTATTAATTTTTGGCTTATGCACCACTTCACTTCCGGCAGACATGGATCATTAGATTCCCCTACTTCTACTCTCTTATAAAATAAAGGTTTTTTTCTTGTGTTTGATAACATAGGATTTTGTGCTGCCGGCTCTTGGACTATAATCTTCCCCTTAACCCCTTGGGGGCGAGCGACACGTATACGTGCCGCATGAAGAGCTCAGAATCTTTGTTTTTTCTCACCAGTAAAATTTTACTGTAAAATTTGCTTTATTTAATCAGCGCATTTTCTCGATTCCAGAAGACACAAATTTCTGTTTTTAAAAAACGGTGACAAAAGATTAAAAATTTCGTAAAAGCTTCCCGTCCCGAAGGGGTTAATAATGCTTATTGCAAAGTAAAAAACACTTAAAATAAGGCTTTTTTTATTATTTGATGAATTGATGGAAGTTTAAAAGTTGATTGTTTAAAAAATAATTCTGATATTATCTTTCTTTCAGTAAATAGTAGAACTTAAAGTATAAAATCGTTGTAGTATTAGAATAATGATTTATCTCGAATTCCCATTCCTTCACTTTACTTGATAGCAATTATCACGTTGCGAAAAGCGAAAATTCTTCCTTATGCAAATTAATGCAACGATTTCTGATACAGTTAAAAGAAACCAGAACTCGATAATAGAGTTGCAAAGTTAAAGTCTTAAAATTAATAATAGTAAAATAGTTTTGTGATAACTTTACCAATAAAATATCCCTGCAGTAAGGTTATAAATCCGTACCTTCTATTGGAAACTGAAAGGGAACAGACTTTTTTTATTCGAAGAACTAAAATTTTTCCAGGATTTATTTTAAGGCATTATCTATCTACAGAAAGTATCTTTAAACAGAAAAACAAATAAAAAATTTTGCTTATTGGATTGCCAATTAAACAATTGATATCGGAAGAGATTTAAAAAAGGCAAAAGTTTTAGAATGTTAGGCATAATGTACAACTTTCTGTTGTTACCGCTTCAGTGAGACTCAAAAAAATATTTCAATGAATGTTTTATTCTCAGTCTTATGAAATCAGATTTGTTTAAAAATTTGTTACTGTGCATTGATATTAAAATTATACATCATGTAATATGGTGAATTAATTTATTTAACGCTTGATTAAGTTTTCGACTAATGTTTAAAAATATACTTTTTATAATCTTTTTTATGAATTTGATAAATTGATTGAAAATTTGTAACGTTATTGTTAAAAAATATTTCTTTTACTATCAATTTTTCTAGTAAATATTAACATTTAAACTCTTAAATAGTTGAAATACTAGAATAATGATTTATCTCGAATTCCCATTCCTTCACCTTACACGATGCCAATTATCACGTTACGAAAAGCGAAAATTCTAACTCATGCAAATTAATGCAACGATTTCTGATACAGTTAAAATAAACCTGAACTCGATAATGGAGTTGGAAAGTTAATGTCTTAAACTTAATAATAACAAAATAGTTTTGCGATAAATTTACCATTAAAATAGCCTTACATTAAGGTTATAAACCCGTACCTTCAATTGGAAAATGAAAAGGATCAGACTTCTTTGATTCGAAGAACTAAAACTTTTTCCAGAATTTATTTTAAGACATTATTTATCTACAGAAAGTATCATTAAAGAGAAAAATAAAATAAATTTTGCTTATTGGATTGTCAGTTAGACTATTGGCCTCAGAGGAGGTTTAAAAAAAAAAAAAAAGTTTCAGAATGTCTGGCATTATGCACAGTTTTCTGTTGTTACCGCTTCACTGAGACTTAAAAAAAAATATTTCAATGAATTTTTTATTCTCAATCTTTCAAATTCAGAATTTTTTGAAAATTTGTTAATGTGCATTAATATTAAATTGATACATCATGCAATATGGTGAATTAATTTAATTAACGCTTGATAAACTTTACGACCAATTTTTAAAAAATATTTTGATCTAATCTTTTTTGTGATTTTGATAAATTGATTGAAAATTTACAAATTTATTATTAAAAAAGAACTTTTATATTATCAATATTTATAAAAAATATCAACATTTAAACTGTAAAACATTGAAATATCAGAATAATGATTTATCTCGGATTCGTATTCCTTCACTTTACTTGATATCAATTATCACGTTGCAAAAAGCGAAAATTCTTCCTTATGCAAATTAATGCAACGATTTCTGATTCAGTTAAAAGAAACCTGAACTCGATAATGGAGTTGCACAGTTAAAGTTTTAAAATTAATAATAGCAAAATAATTTTTGTCGTAACTTTACCGATAAAATATCCCTACAATAAGGTTATAATTCCGTACCTTCAATTAGAAACTGAAAGGGGACAGACTTCTTTGATTCGAAAAACTAAAACTTTTTCCATTTTTTTTTTTTTTTTTTTTTGAGGCATTATTTATCTACAGAAAGTATCTTTATCGAGAAAACCAAATAAAAATTTTTTCTTATTGAATTGTCAGTTAAATTATCGGCATTGGAGGTAGGTTTAAAAAAGGCAAAACATTCCGGATGTTCTGCATTATGCACAGCTTTTTATTGTTACCGCTTCACACACAGCTTGATAATTTTAGATATTTAGATTATTTAGTCTCTTCTGAGACTTAAAAAAATATTTCAATGAATGTTTTACTATCAATCTTACGAATTCAGAATTTTTTGAAAATTTGTTAATGTGCATTAATATTAAATTGATACATAACGCAATATGGTGAATTAATTTAATTAACGCTTGATTAACTTTTCGACCAATGTTTAAAAACTATTTTGATGTAATCTTTTTTATAATTCTGATAAACTGATTTGATAAATTGGTTGAAAATTTGTACTTTTATTGTTAAAAAAGAATTTTTATACGATCAATTTTTTTAGCAAGTATCAACATTTAAACTCTAAAATTGTCGAAGTATTAGAATAATGATTTATCTCGGATTTCCATTCCTTCACTTTACTTGATACCAATTATCACGTTGCGAATAGCGAATTTCTAAATCATGCAAATTAATACAACGATTTCTGATACAGTTAAAAGAAACGTGAACTCGATAATGGAGTATCAAATTTAAAGTCTTAAAATTAATAATAGCAAAATAGTTTTGTCGCAACTTTACCAATAAAATATCCCTAAAGTAAAGTTATGAACCCTATCTTCAATTGGAAACTGAAAGAGTATAGACTTCTTTCCTTCGAAAAACGAAAACTTTTTCCAGGGTTTATTTTAAGACATTATTTATCTACAGAAAGTATCTTTAAAGAGAAAAATCAAACAAAAAATTTTCTTTATTGGATTGTCTGTTAAATTATCGGCATCGGAGGTAAGTTTATAAAGGCAAAAGTTTCAGGATGTTCTTCAACATGCACAGCTTGCTATTGTTAAACGCTTCAGATGCAGTTTGATAAATTTAGACGCTATAATTTATCTCCTGAAATTTAGAAAAATATTTCAATGGATGTTTTGTTTGCAATCTTAGGAAATTAAAATTTTATAAACAATTGTTAATTTGCATTAATGTTAAATTGATAGACAATGTAATAGAGTGTAGAAATTTAATTCACGATTGATTAATTTTTCGATAAATGTCTAAAAAATGTTTTGCATAATATTTTTTAATAGTTCTTACTTCATACTGAAAATACTGATATTGTAAACATTTTCGACTTACAATTGTTGATGGTTGTACATGTTTTGGGATTTGATCAGTCATGCAGGGAGACTGCTGTTCAATGCAGATTGAGATGCAACCTATGCGATTTTTTTTGCGTTGAAGCTTATGACAGTATGTGAGTATCTATTGTGTAAAAATGCACCAAATTTTGAATTTGAGGTTAATAGTTAAAATAAATGTTTTGATCTAGTTTTAAATTGTCACATAAAATAGGGGAACTGTTGTGTGCGATTAAATTTATATTAAAGAAATTAATTATATTTTCCATTCTGAATAATTAAATATTAAAATAACTGCACAATTACATAGGTAGCTCTCTAGATTACACATGATAAAACATTTATTACATCACAATGTGAGCACCAAACGTAAACATACACGCTAAGACTATTTACAACATAAGACATAGTTCCGCGCAAGAGCAATTTAAGAACATTAGTTGTGATGCTGCCATCTACAGATTTTGTACCAAACTAAAAACTTAAAGGTTATTAATTAAAACGTGTAGCGGCTCTACTGATCCTGTTAGATAACTGTGGAGAAGAAGGAGAATTAAGTTTTACAGATCAGTAGTATCAAAAATGGACCTATTGGGAACAGTGGGTTTTGGAGCCGGATATATCAAATCAGAGCCAGCTGGTTCAGAACTTGAAGTATTTGGGCAAAAGAGCTAGCT
The DNA here is from genome assembly GCA_963932465.1 of Maratus speciosus. Taxonomy (NCBI): domain Eukaryota; kingdom Metazoa; phylum Arthropoda; class Arachnida; order Araneae; family Salticidae; genus Maratus; species Maratus speciosus. The sequence goes on along the minus strand of OZ010798.1, from coordinate 125,141,878 downwards.
GGTTTAGGACTTGGAGTATTTGGGTATATCGGATGAGTATGAGCTTGTTGAAAATCTGTAATTCCTGGCCGTATTGGTTGTGATTCACCTTGTATTTTCGCTTCTGTAATTTCCCGTATCACTTTCTTCAGAAGTGGTATCATAAACCCATAACACTACACTTCGTAATTGTTGATGTGTCACTCCGCTATTTAAATTAAAGAATTAGAATGATATAGAAGAAAGATTTATGATGGCAACAGCATAATTGATAGTAAATAAACTGTAACATGTCTAAAATTATTTATATCAGAAATTTAATCATTGTCATCTATTTTGCTGGACAAAAGTTATCACCTTGTGACAAATAAACTTCCTCATACTTGAAAATTAATGTGAAAGATTTCTGAAATGCTTAAAAAAAATCAGAACTCGATAATGGAGTTGTAATGTTAAGTTCTCAAAATTAATAACAATGAAACAGATTTTGTCAACTTTACTGATAAAATATCCTTTCAGCAAGACGATAAATCCACACTTTTCTCGTTCATTGAATTGACGGCGAAAGGAAAATTGTTATGACTGTACCAAACTTTTTCAATTGAAACATGTAACATTGTTTTGTGGTTTGTTTTGAGATATTATTTATTTGGAGAAAATATAGGGTAGGAGTTGGAAAAAGACACGTAGCGGAAAAAACACGCACTCAATAATTTAATATGAAACGCAACGTTTTTTTTTTCTTCAATGTAAAATAGTACTCGACAGTTAGGTTTCAATCGTCCTAGTTGTGTGTTGATAACATTCGAAGAAAGTTGCATTCTGTGCAGAGAAAATTAAGTACTTAAAAGGCAAAATATTTACAAAAGTGTTAAATTATTTAATACTTCTTAGTAACTTCAACTATATACATAGCCTTCGTCAGAGAATACAAAAAGACTTATTAGAGTCTTGTTTTCAAATTTCACGTAGTTGCTGTCGAAAGGAATGAAAGGGAAAGTCAATTTTAAGATCCGGAAAACATTGGGAAAATAAAAATATGGAGGGAAGTGAAATATTAAAATATTTTAAGTAATTTGCACGTAGTGTACTTTTAAGTTTAACTTTTTAAAGATGAATTTTGCATTCTATTTATTTATTTGCTGATAAAATTAAGTACGCTTCAATTTTACATGTAATATTTTTAAAAATTCATGTGATTGTTCAGATGATAATACTGCAAATGTTACAAATATAAAAAATCAGTGAACAACAGAAACTCTTTAGTTTCTAAATGCTGTATAGTTTACCTCGACTGCATTTTTATTAACTTTCAGTTGGCCGATTAAACAAAACGGTAACTTCCCCTCTTCTCTGCAGGTTTTTCTTGTTTCCAATTAATGAGGCAAATACACGCAGATTTTTTTTTTTATTGCAATTTCTTGCGGAATTATAATTTGGCAGAATCTAGGTTAATGGTGTTACTAAGTGAGGTTCCTAATATAACATTTTATAAAGCCACCAAACAAATTTACACTGACACGCTCATTCAAAATCACAATTTATGGAAAGTGCTTGTCTGTATCTCCACCTATAATCTATTTATTATTAAAATCAAATTCATTAATTTTATAGACTGAGAGCCGACAGCACAGACAATCACCTCATCGAGTTCACGGATGAAATTCTAGGATTAGTTAAATCTTGATTTGCATATTAACCCTTTGAGGGGCGGTGTGATAAAATCTATCCCACCTATGATTAATGAAGATTTGCACCAGAAAAATTTTATTAAATTTTACTTTTCTAACTTTGGTGGAAAAAAGTCATAAAATTGCTTTTCCTTATTTTGAAATAATTTTTTTTCTAATTTTCCGGTGGGAATTCAGCATTACACAAACTCAATTGCTTGCCCTTCAAGGGGTTAAAACGGAATCGGTCTGCCAAGTCTTGGTGGAAAACACCTGAAAACCCGATTTTAGCGCTTGACTCGTAGGTTTACTATTGTGTTTTCCTGCACCGAAAGGTGTGAAAACATGGAGGACTGGGAACAGGACAATACAATGGTAAACCTACGAGTCAGCCGATAAAATCGTGTTTTTGGGTGTTTTTCACTAAGATATGACTTGGCAGGCCGATTGCGTTTTAATATGCGAATCAAGATGTAACTCATCCTAGAGTTTTATCCGTGAACTCGATGAGGTGATTGTCTGTGCTGCGGGTTCCTGTCAATTACTTATTGCATTGCCAATTAAACTGTTGGAATTGGAGTTTTAGCCTTTAAAAGTAAAATTTTTAGTGCATTCTAACGTGTCATTTGATTATTGTCAATATTATGAAATTAAAATCTTATTTGAATTTGTTGTTAAAATACCTTAATATTAAATTAAAGTTTACTGCATAATGAAATACATTTAGTCAATTTAATAAATGCGTGTTTAACTTCCGATCAATGCTTAAAAATAGTTCGTTATTTAATCTTTTTTTATGAAAATTAATTGATGGTTACTAAGCTTTACTTTTCTAAAAAAATTTAAATGCACAATTAAATACAAAAATTAAATAAATAAAAAAAAAAGCAATTTAACAAACTACAACGACCATTTGGAAAATGATTTTTTCAAAGACTAAAATTTAAGACATAAAAAATCGCACGGAGTTGATCATACATTACATACGCCATGGATTAAAAATTAACATTCCTGGACTCATCATGAACAAATTTTAAGAGAACTTTCAGTTTTACAATTTTCGATACTGTAAATTTTTAAACTTCTACGGAGCTGGTCATACATTACGTACGCCATATATTAAGCATTAATATTCCTGGACCCATCATGAACAAATTTTAAGAGAACTTTCAGTTTTACAATTTTCGGTACTGTAAATTTTTAAACTTCCACGGAGTTGATTATACATTACATACGCCATGGATTAAACATTAACATTCCTGGACCCATCATGAACAAATTTTAAGAGAACTTTCAGTTTTACAATTTTCGGTACTGTAATTTTTTAAACTTCTACAGAGCTGGTCATACATTACGTACGCCATATATTAAGCATTAATATTCCTGGACCAATTTTAAATGAAATTTCATTTTTAAACTTATAAACATCCCACAATATTAATTTTATATCGACGTATAGAGAAAAAATTGCATTTTTAATTGCAATTTGTTTGAAAGCTGTATCTCAATTTGTTTCTGAGTTATTAAATTTTTTTTGTAGTTTTTATTACTTTTTTGTACTTTTTTGTCATAGTGGCAACAGAAGTATCCATCTCTGTTGAAAGTAAAGGAAAAATACAGATTACTGTTTAGACCAATCAGAAAACGAATAAAATGAGGGATTCAACTAATAAAACGCTTCAGATATGTTTTTGACTCCCTACCCTGACCGAGGATAATAACCATTCTTCCAAATGTTTAATAATTTCTATTATTTCTTATCTTTTTCACATGTCAATAGTTATCACGTTGCAAAAGTTTCCCCTTGTGTAAATTAGTACAACTTCTAACTTTATAATGAAATTGCAAAGTTAAATTTCCAAATTAATAGCAGCAAACTTTTTTTTCTTAATTTTACTAATACAGTATCCCACCAGTAAAGTGATAAATCGATATTTTGCACTTTCATTCAATCGGAAGCGAAAAGAGAATTGTTGTTACAATTCCAAAGTTTTGTAATTAGATGAACTAGACAATCACCACTTTTTTTTTACACATAATTTACCTACTGGGACTCTAATTATCAAGAAATCAAGTCCACCAATTTTAGTTACTGTGTTGTCAGTTAAACTATTGGAATTAGAGGTAGGTTTAAAAAAGTAAAAGCTTTAGAATGTTCTTTATCATGAACAGTAGAATAAAAAGAGAGAACATGGCATGCATTTTAATCTGCAAATTGTTACAGATAAAACTGTAAAAGCCATTTCACTGGAAATTAAATCTTCCTTTAATTTATGTTATGAAAAAGATGATTAGGTGGACATCTTTATAGTAAACTTATATGAAACCCTGAAATTTGCAATATTAATAATAGGCCACGAGGTGGCAGCGCAGACAGTCACCTCATTGAGTTTACTGCTGAAATTCCAGGATTATTTAAAACTCGATTCGCATATGAAAACAATTGAAAACCCGATTTTAGCGGTTGATTCGTATATCTACCATTGTGTTTTCTTGCACCCAAAGGTGGTTGGGACATGGAGGACTGAGAGTAGGAAAATATAATGGTAAACCTACGAGTCAACCGCTAAAATCGGGTTTTAAGGTGTTTTCCACCAAGATAGGACTTGGCAGACCGACTGCGTTTTAATATGCGAATCGAGTTTTAACTAATTCTAGAATTTTAGCCGTGAACTCGATGAGGTGATGGTCTGTGCTTTTGCCTCCCGGTCTATAGCTGATTTTGACGTCATATATGGCTTTTTCACCGCCCCCTGAATACTAGGCCTGGGCGCTCACACAAAAATGACACAAAAATGGCGGCTGCCGAAGGCGGATTTTTTTTACCGTATGTACGGTCCCTTAAATGTTGACACCAGTATTTTACAAAAGATTTCTCTACCTTGTTTATTCTCAGAAAAACGAAGCGGAAAAAACTTCAAAAAATTATTGGTAGGAATATTTAAGGGACCGTGCACACGCTGAAATAAATCCGCCTTCGGCAGCCGCCATTTTTGGTCCAGCGCTCAGGCCTAGTATTCAGGGGGCGGTGGCTTTTTCTGTAAATGCTACCTTAGGATAATTCCTTTTGGCAAATAGTTTCGGAATTATGAAGGTTTTAAGTTCTGGAACTTCTAACAATACATTGCAAATAAGATCGTAATGCGGGTAATTAAAAAAAAAAAAAAATCAAAAACTAATTGACTGAATTAACGGAATTTTGAATTCGCATATTTGAAGCTTCTAACAACAGATAACTGAGAAAAAATCATAGTGTAACATTTACTCTATTTTTCAAAAATGAATTAAAAAAAAAATAGAGGAGACTAGGGAGGGTTGACCATACGGGAGGCTTGACCTACCCCTCAGTTTTCATATTTAAAAGAATTTTAGAGTTTTATCAATAGGTGTCAACCAAAGCTTTTGGAATGCTCAAACAACAGTCTTTGTTTCATAGAGATAATCGAAATAGGAGTGTAAAAAATCAATTGCGAGGCGTTTTCAACCTAAATGTTGTGTTTTCTAGAAATATTTTGTAAGCTTTTTTCTGATAAAATATATCATAGAAATTTAAGTAAGTAGGTTTTAAGTAATGCAGTAATACCGCGCTTTCATCCAAGGCATAAAGATTGTACATTAAGTTAGGCTTAATATAACAATGTGCCATTTTTTAGAAAAGGGATATGTGGGGAGGCTTGACCCAGTCAATGTGAGGGAGGGTTGACCAGATGTTCAAGTCTCCCTTAATTAAGTGGTTTTGGAAATCTTTTTGTTATACACTGTGCATAATGAAAGATTAATGACTATATATAAAAAATAATGTAACCTTATTCTGTAAATCTACAGTAAAATGGGGTTATAGAAAAGAAAATGTTTAAAACTGATTAAAGAAAGATGTGAAAAATTGCTATAGTATCCACCGCAAGAAAACATTTGATGAAATATAAATGGGAAAGTTGATAGGAACTTTTTTGCACGTAAATATTACAATAGATAAATAGAAACAGTGGAAAATACTAGGAAGGACTAGAAAGTATGAAAGCAGCAGATGATAACCTTTAGATTACATGTAGTACTGGGGACTATTTATGTATTGACTTGCACCACAATTTACAAAAGATTTTCCTTACCGTAAAAATCTCTTGAAAGTATTCTAGTGTAGGTGTATGGCAGAGAATCTTTTTCAAAAAGAGGTGCGAATAGAATAAATAACTAGTCGTTGAGACGACATACGTCCCAACCCAATAATGAAAGGGTTAATGGTAAGTTAAGTGCTCATGCAGCTGCAAAAGAACATAGTATTGATCGAAAAACATTAGGAAGGTATGTAGACAAATTTCACCAGGATGAATAAATTGAGATGAAGTCAAAGTATGTCAAAACTAGAGTTGTAAGGTCGAGTGTCACAAAAAGTAGGACAATGAGACAAAAAAAAGCGGGACAGTAGCTCCTAAATCCGGACAAAATAATACATGAAACCCTATGAAAACGGAACCTGTCTTTAACGGAATACTGCCTTAAATGTTAAAATTTCCTTTTCCCTACAGTACAATTATACCTTCTCAGACAAAATACTGTTTAAAACAAAATGTCCCTCCTCTGACTTGCGATTGCGTCAAAACAGGATTGTTTAAGCATCATATTTTCAAAAATATTTTTAATAATAATTAAAGCATGTAGCATGAAGTTATTTTGCTTTTTTCATACTGATTTTATTTTTCTTCACAAATATTTCAGTATAAAACAAAATGGGTCAACCCTCCCATATAGTGGGTCAACCCTCCCATATGTAGGAAGCCTTGACCCATTATTTTATCATGATTAAAATCAATCATTTTTCAAATTTGTTATATATTGCACTTATATAGCAATTTTCTTTAGATAACCGATTGTATAATGAATAAAATTATACATAAAACTTTATTCTACGTTCAATATTTAAAAAATAAAAAATCATTTTGTAAAAAGTGGGTCAACCTTCCCTAGTATCCCCTATATTTAATCAATTAATTAAAACAAATATATTTAATCAATTTAATAAATACTTGTTAAAACTTCCGATCAATGCTTAACAATGTTTTGTTATTTAAACTTTTTTTTATGAAATTTAATTGATAGTTACTAATCTTTACTTTTCTAACAAAAAAATTAAATACACAATTAAATACAAAAATTAAACAACTAAAAAAATAATTTCTATTACTTCTTATCTACTTTATCTTTTATCTACATTTTTTACTTTTATCACGTTACAAAAGTTTCCCCTTGTGTAAATTAGTAAAAAAAAATTTGTTATGGATAAAATAAATTCGAACTTAATAATGAAATTGCACAATTAAATTTCCAAATTAATACCAGCAAACTTTTTTTTCTTAATTTCACCAATACAGTATCTCACCAGTAAAGTGATAAATCGATATTTTGCACTTTCATTCAATCGGAAGCTAAAAGTGAATTGTTGTTACAATTCCAAAGTTTTGTAATTAGATGAACTAGACAATCACCTTCCTTTTTTACATACATAATTTATCTACGGGGACTCTAATTATCAGGAAATCAAGTCCAACAATTTTAGTTACTGTGTTGTCAGTTAAACTATTGGAATTAGAGGTAGGTTTAAAAAAAGTAAAAGCTTTAGAATGTTCTTTGTCATGTAGAGTAGAATAAAAAAAGAGAGAACATGGCGTACATTTTAACCTGCAAATTGTAACAGATAAAACTGTAAGAAGCCATTCTACTGGAAATTAAGTCTTCCTTTAATTTATGTTATTAAAAAATTCGTTTCTTAGGATTTTATATATATAGGGTAGATTTAAAAAATCAAAAAACCCGACTGCGTAAAAAGCGAAATAATTAATTATTTTTCATCAATATGAAACTATTTTTTATATTACTTACCTTTTTTTTTATTTACTTGTATTGATGACTTTTAAGTTGTGTTTAATTATTAGTTCCTATCTATAAACACTGTTTAGATGAGGCCTATAGCTGTCTATTATGAAGGTTAGAATTACAGTAAAGGTAGAGATCCAAAGTACACAACTTCTAGGTTGTGTAATATTTAAACGGAGCTTCTGACTGCAAAATGGTCAATGAAACATCGTCTTCATTTTGAAAGACCTATCCAATGATATGCCACTCAATAGGGTACGTAAATTTTTTTTTCGTGTCTATCGCCATTTTCTATTTTACGGCCGCCATTTTCAATTTATAAAAACAAAACCTATACTATAACCATCGGACGGTTAAGACGAATCGATAGAGATTCATTAAAATCCATCCAGCTGTTGAGATGTTTCGAGGGTATAAAGAAATCCACATACACAGATACGCGTGAAACACATAACCCTTCTTTTCAGTCGGGTAAAAAAAAAAGATTAAATGGACATCTTTATAGTAAACTTGTATAAAACACTGAAATAATTTCCAATATTAATAACTGATTTTGACGTCATATATGGCTTTTTCGGTAAATTCTGCCTTAGGATACCAAACGGGAAGTCCTTCGGGAAAATATTGACAGGCAAGTATGCGAGTTTTTCGCAAGTTAAGTGTGTTTAACTTATTTTTAATCATCCTGCCAATACTTTGTCCCGATCTACGAGTAAAAATCGTTTGCATCCACACATTGCCGATTTTCCAGCTCTTTTAGTCAATCACTTCGCATTCTACGAAGTCTTCTTGTACGGCTGAATGCGGGGAGTTTTTCTTCTGTTACTGATTATTTACAGCATCTTGCTTTATGTAAATTTTTCGGCAAATGTGTGGTTTGACGTAACGGTTTAACTGAATGTATATATTGTGTGCTCGTGGTATAAGAGGCGGCTCTGTTTTTTTTTTTTTTTTTTTTTTTTTAAGAATTATGTAAGTTTAAGCCGTGTAAGAGCATGTCTATCTCAGTTACTTTGTTTTTTAAACATTTAATGTCTTGATTTTTTTCGACATCGAAGTAATGATGTCTGTTTTTGGATTTTAAATAAAACTATAAAAAGTTCGACGTGTCTTCAGTATATAATCAACTGGTAATGACTGTCTACACTGCGTTTACTGTGCTCTGGCTTGAATTTAAGTTGTTTAAGCTCGATGAATTCTCAAAAACGCGGATAAGTAAAAAATTGCCCGTAATTTTGACATAATTCTTCTTACATTATTCATACTGACCTCTGTCCTCGTTTATTTTATTGTTATTCTATTGTGGTCATATTTTGAAATCTTGACCGCGATTCCCCCATTTGTCTTCCTTTTGCTGGAGATAGATCATAAGCGCTCCATTAGAGGTTTGACCCTAAGAGGAGCAACGAGCAACGAACCGTTTTTTGAGATCGGAATGTGTAACAGGAGACGCAATCCATCGAAGACTTTCGGCACAATACGGGAACAGAGTCTTGCCGCCACGGCGTGTCTACAGAGGAATTAAAAAATTAAAAAATGGTCACACAAGTGTTACGCATGAGGATGGAGACGGATGACCGTGTACGGCCACGAATGATGGCAACATTGAGCATGCACGTGACATGGTTCTGTTAAGCTGCACACAGACGTGTGTTTTGCTAGACTTCTCCTGTTTTCGTGGATATATTTTCTTCTGAACCCATATGCGGTTTATTCACAAAAGAATGAGGGGAATGAACAATGGGTCAGGAGCTCGACTCTACTTGAAGGAAAGATTCCTCTTTTGCTGGTCATCAGTCCCTTTCCTACGAAAGTCATTAAAAATCAAAAACACCGTGTGGCCACAACAAACGATGTCGACACTGATAACAGTTAGAAGGATGGTGCGTACGCAGCCTTAGATAGACGAGTGACTATTGATGGAGTGGCACCTCGTCTGCAAATTAGTCATGGTTCTACCTACGAAATCATCCACACCAGACTTAGGTTTCATAAAGTCGATGCATGCGTAGCTTGCTGCTCAGCCGAAAAACGTCTTTTCTGAGGGCATCAAGAAGCTTGTAAAACGATGGACCAAGTTCGATGAAAAGCAAAGGACTATATTGAAAAATAATGCTAACGTTAGTTTCCAATTTGTAGCACAATAAAATTTATAACTACATTGCGGATAATTTTTTACTTATCTTTGTAGTTTTGCAATTATGAAGTTTTTAAATTTGGAAATTCTAACAATACATTGCAAAACAGATCGCAATGCGGGTAATTTTTTAAATAAAATTAAAAAACTAATTGACTGAATTAACTGAATTTTGAATTCGCATATTTGACGCTTCTAACAACAGAATCTTGAGAAAAATTCATCCTGTAACATTTATTCTATTTTTCAAAAATTAATTAAAACAAATATATATAATATTTTTGAAAAAATTAGAATTGCAACCTATAAATTTTTTAAGAGAAATCTTTTTTTAGAAGCTTCAAAGATACAAATCCAAAATTGCAGCTCATTCCGCTAATCAGTTTTCGAGTTATGTTTACAAAACTACCGGCATTGCAATCTATAGGTGGTTATAATTAAAGATCTAATTTGAAATGGTTATAAAAGAAACACTACTGGACCAAATGTTATCAAACTTAGTAATAGTTTGAAGGAGGTCATGGGAATTTATTTTCAGCTAAAAAAAGTTCAAATACTCACCACCAGGAGATAAATGGCGCTGTATGCAATATTGTTACTTGACATAAGACATGAAGACATCGGTTTAAAATGTGTTTAATCGTTTCTGAAACGTGTTACAATGTATGTTCAATGTGGTGTCCACCATTTTCCGAAAGCAAGTAAAATCGTATTACTGCATTCTCAACAGTAGCTCTTAATATCAGAGGAATGTTGAAGTCATTTTCTTGTCAGATGGTTACATTCTTAAAAAGAAATATCCAAAACAAAATTCTAATATTTCTCTTACTTAAACTATTTAAAGGTTTTTAATTTAATAAATATAAAAACTTTTAAACTTATTTTTTATTATGCTTTACACATTTTCTATAAATTATTATCAAAATAACAGATGCTGATTATAAATACTAATTAATAAGATTTGTAAATACTGGTGTAAAATTGAACTAAGAGAAAAGAACTTTTATAATAACTATAAAAAGTGGGGGAAAAAACGCAGCTTGTTTTGAAAAACGCAACCTTCTTTTTTGACGTAAAAAGACGTGCTATAATTAGGAGAGAAGAGAAAGAGAGAACTGTACAAGTAAAAAGGAATAGCGAGTATGAAGATAAAGAAAGGAAACAACCATTTAGAAGTTGCATGTCAAGTACTTCTACTTATTATAATCATGCCAAATAGTTTATAAATTACTTTATAAATTTATAAATTTATATTTATTAATTATTATAAAAATTATTATTATTATAAATTATTATATTTATAAAATAATATGTATAAATTTATAAATTTATAATAGTTTATAAATTTACTTCAAAGAAGTCAGAAGTTGCCAGAAGTTTAGTCAGAAGTTGCATGACAAGTCGTTCTACTTACTTCAACTAGCCAGAAGTTGCACGCAAAGTACTTCTACTTACTTCAACTAGCCAGAAGTTGCATGCCAAGAAGTTCTACTTACTTCAACAAGTCAGAAGTCACATGGCAGGTACATTTACTTACTACCAGTCAGAGGTTGCATGATAAGTACTTCTACTTACTTCAACCAGTCAAAAGTTGCAGTACAACTATTTCACGTTGGAACTTCTTTATCGAGTTTATATTTCTTACATTTCAGTAAATCAAAAATTGTTGGATTAGTTTGTAGTTAGTAAGTAAAAGATGAATCAAATTATAATTTGTTGAGAATCGTAAATAGAAGATATATCACATTAAAATTTGTAGTAAACAGTAACTACAAGATAATTCAAGTGAAATGAAAAAGCAGAAACAAAGTAAGAGAAGGCCACTGTATACATATTGCATTAAAACGTGAATCAGATTTGCTTTTAATGAACAATACATTATGGCTGATACAGAGAGCTAACTTTTTGAGAAAATATAATTCAGAGATGCAATTATCGCTAAATATAATTTTAGCAGTTTGAAATTTAAAGTTATTGCTAGATGACCCAGAAGGTTTAGCAATAGGAAATTTGAAATATCATTTTTATGGATTTTAATTTACAGTCATTCAGGTTTCAAGTTTTAAAATTAATTATTTCTTTTATTTTCTCATCCACCTTTTCTTTTTTGTTTATTTGACATCTAGAATCACAGATTGTCAAGCAAAATTTATTCTTTATTCAAATTACTCCAATAATTTCTGATTCAGTTAAAAGTTAGAAATAAGAATTCGATAAAGGAGTAACAAAGTTACGTTCGTAAAATTAATGTCAGCGAAATAGTCTTCTCAACCTTACCAATAAAGAATCCCTCTTGTATATGATAAATTCCCACCTGACCATTTCATTTCATTTGAAACGAAATGGGATTTGCTGTTTTCTAATAGACTACTTCGAAAGTAAGAATTAAAGTTTTTGGAGATTTATTTTAAGACATTATTTATCTGTAGCAACAGATAACATCAAGAAAAACAGGAAATTAAAAAATTGTCTTTTTATGCTTTAAGTTAAAATAGTGGAAATTTAGGTAAGTTTGAAAGAGGCAAAAGTTTCATTGTATTCTATGTTAATGCTTATAATAATATATATTTTTGCGTAAAACTTATAAGTTTTAATATTTTATCTTTGCAAGCACATGATAAGAATTGAATGAAAAATTTAATTTATTCTTAAAAGACATTTCTTTTAAGACATTATATTTAAGTAGCAACAGATTAAATCAAGAAAAGCAGGGAATTCAAAAACTTTCTTTTCGTGTGGCCATTTAAACTAGTGGAAATTTAAGTAAGGTTGAAAAAGCAAAAGTTTTATTGTATTTAAAGTTATAAACAGCTTTTAATTTATATATCTTTTCACAAAAAGGAATAGATTTAAATATTTTCTCTTTGTAAACACATGATAAGAACTGAATGAAACTTTTAATTTAATCTCAAAAGACATATTTCTTTTATGACATTGTTTATCTGTAGCAACAGATTAAATCAAGAAAAACAGAGAATTCAAAAATTTTCTTTTTATATTTGTCACTTAAACTAGTGGAAATTTAGGTAAGTTTGTTAGGTAAGTAAAAGTTTTATTGTATTTAAAGCTATAAACAGCTTTTAATTTATGTATCTTCGCACAAAACTCAATAGTTTTTAATATTTTCTCTTTGTAAACACATGATAAGAATTGAAGGAAAATTTTAATTTAATCTCATGACACATTTATTTCAAGACATTATTTATCTGTTGCAACAGATTAGATGAAGAAAATCAGGAAATTCAAAAATCATCTTTTTATGTTGTCAGTTAAATTTGTAGAAATTTAGGTAGGTTTCAAAAAGAAAAAGTTTCATTGTATTCTATGTTATAAACAGCTTTTTATTTATTTATCTTTGCACAACACTTAATAGTTTTAAATATTTTCTGTTTGCAAACACATAAGAAGAACTGAATAAAAAATTTAATTTAATCTCATAAGATTTGAATACGAAAACAGTTACTTTTATCTATCCGTTAAAATGTAATATTAAACACTTAATTTTTTTTATATTTTTAAATCTAAAAAAATTGCCTAAAATATCATATTATTGGCTATAAAAATTCATTTATGTTGTGAACTTTACTATATTTTTTAAGTTTAAAGATCATACAGTCCATATTTGACAAATTTTAGAAGAAATAATTAAAAAATCCCTGAAATTTAAACGATGGTTCTCCATAAGTTATGGTTGGGGTGACATTACCTCATACAGTTTTATTTTAGAACATAAAGAAAATACTTCTACTTACTACAACCAGTCAAAAGTTGCATTACACTTCACATTGCAGTTTTTTTATTAAGTTCAGATTTCTTACGTTTAAGTGAAGGAAAAATGCTGGATTATTTTGTAATAAATAGTAGGTAAAAAATATATAAAATTATAATTTGAAGTGAATAGTAAGTAGAAGATGTATCAAATTATCGACGTCGGATTGTAGTAATATAAAGTACTAGCCGCCCTTGGCGACCAGTCTGGTCTCCCTTAAAATGTAGGTTTGGAAAAGCATGCTGAGCATTGTATCATGTTACTTTTATTCATAATTTAATTTACTTGGACTCCCTTAAATCTAATTAATATAATCTTTTAAGCTAATATTAGATTTTCTTGCATTAAAATAATCTCAATTTGTTGATTTTCTGTAAGCAAATAAACCCTATTGGTTTACAATGGAAGTCTATGGGAATTTGGCGAAACATTACAGATGTTGCAAAGATGGCGTCACTTTTGGCGACTAATTTTGGTCAGCAAATTTGGCGACATATCGCCAAGTTGGCGACAAATCTGGAGTTATTTGGCGACAAAACAGGGTCTCACTGTGGTAACTTCCCTTATAGGTATGGGTATGCATTAAATGCTGTTAACCAATGAGGTGCGTTTCATTCCGGCGTTGCTATTAAACAATTAACAAATAATCGCGATTTCTGAGCCACATACCATAACGTAATATACCATACCATATGAGCCACATACCATAACCATATATATATATATATGGTTGCGAATATAGACTATGATAAGTTAATATCTTTATGTCGTTACTATGCATTACATATATAAAAAATATTTATATATATTTTTTAGTAGGTGTCGCATATCTTGGTTGTTTTTGTCACAATCGGGTGTAAAGAGGGAGTGTATTCCCAAGACATAGGCAATCATGGCAGAGAAAAATTTAATTATTAGTAAAACAGATAAGAAAAACAAAGAGTTTAAATTATTATTAAAAACGAATTATAGAAATTAATATTTGATTTAATAAGGGCTAAATTTATTTACCTAATAGCTAAATTTATAATTAAATAAGATAATTATAAAAATTAAAATATACTCTAATTCAAAATATCATTCTATGAAAATAATATGAAAGCAAAAGCCACTCTATAATTCGAAAGTACCCAGAGTTAATGGGGTTTTGGCAACTTGCTTTAGGTTAAAATATATTCATAGCCGTGTATAAGATTAAGTAAGAAGAAAAATTAAGCGGTCATTAATTCAAAACTTAATCATCAAACGATCATTAACATTATTAACAGATTTTATAAATTTCTAATAAATTTTCTCTCCGTACGCTTACTAGAAAAATATAAATGAATCTTCATGTATTATATACTAACTCATTCATTCAGGGGCATTATTTAAAAGTTACTTTTCCTTAGTGTGATGTATCAAACCACAATTTACATTGTATTTTAATAACATTTATCTCATTTTAAAAGACATTAGAAGGTTAAAGAGAGACGTATGATACATTAACTTGGCTGTATTGTTTAGGCTAAAATGTATTCATAGCGATCTATAAGACTAAAAAGAAAAATTGAACAATCATTAATTCAAAGCCAATATAGTCGAATGCTTTAATTAAAATTGACAAGTTAGAACTTGCACATGAAACGTGGCAAATGAAGTCCGTTCCTAATATAACTAGTTATATATATATATATTTTGCGCCTCATATTGTATTGAATGTATATTTTAGTACACTTCATAAGTGCACATCAGTTTCATTCCGTTCGAAAGTCTGTAACATCATTACAATGCTCTTGAAATATTTTTTTCCATTGGTCGCAATGTAACGGAAAACTTTTTACTGGCCCTGTCATTAAACTATACATCCGATTTTCATGAAATTTGAAATGTCTGGACAAAATTTTGCAACAATTATATATTTGAAATTTCAGACCATTCGGTTGGGTAGTTTTTGCTCTGTTATATGCGGACGGACAGACAGACGGACCGAACGATGACTAGAGGTGCTAGGTATTTATATAATTACGAACGCACCTAAAAAGAGTATAGATTAAAATTGCCTCTACACGTCTCAAGAAAACACTTTAATTTTAAACAAGGGTATGGACAAGGTTTTAATGAACAAGATTACAAATAAATGGACCCTTTAAGTGGTCTCAAGACTTTTAAAGCTTCGAAATTTTCGAAAATTTAATTTTTTTGTAAATTAAAATCCTGCGTTTTCTTAACCTTTTGATGTAACTGTTTCTTTGAAATTCGCATTTGCAGAAATTATACCTTTTAGAGTTAGTTATACCCTCTCAACTGCTGAAGCAGTGTTTCCGAAATTTTGAAGTCAGTTTTCTCAAATTGACGGTTTTGGGCATAATGCGCAGTATATCTCAAACACTTCTCAATATTTTTTCCTGAAATTTTCTAAATATATGTTTCATGTTAGTCTGTGTAAAGGGAACCTAGAATTTCCTTTTTATTAATCAAAAAAATATTTTTTTAGGAGATCAAACAGTTGAAAAAAAAATTGTGTTAGCTAAATATAACTTAGCATTAAAAACATGAAAATGCTTCAAACACAAATTTTTTTAGGTTCAAAGTAATTATTACAATCTTAAGTATAATTAGGCATCAAAATTTTTATTCTACTTGCAGAAGTAATTTTGTAATCGTGCGCGTAAGCTGTCATACCAATTTTCTGATCGACAAATGTTTGACAGTTTGAAGCCCCTATAAATATTAGTTCTGCATCCTGTAACTTTTCGAATATGGGAAATAAAGGAACGTACGTATATATTTCATATCTTTAAAAATTGTTTTTTAAAATAATATACATTTTAAGATAACAAATGTTGAAAATGGTCATTTTTTTTCTTTTTTAATTTAAGAGTTTGAGACCCCTTAAAATAATGTACTTATCAAAAATATTTTGAAAGTTGATGTTTTAAAGAAGATGTTTAATTGAAGAACCTTTTAAAAGGAAAAGATAGAACGCATGATTGAATGGTCATTTTCAAAAATAAAAAATGGAAAAGAAATTAAAAACAAATGTCTAATAATACCAATCGTAAGCTTCATTGAGAATAGAAATAAATGGGCAGTTTTAATTTTCTCTGTAAAATAATATACTCATCAAAAATATTTTGAACATTAAATGTTTTAAACAACATGTGGCATTTAAGAACTTTTGGAATGGAAAAAGATAGAACGCATAATTGAATTGCCATTTAAAAAATATAAATTAGAGTGATAGATGCCAAGCTGGGTATCGTCCTCGTAGCTTAATGGTCGGGCATTGGAGCGATATTCCATTGATCCGGGTGCGATTCCTGCCCATGATATTTTTCACTCTGTTAGTTTACACTTAGTTGGCTATGGGGGAAAAAATTCACGTATTTAATATGCAATAATTTTGGGTGTAATTTTACTTCTGAAAATTAACTGAAAAAAATAATAATTAAAATTATACTCAAAATTAAAAACAGATGTCTAATAATGCCAATCACAGTCTTCTTCAAGATTAGAAACAAATGGGCATTTTTATTTTTTTTTCTGTAAAATAATCTACTTATAAATATTTTGAAATTTTATGTTTTAAAGAAAGTTTGCCATTTAAGAAACTTTTGAAAAGAAAAATATAGAACACATGATTGAGTGGTCATGTAAAAAAAAATAAAATGAAAAGAAATTAAAAACAAATGCCTAATAATATAAGTCGCAAGTATTATTGAGATTACACATAAATGGGCAGTTTTAATTTTCCCTTTAAAATAATGTACTTATCAAAAATATTTTCTTTAAAAAAAGAAATTCACCATAGTAAAATTTCTAAGATACTGAAATAATTTACCATGATTTGGTGTTTTATTTGAGCAGTAATTTTCACTTAAAACTAAATTATTATTCTATATAGAGCCCATTCATGGTTCATATAAAGCAAAATCGTGGTAAAAATTTTAAAATCTCATTGACCTCAATCAAATTTGCCCTCCGGGGGTACTTTTCTAAATTTTGAGGACATCATTCATGTCCCCGGGGAGAAATTTAGGGGGAGGTGCTCGGGAGGTGTATAGCATGAATAAGTGGCCATTCCAACAGCATGTCACATAGAAAAGTCGGCAAAAGTTAGAAAAATGACCCCCTATGGGTCTACTATCGTGCCTCTTGGAATACATTCACCCCCTTTCTTTGAAATACCGTTTGCAGAAATGTGTTGCTGTGCACGGGAATTATATAGAAAAGGACTCATAGAATATAGCAATTTCATAAGTTTCACTCAATTATTTCTAGGTGAGGGCAAAAATTTATTGATACACCCTCGTATGTGATGTTATTACAGCAGAAAGTTTATTCAGAATATGAAAGTTTGCTTTTTGGGGATACGTTTTACTTTCATATACGACATACTCGAACATAAGAAGAAAATATTGCAATCGTGAAAATATTTGACAACCGTGTTTTGATGCATTTTCACGTTTTCGGATGTCCTAAACAGGATTTGAGTTTTTTTTTTTTTTGGGGGGGGGGGGGATTGTCTGTCTGTTATTTTGTTAATGCATCTCTGTTATTGTGTATGTGAAGCAAATTTTTCGGCGCCTTTATCTCAATGAGGACAAGGAATTTAATCACTTCAGTTATATCTTCACATAATTGGTGCAGAATAGGTTTTGTGTATATCTCGCAACAGGTGGCGCTGAAATGCTGTGTTTTCACGAATTCCGAGATTGCTATACCTCAAGAACTAATGTAGGGAATTTCACCAAACTTCACATTCTGTTAAAGTTTGATTTAATATAGTAAGCTGATTCATTATTCACTTTGATCAAAAGGGCTTATGTTATCCTATGCTTGGGAAAGATTTCTAATTGGGCCCACAATGATTTGGTGCAATTTAGCAAGTGTGGTTTGCGGTTGTATTAAATTCAATCTTATAACTTCCATACACTTTTAACTACATTGTTGCCAAAATCCTTCTTTTTGATGTAACATTTGGCTGTGGACCCTGTTACAAATATTAGCCTTATGCTTTTTGCTATGAACGTTATAGCTATATTTTACTTTTTATTGTGTAGAAAAGCACTAAAATTGATATTTGGGTTTAACGATTAAAAATGTATACTTTAATCTAATTTTAAATTTTAATATACAGCGGGGATCACTGTTTTTCTATTCGTTTGTTAATTCACTTATCACTGCAACTCAGTGTTAAATTCGAAAAAATTCACTAAATTTTACATTTGAGTTTAGTCTTTAAAAATGCATATGTTGATCTAATTTTTAAATTTAACCCTTTAATGCATGTTTTTTTTGTTTTGTTCCGAAAACACTATATTTGAGTCTATTTTTGTTCATTATCCACTAGAAAAATAGTGAAAAAGGTTATTAATCTTTCTGTTTGACATAACATCATCATGTCCCTCATGAGTAACATAATAAAAATGCTCAAAAAATTATAATTTTAAATTGTATACTTACTTTTAAGTGTTTACATGGCACAATAACAAGTATTCAACGATATAATACTTTTTATAATGGATTTAATAGTTTTTAGAATTAATATTGGCTACCTTATAAAGATAGAGAAAAAACACTAGTTGAGAGCGTTCCAAACAGTATTTAAAAAAGTACAGTAAATCCTCCCTAAAGTGACCACATTCCGTTCGAATAAAACTTGGTCGCACCGAGAGGTGGTCTCTTAATGGAGGTCATGTTTATATCCAGATTTTAATTGTTGAAAAAAGATAACAATTAACGTTACTAAAATTTATTTTTCATATTAGGAAAAAAATATAAAAAGTCAAGTATCAAAACAAAAGTTAATTACATAAGCTAATTACTGCAGAGTTTAAAAAATGAATACAATGATGTTTTCTTTGATTTTACGGTTTTATCTTTTATAACTTTTATTTATTTTTGGACGGGATCAAATAATGACGATTTCATTAATTTATCTATTTCTTTGAGAGTTCCCTGACAGAATAGAGCAGGGGAGTTTCACCGTCATTCTTAATTTATCATCAGAGTTAAATTCATTGCCTAAAAAGGCACAAAGGTTTTAAACATTTAAAATTTACTGGACTAAAAAAAAATCCAAACTTAGTTTAGAAGTTACATGAATAATGCGCTCGCCGGAATTATTTTCTAAAAAACCTTCTTCAAGCGAACAGGAAAAACAGAATTTGTTTCATTTTCTTCAAAGAAATTGGTCGAAATTGGAGGGAATTCAACTGGGATGGTCTCTGAATGGAGGTAAAATTAGTATTGAGCTTATGGGAATAAATTTCGTCCCATGAAAAAATGGTCGTTCACGGAGGTGATCGCTTAATGAAGGTGGTCACACAGGGAGGTTTCACTGTATGTTACAACCTCCCTATGATGACAAATCAGAACAAAAGCAGACTTCAATACCTTAAATGCATATTGTCATACTTAAGTAACACATCATAGTTCACCAACAGACCAATTAGTCCAGGCAATAGAGACCGTATAGGGACTCTACCTAGCAAAATTAATGGTAGTACTGGAAATCGACTTTCTAGAGGTTTTTTGGGTCGCTGAATCCGAATTTGTAACTTCCCACCAAAATTTCCCCCGGCAACCCCCCAAAATTTTGGTAAAAAGCCCCCCCCAAAAAGGTTTTTATTAAAAAAATCAATTTTTCAGAAAGTAAACAATCAGAAATTCAGAAAACAAGTCAGAAATTCAGAAAGTAGACAAAATTTGCAACAAATTAGATATATGACATTATGACTTAGGATGAAGGGGAAGGGGGGATCTGCCTCGGAACATGCGCCGCAGTGCTGCGTGGACTAAGTTGCGCAATTCCACTTAACCACTCACGCGTTTACATTAGCCCTCCCATCTTCCCTCCGAACTTTCTCTATAAGGCTTACTTTAAGTTTTTTGGGTCGCTGAATCCGAATTTTTAACTTACCCCCAAAATTTCCCCCCCCGAAAACCCCCCAAATAGTTGTTTTTAACTTAATTTGTTTATTATTTTAGGGGAAAAGCATTACGAAATTCAGAAACTAGACAAAATTTGCAACAAATAGGATACATGACATTATGACGTAGGATAAACGGGGAGAGAGGGGGCTGCCTCGGAACATTCCCCGCGCGCTTTTCTCAAAAACCAAAATTTTTTCAAAAAATCAATTTTTTGGGGGGTTGCCGGGTGAAATTTTGGTGGGAAGTTACAAATTCGGATTCAGCGACCCAAAAACATCTAGAAAGCCTATTTCCAGTACTACCATTAATTTTGCCAGATAAAATCCCCTATTGCCTGCACTTCATCATTTTGTGCACGTAGCGCCGCAGTGCATGTTCCGAGGCAGCCCTCACCCTCCCCGTTCATCCTAATTCATAATGTCATATATCCTATTTGTTGCAAATTTTGTCTAGTTTCTGAATTTTGTAATGCTTTTCCCCTAAAACAATAAGAAATTTAAGTTAAAAACAACTATTTGGAGGGGGTTTCGGGGGGAAATTTTTGGGGGAAAGTTAAAAGTTCGGATTCAGCGAACCAAAAATCTTAAAGTAAACCTTATAGAGAAAGTTCGGAGGGGAGATGGGAGGGCGAATGTAAACGTGTGAGTGGTTAAGTGGAATTGCGAAACTTAATTTACGCATAACCGCGCGCATGTTCCGAGGCAGAACCCCCCTTCCCCTTCATCCTAAGTCATAATGTCATATATCTAATTTGTTGGAAATTTTGTCTACTTTCTGAATTTTTAGATACTTTTTCTCTAAAACAATAAAAAAAGTCATTTTTTTATAAAAACGTTTTTGGGGGGCTTTTTACCAAAAATTGGGAGGGGGGGTTGCCGGGGGAAATTTTGGTGGGAAGTTACAAATTCAGATTCAGCGACCCAAAAAACATCTAGAAAGCCAATTTCCAGTACTACCATTAATTTTGCTAGGTAAAATTCCCTATTGCCTGCACTTCATCATTTTGTGCACGTAGCGCCGCAGTGCATGTTCTGAGGCAGCCCTCACCCTCCCCGTTCATCCTAATTCATAATGTCATATATCCCATTTGTTGCAAATTTTGTCTAGTTTCTGAATTTTGTAATGCTTTTCCCCTAAAACAATAAGAAATTTAAGTTAAAAACAACTATTTGGAGGGGGTTTCGGGGGGAAATTTTTGGGGGAAAGTTAAAAGTTCGGATTCAGCGAACCAAAAATCTTAAAGTAAACCTTATAGAGAAAGTTCGGAGGGGAGATGGGAGGGCGAATGTAAACGTGTGAGTGGTTAAGTGGAATTGCGAAACTTAATTTACGCATCACCGCGCGCATGTTCCGAGGCAGATCCCCCCTTCCTCTTCATCCTAAGTCATAATGTCATATATCTAATTTGTTGGAAATTTTGTCTACTTTCTGAATTTTTAGATACTTTTTCTCTAAAACAATAAAAAAATTCATTTTTTTATAAAAACCTTTTTGGGGGGGCTTTTTACCAAAAATTGGGAGGTGGGGTTGCCGGGGGAAATTTTGGTGGGAAGTTACAAATTCAGATTCAGCGACCCAAAAAACATCTAGAAAGCCAATTTCCAGTACTACCATTAATTTTGCTAGGTAAAATTCCCTATTGCCTGGACTAAATAGAAAGAGCCAAATGGCAAGAAAAAAAAAATCATGAAACTCCTGAGTTACACTATTAATTTATGGATTAATATATAGAAGAGGTGGCTGGATGTTGTTCTGTCCGTCTGTTAATTTACTGATATCTTTTACTCAGTAATAAACTCGAAAAAATACACCATGACTTATATTCCCAATCGTTCATGCTATTGTAATTTAATATACAGGGTATTTATAAAGTCCCGGACGCATTTTGATGTTTAATAACTCATAAAATAATAAAGATAGATTAAAATTAATAACATAAATGGTTAGATAGATTCAAAAAGTTTCATGACCCTTGTCAATGAACCTCCACGTGTGCCCCCTTCGTCGCACGGAGAATATCAATTCGATAGTCAATTTCACGCCAGGTAGCGGCAAGCATGTTGGCATCCACAGAGGCTATTGCGGTTGAAATTCTGGCTTTTAAGTCATCAATGTTCGATACTCTCCTCCTGTAAACATTGTCCTCTGCAAATCCCCAAAGGAAAAAGTCCAGCGGCGTTATATCAGGTGATCTGGGTGGCCAAGGAATTGGACCTCCTCGCCCAATCCATTGTCCTGAAAATAGTCCTTCAAAGAAGTACGAACGATGGTACGCCAATGAGGTGGTGCACCATCGTGTTGCAAAATGACATGTGGCTGAAGCTCTTCTAGTTGTGGAAATACGAAGTTTTCCAACATGTCTAATTGATGACTTAAAAGCAAGACTTACAACCGCAATAGCCTCTGTGGACGCCGACATGCTTGCCGCTACCTGGCGTGAAATTGACTATCGACTTGATATTCTCCGTGCGACGAAGGGGGCACACGTGGAAGTTCACTGAGAAGGGTCATGAAAATTTTTGAGTCTATCTAACCATTTATGTTACTAATTTTAACCTATCTTTATTATTTTATGAGTTATTAAACATCAAAATAGATCCGGGACTTTATAAACACCCTGTATATTGAATCATAAAGAAGAATGTGTTCTGACAGCCACGGAATACTAGTTTAAATTTTATATTGATTCTTATTGGTTAAGCACTTAGGAACAGAGTTGGGCAAATTTGTAATTTCAATTATCTCCAATGTAATTGTAGTTTAATTGTATGTAATTAATTATAGTTAAAATTACATGCCGTAAAAAATTCTTGCAGCACTGTAACAGGAACCAATCCAATTCCGTTATTTGATAAAATTTCTGTGTTTGAATGTGTGTAACTATAATCAGTTACATGCAATTAACCTGTAATTACGTAACAACAGAGTTGGGCAACAAATTAAAGTTAATAACAGAGTTGGGAAAATTTGTAATTCCAATTATCTGTAATGTAATTACAGTTTAATTGTATGTAATTAATAATAGTTAAAATTACATGCCGTAAAAATTCTTGCAGTACTGAAACCGGAACCGATCCATCCCATTATTTGACAAAATTTCTGTATTTGAATGTGCGTAACTATAATCAATTACATGCAATTAACCTGTAATTACTTAAAAACAGAGTTGGGCAACAAATTAATAATAAATTTCTGTATTTTAATGTGTGTAACTATAATCAGTTACATGCAATTAACCTGTAATTACTTAACAACAGAGTTGGACAACAAATTAAAGTTAATAACAGAGTTGGGAAAATTTATAATTCCAATTATCTGCAATGTAATTACAGTTTAATTGTATGTAATTAATTATAGTTAAAATTACATGCCGTAAAAAATCCTTGCAGCACTGTAACAGGAACCACCCCCATTCCATTATTTGGCAAAATTTCTGTATTTGAATGTGTGTAACTATAATGAATTACATACAATTAACCTGTAATTACACTGCGGATAATTGAGATTATTAATTTGCCCCACTCTGCATCTGAATCCGCGCACTCTTTTAAAGTTTTATTTTCTTAACTTTCAAGTCTTTTGGTATTTCAAAGAAAATATTTCACAATTCTACGAAAAAAGGAATATTATTCCATGTTTTCTCAAAGTGAATGCTGATTTTCCCATCCATCAAAAAATGTTCTCTTTTATTTGACAGATTACAATTTATCAAAAATAAATGATTCAACTGTTGCTGTTTCTTTCAATTCATATCTCGATGTACAAGATTTGTTTTAAGTCTTAGTCTAGTTTTTATTTTTGAAATCGTTTTATCGTGAGTATATGGACAGAAACATACTCCTTAAACTTATGTCTACCTTTTTTAAATTTTAAATTAAAAAATCGATTATTCATACATGCAAAACAACTATTAGAAATTAATAATTTATTGTTTTTTTGTCAGTAAAAAAGCAGTGATTTTTTATTATTTTTACCAAAAAGACAATTAATTAGAGCAGATAAACATAAAAAAAAAACAATAAGTTGCCATACAACATACACTTTATTTCGAGATTTTAAACAAAAATGTCAAAATTAAAATCACAAAAATAAATTTTATACTTGACGTTTCGATTTATCTTCAAAACCATCCTCAGGAGTTAATTTTCTAAAATACAAATCTGCAAAAAATTATTTATATGTTACATTATTGAAGTCATATTCAACTCGATATTATAACATCTAAATAATATTTTATCGATTTGTATTTTAGAAATGTAACTCCTGAGGATGGTTTTAAAGATAAACCGAAACGCCGCGGATAATTTTTATTTTTGTGATTTTAATTTTTACATATTTGTTTAAAATCTCGAAATAAAGCTTACGTTGGATAGCGACTTATTGTTTTGTTTTCACATTTCAGTATACAACGTAAAGTCCTTATTTGTCAGAACATGTTAAATTATTATTTTTATTTGAAAATATATTTAACATTTGTCTTTCCTCTTAAATAAAGAAAAAATTACTTTAAAATGTTGATAAGGTACAGTTTGTTATTCCTATTAAGTATTTGCTGTACTAAAAAAATAAAATAATGGAAATGCCCTATAGTTTAATAACATACTAACTTGTTATTCAAGTGAATCACTCAAAAGATTTACTGAGAAGAAAAATTAAATAATTTAATACACATAAAGTAAGTACAAGTGCAACCAAATTAAGCAAACCGGTATACCAAATTGAAGCAAATCTGATAATACGGCACACTGTAAAAAAAAAAAAAAAAAAAAAAAAAAAAAAAAAAAATGCCAGTTTTCCCGTAGGAATCGGAAAAATTGTTGCCCTTATCGTACCGGAATAATTTCCAACCCAGCTCGGAATAAAATCTGTAAAATCGGAATAAAATCCGTAAAATACCGTTTTACTGACTATTTCCTTATTTTTACGTATTTTATTCTGAGCTGGATCGGAAATTATTCTGGTACGATAAGAGCAACTATTTTTCCGATTCCAACCGGAAAACTGGCAGTATTTTTTTTACAGTGCACAAAAAACCCATTTATCTATGTTGAGGTTGTTTATTAGTCCCCCGTTCCCCGCTTTATACTTAACCAATGAACTCCCAAAACTAATCAGGGAAGCGCCTTATCAGGATGAACCTAGAAACTTTTTTTAAAGCAAATCGGATATTTCTATTAAGAGTTATCGCGTCACGTACACTGTAAAAAAAATCCGACCAGTTTTCCTGTAGGAATCGGAAAAATAGTTGCCCTTATCGTACGGGAAATTTTTCCGACCCAGATCGGAATAAAATCCGTAAAAAAGGGGGAAATAGTCAATAAAACGGTATTTTACGGATTTTATTCCGAGCTGGGTCTGAAATTTTTCCGGTACGATAAGGACAACTATTTTTCCGATTCCTACGGGAAAACTGGTCGGATTTCTTTTACAGTGTACATACCTACATACATACGTACATACAGAACCTGCGGGCACATTAGCTTTCAGGCTTTGATACCCTGTGCACTAAATAATCATAGGATATTTTAATATCTAATGTCCGTCAAATTGATTGACATAATATGCATAATAATGACGATACATCGAATTAATATAAGGAATTTCTAGATTGTAACATACAACTTATTTACATCCGCGCCTGAATTTATCTTATTTGATGAACTGTAATGGTATGGTATAATAAATTAATTTTAGCTGCCTCATCTTCTAGTAAAACACCATTACATGATTTTTTGAGGCTATTGTCATATTTTGCTAATACACTATGTTTAAATTTCCCCTGAAAGAAAAAAAAATACCCTTTAATTTCTTGTATGTTTACATCCTTATTAATGATACTTTGATTAAATAGAATTAATCTATATGAGAAATTAGTGAATTGTTTTCGTAATTTTTTTTTAACTAAAAATTTTAGATTAAAAAAAATTAATCTTTCTTAATGTAATTTAGGATCATTTTTAAAGATGTAACAAATTTATCTATTTTATACTTGAATAAACTATATATTAATTGTGTATTCCTTATTGGTTTATTCATTAAGCTATCGGAACTGGAAGTTGAATAAAATCCCTTTCCTGAAATTTTGGCGGTACTTTTATCGCCAATTAGATGAATTCGAAAAACTTAATTCTGAGATGAATTCTGAGACATTTTAATCTCTACTAATTGCTTTTTCGTGACATCATATCTAAATCCAGTGTCATTTTACTTGTCCAAATCGGAGAACTCAGTGAGGTTATAGTGCATACAATCTAGACATAAATAGATACACACAAGAATATATTATCTTTTTCGAAGCGTCGTAACTGAAGAAAAAAGTGCTTGCACCATCTTTGAGAAAACAGCATACGATTTTTTCTAGCTTGTATCACATCCAGATGATGAGCTAGGTTTAATCACCTACTAGAATAAAAACATTATTTATATTATTTTTAATATTATGTATGTTTACATTAACATGTATATTATTCTTGCTGTCAACATAACTTTTACTACGCACGTGCAAAACGAACAACATTGAATGAGATATTTCGAAAGTTTGCTGAACAAGCTTCAGATGTGCTACACTCACATTGCGTTAAACTGTTTTATTTTTAAAAACTAATGAAAATACGTATGAGAAAATGAATTAAAATTTGTTGTGGGAAAAGCTATCTTCTGATTATGATATTTTGGTTAAATCCTTCCCAAGTAGCATTTCATGTCACGTGTGGTACTGCTTTTCTACATATTACTACTTTTTTAACAATGCTATTATGTCCTGAAATTAAAACAATTATATGAATATGAAAATCTAGGTTTTTTTTTTGTTGTTGTTATTTTTAATGTATGGTGGGGTAGACCGGGGTACATTTGCGCAGATTTTTTTAAATGAATTTCTTAAGAAATTTTAGACACTGTGGTTTTATAAAGCAGTTAATAAAGTCAAAATTTGTGACTCAAGTGGGACACGTTTACGCATATTATAAGTGATACCAAGGAATAAGTGAAATAAATATTTAATCAAACTCAAATGTTTTATTTATAACTTAAAACACTGTTTAAAAAAATAAAGAGAATTAATTAAAGAACATTTTATAGGCTAAACTGAAAACACAGGGCTTATCTCTAATTGAAAACAAAAACTATTTATTCATCTTCATCATCACTGTTACAGTTTTTACAAACAAAAAATAAAGTATTTCCTTTTGCACACGTGTCATGGGACCACATTTTGTATCTAAGATATTGAACTCAGTATTGACCTTTTTTGGAATGGTTGTTTGATTTCAAACAATAAATACATACACAGTTTTCATCTTCGTCATCAGATTCATTCACTATTTTCTTTATTCCAGAGTGTACAAACTTTTTCCTTTTTGCAGTTTTTGGTTTCATACTTCTTCCTTTGCTGTTTTCTTTTTCTGCTTCGATAGAAACTAGTAAATGTTTAAGTAATTTCTTCTTTTTGAACGTGCGTAAACGTGCCCCGTCGTCCTGTTTGTATTTATTTTTAACGTGCAACGAAAATTAATAACATTTCTGTTCATAAAAATACAGTGCTCAAACAAGGATAATATTCTGCTAATGTCCATATATTTGTTTATCCTTAACTAAGTATTATTAGTTCACAATAACTTTGAATACGTTCAACACAAAATTTACTCACCTTGACAGAAAACAGATTATCATTTCCTCATGCAAGACCGAAGCTCGACTGACGCTCAAACACCTGTGAGAATAACCACTAGGGAGAGCATCAATCTGTCATGACTGGTGGCGCGCCAGCTATAACTCGTTTCGGAAAAAGTGCACTGCGTAAACGTGCCTCGGTCTGCTCTATATTTTAACAACTTATAAGTTGATATATATAGGTATTTAAGTAAGTGTTACGGGCAGGACATTTTGTCCGTTTTACATGGAATGGCCCTAAACGGACACATTATTTATGTCTGGGGTGTAAAATGTGGATATTTTTAAACCTTTCAAAAACGAGCAGAATACTTAAGTCTAGGTTAAAAATGTGGAGATTCTTAAACCTTTCAAAAACGAGCAGAATACTTAAGTCTAGGTTAAAAATGTGGAGATTCTTAAATATATAAAAGGGCCATTCCATATCGCGTGCGGGATAGCTTTTGTACATATTAATGCTGTTCTAAAAATGCTATTGTACCCTGAAATTAAAACAACTATGCTAATAGGAAAATCTAGGTTTTTTTTGAATGTATAGTTTGATTGCCTAAGAGGGACTGCTCAAATAAGGAAACCAAGTCGGTAGAGCATAGTGTCCCTCCCGGTCGACTTTATTAAGGTCTTAAAAAAAAGAAAAAAACAGTTTTTAACCGGAGCTGAAGCCGCCAAAATCGCGATAATGGGCGGTATTTCCATAAATTCAGCTTTTTACATAAAAAGCTAAGCCCGCTGGGGCATAGAATGCCCGTTTCGCGACAGAGAGCGGGAGAAAAAAAACGATGACTTAGGCGTCACCCGCTGGGGCAAGGAACCCCTGGCAGCAGGTAGAAAAGGAGAAGTTGCTGCTGCTATGGCAATGCACTATAAATCCAGGAAGTCCAGATTTGGAGTGCTGAGCCGATACTTTGTTTGCTCCCCGACGCATGATCGAAAGAAAGTGAGAGCACAAATTTCTTTTAGAAATTGAAAAATGTTCTATAATTTTGCCACAGTGCCGGCCTTCAGAGTATAATAGCCAGATTTCGGGGGGAGGGTATCTGTGCTATTTGATATGCCAGGTTTCCGTTAGGGTACAGTGATAGTAGCTATGCTCTGATGTGCCTAAATAGGTATAAGTATTTATATAAGTAGCACGTGCAGTACATTTTGTCCACTGTTAATGGAGTGGCTCAATAGCACAAAATCGATATGTGAACGTTTGCTAATTGTCGCTCCACGTTGGTCCAGATTAAAAATTGCCAACAAAGTCCCAACACAACAGGGGTTGAACCTTTTGCAGTTCAGAATTCTGTTCAAATATGTATTCCGAATTATAGGGATATTTGCACCTTTTCCTAACTATTTGCCAACCCAAACATTCCTAATCCTACCATTTCTCAACGATTACCAACGATTGACTAAGAAACATTTCTGCATGGGTTGTCATCATTTATTAGGGAAATTACTTACAAAAAAAAATTTTGTAATATAAATATTAATAAAAAACGTTTTTCTTCTTTACGAGGTGCATTCAAGTTCTAAAGCCTCCGATTTTTTTTCTAACTAACTACTCACCCGAAAACTATGAAACTGGTGTTACTTCATCACGTAATCTCTCTGCAGACGTACACATTTTTCACAACGTCGACGCCATGATTCCATGGCCGCGGCGAAGTCTTCTTTAGGAGTCTATTTTGATCACTGGAAAATCGCTGAAGCAATAGCAGCACGGCTGGTGAATGTGCGGCCACGGATAGTGTAGTGTCTTTCATTGTTGGAAACAGCCAAAAGTCACTAGGTGCCAGGTCAGGTGAGTTGAGAGCATGAAAAATTACTTCAAAGTTGTTTTCACGAAGAAACTGTTGCGTAACGTTAGCCCAATGTGCGGGTGCGTTGTCTTGGGAAACAGCACGATTTACATCAGCGATTTTCCAGTGGTCAAAACAGACTCCTAAACAAGCCTTCGCCGCGGCCATGAAATCATGGCGTTGACGTTGTGAAAAATGTGTACGTCCGCAGGGAGATTACGTCGAGAAGAGAAAACCAGTTTCATAGTTTTCGTGTGAGTAGTTAGAAAAAAAAATCGGAGGCCTTATTACTTGAATGCAACTCGTATTACTATATTATAAAAATACTTTAGAAATTTTGATAAACCTGTCTATTTTATTTTTCAGTTAATCGTAAATGAAAAATGATATTTTCGTATTATTTCAAAAGTCCCTTCTTTTTCAAGATCTAAATCTTCTCATGATTTATTTTTAGACATCATTTACCTAAAGAAATAGGATATATGTGGAAATGCCTAGAATTCTAGATTTTGTTCATTGGTTTATAAGTTAAACAATTGGAAGATTTAAATGAGCAAAAACTTTTAGAACAGTCTCGTTTATGCACTGCTTGTATGCATCTCCTGGAATTTTTGTACTTGTTTCCATTTCTGAAAGTTAATAAAGAATCTGACAAAAACTTTCCTAATATTTAAGACTAGATCTTAAGAAAATGTATTTCCAAGCGTTTATACAAACTGTTTTTAAAGAAGACTTGTTTGTACATTAGGGACATTGTTTGTACATTAGGGAAATGATCAATATTTTTTATTTGATAAATTCTTATAGTGTAATTTATTTATTTTTTTTTAAATAACAATAAATTTCAAGGAGTAGGTTATTCTGTATATTAAGCATAAACATTAGCACATACAGGTTTGCAGTAAAAACTTTTTTCACCTTCTTTTGAACACCGACAGAAATTTACATAAAAATGGTGTCTAGTTATAGTAAAAATGCCATGTACTACTTGATGATATTGTTTACATTGACGCCTAGTAGCAAACTCAGGACTTAACGCTCCGATCTAAAAAAATCGTCCATTTCAAAGTTGTAGAGCAGCATCTATTTAGTTCGAAGAGACCGCCGCACTTGAAAGCTAAGAATAGTACATGTACAACGCTCATTTGTATGTTTGGGATTTTCATCTCTTTTACATCAAAGCTGCAGGAATAAATAAGCTTCATGTCACTTTGTCTGATTGTTTGTGCTCAACCTTTAACGTTCAATCAATAATGTTTTATTGTTTTTGTTCATAAAAGGCGATGTATGCTTTCTGATGCACTTCGTTACGTCAAGCAATCGAATCAAGCAGTCGATGATACCGTATAAACTTGTAATCGCTGTCCAATATGTGAAGCCTCAAGGGCATAATGCTGGTGCGTATAATGGAAACTTCTACAACTTTTTTCATATTATCACATATAAAACAAAGGTGCGAATGTCTGTTAAAAGTTTTATTATAATATACTTCAGTATTCTGAAAGTTATTACTGTCAACCCAAATTGAGTTAGGGTGAAACAACCTGTTTTTTGGATTAAATACGTGGTTTGCGACCCCATGTTCTATGGTAATTTTTCATCCTCTTCATGTCTACTATTCTCCCCCTGAATTTTTCTGTTGAATTCGGAAACACTCTGTATGTGCATAGATTTTAGATGAATATAGATGTATATTTAGGAAGCAATTCATGTGGAAATGGGTTAAAAAGTTTTTTCATTGTCGTGGTTACAATAATGGAATCGGTATAAAAAATGATGTATCTTGAAAAGCAATTTAGGCTTTCAATAATTTGATCACGACAGATTTTATCTTCAAACTAGCAGAACTCTCTGGTGGATTTTTCCAAACAAACCCTGTGGCGCAGCCCCTAAAGTCCCTTAAGGGACTTTGCGCCATAAAACCCCATGCAATCAACCAAACAACCAAACAAAGAAACCCTGAATCATACGAAAATATCGGAGAATTTAAAAGACCTTTGTTTGGAATGTTCTTTCGCATTGCTGAAAACAATACCAACGCCATATCGGTATGTTTTCTATTGTGTTAGTTAAAATTTGGGCTGCTAAGCATGAACCCTTTTAGTTGATTATTTACAGTAGGATTTGGTAAAAATGTTGGAACGGTGTGCATTATCTTAAAACAACCCCTGAAAAAGTATCTAACTAACAATGCAACTGTCATCGAAATCCGTCCAGTAAAACTTTTTAAAGAGGCTAATCTTTACTAATTGGATTAACATGATTATAGAAATATTCCTCTTAATACTATAACTAAGCAACGTAGAACAAGTTACATACTAAAAACTTTAAAAGAAAATATCTAACTAACAGTGTAAGTTCTACTAAAAAACGTTTTTAAGAAACAAGTTATATGCTGACGAAACGAAATTCCCATTTGCATTTTATATATCTAGTAGATAAACTACAGTTTTCAGATTTTCTACTTTACACCAAAATAATCATTTAATATCCATGAATCAAAATTCTATTTCCATTTATAAAAATTTACAAAGGCTTCGTGAGCGCAGAAAAAGTTGTCAGTGGGCTCAAGTGCATCCGCGTACGCATGGTGCATGACTTCTAGTATTACTAATTTATATTAATAATCTAACAGATTACATGTGCCCAATAATATTGAGATTTAGTCTTTGCCTGATTAAATTACTAAAACGAATGAAAATTCCATATTATATACTAAAATTGAGAACTAACAACTCGCACACATAAAAATTCTAACGCATTTGAATTTTTCATATTTTATGTAAGGGAACATAAAAATTCCGCCTCATAAATCTCAGAGTTAGGTCAGTGCTATTACCTGTATATCATTCTGTCAGCGCTTGCAGAACATTGCTAAATGGGATTGTTGCACCATAAATCTTCGTAAGCTTGATGGAAGAGAGAATGTCGATATTTTCTTTTAACAGTGGAACGACTCTCCTATTCTAAAGAACAGTAATAAATCAGAACCGAACTGTTGAAATACAGTTGTACTGTTAGCTGAATGCTTTGAATATTTACGCTCGATTTAAGATATCAGTTTTACATACATTTCTTCTCTTTCAAGGATAGTTTCTTGAGGGTTTTTTTTAGAAATATTTTAGTCTTTATTGAACAAATGTAGGTGCAAAATATTTGTTTCAGATATGTGTCAAAAACAGTATCTGAATTAACCCTTAACTACTACGACAAAAAATTTCGAGAGTATTGTTTTTTGAAACTTTTATCCATTCCTTTTTAAACATATTTAAGTATTATTTACACGATATATATACTTTCAGAAAAAATTAAAACAATCAACAATGTTACATTTTAGATCGCTTTATTGACTCTTAGAAGAAATATACAATACATCTACTAAAATATTTTCGTGCAATAAACATTCCTCAAGTAACATCAGTTTTACAGTAACATAAGCGATATCAGTTTTACAGTAACATCAGCGATATTGGTTTTACAGTAAAATCAGCGATATCAGTTTTATGGTAACATAAGCGATATCAGTTTTACAAACATCTCTTCTTTTTCATGGATAGTTTCCTGAGGGTTTTTTAAGAAATATTTTAGAGTATTTATTAAAGAAATATGGGTGAAAAATATTTGTTTCAGATATGTGAATTAACACTTAACTGCTGTGACAAAAAATTTCAACAGTATTGTTTCCTGTAAAATATACCAGTTTCTTTTTAAACATATTCAAGTATTCTTTACACGATATTTATACTTTCAGAAAAAATGAAATAAATCAACAATGTCACAGTTTAGAATGCTTTATTGCCTTTTAGTAGATTATATACAAGATAACTACTAAAAATATTCGTGTGATAAACCATGTTGCCATGCATCAGGAAATTTCCAGACAAAGAAATTCTTCGATACCAGTATATCTTCTTAAATAAGGCGAAATTTCGTGCATTTAACCTAGAGTTATTTTTTCTAGAAACAAATATTGATATTTTACCTGGAAAATTCCCTGAAGCGTGGCAACCCTGAATAAACATTCCTAATGTAACATCATTTTTTTAGTAACATCAGCAATATCAGTTTTACAGTAAAGTCAGCGATATGAGTTGTACACACATTTCTTCTTTTTTCAAGAATAGTATCTTGAGAGTTTTTTTCTGAAATATTTTTGAGTCTTTATTCAACATATAATTGTGTAAAATATTTGTTTCAGCTATATGTCAAAACAATACCAGAATTAAACCTTAATTGCTCAGACAAAAAATTGCGGCAGTATTCTTTCCTGAAACATTTACCCATTTCTCTTTAAACATATTCAAGTATTATTTACACGATATATATATTTTCAGAAAAAATTAAAGAAATCAACAATGTTAAAATTTAGAATGCTTTATTGCCTCTTAGTAAAAATATACAAGATAACTACTAAAAATCTTCAGGTAATAAACATTCCGCAAGTAACATCAGTTTTACAGTAAAAGCAGCGATATCAATTTTACATACCTCTCATTTTTTTAAGGATAGTATCTCTTTAAGGATAGTATCAGAAATACTTTTGAGTATTTATTGAACATATATGGGTGCAAAATACTTGTTTCAGATATGTGTCAAAAACAGTATTTGAATTAACTTTTAACTGCTGCGACAAAAAATTGCGACATTATTGCTACCTGAAACATGTACCCATTTTTCTTGAAATATATTCATGTATGTTTTACACGATATTTACTTTCAGAAAAAATTAAAGAAATCAACAATCTTAAAGTTTAGAATGCTTCATTTCCTCTTAGTACAAATATAACTACTAAAAATCTTCGAGTAATAAACATTACGCAAGTAGCACCAGCTTTACTGCAACATCAGCGATATCAGTTTTACAGTAACACCAGCAACACGAGTTTTAGAGCGACATCAGCGATATCAGTTTTACAGTAACACCAGCAACACGAGTTTTAGAGCGACATCAGCGATATCAGTTTTACACACATTTCTTCTTTTTTGAAGGATTTTTTCTTGAGAGTTTTTCAGAAATATTTTTGAGTATTTATTAAACAAATATGGGTGTAAAATGCTTGTTTCAGATATGTGTCAAAAACAGTATCTGAATTGAACCTTAACTGCTGCGACAAACAATTGCGACAGTATTGTCTCTTGAAAAATGTACCCATTTCTCTTTAAACATATTCATGTATTCTTTTTACACATATTTATACTTTCAGGAAAGTAAAAGAAATCAGCAATTCTACAGTTTAGAACGCTTTATTACCTCTTAGTACAAATATACAAGATAACTACTAAAAACTTTCGTGCAATAAACGTCGCAAGTAACATCAGTTTTACAGTAACATCAGAAACATCAGTGATATCAGTTTTAAACGTTTCCTCTTATTTCAAGGATAGTTTCTTGAGAGATTTTCAGAAATATTTATGAGTATTTATTAAATAAATATAAGATCAAAATACTTGTTTCAGGCATGTGTCAAAAGCACTATCTAAATTAATTGTATTTTTATTATTTCTCACAAGAAACTTTTATTCGTATGTTGAGATCATCTATCTATAATTTAATTGATTCAAAATTAATTAGTATCCTATATTATATTCCGTTTATTCTTTATGCTCTTTTGAAACTTAACCCTTTAGTGCGCAGCTTTGCATATATGCAAACAACAGTGTTTTGAATTTAATGGGGGTTTTTTATTCGTATATACCTAATTCTCACCAGAAAAATAAAATAGCAATATTTGCTATAAATAATAACAGACTTTCCGTATTTAAATAAAAGTAAAACAGCCACACGGCAGCATTTTTTACTTGTACTGCAGATGTGAAAAGACTGACGTATTATATGGAAAACGTATTTCGGATTTTTTTTAATTATTTTTCCTGTGTAATAAACCTTTCAGAGAATCATATATAATTTTTTCGAAACAAAATAAAAAATTGCGCATTTAAGGGCTAAATCTATTTTTATTTCTAGTCTACAATCAATTTCTTCTTATCCAAGCTAAAATACTTTACATTTGAATAGATTTAGTTTATCTGTTTCCTTTCTTGAGCCTCAATATTTTATACTTCTACGGTTATAATAAATAAATGAAAGCATCTGTCAGTCGCCGTTCGATCCTAGCCCTTCTTGAAAAGTTTTTCTTATTTTGAACGAACTGTATCGAACTGTATTCGTAAATCGATGTAAGAATAACAATGTAATTTTAAATTGAACGAAGATCTACTTCCACCCATTCATGCAGCATGGTTTCTTGAAAAAAAGTACCCATTTCTCTTTTAACCCTTCACTGCACCACGTGCCATATCTGGCACACACATAAGAACATTAATATTTTCATTATGTGCCATGGATTAGGATAATATGATCACTGTAACTGATCAAGAACAATCCAAAGCATTGAATAACACTCATTATGTCCATGTTAGATGGCTGCATTAGACAAAAATGTGGAATTTGTTCTTCGGAAAAAAAAAAACAAAAAAAAAAAATCGATCAAGCTATTAAGGTAAGATTTGCTTTCATTATTTTTACTGAATACTTAAAAATATTAATATAATAATAGTTTCAGAGTGTTAAGCAGATAACATTAATTAAGTTAAGCTCATTTAGTTGCAAAATTAAAAAACCCTAAATGTGCACTTACAGCACACTCCATAAAATATCAAATTTTACTGAAAATTTGAAAATTTATATTTTTTACTATTTTTTTCATTATTAGACCGATATATACGAGGGTGGTTCAATAATTAATGTACCTAGTGTATATAAAATATTGCGATGGTTGTTGTGCAATTTTCAGAACCATAGCTGCTATATTAACATAGTTTTTGAGGGAGGAGTGAAACGGGGAGAGTGGGAGTAAAAGTCTGATTTTTAGCTTATTGGGCTAGATTTGTGACAGTGGATGAGACGTAACTACTGTCATTTGGACACGGGATCATAGTGATGTAGCCACATCTTATCCACTGTCACAAATATAGTCTCATACGCTCCAAACCTACATTTCACCCTCCCTCCGATTCTTAAAACCCCCCTCAAAAGTAGGCCTTTAACACCTCCCCCCTCCCTCCAAAAATATGTTAATATAGCAGCTACGGTTCTCAAATTGAGCATATAGGCATTTAAGACATTACGCTTCGATATTCTAAATCAACCATCGCAGTAAAAATATTTTATATATACTAGGGACAATAATTATTAAACCACCCATGTAGATTTTAAAAAAAAATCATAAAAATAGAACAAAATCATGCAGTGAAGGGTTAACATATTCAAGTATTCCTTACACGATATTTATACTTTCAGAAAAAGTTTAAAAAAAAAAGCAACAAAGTTACAGTTTAGAACATGTTTTACTACCTCATAATACAAATATACAAGATAACTACTAAAATACTCCCCCCCCCCCCCACCAAAAAAAAAAAAAAAAAAAAAGTAGCCAGTAACATCAGTGAAATCAGTGATATCAGTTTTAGATTTTTTTTTTTTTTTTCAAAGATAGTTTCTTGGAATTTTTTCAGAAATATTTTTTAGTTTTTATTAAAAAAATACTTGTTTTAGATATGCGCCAAAACACCACCTGAATTATTTGTATTTTTATTTCTCATAAGGAAATTTTATTCTGTGCTTCAAGAACAGCCTTTTTTTATTTATTATTATTTTTTTTTTAACGAACTGTGTTCGTAAACCGATGTAAGAGTAGTAATGTAATTTTTAATCAAACAACTCATTCCCTTTTAATGCAGTTTTTTTTTTCTTTTGTAAAAAGTATCAATATATCTTTAAACATATTCATGTAATCTTTATACTTAACATTTATACTTCCAGAAAAATTTTTAAAATATCACAGTTTAACACATGCTTTATTGCCTCTTAATAGAAATATACAAGATAAATACTACAAATCTTCCTGCAATAAAGCTAGCCAGTAACATTACATTGAAATACTGTTATGACTCTATCCATTATTGGCATAAACTACCTTTGGCGCAATTTATATTGATTAATTGCTCCTTTGACAGAATTAGGAATTTGTCAGAAATATCTTTGATTCCACCTATTCTGTTCTTTAAAAAACAATAAGTAGCTATGAGAGACAGAAATAGGCTGAATTCACATAAATGATTAAATCTTTTGTTTTCAATTTGATTGATTTCTATAGATTAAAATAATTGTTACCAAAATTTGATGATCATAAAAACACAGAAGTTTTTACAGTAAACTAGTAGTTTGACCCGTTCTATGGACGGGAGTTCATGAATTTCAAACTAAAATTATTGCCCTACTGAGAAAATAATTGTTTATTAATCAAGTTTCAGTCAATTGAAAGAAAAATAAAAACACATGTTCGCTTATAAATCTTTTCAAAAATCACGTCAGCAAGTTTCGCATTTTTTCTATTAAAAATGAATTGAAAATGTTCCAGAAAATTTCGAGGTGTTGAGCATGGAAAAGTATTTTTTAATACCACCTTAACATGATTCTGATAAAACCAGCTATTATATAATAAAAAAGAAAAGTGCCCAGCTAAACTGATGGCATTGAGCTCACAGGCTATTCACACTAGTTGTATATCATACTCTTATTTTAAAGAATAATGCCCCTCAAAAAAATAAGTGAAGGGGAATTAGCCCCCGTTTACCCCTTTATACTTAACCAGTGAACCTCCAAATCTAATCAGGGAAGCTCCTTATCATAATAAACCAGTATACCAAATTTGGAGCAAATCGAATAATCCTGCAAAAAAACCATTTATCTAAATTAAGGGGGTAGATTAACCCCCCTTTTCCCCCTTTATCCTTAACCAATGGACCCCCAAAACTAATCAGGGAAGTTCCTTAACATAATAAACCGGTATACCAAATACGGAGCAAATCGAATGATTCTGCATGAAAAACCCATTTATCTGAATTAAGGGGGTGGACTAACCCTCTTTTCCCCCTTTATTCTTAACCAATGAACTTCCAAAACTAATCAGGGAAGTTCCTTAACATAATAAACCGGTATACCAAATTCGGAGCAAATCGAATAATTCTGCATGAAAAACCCATTTATATGAATTAAAAGGGGTGGACTAACCCCCCTTTTCCCACTTTATCCTTAACCAATGAACCCCCAAAACTAATCAGGGGAGTTTCTTAACATAATAAACCGGTATACCAAATTCGGAGCAAATCGAATGATTCTGCATGAAAAACCCATTTATCTGAATTAAGGGGGTGGACTAACCCCCCTTTTCCCCCTTTATCCTTAACCAATGAACCCCCAAAACTAATCAGGGAAGTTTCTTAACATAATAAACCGGTATATCAAATTCGGAGCAAATCGAATGATTCTGCATGAAAAACCCATTTATCTGAATTAAGGGTTTGGACTAATCTCGTTTTTCCCCCTTTATCCTTAACCAATGAACTCCCAAAACTAATCAAGGAAGCGCCTTATCACAATGAACTTAGAAAAAAATTTTGAAGCAAATCGGATGTTTCTATCAAGAGTTATCGCGTTACGTACATACATACATACATACATACATACTGCGTACATACATACGGAACGGGCGGGCACATTAGCTCTCAGGCTTTGATAGCCTGTGAGCTAAAAATGAAATAAAATCTTGTCAAAAGCGGTCAGATAAAACTGTTAAAGTGGATTTATATCTAATCATAATTTAGTTTTTGTTGGTGCAATTAATATACTTAACTCCGAAATCTACCTCCGCCTGTAGGCTGGGCCGGCAGGGATTTTTTAGTATTGCAGCGTGGCGTACGTAATATACAATGCGTCTTGCAATAGAAAGGTAATTGTTGTGGTAAGAATTTTACTGTGAATTTTTAATTGTTGGCAGCTGCTATACCGAAGCATGTTTAAATTTGATAGGAAGTTGCTGAAAAATTGGTGGTTTTTTATTAAATAAAAGTTAACTGTACATTATTTCGATTCCGGATTGCTTTAGTTGCCTCGGCCGTGTTTTAATACACATGTACATAACATTTCACAATTCTGGCTTCCAAACTGTGGATTTGTACAGCATTACAGACAAATTTTCATTTTTATATATTAGATCAGAGCCTTTTTAAACTGCTTTTCTGTGAGGAACAGAAATGTTGATTATAATCCTATAATTCTGAATAATTTAATAAAAATTCTGCATTAACTTATAAAAAATAAATAGTTAAAAGTGAAAAAGAAGGAGCTATTTACTTTAGTTTATACTTTTGCTCACACGCATTCTTATCGTTAAATAAATGTATTGATAAATACATACTATTTCCTTAAACTTCAACTATTCCAAGTTATTGAAAAAATAAACTTTATTCGTGTATGTAATCAATAAAATATAATCAAGATAAGTAATTACGTTGAAATTGTCAATCGAGGCTCGAGGCTTTTATGTTACATCTTACGAGGGTGTATAATTAAGTTTTGGCCATAGTTGAGTCATAAGAAATAATTGAGTAAAATTTATGAAATTGCTATATTGTATGAGTCCTTTTCTGTATAGTCACCGTGCACAGTAACACATTTCTGAAAACGGTATTTCCAAAAAAAGGGGGGAGGATGTATTCCAAGAGGCGCGATAGCAGACCCAAAAAGGGGCATTTTCTACCTTTTGCCGACCCCCACATGTGACATATCGTTGGAAAGTTCTGTGACCACTTATTCATGTTATGCAACCCCCGAGCCCTTTTCCCCAAAATTAGCCCCTGGGAGCATGAATGGTGTCCGCAAAATTTAGAAAAGTGCCCCCCCTCGGAGAGCAAATTGGAGGGAAGGGCTCAGTATGTGCATAACATGAATAACTGATCACAGGCCTTTCCAGCAATATGTCACATGTGGGTGTTAGTAAAAATTATAAAAATGCCCCCCTTTGAGTCTACTATCGCATCTCCTTGAATATATCCTCCCCTCTTTTTTGGAAATACCGTTTGCAGAAATGTGCTACTGTGCACGGTTACTATATAGAAAAGGACTAATACAATGTAGCAATAAAAAAAAATTTACTTAATTATTTCTACGTGAGGCTAAAAACTTATTAATACCCCCTCGTACAGAATGAAAAAGCAGCACAAATTATTTCACTTTGACACAATCATAGAATATATCTTTTTTTCTGCATGAAGTCTAAAACTTACGTAATTTTCACCACTATCAAAATTTACATACGCACCTCTCATAACCTGTATTCACCATTAAAAAAATATTTTTACGCGCAATCGGTTATTAAAAAATCTTTTTCCAAACTTGAAGTCACGCTTGTGAGCTACAACTTGGCATATGAACATTCGCACTTTTGACTTGAAGTTCTAATCTGACAAGGAAGGTCTCCTTATTGGGCATACTCAGAATATTTTGAAAAAATACCAATTAAACTACTTATGTATATAATAAAGTATCAATCAAATTTAGTGGCGGAATTACAGGAAAAAGACTGTAAAAAAATAAAATACTTTCGAGTATTTGGCGCGAAAAGACGAAAGCGTCACGCGATTTGGCGAGCAGTACTTTTCCTCGCCAAAAGCAAACGATTTTAATGCACCTGAAAATTGTTTGTTAATTGATTTTTAGAATGCGTGTAAAAAGTATTTAATGAATTTAAACTTAAACAATGAGAAAGTTTAATAAATACATTTTTTCGTATTACATATTTATGTTGTTTGTTATTTAATTTTATAAATTTAAAAACAATTTCATATGTAAAAAACACTTTCATATATTTAAGCGTATTCCAAAATAAAGACCAGATTCATTTACCAGTTATTCATTTCAATATAAAAAAGAATTCGTCGTTTCCACAACAACAAAATTGAATCGACATTGCTCAATTGGAGTTAATTTTGAGATATTGAAACAATTTTAATATATTTTAATTTTGTTTTAACTCGTAAAATTTTATATTTAACTTTCATTATAAATAAATATATATATATGACAAAATTATAGTTAAATCGAACTAAAACTGACAAAACTAGAGCTATTTACATTAAATTTATTTAAACAAGTTCAATATGAAGCATTTTTATCTTAAAGAGTATTCGACATAAAAAAGTATTTTTCGAAATTTCATTTCATCCCCAACCGATGATAAATCGCCAAATAAACGAAATTTTCATTATTTTTTTACAAATGTTCTATCGATGTTCCGCCAAAAAAAATTTTTTACAAACATATATATCCACATGAGATGAACACTGTAATTTTTTCAGATTTTTCTGAATATGCCCGTATGGAGACCTTCCTTGTGAGTACCAGAGAGTAAAAATACCAGAAATTTATGTCTTTTTAGACGTATTCGTTGTAAAATATATAGTTCTATCAAAGAAAATCTACAAATGAAGAGCTTTCATGAAAACAAATAATTTTTATAATTTGTTTAGCAGAAAGTTGAGGGCAAATGACTAAAAAGACAGCCTTGTGTTTTAAATATATAGATAATATTTGAGTTTATTCCTAAGATCTTTCTAGAACTTGACAGAGAATTTTCGACGCACAGCAGTGTGCAGTGACACATCGGTTGGCACACTACTTTAAGAGCAAGCAATAGTGTTCCTGTTATGTTCAATTCACACAATTTTGGAAATATTTCACTTGAAAATAAAATATTGCAATTTCACAGCTTTCTTTCACCAAAGTTATAAAAGTAAACACTAGTTCAAATATTCTGGTACGAATCATTGTTGAACTTAAATGGTATCAAAAATATCTTATTTGACTTCGAGAGTTTACTATTTTTTTTTCTGATTTTACCTGAATTTCTGTTTTCACATACAAAATAAAACTTTTTCAACTATTCCGGAACAAATCTTCGTTGAAGATAAATTGTTTCAAAAATATTTCATTACTCTTCAAGAGATTAAGATGTTTTTCTGATTTTAACAGAATCTCAGTTTTCCCTTATGAAAGTAAAATTTTGTTCGAATATTCTGGTACAAATTCATTAAAGCTAAATGGTATCAAAACTAAATGGTTCACCAACCTTCAAGGGGTTAAGGTGTTTTTCTGATTTTAAAAGAAACCCGGATTTCACTTAAGAAAACAAAATTTTGTTCAAATATTCTGGTACAAATCTTCTTTGAAAATAAGTGGTATCAAAAACGTCTTATTACCGTTGAAAGGGTTAAGACATTTTTTAAGATTTTAACAGAATCTCGGTTTTCATTTATAAAGGTAAAATTTTCTTCAAATATTCTGGTACAAATCGTTGTTGAAGTTAAGTGGTATCAAAAATACCTCATTATACTTGAAGAGATTAAGAAGCTTTTCTTATTTTAACAGAATCGCGGTTTTTACTTATGAAAGTAAAATTTTGTTCAAATATTCTGGTGCAAATCTTTGTGTGAATAAAGTAATATTTAAAATATCTCATCACCATTCAAGAAGGTTAAAAAAATTTTCTGATTTTAAAGCAATCTCGGTTTTCACTTCTCTGTAAATTTAAGTAAGAATTAAGAAAAACTATCGATATTTTGCAGCAAAATAATAATAATAAGAAGAATAAGAATAACTGTGTGGCATATCGTTAAATATTTTAAAGCGATTTTTACATGCAGTAATTTTTCAAAAGACAATCATTCATAATTTATAAAATAATACACTTTTATCTTGCGTGAGCATATATTGTATGATCGATCGGTTAAAGTCTGACGCATTGTCTTTGGGGTATTGTTTCGATTAAATTTATACTTACGGCAATGTATAGCGCTAAAAAGATAAATTTAGACTGCCATTAATTTATCGCTAAAATTGTTTAACGTTGTTATGAACACAATAGCTTTTTTATTAAGGATAAAAAAAAATCCTATTCGCTATATTTAATGTAATATGATAAGTTGTGAAGCTCATATGTTCAGAAAAATTAAGTTCATCAAATCAATCACAAAAATAAGTAGGATTTTTTTTCTCATTTCTTAACGGTGTGTGTAAATATTTTTATAAATCTACAAGAAAAGAAATAATTTATCACAATAAAATTTTTAAGTCCTTAATTGGCAAAATCATCGAAATACGATCACATAACTTTGCATTTAATCAAGAAAGGAAATATTTAACAAATTACTATAAATTTCTAATATGTGTTACATTTATAAATTTTATATAAATTTGTACATTAATTTTCTTATTTATTTTTAAAACATTTTTCTTCATCTATTTAAGAGCAAATACAAATAAGTGTGTTTGAAAATAAAATTTCTTCAATTCCTTTAAACCATCAGATTTCTCGATTTTGCATATATAGGCATACAATAGAGTCTTTACCAAAATTAATGTTCAATGTCAAGCTAAATCCTGAAACAAACACGACAAAAAAAATTTCGTTAGTCCAAAACCCGATCCGAAAACAACCAAAAAAATTTTTATGGACAAACCACGTGACCCGAAGCCGACACACTTTAAACCAAAAACACCCGAACTCAAAATACTTCAACTCGAATTCGACCCGAAATTAGAAATGAAAGAAATCATCTAGTAACATTTTAATGCAGACATGAAAAACTTGTCTACGATTGAATTGGTCATTTCAAAAAACCACATAAGTTACTTTTTTCCAAATATACTTTTTTTGTCGCAAATGCTACCTTAAAGGTAGAGCCATGATATGTGTACCACCTGTGTGTGTGTGTTTGTGACCACATCAGTCAGTGTATTCGTTCCACTTCAAACAATACCTTCTAATTTACGTTCATTGCCTAAAACAGCATACATCAGCGACTTAAGGGCTTTTTGCATGCAATACTTTCTTTGGACTTCAAGAAATTGCCGACGTTATATAAAATGAAAAGATGTTTGTCAACAGAAACATAGGGAAAAAGTGTACTAAAAGAACAAAAAATAAACTAGAAAGATATTGCAACGGATAACTCGCCAAATATTGCTACTTTAAGTATTAAAAAAATGCAATTTAACAAATTACAACGACCATTTCGAAAATGATATTTTCAAAGACTAAAATTTAAGATATAAAAAATCGCACGGAGTTGATCATATATTACGTACGCCATGTACTACATTTTTCGGTACTGTAATTTTTTAAACTTCTACGGAGCTGGTCATACATTACGTACGCCATGGATTAAAAT
The DNA here is from genome assembly GCA_963932465.1 of Maratus speciosus. Taxonomy (NCBI): domain Eukaryota; kingdom Metazoa; phylum Arthropoda; class Arachnida; order Araneae; family Salticidae; genus Maratus; species Maratus speciosus. Next base: position 125,097,004 of record OZ010798.1, on the reverse strand, counting down.
TTTCGGTACTGTAAATTTTTAAAATTCTACGAAGCTGGTCATACATTACGTACGCCATGGATTGAACATTAATATTCCTGGGCCAATTTTAAATGAAATTTCATTCTTAAACTTCTAAACATCCCACAATTTTACTTTTTACACCGTCGTATAGAGAAAAAATGTACTTTTAAATGCAATTTTTTTGAAAGCTGTATATCAATTTGTTTCTGAGTTATTAATTTTTTTTTGTAGTTTTTATTACTTTTTTGTCATAGTGGCAACAGAAGTATCCATCTCGGTTGAAAGTAAAGAGAAAATACAGATTACTGTATAGACCAATCAGAAAACGAATAAAATGCGGGATTCAACTAATAAAACGCTTCAGATATGTTTTTGATTTCCTACACTGACCGAGGACAATAATCATTTTTCCAAATGGTTAAAAAAAGAAAAAAAAAACATTTCTTTCTTCGACATACAAGAGTTTGCACTGTAATTCTTATAAAACAGGCACTATCACCCAATATACCCCAATTCGAAATAATGAGAGCCAACCTCACCCAGACCCCACCCGCATTTCTGCGGGTGGGGTTTGGCAAAAACGAATGCTTTAATAGTCCTTTTTTTAACTAACAGATACCTTATACGTGACGCGTTAATTGCAAGATACAAGTAAGATTGCAACTGTTCACTACACTGTAAAAAATTGCAAAATTATGGGTATTTTACCGTGAATTTCAACAGTAAATTTACGGAAAATACCACTATTTCCAGCTAAATCGTTCAATTCTTTAAATTTCAGGATTTACGGGCAAAACCCGTTTATCAAAAGACAAGGATCGTTTATATAGGAGCAAAGTGCGTTTATTATGTGCCTTTGCCTGGAATCTGCTGCACTAAAAATTACTGCAGGATTATTTTTACAGTGTATGTTATCCGTCATTCTGCAGTACAGTTGTGAGATGAGGCATAAGAATGTTCACAGCATTAAACAGCGTTTTTTGTGATATGGCAGATACATATCGCACATATATTGCATTAATATCTTTCAATGTTGTCAATGATGGCTATTCCAAACCGTCTTTTTCCTCAAACACTTGCATTTATTCAACCGTTCTCTTTTTCTTTCGTCAAAAAGAAAAAAAAAATAATCGGTGTCTTTCCATAAGTTTGGTGCAAACGGCAACTTTTTATTTATTTCTTTTCTCTTACGAATTATTAATTAACATATTATGTTAAAATTTAGTTTCGTTAAGAAATGTATAATACAATTAAATATGACTTCGTAGTGATTTCCATTAAAAAACGCAAATGTAATAAGAAAAAAAAGTGACGGATTCAGACGCAGCTAATAATATTATATCTTCGATCAGATATAAAAGTTATCTCATGAATCATTTCAGCAGTGAAACTAATTGAAGAAATAGTGCGCTGAACCTGATTGAAGAAATTGTATGACGTGCCAATCTCAAAACTTTTTTCTTTCTTCTACATGTTAAATTTTTCAAAAAGTTGTTACACATGTTAATCCTTCAGCATTATTACTTCAATACTGCATCAACATTAATTTTCATCTTCAAGTTTCTGCTTCACTTTATTAATCAGAGTACAGATCATATTCAAATTATTAGAATAATTGAGATAAAGTAATAACAAAAAATTATTTTTCATTTATTTATTTTTTATACTAAGTAAATGCAATTAAATTTCTTATAAATTAAATATGGAATGTTTAGATAAGATTTTAACATTTGCAAAATATAAAATACAGTACAATAAATTAGGTATACAGCTTTCTGAAACACATCAAAATATTAGAATAAAATTTAGATTGGTTCAAAATATTAGAATATTTTATTTTACGCAACAATATTACCTTATGAATATGAAGTAAATGGTAGTTCATATTTTGTAGCATCCACTTTAGCTTTCATAACAACGTACAATCGATCTTGCATACTATATACAAGGTGTTTACAAACATTTCTATCAATATTAGACCAAATATATTTTATACGTGCCACTAACTCAATTTTACTTGAAGGAGGATTTTCTTCAAGTTTTTTCTTCATTATACACCATAAGTTTTCGATGGGGTTAAGTTCTGGTGAGTTTGGAGGCCAAGGAAGTACCTTAATGTTGCGTTGGCGGAACCAATTCTTAGTTGACATCGAGGTATGCAGTGACGCTAAATCTTGTTGAAAGATGAAATTACCTTCAAATAAATCTTCTGATGATGGAATCATGTAATATTAAAAAATTTCTTGATATATCTAAGAGAATCTTTTCGTAGACGATGCATAACTTTCCAAGTCCTTCTGCACTCATGCAACTCCAAACCATGATACTAGCAGCAAATTTTATGGAACGTTTAAGGCATTCTTTATCAAAATCTTCTTGTTTCATTCTCCAAACTCGAATACTTTGATTACCATATGAAACACAAAGCATACTTTCATCACTAAATAACGTATTTTTCCAACCTTCTTCCCTCCATAAACGTCTTGATTTACACCAATTCAATCTTATACGCTTTTGTTTTACAGTCATGGGAGGTTTTGTTTTCAGTACACGAGACTCAAACTTAAATTTAAGGAGACATCTTAATGTTATCGATGTAGAAACTTCAACTCCTTCTTCTTTCCATTTTCGGTGCAAGAATCGCACACTTTTAAAACGGTTTTTCTTAACTATACGATACGCTTCAGTTTCCTGTCATCTCTAGCAGATGTTTTTGGTTTTCGGTCGCCATTTCGGCGAATATTTTGAAATTTTCCATTTTTTTTACTATTTTGTTAGTATTTTACTAAAGCTTGATTGTGAACAATGTAAATAATTCGCTATATAACATTTATTTTTACCGTGCCCATACAAATCAACCATGCGAAGTTTAATAGGTTCAATAATATCACTCACACGACACATTTTAAGACGAAAAAGCAAGCAAACTGCACAAAGAATACTGATTTTAAATAAAATCGTCGGAATTCAATCAATGATGCCCCCAGTTATCAATTCGTGATAATTGAAGGAGAATTAATATGAAATATTCTAATATTTTGAACAGCTTGAATAAATATTCTAATATTAGGTAGCTTTCTTTACAAAAAACTAGGTAGCTTTCTTTACAATAGGTAGCCTATTGCAGCCGTTCGGAGGAAAGCGATTTCAAAAAATTTTGGTATATTTTCATCGATCATGACCCCCAGACCCCGAAACCACCCTCCGTTCAAAATTGATATATATATATATATATATCTGACATATGTCACACTGTAACTCCCGTAATTATGAACCGATTTCGATGTAATTCGGTGTGTACATAGTACATACCAATGTCTCGACCGAGTTCGTTGGCCAGCTTCATCCGCCGTTTTGTTTCAAAATGGCGGCCATTTAAAATTTTTAGAAAAATTTAAAACTTGAAATGTGGTACCAAAAAATTAAAAATGGAAAAATATTTTTTTCTTATGTATTTGATCTTTATACAAAGATTCCGGAGCAGTTTTTGTTTCGTCTATATCTTAAAAAATGGCTGAGTTATAGCATTTTGAATTTCTAGCGTGGCTGACATTTTGAAACGTCCTGAAGTTTGTCACGCGATAAAAGGCGTATTTATGAACCGATTCGGATGTAATTCGGTGTGTACATAGTACATTCCAATCTCTCGACCGAGTTCGTTGGCCAGCTTCATCCGCCATTTTGTTTCAAAATGGCGGCCATTTAAAATTTTTTTAAAAATTTAAAATTTGAAATGTGGTACCAAAAAATTGAAAATTGAAAAATAATTATTTCTTATGTATTTGACCTTTATACAAAGATTTCGGAGCAGTTTTTGTTTCGTCTATATCTTAAAAAATGGCTGAGTTATAGCATTTTGAATTTCTAGCGTGGCTGACATTTTGAAACGTCCTGAATTTTGTCACTCGATAAAAGGCGTATTTATGAACCGATTTGGATGTAACTTCGTTTATACATAGTACATACCAATGTCTCGACCGGGTTCGTTGGCCAGATTCACCCGCCATCTTGTTTAAAAATGGCGGCCATTTAAATTTTTAATAAAAATTTAAATTTGAAATGTGGTACCAAAAATTGAAAATTGAAAAAATATTTTCTTCTTATGTGTTTGACATTGATAAAAAGATTCGGGAGCAGTTTTTGTTTCGTCTATATCTTAAGAAATGGCTGAGTTATAGCATTTTGAATTTCTAGCGTGGCTGACATTTTGAAACGTCCTGATTTTTCTCACGTAATAACAGGCGTATTTATGAACCGACTTGGATGTACCTTGGTGTGTACATAGTACATACAAATATCTCGACCAAGTTCGTTGGCCAGCTTCATCCGCCATCTTGTTTCAAAATGGCGGCCATTTAAAGAAATTAAAAAATAAAAAAAATTAAATGAGATACCAAAAAATTGGAAAATGAAAAAGATTTTTTTTGTATGTGTTTGACCTTAATACAAAGATTCCGGAACAGTTTTTCTTTCGTCTATATCTAAAAAAAAATGTCTGAGTAATAGCATTTTGAATTTCTCTTGTGGCTGACATTTTAAAACGACCTGATTTTTGTCACGCGATAACAGGCGTATTTATGAACCTATTTGGATGTAACTTGGTCTTTACATAGTACATACCAATGTCTCGACCGAGTTCGTTGGCCAGCTTCATTCGCATCTTGTTTCAAAAGGGTTGCCATTTAAAAAAAATTAAATTTAAAATTCAAAATGAGGTATTAAAAAATTGGAAAATGAAAAAGATTTTTTTTATGTGTTTGGCCTTGATACAAAGATTCCGGAGCAGTTTTTGTTTCTGAAAATTTGTTCTTTTGTTGATATCTTAAAAAATGGTTGATTTATAGCACTTTGAATTTCTAGCATGGCTAACATTTTGAAACGATCTTGTATTTGTCACGCGATAACACACGTATTCGCCTATTTCGATGTAAGAAGGCATGTGGATAGTATACATCAACACCTCGACTAAGTTCGCTGGCCAGATTCATCAGCCATCTTCTTTCAAAATGGCGGCCATTAAATTAAAAAATATATATATATTTAAAGTGAGGTGCAAAAAAATTAGAAATTGAAAAAGGTTTCTTTCTTAAGTATTTGATCTTGATATAAGGATTCAGGAGCATTTTTTGTTTGTCTTTACCTTAAAAAATGGCTCAGATATAGCAGTTTCAATTTCTATTGTGGGTGACATTTTGAAAAATCTGATTTTTTGCATGCGACAGCACTCCTATATATTAACCGATTCCGATGTGAGTGAGCATGTGCACAGCAATTACTATGGTCTCGACCAAGTTCGCTGCTTAGCCTCATCCACCATGTTGTCTTAGAATGACAGGCACTTTAAGAAATTGCCGAATTTGGCAGCCAAATATAAGTTACTTTAAAGAAAAGCAGCTTGGATAAAGCTGACTAATTTCGCGAAATTCTCATTCATTATATTGATAAAAATTAGTATTGAATCTCCTATATTCGGTTTCTACTAAATTGAGCTTCTGTGTTTGCATGATATAAGTTGGCTTTTTTAAAATAAGGATTATGAAAGCTACCTCTTCCTCCCGGCACTGGCCGGAAGGACTTTTTTGACTTATCAAAACATTTTTTTTTCAATTATTCTTTTCAAAAATTATATTAATTTTAAGATAATAAATAAGTTTAATCAACAATAAGGTCTTAATAAAAATATCATTTGCATGTTTGCATTAAACGATATTAAATTACCAAATTATATTTTCAATTTGTAAAAAAAACAAACGATTAAATCTCAATTATCGATAATAAAATCAATGATTTTCATTATTCTGTTGTACTTCAGCCGCTTGAGAATTGTCGGTTTAGAAGGATGCGAAGTTCTCGTAGCTGCACGAGCCGCCGATTTACGATAGCGCTACGAAAACTCGAGAATATTGCACGAATCGAAATTACAGCGCCCCCTTCCGGCAGAATATTTCGAAATTCACTTGGAACCTTCTTTTCATAGCCGAAAACATAATATGAAAATTGATTATATTCTAATTATAGCGTCATACACTATTCGATGGTATAATAATGAAAATGGCACAACAATCGCTAATTGAACGCCCTCTTCTGGCGAATTATTTCCAAATTCAAGGATTACTTGCTTGTCATTGCCTGCCAAAAACATACACAAAAATGTGGGTCAATTAATATGCATAACTTCATGCACTTTTCGATGATACAAAGTGGATATATGGATACACAGACATACAGAAGTACAGACAGACATTTTGACTAAACCTGTTTTTCGGGATCTCTCACCTCTAATGCATGTAAATCCGTCAAAAACCCGAAATCGAGAAAAAAAATTCTATTACAATTTATTTTTTATTTAGAAAGAAGAAAGTAAAAATAGTAAAATATTCTTCAGAAATCATGAGTGCATAATTCATCATGCGCTTATTCAGGTAAAAAATGAGTAAAGAGTAAAAATATAAATAAATATTAAAAATAATTAACATGCATTAGACATTATTTGCATTCGTAGAAGTTTTGAGCGAGTAAAATGTTTAACCCTTTATCTCGTGGTAGTACTTTTAAGTACCATTAAAGAAAATGCAATGTAAAATTTATTTAATTCGTCTACAAATAAGAGTAGATTGGGCTTATAATATCATGAGACGAAACGCAATATTTCATATTGATTCAAACATAAAATATATTATATGAACTTTAAACATTTCACTGTTTTACTTAAAATGTTACTAAAATCATAAAAAAGATGTTAGAAGTTAAATATATACATTTTATTTAAACTTTCTTAGTACTTTCAAGCTTTTCTAAGCTCTTCATCAGAGTATTCCTATCGTACAATATTCCCAATTTTTGGTTCAGTATTAGTCCAGGCAATAGGGAATTTTACCTAGCAAAATTAATGGTAGTTCTGGAAATTGGCTTACTTTATATTTTTTGGGTCTCTAAATCCGAATTTGTAATTTCCCATCCCCCGGCAACCCCCCAAATTTTGGTAAAAAGCCCCAAAAAAGGTTTTTATTAAAAAAAATCAATTTTTATTGTTTTAGGGGAAAAGTATCTAACAATTCAGAAAGTAGACAAAATTTGCAACAAATTAGATATATGACATTATGACATAGGATGAAGGGTAAGGGGGGATCTGCATCGGAACATGAGCAAGGTGCTGCGTGGGCTCAGTTACGCAATTCCACTTAACCACTCACACGTTTACATTCGCCCTCCCATCTCCCCTCCGAACTTTCCTTATAAGGTTTACTTTAAGTTTGGGTCGCTGAATGCGAATTTTTAACTTACCCCCAAAATTTTCCCTGCCCGACCCCCCCCCCCCCAAATAGTTGTTATTAACTTAAATTTCTTATTGTTTTAGGGGAAAAGCATTACGAAATTCAGAAACTAGACAAAATTTGCAGCAAATAGGATATATGACATTATGACGTAGGATAAACGGGGAGAGAGGGGGCTGCCTCGGAACATTTCCCGCGCGCTTTTCTACAAAATCAATTTTTTTCAAAAAATCAAATTTTTGGGGGGGTTGCCGGGTGAAGTTTTGGTGGGAAGTTACAAATTCGGATTCAGCGTCCTAAAAAACATAAAGTGAGTCGAAATCCAGAACTAGTATTAATTTTGCCAGGTAAAATCCCCTGTTCCCTGGACTTCATAACTTAGTGCACGTAGCGCCGCAGTGCATGTTCAGAGGCAGCCCTCCCCCTCCCTGTTCATCCTACGTCATAATGTCATAATGTTTCCGTAATTTGATTGGAGACTAAACTTTGAAAATTTCATTTTAAACGTTCATTGCTAGGACATGGTTCCGAATAGTTATTGATTGATACAATTTATTTGCCTTAAGTCAAAAAATATTAATTGACGGAATCAAACGTAATTAATATTATTATATCTTCGATATGGTATAAGAGTATTTTCACGAATCATTTCAGCGTAAAACTAATGGTACAGTCGCGGAAAAAAAGTAAAGATCCCCTACTAATTCCTCAACAAATTATCGTAGAAGAAAGTTACTGGTACTGAAGGATTGGAAATAAAGTCTAATTTTAAATGATGTATATAACATTTGCTTAGGGGTCATCTACATATTAAAACTAACCATAACTTTGTTTTTTCAATAGCAGTACACAATTCTGACAGAATAAATGAGCTCTACACCCTTCAATTAGTTTAAAAACAAATTTTTATGCAATTCGTACCATAAGTTTCCGAGAAAATAATTATTTTAAAACGAGCGTATTTTAAGGGCTATATCCAAATTGAAGTTCGGTACTCCATTGTTAAACGAGAGAGCTCCCTTCTTGATCAAGGTACCTTAAGCAGTCTATTAAGCCTGTTAGATTACAGGATAGCATAAGAAATTTCAAAATATTCAGTCCGTTCTATCATATAGGCGGCCCCTTAAACCATCGTTTTTCCCGTTTTTTAAGCATAATTTGAAAACTACTTGGAAGAAAAATGTGAAATTTTGGATTTCCATAAAGCAGGACTTAATAAATCTGAATCCATCAAAAAAATTGTAGGTTGCAATTCATAATTTTTTTTAAATATTTATTTCATAATTCGTATTTCATATCATAAAATTATAAAAATTGCAAATTCAACGTATTTATGTTTGGGTATATTAGTAATATTTCTACACAAAAAATTAAAACATTAGGATCATAATTTTTGAAGTTATAAATAAAAATATGAAAATGTAATTTAACATTAGAAGCACTAAATTTTGAATGTTTATAATTCTAAAACTTATCATTCAAACGAATTGAAATTTAGTGTCTAGGCATAGTTTGAACCGAAGATTTGAAATATGTCGTTAAAATTGGGTATTGCCATTGAAAAAAATGAAGTTTGGATTCGTTTTAATATGTAGATGGTCTTGTAAGCAAATTTTATATACGTCATTTAAAAGTAGACTTTATTTCCGTTCGGTGCCAGTAACTTTCTTCTACGATAATTTGTTGAGGAGTTAGAAGGGGGTGTTCACTTTTTTTTCCCACGACTGTACGTGCATTTATTTATCGGCGAAAATTTTGATACATTTATAAATAATTATTGATTGAAAAAGATTAATTTGCTTTCACTCTTACTATAGTAATTGTTGGAATGGGATGCTATTTTTAATTTCCCCGAATCGATCTCACGTCCTGACGGATGTAATAAAAATACGAGTAGTAGAATATCGTTCAGAAATCATGTGTGCATAATTCAGCATGCATTTTATTTATCTATTCAGTTAATATTAAGCGTATAAATATAAATAAATATTAAAAATAATGAACGGGAATTGGAAATTATTTGCGTTTTCAGCAGTTTTGAGTGAGTAAAAATTTTAATATCATAGTATTTTTTGAAATCTCACAAATTCTCTCTCACAAGCTTAAAATCCTCTAAATCATTTTTCAACTCTGTTGTTCTTATATCTTACAAGGAACGTGCTTCGTATTCCAGTGAACAATGAAAAATGTTTCATGTTTGTATGAAGTGTATTTTCCATTCATCAAAAAAAGCTGTTTTGCTTTGAAAGATTTACAACTTATCACAAATGGAAGTTTCAAGAGTTTCAACTGAGTAAATATGACGAAAAGTATCAGTTATTGTAAATATTTTTTCGGTCATTTTTTTATGTAGTTTTAGGGGACATGTTTGTTTTCATAATTTGATTCCAGTCTAAACTCTGAAAATATGATTTTAAACATTCATTGCTAAGACATGGTTCCGAATAGTTATTGATTGATGCAATTTATTTGCCTTAAGTCAAAAAATATTAATTGACGGAATCAAACTAATATTATTACACCTTCGATATGGTATAAAAGTATTTTGATCAATCATTTCAGCGTAAAACTAATGGTACATGCATTTATTTCTCGGCGAAAATTCTGATACAGTTATAAATAATTATTGATTGAAAAAGATTAATTTGATTTAACTCGAACTATAGTAATTGATGGAATGTGATGTTGTTTTTCATTTCCCTGACTCGATCTCATATTCTGAACGATGAATACGGGTAGTAGAATATCGTACAGAAATCATAAGTGCATAATTCACCATGCACTTTATTGATCTATTCAGTTAATATTAAGAAGAGAAAGATAAATAAATATTAAAAATAATGAACAGGAATTAGAAATTATTTGCGTTTTCAGCAGTTTTGAGTGAATAAAATATTTAATATCTTAGTATTTTTTGAAATCTCTCAAATTCTCTCTCAGAAGCTTAAAATACTCTAAATCATTTTTCAACTCTATTGTTCTTATATCTTACAAGAACGTGCTTCGTATTCCAGTGAACAAGGAAAAATGTCTCATGTTTGTATGAAGTGTATTTTCCATTCATCAAAGTAAGGTTTTTTGCTTTGAAAGATTTACAACTTACCGTAAATGGAAGTTTCAAGAGTTTTAACTGAGTAAATATGACGAAAAGTATCAGTTATTGTAAATATTTTTTCAGTTATTTTTTTTATGTAGTTTTAGGGGACATGTTTGTTTTCATAATTTGATTGCAGACTAAACTCTGAAAATTTGATTTTAAACGTTCATTGCTAAGACATGGTTCCGAATAGTTATTGATTGATGCAATTTATTTGCCTTAGTCAAAAAATATTAATTGACGGGATCAAACATAACTAATAATATTATATCTTCGATATGGTATAGAAGTATTTTCATTAATCATTTCAGCGTAAAACTAATGCTACGTGCATTTATTTATCGGTGAAAATTCTGATACATTTATAAATAATTATTGATTGAAAAAGATTAATTTGCTTTAACTCGAACTATAGTAATTGATGGAATGTGATGCTATTTTTAATTTCCCTGAGTCGATATCATGTTCTGACAGATGTAAGAAAATTAATAGTAGTAGAATATCGTTCAGAAATCATGAGTGCATAGTTGACCATGCACTTTATTGATCTCTTCAGTTAATATTAAGCGTAGAAATATAAACAAATATTAAAAATCATTAACAGGAATTAGAAATTATTTGAGTTTTCAGCAGCTTTGAGAGAGTAAAACTGTAATAAGGATCTTGCACTCTTGAAATCTGATAAATTCTCCCTCACAAGCTTAAAATCCTCTAAATCCTTTTTACCCGACTGCTAAAAAGGATTATGTGTTTCACGCGTATCTGGGTGTGTAGATTTCTTTATATCCTCGAAACATCCTAACGGCTGGATGGATTTTAATGAATGAGGTCTCTATCGATTCGTCTTAACCGTCCGATGGTTATAGACTAAATTTTGTTTGTATAAATTCAAAATGTCGGTAGAGACGAAAAAATTACGCACCCTATTGAGTGGCATATCATTGGATAGGCCTTTCAAAATGAAGACAATGTTTCATTGACCATGTTACAGTTGGAAGCTCCGTTTAAATGTTACACAACCTGGAAGCTGTGTAGGTAAGATATCTAGCTTTACTGAAACTCTAACCTTTATAGACATCTATAGGCCTCATCAAAACAGTGTTTATAGATAGGAACTAACAATTAAACATAATTTAAAAGTCATTAATACAAGTAAATAAAAATAATAGATAAATAATAAAAAAAATAGTTTCACATTGATGAGAAATAGTTCGCTTTTTACGCAGTCGGGTTTTTTGATTTTTTAAATTTAATTAGTTTATTCAAGTCTGTTGTTCTTATATCTTACAAGGAATGTGCTTCGTATTCCAATGAACAATGAAAAATGTTTCATGTTTGCATGAAGTGTATTTTCCATTCATCAAAAAAGTTTTTTTTGCTTTGAAAGATCTACTACTTATCACAAAGGAAGTTTCAGGAGTTTCAACTGAGTCAATATGACAAAAAGTATCAGTTATTGTAAAAAAAAGAAAAGAAAAAAAAATCCGTCATTTTTATTTAATTTTAGCAAAAATGTGTGTTTTCTTACCTCGATTGCAGATTGAAACCAGAAATTTTCATTTTAAACGTAGAAACGTGAAATTTCATTTTAAACACAATAAATTTAATTTGTTTCCTTTGTTAAATATTTCAAACTTTTCTTTAAATATCGTTGTTTAACCCTTTATGTACTGAATGAAGAATTCATGAAAATTTTATCTTCTAAAGCATTTTTCGTGAAATTTTGAAACTACATTAGAAGATTTATATAATTATTTAATAAATTTTAGAAAGATTGAAGTATTTAAAAGGATTAATTAAATTGGAATTTATAGGGTTTTTGAGCACTATTTATAACCCTACTCAAATCCTGTATTTTAAATATTTTTCTGAGTATTTTGTAGAATCAGGAGATGTACAAATATAATGTTCTTATAATAGAAATATACAAATATTTCCGAATTAACAAATCCTCCCCCCCCCCCCAATGCTAAGAAAGCTGAAAAGATGCAGCAAAAGAAATCATGCTTTTAAAAATATTTTTGTGTTGTGTAAACCATAATGCTTTTAGAACAAGATAAAATAATGTATCTATAACTCATTCTAAACTGTATTACAACTAATCGATGTATTAAATGAATTTTATAGCAGGGGAATTATTTTAATGGTACTTATAAGTACCGTCAGTAGATAAAGCGTTAATCAACTTTTCCACTTTTCAACTTTTATGGAAAGTGTTTAAAAGATATCAAATTGAGAGAACAAAAGTAAATTGAGTATCAAAAAGCGCCACCACGTAAAATAGGGAAAATATAAATAAATTATATGGAGTACTTTATGATAAGCGATTGTATATTCTTTATGGCTGTAAATATACCAAAGTAAGTCCGCATTTTCTCCATATAATGATTAACATTCCGATTTTTGGTAAATAATGTTTTTTTTATTCAATCGTATCACAATTTAAAGAAAATTCTTTGTTGTAGATATATCTTGAACTTCAAAGATTGAAGGTTCCGGAGTACACGTGACAAACGCCACATAACTCTGGAACATAACAATTGGGGTAGTAACGTGAAGATGATCCACCGTAAGATTAAATGTGCTGACGACACTAACGGTAGAAGCAGAAAATTTCGATTGGTTGGAAGGAGCTTTGCACTGTTGGGATTCCGCATATTAACCAAACAATCATGTAACAGACGGAGCCATCATGCCTGTATAAGCCATTAAGGGTGTTCTGAAATTCAAAGGGACAACTTTATGACACAAGTTTTAATTCATTTTTATTCGGAAACGCATGAAACTGATAGGTGTTTTTATTCAAAACTATATCGATCGAAAGACATTTTCGAAATCGATCGAAAGACATTCGATCACAGATCGTGATGTCGATGATAGTGATGTCGTGATCGATGAACGAAAAAAAAAAGGCCGTGAATAGCTGGCTTACCATGATGCGAAGTTCCGTCGCTTTACGAGTCGCCGGTGTACAAAGAACTACGAAAAATCAAGAAAATTATACAAAAACCACTAATACAGTGCTCCCTTTCGGCGGAATATGTCCAAATTCAAGCAGGACCTGCTTGGTATAGCCAAAAACATACACAAAAAATTGGGTTCAGTTCTATATATAACTTCATACAGTTTTCGATGGTACAATAGTGAAAAGGGCACAAAAATCGTTATTACAGTGCCCCCTTCCTTCAGAATTGTTTTCAAATTAAGGAAGGACCTGCTTGCTATAGCCAAAAACTAAAAAAAAAAATGGTTCAATTCTATGCATAACTTTCGTACATTTTTCGATGGCACAATGGCAACAGGCACACGGACATACGGACACACGGACACACGAACAGACATTTTCGATAAACATTTTGATTGGGATCTCTGACCCCTAAAACATGTAAATCCGTCGAAAACTTGAAGTCGAAAAAAATTTGGATTATAATACTTTCTTCTATTGAAGATAGAAGGAAGTAAAAAGCGGATCAAGACTATTTCAAATATATTTTATTTTATTTAAACTTGAAAAGGTTGCTTACAATTTTTTTTATTCTCGCCATTGTCTTCGATCTCGCACGTTTTCATTGCTATAAATGAAAAAAATAATACATTGGAAAAGAGGGCATATATCAAGAATTCGTTTTGCATCTAATTAACATATGATAAAGATCTTTTACAAATTTTCAGTAGTTTATATTTATCCTGTCAACTAGTGCAGATTTTTAAAACATCTCATATTAATTAGATGAAATGGACGTTGTTCACACGTGCTCCCATTTCCTTGGTTGTTTTTATAAGGTAAAATAACAGCAACTAAAACAAGAAAGGAAATTCATTCGTTAAGCGTAGATTATAAAGCAATTTCAAACACAATCAGAATATTGTAACAAAAGTTTTCCGCATAATAAGTTCAAAATATGATATTTATGTAAACAATTTGGAAAACTGATAACACATTTGAAAACCTTATTTCAGCATTTGCAATCTATAGAAAGAAAAGTATTGAAATTCTTTTGTGTTGCCCTATATATCATCTATGGTTTTGAACATATAATACATTGAATACCAATTTTAAATTCTAAAAGGCGTAAATTTCAACTTTAAAAACAGTAAAAATTTGTTTATATGTCTGTTTATATGTTTCGACTCAACGCGAGTCATTGTCAAAACAAATGAGTAGAAATATTTAAAAATTGCACGGTCTGTGAAAAGCCATAATTCAATTTTTCACGCACTCTTTTATATTATGCAAGTTTTTTTTAAATTATTTTACTTGGATGTTTATTTTTATTTTCGTAAACATTGAGTAACTCGAACCATAATTTTGGTAAGTTAAATGATGCACTATCGTTACATATGGAATATTTTCTTGTTGCAATCTCTATGGTTTCTTTTATTATGGATGGATAGTACAGACCGGCGAGAAAATTTATCTTACTTTCATTGAAATTTATTTGGATGATTTCTTCTATATAAAAATCTTGCTAGGGCTGTGGTTTTTCTATTACATTTAATATCAGCTACAGGCTCCTTTTTCCTATACTTAAATTCCCTGCTAGTCATACAATATAGTAATTCTTTGGTCAGTCTGCTCTAATAAATGGTGTTTCATTTACTCTTGAGTAATTCTCAAAATTTATTGGGTCAATTTTAGTCACTAAAATTAAAAAGAAACATAATACTAAATACAGTACGGCCACTTTTATCCGAAACTCTTGTAACCAAAACTCCCGGTTAACCAAAATGCACTTTTAAAGCTTTTTTTTTTTTTTTTTTTTTTTTTTTTTTTTTTTTTTTTACTATTACATTTCTTGTGTGCAAAATCTATTTTGAAAGCTTTTTTTTTTTTTTTTTTTTTTTAACTATCGTATTCCTTGTGTGCAAGCGTTCCTACGAGTGCATATAAATATTTTTGATCCCCTTTCTGAGAATTCCTTTGAATTTAACATGGGTTCCTGTAAGCTGCGGAATGGAACGAACAAATTAGCAATTCTGAAGCTTTTGAATGTTTTACAAAATGTTTGGCATGACTGGAGCAGCAGAAAGACTGTGGTACTTGTAAACTGATAATACTAAAAAACTTCGTGATAGAGCTTCAAAGCAAAGGCAATCGAAACTGCGAGAAACAAAACATTGTTTCAAACCACTGGGAAATATGTAAAAGGTACTTAATTTGAAAATTAAAATTCAGGTAACTTATTCTTGTTGCTATTTTGTTATTGCTTTATTTTTATTAAGCAATTGTTACCATAATAAGAAATAGCGCATATGTATTTAACCTTAATTTTAACTCCTTAATCTTAAATCTGAAGTATTCTCGATTATTCGAAAATCAAAATTTTCGGAAAGGTGGTCGATCCCAATTACTTCCGATAATCGAGGTGCTACTGTAATGTAAAAATATAGTGCGCCGAAAATAATTTCTACAATAATATTTTTTCTGGGCCCAAGTGGTGTCATTTAAGAGAACAAATCAATAAATATTTAATTTATATAACGCAAAGTGTAGTTCTGTAATAGTTGCCTAACAAAATACTACTTTAATGAGACCCAATTTTCTCTTATGTTCTTGTTTAAATAATAATATTTTCTTTATTCCGCCATTTACGTGTGATTATAGAAATATTTTTTCATATACTTCTAGAATTTTGCTTAAAGTTTTGTTAACGAATTTTGGAGACTTTATAAGAATAAAAAGAAAGAACTTAATTACTACTTTAATTACTAACTTAATTACTACTTTAAGGCTCCGCTGCATTAAAACTCCCCGATCGAGAAACCCCATATTACCCTTGGAAAACTTTCAAGCGCGATGACTCATTACCTAATATAATTATTTAAATACCATTTTCACCATCAGAAAATAGACGTCAGATGTCGATGATGTGCGTTTTAAAAATTATCTCCGTAAATTTTAAGTACATAAAATATCCCTATAAACTTTGAAATTTCCATTTGATTAAATTTTATCATCTTCTTAAAAATACTTAAAATTTACATAGACAATTTTTAAAAACGCATATCATTTGCATTTGACGTCTACTTTCTGGTGGTGTAAACGGAATTTTAATAATTATATTAGGTAATGAGTAATCGCCCTTGAAAGTTTTCTCATAGGTTAACATGGGATTTCGAGTTCTGGGAGTTTCAGTGCAGCGGCCCCTTAAGAAAGAACGTGTGTTATAAAACTATCACTTAACAGCTATCAACGGCTACAGTTAACAAAATGTTCTATAAAATGGTGTTAGATCAATACATCGACCGTTACTTGATTTACTTTACAGCATCGACAGCCAGTGAAGGGTAACATTATTCGAGTGCACAGTCAATAAATATTTGATATCTCTTATAGCAACATGATAATGGTTGGAAAAAAATTATGCTAAAGCGTTTCAAGCGGCGGATTTACGAGCACGTTTCTTGATCGATACATACTGAAAGAACGATAGGGAACTAACTGTTTTACTAAAAGTTTGTACCATGTTCTTAGGTTATATATTGTGTATTGTCTTATATGCTAATCAACTTTTCGGTGAAAATGTTCTTTCAATATCTTCAAATATTTCATCGATACTTTTCATATTTAAGGAATGTTCTTTAATGATATGAGCTAAGAGATAATGTATGATCGAAAAGGCAGGAAAAGTTTTGAATATCAATAATTTGCCGCAAGTTATATAAAAGGATATAAATAAAGCCGCTTTTTTTTTCAAGATACTGTACATTAATAATAGAATAAATTCTTTTATGTCAATAATCAGCGATATTGGGCTACACGTTAGATATCCTGATTATAACGAGCTATTACGACGGTCACGGATCAACCTTGAGGAAGAACTATGTTCCTAAGCCCGGCCCAAGGGAACCCTAAGAGAATTCACGGCCGCTTAGTTCCTCCAACCTGATATCTCGTAACTATTTTGTGGGGATACTTAAAGCAAAAAATGCACCAAGAACGATCAGTGTCATTGTCAACATTAAAAGACGTCTTCGTCTTGAAACATGTGTCTAACAAAATGCCTTAACCTAAGCGTATTTGGCGTTCATCGTCAGACCTAGATCAATACATCCCTGATTGCGCATTACTACTGTGCCATAGTCATAGCTATGCACAGTGCATAGTAGTATGCTTATGTAGTATGCTTAATTACTAGTATGCTTAATTACTCTTAAGGGTACTCTTGTGGTTGAATGAATTTCATGAAATTTACCTGCGGATAAACACATGTTGCTAACATGCGTGGGTGAAAAGGAAATCTATTCTGTTTAACTCTCAGAAAGTGCGAATTATTCTCCGGAAATAAGTTCTCATTGCCACATTGTAAAGTTATGTTAAAAAGGTGCTTGCGGTAATTGTATGTAATGTAGATTAGCAAGAGCATTTAGGTTTAAAACGGACTCTTCCTTTATAGATTTGTGAGATATTTTTAAACGTGCTTTAGATGGAAATCCGCTTTTTAAATTTTAGAAACAGTCGCTGGTAGGTGTTTTGCTCATTGGAGTGTTGATTTATCTATTTAAAATAAAGATATATTGGAGTCTACATTATAATTGATTCTTGACTTTGTGTGCTTAGGGAAAATATTTGCTATAGTGTAATGTGAAGCCAATTCAATTAATAGAACATTTGAGACAGAATTCTAATCTAGTCTAGTTCAAAGAGAATCCCCCCTTCCCCTCTGTTTGTTTCTTGTTAATTAGAGTTTAAGTTAAATACATTTAATTAATTTATTCCGTTCTGTTGCTTATCGTTTTTAAAGTTGTTCAATACCCATTATCGTATTGTTGTGTCATGGCTTCCTCTCAAGTTGATTTACTTATTTATAAACAAATTTGTTCGCAAATTCTGGTGCCACTCAATCATTTGATCATTTCAAAAATAGAAGTACTTTGCACCTGAAAGTGATAAGTTGGCGCCTATGGATGGAGATTATACATAGTAGCAAGCTTTGTGTTACCATTTGATGGAAACTGTAGAGAATGATAATTTAATGTAGGTGAGGTCTTCCGGCAGTTTTTCATTCGATGATCGAAGTAGCGAGCACAAACAATTGCTATTATTTCTTATTCTGCCTACCATAACAATAAAATAAACTTCATAAACAATACTCACTATAGCTCGATCAATGGACCTAATACATTATTCAACATTTCTCTTACTTAAGGAGTCTCAGGACCATTTTCAGCGTTTAATATCTTAAAATATATATAATTTAAAAACACAATTTTAATTGGGATGAAAGGTATAAGTCTGTTCTTTCATTTCATGTATTTAAAAATTTTTAACATGAAGAAGTAGCATTTAAAGGGGACTCCAAACTGTCAGACATCTAACGAGCGCTCCAGATTATAATAATTATCCTGAACCTAAATCAATTTGTATTTAAAGCATTTTTGTATTTTTTATACAAAGTTGTATTTAGCTAATACAAAATTTTCAAATTTTTAACAGTATAATCACAGAAAAAAAAAATTATTTAAGAGAAAATTTTAGGTTCAGTTTATACAGACTAATATGAAGCATATGTTTTGAAAATTTCATGAAAACATATTCAGAAGTATTTGAGATATCCTGCGCGTTATGCTCAAAAAAGTCATTCGAAGAAAAATGATTTCAAAGTTTCGGAACCGCCGTTTCATCTATTGAGCGGTATAGTTCTAATAGTCGTAACTGCTGTTCTAATGGGAATTTCAAGGAAACAATCATATTAAAATATTCAGAAAAAATAGAAGTTTAGCATGTAAAAAAAAAAAAAAAAATTAAATTTCGAAAATTTTGAAGCTTTAAGAGTCCCGAGACCCTTTAAAAATATATAATTTGTCGACATACTAAAGATAAATCAACACCTCTTTAAACATCTGTCATACCATTTCCCATCTCAACACCGCATTCCAATTACAATAAATACAAATAACCCTTTTGTCATCTGGGGACAGGATTATCCTCATCTATTTTTATCAAAATAGACCATCCCGATGATATCCATAACTTTAATGTTATTGTTTCTTATTTGTGTGGTTTTCCATGTGCATTGTATATACTCGTATTTGCATTCAGTATAATAGTTTAAATTTTAACAAAAAAAAAAAAAAATAGCATGCTTAAATTATAAATAACTTTTCAAGTCTTCCGAATAATTTAATAAAACGTAATAAGGTAAATAAGATACTCAAGAAAACATTTTGGAATCATCATAACGCATTTCAAAACCAAATTTTAGCAATTACCATCCATAGCTCGAAAAGTGCTCCAATTATTTTCTATAACCATATATTTAATCCAAAGATTTTTATATATTCTAGATAGTATGCTAAAATTTACTTTAGTAAGAAAACGCGTAATAGGTTAAAAATTCGACTTCAGGCATGTATACCAACAGACGGAGACATACTTGAATTCTTTTGTGCAGCTTTGTATATTACTTGCAGTTTTTTATACACACCACATGCTAAGATAAAATTTTCAGTCCAAAACACGCTAGGACTATAAAAATCACGCTTCCTGAAATTATAATCCATAGACGGCCACATATCCAGTTCTTTGGGTGGCTCTGTATATCATTCTATTTATATTCTGCAAACACCTCTAAAGCTCAGCTTGAAAATGTATAGCTGAATTAAAAAACACCCTTAGGCAATTCATGCTCATACTTAGTAATCTTACGACTTCTTTTTTGCAACCCTGTACATGATCTGTACATGACAATGAATCTATAGACACCACATAGTATCCAAGAATTTCATTAACCCATATTGGACCACACCGATTAAATATTTTTGAAAATTTTTAAAACTTCAATTATATCATTAATATGGTGTAATTAAGTAGATACTAACAAAATTTTGAAAAAAAGTTTTTAATTTTTTAAGTAACGAGTTGTCCTATAAACAGGACATATTAGTAGGACACAATGTAAGGGCATATAAAATGCATATATAAACTAATTTTATGTGAAAATATTTTATTTTACTTTTAAAAAAGTCCTTCCGGCCAGTGCCGGGAGGAAGAGGTAGCTTTCATATTCCTTATTTTAAAAAAGCCAACTTATATCATTCAAACACACGAAGCTCAATTTAGAGGAAACCGAATATAGGAGATTCAATACTAATTTTTATCAATATAATGAATGAGAATTTCGCGAAATTAGTCAGCTTTATCCAAGCTGCTTTTCTTTAAAGTAACTTATATTTGGCTGCCAAATTCGGCGATTTCTTAAAGTGCCTGCCATTTTAAGACAACATGGTGGATGAGGCTAACCAGTGAACTTGGTCGAGACCTTAGTAATTGCTGTGCACATGCTCACTCACATCGGAATCGGTTGATATATACGAGTTCTGTCGCATGCAAAAAATCAGATTTTTCAAAATGTCACCCACAATATAAATTGAAACTGCTATATCTGAGCCATTTTTTAAGGTAAAGACAAACAAAAAAATGCTCCTGAATCCTTATATCAAGGTCAAATACTTAAGAAAGAAACCTTTTTCAATTTCTAATTTTTTTGCATCTCACTTTAAATATATATATATTTTTTAATTTAATGGCCGCCATTTTGCAACAAGATG
Source organism: Maratus speciosus (assembly GCA_963932465.1). Classification (NCBI taxonomy): domain Eukaryota; kingdom Metazoa; phylum Arthropoda; class Arachnida; order Araneae; family Salticidae; genus Maratus; species Maratus speciosus. Next base: position 125,076,079 of record OZ010798.1, on the reverse strand, counting down.
GCTGATGAATCTGGCCAGCGAACTTGGTCGAGGTATTGATGTATACTATACACATGCCTTCTTACATCGAAATAGGCGAATACGTGTGTTATCGCGTGACAAATACAAGATTGTTTCAAAATGTTAGCCCTGCTAGAAATTCAAAGTGCTATAATTCAACTATTTTTTAAGATATAAACAAAAGAACAAATTTTTAGAAACAAAAACTGCTCCGGAATCTTTGTATCAAGGCCAAACACATAAAAAAAATCTTTTTCATTTTCCAATTTTTTAATACCTCATTTTAAATTTTAAATTTAATTTTTTTTTAAATGGCAACCCTTTTGAAACAAGATGGCAAATGAAGCTGGCCAACGAACTCGGTCGAGACATTGGTATGTACTATGTACAGACCAAGTTACATCCAAATCGGTTCATAAATCTGTTATCGCGTGACAAAAATCAGGACGTTTCAAAATGTCAGCACGCTAAAAATTCAAAATGCTATAACTCAGCCATTTCTTAAGATATAGACAAAACAAAAACTGTTCCCGAATCTTTTTATCACGGTCAAACATATAAGAAGAAAATATTTTTTCAATTTTTAATTTTTTGGTACCGCATTTCAAATTTAAATTTTTCTTAAAAATTTAAATGGCCGCCATTTTTAAAGAAGATGGCGGATGAAGCTGGCCAACGAACCCGGTCGAGACATTGGTATGTACTATGTGTAAACGAAGTTACATCCAAATCGGTTCATAAATACGCCTTTTATCGCGCGACAAAATTCAGGACGTTTCAAAATGTCAGCCACGCTAGAAATTCAAAACGCTATAACTCAGCCATTTTTTAAGATATAGATGAAACAAAAACTGCTCCGGAATGTTTGTATAAAGGTCAAATACATAAGAAAAAAATATTTTTCCATTTTAAATTTTTTGGTACCCCATTTCAAATTTTAAATTTTTTTTTAAATTTTAAATGGCCGCCATTTTGAAACAAAACGCCGGATGAAGCTGGCCAACGAACTCGGTCGAGACATTGGTAAGTAATATGTACACACCGAATTACATCGAAATCGGTTCATAATTACGAGTGTTACAGTGTGACATAGGTCAGATATATATATATATATATATATATATATATATATATATATATATATATCAATTTTGAACGGAGGGTGGTTTCGGGGTCTGGGGGTCATGATCGATGAAAATATACCAAAATTTTTTGAAATCGCTTTCCTCCAAACGGTTGCAATAGGTAGCTTTTTGTAATGACAGCTACCTAATACTGTTTATGTTGTACAAAAATACGCTATGATTTCTCCAATAAAAAGATAATAATAATGGTAAAATTCTAGATTATAAGATCACAATTCTTAAAGAATTTTTTAAATAGATATTTTAATTAAATTTTAACTGGTTACTTGTTTTTTTGTTTATATGTTATACTTTTATGTATTTTAAAGACGTCATAACAAAATGCAACCAAAATATCCTTACCAATTTTATTAAAAAAATGTTTTAATAGCTATCCTATTTATAGGACAGCGGTCCAATATGGGTTAAGAACGCAAAAATGCTCTTTTATCAATTATAGCTTATCGCTAATAGACGGGATTTTGGAAACAATAGTTGTAACACAAATATTTTGTGTGTCTATATGAATGAACGATAAATTCTATGCACCATCATATTCGACAGCAATTATCATGTAGTAAACTTCAATAATGTACATCAATTTCAGTATACTTGAAATTGTGTAACATAATAAAAGTACGTTACAAACAATTTTTCTCCGTACTCCAATATGTAACAGTTATGTAATAGTATTAATAATTTTGTGTGACCCTGTAAATGAATAATAAATACTTTGCACTACATAATGAATGCTTAAGTTTACTTCATAAATTCTTATCAATTTCACTTTTTTCAAATGCTGCAACATAATTAAAATGCACAAAAAGGATATTTTTGCAGTGATCGTAAATGTAAGGGAATACTTTTGACTGTCCCTGTAAACGAACTGTAAATGTTAGGCACTTCATTTTCAATAACATATAAAATATGCAGGACAATCCGAATATATTTATGAAAGTTAGAGCACGGAAAGACGGACAGACAAATCAAAGTCATAAAAACTTTTCAACTATGTTCGAAAGTGTGTTAAAAAAGCATTGTAAATAGCTCGAAGTCTTAGAAAAAATATATAATCAATAATATTTAAACTACATCTATATCAGCACCGAGTATCTACCGTATTAAAATCTGTGCGCGTATCTTTATAACCTCAAAAACTCGGAACCCACAGGGCGCAGGGCTGAGAAATTTGGCACACGAGTTAATAGTAGGGACCCCATGAACGATTCGAGCAAAAAAATCGAAAATTTTAAATAGATTTTTTTATGTTAGGTTTGTGACGAATTTTTGCCTTTTTTATGTTCAACCCGTAATCGCGCGAGTTCTAACCAATGTGAGATACACATATTACGTACGCCACACTGCGATATTCAGAAGCTCTAGCGAGTATTACGATAATTCTTTTACCTCACATGCAAATAAATAGAGATTATTTAATTGCACTTAATTATTACCTCTTTTTAAAAGATAAAGTAAAATGTTTTATCACAAACATCAACAAAACTTATTTAGTCCCTGATATCGTTTTATCGCTGGTGCCGTAGTAACATGATAAATTAAATTTCATTTAAAAAAATGCACAGTAGTAGAAAAATATTTTCTAAATAGGATAGTTATTTTTGATTTTGGTTTTAGAATTAAATTCATGAACTCCCGTGCATAGAACGGGTTAAACAGCTAGTATAATAATATTATCACAGAACATCACTTTGTTGTGGCAATACCATGCATTTTACAGTCATTTACCAAGAAGAGTCGTTTCACATAAAACAGCTATATTACTGCAACTGGGTAGAATAAAATATGCATGTACATACATATGTACATATGCATGCACATATTTATTTTTATAGTATAAAGTAAATTTAAAAATCTAAAATTTCAAATTTACACCAATCAAAATAAATTATAAAGCTACGACAAAAATTTAAGACTCATTCAAAAAATTAGCGCAAATATCAATATCTATTAACAAAAAATATTTATTATAAATTAATCTAACTACTTAACAATAAATAACATTTTTATTTTAGAATTCTGTGAAAACAATTTTTCACATCTTTTGACGTATTCCTTGCTGTTGTTTGCTTAACACTAGAAAGCCCGCGAGCAGTGCTACCAAATGAATATATCTCGGTTCGAACCAGAAATTTTTTTATAAAACTAGTTTAAAAAGATACAAAGAAAAAAAAACTAGTTAAATCGATATATTAATAATTTAAAATAAAAAATATGGTGTAAAATATTTTTCTAAAATTTGAGTAAAATTCTCCGTTTTTCTAGTATTAACAATAGAGCCACTCTTTTTAGCTATTTTATTTAAAATAATTTTCAATGAAATTTCGCCAAAGTTGGGGCAATCGCGTTACTTCCATTGTTGCTGAGAAAAAGGGAAATTATTGGGCTTATTTTATCCTTATTCATTACATTCTATATTAGTGCAATTTTCTTACTGCATTAAAAATATACACATATTTAATTTCAATAGCTGTTTTTTATTTCACCAAGAGACTCAAAACCTTAAAAGTGAAATACCATCATTTTTTAAAGTAGCCGTGTAACAAAGTGATGTACTTTTCGCTAATTTTTTTATTCCATAATTGGAAAGATTTGTATTAGAGCCGTGATTAATTACTTTACCTTGCTATTTTACTTTTAGTGCATAGTCACTCACTAATTATTGGAAACAAAAAACATATATTTAAAGATTGAAGTTAATTTTTTTAATGATACGAAAATTTTAAATTAATAGAAATTGTGTAACTAGCTTGGTAAAATTAGATTTAAAAATATATAATAATTGTTTTTGGAATTATATTAGCCAACGTAAGTCTGCAGCTATTCGAATTATTGTTGCAATTCAATTGCAAATTCAAGTGACAATTCCATGTATTTTATTTTTTTCAGTCGAAATTCAACGAGTATCCCCCTCGTTTACTTTAAAACATATTATTAAAATTGCATTTTCGACAGCAATTCGTATTTCGAAAGAAGAAAAAAAAAATCTGAATATTGCAGTGGTGAAGCAACATACTTTAATCTAATTCCATTGAAAGACATTTTTCATATAATCATTACCTCTTACAACAAAAATACATAAGAATTTCGTTTATCTAAGTAAAAAATAATAATAATAATAATGGAATGTAGCTTAATAAAGGAAAAAAAAACTTGTTGATTTCATTAAAACTATCCAAAGAAAAATAAATTTGTTGCAGTAAACAATACTCAATAAATTCCTTGGTATTGCACAAACATACTGTAATATATCAATCAAGTCCAAATTTATAACTGTTCATTTGAACTTTTGACTTCACAAAAAACGCCAGTCAGTAAGTGCATTTCAGTTAATTTTTTTTCCTCTATCTACTTTTGCATTACTTGCAAGTACTTATCATGATAAATATCAGTTATTGGAACATTATCTGGTATACCAGATTAATCTAAATGAAATCCACGAGTACTGCTTTTTCTAAATAGTTATCAGATAATTATTATTCAAAAATACTGGTTACTGTGGGCCACAGTTGGAACAAGTTACTTTGTACTGTCGTAATCGCTTATCACAATTATTTATACACTTTTCACCGCTTTTCTTAAGACTGTTTTCAAATCCAAAAGAGCTATTTTCTGAATTCATTTTTGTTCGGAAACGTGAAACGTTGGCAGATGTTCTAATTTATAAACTATGTAATCGAATGGCGTTTTATATTTTTCAGTAAAGGTAGAAGACCTTTCAGAAAATAAAATCAAAATTAACGTTTTAAACCGAACTTCCGGACGCGGCAGAGCGGGACAAGGAAAAACAGGTCGTATCGTGACATATCGCTTATAACTTGATATGTAATTTATGAATAAAGGAAAAACATCATTGGATTCCAACTCGCTTTAGTATCCAGGCCTGCCAATTTTGTACTTTTACAATTAAAAATATGTTAAAAAATGTGTCAGAACGTTTTACGTTGTTGAGCAGGTAATTTGAATGCCATCGCAGTCATTTGTAGTATTATTATTACTCATATATATAGCAAAAATGTACCAGATAGTATATGATAATTGCTTTAATTCGAACATTTATATTTTTCTCCCCTTCATTAGATGAATTTTTATATTCAATTAATTAATAGTGTCCTTATTACTTATATATAGCAAAAGGTATATGAATAGTGCATAATATTTTGTAATTCTAATATTTATCTTTTGCTCATCATTTTTATTTGAATTTTAATCCTTAATTAATAATTAAAAGGTAGCGAACCATTTTCTTTTCATCTTAAAAATTATCAAATTTTGGATCACAGCGTAATAACGCAGAATAGTCATTTTCAGGAAAGGTCTGGCATAAAATTTTGATCACAGCATAATAACTCAGAATACTCATTTTCAGGAAAGGCCTGGCATAAAAATTTTTTAGTGCAGGCAAACTGTAAAAAAAATACAAATGTTTCTTAACAAACTTTCTTTTGCTGCCACTGATTTTCAGAAACGCTTCCGAGTAGTTTTATAGTGTATTAATCAGTTTTCTGAAACAGCAACATCGGTTTTTAGTATAATATACATTCTCAATTAAACATTTTCATCTGCATAACTGGTTTTATACACTGGAAAAAAAATAATGCCAGTTTTCCGGTAGGAATCGGAAAAATAGTTGCCCTTATCGTACCGAAATAATTTCGAACCCAGCTTGGAAAAAAATCCGTAAAAATAAGGAAATAGTCAGTAAAACGGTATTTTACGGATTTTATTCCGATCTGGGTTGGAAATTATTCCGGTACGATAAGGGCAACTATTTTTCCGATTCCTACGGAAAACTGGCATTATTTTTTTTTACGGTGTACATGAAAGAGTAACAAAATAATATTGATTTTAATGTTAATGACAATGCTGTTAATTTATCATCTTTGTGTGTAAAAAAAGGTTTGTTGAACATGAATAGGTTTATTTGAGAATCGGTAGAATCAGAAAACCTATATTCCTTAATAAAGTTGAGGAAATTCATTAATGAACTACAGAAAATACTCAGGAATGTTTCTGAAAAACAGTAACAGTAAAAAATTTTTGTTTTCGTAAATGGTTCATTAAATCTTTAAAACATATTGGTTTTTAAAAGCTGCTAAAGATAGAGAACACTTTTCGATAGATATCGTAGGTAATTTGTAGGAGGTTAAGGTACAGTCATGGGGAAAAAAAGTAAACACCCCTACTAATTCCTCAACAAATTATCGTAGACGAAAGTTACTGGTACCGATCGATTGGAAATAAAGTCTATTTTTAAATGATATATATAAAATTTGCTTAGGGGGCATCTACATATTAAAACAATCCAAACTTCATTTTTTCAATGGCAATACCCAATTTTAACGAGATATTTCAAATCTTCGGTTCAAACTATGCCTAGACAAAAAAATTTCAAGTCATTTGAATAATAAGTTTTTGAATTATAAACATTCAAAATTTAGTGCTTCTAATGTTAAATTACATTTTCATATTTTTAGTTATATCTCCTAAAATTATGCTCCTAATGTGCTAATTTTTTTGTAGCAATAATAATAATATACCCAAACATAAATACGCTGAATTTGCAATTTTTATAATTTTATCATATGAATTATAAATTATGAAATTAATATTCGAAAAAATTATGAGTTGTAACCTACAATTTTTTTGATGGATTTAGATTTATTAAGTCCTGCTTTCTGGAAATACAAAATTTCACATTTTTCTTCCAAGTAGTTTTCAAATTATGCTTAAAAAACGGAAAAATGATGGTTTAAGGGGCCGTCTACGATAGAAGTGACTAGATATTTTGAAATTTTTATGCTGTCCTGTAATCTGGCAGACTTCATTGACTGCTTGAGTAACGCTTTAGATACCTCGATCAAGAACGAGGCTCTCTCGGTTAACAATCGAGTACCGAACTTCAATTTGGATACAGCCCTTAAAATACGCTCGGTTTAAAATAATTAATTTCTCGGAAACTTATGGTGCGAATTGCATAAAAATTTGTTTTTAGGCTGCTTGAAGTGTGTAGAGTTCATTTATGCTGTCAGAATTGTGCACTGCTATGAAAAAAAACAAAGTTATGGTTCGTTTTAATATGTAGGTGGCCCCCTAAGTAAATTTTATATGCGTCATTTAAAAAACTTTATTTCCAATTTTCGGTACCAGTAACTGTCTTCTACGGTAATTTGTTGATGAGTTAATAGGGGTGTTTACTTTTTTCCCCCAAGACTGTACAGTTTTGTTTATTTTTATATTATATTTTTCTAGATTAAAAAAACTTTTGTCTTTTTTTTTTTTGCAGTACATGGTTCACGAAGATCGCGCTAAATTTAATTTCCATTTTTTCAATCTCCTATTTTGAATTTCTTAGGCATCTTTAATTCGGTTGGAATGATCAAAATATTACTGATAAAAAATATTCTATTAAAAGTGTTTCATTGTTATGCATTTTAGTTTTTATTTAATGCTTGAAACTATATGAGTAATTTTTCTCTTTTGGAAAAACTCCATAAAATTATTCCTTATTGACGTTTCGTCTGTAATTTTATTGTACATTTGCCAAAATAGTTTAAAATAGTTAATTAATTCTGTCTGCCCACCTGTCTGTCTGCCCGTGCTCCAACTCGCGTAAATATAGTCAGATTGTCATGAAATTGATATATGTTATTAGTGTTTTACTGCGGCATGGTCGTTATTGAAAATTAAATGTTTAGCATTAACGGTTCATTTACAGTGACAGTCAAAAGAATTCCGTTACATTATTTCCTATGGGAAAAATTGTCAGCGGTGTATTCTAATCATATTACACTATTGTAAATACATTTCAATTTGTATGTATCACTGAAGTGTAATATAAAGCGCTTACTGTAGAATCTGGTGTGCATATAATATATCGTTCATTTACAGCGACACACTAAAGTATTTGGTTACAGAACTGCGTACAGAATAATGGCTAGAAATGTGTTTTTAGTTGTGGTAAGAGTTTAAAATATAACTTTTTTTCACATTAATCGGTGTGTATAAATTCTATGGATCATATATAGGGCTACAAAAGAGATCTCAAGGGCATTACCATTTATTCACTAAAATTGCTGAATGGGAATCTTCGACAATGCTATGCATACTGGCTGTCCCGGAATTTTCCGTTTCTAGGAATCGTGTTAAAATGGCTGTAGACAAAAATATTTTAAACAGAATTTTATTTTGAACCATATATATAAAGAAGTGATAGTAAAGATATTATAGCATCAAAGTGCGATTAATAAATATATATATCCTGGAATTTACTAATTTATATAAAAATACAGGAAAACCCTCGGACGGTGAATGAGTTGAACTAACTTTTTGCATATTGTGTAATATGCATATGGATCTATTGATAATATACAGGGCTACACAAAAATGTTCGGATATTTTCGTACAATTCCTGGTAATTGCAGAAATTGAGTTTTCAAATGCGTTATGCATTTTCTAAATTGTTTTTGAGACATCTTTTACTTAAATAAATTGTAAAGTTTTGATTCTGAATATGTTGGAAAGTGTTTCATAATCTGTGTTGGATGCATGATTTTTCGGTCCTGTTTTCTTCTGCGATCGCACTCCACAAAAATCATCTACAAATTGGTCAGAATTTTAGTTTGCTATTTCCAGGCGTTCGGTATATTGAATGATTGGATAGTACATGTACAGTCGTGGAAAAAAAAAAAAAAAAAAGTAAACGCCCCTTACTAACTCTGCAAAAAATTATCGTAGAAGAAAGTTACTGGTACCACACGATTGGTAGTAAAGTCTACTTTGAAAAGATGTATATAAAATTTGCTTAGGGGGCCATATTAAACATATTAAAACGAAAATTTTACATATTAAAACGAATCATAACTTTGTTTTTTTCAATAGCAGTAAACAATTCTGACAGCATAAATGAGCTCTACACCTTTCAATTAGCCTAAAAACAAATTGTTATGCAATTCGTACGAAAAGTTTCCCAGAAATTAATTATTTTAAAACCAGCGTATTTTAGGGGATGTATCCAAATTGAAGTTCGGTACTCGATTGTTAACCGAGAGTGCCCCCTTCTTGATCAAGGCCTCTTATGCGTCACTCAAACAGTCATTGAAGATTACTAGATTACAGAATGGTACAAGAAATTTCAAAATATCTAGTCACTACTATCACAGATGGCCCCTTAAACCATCATTTTGCCGTTTTTTAAGCATAACTTGAAAAGTACTTGGAAGAAAAATGTCAAATTTTGGATTTCCATAAATCAGGACTTGATAAATCTAAATCCATCAAAAAAATTGTAGATTGCAATTCACAATTTTTTCGAATATTAATTTCATAATTCATAATTCATATCATAAAATTATAAAAATTGCAAATTCTGCGTATTTATGTTTGGGTATTTTAGTAGTATTGCTACACGTAAAATTAGCACATTAGGAGTATACTTTCAGCAGATATTAATAAAAATATGAAAATTTAATTTAACATTAGAAACACTAAATTTTGAATGCTTATAATTCAAAAACTTATCATTCAAATCACTTGAAATTTGGTGTCTAGGCATAGTTTGAACCGAAAATTTGAAATATCTTGTTAAAATTGGGTATTGCTATTGAAAAAAATGAAGTTTGGGTTGGTTTTAATATGTATACGGCTCCCTAAGCAAATTTTATATACATCATTTAAAAGTAGACTTTATTTCCAATCGTTCGGTACCAATAACTTTCTTCTACGATGATTTGTAGAGGAGTCACTATGGGGTGTTTACTTTTTTTTCCACGATTGTACAAAGCTGAAAGACCAAAAATTTCAATCGCAACATCCAAGAGTTCCCTAAAACAGGAAATCATTATAGCACCATAGCACGTGTTTGATTTTAATAACAGTATATCAAAGAGGTTGTTATACCTACCTGCAAGTTCGAAAAAAACATGAATTTTGGGGAATTCTTTTTAGCAAAATGAAACGAGATTTATAAAAATCTTTTGGAATTTTGTTTATTACATTTTAAAGGAAAAAAAATTGATTTTTGTGATGACGAAATAAAGTTAATTGTGGCAACATACGTGCTCCCCGGAAATGGTATCGATCTGGTAGCTGTCCACTGTGATCTCCGTAACTCTGTCAAGTGTTATCCGAAATTTTAAAATGCATAACGACTTTACTACAAAACATAAAACTAGCTTAGAATTCAGTTTTTGAAAAATATGATTTTGTGCAAAATGGCGGCTGTTCAAAATTTAAGGTACCGATTTTCACAAACCATTTTGAACTTTGATTGTTTATAAAAATAAAAAAATAAATAAAAAAATCATCATAAGGTGAAATCTCCGGTTATTAACACCTAACCAGTAACTGACACTTCAGCAAAAATCTAACTCAAATGAAAACTTTCGTTTAAAATTCTGCAAAGCAATGTGTAGTGTTGACTTATTTGTCTTAACTGTTGTAATTTATGTATCAGCTAGGTCTGATAAATAGGTCTGGCCAGTTAGTCCTTCAAAATAAGGGATGATGTCTGTTACTGAAGTTATTCACCCTATTTATGAAAAAAATAATTTTTAGGTAACGAAAAGTACAACTTTTCAAAATTTTGTCAACAATATTCTTATACTGTATTTCTACTATACTTTCAAAAACAAAGAAAAGTGAAATACAGATTTAAAAGTTTGCAATATTGATTGGAACAGAAGCCTTAATGTGTCAGTTACTGGGGTTTCACCATATAGTCAAAAGGAACGATTGCACTCTAGATAATATTGTTTTTAAAAATTAATCAAAATTTGAAGAAGGTTGGTTGATAGTTCTTCGAGTTACTGTGATCACCGGTTTTAAAATCATAGTTTTCAGATAATCACGTTTAAAGATTCCAGTTATGATTTATGTATGATAGAACAAATAAAATTAAAGCGGCGTAACTTATGTCGACTAACTGAATATATTTTTACTAACTGTACCTTCAGCAAACGCAATAAAAATAAAATCCCTGCCGGCTCGGGCCTACAGGCGGAGGTAGATTTCGATGTTAAGTACTAAATTAACCAACAAAATTTAAATCAAGATTAGAGATAAACCCAGTTCCTCCACTAAGAATGAGCTCTAGGGAGCTAAACATTTTGTGAAAATTCTAATATACACGTATACACACACGTATACACACAATATGGAATAGGTTTAAAAATAGCTAAAGCAAATTCAGAGAACCTCAAAGTGATAAATAAGTTAATATTTCCATAGTCGGGTTTTTATCATGTTTTAATACGTTTCTTCAAACTCACATGTCACATATTCACATGTTGAGGTCCATTTTATTTCCAATATAACGCAATATTTTGTTGTTGTTTTTTAATTCGTCAAACTATTTATTTCATTTTGAGTTTTCATGCGGAAATCTTGCTCTAGAAAACTTATGACGTAATATTCAATTTGTTTTAAATTCGTCAAACTATTTATTTTATTTAATTTTTCACGTGAAATTCTCGCAAAAGAAAAGCAATTGTTGTGGTGAGAATTTTATTGCTTTTTTTTAATTGTTGGCAACTGCAATAACGAAAAATATTTATTTTTTCTGTTATTGTTGTGTAAGAGCTGATTTTATCGGAATCATGTTAAGACGGTATTCAAAAATTTGAACCCTCCCCATTTCCATTCCCTTGGACCGATTTTGCCCATTTGCAATCCCGCCGAGATATTAGCCATCTCAAAGTTCTTGGCGAGTTTGAAGACGATCCGTGCATAATTGCGACTTTTATCGTGCGGACAAAATTTAGTACATACATACATACATATATATATATATATATGTATATATATATAAACTTTTTAGGTGGGGGTGGTTTTGGGCTCCTGGGGTCCTATAATGAAAAGTTATGAAGGAAATTTTAAAAGTCGCACCATGGTAACGACTGCAATAGGTAGTATTTCTTACGAAATCTACCTAAAATGAATTTCTTAAAAGTTTGCAGATAGGTACGAAAGCAGATAGTTTGCAGATAGGATCTCCTTTAAAGATATACTACGTTGAGCAAAAAGTTCTGGGAAATTTGTGAAAGTTGCGTTGTTATGCGCCAATTAACAACAAAAGCAACAGACTATTCTCAAAGTAGAGACCATCATAGTCCACGACTTTATGCCATCATTCTGCTTGATTCCGAGTTTGCTGGAAGTACCATGGCGGCTTCTTGGAATCGAAAAACTCTTGACATGCCTCTTCAACTTCATTAAAGGATTCAAATCAACAGCCCTTGAAAAAGTGTAGTATTGATCGAAAGAGGCCATAATCGAATTCCTGAACTCCTATTATAGATATACTACTAGTACTCATATATACGATACAAATTCTGCTAACTATTAAATTTAAAATTTCCCAGAACTTTTTGCTCAACCTAATGAAATGTTTTCCCTGCAATACTGTTTGAAACGCTATTTCATTACCTAAAAATTCAATGATGATATTAATTTTCTTTTCAGAGACGTTTAATATTATTTATTACCCCTCTAAGAACATTAATCGCATATAAGATGAGAAAATCCACTGGAGTCGCAATCATTTTCATCACTGGATGTGTTGGCTTTATATCAGTTCTCGTAAGTTTTAACATTTTGATCTTTTCGGATTGATGAGAATCTTTCTTTTTTACATTAATACTCGTGTTAATACACAGGGTGTTTCAAAATTATATAGCATAAGTATAAAGGCGGGTAGATCGGACCTAAATAAGTAGATTTCGTTTGGGAATGTGGGTGCGTAAATGCAGCATTGAGGCAGTAGAGGGCGCTGTTGAGTTAGGCTGATGAAAGCGCTTCGCTGACTTGAATCGTCATTTCCCGCACGAATTTCGAGCAACATGAAACGTTTACACTAATGCGGAGCTTGCCGACATACATTTCGTGTATGGGGCTTTGCAAGGAAATGGTTCACACCCAACGCACTTCCAACAACTTTCGAGCTTGTCGAAGGACTATCCTCTACTGTGCGTAATACTGCTTCTTGCACTGCATGAATTCTGCGATATTTGCCAGTGCCTGTATCACGCCTCGAAGTATAAAATGATCCTCTCGTGCACAACTCCCGATGAAGGCGCTCAAATATTTGGAGATCCAGCAGATTCCTAACCTGAAATTGTTCCATGTACAGTCGTGGGGGAAAAAAGTAAACGCCCCTTACTAACTCTGTAAAAAATTATCGTAGAAGAAAGTTACTGGTACCACACGATTGGTAATAAAATGTACTTTTGAATAATGCATATAAAATTTGCTTAGGGGACCATCTACATATTAAAACGAACCATAACTTTTTTTTCAATAGCAGTACACAATTCTGACAGCATAAATTAACTCTACACCCTTCAATTAGCCTAAAAACAATTTTTTATGCAATTCGTACGATAAGTTTCCGAGAAATTAATTATTTTAAAACGAGCGTATTTTAGGGGCTGTATCCAAATTGAAGTTCGGTACCCGATTTTTGACCGAGAGAGCCGCCTTCTTGATCAAGGCATCTTAAGCACCACTCAAGCTGCAGATTGCTAGATTACAGGACAACATAAGATATTTCAAAATCTAGTTTCTTCTATCATAGACGGTCCTTTAAACCATAAATTTGCCGTTTTTTTAAGCATCATTTGACAACTACTTGGAAGAAAAATGTGAAATTTTGGATATCCATAAAGTAGGACTTAATAAATCTAAATCCATAAAAAAAATTGTAGATTGCAACTCATATTTTTTTCGAATATTAATTTCATAATTTATAATTCATATCATAAAATCATAAAAATTACAAATTCAACGTATTTATGTTTGGCTATTTTAGTATTTATTGCCACACAAAAAATTAGTACATTAGGAGTACAATTTCAGGAGATATTAAATGAAACTATGAAAATGTAATTAACCATTAGAAGTACGAAATTTTGAATGTTTATAATTCAAAAACATATCAATCAAATGACTTGAAATTGGGTGTCTAGGCATAGTTTGAACCGAAGATTTGAAATATCTTATTAAAATTGGGTATTGCCATTGAAAATAAAAGGAGTTTGGGTTCGTTTTAATATGTAGATACCCCCTAAGCAAATTTTATATACATAAATTAAAGGTAGACTTTATTTCCAATCGTTCGGTGCCAGTAACTTTGTTCTATGATAATTTGTTGAGGAGTTAGTAGGGGGTGTTTACTTTTTTTCCGACGACTGTACATCCTTTGAGCAACCGCTCCATTTCCTTGTGCAACCCCAAACATTAAATGCATGTTGGTAAGCTCTGAATTGTTGTAATGATGCATATTGCTTGAAAACCCAGCAGAAAATGAGAATTGAGAATGACGAAGCTAACGTGATTTATCCACTGAACTCAATAGTGCCCTCTACTGCCTTGACTTAGGTCTCCTCTACCTGTCTTTACATTTGTGACAGATAATTTTGAAACGCACTGTATATTTTCTGTCCAGTTATAAATATCCTGTTAATTGACACGCAGTAACTTCAGAAAAAAAATTACAATTCCATACATTGTAAAAAAAAAATTTCTTCATTTGCAGAATTATAATGAAATTATGAAGGAAAATATGTAACCTCTTCTGCATTACCCATGATACCGAAAAATGCTCTTTATCTTCAGAAGTATCAGAAACTAATATCTTTGCGTGATTTAAAGTAGCATTTATACAAACAAAATTTCTTTTGTTGCCACTGATTTTCAGAAACGTTTTCAAGTAGTTTATATAGTGTATTAGTCAATGTTGTAAGATCAGGATATCGGTTAATTTATACAGGCAAGAGTAACAAAATAATATCAATGTTACTGTTAAATTAGTGCTGTTAATTCATCATGTTTGTCAGTAAACCATCTTTGTTAAACATGTAAATGTTTACTTGAGAATAGATAACTATATTCCGGGTTGAAAAAACTGATTAATACGTTGTAAAACCTACTGAAAACGTTTCTGAAAATTAGTGGCATCTAAAGTAGCTATGTTTTTCTAAATGCTTCTTTTAATTTCGAAAATATATTAGTTCCTGATGTTTCTGAATTTAAAGAACACGTTTCATAATCGTGTGTAACTCGAAAGAGGTTATTGTATATTTACGTTCGTAGTTATGTTATATTTTGCCGGATTAAAAACATTTGTCCTTTTTTTATTTACAGTGTGTTTAAGGGGACTTGTCTGGTGAAAGAGAAAAAAAGTGGAATCCTGTATTATCCTATGGGAAAAGTACTTATCTTTCTTATTCATTCAAATTTCGAAATTTCAACAATATTTTTCTTTCAGCACGCATATCCGAAGGTTCATTATCCTTCTATAAGCTTAAAATATGTTTAAGACATTTATTAGTATTTTAATCCTTTGCAACCTGTTGTCGTCTCTGCGGCGACTGCAAAATTTGTTTTTGGCACCAGTAATAAAGGAAAATAAAATTTGCCTGATTTAATCAGAGCATTTTTGAAATCGTGTATTTGAAGGAAGCTTCTTCTTTTAAAAAAAGTGGTGCCGACTGAGTAAATTTGAGTAAGAGACGCCGGAGTCCAAAGGGATAAAATTTGTGTTAAAGTTTAAAAAAAATCCAAATATTATAAAAGTATTCATTACTCTTTTGTAACTTATGACAGGAAAAAGATGTAAAATTTGGAGCTAACAGAGTCAAAAAGAATCTTCTTATGTACGAACTGAAAAAAAACAAAAACATTGTTGAAATTTCCAAATTTTAATGAAGAAGAACGATAAGTATTATTTCCCATAGGATAATATGGGATTCCACTTTTTTTCTTTCCAATCAGATAACTCCCCTCAAGGCCCAATATACTTCAAAATATTTTTTCTAGTCTTTAACAAAGTCAATGTGCGTTCATAAATAATTTTGACAAAAGACGAATTTGCAGAAATCCGCCTTTCTTATTAAACAATCAAAAGTGTGCAAGGCGTGACTCAAGTGTAACACAAGTATACGCAAAAATACAATACCAATTAATAACTTGAAACTAATTATTAATAAGTAACTATTAGTAATTGACAATACATAATTATTATTAATTAGCTATAATATTAATTAAACTAAAATTACTAATCGGTGCGGAATTTAATTATTTCTTTTAGCTATTATTATTCCGACACTGATCGATAAAAGTATACCAATAGACACTGATGAAAATCTCGTATATTCTGGCGTATAATTCTACTCTTAACATAAGAAAATTGATCAAAATTTCCATGTTTGGTAATAGACACCGGGTTTAAAAGTGAAACTGTAAATTAGGCAAGTACGAGCATAAAAATTAGATTTCTCTACTAATGAACATTGTATGTACATACGCTCTCACTTCGTATTTATTCACTATTTATATTGTGTATTATCCATTAGATCGTTTTCACTGTATTTTTATACTAAAAGTCTCATGAAAGATTTCTGCAAATCAGGGGACCAGCGTAATACGTTGAATTTACCTAAAAATCGAAAAATATATTGTCAAAATTCAGATGCCTGTAACACGTCGAATCGTGTTATATGCCGGAATGTAAGGTATGAAATTTTTAAGTGTATTTAAGTTCAAATATTTGAAAGTAAAAACTATATTTCGGACAAACTTTAAATTAAAAAATCCCTGCCGGTTCGGGCCTACAGGCGGAGGTAGATTTCGAAGTTAAGTACTAAATTCACCAACAAAACTTAAATCAACATTAGAGATAAACCCAGCTCCTTCACTAAGAATGAGCTCTAGGGAGCTAAACATTTTGTGAAAATTCTAATATACATGAATACACACGCGCATGTATATGGAATAGGTTTAAAAAATAAAAAAATCCCTGCCGGCTCGGGCCTACAGGCGGAGGTAGATTTCGAAGTTAAGTACTAAATTCACCAACAAAACTTATATCAACATTAAATATAACCCAGTTCCTTCACTAAGAATGAGCTCTAGGGAGCTAAACATTTTGTGAAAATTCTTATATACACGAATACACACACGCATGTATATGGAATAGGTTTAAAAATGGCTAAAACAAATTCAGAGACCCTCAAAGTGTTAAAATATGCTAATATTTCCATAGTCGGGTTTTTATAATGTTTTAATACGTTTCTTCAAACTCACATGACGTTACATATTCACCTGCTGAGGTACATTATATATACAATATGACGTAATATATATATATATTTAATTCGTCAAACTATTTATTTCATTTTGAGTTTTCATTCTGAAATCTTGCTCTAGAAAACTTATGACGTAATATTCAATTTGTTTTCAATTCGTCAAACTATTTATTTAATTTATTTTTTCACGTGAAAAATCTTGCAAAAGAAAAGCAATTGTTGTGGTGAGAATTTTATTGTTTTGTTTTTTTTAATTGTTGGCAACTGCTATAATGAAAAATATTTATTTTTTCCTGTCATTGTTGTGTAAGAGCTGGTTTTATCAGAATCTTGTTAAGACGGTATTCAAAATTTTGAACCCTCCCCATTTCCATTCCCTTGAGCCGATTTTGCCCATTTTCAATCCCCGCCGAGATATTAGCCATCTCAAAGTTGTTGGCGAGTTTGAAGACGATCCGTGCATAATTGCGACTTTTATCGTGCGGACAAAATTTAGTACATACACACACACACACACACACATATATATATATATATATATATATATATATAAACTTTTTAGGTGGGGGTGGTTTTGGGTTCCTGGGTTCCTATAATGAAAAGTTATGAAGGAATTTTTCAAAAGTCGCACCATGGTAACGACTGCAATAGGTAGTATTTCTTACGAAATCTACCTAATAACTAAAGCAAATTTAGAGAACCTCAAAGTGTTAAAATATGTTAATATTTCCATAATCGGGTTTTTATCATGTTTTAATGTGTTTCTTGAAACTCACATGACGTTACATATTCACCTGCTGAGGTCCATTATATTTCCAATATGACGTAATATATATATATTTTTAATTCGTCAAACTATTTATTTCATTTTGAGTTTTCATTCTGAAATCTTGCTCTAGAAAACTTATGACGTAATATTCAATATGTTTTCAATTCGTCAAACTATTTATTTAATTTATTTTTTCACGTGAAAAATCTTGCTATAGAAAAGCAATTGTTGTGATGAGAATTTTATTTATTTATTTTTTAATTGTTGGCAACTGCTATAATGAAAAATATTTCTTTTTTCCTGTATTTGTTGTGTAAGAGATGGTTTTATCAGAATCTTGTTAAGACGGTATTCAAAATTTTTAACCCTCCCCATTTCCTTGGGCCGATTTTGCTCATTTTCAATCCCCGCCGAGATATTAGCCATCTCAAAGTTGTTGGCGAGTTTGAAGACGATCCGTGCATAATTGCGACTTTTATCGTGCGGACAAAATTTAGTACATACATATATATATATATATATATATATATATAAACTTTTTAGGTGGGGTTGGAATTGGGTTCCTGGGGTCCTATAATGAAAAGTTATGAAGGAATTTTTCAAAAGTCTCACCATGGTAACGACTGCAATAGGTAGTATTTCTTACGAAATCTACCTAAAATACACAGGAACGTAAAGAGTACTTACTCGTTTTTGACAGAGACTTACTCTACTTTTTACGAGAGACTTACTTACTTTTGTGAACACACTGCTCTGAAATGTGCAACGTGAAAATTTTCACTGTGAATGTATAAAAATTGATGAAGAAACCATATCTATGCAACCCATTATTTCACTGTAAAAAATTTGTGTAAAGTTACTCCATAAAATTGTGGGTAGTATTGCTGCCTTCAATTTTATGGAGTGATTTAACTGATATAACTGCTGTAACGTTATATTACACTAATGTGAATTCTCATATTTTCACATTATTATGGTGTAATATTACAACAATTAGGTCAGTTTAGATTAAACCAGTTATGTCACTTAAACTACTCCATACATATGGTAGTAGAATGCTGCCACCAAATTTATGGAATAACGTAAAGCACATTTTTTACAGTGTTTCAAGAAAATGAAAAAGAAAAAATCTGATGTCATATCCGGTGGACCGAGAAAAAAAAGCTTTATCGAAACATGAATAACGATGCTTGTAATATGACACTTTGTTAGCATGAGTAAATATTTGAAATTACTTATGCACGTATTGATTCAGTTAAGAGTGTAACATAAATCAAACACTTTGTGTAAATTTTAATACATAAACGTTTTAATGCACAACGTTTAACGTAATGCGCAACGTTTAGCAACGTTTTAACGCAGAAATGCGTACAAACATGACAAAAAAAAAAAACAAAAAAAAAAAAAAAAAAAAAAAAAACGGTCAAGTGCGAGCATTACTCGCGCACAGAGGGTTCCGTAGAATAAATATATGAATTTGTAATTGTATTATAAAAAAAAAAAAAAGTTGCTAAAAGAATACTAAGGACTTTGTAAAAAACTATACAACGTAGGGTTGGGTATAACTGTATATATTAAAAAAGTGTAATCGGGTATACCATGAAAGTTCAAAGAGATATGGAACCTAAATAATATCAAATATAGCAATTCGTATTTTGAATATTATCCTAATCTGCTTAAGATGAATTTAATTCGGTACTGACAATAAAAGCAGTGCATAGTTAAACTTTATTTGGGATTTCATGAAGCTAAATTTAGCGTAGTAATAACCTTTACTTCTACAGTGTAGCTAAAACAAAACCATTGTCCAAAGTTTAAATTTGGCATTGTGCTAAACGCGCTTCGATGTGAGGTCTCAAAGTTGCAACGCCGCCTTGGTCAGTGCCGAGTTTTTCCAGATAGGTGTTTATTTAACTTTTTAAATCATTCGAGGCGTTTTGAGAGATACAATCAATGCAAACTATCGCGAATCCCACAGTATTTATGCGATTCATTCTAATTAAATCTTTCGAGGGCGATGCCCTTAAAAAACGGACACCTAATTTCAATTCCAAAACAGACAAACGGCACTAAGAATATTTAATTAAAATTTTCCTTTTATCATGTACGTGAAAATAAGCAAGTTCGCATTTTCTAATAAATTCGTTTATAAATTCTGGTGTCAGTTCATTATTTCACAAGTTTATAAATATAATTACTCCGTGCCGGAAAGGATTAAGTGGTCGCAGGACTCTTAAAGCTTCAAAATTTAAGAAATTTTAATTTTTTTTCGATGTTAAACTCCTATCTTTTCTGAGTATTTTGATATAATTTTTTCCTTGAAATTCCCATTAGAACAGAAGTTTTGGCTTTTAGAATTATACCCGCTCAATAGCTGAAGGGGCGTTTCCGAAACTTTAAAGACATTATTTTCCAAATGGCGTTTTTTGGGCATAACGCGCAGGAAACCTCAAAAACTTCTGAATATTTTTTCATGAAATTTTCAAAACATATATTAGTCTGTATAAACTGAACCTAAACTTTCCTTTTTATTGTTCAAAAAAATATTTCTTTAGGTGTTTTTACTGTTGAAATTTTCAAAATTTTGTATTAGCTAAATGCAACATTGCATTAAAAATATAAAAATGCTTTAAATACAAATTTATTTAAGTTCAGGGAAATTATTACAATCTGAAGTATAAGTAAGCGCCAAAATTTTCATTCTAGTTGCAATATTTATTTTGTAATCCTGCGCGTAAACGGTTATGACAATTTTTTGTTCGACAAATGTCTAACAGTTTCGAGCCCCCTATAAATACTAATTCTATATCTTGCAATTTTTTAAATACATGAAACGAAAGACATAATTATATCTTTCATCCCAATTAAAATTGTGTTTTAAAATCATATACATTTTAAGACATTAAATGTTGAAAATGGTCTTCTTTTCCTTTTTTCCACTTTTTAGAGTCCCGAGACGCCTCAAATTAGTATTTTTTTAACAATTTGACGTTTATTGCTTTTATACTTTTACTGGTCATTACATTACACACATATATCATTAAAAGTTGTTAACTAGGCATAGAGTACGCCGCCTCTGTTTTTGTGCATGTCCAGACTGACCGTACCTTTAAGGGTTAATATCTCGGCTAATTACCGATGATTTTTTTCGAAAATCATTATCAGCAATGCTTTTATTCTTCTGCAACGATAGGTATATTCAGCGATGCTCAACAATTTTTCTGAATGCTCGTAAATCGAAATTTGTGTATAACAGAAAAATGCTAATTACTCAAAAACTATGTGACCTCGGGTAATCGCTATAATTTTCCTGCAAGATTTACATTAACGTCTACTACCTCTAATTTTTTCATAATTTTAGTTTCAGTAGATTCGGAATTAGATGGGAGGGGGGGGGGGGACATATTTTTGCGCTACATTTTCAACAATATCTTTGAAAATATAATACCTAAAATTAAAAGGAATGTATTTTTGAGTTCAGCGTTACAGAAGCTTTCACAGGATACCCCACATGATATACAAATAAAAATTTTTTTTTTCAAGTAGCATAATTAGCCCCTCTACTTTTTTACTAAATATATTTATGAATATTTATTAATCTGAAAATATGTGGGTCAATGGTCTTTATTACTTCCCCGAATTTGAACTTTCCACGTTCCACAGTTTACGAGTAAAATGGCTGTGACAGACAGACAGACGGACAGACACAGGAGTGATCTTATAATGGTTCCGTTTTTACTTTTTAAGTACGGAACCCTAAAAACGAAAAAAATGGCTGTTTATGTGATTTTTTTGTCATGTTTGTACGTATTTGTACGTTAAAACGTTGTTAAAATTTTAGCTTATGTATTAAGAGTGTATCATTGAAGGGTTAACAACATTTAATTCATGTCTACGGACTTTCGTGGGCATCACGAGTTTATATTCACTTGCAGGGTCGGTTTTAGGAAAAAATTGAGTATTTTAAAGGAACATTCTCTGTACTGAACTTATATTTTAGTGCGTATCATAAGTGCATATCCATTTCATTCTGTTCGAAAGGCTGTAATATCACTAAAATGCACTTGCAATATTTTTTTTTCCATTGGCCGTAATGTAACGGAAAACTTTTGGCTGTCCCTGTCATTAAACTATACATGCGATTTTCATAAAATTTGAAATGACTCGACGAACTTTGCAACAATTATATATTTAAAAATTCAGGCCATTCTGTTGCGTAGTTTTTGCGCTGTTATATGCGAACAGACAGACAGACAGACGGACAGACGGACTGAACGACGACTGTAGGTGCAACATATTTATATAATTACGAACGCACTTAAAAGCAGGATCCTATGAGAAAAGTCCGCACAGACTCGTGACTCGTCCATAGGACATTCGCTCAATTATTCCTCAATATACGTGATGATCATTTTGATTGTCGTCATAAGCAATTACCATGCGATATATAATATGCATTAATTTATATACATAATTCCAATAAATCTTGTTTTATATGCATCGGATATGACGTCAAAAATTTTCCTTGTTATTTTTCTCAAAATTAGTGATTGAAGAGATAAGGTCTCCCTACCAATTTTTAAATACTCAAAGCAAGGAATTTTGTTTCAACACAGTTTATGTGCTTATGATTGAATAACCTGTATATTTAAAAGAGCATAAAAAATATAAGGGTACTTTTCGGTTAGCCGGGCGCCAGTGTTATGTATACATCTATTTGTCTATATACATGTCTATATACATATGTATACATATACATATATGTGGATATATATGTATATATGTACAATATATGTATACATATATGTATATAAACATGTATAAGTATGCATATATAACACTGGCTCCCGGCTAACTGAAAAGTACCAGTATAAGCAACTGATTTTTGTAGAATATGTACGGAGAGATCCTTTGTCTCTTATTCGAACGCGAGTAAAGAAATGTCTAAATTAGTTACTCAATGTATAATCGTAAATATATTAATATGAAACTATTAATTGAGAAGTGCGTATTTTTTTAAGTTTTTTTCTCTTAATTTTTTATTTATAATTGATTTCTACTATTCATTCTTTAAAATGTTTCATTGTTGCAGTTTCACAGCGCTTTGGCATATTTCGGTGAGCATGTATTAGACTCCCATTAAATCCATTGCTGTTTCAACTCGTATACAATTGTATAAGTTACATCGAATATTTGGTGATTTATCATCTGTGGTGGGCTTACAAGAAAATTCCTTAAAATTTGTGTATAAATTTTTAATTCAATTCTAACGATATTAAAAAGTTGTATTATCATCGGAAACACATCTATGAGCGCATTTTTTAAAATTATTTATGCCTGAATTTTTATTTTCTCACATTTGTGGATAAAATCTCTTTAAAATGTTGCAAAACGAACTGGAAAAATACTAAAAAAAATATGCTAAAATATTTTTGTATTTATTTGATAAAATGTAAACGTATTAAATATGGGAATATTCATGTGTGGAAAAATGCATAATTATATGTTTTGTCTAAATGTATATAAATTAAGCTTTTAAATTGTATATTATGTACTATAATTAGTATTTTTACGGTCTATTAAAAATATATTTTTTTCTTTACAGAGACTAATAACTTTATAAGTATTATTAATAATAAATTATAAATAATCGTATTTGAGGTTAAAAAAACAATTTATTTCAAAATCATCTTGAAAAGGGCTTTACATAATTAACTGTCTTCTAAATGGTTGATAGAAATATGTACCCATTTGCGCCTAGTGCCCTATATTTTGTACATTACAAACATGCATAAAAAGTAGGCTTGAACATATAATTTCGCAATTTAAAAAAATACGTATTTCAAAGAAGTCTACAAGCTAAGATTATGACTCATTTATTTGGATCCTTGATATAAAAAATACAAATAAACTTACTTTTTATTTTTCGCTATCTTGAGAAATGAAAAATCTATAAACACCGAAGAAAGGCCTTCATTTAAGCAAATAAATATCAACCTTATACTGTCATCTCTCGGTAATAGATAATAACATTTATAGACAATTACTTCATACAATTTTCATGTTGCAAAGAAGAAGAAAATTATAAAAAATTATTAAAATTCGAAACGTCCCAAAAATGGGACGCTAGGCATAAATGAGTTAATTTTAGCATATCAGGATGTGGGTTAAAAATAGACTACATAATTCTACCTTTAGATATAGAAACTAGGTTGAGCTAAATAAATTTATGTAAAAATAGAGATAGGATTTTTTCTGAGCATCGCGTGTCATCCTCTGTAATTCGCAATGTTCCCACTAATTACGTATTTCTACCATACTACAAATATCTGGTCTTTTGAAGTCTTATAATAGTGCAATTCCATCGCAACTGACGTAACATTTTATCATCGAAATTTGTTTTCAAATCTAAGTAGCAAATTTACCAATAAAGCTAGATCAAATTTTTACAATTTAAAATATTTCTTACTAAGGTCTTAATACCCAAATACCTGCAGATTATTTCAATCTCTATTTGAGTCGCAAAAATTGCAATTCAAATTTCTGTAACTGACGTAATATAAAGTATACAAACATTTTTTTCTGCCTTCACTGAAATGTAAAAATTATCAAAACTATCCAGTTAAAAAAAGTGATATAATGTTTTCAACAACACTAAATAATGCCAAATTATAACAGTAACTTATTTAATTAATTTCTGAATAATAAAAAGGAAAAAAACGGCATTTACATGTGTAACTGGCGTAACTTTTATTGTGTAACTGAAGTAACATTATGACTTTACAAAGACCACAATGTTACTTACCTTAGTTTGTAAACAGTAATTTACAATGCCTTTTTATTGGGATTTTTCTATAGAATATAAAAATATCAAGTTTTCCAATCATACCCTTAAATTAAACATATTATAAATTTGATTCCCCACCCCTTCAAAAAAATGATGATTTTCTGTGGAATTACCCAATATCAGTACAGCATTGAAGCCACAAAAAATTTACTTTGTAAGTCTAAACCTAAAATTCCCCCCTTGCTTAGAATCGGTTCAATTTACAGTATCCCCTGTACAAATTGCGACTAGGTATATATTGGTGAAACTAGTTGTTTATGCGCTTTTCGCCTTGCCGAGCAAAAACTTGCCTACAAATCTGGAAGCCTGAAGTCTAAACTTGTACAGCATTCTTTGGATAACGACCATAGCCCAGATTTTGCAAATATGACAGTTATGAGATCCAGTTGCATTAACGTTGAAAGTAGAGGTTTTCTTGAAGGTGTGTTCACTCGTAAGCAAATTTTGTCTATTAATGAACCCTAAACAGTTCCACCTGAATACACAGCATTGCTTTGATATGGTTCTTTATACTTTATTTGATTTTAACTGTTAGTAATTATTAACTGTAAACATGATATATAGTTTTCTGGTCATTTTAATGTTATTGCACTGATGAGGGGCTAAAACTTATCCGAAACATTTGAGGAACAAATGCTTGGAAAGAATTGTTTGTTAAAATATTCTTAATTTAAAAGGTTTGAAATGAGCAAAAACTTTCTAAATTATTATTTCTACAGAATTTTACATAATATTATTTAATAAATTCGGATTTTGCTAGTATTCATACATTTAAAAAAACAATTGATAAAAAACCTGATAGAAATATTTCATTTTATACAGGCTCGTAATCCGTCTTTGACGAATTGGAAAGTGATTCCACCATACCACCATCCAGGTATGTATACATTAACTACAATTTAATTTAAAATGTTACTTAAACTCTTACAGGATTAATTTATATCCAAGTAAACTGGGTAATCCAAAAGTCAGGAACACCTTTAAAAATTAACAATTCGAAATCGAATAAAAATATAAAGATGCGGTTTGCACCAAACGGAAAAGAAGCAGAATTTCTTTATAACGGAAGCAAAAGAGAATACTTGAACAGTTCTTTTTTTTTAAATTCAGAGATAGCTTACTAAGAACAAGTCGCTTACCAGTTGCACATTAGCTTACATTTGTTCAATTTGCCGTCCCCACCAGTGGACGAGAGGTTTTCATCTTGAAGCTGGTAGACGGGAGGTGCTGGGTTCAAACACAATTGTGCCCGTCGGCCTAATCGTTCGGAGTTTTCTCCAAACCATGGATTTCCATGCGTAAATACGGGTTAGGTTCCTTACAAAGACCCCCACGAAGGGCAATGCCCCCTGGACCTCTATCCCGTGAGTAGATAATTGGCCGTCAAAAATCAACCCAACTCAACTCAATTTGCTGTCCGTCATTAAGCAGCCTAACTGTTAGATGGGGCGCAACACCGTTCAACGCATTTGGCAACTTTTTATCCGCTACGGCAGACATACAACGGAAAGTCAGTAAGTCGGTTTGAAAACAATACGAAAGGTCGTTAATTAGTAGTAAATTGTTTCGAAATATTCCAATAGGTAGCCGCACCATCGAAATATAAGATGTTAATTTTGAGTTTATGAGATAACAGTTGCACAAGATGAGCAGCTGCAGTTAAAAACGGTGACTGTGCTCGGAGAGTGTACACTAGAAGAGCAGCGAGACGGTACAATTTTCGCCGTAGAAAAGAAGCATTTCCATGTGGTTATGCTTTGACGGCAGACCTTTTACCCACAAGAAACGTACAACACTTCGCCGATCTTTTAGTGTATATTCATCGAGCATAGTCGCCATTTTCAAATACAGCTGTTCAAATTGTACAACTGTTGTCTCATAAATCCGAAATTAAGTACATACAGTTTGATAGTACTGCCATCTATTGGCATATTTGGAAACAATATATTACTAATTTTCGAAGTCCCATATCGGTTGCTAACCTACTTACTGGCTTTCCCTCGTATGTTGGAGGGTAACGTAATGATAAATCTTTCAATTTTCTTTTTTGCTGAAACATTTCATTTATTCAAGCATTAGTTTTAGCTTTTGTCACAAAAAATACGCGCTGCAAACCGCATATTTTTTATCTTTAATCCTTTATGAATTATTATTTTTAAAAGATGTTCCTGTTTGCATGATCACCTGTTATTTTAAATTCTTTTTATGTATATTCTGCCTTCCAATGCATACAAATATTGGTCAATTAAATTGGTATATAAAAATTATAATAATTATAATTATTTTTAATATGTAATATTATTTTTCGCCATATTATAAAATAAAAAGTTTTGAGGTTTTTATTTGTGAAAACTGATATAGTTTGTGTTACTAAAAAAACTTTTTAAGTTGAACTCTACGAATATGTAATAATATTTTTCGTCATGCTCTTAAATCAAAATTTATGAAATTTTTGTTTGTGAAAAGTAACTTTGTTTGTGTCTCTGAATAAACTTTTTGAATTGTACTTTACGAATATGTAATAATATTTTTCATCATGTTCTTAAATAAAATGTTATGAGGTTTTTCTTTGTGAGAAGGGACTTCGTGTTACTAAAAGATCTTTTTGAGTTACACTTTACAAATATATGGTAATATTTTTCGGTATGTTCTTAACTCAATAGTTATGATGTAAGGAATCCCCGACAATAATTTATAAACACCATTCATATCATAATGAAAACAATTTCTCCTTATTTCTTTTAAGGCTCGCCTGGAGGAGGTCAAAGATATAAAGTCTATATAAGAGGTCAAGGTTATGGAGGAATTAAAGGAGGTACAACTGAAAAAGTTTTTTTTTATCCGAAAAAAGTCTTTTCTACTAATCTTTAAAGTGTGTATCAGATTTAAAATTTTGATTTTTATTTGTGCTGCGCTCTAGCTATTGTATAACATTATCAAAAGAAATATTTTTCACTTTGTCTTTGCTTAGATTGAAGAACAGACAAGGAGTACAAGTCAGTACAAGGAGGCAATATCTAAAGTGAAACACAACTTTGTCAAATTAAATAAATTGTTATAAAACAAATTTTTTAAGTCTATATTTCTTACGAATTCGAAATGAAAATCTAATTTATTTATTTAAAAAAATTACAAATTAAAAAATGCAATTTTTACTTTCCATATTAATTGGTAGAT
Organism: Maratus speciosus; assembly: GCA_963932465.1. Lineage (NCBI taxonomy): Eukaryota > Metazoa > Arthropoda > Arachnida > Araneae > Salticidae > Maratus > Maratus speciosus. The sequence continues at coordinate 125,048,062 of OZ010798.1, read as the reverse complement.
TAAAGAATTTAGTTATCTAATAGAAAATACAATAAATAAATGGATGTTCAGATAATTTTATCTGATATCATCTGATAGAAGAAAGACATAGTTTTTTTCATCATAAATGTCATAACACACCGCTATATGTATATAAGGCAGAACTATCCTCGATTACTTAAATATCAAGTGGTAAATACGTTGATTAGAAGAAATAGGGTTAAATGTACAGTAGTTAAATATACTGATATTACTCCTTGTTACTTTGTGATTATATCATTTTACTAGCCTTGACATCGTATACGTATTTTTGAGTTGTACTTTATCAATATGTAATAATATTTTTCATCTTGTTCTTAAATAAAAAGTTATGAGGTTTTTGTTTGTGATAAGGGAATTCGTGTTAATAAAAGCTCTTTTTGAGTCATACTTTACAAATAAATAGGAATATTTTTCGGTATGTTCTCAACTCAATAGTTATGAGGTAAGGAATTCACGACAATAATTTATAAATACCATTCATATCATAATGAAAACAATTTTTCCTTATTTTTTTTAAGGCTTGCCTGGAGGAGGTCAAAGATATAAAGTCTATATAAGAGATCAAGGTTATGGAGGAATTAAAGGAGGCACAACTAAAAAAGGTTTTTTTTTTTTTTTTTTTTTTTTTTTTTTTTTTTTTTTTATCCGAAAACAAATCTTTTCTACTGATCTTAAAAGTGTGTTTTCAGATTTAAAATTTCAATTTTTATTTGTGCTGTACTCTCTATTGTATATCATTATCAAAAGAAATATGTTTCACTTTGTTTTTGCTTAGATTGGATCAGAGACGTCTGTTAGTACAAGAAGGCAATATCTAAAATCGAACACAATTTTGTCAAATTAAATAAATTGTTATAAAACAAATTTTTTAAGTCTATATTTCTGAGGAACTCGAAATGAAAATCTAATTTACTTATTAAAAAAAAAAAATTCAAACTAAAAAGTACATTTTTTACTCTCGATAGAAATTAGTAGATTAATGAATTTAGTTATCTAATAGAAAATACAATAAATAAATGAATGTTTATATATTTTTATCTGATATCATCTTAAAAAAGAAAGAAATATTTTTTTTCATAATAAATGTCATAACACACCGCTATATGTATATAAGGCAGAACTATCCTCGATTACTTAAATGTCAAGCGGTAAATACGTTGATTAGGAGAAATAGGGTTACATGTACATTAGTTAAATATACTGCTATTACTCTTTGTAACTTTGATTATATCATTTTACTAGCCTTGACTTCGAATACGTCTGATTAAAAGAGAAACAACGTAATATTAATAAACATTTTCATTCCTGATTATAGTTTCTTAGTACAAATGCAGCTGCTCAACTTTTAAAACTGCTGTTTCATAAATTCAAAATCAACACGTTACAGTTTAATAGTACAGCAGTCTATTGGCATATTTAGAAAAATTTACTACTAATTGAACCACCAATTGGAAGAAGGGAATAAACGCCACTTTTTGACACATTCATTTTTCTACACTTTTACATTCTTTAGACGAAGAAAATAATAAAAAAAAAACATACGAAGCGAGTGGTTTTGTTATTTCCTTTGAACTCACAACTAAGCGCTACACGTCTAAAGAATGTAAAAATGTAGAAAAATGAATGTGTCAAAAAGTGGCGTTTTTTCCCTTCTTCCAATTGCTGGTTCAATTTAAGACCTGTCGTATCGGCTTATAACGTACTTACTGACTTTTCCTCGAATGTCGGAGGATAGCGTAATGATAACGCTTCCAATTTAATATTTTCTCGAACATTTGCATTTAATCAAGCATTTTTTTTTAGCTGTTGTCAAAAAAATTATGCATTGCGAACCGCTTCTTTTCATCTTTATTCGTTTATGAATTACTTTTTTTAGGTAGCTTTCATTACAAAAAGCTACCTATTGCAGCCGTTCGGAGGAAAGCGGTTTCAAAAAATTTTGGTATATTTTCATCGATCATGACCCCCAGACCCCGAAACCACCCTCCGTTCAAAATTGATATATATATATATATATATATATATATATATATATATCCATATATATATATATATATATATATATCTGACCTATGTCACACTGTAACTCTCGTATTTATGAACCGATTTGGATGTAATTCGGTGTGTACATAGTACATACCAATGTCTCGACCGAGTTCGTTGGCCAGCTTCATCCGCCATTTTGTTTCAGAATGGCGGCCATTTAAAATTTTTAAAAAAATTAAAATTTGAAATGTTGTACCAAAAAACAGAAAATGGAAAAATATTTTTTTCTTATGTATTTGGCCTTTATACAAAGACTCCGAAGCAGTTTTTGTTTCGTCTATATCTTAAAAAATTGCTGAGTTATAGCATTTTGAATTTCTAGCGTGGCTGACATTTTGAAACGTCCTGAATTTTGTCACGCGATAAAAGGCGTATTTATGAACCGATTTGGATGTAACTTCGTTTATACATAGTACATACCAATGTCTCGACCGAGTTCGTTGGCCAGCTTCATCCGCCATCTTGTTTAAAAATGGCGGCCATTTAAAATTTTAAGAAAAACTTAAATTTGAAATGTGGTACCAAAAAATTGAAAATTGAAAAAAATATTTTTTTCTTATGTGTTTGACCTTGATAAAAAGATTCGGGAGCAGTTTTTGTTTCGTCTATATCTTAAAAAATGGCTGAGTTATAGCATTTTGAATTTCTAGCGTGGCTGACATTTTGAAACGTCCTGATTTTTGTCACGTGATAACGGGCGTATTTATGAACCGATTTTGATGTACCTTGGTGTGTACATAGTAAATACAAATATCTCCACCGAGTTCATTGGCCAGCTTCATCCGCCATTTTGTTTCAAAATGGCGGCCATTTAAAATTTTTAAAAAAATTTAAATTTTGAAATGTTGTACCAAAAAACAGAAAATGGAAAAATATTTTTTTCTTATGTATTTCACCTTTATACAAAGACTCCGAAGCAGTTTTCGTTTCGTCTATATCTTAAAAAATGGTTGAGTTATAGCATTTTGAATTTCTATTGTGGCTGACATTTTAAAACGACCTGATATTTGTCACGCGATAACAGGCGTGTTTATGAACAGATTTGGATGTAACTTGGTCTGTACATAGTACATACCAATGTCTCGACCAAGTTCGTTGGCCAGATTCATTCGCCATCTTGTTTCAAAAGGTTTGCCATTTAAAAAAAAAAATTAATTTAAAATTTAAAATGAGGTATTAAAAAATTGGAAAATGAAAAAATTTTTTTTTATGTGTTTGGCCTTGAAACAAAGATTCTGGAGCAGTTTTTGTTTCTGAAAATTTGTTGTTTTGTTTATATCTTAAAAAATGGTTGAATTATAGCACTTTGAATTTCTAGCATAGCTAACACTTTGAAACGATCTTGTATTTGTCACGCGATAACACACGTATTCGCCTATTTCTATGGAAGAAGGCATGTGGATAGTATACATCAATATCTCGATCAAGTTCGCTGGCCAGCTTCATCAGCCATCTTGCTTCAAAATGGCGGCCATTAAATTAAAAAAAAAAATTATTTAAAGTGAGAAGCAAAAAAATTTGAAATTGAAAAAGGTTTCTTTCTTAAGTATTTGACTTTGATATAAGGATTCAGGAGCATGTTTTGTTTGTCTTTAACTTAAAAAATGGCTCAGATATAGCAGTTTCAATTTCTAATGTGGGTGACATTTTGATAAATCTGATTTTTTGCCTGCGAGAGCACTCGTATATATCAACCGATTCCGATGTGAGTGAGCATGTGCACAGCAATTACTAAGGTCTCGAGCAAGTTCACTGGTTAGCCTCATCCACCATGTTGTCTTAAAATGGCAGGCACTTTAAGAAATCGCCGAATTTGGCAGCTAAACATAAGTTACTTTAAGTAAAAGCAGCTTGGATAAAGCTGACTAATTTCGCGAAATTCTCATTCATAATGATTTAGTATTGATAAAAATTAGTATTGCATCTCCTATATTCGGCTTCCACTAAATTGAGCTTCTTGTGTTTGAATAATATAAGTTGGCTTTTTTAAAATAAGGAATATGAAAGCTACCTCTTCCTCCCGGCACTGGCCGGAAGGACTTTTTTAAATTTGCTCTTGATTGCATGGTCATCTGCTATATTAAATTCTTTTTATGTATATACTGTTTCCCAACGCATACAGATATTGGTCATTTAAATTTGTATATAATAATTATAATAATGTGCAATGTAAATAATTATTTTTCGTGATATTCTTAATTCAAAAGTAACTTTGTCCGTGCTACTAAAAAAACATTTGGAGTTGTAATTTACGAATTTTTAATAATAATTTTCGTCATGGTCATAAATCAAAATTTATGAAGTTTTTGTTTCTGAAAAGTGACTTTGTTTGTGTCACCAAATAAACTTTTTGAGTTGTACTTTATCAATATGTAATAATATTTTCATCTTGTTCTGAAATAAAATGTTAGGAGGTTTTTGTTTGTGAGAAGGGAATTCGTGTTACTAAAAAATCTTCTTGAATTATGCTTCACAAATATGTAGTAATATTTTTCGTATGTTCTTAACTCAATAGTTATGAGTTAAGGAAACCCCGAAAAATTTTATAAATATCAATCATATCATAATGAAGGGAATTTCTCCTTCTCTTTTTTTAAGGCTTAGCAGGAGCAGGTCAGAGATCTCAAGGCTATACTGGAGGTCTAGGCTATGCAAGTATTCAAGGAGGTACAATTTAAGGAGGGTTTTTTTTCCCGAAAATAAATCTTTTCAACAGATCTTTGAAGGGTATTTTCAGATTTAAAATTAAATTTTTTATTAGTACTGCATTCCCTATTGTATATCTTTATCAAAAGAAATATGTTAAAGTTTTCCTTAGATGGGCTCAGAGACGTCCTGGAATACAAGGAGGTAATATCTAAATTGAAACACAATTTTGTCAAATTAAATAAATTGTTATAAAATAAATTTTTTAAATCTATATTTCATACATATTCGAATTAAAAACCAAATTTTCTTATTTTCAAAATAAGATTACAAATTAAAAAAAATCCCTGCCGGCCCGGCCTACAGGCAGAGGTAGATTTCGAAGTCAAATATACTAATTTCACAAACAAAAACTAAATCATGATTATAGATAAATCCACTTTAACAATTTTATCTGGCCGCTCTTGACGAGTTTTCATTTCATTTTCATATAATAGCTGGTTTTATCAGAATCATGTTAAGGCGGTATTCAAAAAAATACTTTTCCATGCTCAACAACTCGAAATTTTCTGGCATAATTCCAGATTCATTTTTAATTTAAAAAAAATATGAAACTTGCTGACGTGATATTTGAAGAGATTTATAAGCGACCTGTGTTTTTATTTTTTGTTCAATTAATTAAAACTTGATATATAAACAATTATTTTCTCAGAAGGACAATATTTTTCGTTTCTAACACAATCGCTTTGGGAAATTCCGTTCAAAATGCCCACTTTGACATCATTTTTTAAAATATATTCTGCTTCTATCTAAAAATCGATTATTACGGTACATTATATAGTTTCTGAATAAGCGAATCTACCAATTAAATGCGTTTGAGAGCAAAAATGAATTTAAAAACCAGTCAGAAAATAAGTAGTTTGGATTTAAGCGCATCCTTAATACAATGCTTTTTCCAACACAATCCGCTTCGGTAAATTCGGTTCAAAATGCCCTTTTTAACAGCATTTAAAAAAATATATTCTGCCCCTATCAGAAAATCGACCATTACGGTACATTATATAGTTTCTGAGTAAGTAAACGTACCAATTGGAAGCCTTTGAGAGCAAAAATGAATTGTAAAATGAGTAAGAAAATAAGCAGTTTGGATTTGAATACACCCTTACTAAGATCATTTTTTACTTCAACCGGTATGTATTTTTAATTTGTTTTTGCTCTAAGAATTGGTCCTATCCAAAACTTGTCTATATAGATGTTGTAGACAATATTAAGAAGATATATGATAAATTCATGGGGATTTTATATCTTTTGAATTGACGGAGTTATGGATTTTTTTCTTCTTCAAACCCCTTTTTTGTTTTCGTTTTTAATTTTTTTTTGCGGTACGAATTGGTCCTATCAAAAACTTGTGAATATAAAAGTTTTAGATAATGTTAAGGAGATTTATAATAAAATTAATTGAATTTGATATCTTGAGAATTGACGAAGTTATGATTTTTTTTCTCCCAAAAACCCTATTTTTTGCGCCCCTTGAGCCCATTTTTAACTTTATCAAAAATCTGTGATACATACATTTTTGGCCCTATTTTTAGAAGTAATAAAAACTTTATACTGATTTGATATGTACAAAAATTAAGAAGTTATGGGGGGTTTTCTGTTTTCACAAAACCCCTCCCTATTTCCCTCCCCTTGGTCCGATTTTGCCCATTAACGAACTTGACCGAGATTTTATGCCCATTGATTTTATGTATCAGTTTGAAAGAGATTGGTGCAGAATTACGAAAGTTATCGTGTCCAGAAGAAAGTGATATATATAGATAGATAGATAGATAGATAGATAGATAGATAGATAGATAGATAGATAGATAGATAGATATATAAAGTTTTTTACTGAGGGTGGTTTTGGGTTCTAGGGGTCATGATCGGTGTAGATCTGCAAAAATTTTTCAGAAATTCCAACATAGGAACGATCCCAATAGGTAGTATTTCATACGAAATCTACCTAAAATATACAATTTTTACTGCCCATAGAATTTAGTTGTTTATTGAATTTAGTTATCTAATAGAAAATGCTACAAATAAATGGATGTTTATATATTTTTAACTGATATCATATTAAAGAAGAAACTCATAGTTTCTTTTATTATAAATATCATAGCACTCCGCTATATGTATATAAGGCAGAACTATCCTCGATTACACAAATGTCAAGCGGTAAATACGTTGATTAGAAGAAATAGGGTTAATGGGACAGTGGTTAAACATACTGCTATTACTCCTTGTAAGTTTGATTATATCATTTTACTATTCTTCACTTCGTATACGTCGGAGTAAAAGGGAAACTATGTAATTTTAAAAAACGTTTTCATTCCTGATTATAGTTTCTGAATGCAAATGCAGCTGCTCAAACTTTCACAACAGGTGTCTCAAAAATTCAAAATTAACATGTTGCAGCGAGATTCTTCTTCAGCGCAAGAGAGGGAAAAAAGGAACAGCGTGCTAGAAAAAGCAAGGCTGAGCGACATTACACGCACATGCGATTTTTCATGCATTATTTGTGCATTTTAAACATTGGTTTACTGCATTTCAATATTCCTGCACAAAGGCTTTAATTGCTATTTTAATAACATGTTGCAGTTTGAAAGTGTTGCCATCAATTGGCATATAAAAAAAAATTACTACTAATTTACGACTTCTCTGATCGGTTTATAACTTAATTACTGACTTTCCCTCGTATGTTGGAGGATAGCGTAATGATGACGATTTCAATTTCATTTTTTGCTCAAACATTTGCATTTATTCTACTATTCTATTTTAGCATTAGACATGAAACATATGCGTTGCAAGCCGCATCAATTTATCTTTATACGTTTATAAAATATTATTTTTTAAAGTTGTTCCTGATTGCATGATCACCTGGTATTAGTGCAAATAGAGCTGCTCAACTTGTATAACTGCTGTTTCATAAATTCAAAATCAACATCTCAGAGTTTGCTAGAACTGGCGACTATTGGCATATTTAGAAACAATTTACTACTAATTTACGACCTCTCGCATCGGCTTATAACCTACTTTTTGACTTTCACTCGTATGTTGGATGATAGCGAAATGATGACGCTTTCAATATAATTTTTTGCTCAAACATTTGCATTTATTCAAATACCGTAATGATGACGCTTTCAATTTATTTTTTGTCAAATATTTGCATTTATTCAAGCATTCTTTTTAGCTGTTGTCGTGAAAAATATGTGTTGCAAACCGCATCTTTTCATCTTTTTCCGTTTATGATTTTTTTTTTTCTTAAAGTTGTTCCTGATTGTATGATCACCTGCTATTTTAAATTCTTTTTATGCATATTCTGTCTTCGAAAGCATACAGATATTGGTCACTGAAATTTGTATACAATAAGTATAATAATGTACATCGTATAAAATTATTTTTCGTCATTTTCTTAAATCAAAAGTAACTTTGTTTGTGAAGCTAAAAAAACTTTTTGAGTTGTAATTTACGAACATTTAATAATAATAATTTTTGTCATGGGTTTAAATCAAAATTTAGGAATTTTTGTTTGTGAAAAGTGACATTGTTTGTGTAACTAAATAAACTTTTTGAGTTGTACTTTATCAATATGTAATAATATTTTCCCTCTTGTTCTGAAATAAAATGTTATGAGGTTCTTGTTTGTGAGAAGGGACTTCGTGTTACTAAAAAATCTTCTTGAGTTATACTTTACAAATATATAGTAATATTTTTCGGTATGTTTTTAACTCAACAATTATGAGGTAAGGAAACCCCGACAATATTTATAAATATCAATTCATATCATAATGAAAATAATTTTTCCTTCTCTTTTTTTAAAGACTCGTCTGGAGCACGTCAGAGCCCTCAAGGTCATATAGGAAGCCAAGACTTTAGAATAATTCAAAAAGGTACAACATAAGGAGGTTTTTTTTATCCGAAAACAAATCTTATTAACTGATCTTTAAAGTGTGTTTTCCGATTTAAAATTTCAATTTTTATTTGTGCTGCACTCTCTATATCTATATCCAAAGTAATATGCTTCACTTTAATTTTGCTTAGATGGGCTCAGAGACGTCCGGAAGTACAAGAAGGCAATATCTAAAAAGAAACACAATTTTGTCAAATTAAATAAATTGTTATAAACGAAATTTTTTATGTCTATATTTCTTACGAATTCAAATTACTTAAATGTCAAGTGGTAAATAAGTTGATTAGAAGAAACAAGGTTATATGCACAGTGGTTAAACATACTGCTATTAATCCTTGTAAGTTTGATTATATTATTATACTAGCTTTGATTTCCGATACATCTGATTAAAAGAGAAAAAATGTAAGATTAAGAAACATTTTCAATCCTGAATATAGTTTCTTAGAACTAATGCAACTGCTCAACTTGTACAACTGTTGTTTGATAAATTCAAAATTAATATCTTACCGTTCGATAGTGCTACCGTCTATTGGCATATTTAGAAACAATTTACCACTAATTTAGGACCTCTCGTATCGGTTTGTATCTTACTTACTGACTTTTCCTCGTATGTTGGAGGATAGCTTAATGATGACTCTTTGAATTAAATTTTATTCTAAAACATTTGCATTTATTCAAGCATTCTTTTTAGCGGTTTTCATAAAAATTATTCGTTGCAAACCGCATCATTTTATCTTTTCGCGTTTATGAATTATTATTTCTTAAAGTTGTTCCTCATTGCATGATCACCTGGTACTTTAAATTCTTTTTATGCATATTCTGACTTCCAACGCGTACAAATATTGGTCATTTAAATTTGTGTATAATAATGATAATAATTTGCATTATATACTATTATTTTACGTCATAATGCGTTATGAGGTAAGGAAACCCTGAAAATAATTTATAAATATCATTCATATCATAAGAAAAATAATTTCTCCTTCTTTCTTTTAAGGATGGACTGAAGCAGGTCTGAGAGCTCAAGACTATACAGGAGGTCAAGGAATTAGAGGAATTCAAGGAGGTACTACTTAAGGATTTTTTTTTTAATCCGAAAACAAATTTTATTTATCTACTGACCTTTAAAGTGTGATTTCATATTTAAAATTTTATTTTTTATTTGTGCTGCACTCCCCATTTTATATCTATCTTTATGAAAAGAAATATGTTTCATTTTCTTTAAAGTTTCGCTTAGATGGGCTGAGACAAGAAAACAAGGGGGTAGTATCTAAAATGAAATACAATATTGTAAAATTAAATAAATTGTTATAAAACAAGATTTTTAATTGTATATTTTTTAAGAATTCGATTTGAAAACCAAATTTACTTATTTTAAAAATTTGTTTACAAATTAAAAAATGTATAATTTTTACTGTCAGTAGAAATTAGTTGATTATAGAAATTAGTTATCTAAAAGAAAATGCTATAAATAAATGGAGGTTTATATATTTTTAACAGATATCATCTGAAAGAAGAAAGACATAGTTTCTTTCATTATAAATATCATAATACACCGCTATATCTACATAAGGCAGAACTACCCTCGATTACTTAAATGTCAAGTTGTAAATAAGTTGATTAGAAGAAATAGGGTTACATGGACAGTGGTTAAATATACTGCTGTTACTCCTAGTATGTTTGATTATATCATTTTACTAGCGTTGACTTCGTATACGTCTGAGTAAAAGAGAAACAATGTAATTTTAAGAAACATTTTCATTCCTGATTATAGTTTTTTAATACAAATGCAGCTGCTCAAACTTGTACAACAGTTGTCTCATAAATTTAAAATGAACATGTTGCAGTTTGATAGTGTTGACATCTATTAGCATATTTGGAAATAAATTACTACCAATTTACAACTTCTCATATCGGTTTATAACTTAATTACTGACTTCCCCTCGTATGTTGGAGGATAGCCTAATGATGGCGATTTCAATTTCATTTTTTGCTCAAACATTTGCATTTATTCTACTATTCTTTTTTGGCATTAGACATGAAATATATGCGTTACAAGCCGCATCAAATTATCTTTATTCGTTTATGAATTATTATTTTTGTAAAGTTGTTCCTGATTGCATGATCACCTGGTATAAGTGCAAATAGAGCTGCTCAACTTGTACAACTGCTGTTTCATAAATTCAAATGCCCCACCAGTGGCTGAGAGGTTCTGCTCTCGAAGCTGGTAGACGGGAGGTGCTAGGTTCGAACCCAATCGCGCCCGTCGGCCTAATCGTTTGGAGTTTTCGTGGTTTTCTTCGAACCTTGGGTTTCCAAGCGTTAATACGGGTTAGGTTCCCTTAGAAAGACCCCCACGAAGGGCACTCCCCCCTGGTCCTATATCCTTCGTACAGATAATTCGCCGTCATAAATACAACAACAACAACATAAATTCAAAATCAACATGTTAGAGTTTTCTAGTACTGCCGACTATCGGCATATTGATAAACAATTTACTACTAATTTACGACCTCTCGCATCGACTTATAACCTACTTTTTGACTTTCACTCGTATGTTGGAAGATAGTGAAATGATGACGCTTTCAATATAACTTTTTGCTCAAACATTTGCATTTATTCAAGTAGCGTAATAATGATGCTTTCAATTAATTTTTGGTCAAATATTTGCATTTATTCAAGCATTCTTATTAGCTGTTGTCGTAAAAATTATACGTTGCAAACCGCATCTTTTAATCATTTTCCGTTTATAATTTTTTTTTTCTTTAAGTTGCTCCTGATTGTATGATCACCTGCTATTTTAAATTCTTTTTATGCATATTTTGTCTTCGAACGCATACAGATATTCGTCATTTAAATTTGTATACAATAAGTATAATAATGTGCATTGTATAAAATTATTTTTCGTTATATTCTTAAATCGAAAGTAACTTTGTTTGTGAAACTAAGTAAACTTTTTGAGTTGTAATTTACGAACATTTAATAATAATTTTCGTCATGTTTATAAATAAAATTTATGAAGTTTTTGTTTATTAAAAGTGATATTGTTTGTGTCACTAAATAAACATTTTGAGTTGTACTTTATCAATATGTAATAATATTTTCCATCTTGCTCTTAAATAAAATGTTATGAGGTTCTTGTTTGTGAGAAGAGACTTCGTGTTACTAAAAAATCTTCTTGATTTATACTTTACAAATCTATAGTAATATTTTTCGGTATGTTTTTAACTCAACAATTATGAAGTAAGGAAACCCCGACAATATTTATAAATATCATTCATATCATAATGAAAATAATATTTCCCTCTCTTTTTTTAAAGACTCGTCTGGAGCACGTCTGAGCCCTCAAGGTCATATTGGAAGTCAAGACTTTAGAATAATTCAAAAAGGTACAACTTAAGGAGGTTTTTTTTTATCCGAAAACAAATCTTTTTAACTGATCTTTAAAGTGTGTTTTCAGATTAAAAATTTCAATTTTTATTTGTGCTGCACTCTCTATATCTTTATCCAAAGTAATATGCTTCACTTTAATTTTGCTTAGGTGGGCTCAGAGACGTCCGGAAGTACAAGAAGGCAATATCTAAAAAGAAACAGAATTTTGTCAAATTAAATAAATTGTTATAAAAGAATTTTTTTATGTCTATTTTTCTTACGAATTCAAATTACTTAAATGTCAAGTGGTAAATAAGTTGATTAGAAGAAACAAGGTTATATGCACAGTGGTTAAACTTACTGCTATTAATCCTTGTAAGTTTGATTATATTATTATACTAACCTTGATTTCGGATACATCTGATTAAAAGAGAAACAATGTAAGATTAAGAAACATTTTCATTCCTGAATATAGTTTCTTAGAACTAATGCAACTGCTCAACTTGTACAACTGTTATTTGATAAATTCAAAATTAACATCTTACAGTTTGATAGTACTTCCGTCTGTTGGCATATTTAGAAACAATTTACCACTAATTTACGACCTCTCGTATGGGTTTGTATCTTACTTACTGACTTTTCCTCGTATGTTGGAGGATAGCTTAATGATGACTCTTTGAATTAAATTTTATTCTAAAACATTTGCATTTATTCAAGCATCCTTTTTAGCTGTTTTCATAAAAATTATTCGTTGCAAACCGCATCATTTTATCTTTTCTCGTTTATGAATTATTATCTCATAAAGTTGTTCCTCATTGCATGATCACCTGGTATTTTAAATTCTTTTTATGCATATTCTGACTTCCAACGCGTACAAGTATTGGTCATTTACATTTGTATATAATAATGAAAATAATTTGCATTATATAATATTATTTTACGTCATAATGCGTTATGAGGTAAGGAAAACCTGAAAATAATTTATAAATATCATTCATATCATAAGAAAAATAATTTCTCCTTCTTTCTTTTAAGGATGGACTGGAGCAGGTCTGAGAGCTCAACACTATACAGGAGGTCAAGGAATTAGAGGAATTCAAGGAGGTACTACTAAAGGATTTTTTTTTTTTTTTTTTTTTTTTTTTTATCCGAAAACAAATTTTATCTACTGTCCTTTAAAGTGTGATTTCATATTTAAAATTTTATTTTTTATTTGTGCTGCACTCCCCATTGTATATCTATCTTTATGAAAAGAAATATGTTTCATTTTCTTTAAAGTTTCGCTTAGATGGGCTGGGACAAGAAAACAAGGGGGTAGTATCTAAAATGAAATACAATATTGTAAAATTAAATAAATTGTTATAAAACAAGTTTTTTAATTGTATACTTCTTAAGAATTCGATTTGAAAACCAAATTTACTTATTTCAAAAATTTCTTTACAAATTAAAAAATGTATAATTTTTACTGTCAGTAGAAATTAGTTGTTTATAGAAATTAGTTATCAAATAGAAAATGCTATAAATAAATGGATGTTTAGCAGATATCATCTGAAAGAAGAAAGACATAGTTTCTTTCATTATAAATATCATAACACACCGCTATATCTATATAAGGCAGAACTACCCTCGATTACTTAAATGTCAAGCAGTAAATAAGTTGATTAGAAGAAATAGGGTTACATAGACAGTGGTTAAATATACTGCTGTTACTCCTAGTAAGTTTGATTATATCATTTTACTAGCGTTGACTTCGTATACGTCTGAGTAAAAGAGAAACAATGTAATTTTAAGAAACATTTTCATTCCTGATTATAGTTTCTTAATACAAATGCAGCTGCTCAAACTTGTACAACAGTTGTCTCATAAATTTAAAATTAATATGTTGCAGTTTGATAGTATTGCCATCTATTAGCATATTTGGAAAAAAAAAAAATTACTTCTAATTTACAACTTCTCATATCGGTTTATAACTTAATTACTCACTTCCCCCCGTATGTTGGAGGATAGCCTAATGATGACGATTTCAATTTAATTTTTTTCTCAAACGTTTGCATTTAATCTATTATTCTTTTTTAGCATTAGACATGAAACATATGCGTTACAAACCGCATAAAATTATCTTTATTCGTTTATGAATTATTATTTTTCAAAAGTTGTTCCTAATTGCATGATCACTTGGTATTAGTTCAAATACAGCTGCTCAACTTGTACAACTGCTGTTTCATAAATTCAAAATCAACATGTTAGAGTTTGCTAGTACTGCCGACTATTGGCATATTGAGAAACAATTTACTACTAATTTACGACCTCTCGCATCGGCTTATAACCTACTTTTTGACTTTCACTCGTATGTTGGAAGATAGGGAAATGATGACGCTTTCAATATAATTTTTTGCTCAAACATTAGCATTTATTCAAGTAGGGTAATAATGATGCTTTCAATTAATATTTGGTCAAACATTTGCATTTATTCAAGCATTCTTATTAGCTGTTGTCGTAAAAATTATATGTTGCAAACCGCATCTTTTAATCATTTTCGGTTTATATTTTTTTTTTCTTTAAGTTGCTCCTGATTGTATGATCCCCTGCTATTTTAAAATCTTTTTATGCATATTCTGTCTTCGAACGCATACAGATATTGGTCATTTAAATTTGTATACAATAAGTATAATAATGTGCATTGTATAAAATTATATTTCGTCATATTCTAAAATCGAAAGTAACTGTGTTTGTGAAAACAAGTAAACTTTTTGAGTTGTAATTTACGAACATTTAATAATAATTTTCGTAATGGTTATAAATCAAAATTTATGAAGTTTTTGTTTGTGAAAAGTGATATTGTTTGTGTCACTAAATAAACATTTTGAGTTGTACTTTATCAATATGTAATAATATTTTCCATCTTGCTCTTAAATAAAATGTTATGAGGTTCTTGTTTGTGAGAAGGAACTTCGTGTTACTAAAAAATCTTCTTGATTTATATTTTACAAATCTATAGTAATATTTTTCGGTATGTTTTTAACTCAACAATTATGAGATAAGGAAACCCCGACAATATTTGTAAATATCATTCATACCATAATGAAAATAATATTTCCTTCTCTTTTTTTTAAAGACTCGTCTGGAGCACGTCTGAGCCCTCAAGGTCATATAGGAAGTCAAGACTTTAGAATAATTCAAAAAGGTACAACTTAAGGAGGTTTTTTTTTATCCGAAAACAAATCTTACTAACTGATCTTTAAAGTGTGTTTTCAGATTAAAAATTTCAATATTTATTTGTGCTGCACTCTCTATTGTATATCTTTATCAAAAATAATATGCTTCACTTTAATTTTGCTTAGATGGGCTCAGAGACGTCCGGGAGTACAAGGAGGCAATATCTAAAATGAAACACAATTTTGTCAAATTAAATAAATTGTTATAAAAGAAATTTTTTATGTCTATATTTCTTACGAATTCAAATTACTTAAATGTCAAGCGGTAAATAAGTTGATTAGAAGAAAAAAGGTTATATGCACAGTGGTTAAACATACTGCTATTAATCCTTGTAAGTTTGATTATATTATTATTCTAGCGTTGATTTCGGATACATCTGATTAAAAGAGAAACAATGTAAGATTAAGAAACATTTTCATTCCTGAATATAGTTTCTTAGAACTAATGCAACTGCTCAACTTGTACAACTGTTGTTTGATAAATTCAAAATTAACATCTTACAGTTTGATAGTACCTCCGTCTGTTGGCATATTTAGAAACAATTTACCACTAATTTACGATCTCTCGTATGGGTTTGTATCTTACTTACTGACTTTTCCTCGTATGTTGGAGGATAGCTTAATGATGACTCTTTGAATTAAATTTTATTCTAAAAGATTTGCATTTATTCAAGCATTCTTTTTAGCTGTTTTCATAAAAATTATTCGTTGCAAACCGCATCATTTTATCTTTTCTTGTTTATGAATTATTATTTCATAAAGTTGTTCCTCATTGCATGATCACCTGGTATTTTAAATTCTTTTTATGCATATTCTGACTTCCAACGCGTACAAGTATTGGTCATTTAAATTTGTATATAATAATGATAATAATTTGCATTATATAATATTATTTTACGTCATAATGCGTTATGAGGTAAGGAAACCCTGAAAATAATTTATAAATATCATTCATATCATAAGAAAAATAATTTCTCCTTCTTTCTTTTAAGGATGGACTGAAGCAGGTCTGAGAGCTCAAGACTATACAGGAGGTCAAGGAATTAGAGGAATTCAAGGAGGTACTACTTAAGGATTTTTTTATTTTTTTATCCGAAAACAAATTTTATCTACTGGCCTTTAAAGTGTGATTTCATATTTAAAATTTTATTTTTTATTTGTGCTGCACTCCCCATTGTATATCTATCTTTATGAAAAGAAATATGTTTCATTTTCTTTAAAGTTTGGCTTAGATGGGCTGAGACAAGAAAACAAGGGGGTAGTATCTAAAATGAAATACAATATTGTAAAATTAAATAAATTGTTATAAAACAAGTTTTTTAATTGTATACTTCTTAAGAATTCGATTTAAAAACCAAATTTACTTATTTTAAAAATTTGTTTGCAAATTAAAAAATGTATAATTTTTACTGTCAGTAGAAATTAGTTGTTTATAGAAATTAGTTATCTAATAGAAAATGCTATAAATAAATGGATGTTTATATATTTTTAACAGATATCATCTGAAAGAAGAAAGACATAGTTTCTTTCATTATAAATATCATAACACACCGCTATATCTATATAAGGCAGAACTACCCTCGATTACTTAAATGTCAAGCAGTAAATAAGTTGATTAGAAGAAATAGGGTTACATGGACAGTGGTTAAATATACTGCTGTTACTCCTAGTAAGTTTGATTATATCATTTTACTAGCGTTGACTTCGTATACGTCTGAGTAAAAGAGAAACAATGTAATTTTAAGAAACATTTTCATTCCTGATTATAGTTTCTTAATACAAATGCAGCTGCTCAAACTTGTACAACAGTTGTCTCATAAATTTAAAATTAATATGTTGCAGTTTGATAGTATTGCCATCTATTAGCATATTTGGAAAAAAATTACTACCAATTTACAACTTCTCATATCGGTTTATAACTTAATTACTGACTTCCCCTCGTATGTTGGAGGATAGCCTAATGATGACTATTTCAATTTAATTTTTTTTCTCAAACGTTTGCATTTATTCTATTATTCTTTTTTAGCATTAGACATGAAACATATGCGTTACAAACCGCATCAAATTATCTTTATTCGTTTATGAATTATTATTTTTGTAAAGTTGTTCCTGATTGCATGATCACCTGGTATTAATTCAAATAGAGCTGCTCAACTTGTACAACTGCTGTTTCATAAATTCAAAATCAACATGTTAGAGTTTGCTAGTACTGCCGACTATTGGCATATTGATAAACAATTTACTATTAATTTACGACCTCACGCATCGGCGTATAACCTACTTTTTGACTTTCACTCGTATGTTGGAAGATAGCGAAATGATGACGCTTTCAATATAATTTTTTGCTCAAACATTTGCATTTATTCAAGTAGCGTAATAATGATGCTTTCAATTAATTTTTGGTCAAACATTTGCATTTATTCAAGCATTCTTATTAGCTGTTGTCGTAAAAATTATACGTTGCAAACCGCATCTTTTAATCATTTTCCGTTTATAATTTTTTTTTCTTTAAGTTGCTCCTGATTGTATGATCACCTGCTATTTTAAATTCTTTTTATGCATATTTTGTCTTCGAACGCATACAGATATTGGTCATTTAAATTTGTATACAATAAGTATAATAATGTGCATTGTATAAAATTATTTTTCGTCATATTCTTAAATCAAAAGTAACTTTATTTGTGAAACTAAAAAAACTTTTTGAGTTGTAATTTACGAACATTTAATAATAATTTTCGTCATGGTTATAAATCAAAATTTATGAAGTTTTGGTTTGTGAAAAGTGATATTGTTTGCGTCACTAAATAAACATTTGAGTTGTACTTTATCAATATGTAATAATATTTTTCATCTTGATAAATAAAATGTTATGAGGTTTTTTTTTTGTTTTTTTTTTGTGAAAAGGGACTTCGTGTTACTAAAAAATCTTCTTGAGTTACACTTTACAAATATATAGGAATACTTTTCGGTATGTTTTTAACTCGACAATTATGTGGTAAGGAAACCCCGGCAATATTTCATAAATATCATTCATATCATAAAAAAATAATTTTTCCTTCTCTTTTTTCTTAAGGCTCGCCTGGAGCAGGTCAGAGCCCTCAAGGTCATATAGGAAGTCAAGACTTTAGAATAATTCAAAAAGGTATAACTTGAGGAGGTTTGTTTTATCCGAAAACAAATTTTATCTACTGATCTTTAAAGTGTGTTTTCAGATTAAAAATTTCAATTTTTATTTGTACTGCACTCTCTATTGTATATCTTTATCAAAAGTAATATGCTTCACTTTCATTTCGCTTAGATGGGCTCAGAGACGTCCGGCAGTACATGGAGGCAGTATCTAAAATGAAACACAATTTTGTCAAATTAAATAAATTGTTATTAAAGAAATTTTTTATGTCTATATTTTTTACGAATTCAAATTAATTAAATGTCAAGCGGTAAATACGTTGATTAGAAGAAACAGGTTTATATGCACAGTGGTTAAATATACTACTATTAATCCTTGTATGTTTGATTATATTATTTTACTCGCCTTCACTTCGGATGCATCTGTTTAAAAGTGAAACAATATAATAGTCCAAGAGCCGACAGCACAAAAACCTATGTCATCGAGCACAAGAAAAAAACCTTTATTTTATGGGAGAGTAGAAGTAGGAGAATCTTATGATCCGTGTCTACCGGAAGTGAAGTGGTGCATAAGCCAAAAATTAATACCACCAGTGGTTGCCTCGAAGGTTTATCATTATGTTTGCCGTACAGCTATCCTCCATGTTTTCATACCTCTGTTTGTAGGACAACCACAATGATAAACCCATTAGTCAATCACTAGTGGTATTAACTTTTGACTTATACACCACTTCACTTACGGCAGACATGAATCATTAGATTCCCCTACTCCAACTCTTCCATAAAATAAAGGTTTTTTTCTTGTGCTTGTTAACATAGGTTTTTGTGCTGCCGGCTCTTGGACTATAATATTAAGAAACATTGTTATTCCTGATTATAGTTTCTTAAAACAAATGCAGCTGCTCAGCTTCCACAACTGTTTTTGTCATAGATGCCGTATCTTCCCTCAGCCGTTGTTGTTTTGAATTGTTTGGAGATTTTTTGTTGGCGTGTTGGAGGTGTTTACGGATATGACAAAATCGATATGGAAACCCCGTGTGACGTGTGTGTTGTGCCGTGTCGTGTTCTGGCAACCCTTGAGAAGCTTAGAATTTTGTGCATGTATTTTGATATCGTGTATCGTGTTCTATCGTTGTCTTTTTATTTTTATGTTAAATTTATTGGATGTATTTCATTGACTATAGTTTCTGTAGTCCGTTTAAACGCTCTTGCTGAAGTAATTAAAAAATATGAGGAAATTTTGACAAGAAAGGGAGGTTTGTTTATAGTGTGTCAATGCGTATTAAGCCTATTTTGGAAAATGACGGCGGTGTTATGAGAGATATTTTGTGCTGGAGGTTTCAAGAAAGCAGATGTCTGTTAAGGTATGTTGATAATTTTATGTATATTTTGTTCCTTTAAGTGTTTTTTACATTTTGAGATTGATACAAAACGAGAAATGCTGAATTTTGAGAATGCTATACCGCGAAAAATGCCGAATTCGGCGATGTTTTTTTTTCGGTAAATGTGCGCGAAGCGCTCATACAACTATTCCTGATTGCCACTTTAGGGAGTTTCATTTTTTATGTATATTTTGCTGCTTTAAGAGTTTTTACGTTTTGAGATTGCTACAAAACGAAAATTGCTGAATTTTGAGAATGCTATACGAGAAATGCTGAATTCGGCGGTGTTTTTTTTTTCGGTAAATGTGCGCGAAGCGCTCATACATGGATTACTGATTGCCAGTTTAGCGAATTTTGTTTATTATTTACAATTTATTTTCGTTAAGTCAAACATGCGTATAAACCGGTGCTTGGCGACATTTACTACTTGGCGGAAAAGGGGTTTTCACGCCAAGAATTCCAAGATGGCGGCCGGGGGGAACTTATGACATCTGTTCCCTGTTTTTTCATAGATTCAAAATTAACATGTTACAGTTTGATAGTACTGCCGTCTGTTGGCATATTTAGAAACAATTTACTACTAATTTAGAACTTCTCCTATCGGTTTGTAACTTACTGACTTACCCTCGTGTGTTGGAGGATAGCTTAATGATTGCTCTTTCAATTTAATTTTTAGCTCAAACATTTGCATTTATTCAAGCATTCTTTTTAGCTTTTGTCATTAAAATTATGCATTGCAAACCGCATCATTCTATCTTTTTCCGTTTTTGAATTATTATTTATTAAAGTTGTTCCTGATTGCATGATCACTTGGTAATTTAAATTTTTTTATGTATATTCTGCCTTCTAACGCGTACAAAAATTGGTCATTTAAATTTGTATATAATAATGATAATAATGTGCATTATATAATATTATTTTGCGTCATATTCTTAAATCAAACGTAATGAGGTGTTTTATTGTCAAAAGTAACTATGTTTGCTGAGCTGTACTTTACGAAAATTTAATGATTTTTTTCATCATGTTCATAAATCAAATTTTATGAAGTTTTTTTTTTTGTGTGAAAAGTGACTTTGTTTGTGTAACTAAGAAACTTTTTAAGTTATACTTTTTTAATATGTAATAATATTTTTCATCATGTTCTTAATAAAATGTTATGAGGTTTTTTCTTGTGATATGGGACTTCTTGTTATTAAAAAATCTTTTTGAGTTATAATTTACAAATATATAGAAATATTTTTCGGTGTGTTCTTAACTCATTAGTTATGAGGTAAGGAAACGCCGACAATAATTTATAAACATAATTCATATCATAATGAACAGAATTTATCCTTCTTTCTTTTAAGGATCGATTGGAGTAGGTTTGAGAACTCAAGACTATACAGGAGGTCAAGGCATTAGAGGAATTCAAGGAGGTAGTACTTGAGGGGGTGTTTTGTCCGAAAATCAATCTTATATACTGATTTTTAAAGTCTGTTTTCAGATTTAAAATTTCAATTTTTATTCGCACTGCACTCTCTATTATGTATTTTTAACTAAAGAAATATGTTTCATTTTCTTAAAAGCTTTTCTTAGATGGACCCATACAGGAATAACAGAAGGTAATATCTAAAATGAAATACAGTTTTGTAAAATTAAATAAATTGGTATAATTTTTTTAATGCATATTTCTTACGATATTGAACTGAAAACCTAATTATTTATCTTAAAAATGTGTTAACAAAATAAAACCTACAATTTTTACTGTCCATAGTAATTCATTGTTTATTGAATTTAGTTATCTAATAGAAAATTCTATATACAGTTGAACCAACAAATTTTTTAAATCTATATTTCTTACGAATTCGAATTTAAAACCTAACTATTTATTTTAAAAATTTGGTTACAAATTTAAAAATTCAATTGTTATTGTCTATTTAAATTAGTTGTTTACTGAATTTAGTTATCTAATAGAAAATGCTACAAATAAATGTATATTTAGAGTAGAGGGGGGTACATTTCAACATGGGGCACCTTTCAACAACTGGAATTTATGACTTCTAATACTGCACAATGATTGGCCAATATGCCAGCCAATAAGCTTTTAGTATATTTAACTGTTGACATTTAGTTTTCAGCCATTTCTTTTTACAACTGTTGTGTTATTCTGTGGAACAATTTTTAACACCCCAAAAGTAAAAAGGCAATTTTGATTTTGTAACAGTTTGTCAACCAATAATCTTTTACTCCGGTAAGTGATATTTATTCACCTGCTAGTTTATTTAATTCTGCTTCTAACTACACTGTTAACAAGTCACAAATCTTTTTTTAAGATGGTTGATAATACTTTAACCAAAGTGTCTGTACCGGGGGCACATTTCAACAAAGTTTAGGGGGCACATTTCAACAGTATTGAAATGTGCCCCTAACAATTTTTTAGTTATATAATCATGAAAATTAGCTTGTAACTTTTTAGATCAACCATCTAGGTCAGATTTTAAAGTTTCAGGATAATTTTACAATTTATGGCTATTTGAAGCATGATAATCCTAAACCTATAACAGTCTGTAGAAAGGCTATTAATCAAGGTTGTTACATTTAAAATATTCAATTTTGTTTTGAGGTATTATTCTAAATTCCTCAAAAATTAAAAAATATATATGAATTTGTTCAGAGAAACATGTTTGTAATTATTTTTTTAAAAACTATATAATTTTTCAAAAGCTTAAAATCAAAATTTAATCAGTTGCACTGTTACTGTTCTTTAAAATAGAATTTATTAACAAAGAATTCATTAGAAGCATTAGTAAAACTTTTTTTCTCTTAAAATTCTATAATCACTAAAAATGTTCAAGACAATTTATTATTATTATTTTTTAAATTTATCATTTGTTTTTAAATTAAAATAAAGTATAAATTTAGGAGAGTTGAAAAGTTTAAGATGTTACTTTTCATGAAAGTTTCAGACGCTTATTTTAATATTAACATTTTAATAATTAAAATGCTTAGCCCTATTATTTTGACTTTCAAGTTATAAAAAATGGTGTGAACATACAAGAAAAAGCATACTAAACCAGAGGTTAGTGAAGAAGTCATTGAGAAAGCAATGGAAGCGGTTCGAAATGGCACATCTCTACGAGCAGCAGCAGATTTAAATGGAATGGATTTTTCAGCTCTATTTTATAGATTAAAAAAAAGCAAGGCAATTAATTCTCTAGTTGATGAAACCAGAAGATGTACAACTAACACAAAATGCTACAGTTCTAAATACACAAGTCAACAAATTTTTAATGTCGAGCAAGAAACCTTGCTTTGTGAATATATAATTAAATGTTAAGTTCTTAATTATGGCCTAACTTATAGACAAATTCGACAACTTGCCTTTGATTATGCAAAACGTCTCAATTTAAAAATTCCAAGTAGCTGGGACAAAAATAAAATTTCTGGAATAGACTGGGTTAAGGGTTTCATGAAATGTCATCCACAGCTTACAGTAAGAAAACCAGAAAACACCAGCTTCGCAAGAGCTACAGCTTTTAATAAGGCAAATGTTACTGAATTTTTTGACAATTATGAGCGAGCTCTTAATTCTGGTGCATTTACAGCTGAACACATCTACAACCTAGATGAAACTGAAGTGTTAACAGTTGTTCAAGCTGCTAACGTTGTTGCCAAGCTAGGAGCTCGTCAGGTAGGACAAGCAGTTTCTGGTGAGCGTGGAAGCATGATTACAATGTGTATCAATGCTTTAGGAAATACAGTCCCTCCTGTATTCATTTTCCCAAGAGCAAGATTCCATGACTCTATGTTATTTGGGGCACGAACAGGGAGTTTAGGTTTAGCTAACAGTCCCAAAAGTGGCTACATGATTGGACCTCTGTTTCTGGAGGTTCTCAAGCACATTAAAAAGCATACTCGTTGTTCAGTAGACAATAAAATACTTTTTGTTATGGACAATCATGAAAGTCATTGTACACTTGATGATGTGCTCTTTGCTAAAGATAACGGTATAGTGCTAGTAACATTTCCTCCACACTGCTCACACCGCCTCCAGCCTTTGGATGCTGGAGTCTTAGGACCATTCAAATACAAGTTGAGAGTAGCACAAAATGATTGGATGGTATCAAACCCAGGCAAGACCATCAGCATACATAACTTAGCCGGATTAGCAAATACTGCATATGCCGCCTCATTTATTAGCAAAAACATCACGGCAGCCTTCCAAAAAACTGGAATCTGGCTCTTTTCACGTTTGGTTTTCACTGATGAAGATTTTGAACCTTCTTCTGTAACTGTTAATTCTATTACACAAGTTCCTGTTAATTCCATTGAAATTCTTCCTGATGATTCAATTGCTGAAGAACGATGCTCAACAAAAAGTCTCCCAAGCACTAGTAAAGAAAATCCTACTTTTTGTACACCAATACGAAAACGGTCAACTGAAAGTAAAACTAATGAACCTAGACTAATAACACCTATAGATGTGAGGCCTTACCCTAAAGCGATTGCCCAGGCTAAAAAGGATGGAAGGAAGAAAGGGAAGTCAAAAATATTTACCGAAACACCTGAAAAGAACCATATTGAAGAAGAAACCATTAAAAGATTGGAAAAGAAAAAGAAATCAGTCTCAAATAAAATTAAGCTTAAGTCGAAACCATCCAAAAAATTATTTGTTGAATCTTCTGATAGTGAATGTGCAGATGATATTTCTTTACATGATGAATCAGAGTGTGAAGACTTTTGCAAATTTGTTTATATCATTATACCCGCCTTGACTTCGTATACGTCTGATAAAAAGAGAATCAATGTAATATTAAGAAACAGTTTCTTTCCTGATTATAGATTCTTGATACAAATGCAGCTGCTCATATTGTACAACTGTTGTCTCTGAAATTCAAAATTAACATGTTACAGTTCGATAGTGCTGCCGTCTATTGGCATATTTAGAAAGAATTTAATACTAATTAACGTCCTCTCATATCGGCTTGTAGTGGCCGAGAGGTTCTGCTCTCGAAGCTGGTAGACGGGAGGTGCTGGGTTCGATCCCAATCGCGCCCGTCGGCCTAATCGTTCGGAGTTTTCGTGGTTTTCTTCGAGCCGTGGATCTTCCATGCGTTAATACGGATTAGGTTCCCTGAGAAAGACCCGAACGGAAGTCACTCCCCCCGGGCCTATATCCCTCGTGTAGATAATTGGCCGTCAAAAATCAACCCAACCCAACCCATATCGGCTTGTAACCTACCTATTGACTTTCCCTCGTATGTTTGAGAATAGCGTAATGATTAAGCTTTCAATTTTATTTTTTGCTCAAAAATTTACATTTATTCAAGCATTCTGCTGTCATAAAAATTATGCGGTGCAAATCGCATCTTTTTTCTTTATTCGTTTACGAATTATTAATTTTTAAAGCTGTTCCTGACTGCGTGATAACCTGGTATTTTAAATTTTTTAGGCATATTCTGCCTTCCAACGCATACAGATATTGGTCATTTAAATTTGTATATAATAATTATATTAATGTGCAATATAAGAAATTATTTTTCGTCAAGTTCTAAAATTAAAAGTAATGAGGCATTTGTTTGTCAAAATTAACTTCGATTGTGTTAAAAAAAAAAAAAAAAAAAAAAAAAAAAAAAACTTTTTTGAGTTGTACTTTACAAATATGTAATGATAATTTTCGTCATGGTCATAGATCAAAATTTATGAAGTTTTTCTTGTGAAAACTGGCTTTGTTTGTGTCACTAAAAAACTTTTTAAGTTATACTTTATCAATATGTAATAATATTATTCATCATGTTCTTAAGTAAAATGTTATGAAGTTATTGTTTATGAGAAGGGACTTGCTAAAAATCCCTTTGTGTTATATTTTACAAATTTACAGTAATATTATTCGGTATGTTCGTAACTCAGTAGTTATTAGGTAAGGAAACCCCGACAATAATTTATAAAAATCCTTCATATCATAATGAAAAGAATTTCTCCTGCTTACTTTTAAGAATCGCCTGGAGCAGGTCTGAGATGTCAAGACCTTACAGGAGGTCAAGGCATTAGAGTAATTCAAGGAGGTACTACTTATAAAGGTTTTTTTTTTATCCGAAAACAAATCTTATCTACTGATCTTTAAAGTGTGTTTTCAGATTTGGAATTTCTATTTTTAATTGTGCTGCACACTCTATTATATATCGTTATCAAAAGAAATGTGTTTCATTTCCTTTAAATTTTCGCTAAGATTGACACAGACAGGAAAACAAGGCGGTAATATTTAAATAAAGCACAATTTTGTAAAAATAAATAAATTTTTATAATACAATTTTTTTAAATCTATATTTCTTAAGAATTCGAATTAAAAACTTAAATATTTATTTTAAAAATATGTTTACTAATTAAAAAATTCAATTTTTATTGTACATATAAATTAGTTGTTTATCGAATCAAGTTATCTAATAGAAAATGCTATAAATAAATTTATGTTTATATATTTTTAACTGATATCATCTGAAAGAAGAAAGACAGAGTTTCTTTCATTATAAATGTCAAAACACACCGCTATAAGTACATAAGGCTGAACTATACTAGGCTATACTAACTCGATTACTCACTTTTCAAGCGGTAAATAATTTGATTAGAAGAAATAGGGTTACGTGAATAATGGTAAATATACTGCTATTACTCCTTGTAAATTTGACTATATCCTTATAGTAGGCATAACTTCGCATACGTATGATTAAAAGATAAACAATATACAGTAGGACCTCGATTATTCGAAGTAATTGGGAACGACCATCTTCCGGAAAATCGAAAATTTCGGATAATCGAGAACACTTCAATTTTAAGATTCAGTAGAAATATATGCAATATTTCGTATTATGGTAACAAATACTTAATGAAATAAAGCAATAGAAAATAGGAACATGAATAATTTACCTGAATTTTAATTTTCAAATTAAGTACCTTTTACATATATCACAAGAATTTGAAAAAAAATGTTTTGTTTATCGCAGTTTCGATTGCTTTTGCATTTAAGCTCTATGAAGGAGTTTTTAATACTCTTATTTCACCAGTATCACAGTATTTCTGCTGCTCCAGCCATGCCAAACCTTCTGCAAAACATTCAGAAGCTTCAGAATTGCTAATTTGTTCGTTTTCTTCGTTCCATTCTGCAGCTTCCGGGAGCGCAAGTTAAATTTAAAGGAACTCTAAGAAAGTGGATCGAAAATATTTATATGTACTCGTAGCTCGGAAAGGACTGCTTCCAAACAAGAAATATATTAATTTAAAAAAAAAATAAACCATTCAAAATTCTGTGGTATTGCTTTCAAAATTCATCTGTGATATTAAGAAACATTTTCTTTCCTGATTATGGATATGCCCAACCAGTGGCCGAGAGGTTCTGCTCTCGAAGCTGATAGACGGGAGGTGCTGGGTTTGGACCAAATCGCGCCCGTCCGCCTAATCGTTAGGAGGTTTTGTGGTTTTCTTCGAAAATTGGATTTCCAAGCGTAAACGCGGGTTAGGTTCCTTTATAAAGACCCCCACGAAGGACAGCCCCCCCCCCCCCCCCCCCCAGAGACTATATCCCACGTTTTGATAATTGGCCGTCATAAACACAAACCAAACCTGATAATAGATTCTTGATACAAATGCAGCGGCTCATGTTGTACAACTGTTGTCTCTTAAATTCGAAATTAACATGTTACAGTTCGTTAGGGCTGCCGTCTTAATGTATATTTGGAAACAATTTACTACTCATTTAGAACCTCTCGTTTCGGCTTATAACATACTTAAAGATTTTCCCTCATATTTTGGAGAATAGCGTAATGATAACGCTTCCAATTTTATTTTTGCTCAAACATTGACATTTACTCAAGTATTCTTTTAGTTGTCGTCATAAAAATTATGCGGTGCAAATCGCATCTTTTTATCTTTATTAATTTTTAAAGTTGTTCCTGTTTGCATGATCCCCTTGTATTTTAAATTCTTTTTAAGCATATTCTGCCTTTAAACGCATACAGATATTGGTAATTTAAATTTGTATATAATAATTATACTAATGTGCAATATATAAAATTATTTTTCGTCATATTCTTAAATCAAAAGTAATGAGATATTTGTTTGTCAAAAGTAACTTTCTTTGTGTTTCTAAAAAAAAAAAAAAAAAAAAAAAACATTTTGAGTTGTACTTTACTTTATGATAATTTACGTCATGGTCATAATTCAAACTTTATGAAGTTTTTGTTTGTGAAAATTGACTTTGTTTATGTCACCAAAAAGCTTTTTAAGTTATACTTTATTAATATGTAATAATTTTTTTCATGTTGTTCTTAAATAAAATGTTATGAGGTTTTTGTTTGTGTGAAGGGACTTCGTGTTATTTAAAAATCTTTTTGAATTATGATTTACAAATATATAGTAAAATTTTCCTGTGTGTTCTTAACTCAATAGTTATGAGGTATGGAACCCCAGACAATAATTTATAAACATCATTCATAACATAATGAAAATAATTTCTCGTTCTTTCTTTCAAGGATCACATGGAGCAAATCTGGGAGCTCAAGGCTATACAGCAGGTCAAGGCATTAGAGGAATTCAAGGAGGTAATACTTAAGGAGGTTTTTTTTTATCCGAAAAAAAAATTTATCTACTGATCTTTAAAGTGTGTTTTCAGATTTAAAATTTCAATTATATTTGTGCTGCACTCTCTATTGTATGTATGTATCAAAAGAAATCTGTTTCATTTTCTTTAAAGTTTCGCTTAGATGGACTCAGACTGGAATACAAGAAGATAATATCTAAAATAAAACACAATTTTGTAAAATTAAATAAATGGTTATAAAACAATTTTTTTAAATCTATATTTCTTACGAATTCGAATAGAAAACCTAATTATTTATATTAAATTTGCATAAAAATTAAATTTTCAATTGTCTATATAAACTAGTTGTTTATTGAATTTAGTTATCAAATAGAAAATGCTATGAATAAATTAATGATTATATATACTTAACTGATATCATCTTAAAGAACAAAGATAGGGTTTCTTTCACTATGTCATTACACACCACTATAAGTATATAAGGCAGAACTATCCTTATCCTCGATTACACAAATGTCAAGCGGTAAATAAATTGATTAGAAGAAATAGGGTTACATGAACAGTGGTTAAGTATACTGCTATTACTCCTTGTAAATTTGATTATATCATTATACCAGCCTTGACTTCGTATGCGTCTGATAAAAAGAGAGACAATGTAATATTAAGAAACAGTTTCTTTCCTGATTATAGATTCTTGACACAAATGAGCTGCTCATATTGTACAGCAGCCCCACCAGTAGCTGAGAGGTTCTGCTCTCGAAGCTGGTAGACGGGAGGTGCTGGGTTCGAACCCAATCGCGCCCGTCGGCCTAATCGTTCAGAGTTTTCGTGGTTTTCTTCGAACCGTGGATTTCCATGCGTTAATATGGATTAGGTTCCCTTAGAAAGACTTCCACGGATGGCACTCCCCCTAGGGCCTA
Organism: Maratus speciosus; assembly: GCA_963932465.1. Classification (NCBI taxonomy): domain Eukaryota; kingdom Metazoa; phylum Arthropoda; class Arachnida; order Araneae; family Salticidae; genus Maratus; species Maratus speciosus. The sequence goes on along the minus strand of OZ010798.1, from coordinate 125,018,813 downwards.
AGTCCCTCTTGTAGATAATTGGCCGTCACCAATCAACCCAACCCATATTGTACAACTGTTGTCTCTGAAATTCAAAATTAAGATGTTACAGTTCGATAGTGCTGCCGTCTATTGGCATATTTAGAAAGAATTTAATACTAATTAACGTCCTCTCATATCGGCTTGTAACCTACCTATTGACTTTCCCTCGTATGTTTGAGAATAGCGTAATGGTAAAGCTATTTCAATTTTATTTTTTGCTCAAAAATTTACATTTATTCAAGCATTCTTTTTAGCTGTTGTCATAAAAATTATGCGGTGCAAATCGCATCTTTTTTCTTTATTCGTTTAAGAATTATTAATTTTTAAAGCTGTTCCTAACTGCGTGATAACCTGGTATTTTAAATTTTTTAGGCATATTCTGCCTTCCAACGCATACAGATATTGGTCATTTAAATTTGTATATAATAATGATACTAATGTGCAATATAAGAAATTATTTTTCGTCAAATTCTAAAATTAAAAGTAATGAGGCATTTGTTTGTCAAAATTAACTTCGATTGTGTTTAAAAAAAAAAAAAAAAACTTTTTTGAGTTGTACTTTACTAATATGTAATGATAATTTTCGTCATGGTCATAAATCATAATTTATGAAGTTTTTCTTGTGAAAACTGGCTTTGTTTGTGTCACTAAAAAACTTTTTAAGTTATACTTTATCAATATGTAATAATATTATTCATCATGTTCTTAAGTAAAATGTTATGAAGTTATTGTTTATGAGAAGGGACTTGCTAAAAATCCCTTTGTGTTATATTTTACAAATTTACAGTAATATTATTCGGTATGTTCGGAACTCAGTAGTTATGAGGTAAGGAAACCCCAACAATAATTTATAAAAATCATTCATATCATAATGAAAAGAAATTCTCGTTCTTACTTTTAAGGATCGCCTGGAGCAGGTCTGAGAGCTCAAGACCATACAGGAGGTCAAGGCATTAGAGGAATTCAAGGAGGTACTACTTATGGAGGTTGGTTTTTTTTGTTATCCGAAAACAAATCTTATCTACTTATCTTTAAAGTGTGTTTTCAGATTTAGAATTTCTATTTTTAATTGTGCTGCACACTCTATTATATATCGTTATCAAAAGAAATGTGTTTCATTTCCTTTAAATTTTCGCTAAGATTGACACAGACAGGAACACAAGGTGGTAATATTTAAATAAAGCACAATTTTGTAAAAATAAATAAATTTTTATAAAACAATTTTTTTTAAATCTATATTTCTTAAGAATGCGAATTAAAAACTTAAATATTTATTTTAAGAATTTGTTTACTAATTAAAAAATTCCATTTTTATTGTCCATATAAATTAGTTGTTTATTGAATTTATTTATCTAATAGAAAATGCTATAAATAAATTTATGTTTATATATTTTTAACTGATATCATCTGAAAGAAGAAAGACATAGTTTCTTTCATTATAAATGTCATAACACGCCGCTATATGTAAATAAGGCAGAACTATCCTCGATTGCACAAACACAAATGTCAAGGGGTAAATAAGTTGATTAGAAGAAGTAGGGCTACGTGGACAGTCGTTAAATATACTGCTATTACTCCTTGTAAATTTGATTATATTATTTTACTAACCTTGACTTCGTATACGTCTGATTAAAACAGAAACAATGAAATACTAAGAAACATTTTTATTCCTGATTATACTTTCTTAATAAAAATGCAGCTGCTCATCTTGTACAACTGTTGTCTTTTAAATTCGAAATTAACATGCTACAGTTCGATAGTTCAGCCGTCTATATGCATATTTTTAAACAATTCACTACTAATTAACGTCCTCTCATATCGGCATGTAACTTACTTAATAACTTTCTCTCGTATGTTGAGAATAGCTCAATGATGACGCTTTCAATTTTATTTTTTGCTCAAAATTTTACATTTATTCAAGCATTCTTTTTAGCTCTTGTCATAGAAATTATGCGGTGCAAACCACATCTTTCTATCATGTTCGTTTAGGAATTATTATTTTTTAAAGTTGTTCCTGACTGCATGATCATTTGATATATTAAAGTCTTTTTAAGCATATTCTGCCTTCCAACGCATACAGATATTGGTCATTTAAATTTGTATATAATAATTATACTAATGTGCAATATATAAAATTATTTTTCGTCATATTCTTAAATAAAAAGTAATGAGATATTTGTTTGTCAAAAGTAACTTTGTTTGTGTTTCTTTAAAAAAAAAAAAAAAAAAAAAAAAATTGAGTTGTACTTTATTTTATGATGCTTTACGTCATGGTCATAATTCAAATTTTATGAAGTTTTTGTTTGTGAAAATTGATTTTGTTTACGTCACTAAAAATCTTTTTAAGTTATACTTTATCAATATATATTAAATTTTTTCAGGTTGTTCTTAAGTAGAATGTTATGAGGTTTTTGTTTGTGAGAAGGGACTTCGCGTTATTAAAAAATCTTTTTGAGTTATAATTTACACATATACAGTATAATTTTTCTGCGTGCTCTTAACTCAATAGTTATGAGGTATGGAACCCCGACAACAATTCTTCAACATGATTCATAACATAATGAAAATAATTTCTCCTTCTTTCTTTTAAGGATCACATGGAGCAAATCTGGGAGCTCAAGGCTATACAGCAGGTCAAGGTATTCAAGGAGGTATTACTTAAGGAGGATTTTTTTTTATCTGAAAACAAATTTTATCTACTGATCTTTAAAGTGTGTTTTCAGATTTAAAATTTTAATTGTATTTGTGCTGCACTCTCTATTGTATATATTTATCAAATGAAATCTGTTTCATTTTCTTTAAAGTTTTGCTTAGATGGACTCAGACAGGAATACAAGATGATAATATCTAAAATAAAACACAATTTTGTAAAATTAAATAAATTGTTATAAAACAATTTTTTTAAATCTATATTTCTTACGAATTCGAATAGAAAACCTAATTATTTATTTTAAAAATTGTATAAAAATTAAAAATTTCAATTGTGTATATAAATTAGTTGTTTATTGAATTTAGATATCTAATAGAAAATACTATGAATAAATGAATGATTATATATATTTAAATGATATCATCTGAAAGAACAAAGATAGGGTTTCTTTCATTATAAATGTCATAACACACCGCTATAAGTATATAAGGCAGAACTATCCTCGATTACACAAATGTCAAGCGGTAAATAAATTGATTAGAAGAAATAGGGTTACATGAACAGTGGTTAAGTATACTGCTATTACTCCTTGAAATTTGATTATATCATTATACCAGCCATGACTTCGTATACAGCTGATAAAAAGAGAGACAATGTAATATTAACAAACATTTTCTTTCCTGATTACAGATTCTTGATAAAAATGCAGCTGCTCATATTGTGCAACTGTTGTCTCTGAAATTCAAAATTAACATGTTAGAGTTCGATAGTGCTGCCGTCTATTGGCATATATCGAAAAAATTTAATACTAATTAACGTACTCTCATATCGGCTTTATACCATCGCGCCCGTCGGCCTAATCGTTCGGAATTTTCGTGGTTTTCTTCGGCCATGTATTTCCATGCGTAAATACGGATTAGGTTCCCTTAGAAAGACCCCCACGAAGGGCACCCCAACCCCCCCGGGCCGCATTTAAACTCTGCTTACTCGATTAGAGACCACAGAGAAGTTTCCGGCCTCGTGATTGGTTGGTTTCTTTTATGCGATTTGTTTTAGCTGCATTATGAAAACGCAAAACACTAACTTAGAAACAACTGTTCATTAACAGTTTTTTTTTCTCATATATATGAAATGTCTGCTTTTGCGGACGTTAAACTTCCGACTTCATATTCTAATGAAATCGAATCAATTTCCTAAAATGTTAAAAATTTAGCAGATTGCAATAAATGGGTGAAAGAATTCAGAAATTTGAATAATAGAAAATGGAATTCAAGATCACCAAAGCCTTGTGGACAAAGATTAACTTGGTCAAGCAAAAAAAGGAAACATTCCTTGCAAAAAAAAAAAAAAAAAAAAAAAAACGTTAAATTAAACCAGCCAAATGCAAAAAGCATTAGATTTTGCTATTATGGGCATATGTTTACTAGAAAATGTGCCACAATTTTATTTTATTCTGAATGCATTTTATTTAAAATTAATTTTACATTCTAATATTTTTAATTTTTATTAAATTGCTTCATGTGAAAACTATTTTATTATTTAATAAAAGATCTATTTATATTCCTAATTTGTTGCAGATTTAAATAATAATGATAAAGAGAGCAGTTCAAAGCACACATAAAAAAATATACGTTTTATCCCCGTTTTCGTTTGTTAAAATAAACGATTTGAAACACCCTTCTCATTTAAGCTTACGGGAAGATTTAAACAAAAATAATCGATTTTATCTGTTAAACACCAATTTCAAGAACCCTTTATTCAGATAAGAGAGAAAATTAACAACCTTATTTTTTTTTTCTACAAACCTATTATTTTTCAAGGTATAAGGATTTTTTTGGAGATATTTACGTCTTATAGCATATCTTACGTTCCTTCCCCCACTCTTCATTAAATAAAATAAAATAAAATATGCATATTCGTACTCACAACTATTCTTAATTTTTAAAATGTTTTTGAACATCTCCAAGGTAAAAATCATCAAAACATGAATGAAAAAATATAATCATAGTATGATGCATACATGTACAAACATATATTTTTTAGTTTTTACATAAGACTTTTTTTAGTCCCTTTCCCACCTAAAAATTCTGAATATTTCGTTAAAATTGTCAAAATGGAAATAAGAACTAATTTATATATATATATATATATATATAAAATACAAAGGAAAATTTATCTTGAAAATAAAATAAACCACCAAGTTACTAAATGGCGTATACAGAATGTTGTAAAGTTAAAAACTAAACTGACGTCAACACCGTAAATGTTGATCGAAACGTCGATTTTTAACATTTAAATTTAATGTTTGTTTAGTTTATAACCTTACAATATTCTGTATTCGCCATTTAGCAAACTTGTGATTTATTTTATTTTCACGATAAAAATTTTTAGTAATTTTTTTCATGACGTAATTGTTCAGACTATTTATTAGAAAAAAAAAAAAAAAAACAACTTTCGTTCCCTGTATAAAATACTAGAATTTTAAAAACTTTTTATATGTATAAATGTGTATATTTCATAATATAAATAGATACAACGCAAGACGTTTTCGAAATTGATAATCAAAAATCAGATTTAATTCCTTAAAGAAAACAAAAGTCACAAAAGACAAACCTTGACTAAACTAGTCGGATGTACCAATCCCAAAACTTTCTTCTATCTCATACAAGTTAATACTTCAAAGTTCGCTATCACACTGCCAAAATTAAATGGCAATCTATGCATCTCATGAGGATTCTAACGATATGAAATTCCGTGCATTAGTTCTTGAGATATGACTATCGCTGAAATCGTCTAAATTCAGCAAAATGCTGCCTAGCAGCGCCACCTATTGGGTGATTTATACCAAATCCTAATCAGCAACAATTTATGTCTGACTGAATCTGAAGTTTGGAGAAAATCCGTACATTAGTTTTTGAGATAGAGCAATAGCGAAAATCATGAAAATTTCTGCATAGCAGCGCCACCTATTGGGTGATTAACACCAAAACCTAATTAACAACAACTTGTGTCAACATACAACTAAATCTGAAGTTAGATGAAAATTGGTCCATTAGTTCTATTGATAGAGCTATTGAGGCAATCGTGGAAAAGGCAGCAGAGAAGCGCCACCTGTTGGGCGATTTACACCAACACCTAATCAGTAGCAAGTCATATCAAGGACTAACTTAATCTGAAGTTTGATGAAAATCCGTGCTTTAGTTCTTAAGATAGAGCTATTGGGGTAATCGCGTAAATCCTGCAAAATTCATCATAACAGCGCCACCTGTTGGGCGATTTACACCAAGACGTAATGATCATCAATCCATATCAAGGACTAACTAAATCTGAAGTTTGATCAAAATCCGTGCATTAGTTCTTGAGATAGAGCTATTGCGAAAATCGTGAAAAATGCAGAATAGCAGCGCCACCTGTTGAGCGATTTACACCAAAAACTAATCAGCATCAATTTGTATTAGGGACTCACAGAATATGAATTTTTATTAAATTCCGTGCATTAGTTCTTGAGATAGAGCGCCCACAAAATTTGTGTCACATACACACAGATAGACAGACAGACTCACAGAGTCACAGACAGACATTTTGTAAAAACATGTTTTTTGGAATCTCTGACCTCTAAAACGTGTAAATCCGTCGAAAACCGGAATTCGAAAATTTTCATGAATCCAATACTTTCTTCTTGTAAAGATAGAAGAAAGTAAAAAACAAGCTAAAGTTCAGTATGAGAAAAGCAGATGGCGCCATTACATATATTTTTTGATGTGTTTCCTTTAATTCATGTTTTCTAATGTAAGAACACTTTGAGGAAATCTGGATCAATTAGTCATTTGACAAGAACTGAGTTAGATTAAACTGTTGAATGTTAAATGCTGATTCACTTATATATATATATAAAAAATAGAAACAAAAGAATTGTGCAATGGTATATTACTGCTGACATTACAAATTCCAATTTTCAAAGACCTTAAGTATCAGAAAAGACGAAAGAGAAATTAACGAATCAGGATGCCGGAAACTTCCATGTGGTCTTTAATCGAGTAAACAGAGTTTAAATGCCCCCGGGCCTATATCCCTCGTGCAGATAATTGGCCGTCAAAAAATCAACCAAACAACCAACCATATCGGCTTGTAACCTGCCTATTCACTTTCCCTCCTATGTTGGATACTAGCGTAATAATAACGCTTTCAATTTTATTTTTTGCTCAAAAAGTTACATTTATTCAAGCATTCTTTTAGCTGTTGTCATAAAAATTATGCGGTGAAAATCGCATCTATTGATCTTTATTCGTTTAAGAATTAATAATTTTTAAAGCTGTTCCTGATTGCGTTATAACCTGGTATTTTAAATTTTTTTAGGCATATTCTGCTTCCAACGCATAAAGATATTGGTCATTTAAATTTGTATATAATAATTATACTAATTTGCAATATATGAAATTATTTTTCGTCAAATTCTAAAATCAAAAGTAATGGGCATTTGTTTGTCAAAAATAACTTCAATTGTGTTTAAAAAAAAAAAAAAAAAAAACACATTTTTGTGTTGTACTTTACTAATATGTAATGATAATTTTCGTCATGGTCATAAATCAAAATTTATGAAGTTTCTGCTTGTGAAAACTGACTTTGTTTGTGTCACTAAAAAACTTTTTAAGTTATACTTTATTAATACGTAATAATATTTTTCATCATGTTCTTAAATAAAATGTTATGAAGTTATTGTTTATGAGAAGGGACTTACTAAAAATCCGTTTGTGTTATATTTTACAAATTTACAGTAATATTATTCGGTATGTTCTTAACTCAGTAGGCCCCACCAGTGGCCGAGAGGTTCTGCCCTCGAAGCTGGTAGACGGGAAGTGCTGGGTTCGATCCCAATCGCGCCCGTCGGCCTAATCGTTCGGAGTTTTCGTGGTTTTCTTCGAGCCGTGGATTTTCCATGTGTAAATACGGATTAGGTTTACTTAGAAAGACCCCCACGGAGGGCACTCCCCCCGGGCCTATATCCCTCGTGTAGATAATCGGCCGTCACAAAATCAACCAACCAACCAACTTAACTCAGTAGTTATGAGGTAAGGAAACCCCGACAATAATTTATAAACATCATTCATATCATAATGAAAAGAATTATTCCTTCTTACTTTTAAGGATCGCCTGGAGCAGGTCTGAGAGCTCAAGACTATACAGGAGGTCAAGGCATTAGAGGAATTCAAGGAGGTACTACTTATGGAGGGTTCTTTTTTTTTTCTATATCCGAAAACAAATCTTATCTACTGATCTTTAAAGTGTGTTTTCAGATTTAGAATTTCTATTTTTATTTGTGCTGCACACTCTATTACATATCGTTATCAAAAGAAATATGTTCCATTTCCTTTAAATTTTCGCTAATATTGACTGAGACAGAAATACAAGGAGTTAATTTTTTTAAATAAAACACAATTTCGTAAAAATAAATAAATTTTTATAAGACAAATTTTTTAAATCTATATTTTTTACGAATTCGAATTGAAAACATAAATATTTATTTTAAAAATTTGTTTACAAATTAAAAAAATAAATATTTATTGTCCATATAAATTAGTTGCTTATTGAATTTAGTTATCTAATAGAAAATGCTATAAATAAAATTGAAGTTTATATATTTTTAACTGATATCATCGGAAAGAAGAAAGACAGAGTCTCTTTCATTATAAATGTCATAACACACCACTATAAGTACATAAGGCAGAACTATACTAGGCTATACCAACTCGATTACACACTTTTCAAGGTAAATAATTTGATTAGAAGAAATAGGGTTACGTGAATAGTGGTTAAATATACTGCTATTACTCCAAGTAAATTTGGTTTTCGTGGTTTTCTTCGAGCCGTGGAATTTCCATGCGTAAATACGGATTAGGTTCCCTTAGAAAGACCCCCACGGAGGGCACTTCCCCCCGGGCCTATATGCCTCGTGAAGATAATCGGCCGTCAACAATCAACCCAACCCAACCCAAGTAAATTTGATTATATCATTGTAGTAGGCATAACTTTGTATACGTCTGATTAAGCGATAAACAATGTACAGTATATTATTCGAAGTAATTGGGTCCGACCATGTTTCGGAAAATCGAAATTTTCGGATAATCGAGACCGCTTCGTTTTTAAGATTAAGGAGAAATATATGCAATATTTCGTATTATGGTAACAAATACTTAATGAAATAAAGCAATAGAAAATAGGAACATGAATAATTTACCTGAATTTTAATTTTCAAATTAAGTACCTTTTACATATATCACAAGACTTTGATAAAAATGTCTTGTTTATCTCAGTTTCGATTGCTTTTGCTTTGAAATTCTATCAAAGAGTTTTTTAATACACTTATTTTACCAGTATCACAGACTTTCTGCTGCTCCAGCCATGCCAAACCTTTTGCAAAACATTCAAAAGCTTCATAATTGTTAATTTGTTCGTTTTCTTCGTTCCATTCCGCAGCTTCCGGGAGCGGAAGTTAAATTCAAAGGAAATCTAAGAAAGTGGATCGAAAATAATTATATGTACGCATAGCTCGGAAAGGACTGCTTGCACACAAAGAATACATTAATTTAAAAAAAAATAATAAAGCATTCAAAATTATGTTCTATAGCTTTCAAAATTCATCAGTGATATTAAGAAACATTTTCTTTCCTGATTATAGATTTGCCCAACCAGTGGCCAAGAGGTTCTGCTCTCGAAGCTGGTAGATGGGAGGTGCTGGGTTCGGATCAAATCGCGCCCGTCGGACTAATCGTTCGGAGTGTTCGTGGTTTTCTTTGAAAATTGGATATTACTCCTTGTAAATTTGATTATTTCATTATACTAGCCTTGACTCCGTATACGTCCTATTAAAAGACAAACAATGTAATATTAAGTAAAATTTTCTTTCCTGCTTATAGATTCTTGATACAAACAACTGCTCATATTGTACAACTGTTGTCTCTTAAATTCGATATTAACATGTTACAGTTCGATAGTGCTGCCGTCTATTGGCATATTTTGAAACAATTTTCTACAAAGTAACGCCCTCTCATATCGGCTTGTAACCTACTTACTGACTTTACATCGTATGTTGGAGAATAGCTTAATGATGACACTTTCAATTTCATTTCTTGCTCAGACATTTATATTTATTCAAGAATTATTTGTAGCTGATGTCATAAAAATTATGCGGTGCAAACCGCATCTTTTTATCCTTATTAGTTTAGGACTTATTATTTTTTAGAGTTGTTCCTGACTGCATAATCACATGGTATTTTAAATTCCTTTTAAGCATATTCTGCCTTCTAACGCATACAGATATTGGTCATTTAAATCTGTATATAATAATTATACTAATGTGCATTATATAAAATTATTTTTTTTTTCAAATTCTTAAATCAAAAGTACTGAGGTACTTGTTTGTCAAAAGTAACTTCGTTTTTGTTTAAAAAAAAAACTTTTTGATTTGAACTTTACTAATATGTAATAACAATTTTCGTCATGGTCATAAAATAAAATTTATGAAGTTTTTGATTATGAGAAGGGACTTGCTAAAAAATCTTTTTGAGTTATATTTTACAAATATATAGTAATATTTGTCGCTACGTGATTAACTCATCAGTTATGAGGTAATGAAAACCCGACAATAATTTATAAACATCATTCATATCATAATGAAAATAATTTCTCCTTCTTTCTTTTAAGGATCGCCTGGAGCAGGTCTGGGAGCTCAAGGCTATACAGGAGGTCAGGGCATTAGAGCAATTCAAGGAGGTACTACTTAAGGAGGGTTTTTTTATAATCCGAAATCAAATTTTATCTATTGATCTTTAAAGTGTGTTTTCAGATTTAAAATTTCAATTATTTTTGTGCTGCACTCTCTATTGCATATATTTATCAGAAGAATTTTTCAGAATTCAGGTTTCGTACGTGTCCTTGACTTTCCAGACTAAGAAATTCTTCGGTATCAGTATTTTCAAATGGAAAATATCTCCTTAAATAAGGCGAAATTTCGTCCGTTTAAATTAGATTTATTTTTCTATACAAAAAATTCTGATATTTGGCCATGAAAATAACGGTACCCGAACGAACCCTGAAATTAAAATTTCAATTTTTATTTATGCTGCACTCTCTACTGTATATCTTTATCAAAAGAAATATGTTTCATTTTCTGTAAACTTTCGCTTAGATGATCTCAGACAGGAATACAAGGAGATAATATCTAAAATGAAACACAATTTTTAAAATTAAATAAATTGTTTTAAAACACATTTTTTAAATCTATATTTCTTAAGAATTCGAATTTAAAACCTAATTAGTTATTTTAAAAATTTGTTTACAAGTTATAAAATACAATTTTTACTGTTTATAGAAATTAGATGTTTATTGAATTTAGTTATGTAATAGAAAATGCTATAAATAATTGCATGTTTATATATTTTTATCTGATAGCATCTGAAACAAGAAAGACAGAGTTTTTTTCATTATAAATGTCATAACACACCGCTATATATATATAAGGCAGAACAATCCTGGATTACACAAATGTCAATCGGTAAATACGTTAATTAGAAGAAATAGTGTTACATGGAAAGTGATTAAATATACTGCTATTACTCCTTGTAAATTTGATTATGTCACTATACTAGCCTTGACTTCGTATACGTCTGATTAAAAGAGAAACAATGAAATATTAAGAAACATTTTCTTTCCTGATTATAGTTTTTGAAAACAAATGCAGCTGCTCATATTGTACAACTGTTGTCTCTTAAATTCGAAATTAACACATTACAGTTCGATAGTGCTGCCGTTTATTGGCATATTTTGAAACAACTTACTACTAATTAACGTCCTGTAATATCGGCTTGTACGTGGCTGAGAGATTCTGCTCTCGAAGCTGGTAGACGGAAGGTGCTCGGTTCGATCCGACCGTCGGCCTAATCGTTCGGAGTTTTCTTGATTTTCTTCAAGCCATGTTTTTCCCTGCGTAAATACGGGCTAAGTTCCCTTAGAACTACCCCACGGAAGGCACCCCCCCCTCGGGCCTATATCCCTAGTGTAGCTAATCGGCCGTCAGAAATCAACCAACCAACCAATCAACCAACCATATCAGCTTGTAACCTACATACCGACTTTCCCTCGTATGTTGTCGTATAGCTTAATGATGACGCTTTCAATTTTATTTGTTGCTCAAAAATTTACATTTATTCAAACACTCTTTTTAGCTGTTGTCATAAAAATTATGCGGTGAAAACCGCATCTTTTTATCTTTATTCGTTTATGAATTATTATTTTTTAAAGTTGTTCCTGAATGTATGTTCACCTGGTATTTTAAATTATTTTTAAGCGTACTCTACCTTCCAACAAATAGAGATATTGGTCATTTAAATTTGTATATAATAATTATACTAATGTGCAATATATAAAATTATTTTTCGTCGTATTCTTAAATCAAAAGTAATGAGGTAGTTGTTTGTCAAAAGTAACTTCGTTTGAGTTTTTTTAAAAAAACTTTATGAATTGCAAATTACTAATGTTTAATGATATTTTCCGTCATGGTCAAAAAAATAAATTTATGAAGTTTTTGTCTTTGAAAAGTGATTTTGTTTGTGTCACTAAAAAACATTTTAAGTTATACTTTATCAATATCTAATAATATTTTTCATCATGTTCTTAAATAAATTTTTATGAAGTTTTTGTTTGTGAGAAGGAATTTTTAAAAAAAAATTTTTTAGTTATACTTTACAAATGTTTAGTAATAATTTTAGGTACGTTCTTAACTCAACAGTTGTGAGGTAACGAAACCCCGACAATAATTTATAAACATCATTCATATCATAATGAAAAGAATTTCTCCTTCTTTCTTTTAAGGATCGCCTGGAGCAGGTCTGGGAGCTCAAGGTTATAGAGGAGGTCAAGGCATTAGAGGAATTCAAGGAGGTACTACTTAAAGAGGGCTTTTTTTTAAAATCCGAAATCAAATTTTATCTACTGATGTTTAAAGTGTGTTTTCAGATTTAAAATTTCAATTTTTCTTCGTGCGGCACACTCTATTGCATATCTTTATCAAAAGAAATATTACTCATTTTCTTTAAAGTTTTGCTCAGATGGACTCAGACTGGAATACAAGGAGGTAATATCTAAAATGAAACAGAATTTTGCAAAATTAAATAAACTTTTATAAAAGAATTTTTTTAAATCTATATTTCTTACGAATTCGAATTTAAAACCTAATTATTTATTTTAAAAATTTGTTTACAAATTAAAAAATTCAATTTTTGTTGTCCATATAAATTGGTTGTTTATTGAATTTAGTTATCTAATAGAAAATGCTACAAATAAATGGATGTTTATATCTTTTTAACTGATATCACCTGAAAGAAGAAAGACAGAGTTTGTTTCATTATAAATGTCAAAACACACCGCAAAAAGTATATCAGGCGAAACTATCCTCGATTCAACAAATGTCCAGCGGTATATAAATTGATTAGAAGAAATACGGTTACATGGATAGTGGTTAAATATACTGCTATTAGTCCTTGCAAATTTCATTGTCATTATATTAGCCTTGACTTTGTATACGTCTGATTAACCCTTATGTCAATGAGGGTAATGTCAACCCGGGTACCTTTTTTCTCTTTTCATCTCGTTTTCAGGGTGTTAATATCAAAAGAAAAGAAAATGAATTTAGATCCCTATTATTTGTAGTATGCCCTGTCCATTAGTATAATCACTTTAAAATTTGGAATTTTTTTTTTATTACTTTTTCGGGGCATTAGACATTTTTATACTTGTCATCAATGACCAGGGTACACGGGTACCCATGCGAATTTTCTGTGGAAAAATACGGAAATTGATAGATTATTTAGATTTAGATCTTTAAAACTTGAATTTATTTTGAGTAAAAGGGTTAGACATATTTTTTAAAGTAAAAAGTATTTCATTTACGCTAAATTTTGTGGACAGGCTGTACAATAACTCAAAGTGCAAGAATGTACATCACATACTTGCTTTCCACATTGTTTACATTATTTTCTGTTTTTTGTTTGTGGGCCGTTTTTGAGACTCTAACAAGCAAATCTGACAAAAACTGCTTTTATCCTTCTTGATTCATCTCGCCTTAAGCTTTTTGGACTGGTTTCTGAACGTGTGGCAGCTTCAAATAGCAACAGAGGTTTTTTTCAATTTACTTTCAATCCCGATTTTGTCGAAAAATGTATCATATTCTGTGGATTTTACCATTGATCTTGAACTGCTTGAGACCTCAAGATCTCACCTAATTCCCGCATTAACAGGCAACGATTGTCTGTTTTATTTATAACTATATCTGGTACTTCTTATTTATCCCGTCGACCAAATTACAGACGCCAAATTGTAAGATTAAATGCCAAAAAACGTTGCTATAAATTAATTAATTGTAAGATTAAATGCCAATAATGGCCAATAAAACCATTAATTCAACGTTTTATTTGTACTTTTACGAATGTTTTACTAATTTATTTGTTCTTCCGTTATTTAAAATAAAAATTATGTCAATGTGTATAATTTGGCGAGTGGTTTGGCGATTTATATAATTTGGCGAAATTGGTCGACGGGATAACTAAGAATTACCCTATATCTTTATTTGCAGTATGTATAACGTAAGTAGCAAGTATTGCTATATCCACAATATAGAAAAATAAAGCATGTGGTCATGTGGCTGTACGCCTATGTGTAGTATATTGCCCGAATAATTTATACTTTATATTCACTCAATATTGCAGTTTCCTTATACAACTGAATCAGTTAAAGTTTATCTTTCGGTCCTGTGATGGTTTTATCATGATGCATAGTCGACATTAGAATGACAACTTTGTTCCTTTTTGGAACATACGAACAAATACTTATGTCATCATGAAATTGGGCATTCTCACAATCTTTTGACTTTCATGTCCCTGAATAATAATTTTTATTTTAATACACTTTTTTGTGTTTTTTTTTTTATTTCTTATACTGGGGAAGGTGCCATTGCATTATTGCACATCAATATTAACGAGATAAATAAGTTTTGGACGATGTTGGGGGTCCAAACACCTGGAAAACTCCTATACCGTCCTGTGTCCCTGATGCTGATTTTTAAGTTTGGTGCTGTCTGGATAAAATTGTTTCAATAGAAATAATTCGATGTATTTTAGTATAGAAATTATTCGATAATTTTTTCTGAAACTAGAACTATTGTTTTATATAAATATGTAGCTAAAAAGTAACCTGCACACATTTTTAGGGTTGTTATTATTTTTTAAACTCTCTCCCTGAGTTTTAGATTCCTTACCATCCTTCTTCTAAAATTATACAGAAAATCATTTCAGATGCAGCCACAGAATTTTTTTCAAGTTTTTTCTCATGCAGAAGTATGCTAGAGAAATAACGTCTAAAATTCTTTGGCAGGAATTTTACTGTAGAATATAAATCAGCATTTAAATATCAATTTCTAATCATCGTGGCTTTATTGGTAGTCTCACCGTCCCCAAGATTTATTCCTGCACTGTTTGAGGTAAATTAAAAAAAAAAAAAAAAAAAATTAATCCAATGTTAACAATTGTTTCACTTTTTTTTAACATGATTTTCCTAAAAATAGGTGCTAATTTTCCTTACCGTTCCATCCTTACCCTCCCTTTTTTTACCATTTCGTCCCTTTTTTCCAATATCATCCCCTTTATTTAACTTACTGTCCCTTTTTTAACACCTCTTTAAGACAATGTTACTCAAAAATTCTGTATTAAAAGTACTACATTGTTATTATTTCTTATTTTAATATTCTGTGGGTACGAAGCAAATTCATTATAAGTAAAAATTTTGAAGAAAATAAAAAGTTATAGCGGTAAAATGGTAAGGAAAATTAAACTCACAAGTTTAAATTAAACCTCAGTTAAATAAAAAAAAATTCGCTGCTGACCATGTTTTCTTTATTTTGAATCATTAAGGTATTCGTCTATCAGATTAAAATGTTTTTTTAGCAAGTTTAATTTTGTCAAATTGTTTTCCCCAAAAGTCAAAAGTGTGTGATTATGCCACAAATCCAAATTCCTTAGATAAAACGTGCTCGATTTACATAGCCTTATTTCTTGGGAAATAGAAGGTTTATTTCTTTCAAAGTGCCAATCTTTGTGAAATTACATTATAATAAATGCTTGGCCAAAGAAAAAGAAGTAAAAAAGTTGTCCATGTTGATTTTTTGTCCAGAATCCTTGAACAGAGAAGCGAAGTCTTTCACAACTCATTCATCTTGATTTATTTGACGGTTTGTACCTGCTTTTCGGGTGCATAGTTAGCCGTTAAGAGGTTAATAATTATTTTTATCACACAACCACCATATTTGGATCCCATATTTAGCCGGTTTAGACGGAATGTATTGGGTGAATCTTTTCTTCCTCGAAGCAGAAATAACTGCTCATCAACCGTTTACTCTTCCGTCGGCATATATTTTTTCAATAGGTTAGGACTTATCGTAGCCTATAAATCACGAATTACTGCAGCTTTAACACTGTGAAGGCATTCCACTCGTGTGTTCTGGTTGTGAAAACGAATAAATCTAAGAATATTTCAGAATCGGTCTACAATTATACTTGCTCGATTAAACATATATATGTTTTCTACATCTCTAACGTGTGATCTTTGTTTGAATTGTTGACACCTGAAGTACAGTAGAATCCCGCTAATCCGAAATTCCGGTTAATCTACACCTATTTTATTTAGCGGATAAATGTCGGGAAAAACGTGTAGAAGTTAGAATTAAACAAAAAATGGTAGTAAAGCATATTTTTTTTCTCTTTAAACAGCTTGAATAGAATTAACAAAATGCTCCAACATGTAAAAGTATAACATAGGTACGCAAATATAGAATAAAATCGTGCCCTCTAGGTTTACTGGCAGAACCTTGTCTTAAAAAAAATCTTGAATATCTGTTTGTTTGCCAGTACTATAAAATTATTTTCTAAAGTGCAAAAAGTATTTAATTCGGATGATACAAATTTATTTTCCTTTCAACAGTTTGATTTCGCAATTTATCTACAAAAATTTCTTTTCATCGACGTGGTGTCTGAGCTATTTGCAAATTCTCGATTTTGAACAGTTTGTAATGGGTTTTACGTATTTACACCTAGAAGTTTCGTTGTATTATTATACACATCAGAAGGTTTTGAACAACGAATAATATTTTATTCCGAAAGGCGTGCCGGATTATCCAGCATAACGGACCTTAGGATGCCGGATTAGAGGATGTTTACTGCACTACTGAGTACTTATAACTTACATTTTTTTTTAACACGCATCTTTCGCTTTTCTATTTTCCTCGACTTCTGGATAATCCGAACAGCTACCGGTCCTTTTAGTTCGGATTAGCGGAGTTCTACTGTAATTAATATTTATAAAAATGCATCAAATTCCTCTTCTCTAATGGCAAACAGTTACACTGTATGAAAGAGGAGTGTTTTATGGCTGGCGTATGTTAAAAGCGCAGCAGGTACCCGGGTACGCCGGTCATTGGACACAAGGGCAAATTTTGATCATTGACATAAGGGTTAAAACAGAAAGAATGTAATATTAAGAAACATAATCTTCCCTGATTATGGATTATTGATACAAATGCAGTTTCTCATATTGTACAACTGTTGTCCCTTTAATTCGAAATTAACATGTTACAGTTCGATAGTGCTGCCGTCTATTGGCATATTTTGAAACAATTTTCTACTAATTAACGTTCTCTCATATCGGCTTGTAACCTACTTACAGATTTTCCCTGGTATGTTGGAGAATAGCTTAATGATGACGCTTTCAATTTTATTTTTTGCTCAAACATTTATATTTATTCAAGAATTATTTTTAGCTGTTATTATAAAAAGTATGCGGTCCAAACCGCATCTTTTTATCTTTATTCGTTTAGGAATAATTATTATTTTAAGCTGATCTTGATTGAATGATCACGTGGTATTTGAAATTATTTTTAAGCATATTCTGCCTTCCAACGCATACAGATATTGGTTATTTAAATCTGTATACAATAATTATACTAATGTGCATTATATAAAATTATTTTTCTTTATATTCTTTAATCAAAAGTAATGAGGTATTTGTTTGCCAAAAGTAACTTCGTTTGTGTGTAAAAAAATAGTTTTTATTTTGCACTTTAATAATATGTAATGATAATTTTCGTCATGGTCATAAATTAAAATTTATGAAGTTTTGTTTGTGAAAAGTGATTTTGTTTGTGTCACTAAAAATTTTCTTAAGTTATACTTTATCAATATGTAATAATATTATTCATCATGTTCTTAAATAAAATGTTTTGAAGTTTGTTTTTATGAGAGTGGACTTACTGAAAAATCTTTTTGATTTATATTTTACAAATATATAGTAATATTTTTTCGGATATTCTCAACTCAATACTTATGAGGTGGAAATCCCAACAATAATTTATAAACATCATTCATATCATAATGAAAAGAATTTCTCCTTCTTTCTTTTAAGGGTTGCTTGGAGCAGGTCTGAGAGCTCAAGACTATGCAGGAGGTCAAGCCATTAAAGGAATTCAATTGGGTACTACCAAGGAGATTTTTTTTTGTCCGAAAACAAATCTTATCTACTCATCTTTAAAGTGTGTTTTCAGATTTATAATATCAATTTCATTTGTTCTGCACTCCCTACTGTATATCTTTATCAAAAGTAATATGTTTCATTTTCAGTAAAGTTTCGCTTAGATGATCTCAGACAGGAGTACAAGAGGGTAATATATAAAATGAAATACAATTTTGTAAAATTAAATAAATTATTTTAAAACACATTTTTTAAATCTATATTTCTTACGAATTCGAATTTAAAACCTAATTATTTATTTTAAAAATTTGTTTACAAATTTAAAAATTTAGTTTTTATTGTCCATATCAATTAGTTGTTTATTGAATTTAGTTATCTAATAGAAAATGCTATAAATGGATTCTTACATATTTTAAACTGATATCACCCGAAAGAAGAAAGACTGAGTTTCTTTCATTATAAACGTCAAAGCACACCGCAATAAGTATATAAGGCAAAACTATCCTCGACTACACAAATGTCAAGCGGTAAATAAATAGGTTAGAAGAAATAAGTTTACATGGAGCGTGGTTAAATATACTGCTATTAATCCTTGTAAATTTGATTATGTCATTATACTAGCCTTGACTTCGTATACATATGATTAAAACAGAAACAATGTAATATTAAGAAAATTTTTCTTTCCTGATTATAGATTGTTGATACAAATGCACCTGCTCATATTTTACAAGTGTTGTCTCTTAAATTCGAAATTAACATGTTACAGTTCTATAGCGCTGCCTTCTATTGCCATATTTTGAAACAATTTACTACTAATTAACGTCCTCTCATATCGGCTTGTAACGTACTTACTGACTTTCCCTGGTATGTTGGAGAATAGCTTAATGATGACGCTTTCAATTTTATTTTTAGCTCAAACATTTATATTTATTCAAGAATCATTTTTAGCTGTAGTTATAAAAATTATGCTGTGAAACCATATCTTTTTACCTTTATTCGTTTAGGAATTATTATTTTTTAAAGATGTTCCTGATTGCATGATCTCCTGGTATTTTAATTTTTTTTAAGCATATTCTACCTTCCAACGAATAGAGATATTGGTCATTTAAATTTATATTTAATATTTATACTAATCTGCAATATGTAAAATTTTTTTTTTGTTCGTATTCTTAAATCAAAAGTAATGAGGCATTTGTTTGTGAAAATTAACTTCGTTTGTGTTTTTTTTTTTTTTTTTAAATTTGAATTGTACTTTAATATTTAATGATTTTTTTCCGTCATGGTCATAAATGAAAATTTTTGAAGTTTTCGTTTGTGAAAAGCGACTTTGATTGCGTCACTGAAAAACTTTTTAAGTTATACTTTATCAATATGTAATAATATTAATCATCATGTTCTTAAATAAAATATTATGAAGTTTTTTTTATGAGAAGGGACTTGCTAAAAACCTTTTTGAGTTATATTTTAAAAATATATAGTAATATCTTTAGATACGTTCAACAGTTATGAGAAAAGGTAATCCTGACAATAATTTATAAACATCATTCATACCATAAAGAAAAGAATTTATCTTTCTTTCTTTTAAGGGTCGCCTGGAGCAGGTCTGGGAGCTCAAGGATATACAGGAGGTCAAAGCATTAGCGGAATTCAAGGAGGTACTACTTAAGGAAGCTTTCTTTTATCCGAAAACAAATCTTATCTACTGATCTTTAAAGTGTGTTTTCAAGTTTAAAATTTCAATTATATTTGTGCTGCACTCTCTATTGTATATATTTATCAAAAGAATTTTTCAGAATTCAGGGTTCGTAGGGGTCCTTGAATTTCCAGACTAAGAAATTCTTCGGTATCAGTATTTTCTTACGGAAAATATCTCCTTAAATAAGGCGAAATTTCGTCCGTTTAAATTAGATTTATTTTTCTATAAAAAAAATTCTGATATTTGGCCATGAAAATAACGGTACCCAAACGAACCCTGGAATTGAAATTGCAATTTTTATTTGTGCTGCACCCTCTACTGTATATCTTTATCAAAAGAAATATGTTTCATTTTCTGTAAAGTTTCACTTAGATGATCTCAGACAGGAATACAAGGAGGTAATATCTAAAATGAAACACAATTTTGTAAAATTAAATAAATTCTTTTAAAACACATTTTTTATATCTATATTTCTTACGAATTCGAATTTAAAACCTAATTATTTATTTTAGAAATTTGTTCACAAGTTATAAAATAATATTTTTACTGTCTATAGAAATTAGATGTTTATTGAATTTAGTTATGTTATAGAAAATGTTATAAATAAATGCATGTTTATATATTTTTATCTGATAGCATCTGAAACAAGAAAGAAAAAGAGTTTTTATTATTATATGTGTCATAACACACCGCTATATATATATAAGGCAGAACAAACCTGGATTACACAAATGTCAATCGGTAAATAAGTTAATTAGAAGAAATAGTGTTGCATGGAAAGTGGTTAAATATACTGCTATTACTCCTTGTAAATTTGATTATGTCATTATAGTAGCCTTGACTTCGTATACGTCTGATTAAAAGAGAAACAATGGAATATTAAGAAACATTTTCTTTCCTGATTATAGTTTTTGAAAATAAGTGAAGCTGCTCATATTGTACAACTGTTGTCTCTTAAATTCGAAATTAACATGTTACAGTTCGATAGTGCTGCCGTCTATTGGCATATTTTGAAACAACTTACTACTAATTAAGGTCCTCTCATATCGGCTTGTAGCCCTCACCAGTGGCCGAGAGGTTCTGCTCTCGAAGCTGGTAGACGGGAGGTCCTGGGTTCGATCCGCCCGTCGGCCTAATCGTTCGGAGTTTTCGTGGTTTTATTCGAGCCATGGATTTCCATGCGTAAATATGGGTTAGTATCCCAAAAAACCACTCCCACGGAGTGCACTCCCCCCTCGGGCCTATATCACTATTGTAGATTATCGGCCGTCAAAAAGCAACCAACCAAATCGGCTTGTAACCTACGTACCAACTTTCCCTCGTATATTGGCGTATAGCTTAATCAAGACGCTTTCAATTTTATTTGTTGCTCAAAAATTTACATTTATTCAAACACTTTTTTCAGCTGTTGTCATAAAAATTATGCGGTGCAAACCGCATCTTTTTATCCTTATTCGTTCATGAATTATTATTTTTTAAAGTTGTTCCTGAATGCATGATCATGTGGTATTTTAAATTATTTTTAAGCATATTCTGCCTTCCAACGAATATTGATATTGGTCATTTAAATTTGTATATAATAATTATACTAATGTGCAATATATAAAATTATTTTTCGTCGTATTCTTAAATCAAAAGTAATGAGGTATTTGTTTGTCAAAAGTAACTTCGTTTGAATTTTTAATAAAAACTTTTTGAATTGTACTTTACTAATATTTAATGATATTTTCCGTCATGGTCAAAAAAATAAATTTATGAAGTTTTTGTCTGTGAAACGTGACTTTTTTTGTGTTACTAAAAAACTTTTTAAGGTATACTTCATCAATATCTAATAATATTTTTCATCATGTTCTTAAATAAAATGTTATGAAGTTTTTGTTTGTGAGAAAAAACGCTTAAAATTTTTTTTTTTTAGTTATACCTTACAAATGTTAAGTAATAATTTTCGGTACGTTCTTAACTCAACTGTTATGAGGTAACGAAACCCCGAAAATAATTTATAAACATCATTCATATCATAATGAAAAGAATTTCTCCTTCTTTCTTTTAAGGATCGCCTGGAGCAGGTCTGGGAGCTCAAGGCTATACAAGAGGTGAAGGCATTAGAGGAATTCAAGAAGGTACTACTTAAAGAGGGTTTTTTAAAAAAAATCCGAAATCAAATTTTATCTACTGATCTTTAAAGTGTGTTTTCAGATTTAAAATTTCAATTTTTCTTCGTGCGGCACACTCTATTGCATATCTTTATCAAAAGAAATATTACTCATTTTCTTTAAAGTTTCGCTCAGATGGACTTCGACTGGAATACAAGGAGGTAATACCTAAAGTGAAACAGAATTTTGTAAAATTAAATAAATTTTTATAAAACAAATTTTTAAATCTATATTTCTTACGAATTCGAATTTAAAACCTAATTATTTATTTAAAAAATTTGTTTACAAATTAAAAGAGTCAATTTTTATTGTCCGTATAAATTAGTTGTTTATTGAATTTAGTTATCTAATAGAAAATGCTACAAATAAATGGATGTTTATATATTTTTAACTGATATCACCTGAAAGAAGAAAGACAGAGTTTCTTTCATTGTAAATGTCAAAACACACCGCAATAAGTATATAAGGCGAAACTGTCCTCGATTACACAAATGACAAGCGGTAAATAATTGATTAGAAGAAATAGGGTTACATGGACATTGGACAGTGGTTAAATATACTGCTATTACTCCTTGTAAATTTTATTATGTCATTATACTAGCCTTGACTTTGTATACGTCTGATTAACCCTTATGTCAATGCCCGGGTGCCCGGATACCTTTTATCTCTTTTCATCTCGTTTTCAGGGTGTTAATATCAAAAGAAAATAAAATGAATTTAGATCCCTATTATTTGTAGTATTATCTGTCCATTAGTATAATCGCTTTAAAATATGGATTTTTTTTAATTACTTTTTCGTGTCATTAGACATTTTCATACTTGTTATCGATGACCAGGGTACCCGGGTACCCATGCGAATTTTCTGTGGAAAAATACGGAAATTGATAGATTATTTAGATTTAGATCTTTAAAACTTGAATTTAATTTGAGAAAAAGGGTTAGACATATTTTTTAAGGTAAAAAGTACTTCATTTACGCTAAATTTTGTCGACAGGCTGTATTAACGCAAAGTGCAGGAATGTACATCACATACTTGCTTTCCACATTGTTTACATTATTTTCTGTTTTTTGTTTTGGGGCCGTTTTTGAGGCTATAAAAAGCAAATCTGACAACAACTGTTTTTATCCTTCTTGATTCATCTCGCCTTAAGCTTCTTGGATTGGTTTCTGAACGTGTGGCAGCTTCAAATGCAAACAAAAATTTTTTTCAGTTCACTTTCAATTCCCGATTTTGTCGAAAA
This sequence comes from Maratus speciosus, assembly GCA_963932465.1. Lineage (NCBI taxonomy): Eukaryota > Metazoa > Arthropoda > Arachnida > Araneae > Salticidae > Maratus > Maratus speciosus. The sequence continues at coordinate 124,995,485 of OZ010798.1, read as the reverse complement.
ATGTATCATATCCTGTGCATTTTGCGATTGATCTTGAATTGCTAGAGTCCTCAAGATCTCACCTAATTCCCGCAATAACAGGCAACGATTGTCTGTTTTATTTATAACTATATCTGGTACTTCCCAGCAAACACATACCTTTCGGCAAACGATCGGACCGCAGGTGGCATTATCGGTTAAGTGTCGGCATAGGCACAGTGGTTTCGGTGAAGCGTCGGCAGCATGTCGGCAATTGAAATATAAGAATCTGCTTTTTTGACTGCCGGTTACCGTAATCGGTCCCCTTATGGTTATATATCGGCAAGCGACTTACGCCGGCAAGTGACGCAGGACCGATATGTGATTTCTGATAGTGGCCCGATCAGATTTGCCAACATCGGTCCGAATTCGGAATTTTTAGTCTTAGCCGACACTTTTTTTTTTCTTTTTCTTAGTTTGGTTTGAGTTTCAGTTTTGATAAGATATGTATATTTCATGTATTTCATATAAAATTCTAACAGTTATAAACAAAATAACTGTCAAAAATAGCCTATATTTATTTATTTTAAAAAAGTTTCTGTTGAATTCATTTTAAAAAGGACTTACAATTATTTGAATCATCAAAAGAGTTTTTAAAATCGCTCCTTAAAATTATTATTCATTATAAACTTAATCGTAGAAAAAAATATTCAAAAATTAATTGAAATTATTTTCTCGCTATTACATTCATGTTAAAAGCAATAGCTATGTTTCTTGTTTTATCTAAAAATCAAATTATTACAAATGTGTTTAAAATTATTTTACAAGCTATAAAAATATAAAAAAACTACCCAACTTTTTATCATTAAAATTTAAAAGAAAGATTCAGAAATCTCACACATCTAAAAAAAAAAAAAAAAAAAAAAAAAAAAGATAAATTAATATTTCTATTTTATTTCATGATTAAGAAATGTTGATCATTATTGTTACATAATTACTAAAAATATATTCTACATTAAATTATCAAATTACAAAAAATGAACTCTTATTCTAATTAAAAGTAATTAATAACCAACTTATTTTTTTTATTAAAATTAGTTTTTCTATGTTACAAATATATATTTCTTGAATTAACACATTTAATTACATTATAATTCCTAAAGAAAAAATTGTATTAAGAGAAAAACCTCTAAAATTCACTTATTTTATTTAATAAGCATTCTTAAATTTATAAGAAAGATTCAGAAATATCCCCCATTTAAAGTTGTCTTCCAAATATATATATATATATATATATATATATATATATATATATATATATATATATATATTAATATTTTTATTTTATTTTTTAATTTAAACTATTGATAAGTAACAAATTAATATTGCAACATACTCATTAAATATATGTTCTACTATAAATCATCAAAACTACATAAAATGAATTCTTATTCTAATTAAAAATTATTAATTACCAACTTTTTATTTATTAAAATAAATTTTTCCATGTTACAAATATGTATTTTTAAATTAACGCAACGCATGTAATTATATCATAAATCCTAAAAAAAAAAATAAAATAAAATAAAATAAAATAAAATGATTAACTGAACAAAACCTCTAAAAATTTTTTTTAATAGTTAATTATTCTTAAATATATATATATTCTTAATTATTCTTAATTATATCTATATCTTATTTATTCTTAATTATATATATATCTTAATTATTCTTAAATTCGTTTGCTTTAACGAATTCACTAAGGTATTTATTTCATTCACTTAAATATTAAATTAACTTTTAAATACACGCGCGTAAGACAATTACAAACAAATAAATAAAAAATAAAATAGAAACACTTCAAAATTCAAATTTTCCCATCTGCCACTTACCTTCAACGACAACCAATACTTATCGATATGTCTTCCCCTTATAACCTGATATAATCCGCCCCTGATCAAGTTTAGTGGCTGAGTGGTAAAGGCGTCTACTTCCTGTCCCTGGGTACCATGGATCAAACCCCGCCTCTCCCAACGCTGAAACACGTTCCTTCCAAATATACATTCCACGATCGATCATAGATGGCGCCATCAAAACTTATTTTTTTTTCAATTTATGCTGGCGTCGGGCTGCGGCCGGCAGTCATATGGATAGCTATCGGGTTGCTGTCGGCATAGTTTTCTGCCGATACCGGACCGGCTGCGTGACTCATAAATCGGGCCGAATTCGCGCGGCGTATCAAAAAAGATACGGAACCGGTAGCGGCAACTGGTATCGTACCAATACCACCGGTAGTGGCAAGCGGCTGTCGCCCGATTGCTTACCGATAGCTCTGTGTTTGCTGTGTTCTTAGTTATCCCGTCGACCAAATTACAATCGCCAAATTGTAAGATTAAATGCCAATAATGGTTGCCATTAATTAATTAATTGTAAGATGAAATGCCAATAATGGCCAATAAAACCATTAATTCGACGTTTTATTTGTATTTTTATTAATGTTTTACTAATTTATTTGTTCTTCCGTTATTTAAAATAAAAATTATGTCAATGTGTATAATTTGGCAAGTGGTTTGGCGATTTATATAATTTGGCGAAATTGGTCGACGGGATAACTAAGAATTACCCTATATCTTTAATTGCAGTATGTATAACGTAAGTAGCAAGTATTGCTATATCCACAATATAGAAAAATAAAGCATGTGGTCGTGTGGATGTACGCCTATGTGTAGTTTATTTCCCGAATAATTTGTACTTTATATTCACTCAATATTTCAGTTTCCTTATACAACTGAATCAGTTCGAGTTTATCTTTCGGTCGTGTGATGGTTTTATCATGATGCATAGTAGTCATTAGAACGACAACTTTGTTCCTTTTTGGAACATACGAACAAATACTTATGTCATCATGAAATATGGCATTCTCACAATCTTTTGACTTTCATGTCCCTGAAGAATAATTTTTATTTTAATACACTTTTTTGTGTTTTTTTTTTTTAAATTTCTTATACTGGGGAAGGTGCCATTTCATTATTGCACATCAATATTAACGGGATAAATAAGTTTTGGACGATGGTGGGTGTCCAAACACCTGGAAAACTCCTATACTGTCACGTGTCCCTGATGCTGATTTTTAAGTTTGGTGCTGTCTGGATAAAGTTTTTTTAATAGAAATAATTCGATGTAATTTTTTTTCTGAAACTAGAACTATTGTTTTATATAAATATGTAGCTAAAAAGTAACCTGCACACATTTTTGGGTTGTTATTATTTTTAAACTCTATCCCTGGGTTTTAGATTCCTTACCATCCCTCTTCTAAAATTATACAGAAAATCATTTCAGATGCAGCCACAGAATTTTTTTCAAGATTTTCTCATGTAGAAGTATGCTAGAGAAATAATGTCTAAAATTTTTTGGCAGAAAATTTACTGTAGAATATAAATCAGCATTTAAATATCAATTTCTAATCATGAGGGCTTTATTGGTAGTCTCACCGTCCCCAAGGTTTATTCCTGCACTTTTCGAGGTAAATTAAAAAAAATAATAATAATAACTTAATCCAATGTTAACAACTGTTTCTGAAAATCAATGAACGTTGTGGCTATCACTTAGTCTTAACATGATATTCCTAAAAATAGGTGCTAATTATCCTTACCGTTCCATCCTTACCGTCCCTTTTTTTACCATTTCGTCCCTTTTTTCCAATACCATCCTCTTTTTTTACCCTTACCGTCCCTTCTTTAACACCCATTTAAGACCATGTTATACAAAAATTCTGTACTAAATGTACTACATTGTTATTATTTCTTATTTGAATGTTCTGTGGGTACTATGCAAATTCATTATAAGTAAAAATTTAGAAGAAAATAAAAAGTAATAGGGGTAAAATGGTAAGGAAAATTAAACTCACAAGATTAACTTAAACCTCAGTTAATAAAAAAAATTTCGCTGCTGACCATGTTTTCTTTATTTTGAATCATTAAGGCATTCGTCTATCAGATTAAAATGTTATTTTAGCAAGTTTAATTTTCTCATATTTTTTCCCCCCAAAAGTCTAAACATTGCGAGGATGCCACAAATCCAAATTCCGTAGATAAAACGTGCTCGATTTACATAGCCTTATTTCTTGGGAAATAGAAGGTTTATTTCTTTCAAAGTGCCAACCTTTGTGAAATTACATTATAATAAATGCTTGGCCGAAGAAAAAGAAGTAAAAAAGTTGTCCGTGGTGATTTTTTGTCCAGAATCCTTGAACAGAGATGCAAAGTCTTTCACAACTCATTCATCTTGATTTATTTCACGGTTAGTATCTGTTTTCGGGTGCATAGTTAGCCATTAAGAGGTTAATAATTATTTTTATCACATACCCACCATATTTTGATCTGTTTACTGTTCCGTCGGTATATATTTTTTCAATAGGTTAGGACTTATCGTAGGCTATAAACCACGAATTACTGCATCTTTTACACTGTGAAGACATTCCACTCGTGTGTTTTGGTTATGAAAACGAATAAATCTAAGAATATTCCAGAATCTGTCTACAATTATACTTGCTCGATAAAACGGATATATGTTTTCTACATCTCTAATGTGTGACCTTTGTTTGAATTGTTGACACCTGAAGTACAGTAGAATCCCGCTAATCCCAAATTCCGGTTAATCCGAACAGATTTTATTTAGCGGATAAATGTCGCGAAAAACGTGTAGAAATTAGAATTAAACAAAAAATGGTAGTAAAGCATATTTTTTTTTTTCTTTAAACAGCTTGAATAGAATTAACAAAATGCTCCAACATGTAAAAGTACAACATAGGTACGCAAATATAGAATAAAATCGTGCACTCTAGGTTTACTGGCAGAACCTTGTCTTAAAAAAAATCTTGAATATCTGTTTGTTTGCCAGTACTATAAAATTATTTTCTAAAGTGCAAAAAGTATTTAATTCGGATGATAAAAATTTATTTTCCTTTCAACAGTTTGATTTCGCAATTTATCTACAAAAATTTCTTTCCATCGACGTGGTGACTGAGCTATTTGCAGATTCTTGATTTTGAACAGTTTGTAATGGGTTGTTACGTAATTACACCTTGAAGTTCCGTTGGATTATTATAAACATCAGAAGCTTTTAAAATTCGAATAATATTTTATTCCGAAAGACGTGCCTGATTATCCAGCATGCCGGACCTTAGGATGCCGGGTTAGAGGATGTTTACTGCACTACTGAGTACTTATAACTTACATTTTTTTTAACACGCATCATTCTATTTTCTATTTTCATCGAAATTACAGATAATCCGAATTTTTTATAATCCGAACAGGCACCGGTCCTTTTAGTTCGGATTAGCGGAGTTCTACTGTAATTAATATTTATACCTACTTACAGACTTTCCCTGGTATGTTGGAGAATAGCTTAATGATGACGCTTTCAATTTTATTTTTTTGCTCAAACATTTATATTTATTCAAGAATTATTTTTAGCTGTTGTTATAAAAATTATGCGATGCAAACAGTATCTTTTTATCTTTATTCGTTTAGGAATAATTATTATTTAAAGTTGTTCCTGAATGAATGAGCACCCGGTATTTTAAATTCTTTTTAAGCATATTGTGCTTTCCAACGCATACAGATATTGGTCATTTATATCTGTATATAATAATCAATGCAAAAACCCTTGACGGGTTAAAAGTTTCTGACGCAGCACTTTATCTTATGCTCTAAGAATTTTAAATATGGAACTTAAAAATACTGATATCAAATTTTGAGTGACGTTATGCTATTTCTTAAAAAATATATTTGTATTTATTTCATCATTTTATTTTTGTTTTATTTATAATCGCATGTGCAAAAGTTATGTTCAACATGAAAAGCTGCATAAAATTTTATTCGCTGTTGCTTTATCATTTACATCTCTCATAAATTCAAAATATGAGTTTTAAAAGATATGATATAAAATTTAAGTGACGCCTTGATGTGACTTTAAAAGGTTTGTTTTAAAATTCAATTTAAATTATTTTTGACTTGGTTAAAATATTTTTTTACATCTACACAATACTTTTAATTTTCCAATTCACTGTTAAATATATCACTTTCATTGAATCTATACTATGCATTGAAATGTATTTATTTCAATAAATTGATTTATCTTTTGTGTCACGCTATTCAAAATTGTGAGTAAGATTTATGTAAATGGTTTATTTGCGTCAAACTATCCTTTTTCATACATTTCATGTAGTTTGGACACAATGACGCAAAGAAACCATTTACATAAATCTTACTCACAATTTTGAATAGCGTGACACAAAAGATAAATCAATTTACTGAAATAAATACATTTCAATGCATAGTATAGATTCAATGAAAGTGATATATTTAACAGTGAATTGGAAAATTAAAAGTATTGTGTAGATGTAAAAAATATTTTAACCAAGTCAAAAATAATTTAAATTGAATTTTAAAACAAACCTTTTAAAGTCACATCAAGGCGTCACTTAAATTTTATATCATATCTTTTAAAACTCATATTTTGAATTTATGAGAGATGTAAATGATAAAGCAACAGCGAATAAAATTTTATGCAGCTTTTCATGTTGAACATAACTTTTGCACATGCGATTATAAATAAAACAAAAATAAAATGATGAAATAAATACAAATATATTTTTTAAGAAATAGCATAACGTCACTCAAAATTTGATATCAGTATTTTTAAGTTCCATATTTAAAATTCTTAGAGCATAAGATAAAGTGCTGCGTCAGAAACTTTTAACCCGTCAAGGGTTTTTGCATTGATATCATTACTTTTTTGAGGTTAGTGATAAAATGATTTAAAAAAATATATACTTATGGGATTTAATGCAGATTTAATTTTTACTATTTTATTACAATTTTCCTTATAGCAGTTTGTATATAAAAACAAGTGGGTAAGTATAATCGCAGATCGCACAGAGGGTTTCATTTGATATTCCTTTAAAAACACTTTATCTTTAAATTAATAATTCCAAAATGTTAATTTATAATTATTAAATCCTTACATAGATGGTGCACCAATAGTTCCAAATTTCATGGGGCAGGGAACGCACTCTTTTAAACAAACCACCTTCCAATTGAAGTCATCAAAAACCAAGTTGAATAAGCCAGACCCCGTTGTGTTGTTTGACAAACAGCAGTCTCATGTCCCCTCCTTCCCCCCTTTTTCAAAAATTTTCAGACCTGTACCTAAGAATGGAACCGAAATAAATTTTTCTCTTCAGAAATTACTATAAAAAAATAGTATGCAGTACTCATAAATTTACTTTAATGCTATATAGGGTGATTATTAAGTTAATTATAACGTTTGGAATCTGTTGTGCATTGATGTCCGAAAGGTAGTTTCTGAGTTATGGAAGCTGGACCCATAAGGCGCCATAGAGGGGCGAAACCCGCTAGTGTCTATCATAATTATATCTGCCATGTGGACTAATTGCGATATTTAATCAAAATAGTCCCCCCCCCTCCTCATCCCCGGAAATATAACAAATACAAAATGTGTCTTTATAAACCTATCGTCAAATAGGTTTTTATTTCTTTTTCCCTAAAAAAAAAAAAAAAAAAAAACATGATTTTTATATCCGTAACGTAAATAGCGGACGAAGCCCGCTAGTTCCTACCATAATATATATTTTTAATAATTTTATATAGTCTATAATAAATATCAGACTTAAAATAGTCTAGTTCCATGAGTACTTGTAGTGTCAGTTACATGCTACGATTTTTGGATACCAGTATTTTAGAACGGGAAAATGTGACTTATTTTATCGGAGATATCTCATTAATTGAATAAGGCGAAGCAAACCTTTTGAAAAAAGGTAGCCAACAAGCATGGCAGTTATCAGCTATGTGACTTTGTGCTAAAGTCCATTAATTTGATCTGCTTTAAAAAGATTACGGAAGATTGAATTATAGTAGAACCTGGATTAACCGAGCTTCGATTAATCGAGGTTTCTGTTAACCGAGCCGATAACAAAGTCTGATTTTTTTCCCTTTTGAATGAGCCTTAAAAATAACCACACTCTTTAGCTCACTGTCCGTGCTATACAGGCCCTTCTGCCCCCAAAAGCACTCAACTCCAAAGAAACATTGGACCCTGAGAAGTCAATAGCGAACAATGCTTTGTTTCCAGTGGCTGTGTGAACTTTCGTAAATTTTTCAATTTGCATTTTAAAATTTACTACTGGTAGTTGATTTTCTTTTTAAATTTGTTAAGCTGTGAAACAGAACTTTACATATATTTATTTTTATTATTTAAAAAACGTTCTATATATTTTTTTTAAAGAGATGTTAAATTCGCAATCACGGCGAGTTTTTACACACAGATTCTATTAACCGATATTTCCGATTCCGATTTACTAACAGTCCCAATTAGCTCGGATAATCGAGGCTGCTCTGTATAATTAAAAAATCAATGGCGATCTTACTGTAAACGGGTTTCCCTTTTGCTGAGGGATTTCAAGACCGAATCAGCTGATGTTAGTTGCTGTTTCCGTGCTTGATTAAATAAGATTAGTTAAACATTTGGAAATTACCAAATATAAAAGGAACTAAGTCAACAGAGTCTTTGCTTTATGGTATTTTTTAACAACGCTATAAGAAAATGATTTTAAATAAGAGATTTTAAATGTAACGTTTTAAATATGACATAATTTTCCCCACACTTTCCTTTTTCTTTGTAACATTCAACTGGAAATATTTTTATTATTAGAAAGATAATATTATTATTTGCGCTACCTTAAAATTGGCAACTATAGTTAAAAATATCATCTCGAAATTTGAAATAAATCTCTCATATAAATATATTTTTTAATTTAAACTGTTTTGCAATATTATTATTTGGCCAATATGACGTAATTTCCTCCATTTACGACTTTTAACACATATCAATGAATTTATTATTTAAAAATTTCCTTTTTCTTTTAATATTCACGTGTAAATATAATTTTTATGACGTAATTTTTAATGTTTTCCTGCTTTTAATGAGTAATCATTTAATTCTAATTTGAAAATAATTGATTATTTTATAATTTTCTTTCATTTTAAGTAAGCATGTGTAAAAACAATTTTTATGACGTAATGTTTAATATTTTCCTGCTTTTAACACGTTATCATTTAATTCTAATTTAAAAGGATTTTTTTCTGTTTATAATAGTCACGTGTGAATAAATTTTTAATTTAAAGGATATATTATTCTTTTCGCTGTTTTAACAATTGGCAACAATTTAAAATAATTTTTTCTAAAATATGTAAAAAAATATCTCTGGAAATTCTGAAATTTTTAATTTAAAATTGAAATAAACCGTCAGAAAATTAGGCAAGTTAAAAATAATAAATGCACTCTGCAAACTTCGAGTTTCTATTAAATGATTAAATTGAATGAAAATGATTAAATTCCCATGTATATATTTTTTTCCTATGAGACTTTTTTAATGAGACAATTTTATCCAGATTTAACATTAAATATCTCTTAAAATAATTCTTCGATTTAAAAACTGTCTACTTCAACGTTTTTATCAAACATTTATCTATAATACTACCCATTTTAATATTGTTGTATGCAGTAATTTTCTTAATATTTGCGAAATAGACCTCTAGTCACAAAAGATTCTTTCAAAGCGACGAAGAGCGTTAGTTTTTTTTTCCGAATAAGAGACAAAATGTAGTACGCAATTGCGTCAAAAGATGGCGACACCAGAATTCTGATATGCTTATTATGTAAACTTAAATTGCTTATATTGCAAAGTTAAATAAAAACAATTGTCTCGGGGTTATCAAACTTCATTGTTATTTATAAATAAAATATTTCAACTAAATTATTTATTATAAAAGAATTATTACATCACAATAGTTTTTATGCAAGGAAAATAATAATTATAATAATAATAATATTATGGATGTCAGTGATTATATATTGATTGACCGTCATAATAATAAAAAATGATATTATAAAAAGAAGAGCTGAAATGAATTATTTTTTTACGTTTCTGATCGTGTGATTTATATTCAAATAATAATTATTAATGTATATTTTTTGTAAAGTGATTGAAATTAAATATATTTATAAAATTTATGGTAATATTTTTGTTGTTGAAAAATTGCCAAGAAATAATCATCATCAAATTGGCGTCATTATAATTGTAATTTTATTTAACTTAATAGCAATTAAAAAATTACAAAGGAACTGAGAATAATGGTCAACTAACAGACTTTAAAAGAAAAAAAAAACACATTCACATGTGAAAACAAGTACCAGAGAGTATCGAACTGCCTATCTTACGATTAGTAGACGATGGCCTTTAACCACTCAGCCAGTGGGAAGACAAAATTTTTCTCCCCAAAAGTGGTTAAAAAGAAAGCATGTATATGAATACAGTGTCATGCATTTTCGGTGAAATTTCCATAGAATGGCGAAGAAATATAGTCCGATTTTTCATGCGCATTATAAAACGAACAAGAGTCTTTCTGGAAACAAGTAAATTGTTATTTGGTTCATCTGAAACATATTTATTTGATTTTTAAAAAATCGCCCATGTCATTTTCGAGAGAAAAAAAAATCGAATTATTTAACGAACGAGAGTTTTCCCAGAAAAAAGAAAAGTGTTATTCACCTCGCCTTAATCACATTTATATTATGTATCAATTTAAAAATAATCGTTAGAACCGTTTTCGAGATTTTCAAATTAGGAACTTCCTCGATATCATACCAACGTTTTCACTTTAAAAATGGCTATTTAGATCTCAAAATATACTGCACGTAGAAATGTAAAAATTTCAGTATACGATTAGACTGCAGATATAAGACTGTTCTAGAAAATTCAGAACAATAAGACCTATATCTGCTGAGTTATTAAAAGGCAGCTTTTCGCGTTTTCTTTGATCTCGAGTTAGCTGTATATATGAGTTCCGCCATCTACGAATTCTATGATACGATACGATACGATTTTAACGATACGATACGGTACGATTTTAGGCTTAAGGCTGCGTCACTCGGAAAACTACCGTCTTCCATGATTATACTAATGTGCATTATATAAAATTATTTTTCTTCAAATTCTTAAATCAAAAGTAAAGAGGTATTTGTTTGCAAAAAGTAACATCGTTTGTGTTTAAAAAAAAAAAAACTTTTTGTTTTGCTCTTTACTAATATGTAATGATAATTTTCATCATGGTCATAAATTAAAATTTATGAAGTTTTTGTTTGTGAAAAGTGATTTTGTTTGAGTCACTAAAAACTTTTTTAAGTTATACTTTATCAATATGTAATAATATTATTCATCATGTTCTTAAATAAAATGTCATGAAGTTTTTGTTTATGAGAATGGATTTGCTAAAAAATCTTTTTGAATTATATTTTACAAATATATAGGGATATTTTTTGGTATATTCTTAACTTAATAGTTATGAGGTGGAAATTCCAACAATAATTTATAAACATCATTCATATCTTAATGAAAAGAATTTCTCCTTCTTTCTTTTAAGGATCGCTTGGAGCAGGTCTGAGAGCTCAAGAATATGCAGGAGGTCAAGGCAGTAAAGGAATTCAAGGAGGTACTACTAAAGGAGATTTTTTTTTCCCTCGAAAACAAATATTATCTACTGATCTTTAAAGTGTGTTTTCAGATTTAAAATTTCAATTTTTATCCGTGCTGCACTCTCTATTGTATATCTTTATCAAAAGAAATATGTTCAATTTTTTTTAAAGTTTCGCTTAGATGGGGTGAGACAGGAATACAAGGAGGTAATATCTAAAATGAAACACAATTTTGTTAAATTAAATAAATTGCTATAAAACAATTTTTTTAAATCTATATTTCTTACGAATTCGAATAGAAAACCTAATTATTTATTTTACAAATTTGTTTACTAATTAAAAAATACAAATTTTACCGTCCATAGAAATTAGTTTTTTGGTGAATTTAGTTATCTAATGAAAATGGAATAAATAAATGGATGTTTATATAATTTTAACTGATATCATCTAAAAGCAGAAAGACAGTGTTTCTTTCATTATAAATGTCATAACACACCGCTATATCTATATAAGGCAGAACTATCCTCGATTACACAAATATCAAGCGGTAAATAATGTAAATAGAAGGAATAGTGTTACATGGAAAGTAGTTAAATATACTGCTATTAGTCCTTGTAAATTTGATTATTTCTACTAGCCTTGACTTCGTGTACGTCCGATTAAAAGAGAAACAATCTGTATAGTCTGAGTTTGATATTATGAAACATTTTCTTTCCTGATTATAGATTCTTGATGCAGCTGCTCTTATTGTACATCTATTGTCTCTTAAATTCGAAATTAACATGTTACAGTTCAATTTTACGGCCATCTATTGGCATATTTGGAAACAATTTACTACTAATTAACGTCGTCTCATATCGGCTTGTAACATATTTGCTGACTTTCCCTCGTATGTGTGAGAATATCTTAATGATGATATTTAACATTTTATTTTTTGCTCAAACATTTAGATTTATTCAAGCATTCCTTTTAGATGTTGTCATAAAAATTATGCGGTTCAAACCGCATCTTTTTATCTTTATTCGTTTAGGAATTATTATTTTTTAAAATTAGTTCCTGATTGAATGATTACGTGGTATTTTAAATTCTTTTTAAGCATATTCTGTCTTACAACGCATACAGATTCTGGTCATTTAAATTTGTATATAATAATTATACAAATGCGCAATATATAAAATTATATTTCGTCATATTCTGAAACCAAAAGTAGTGAGGTATTTGTCTGTCAAAAGTAATTTCGTTTGAGTTTTAAAAAAAAACTTTTTGAATTGTACTTTACTAATATTTAATGGTATTTTCCGTCATGGTCATAAATCTAAATTTATGATGTTTTTGTCTGTGAAAGTTGACTTTGTTTGTGTCACTAAAAAACTTTTTAAGTTACACTTTATCAATATGTAATAATATTTTTCATCATGTTCTTAAATAAAATGTTATGAATTATTTTTTAGTTATACTTTACAAATGTTTAGTTATATTTTTCGGTACGTTCTTAACTCAACAATTAGGAGGTAAGGAAACTCCGACAGAAATTTATAAACATCATTCATATCAAAATGATACATAACAATAGTACTGCCATCTATTGGCATATTTTGAACCAATTTACTGCTAATTAACGTCCCCTCATATCGTCTTGTAACCTACATACTGACTTTCCCTCGGATGTTGGAGATTAGCTTAATGATGACGCTTTTAATTTTATTTGTTGCTCAAAAATTTACATTTATTAAAACATTTTTTTTAGCTGTTGTCATAAAAATTATGCAGTGCTAACCGCATCTTTTCATCTTTATATGTTTAGGACTTATTATTTTTTAAAGTTATTCTGGACTGCATAATCACCTGGTATTTTAAACTCTTTTTAAGCATATTATGCCTTCAAATGCTTACAGATATTGGTCATTTAAATCTGTATATAATAATTATACTAATATGCAATATAAAAAATTATTTTTGGACGTATTCTTAAATCAAAAGTAATGAGGTATTTGTTTGTGAAGAGTAACTTCGTTTCAGTTTTTTAAAAAAGACTTTTTTAATTCTACCTTACTAATATTTAATGGTATATTCCGTCATGGTCATAAATCAAAATTTATGTAGTTTTTGCTTGTGCAAAGTGATTTTGTTTGTGTCACTAAAAACTTTTTAAATTATACTTTATCAATACGTAACAATATTTTTCGTCATGTTCTTAAATAAAATGTTATAATGTTTTTGTTTGTGAGAAGGAACTTGCTAAAAATTTTTCCTTAGTTATACTTTACAAATATATAGTAATATTTTTCGGTACGTTCTTAAGTCAACAGTTATGAGGTAAGGAAACACGGAAAATAATTTATAAACATCTTCATATCATAATGAAAAGAATTTCTCCTTCTTTCTTTTAAGGATCGCCTGGAGCAGGTCTGGGAGCTCAAGGCTATACAGGAGGTCAAAGCATTACAGGAATTCAAGGAGGTACAACTTAAGGAGGTTTTTTTTTTCTTAAATCCGAAATGAAATTTTATCTACTAATGCTTAAAGTGTGTTTTCAGATTTAAAATTTCAATTTTCATTTGTGCTGTACGCTCTATTGTATATCTTTATCAAAAGAAATATTATTCATTTTCTTTTATTATATTTTATTTTAATTATATATTTAATTATATTTTACAAATATACAGTGATTTTTTTTTTTTTGGTATATTCTTAACTCAATAGTTTGAGTTTGAGTTTGAGTTTGAGTTGGGTGAGCTTTGGGAAACTCAATAGTTATGAGGTGGAAATTAAAACAATATTTTATAAACATCATTCATGTCATAATGAAAAGAATTTCTCCTTCATTCTTTTAAGGATCGCTTGGAGCAGGTCTGAGAGCTCAAGACTATGCAGGAGGTCAAGGCATTAAAGGAATTCAAGGAGGTACTACTAAAGCAGATTTCTTTTTGTCCGAAAACAAATCTTATCTACTGATCTTTAAAGTGTGTTTTCAGATTTAAAATTTCAATTTTTATTCGTGTTGCACTCTCTATTGTATATCTTTATCAAAATATATATGTTTCATTTTCTGTAAAGTTTCGCTTAGATGATTACAGACAGGAATACAAGGAGTTAATATCAAAAATGAAACACAATTTTGTAAAATTAAATAAATTATTTTAAAACACATTTTTTAAATCTATATTTCTTACGAATTCAAATTTAAAACCTAATTATTTATTTTAAAAATTTGTTTACAAGTTAAAAATACAATTTTTACTGTCTATAGAAATTAGTTGTTTATTGAATTTAGTTATGCTATAATATGCTATAATATTGTTTATTGAATTTAGTTAAGCATAAAAACGACCGAACATACCGGCCCCCGTTGAATGATTTTCATTCAACCACAATTATAATACATTATTACACTTTGAATTTTAAACAAATAATACAGCATGTACTAGTAAACAATAAATTGACAAATTACAAAAGATAATCATTTTTCTTTGGGTAACAGACAAATTTTGAAATTGGTCTCTTGAAAACAACTCGTTGTTTTTATGTTTACTACTCTAAAATTCTGCATGCATTATGTAATGATGTACACTCATGACATCTAACACTCAAATTAAATTTTTAAATGCTGCAAGAATTTATTTCTTTTCTCATATTTTATCTCAAAAAATAGCTCAGAAATACTTTATTTTAAAAGTATTTAAAGGTTAACACACTCGATTTTATCAAAATAAATCTCAAACCTTCAGGATAAAATAAATGTCATTTAAGTAACTCAAATAACATATATCTCATATAAATAATCTCTCTATATAAATTTCTCTATATAAATAATATAACTCAAATTATATATACACTATCAATACACATTTTATATGAATATTTTCTTTGATAAACACATAATACATTCAACCAAACAGAAAATAGCTTAATTTTACATATTTACACTCAAAATATCTTATAAAGCCTACTGCTTAAAAAAAAAGGATTAACAATATTTATAACATGTAATATACTACAATTATGAATTGTTTTTCTACATATTGCACGACCATTCAAAGGCCAAAACTTCTGCCTTAACTGAAAAAGTAAAGCTTGTGGACCTAAATGTAAATACCGTTTATGAAAGTATTCTACTATCATTTGAGTAACTTTACTTTTATCATGTAGTAAAATTGGAAATTTTTGGTTGGCATTTAAGTTACTGTTCGCTAATCTACCTCCTACTCTTAGAAGACCTTCTTTATCAAGAAATGGATGTAAGTTTTCTAACTGACTATCATGATTAATATTACCTGATTTTTGCAAGGATTTTATTTCCTTGTCAAAAAACTCACGTTGAACACTTTTTAACAAAAAACTTTCTGCTTTGTTGAGCTCTTCGAGGTCCAGAGGACCCTCCTTTTTTTCTTTTTTACAATTACTAAGGAATCTGAAAATAAATCCTAAAATACGAATTATTTTACAATAGTTATTACTTAAATCAATTATATCATCCACAAAAGAATTAATAGAAACTGTGAAAACAGATATGCTTTTAAAGTCACTTATATTAATATTTTTCAGTTCGTTTGAAAAGTCATTGGAATTAACTGCTGCAGGAATAATTGTATTGGGATAGTCTTTTTCCTTTAGGAACAATGGACCACTCCACCATAACTCATTTGATAATAGTTTATCAGGATTAGCTCGTCTTGTTAGAAGGTCAGCAGGGTTAAGCTGAGATGGAACATGTCGCCACTGCATCCCTTGAGTTAGTTCTTGTATTGTAGAAATCCTATTCGCAACAAAAGTTTTTAGAACGTATGGTTCTTTTTTAATCCAGGATAATACTATCATGGAATCGGACCACAAGAAGATTTTGTTTACACTAATTTTGAGCGAAGAAATCACTCGTTTCATAAGCTTTGTCAATAAAACTGCTGCACATAGCTCAAGTTTTAGAACAGTTAATTGCTTTAAGGGAAAAACTCTAGATTTACTTGTCACTAATTTTACAGACACTTGACCTGATTCTGTCACTGGTTTGCAGTAAATTACCGCACCATAGGCTGCTTCAGATGCGTCGCTAAAACCATGTAACTCGATCATAATTGCATATTTCAATAAAATACACCTACTAATCTCAAATTTATTAATTAATTGTAGGGTATCAGAAAACTCTCTCCATTCCTTAGCCTCTTTCTCGGTTAGCAAATCATCCCAATTTAATTGTAATAACCATAACTTCTGCATAAATATTTTTGCTTTAATTATAATAGGAGATACTAAACCTAAGGGATCGAATATACTTGATATAGTTGATAACACTTGTCTCTTAATGACATTTAAATCATTATGAATTTTAACATTGAAACTTAAACAATCTTTCTTCGATTTCCACAAAACACCTAACGCTTTAGATTCTTCTGAATCACCAAAGGGGTATATTTCGACATTTGTTTTACAAAGTTGTGGAGCATTACTGCACCATTTATGTAATAACATTCCTGCACTGTTTAAAATTTCTATTAATTGATTTTGGAGTTCCAATGCAGAACTTAAAGAATCAGCTCCAGATAGAATATCATCCATATACATGTCATCTCTCAGTACGGGTGCTGCTAAAGGAAACTTGCTTCCTTCATCCTTAGACAATTGAAGTAGTGTTCTCATGGCCAAAAAAGGTGCGCTAACAGTACCATAAGTAACTGTCGTTAATTCAAAATTTTTAATTGGCTCGTTAAGACCTTCCTTCCATAAGACTTTTTGCAGCTTCCTCTGATCTGGATGAATAGAGATTGCTCTATACATTTTTTGAATGTCTGTAGTGAAAGCGACGATATATTTTCTAAATCTCAACATAATTGAGAATAAATCATCTTGTATTACACCTCCGTTATATTGAATAGAATTAAGTGAGTTTCCCTTAGTTGTTAAGGAAGACGCGTTAAATACAACTCTCAAAGGCGTTGATATACTTTTTTCTATTCCTCTATACACTCCAAGATGGGGAATGTAATAGGATCCACTTTCTTCCTCGCTTTCGTTAACTTCAACCATATGGCCTAACTGTTGATATTCTTTTAAGAAATCTGAATATAATCTTAAGTACTCAGGATCTTTTGCTAGACGATTCCATAAAGAATTTAATTTTTTCGTAGCGATTTGTTTTGAGTTTCCTAAAATAGCTGGATCCTCTTTTAAGGGCATTTTAACAACATATTTACCACTTTTGTCTCGTGTATAATTTTCTACGAAATGTTTCTCACAAATTAAAGTCTCTTTACTTTTTGGTTTTTCAACCTCGATATTTTCTATCTCCCAGAATTTCCTAAGTGTCTTGTCTAGGTTGGTTTCTTTCTTAATAAACCCACAATGAACTTTGTTTTCATTCTCTGACGGAAAACTTCCCGATACAACAAAACCGAAAACTGTGTCTTGCAAAATAAGATCAGAATTATTAACACGAATTTGTCCCGGTCTCAAAAGCTCATAAAAAATTCCTGCTCCTAAGAGCATGTCTACATGTTCTGGGATATTGAAACTAGCATCTGCTAATTTTACATTAGGTAAATCTTGTATTGAGATTTCAATTGGACGTGAAGGCGTTAAATCTGCAGTTATTTTCGGAACTACCAAGAAATCTAAATTTTTCACAAAACTTTCATCTCTATTGCATATTGATGCATTAACTTTATGATTTATTACTAAGGTAGCATCATTTAGACCTGACACTAAGATGTTTGTTCTCTCTTTTTTTAAATGCATTAGCTCTATTAAATGGCGGGATAAAAAATTAGACTCACTGCCTATATCTAATAAACACTTTACTTTATGTTTACATCCCGATTCATCAATTAGAAAACATATAACAGTTGAAAGTAAAACTTTGCTCTTTTTATTAGAATAGTTACTAATAAAGGTTTTCTGAACGAACTCTTCTGCATTAGCGTTCAAGACTGACGTGCCAGGATTTGTTGGCCTAGAATCTGAACATTCTTCCACATTTACCTTTCCTTGTTTATTTTGTTCCGATGAAACATATTCTTTCACGTATGTGTTGTTATTTGTTTTTGGGAAATGTATAGTTTTATGATGACGTTTTTTACAAAAGCACGTGTACTTTGATGGACAATTTGCAACTGAATGTGAATTTAAACAATTAAAGCATAACTTGTTACATTTTATAACGTTCACCCTTTCATTGACAGATAATTTTAAATAATGCGGGCATTTTGAAAGAGTGTGATTTTCGTGGCAAAAAATACAACTTAATGTTTTAACATCTGATAAGAATACTTTAGATACACTTTTGGAGTTAGTATATTTACGATTAACACTAAAATTCTCAGTAAGAGATTTTCCGCGTGATGTGAAATATAAATTAATCTCTCGTCCCAACTCTTCTGGTAAAAACCATTTATCACCTTGTCTCACACTAATGTGGGAAGCTGTTTCTCTATCTAATGTTTGATATAATTTATCCGATACTATAAGTTGTTTTAGACTCTCGAAATTGGAGACATTTCTTAAATTTAAATAATATTCCCAGTTTGTCATTAGACGTGAAGCAAACTGTACATGCGTCTCATTTGGTTGTTTAACAGCTTTTCTAAATTGCTCTAAGCAAATATAAGGTGTAGGTTGAAATTCTTTTAACACTAATTCTTTTATTTTTGCATAATTCTCGATATCTTTATCATGTAAGTAAGTTAATATGTTAGATGCTTTATCCCCTAATAAATTTAACAGAATTTCTGCTTTATATTGTTCTGGAACTTTTTAGTCTTAAAAGTTCGTTCTAAAGAAGAAAAGAAAAACCCCCATGCTTCAGGACGTATAGGAATTTTTACAGTCAAAGTTCGAATACTTTTTATCAATTGATCTAACGATTCTATTTTTATTTCACTTTCACTAATATTAGATTTAGCTTCAGATTTAATTTTAGCTAGTTCTACTTCATTTTTTGATCTTTCAAGTTTCATTTTTTTCCAGATCAAATTGCTTTTGCTCCTCATCAATTCGCCTTTGCGCTTCATGTTTACGATTTTCAATTATATCGTTTGCTATATCTTTCGCAAAATCTGGTTTATTTTTATATATTTCACTGTCTTCAATAATAACGTTTAAATCCGCAATTGTCATATTTTCTTTAACATTTAGATTTATTTCAGTGGCTATAAGCCTTAAATCTTCTTTTTTTTTGCACCTTTAAACATTGTTTAATATATGTATAAAACAGTAAAGATAAGAAAAATCACGTTCACTTACTTTTCGAATAATCTTTTGAGGAATTTCGTAGCACAGAACTCTTAGAACTTATCATTCATCTCGGCGTTTCACTCAACTTAAAATTTGATTTTAGAAGCTCGTTGAATTTAATCCCAGGCTGCTTCTTCGTTGCTCGGCGGACCATTGTGTTAACTCATATTAAATACTCATAAATACACAAAATAACAAAACTGCAGTGCACTGTTTTAATTAAATAATATCACAAGAGCCGCTCATGGCTACTTCTCACACAACAAAACATTCTATAAACTCGCATAAACAAACGCAGACGATAAAAGTTATTGCCAAAAATGCAAAGCATAAAAACGACCGAACAAGTTGTATGTTAATGATGCTAATATTGAATTGATATTTTTTGTCATGGCCATAAATCAAAATTTATGAAGTTGTTTGTGAAAATTGACTTTGTTTCTGTCACTAAAAAACTTTTTAAGTTATACTTTATAAATACGTAAAAATATTTTTCAACATATTCTTAAATAAAATGCTATGAAGTTTTTGTTTTTGAGAAGAGACTTGCTAAAAAATCTTTTTTAGTTATACTTTACAAATCTATAGTAATATTTTTCGGTATGTTCTTAACTCAATAGTTATGAGGTAATGAAACTCCCACAATAAATCACAAATATCATTCATATCACGATGAAAAGAATTTCTCCTTCATTGTTTTAAGGATCGCCTGGAGCAGGTCTGAAAGCTCAAGACTATACAGGAGGTCAAGGCATTAGAGAAATTCAAGGAGCTTCTACTTAAGGAGGTTTTTTTTAAATCGAAAACAAATTTTATCTACCAATCTTCAAAGTGTGGTTTCAGATTTAAAATTTCAATTTTTATTTGCGCTGCACTCTCTATTGTATATTGTTATCAAAAGATATATGTTCTATTTTCTTTTAAGTTTCGCTTAGTTGGGCTCATACAGGAATACAAGGAGATAATATGTAAATTGAAACACAATTTTGTAAAATTAAATAAATTGTTATAAAACAATTTTTTTAAAATCAATATGTCCTACGAATTCGAATTGAAAACCTAATTATTTATTTTAAAAATTTGTTTACAAATTAAAAAACGCAATTTTTACTGTCTATAGAAAATAGTGTTTTTTTAAATTTAGTTATCTAATAGAAACTTTTATAAATAACTAGAAGTTTACATAATTTTAACTGATATCACCTGAAAGAAGAAAGACAGAGTTTCTTTCATTATAAATGTCATAACACACCGCTATATGTATATAAGGCTGATCTATTCTCGATTACACAAATAGCAAGCGTAAATAAGTTGATGAGAAGAAATAGGGTTACCATGACAGTTGTTAAATATACTGCTATTACTGCTTGTAAATTTGATTATATCACTTTACTAGCCTTGACTTCGTATACGTCTGATTAAAAGAGAAACAATGTAATATTAATAACATTTTTATTCCTCATGATAATTTGTTAATACAAATGCAGTGTCTAGCCATACACAACTGTTGTCTCATACATTCGAAATTAACTTGTTACAGTTCGATCGACAGTTAATTCGATATTGCTGCCGTCAATTATTTTTCGTCATATTGTTAAATCAAAAGTAAGGAGGTATTTGTTTGTCAAAAGTAAATTCCTTAGTGTTTCTTGAATAAACTTTTTGAGTTGTACTTTAATAATATGTAATGATATTTTTTTTCATAGTCATAAATCAAAATTTATGAAGTTGTTTGTGAAAATTTATGAAGTTCTCTGTTTCTGTCACTAAAAAACTTTTAATGTTATACTCTATTAATATGCAAATATATTTTTCAACATATTCTTAATTAAAATGCTATGTAGTTTTATTTTTTGAGAGGGGACTTGCTAAAAAATCTTTTTTAGTTATACTTTACAAATGTATAGTAATATATTTCGGTATGTTCTTAACTCAATAGTTATGAGGTAATGAAACCCCAACAATAAATCATAAATATCATTCACAATGAAAAGAATTTCTCCTTCTTTGTTTTAAGGATCGCCTGGAGCAGGTCTGAGAGCTCAAGACTATACTGGAGGTCAAGGCATTAGAGGAATTCAAGGAGGTACTACTTAAGAAGGTTTTTTTTAATAAGAAAACAAATCTTATCTACTGATCTTCAAAATGTCGTTTCAGATTTAAAATTTCAATTTTATTTGTTCTGCGCTCTCTATTGTATATCTTTATCAAAATATATATGTTCCATTTTCTTTTAAGTTTCGCTTAGATGGGCTCAGACAGGAATACAAGAAGGTAATATGTAAATTGAAACACAATTTTGTAAAATTAAAAAATTTTCATAAAACATTTTTTTTTAAAATCAGTATTTCCTACGAATTCGAATTGACAATTTAGTTATTTATGTTAAAAATTTGTTTACAAATTAAAAAACGCAATTTTTACTGTCCATAGAAATTAGTGTTTTTTAAAATTTAGTTATCTAACAGAAAATGCAATAAATAACTAGAAGTTTACATAATTTTAACTGATACCACCTGAAAGAAGAAAGACAGATTTCCTTTCATTATAAATGTCATAACACACCGCTATATGTATATAAGGCTGATCTATTCTCGATTAAACAAATAACAAGCGTAAATAAGTTGATTAGAAGAAATAGGGTTACATGGAAAGTAGTTAAATATACTGCTATTACTGCTTGTAAATTTGATTATATCACATTACTAGCCTTGACTTCGTATACGTCTGATTAAAAGAGAAACAATGTAATATTAATAACATTTTTATTCCTGATGATAATTTGTTAATACAAACGCAGTGTCTCGTCTTATACAACTGTTGTCTCATACATTCGAAATTAACATGTTACAGTTCGATCGACAGTTAATTCGATATTGCTGCCGTCTATTGGCATATTTGGAAACATTTTACTACTAATTAACGGCCTCTCATATCGCCTTGCAACCTACTAAAGCTACTATCAGATTCACCAACTTTTTGAGCAATTTTTGAGCCAACTCTTGATTTTCTCCAACTTTTCGCGAAATATTGTCTCGACACCCAGTGTGATAGCAAACAGCAATATCCCCAACTTTTTATCCGCGTCTCAAAAAAGTCTGTCCAAGCCGCAACTTTTCCTCCCACCTTTCAACATTTCAGCGAATCAGAGATAAGCGATTGATACGAAAAGCGCTAAATATTGACATCTGGTACTAGTAGTACTGGTTTTCCTCCAACTTTAGCAACGACAATTGTAACCTTTTTCTCCCTTTGAACTGGAAAAAGTTGGGGTTAAAATCGGCTGAAAAGGTGGTTGCTCGAAAAGTTGGTGAATCTGATAGCAGCTTTACTGACTTTCCCTGGTATGTTGGAGAATAGCTTAATGATGACGCTTTCAATTTTATATTTTGCTCAAACATTTCATTTATACAAGCATTCATTTTAGCTGCTGTCATAAAAATTATGTGATGGAAACCGCATCAGTTTATCATTATTCGTTTAGGAATTATTATTTTTTAAAGTTATACCTGATTGCATGGTTACCTAGTATTTTAAATTCTTTTTAAGCTTATTCTGCCTTCCAACGCATACAGAAATTTGTCATTTAAATTTGTATATAATAATTATAATAATGTGCAATATATAAAATTATTTTTAATCATATCCTTAAATCAAAAGTAATCGGGCATTTTTTTTTTTTTTTTTTTTTTTTTTTTTTTTTTTGTCGAAAGTAACTTCGTTTGTTTTCTAGAAATACTTTTTGAGTTGTACTTAACGAATATGTAATGATTTTTTTCGTCATGGTCATAAATCTAAATTTATGAAGTTTTGTTTGAGAAAATGGACATTGTTTGTGTCACTAAAAAACTTTTTAAGTTATACTTTATCAATATGTAATAGTATTTTTCATGATGTTCTTAAATAAAATGTTATGAAGTTCTTGTTTGTGTGAAGGGACTCGCTAAAAAATCTTTTTGAGTTATACTTTACAAATTTATAGTAATATTTTTCGGTATGTTCTTAACTCAGTTGTTATGAGGTAATGAAACCCCAACAATAAATCATAAATATCATTCAGATCACAATGAAAGGAATTTCTCCTTTTTTCTTTTAACCCCTTCGCGACGGGAGCCTTTTACGAAATGTTTATTACTTTGCTACCGGTTTTAAAAAACAAGTAGTTTTTAACAGTAGTGTAACAAGTAGTTTTAAAAAAACAAGAAGTTTGTGCCTATTCAAATCGGGAAAATGCTCGGATTAAATAAGGCAAATTTTACAGTAAAATTTTACTGGTGAGGATAAACGACGATCCTTAGGCCTATTTCCGGCACTTATACGTGTCGCTCGTTTCCAATGGGTTAAGGATCGCCTGGATCAGGTCTGAGAGCTCAAGACTATACAGGAGGTCAAGGCATTAGAGGAATTCTAGGAGGTACTAACTACTTAAGCGGACAGTACACTTTTAAAATTTTCAAAAATTGATTTTTTTATGTTTACATCTTTAGAAAGGTTGTTATATTCTAAATAAATTGATACCAATTTCTTAACTGTGTGATAATTATTTTATGTGATATAAGGGAAAATGTAGACATCACTCCTTCATTTCTCATTTAAATGCTCTGCGACGACTGTCATGGCGGCTTGTTTACATTTTGTTTTCGCGCTCTCTCATTATCGCAACTTTGAAAATATGCTAAAATGAGTCAATTGTTTTTAATTAAATAACTTAAACAATTATAAAAAAGCTTTAAAATATTAACTTCAACTTCCCCTTTCGCGAAATTTTTTTACTTTCTTGATTTTGCTAGGAAAAGTGATCGCAAATTTGCTTAGCTGGTTTAGCTATTAAGTGCTTAATTTGAAACGAAGTATTTTTACTTTCTTCTATCTTAACAAGAAAAAGTATTGGATTCGTGAAAATTTTCAAGTTTCGGTTTTCGACGGATTTACACGTTTTAGGGATCAGAGATTCCGAAAAACAAAATGGCTGTCTGTGAATCTGTGCATCTGTGCATTTGTGAGTCTGTCTGTCTGTATCTGGCACAAATTTTGTGGGCGCTCTATCTCAAGAACTAGTGCGCGGAATTTAATAAAAATTTATATTCAGTTAGTCCCTGATTTAAGTTGGCGCTGATTAGTTTTTGGAGTAAATCGCTCAACATGTGACGGTGCTATGCAGCCTTTTTCACGATTTCAGCAATAGATCAATCTCCAGAATTAATACACGGATTATCATCAAACTTCAGATTCTGTTAGTCCTTGACATGAATTGAAGTTTTGTATATTTTGGTGTAAATCGCTCAACAGGTGGTGCTGCTGTACTGCATTTTTTACGATTTCCGCAATAGCTCTATCTCGACAACTAATGCTTGGATTTTCATCAAACTTCAGATTCAAGTATACTTTGATATGAATAAGTGCTGTTTGTGTTTTGGTGCAAATTGCTCAACAGGTGGCGCTGCTATGCTGCATTTTTCAGAATTTCCACCATAGCTCTATCTCAATAACTAATGCACGAATTTTCATCAAACTTCAGATTCAGGTATACCTTGATATCAATTAGTGTTATTTATGTTTTGGTGTAAATAGCTCAACAGGTGGCGCTGCTATGCTACATTATTCCGTATTTCTGCTATAGTTGTATCTCTAGAACTAATGCACGAATTTTTATCAAACTTCAAATTCAGATATATTTGATATGAATTGGTGCTAAATTGATGTAATTTTTTGTGCTATTTAAAGGATTTAATTAACGTGATTTATATAGAAGAAAATTTGTGATGGCCACAACATACTAGTTTTTCCTTAGAGCAATAGTTCCCTGATTTTATTATAACATTCTACTTCTTAGTATTTATTAGCTTTTATAATGTTTGATAATGCGAAATGTGCTTCAGAAGAGCCTCGAAGAATGAACCAGTTTAATGGCAATCTCTATACAAAATGCGACGATATAAATATATCCTATGGTGTTATCTTATAGAAAACTAAACAGTAATGAATTTGATAGTGGATTAATTTTAAATGACAGTTTAGCATACATATTTATTGATATTAATATAATTTTTAGTAAACTATTACGATTTTTATGTCCCAAATTATGTGAACCAAATATCGGAATACGAGAATCCGTAAAAAATGGTCTATATTTTACATTAAATTATTTAGTTTTATAAAATCTATTAATTCTATAAAAACTATTCAAATAAACTATTTGAAGTACTGTTTTAAAATTTTTACTCTAGATAAATATTTATATCATCATGAAAATGAACTAGAATTATAAAGCTCCGTTCAGTATGAGAAAAATTATACGATTGAATGCATGTAAAAATTCGTAGATTTTCTAATTTTTCTAATTAAAAGCTAATTACTCCTTATTTAGTTAACGAATTACAAATATCCTAGTTCAAATTATAGACCATAATGTTATATTTAATTTAAGATGAAGATTATGCAAATATATTTAAATAAGCATGAGATATCGTGCACGCAGTGGAATGTTGTCCACTGTAATAATTTTAAATAGCACTTTGAAATTGACCCCTTGATTTTTTAAAATTATAATACATCCAAAACTAAATTTTTAAAATATAGCTGAATAACACTTAAATATACTATAAAATTTTTTTGCTTCTAGAATAGTTATATCTTTTATAAAAAATGGTTATACTCAAGACAAATTTCGCAAGTTTTATGAGTGTTAAAGATGTGCTGTCACATTAAGGAGGTTTTTTTTTCAAAATCCGAAAACGAATCTTATCTACTGACCTGTAAAGTGTGTTTTCAGATTTAAAATTTCAATTTTTATTTGTGCTGCACTCTCTATTGTATATCTTTATCAAAAGAAATATGTTCAATTTTCTTTAAAGTTTCGCTTAGATGGGGTGAGACAGGAATACAAGGAGGTAATATCTAAAATGAAACACAATTTTGTTAAATTAAATACATTGTTATAAAACAAATTTTTTAAATCTATATTTCTTACGAATTCGAAAGAAAACCTAATTATTTATTTTACAAATTTGTTTACTAATTAAAAAATACAAATTTTACCGTCCATAGAAATTAGTTGTTTGTTGAATTTAGTTATCTAATGAAAATGCAATAAATAAATAAATGTTTATATAATTTTAACTGATACCATCTAAAAGCAGAAAGACAGTGTTTCTTTCATTATAAATGTCATAACACACCGCTATATGTATATAAGGCAGAACTATCCTCGATTTCACAAATGGAAAGCGGTAAATAAGTTGATTAGAAGAAATAGGGTTGCATGGACAGTGGTTAAATATACTGCTATTACCCCTTGTAAATTTAATTATATAATTATTATAGCCTTAACTTCGTATACGTCTGATTAAAGGAGAAACAGTGTAGTATTAAAAATTTAAATTCGAATTTAACATGCTACAGTTCGATAGTGCTGCCGGCTATTGCCATATTTGGAAACAATTTACTACTAATTAACGTCCTACCATATCGGCTTTTAATCTACTTACTGACTTTTCCTCGTATGTTGGAGGATAGCTTAATGATGACGCTTTCAATTTAATTTTTTGCTCATTCATTTGCATTTATTCAAGCATTCTTTTTAGCTGTTGTCATAAAAATTATGCGGTGCAAACCGCATCATTTTATCATTATTCGTTTAGGAATTATTATTTTTTAAAGTTGTCCCTGATTGCATGATCACCTGGTATTTTAAATTCTTTTTAAGCATATTCTGCCTTCCAGAGCATACAGATATTGGTCATTTAAATTTGTATACAGTAATTATACTAATGTGCAATATATAAAATTAGTTTTAGTCATATTCTTAGATCAAAAGTAATGGGGTATTTTTTTGTGAAAATTAACTTCGTTTGTGTTTCAAAAAAAATTTTTTTGAGTTGTACTTCACGAATATGTAATGATATTTTTCGTCATGGTCATAAATGAAAATTAATGAAGTTTTGTTTGTGAAAAGTGACTTTGTTTGTGTCTCTAAAAAACTTTTTAAGTTATACTTTATCAATATGTAATAATATTTTTCATGATCCTCTTAAATAAAATTTAATGAAGTTTTTGTTTGTGATATGGGACTTGTTAAAAAATCTTTTTCAGTTATACTTTACAAATATATAGTAATATTTTTCGGTATGTTCTTAACTTAATAGTGATGAGGTAAGGAAACCTCGACAATAATTCATAAACATCATTCATGTTACAAGGAAAAGAATTTCTCCTTCTTTCTTTTAAGGATCGCCTGGAGCAGGTTTGAGAGCTCAAGACTATGCAGGAGGTCAAGGCATTAGAGGAATTCAAGGAGGTACTACTTAAGGAAGGTTTTTCTTTATCCTTAAACAAATCTTATCTACTGATCTTTAAAGTGTGTTTTCAGATTTAAAATTTCAATGTTTTTTTGTGCTGCAACTCTCTATTGTATATCTTTATCAAAACAAATGTGTTCCATTTTCTTTAAAGTTTCGCTTAGATGGTCTCAGACAGGAACACAAGGAGGTAATATCTAAAATGAAACACAATTTTGTTAAATTAAATAAATTGCTATAAAGCATATTTTTTAAATCTATATTTCTTACGAATTCGAATTGAAAACCTAATTATTTATTTTAAAAATTTATTTACTAATTAAAAAATACAATTTTTACTGTCCATAGAAATTAGTTTTTTTTTTTAAATTTAGTTATCTAATAGAAAATGCTATAAATAAATGGATGTTTACATAATTTTAACTGATATCATCTGAAAGAAGAAAGACAGAGTTTCTTTCATTTTACATTTGTATTAAAAATTATGCGGTGCAAACCGCATCTTTTTATGTTTATTCTTTTAGGAATTATTATTATTCCATGACCACCTGGTATTTTAAATTATTTTTATGCATATTCTGCCTTCTAACGCATGCAGATATTGGTCATTTAAATTTGTATATAATAATTACTATAATATGCAATATATAAAATTATTTTTAGTCATATCCATAAATCAAAAGTAATCGGGAATTTGTTTTGTCAAAAGTAACTTTGTTTGTATTACTATAAAAACTTTCTGAGTTGTACTTTACGAACATGTAATGATATTTTTCGTCATGTTCTTAAATAGAAATTTATGAAGTTTTTGTTTGTGAAAAGTTATCAATATGTAATAATATTTTTCATTCTGTTCCTAAATAAAATGTTATGAGGTTTTTGTTTGTGAGAAGGGACTTCGTGTTACCAAAAAATATTTTTGAGTTATACTTTATAAATATATAGTAATATTTTTCGGTATGTTCTTGACTCAATATGTATGAGGTAAGGAAACCCCGATATATAATTTATAAACACCATTTATATCATAATGAAAATAATTTCTCCTTATTTCTTTTAAGGCTCGCCTTTAGCAGGTCAAAGAAGTCAAGACTATATAGGAGATCTAGGCTATACGGGAGGTCTAGGCTATACAGGATTTGAAGGAGGTACAACTCAAGGAAGTTTTTTTTTTTTTTTGTCCAAAAACAAATCTTATCTTCTCATATTTAAAGTGTGTTTTCAGGTTTAAAATTTCTATTTTTATTTGTGCTACACACGTTGTAGTAATCCTAAAGAACAATGTTTAATTTTTTTTTCAGTTTCGATTAGAGGAGGTCAAAGACGTCCAGGGATTCAAGAAGTTAATATCTAAAATAAAACATCATTTTGCCAAATTAAATAAATTGTTATAAAAATATATTCAAAATCTATTGTTCTTACGAACTCGAATTGAAAACCTAATTTACTTATTTTAAAAATGTGCTTACAAATTAAAAAAATAGAATTTTTTACTGTCCATAGAGATTAGTTGTTTACAGAATTTAGTTATAAAATAGAAAATGCTATAAATATATCGTTGTTTATATATTATTAACTGATATCATCTGAAAGAAGAAATACATAGTTTCTTTCATTGTAAATGTCATAACACACCGCTATATGTATATAAGGCAGAACTAACCTTGATTACACAAATTTTAAACACTAATTAAATTAGAAGAAATAGGGTTATATTGTTGAATGTACTGTTATTACTCCTTGTAAATTTGATTATATCATTTTACTAGCTGTTATCCATATCTTCCTGTACGTGTTATTAAAAGAGAAACAACGTATATTAAGGGGGCACATACCCTTTAAACCGATGAAAAATTTCATTTTGGAGACAAATATTTAAAGTGGCTCCATGCAATCATTTTTGCACTAGCCACCTCAGTTTTTTTTTTTTTTTTTTTGGTTAATACAAAGATATTTTCTTCGTGCAATATAATATATAATTTGCATTAAACCTTGTATAATAATTAATGATAATTATTCCTTAATGTATGTTTTTTTTAATTTAATGATAATTTATATAGCTTGCTAGCATGATTAAAAAAGATCTATACCCTCTAGAACTTTAAGACTTTTAATATAAGTTTAAGAATATTACAAAAATAAAATAAACTAAAATCTAATGAATAAACAAACAATTTCTAAAGTTTTTTGATTTTAAAAATAAAAATATGAAAATTTTGATAATTTTGTCACTCGAATTCCCACGCATTCAATAATTTTTGTTAAATTTCTTAGATTTTAGTTCAATTTGAAGAAAATGATCTAGTACAGATATATATCAAGTTTCGAATCATTATCTTTAATACATTTGGAGTTATCATGCGAACAAGTAAAAAAGTATTGATTTTGAGAAAAATTCATTAAAACATAAATGTTTTGCTTGGAACAGGCAAAGACTAATTTACATTTTTTACTATAACAAGCGCAATTTTACGAATATTTTGATGCGGTTTGTGGCAAATTGTTCAGAATAACTTCAGCTGTCAAATGAATTAAAAAACAAAAAATCTATTTTTTTTTTTTAAGATTTAAAGATTTATATGTGTCCTTTTAAGACTGCTCGTCCATCAGTCTCCGAAGTCTATGAGCGTTTGATGCATTCTTATATTTCAAATATCTCCTCGGGAAATTAATATTTTTAACTTCTTTTTTCTGTGTACTCCTCTTACAGGATGTTTTTTCTTAGTTCTCAAAATATTTCTAAAATCTATACTTAATGTTATGTGAAGTGTTAAAATTTTACTTCCAGTTCGTCCGATTTTAACACATAAAATATTAAATTAAGCATAGAATTTATAAATATTTTTAAAACTTAGAAAAAAGAAACATCCTTTAACCCAATGAACTGAAGTTTAAATTCTAGAGCTTAATTTACCTGAGTTAAATAATTCGTATTCATGTGTAATAACAACATTTAAATCCTAGTGATGACGGTCTTGTGATGACTGAAAATGCTATGGGTTTTTCTAATGTATTTTAAGATATTTTTATGTATTTTAAATAATTTTAAATTATATGTATGCACCTGAGACTAATTCTTGTACATTTATTTGTGCTTTTTATATGGATATCATTTAACCCTTTATGTCCAGACGGTAATTTAAAGTACCATTAAAATAACTTGTTATAAAATTCATTTAATACACCGATTAGCAGTAATACGTTTAGAATGAGTTATAAATACTTTACTTTATCTTGTTACAAAAGCATTGTGGGTTGCACAAAAAAAAAAAAAAAAAAAAAAAAAAAAATAAAAAGGATTATTTTATTTATTTATTTATTTATTTATTTATTTATTTGCCTTTGCATCTTTTCAGTTTTCTTGACGTCGAAAAATTGGTGGGAGGGAGGGGTCGGGAGTTTCAGTTCGGAAATATTCCTATATTTCTGTTGTAGGAGCATTATTTTGCACATTTCTTAATTCTATAATATACTTAAAAAAATATCTTAAATAAAAGATTTGAGTGGAATTATAAATATTGCATAATATCCCTATAAATTCAAAATTAATTAATTACTTTCAATTGGCAAAATCCTTCTAAATATTAAATGACTGTATAAATCTTCTAATGTAGTTTCAAAAATTCACGAAAAAGGATTTAGAAGATGAAATTTTCATAAATTCATAATTTCGGACCTAAAGGGTTGAGAAGAGCACACAGAAAACATAAATAAAAAATATTGATATCCTAAGGAGGTATTTTAAATATAAAAATGCATCAAAAGCCCAAGACTTAACATTACCGGGGGAAATTAGAAAACTGAGTTACGAGCAGCCTGAAGAAACCTCTTCATTCCTGATTATAGTTTCTTAATACATATTTTTTCTCTTTCAATCGTACATACATCAAGTCATGGGTAACAACTTTTAAAGTGATGTAATCAAACTTATGGGTGGTTCAATAATTATTGTCCCTAGTGTATATAAAATATTTGTACTGCGATGGTTGATGTGGTATATCGAAGCCTAATGTCTTAAATGCTTATATGCGCAATTTCAGAACCGTAGCTGCTATATTAACATACTTTTGGAGGATGGGGTGAAGTTTTAAAGACCTATTTTTGAGGGAGTTTTTAAGGAGGGGGGTGAGGGTGAAATGCTGGTTTGGAGCATATGAGGCTACATTTGTGACAGTGGATGAGATGTGGCTCTATCACTATGATCCCGAGAACAAACAACAGTAGTTACGTCTCATCCACTGTCACAAATCTAGCCCCATAAGCTAAAAATCAGCCTTTCAACCCCAATCCCAGCTTTTACTCTTCCCTCCAAAACTATCTGAATATAGCAGCTACGGTTCTGAAATTGAGCCTATAGGCATTTAAGACATTAGGCTTCGATATTCCACATCAACCATCGCAGTACAAATATTTTATATACACTAGGGACAATAAATATTGAACAACCCACGTATAAGGAGTAACAGCTCTATACTCAAACACTGTCTATAGCATCTTATTTCTTCTAGTCAGCGTATTTTTCGCTTAACATTTGCGTCATCGAGAACATTTTCTACTTTACATACATTACAGCGGAGTTGTGACATTTCCAAGGGAAGAAACGATATCTTTCTACTTTCAGATGCTATCAGTTTCAGAGATTCTTCCAGTTTCTGTTATAATAGCTGAAAACTGTTCCGTTCGCTATTCGAAAAGGCAATGAACAATTTTGTTAGCTAAAAATAAACTTGTTTGAAAATAGAAAAATTATATAACATGATAGTTGAATGTACAAGACGAGTTTTTTAAGGCGCAACCTTGATTTTAGCTGCATATCACGTACAAAAAAATTAAATGAGATAATTTTCAACCGCTAAGCAGGTCACATTGGACCTAGATACGCATGTAGAATAAGTCTCGTTCTTCTCAGCTCTACCTCTGTGTGTGACGTAGCGCGTTGAAGTTATTGTTGGCAAGTATGGTTTTTAGGTCACAGGCTATCAAAGCCTGAGAGCTAATGTGCCCGAAGGTTCTGTATGTACGTATTTATGTATGTACGTATGTATGTATCTGTGGCGTGGCGTCCGGTCATCGCTGGATGCGGCGATGAACAAGCAATATTTTAAAACTCTTAATAAGCTTTTAAAACTCTACGATCCAGTTTTAGCAGAACATTTGGAGTTCATGTATAAGTGATGGTAAGATTTAAAATTTCTTTTTTGAACATTCAACCATTGAATTTTAGAGTTAATAATTTTTCACCACAAACTTAAATAATTGCGATGACCACCGAAAATTTTCACGCCACGCCACTGGTATGTATGTATGTATGTATGTATGTAACGCGATAACGTTTGATAAAAATATGCGATTTGCTTCCAATTTTGTTAATTGGCTCATTATGATAAGGTGCTTACCTGATTAGTTTTGGGGTTTATTGGTTAAGTTTGAAGGGGTAAAGTGGGGCTAATATCACCTTAGTTTAGATAGTTGGGTTTTGCATGCAGAATTATTCGATTTGCTTCAAATTTGGTATACCGGTTTATTTTGATAAGGCGCTTCCCTGATTAGATTTGGAGGTTCATTGGTTGAGTATAAAGGAAGGGGAACGAAGTGCTAATCCCCCTTTAATTTAATTACAGTTTTGCTCATATAGAGTGAGTTCCATTTTATGAATAACAGACATAAATAAGGGTATAATATATAATTAGTATGAACAGCGTGTGAGCTCAATGCCATCAGTTTAACTGGACACTTTTTTTTTTTTTTTTTGAAATATTACACCATGACATTTTCGCTGAGCATTACTGCGAAACTCATTTCCACTGAAAATTGCAAAACAAGTTTTCCAGTGGACTTTCAGCCAGACAGGTAGAGAATAATACCACTATTAAACGAACAGTCGGTCGTTTTCATAGGCATAGCAACGTACGAAATACACCGACAGCAGTGAAGTAAACCGAAATTAACATTGGAAAAAAGTAACTGATCTTCGTGCTCGGGGGTATTTTCAATATATTTTGCGACTATTCACATTATGTACATAAACTTTTATCATAAATTGCGTGTTTTCCTGGTTTCGGGTTACATCTGAGGGGGCACACGCTGTAAAAAAAAAATGTGCAAAGTTACTAAAATATTTATAGGAAACTGGGATTCCTAGAATTTTTTATGTAACGCCAACAACAAAAATTCATGTAACAGATACACTTTTGCACTATAAATAAAAAAATCTGCAAGGTGACTAAGACTCTTTTAGGAAACTGGGATGCCTAGAACTTTTTATGTAACTGCAACCCGAGTTACAGATAAAATTTTAGTAAGATTACTGTGTTTTTAATATATTATCTTGTAAAGCTACGTAAACAAGTTTCGTAGATTTACATCTTTTTTTTGTACAGTGTATATATAAAAGTTTAGTAAGCTTACTAAAATTTTCTGTAACTTTTCTGTATTTTACTGTACATTCTGTAACTTTACCTCTGTAGAATTACAGATTTCTTTTTTACAGTGCAGGAACTTTAGAATTTCAAGAAATCGGTTTTCGGGTTTTGTTTTATTCTGAATTTTTAAAAATTTCTCAACAATATGCAAAAAACCCCATTTGAAAATCTGCATTCTTTCTTGAGTTATAATCATTTATAGACGATGAGCAAAATTGAAAGTTTATTTATATTGACATTTTAAAACGTGTTTTCTCAGATTAGTAAATTTGGAGTTTGCGCACGCTGTTACTTTCTAACTATATAAGCTACAGCTTTTAAAAAAATAGCCAAATATGCGTTTCTTTATAGCCTTCATGCTAAAACCGAATAAATTCTCGTATTTTGGTTATTTATTTATTTATTTATTTTTTTTTTGTACTTGAAAACTTGAAATTTTTTTTGGAATTTGTGTGCTTTTTTATATTTTGTGCAAAAATAAAATTTTAAACAAATGTTTTTATATATATTTTGGTTTTAATCTCGAAATAGGTTTGTTATGATTATATTTTGTTCAAAAATTGTTTTCTATATGTATAGTTTAAAGTTTTATCATGCGTTCAGTACTTCATGTTCTTAATTCACGCATCAGTGAAATGAATTTTTAAATTTAAAATTTAAATATTAATTTTGTAGATACAACATTGTTTTTTCTGGGTAATATAGCTAAGAATACGTACGTTTGGTAAAAGGGTAAATAAAGTGCTTAATTGCATATTATTTGTGTTTTGGTACTTTGAAAAGGCGATGTTTTTTGTCGTTTCGACAAACTCAAAGGTTCTGTGCCCCCTTAAAAAATACATCTTATATCTGAAATACTGTAAAATGTCTTCCACATCTCTTTATTATGAGGATACATTATGGGGCGATACTTCCAGAAGTGTCCAATTCCTTTATTGAATTGGATGCTAACTTTCAGCACTTAATGAGAAATCATTTAAAAATTACAGTAGAACCTCGATTATCCGTGGTAATTGGGACCGACACACTTTCGGAAAATCGAAATTTTCGGATAAACGAGAATGCTTCCATTTTAAGATTAAGGAGAAATATATGCAATATTTCTTATTATGGTAACAAGTACTTAATAAAATTAAAGCAATAGCAAAATAGCAACAAAAATAAATTATTCGAAATTTTAATTTTTAAATTAATTACCTTTTACATACATCACAAGTGTTTGAAAAAATGTTTTGTTTGTCTCAGTTTCGATTGCCTTTGCTTTGAAGCTCCAACACGGAATTCTTAAATTTTATTAGTTCACGAGTATCACAGTCTTTCTGCTGCTGTAGCCATGCCAAACCTTTTGCAAAACATTCAAAAGCTTCAGAATTGCTAATTTTTTCGTTTTCTTTGTTCCACTTCGCAGCTTACGGCAGCTCAAGTTAGATTCAAAGGAACTCTATGAAAGGGGATCGACAATATTTATATGTACTCGTAGTTCAGAAAGGACCGCTTGCATACAAGGCGTATGATAGTTTAAAAAAAAAATCTTTCAAAATGGATTTTGTACACAAGGAATGAGATAGTAAAAAAATAAATAAATAAAGCAAAAAAGCCTTAGACATGGATTTCGGTTAACCGAGAGTTTCGGTTAAAAGAGATTCGGATAAAAGAGGTTCTACTGTACATTTAATCTCAGTGTTATCTCAAAAATCTTTTATATGAAATTCTTAAAGCTACAATAACTACAAAATTTACACAGACAATAGTAGCTACTGACGCAGTTGAAACTGGTGCGTACCCATTAAGTTATTTTGGTGCTTAAAGACAAGGTATTTATGAATGACTATAATGCGTTGCAACAAGAATGAGCTGTCTTCAAAAAGAATTATTATCTACGCAGGTGAACCACCTTTCATGTCTGATATAATGCCTTCAAAAGGTATATTGCGATATAAATAATTTATTAACCCATTTGAGCCTGAATTTTTATTTTCTCAAATTTGTTTGTAAAATCACTTTAACATGTTGCAAAATGAACTGAAAAAATACTAAAGAAAAATTACGCTAAAACATTTTTATATTTATTTGATAAAATGTAAACGTACTAAATATGGGAATATGCATAATATTTGTATAATTTAATTTGCATAGTTATATGTTTTGTCTATATTTATATAAAATAAACTTTTAAATTGTATGTTATATACTATAATTTGTATTTTTATGTATTACTAAAAAAAAAAAAAAAAAAAAAAAAAAAAAAAAAAAATAGATATTTCTTTACAGAGACTAATAGCATTATACTAAACTAACTAAACTCTGTGGCTATACGATCCATGAAGGATCTGGGCCGACAGTGCCCATCTCTGTTTTCTTGACCCTGGGCTCCGAGGTGCTATGCAGCATGCGTCCCGGCCAGGTGGTCAGCCTAACGCGAGACCCTCGGTGTTTAGTTCCCAAGCAATAGCATTATAAGTATTATTAATAATAAACTAAGAATAATTGCATTTGAGGCTTAAAAACAATTTGTTTCATAAACATCTTGAAAATGACTTAAATGGCATAAATGGGTTAAATTAACTTTCGCAGCATTGGGAAATATATTTTTTATTTTTCTTTATATGTATTGTATAAAAATAGTACATTTTTTGTTTTTTAGGCACCCCGGAACAGCTCGAACAATGTAGGACACTTTTCAATGGTGGCATGGTGGTACAGAGTAAGTACTATATCTCTATAATAATTTATTAGGATGAGCGAAGCGAATCTTCTACTAGGCTACACAAATTACATTTTGTCGTACACTTTACAAAAAAAAAAAAAAAAAAAAAAAACTATTCAGTATTTTGACTTGAAATTAAACATGAAAATAAATTATGATCTGTAGATTTGCACAATATATATATATATATATATTTTACAGAATAACATAAAAAATTTTATTACTTAATTAATTTATTTTGCATGTTTTTCCATTACGGACGCATGTTTGCAAATAAAAAATGAAACACGTATATTTTCAGAAGAAACAATAAATCATGAATTTAGTAACTATAGATAGAATCATGATTAGTTAAATAATTTTACCAGTTCTTTTATGAAATTTTTAAAATACCTTTTTTAGGAAAATTATAGCATATTTTTAATGAATTAAAATTTGTGAAAATTCAATTATTTACATTCAGTTATAAAAGTATTTTTCAGTGTTAAGAATTCAAATACACAATTTATTCGTATTATGTGAAATCGTTTACGCAGACGATACTTATACATTTTAAAAGAATTATATTATTATTATTATTACTAGTAGTAGTATTATATATATATATATATTTGTTTTTATTTTTATTTTATTTTATTTTTTTTTTGTAAAGGGGTGACAAAAGAATTGTAAACAAATAAAATTAATTGTTAAATTCGTTATATCATAAATAAAAAATTCCGAGGACATTCTTAGTTATTTGGCTGAATTTACATTTCTAAAATTAAAATGCGCCAAAACATGAAATAACATTTTTGCTTAATAATGATGTAAAAATAATATAAAAAAATGTTCTTACTTTCAAATATTTATCTTATTCATTAATGCTTCGCGAATCCAAACAAAGTATGACTTTTGCTAGTTTATATCAATTTTATTACTAAACGAACTTTTATCATATCTTATATGAACTTAGTGTACATTTTTATGGTGTATAGTTTCATTTTTAAATATGAGAACGTAAGTTTAAAAACTCGCCTTATCCAAAATTTAAAAAAACGAGTTTTCTCTATCATTCTATTCTATTAGTGAACTTGTATAAAAAAAACACTACAATGTGCCAAAAAGTACAGTAGAACCTCTTTTATCCGAAACTCTTTTAACCGAAACTCTCGATTAACCGAAATCCATTTTTAAAGCTTTTTTTTATATCGCATTCCTTGTGTGCAAAATTCATTTTCAAAGCTTATTTTTTTAACTATCATATTCCTTGTGTGCAAGTGGTCCTTTCCGAACTACGAGCCCATATAAATATTTTCGATCCCCTTTCTTAGAGTTTCTTTGAATTTAACTTCAGCTCCCATAAGCTGCGGAGTGGAACGAAAAAAACTAACAAATTGGCAATTCTGAAGCTTTTGAATGGTTTGCAAAAAGTTTGGCATGGCTGGAGCAGCAGAAAGACTGTGATACTCGTGAGCTAATAATATTAAAAAACTTTGTGATAGAGTTTCAAAGCAAAGGCAGTCGAAACTGCGACAAACAAAACATTGTTTCAAACTCATGTGAAATATGTAAACGATACTTAATTTCAAAATTAAAATTCAGGTAATTTATTCTTGTTTGTATTTTGTTATTGATTTATTTTTATTAAGCACTTGTTACCATAATAAGAAATAGTGCATATATTTCTCCTTAATCTTAAAATTAAAGCATTCTCGATTATCCGAAAATTTCAATTTTCCGAAAGAGGGTCGGTCCCAATTATTTCGGATAATCAAGGTTCTACTGTAGTTTTATCGCATATTTCTGACAATGTAAAATCTTGGTTTACAATAAAAACCAATGGACGTAGTCAGAGGTTTTTCACGATCCCCCAAAATTTGATTTTCTGGATAAGACGAGTTTTGAAACTCGCGTCCCATATTTATTCAATTCCTACTATTAGTTCACACTCTCCCTATATTTATTTATTTATTTATTTATATATCTTGTTCAAATTTTCAATCGTTAATAAAATACTTATTATTCATCCTATCAAGTTGAAATAATTTTTTTAAAACTTGTACTGGATGACAATTGATGTTAATACAGTTTTTTCAAATATTAATTCATTAATTAAATTTTAATTAATTAATTTCAGTTTTGCATGGGAGACAAAATGGCGGCCATTGGTTACTGAACAACATTTAATGCGTCTTCATATCTATAAGGGGGTTACCATAGGGGGACCATGTTCCGTCGCCAAATACTGCCAAGTTTGTCGCCAACTTGGCGATATCTCTAATATTTCGCCAAATTCCCATAGAGTTCCATTGTAAACCTACTTGCTTATAGAAAATCAACAAATTGAGATATTTTAATGCAACAAAAACTAATATTAGCTTAAGGGATTATATTAAATTTTTCTTTGGTGACCTAAGTAGGAATTGACTTTAAAAACAAAATTTTTATATTACTTGTTTTAAAATGCAAGTAAGTTTGTTAAAGACTACTTTTTTATAAAAATTCAAAGTACATCCACTGGGAAAGATTATTTGAAATGTGTTAATTTTTTTTGTTAGCTTTTTAAGGACAGGGTCACCGAAACACTTTGGGGAAATTTTAAAAAATCATAACTTCAAAAGTAATTATCGAAACTCAAGAATTGGTTTGCAAGGTATTTGACAAGTATCCGATATTTGTTAGAAGTTATTAACCATTTGGAAAAATGGTTATTGTTCTCTGTCAGGGTAGGAAATCAAAAACATATCTGAAGCGTTTT
The DNA here is from genome assembly GCA_963932465.1 of Maratus speciosus. Classification (NCBI taxonomy): domain Eukaryota; kingdom Metazoa; phylum Arthropoda; class Arachnida; order Araneae; family Salticidae; genus Maratus; species Maratus speciosus. The sequence goes on along the minus strand of OZ010798.1, from coordinate 124,955,582 downwards.
ATTGGATGAATCCGCATTTTATTCGTTTTCTGATGGGTCTATACAGTTATCTGTAATTTCCCTTTACATTCAACAGAGATGGATACTACTATTGCCACTATGACAAAAAAGTAATAAAAAATACAAAAAAATATTAATAACTCAGAAACAAATTGAGATACAGCTTTCAAACAAATTGCATTTAAAAGTAAATTTTTTTCTCTATACGACGGTGTAAAAAAGTAATATTGTGGGATGTTTAGAAGTTTAAGTATGAAATTTCATTTAAAATTGGTTCAGGAATATTAATGTTTAATCCATGGCGTACGTAATGCATGACCAGCTCCGTAGAATTTTAAAAATTTACAGTACCGAAAAATGTAATCCATGGCGTACGTATTGTATGAAATTTCATTTAAAATTGGACCAGGAATATTAATGTTTTATCCATGGCGTACGTAATATATGACCAGCTCCGTAGACGTTTAAAAATTTACAGTACCGAAAATTGTAAAACTGAAATTTCTTTTAAAATTTGTTCATGATGGGAACAGGAATGTTAATGTTTAATCCATGGCGTACGTAATGTATCATCAACTTCGTGCGATTTTTATGTCTTAAATTTTAGTCTTCCAAAATCATTTTCCAAATGGTCGTTGTAATTCGTTAAATTGCTTTTTTTTTTTCGCAGAAGTGACCTACGAGCAGAAGACAAAAATTATAAGTGACACTCGAATTCACTGAGAAAGGAACCACTTTTGGTGCAGCTCGCACCTATTATTGATACCTGTTTTTTTTTTATATACAATTGATACCATTTTAAAGCCCTATATTAGGAAGTTTGAAAAAAAAATTCTCTTAAAGTCATATTTTATGATTTAACAGCAGCATAACTTTCTGAAAATGCAGTTTTGAAAACCGCTTATCGGACTATTAACATACAATTTTTTTTTTTTTTAAGAAAAGCATTTAAAAATACAAATTAGTCAATAATAAGTATAAAATATTGAAAAAGGTTAAAAAAAATCTTTTAAGAACCTACGAATTCGATTTTGAAAAATTACAAAATTATAGTCACATGTTTGGCGGGGTAAAAAGTAGGCGTATTTTTCAAAAGTAGAACTCTCCGGCAAACCTAGCCGAATGTCATAGCTACTTGTCGCGTGTGAGTAATGGTTTGGGCTTCACTAGAAACTGTAATATCCGAACTAATTAGGCACAGTAAATTTCCTGAAGAGTATACGAATATTTTACTTTATGATTACTTTTACCAAAAGACAAAACATTGAATACAACAACATTTCATTTTAAACATTCGAAACTTTATTCCATTCGACTTCAACAGAAAGTAGTTTGCTTACTTTGTATCGCACTAAAAGAATACTTTTCAATGATCTTGAAACTTTTAGCAGAAATGTATGTACTATTTATACATTTATCGTCTGCATAGGAAAAACCAAATTCTTCTTTCTTATGCTATCAGTTATCAAACATATCGCAATCTGATTTAATTCTAATACATATAGTACATATACTCCAGGGATAAAGCGGGCGAAAATTATGTAGCGCCATATTTGGCCACTTAACTCACTTTCGGCGTGAAATAAGTTAATAACAATCCAATAATAAAAAAAAATTAATAATAGCGCCTATGAATTATTTCGTAAGACTAATACGGACGCATTAAAACTGAGTCAACCACTGGAGTACACTCTTGATAAGAAGTGTACGTGATCGTGCCATAGCATGGGATTTTGATGAACTTTCAACAAAGCTCTATTTGCGTCAATAAATATATTGTTCGTTAAATTTTTATAGAGTCGTTTATAATTCAACTTCGTATTTAGAAGGGACAACATTTCCAATAAAAATAATTATATTTTTCTTCTTCGAGATACTTTTAGTTTTAGAGATTCTTTTAAATTTTGATATAGTAATAGCAGAAAACTTCTAACTTCCGTGTTAAAAAGAAAAAAAGATACACCTTTCTTAAACAAGGTAAAATTAATTACAATTAAATCTTCTCATAACATGGAATCCGTATATGTTTTGTAATAATGTAATATTTCTCATGCAGTTTTATAATACATACTGTATTTAAATTGGTAAAAGATACTTGAAAAATTATTCCTTTTCTATACAGGGGGGATTCATTGGCTCATAGAGTCAATAGCCTATTTCCTTAAAACTTTCCCCAAGACACATGCTTCCATTTGCAAAGTTTCATTAAAAAAAAGGTGCAAAATATGATGACATAAGTTGAAAATTCCCGGGGGGGGGGGGGGAGGTCTATTTAAGAAAATACACGAACAAAATTTTTGTACGCTTTCGGTAGAGTACGATTTTCAATTAGGAAAGTTTTGTTTATCCTTTCCTGAATGAAACACAAACAATTACATCTTGGTATCTGCAAAACTCGCAGAGATATTCCAGTTTAAATAACTCATAATTTTTTGGACGATCCATATCTTTCATTCCAAATGCGCCAATAGCAATGTAACGTCAGTCGTTCAGAGGCATTCTTAGGTGATTTAACCCTTTATGCACTGAATTATGAATTCATCTAAATTTTAACTTCTAAAGCATTTTTCATGAATTGTTTAAACTACATTAAAATGTTTACATAATCATTTAATACGTTTTACAAGGATTTTAGAATGATTGAAGAAATTAGAAGGATTAATTAAATATGAATTTATAGGGATTTTGTGCAATATTTAGAACCCCACTCAAATCTATTACTTTAAATATTTTTCTTAGTATTTTGTAGAATTAGAAAATGTACAAATATAATGTTTTTACAATAGAAGTATAGAAATATTTCCGAATTGAAAAATCACCCCTCCCCCCAACCCCAAGAAAGCTGAAAAGATGCAAAGGAAAAAAAATCTTTTTAAGAGTATTTTTGTTTGTGTACCTCATAATGCTTTAGGAACAAGATAAAGTAATGCATCTATAACTCATTCTGAACTGTATTACAACTAATCGGTGCATTAAATGAATTTTATAACAAGTTATTTTAATGATATTTATAAGTACCATTAGTAGATAAAGGGCTAAGCCAAGAATTTTTACTTTTAATATCTCTGCGAGTTTTGGAGATATGAAAATGGATTTTTTTGTATTTCATTCAGGAATGGATAAGGAAAAATTTCCTAATTGGAAATTTTACTCTACGGTGTTCTGTATGAAAATTCTTCAATACAAAACTTTTCACAATAATATATGTTCCAAAAGGAAATGTCAAAAACACATATAAAAAATATTTATTTGCTTAAAAGACGATACTTTATTAAAAACACATTAAAAATATATTAAAAACATATTTTCACACACTCTAAATCGAAATGTCTTAAATTCAGACACTTAAGTGTCTGAAACGGAGTGTTCAATTTTCAGACATTTTAAAATGTCTGAATTTTTTCAGACACTTTTTGCGTCTGAATTTTAGACACTTCAAACGTCTGAATCGCAGCCATTTTTTTAAAGCATTACACGTAGCCATGTTTGACCACGTTGATCCTGGAAAAGTATATGGCCATTATTCTGCCCTACTCTCCCCCCCCACACACACACACAGCCTAATTTTAGGGGCTCCAAAATATGGTATGCAATTTTCATAAAGCTGATAATTGAAATCTTTTTCGACTTTGTACTGATTATAATCAATATTTTGAATTTATAGAGTAGAATAAGATTAAAAATTAAAATATTTGTCACAATACAGTAAAACCTCTCAATAGTAGGCACCTTAGAACCGTGCAATTTGTTCGCCATTCGGAAGTGTCTGTTTTTCTGAGGTAAAAAATATAAAATATGTGCATGTTGTTAATAAAAAATGTGCTTCTTAAATAGTTGTGTCCTCTATGTAGGAGTGTCCGTTATGGAGATTTTACAACAAAACTTTCATAGGACAATTTTCTTCAGCGAACACTGACCTTTTTCAAGATAAATACATTTTTTTTACCTCATAAAAGCGAACACAATCGAATAGCAGGCAAATTCAACGTTCCAAAACGCGTTCAATTCGCGAGGTGGCCGCGATTGAGAGTTTTTACTGTATTTATTTTTTTATTTAGTTTTTAATCTAATTCTACTTTTAAAGTTCAAAATGCTGATTATAATCAATAGAATGTTGAAACACATTTAAAATATAAGCTTTAAAAAAAATCCATATCGAATTTGGAGCACGTAAAATCGGAGGGGGGGGGGGGGTCTGCCCATGCTTTAATCAGGCCCTCCTTCTGGAAAATGTCCAACCCTGTATTATGATTCGATAAATGTACGTGTCAGTTTTAAGTGCAAAATCTAGCTATATGCTAATAAATATTTTATAAAAATCTACCTCTTTACTTTGTATTCATTTTTAATTTCAAATTACTTTTTAACTAAAAGTAATCAAAAAATCAATATTATATAATTATTTCAAATGAAATATATCTGTATATTTTTACCGCATTCTTACAATTACGTTAACGGTACATGATTACATGAATTTAAGAATCTAAAAATAATCATTAAAATTTAACAAAGTGACTACAGATAACGCGAGATCCTTTTTCTAAATCTTTGTTGACATCAACAAATTTTTTTCTGATTCAACGTCTACATTAGTGACGTCAATTTCCGCTGAATTGAAGCTGTGGTTTTGACTTTTGAATCATAAAAAGATTATATGTTGACTATTTTCAGTATGGCAAATGGGATATTTCTAAAATACTCGGAAACACTAAAATTATAGCAAAGGGAAATCTTTTAATTAGAATGGCCGGATTTAATGAGTTTTATCAGTCAAAACATTTTAAAATAAATAAATGAACACAAGTAATTCGCTGTATTAAAAATATGGGGGAATCAATGAATGGAAGGATGTTCGAACTATATTCTTTTTTAAAATTTATGATGTACACACTATGAGGCAGAAGAAAACTTCATTAGACAAGAAAAGTATAAATAATAAATAAAAGCAGCTATTAACAGGAATGTTTACTATAAATGCTTTTGAATTCCAGTACATAACACATAATAAATCTATCAGAAATGTAAAAATCGATGTAAACATTACAAATGCTGCCGCATTAAATGCTTATAAAAATATTGTATACGTAAATAAATAATTAAAAAGGGTACTTCAGAGTAATAATTACACCAAAAAATACTATTAAGGTAGTCTTGATGGTAATTAAGAAGTATGAGCCAATCAACAGGCGATGTCACTGCGATTTTTAAAGTAATGGCTACATAAGAAAAGTCTTAGGAAGGTGTAAAATTAATAAATTCAGTAACCGCTAATATACACCATGCAGAGACACCAAAATTTATTTTAAAGATAACATTGGATAGAAAATAATACAGAAATATGATTGCAGATGATTTGAAGAGTAGAAATTTAAATATTAGCAAAATAAAATTTTAACATGGAAATACCATAGGCAAAATGCTTTGAACATATTTTGGCATAACTCAGGAACTAATAAAGCTATAGACTCGTGTGAGGTCTTCATTTAAAGAGAAAACAATCACAGAGAGTTTTAAATACATAGTTAAGACCCCACTTACCTGGGAAAAGGTCTGATTATTCCAAAAGCACATTCGCCCAGAGGACGTCCGGATTGGAGGCTACGTTAGTATCCGTTAATTAGGCAGACTTGGATATTTAAAAAATAAAATCCCCTTGCACATCCGGCTAGCTCTGTTAAAAGGATGGAAAATTTCCATCCTGAAAACATAGCCCGCCAGACAACAGTTCTCTTTACAAATTTGACGAGATGAAGAACACTGTATTAGTTTTATAGATAAATATTAATACGGAGTACCACTATGTCGATAGAAATTAAATCCCGGAACTTCACATTCCGCAAAAAACAATCAAGTCAAAATAAATTATTAGTTAAAATGTACGCGTACATAAAAACAAGCATTCAGTTTGAATTACAAACGAACATCGAGTTCGAAAGGAAGACGCATGCGCAACTGAGAGTGCCCCCTGGTGAATGCGGAGCGGAGTTACAAAGTGTCTTAAAATTAGACACTTGCAGATTTTTTAGACACTTTTATCAGTTCGTGTACACTATGATCATAGTAAGACACTTAGGTGTTTTAAATTAAGACATCTATTGTGACTGAATTTTCAGATTCAGACACTTAAGTGTCTGAAATTCTTTTTCAGTCACATATGTATCTTAATTTAAGACGCCTTTATTTGCAGTGCATGTTTCAACTACTTCATTGAGTCGTCATCAGAATGTATACCAGATATTACAAGTACAATCCATATTAAAGCCGGGAAAAAAAAGTTTATCGAATACAATTAAATACAGAATACTCCCTATATTTTGGATTGACTTTCCGATTGAAATATATATTATTATGATATGATTATTAGTATAAGTAGTTAAGACTTATTACTCTTACTTATATTTATGTTTGCAATTACACTTTGGTTTCTGCAAAACTCAGGGGGAATTCCAGTTTAAATAAAGTATAAATTCGTGGACGATTCATATCCCTCATTCCAAATGCGTCAATAGCAATGTAACGTCGTTCAGAGGTATGCTTAGGTGATTTAAGTCACGAAGTTTGGCTATTAACCCCTTCACGGCCGCTTAATATATGGAAAAACCATCAAAAAAGTATATATTTATTTTATTACAAAAATTGAATAATTATAAGGTTTCTAAATAAAATATGCAATTAGTTTTTTTTAAGGCGAAAAAAGATGTTATAGAACAAATTCATATTTGTAGAAAAACCATCATGCGAGAATTCTGTGTCTTAATGTTTGTCTTACACCGTACAAATTAATGCGAATAAAACCTTTATTTTTCACATCTTAGATCTTTATTTATCATCATTACACACATTTTTACAAATAATATTTGAAATAATATATATACATTAAATTTTGATTATTAATAATTTTTTGAGTGTTACATGTTTCGAAACAGGTAATACAAAGCCAATATTACAGTCAAAATTTACAGCGCAAAGAACGAACCTAAACTGCAATATTCAAAGACTTCACACCAAAATGCCAGTTAAATTTTTCTGGTTTCAGAAGTTTTTTCCAGCAATAAATCTCCAGCCCGGAAATATGACGGGAGCGAGAAATAACGAACGACACCTCAGCCAGTGATATTGACGGGAGCGAGAATTAACGGGTTAGTATCTCTGTGAGTATTGACGATATGAAGATGCATTTTTTGTGTTTGATTCAGGAATGGATAAGGAAGATATTCCTAATTGGAAAATTTACCCTACGGGGTGTGGTATAAAAATTCATCAACACAAAACTTGCACTGGCGGCTCACGACGGGATTTATTCCCGCTATTGAAACTAGAACGTACAGAAAGGAATTATTTTGCTTCTTAAAAATATGATTTTATTGCATGGCTGTAAAACTTTACACCAAGTCTCAAGTTTCTTCAAAACCGAATTTTATAATGTCATAAGACGAAATATAATATTTCACCTTGACTCAAACATAAAATATATTATATATGAACTTTAAAACATTCACTGTTTTACTTAAAATGTGACTAAAATAATAAAAGTGATGTTACAAGTTATAAGTTTAAAATAAATATTTTTTAAAAACTTGTTAGTACTTTCCAGCTTTTCCAGGTTCTTCATCAGAGAATACATTAACAACTAACTGTAGCTTTAATTACCAGCTACGCATTTAAAATGATAGTGACATGTGATTACAGAATGATGTAATAAAATAAATGGAACTGCAGTTAACAGTAACATATATTTTCTCCAATTAAATGCAATCCAAGAAATTGCTACTTCTACTTTCAACTCTAATAATTATTGGCTGTCTCATTTTCAAAACGAAGTGACGTATTTGCATAAATAAACAGCAATTATATATTAAAATATTCTCTGTTGAAGAGTTTGGGAAATCTTGAAAGTACTAAGAAGTTTTGAATAAAATGTATATTTTAAACTTTTAACTTGTAACATCTCTTTTATTATTTTAGACACCTTTCAAGTAAAACAGTTAGCTTTTAAAAGTTCATTACATATTTTATATTTTATAAGAGAATTATGATTTTCGGTATTTCCAAATCTGGTATTATTTCTGAAATAGGCAACACAAATGTTTGCTATGTAAATCCTTTATTAAATTTACTTTAGCAGTAATTTATAATATATTTTGCATTTGTGTTTATATTTTTAATAATAAAAATGAACCTTTTCTTCTTTTTTTAGACTTGCCGGCTTTCTGCAATGTGTTCGCTGCTACTGGTCAACTCACAGGACGGAGTAACTTTATATACTTTTAAATATTTAATTAATTAATTGAAGACTAAGAGTGCAGAACGCTGAAAATACCAGAAAATAAAATCTTTTTTTTTTTTTTTAGGAAAAGATGTCTTAAGGCTGCTAGTAACTCAGTTTCCGAATTCCCCTCTGTTATGTTAAGTGTATGGGGGTTTCATGCACTCTTATATTTAAAATGTCTCCTCAGAAAATTAATATTTTAAATTCTTTTTTCTGTATACTCTTCTTAAAGGATGTATCTTTTTTTTCTTAGCTGTCAAAATATTTCTAAAATATGTGCTTAATTTTATATGAAGTGTTAAGGGGACACCTTTTAAAGCACTTTTTCAATTTTGAATAATACTGTAATATACTGTAATATCTGTAGTGACATTATATTTAATACTATAAAGCAAACATAATTTCATATAATTAAAAAACAAAATCTTGTAGAACAGCCTATTTAACTAAAATTTAAATTAAAAAAAATATTTTTTCTTTAAAAATCCCTACTTCTTTTTTAAATATGAATATTTTTGCTTCAAAATTTCTTTCCATAATCCTAAAAACATACTACATAAAATTGTTCATCGATTTAACATTCAAGGTTATAGTTATTTTTTTAAAGAATTTCAATTATTTTTCTTTGATTTTTTACTATACAAAAGAGAAAAAGATTGATATTAAATGTAATATCGCATACATCTAAAAATCCATGCACAGTCTTTATAATCTAAGAAATATGAAAAAAAAAATTTTTTTGAAGCAAAAATATTCATATTTAAAAAAGTAGTAGGGATTTTTAAAATTTTTTATTTTTTTTTAAATTTAAATTTTAGTTAAATAGGCTGTTCTACAAGATTTTTTTTTTTAGAAATTATATGAAATTATACTTGCTTTATAGTACCTAATATCTGTAGTGAAATTATATTTAAGTATATTACAGTATTATTCAAAATCGAAAAAGTAGTTTAAAAGGTACTGTGTCCCCTTAAAATTTTATTCCCAATTCGTCAGCTTTTAGCACATAAAATATTAAATTAAGTATAGATTTTAGAAATATTTTGAGAGCTAAGAAAAAGAGAGACATCCTTTAAGAAGAGTACACAGAAAAAAAAGAAGTTAAGAATATTAATTTCCCGAGGAGATATTTTAAATATAAGAATGCATCAAACGCTCATAGACTTAAAACCTTAACGGTCGCATTAAATTACGTTTTAGAAATTCAAATTGCTCATTCGCACCACTTTTTTGAAAAAGAAATATTCACCTTATTTAATGATAGGTAAAATGATACCATAATAATGCCAATTACACTATTTTGTAAAACTGGTGGGAATCAAGCAATCTGAGTAAAAGAAGCAGCCCATGATTATCACGGGAACGAGAATTAAGGGGAAAGCAAAATTCAACCAAAAAATGGATTTTTACCTTTTTATATCATTAAATAGTTTAAAATTTTATCTTTCCAACGATGTGTCACACATGTTTATAAATAAAAAAATAAGTGTTGAAATTATTCATTCTTTTCTAAGAGTACTTCACAGCTTAATGATCATTTAAATCTTTGACTTTTTCTCAAAACTTGGAATTTTAATGTTTATGTTCCTTTTTTTCATTATCTATTAAACTTAAGAACTCAGATTTTTTTATACTTATATTATATTATATAGTTTAACACAAGGATTTAATGATTTGTTGAGAATTATTTATTTTAGGCAGTGAAATCTTACCAAAAATGCTAATTTAAAAATGACTTTCAATAAATAATTAATAATTAATTTTGAGTTTCAATTAGAAAGAAAATAGTCCGTTAAAATACGTAAATCATGTTATTCAAACTATTCTAAAAAATTTAGACCTCTATCTTTCACCATTTCTGAGAAAAAGGTACATAAATTTGGTGAAATTAACATGGCGGAGATAGGGCTTTCCCGGTCCCCTTAAGGGGTTAACAGTATAGAGAGCAATTCAGAAACTGAGTAATAAGCAGCCTTATCCCTCTGACTGATTATCCCGCGATTTCCACGGACAAAACATTTGTAGAAAAAATTATATAATGTACAATTTTTAAGCAATTTTGTTTTAAAAATTTTATAGTCGAAGGATAAGAATGTAAATGATAAATATGCTACATATTTTAAATACACGATGATTTGAAACATATAATAATAGAGGACCTTTCGTACATTACATATTGGTCAAAACGATTGTGAAAAAAAAGGGCAATCAGAGAATTAAGTGCCAAACTTAACAAATAGAACCTAGTAGTAATATTTGGAAATTTTACATCAAACGTCCCTAAATGAGGTGCTTACGCCTTCCTTTTTTCCCTCTTGAAAAATTTCCTCTTTTGGATATTCAGCATTTCCCATTCTTAGACCTCAATTCAATTTTGGTATTGAGCCTCCATGTTTTTTCGACTTTAACCCTGCTATTTTGTTCGGGGCCTATCTAACCCGAAACGTTTTTTAACTGTTCTTAAAAACGACAGTATAAAGACATTTTGTGACTTTCTCAGGCAGTCATGTTATTCCCCTGAAACGGAATTCCTTTCCTTTATATTAGGGGTGCACAACCTTTTTTAGAGAAGGGCCACTTACAAAAATGACTGAGTTGTCGAGGGCCACATCAGTAATATGGAAAGAATTCTATTTCGGGCAGGTGATCTGTGCCCGATAATCAGATAAAAAACATGGTTTCAGAGGGGAGAGGGGTAGTTTTGCCCTTCTAGGTTCCCTTACGCAGTCAACATATCTAATTCAGTTTGCAAAGGTACATCAGCAGTTTACATTTGTATATATAACACAGATATAGCAAGGATTGCTTTCAAGGAGTGATAATATTCCTTGACTTTATTCGGGGAAGTAAATATTGTTTTATTATAAGTGCTAAAAAACAAACATAGGCATGAAAATGGCTAGTGCTGTAAAAAAAAAATGTGAAATTTATGAACGAAGAAGAGAGAAGGAGCCAATCAACGAAATTTGATATTTTTCTACGCCTGATCAATAAAATTCCCGATTATTCCGCGTCCGATGGACAAAATTCGCTTTTTTCTGCACTTGATCGACAAAATTTGCGATTTTTTTCGTGCCCGACCAACAAAATTCGCGATTTTTTCGTGCCCGACCGACGGCTTTGCGATATTTTCCGTCCCTGATCGACGAAATTGGCGATCCGCACGCGAAAAGCGAAATTCGCAATTCTGAATTTACTCTGTGGAAATTTGCAATTCTTTCCAGCAGCAAATTGACAAATTTCGGCTTCTTTTTTCTCCCGTTAAGCTGACGAAACTCACGATTTTTCTGCTGCCAGTCAACGAAATTTTCAATTTTAAGGCGCATTATCGAAAAGATACGTGATTTTTCCTTGCCTGACCAACGAAATTCGCGATTGTTCCTCGTCCAATCAACGAAAATCGCAATTTTTCCTCGCCCGATCAACGAAATTTGCGATTCTTAACTGACTGAGCAAATTTGCATTTTTTTCCCGCGGCAGATTGTCAAAATTCGCGTTTTTTTCCTCGCGATAAACTGACGAAACTCATGATTTTTCCGCTGCCGATCAACGAAATTTTAATTTTCCATCAACAAAATTGATGGTTTTTCCGTGCCCGATCAACGAAATTTGCGATTTCTTTCGAGCTATATCAACAAAATTGATGGTTTTTTCGTGCCCGATCAAAGAAATTCGCGATTTCTCCGACCCCGATCGGAAATTTCGCGAATTTTTCGTGGCCGATCGACAAAATTCGCGATTCTTAAATGGATGACGAAATTTTCAATTTTTTCTGGGGCAAATTGACGAAATTCATGGTTTTTTCTTGAGACCTATGGACAAAATTGCATTTTTTTCAGTTAAAAATTCGCGGGCATCACGCTAACCCATCGTGGGCCACAGGTTGTGCATCCCTATTTATATATTTTCTATGACTTTTTGAAACTATATCAATGTATCGTTTGGGTCAGTATGACACTAATCTGTTTTTACTTACCCATCATACGTAGTCTTTTAATCATTTTTTTAAACGGATTTACACGTTTCAGACCCTGGAGATTCCAAAAAAACATACGAGGCGCATTCTCGTATTTTTAGAAGAAAAAATATTGCCGCCTGTGTGTCTGTAAACGCTCTATATCCCGAACAAATTGAGATAGAGACTTAAAATTTGGTGTGTACTTATTATGTAAGAATTAGATGAAACCTATTGAATTTCATTAACCTCGATTATACGAAACTATTTTTTTCGGACTATCAATATTCATTCTGATAAAAGGTATATAAAAATTTTCGAAATTGTTTATTTTAAGGAGTGAATATAAAATACAATAAAAAAGCATAAATTTTGCATGAAGAAGGAAGTTTGTAATCATATTTTCCACAATTTGCGATTTTTCACCCTGTATTTCATTCAAATTTCAATTTAGATATATATTTTAATTGGCAATGAGGCGCTTAATCCGATGCAGTAGTCTGTTAGTCATTATGATTCTAATTTTTGGAGTTATAAGGATGTTTCTTTTACGCAATTCAGAAATAAAACATTTAAAGTTCATGACGTCATCAAGCCACGCTTTTAAACACTCTGTCTACAGAAATAATTGAGATAGAGGCTTGAAATTCGGTATGTACTTAGAATGTAATAGTGTGACATAGCCTATTAAATTTCAGTATCCTTAGTTAACCCTGGATGTGCATTTTATAAATAGTTTACACATGTTTTATTTTCATATTTTATGCTATGCTTATCCATGATAGGTAAGTATTGCGGTGGACCCCAACGGCTAGTTTATAAATTGTACTTATAAATTTGCTCATAACATTACTAATTCAACAGGAAACGAAAACTATAAATGCTGCAAAGTCGTCAATCATGTTTTTCATAAATAGACACGTTCATTCAAGGTCAGATCTCGTGACACTATACCTCCAATAAGTAGTAAATAATGTACAGTCGTAGAAAAAGAAAAGTAAACACCCCCTACTAACTCTTCAACAAATTATCGTAGACGGAAGTTACTGGTACCGAACGATTTGAAATAAAGTCTACTTTTAAAAGACGTATATAACATTTGCTTAGGGGTCATCTACACATGTACATATTAAAACGAACCCAAACCTCATTTTTTTCAATGACAATACCCAATTTTAACGAGATATTTCAAATCTTCGGTTCAAAATATGCCTAGACACCAAATTTCAAGTCATTTGAATGATAAGTTTTTGAATTATAAACATTCAAAATTTAGTCCTTCTCATGTTAAATTACATTTTCATATTTTTATTTATATCTTCTGAAATTATGCTCCTAATGTGCTAATTTTTTATTTAGAAATAAAACTAATGTGCCCAAACATAAATACGCTGAATTTGCAAGTTTTATAATTTTATGGTATGGATTATGAATTATGAAATTAATATTCGAAAAAATTATGAATTGCAACCTACAATTTTTTTGATGGATTTAGATTTATTAAGTCCTGCGTTATGAAAATCCCAAATTTCACATTTTTCTTCCAAGTAGTTTTCAAATTATGCTTAAAAAACGGCAAAATGATGGTTTAAGGGGCCGTCTATGATTGAAGTGAGTAGATATTTTGAAATTTCTTCCGCTGCCTTCTTATCTAACAGGCTTCATTGACTGCTTAAGGTGCCTTGATCAAGAAGGCGGCTCTCTCGGATAGCAATCGAGAACCCAACTTCAATTTGGATACAGCCCTTAAAATACGCTCGTTTTAAAATAATTAATTTCTCGGAAACTTATGGTACGAATTGGATAAGAATTTGTTTTTAGGCTATTTGAAGGTGTAGAGTTCATTTATGCTGTCAGAATTGGGTATTGCTATTGAAAAAAATGAAGCTATGGTTCATTTTAATATGTAGATGGCCCCCTAAGCAAATTTTATATACATCATTTAAAAGTAGACTTTATTTAAAATCGTTCGGTACCAGTAACTTTCTTCTACGATAATTTGTTGCGGAGTTAGTAGGGGGTGTTTACTTTCTTTTTCCACGACTGTACATGCTCAAAGAAATTGCTCAAAAGATCTTCCGCCGGCTGTAATGCACGCTTCACACCTGCGGGATAGGGACTGACGCACATTTGCGAAGACACCGGGCATTTTCCGAATATCGCGAGCAACAACGGCAATCCTGGCGACTAGATCCATATCGATTTCAATGATGTACTCGTGGATTAGGCTTTCCATATGGTCCCACAAGAAAAAGTTCAAAAACGAGAGATCCGGCAGTATTTGTGGCCAAGCTATCGGACCACCTCGACCAATCCATCGTCCTGGACAGTGGAAAACTACCTTTTAACTTATCACCGTTTGTTATCCGACCATACATTCTATGACGAAATTTACTCGTATAGCTGCATTCTATCACACCGTAAAGTTTTGCCCACTTTTTCAGATCCACACTGTAGAGAAATATCTATGGTGTTTGACATTGCAGTTTCATAGAAAAGGTTTTAATTGAGAATGTATATTTTTAGTGACACTGAAATAACTAAGCTAATAGAACCATCTGATAGCGGAAAAGTAGATACATATTAAATATTTCTAATAAATATATATCTTTAATATAATATTTCTTTAATATTTCTAAATATTAAAATAATTCAAGCGAGTAAAGTGAAACATCTGATGACGTTACCATTGTTATGCAATTTGTTTATACACTGTAAAAAAGTTGTGTAACGTTATTCCCTAAAATGAGGGACTCTCTAAATGGAGGCAGCAAGGCTGCCACCATTTTATTGAGTAATTTAAACCACATAACTGTTGTTACATTACACTAATCCCTACATAATAAAACACAGTGTAAAGCGTCCGGGGCGAATCCATGCTCGAGAAAAGCAATTATCGCGGCCATGTTAGGCATAAATATTCAAGAGACCGTAAGTTTGCCGATTGTTCGACGTATGGAAATATACACATATCTGCTTTATATCACATCTATTCTTCGTTATTTTCTCTAAAATGTTCAAAATCTATCAAATGATAATGTTCTAAATTCTAAATTAAAAATAACGGATAACCGGCTATGTATCCATGTAAACAACAGATAACAACAGGGCAAGATGAGTTTAACTTTGCTTTGGCGCCATCTTTCAGCAATCAGTATAAATTAAAACTTTCGATATCGATTGAAATTAGAGTTTCTTATAAGAAAAAAAAATTGCAGACGTAATGATGTAATTCGAGATTAATTTTTTAAAGCTTCATTTATATAATTTTTAAATTTCATTCAATATAAATAAAATGAATATTATTTTTATTATGATAATGACCTTGATAGAATTTTAAATTAGTTTTATTTAGCTTAACATTTATCTGCATATTTTTTTAAAATTTTGTTTGTATTATAAATCTTTTTGTTTTGTTTTGTTTTTTTCCAGATGTAACTGAAATATAAGATATTATGAGTGCATTAGTATGGCTGAAAATTATCTTTTCACTTAAGAAATTATAATTTTGTTTGTTCAAATGTTATTATGTTAAAAAACGAAATTTTATCTGCATTGATATAATTAATATATGTAGTACATAACACGATATTGTGTATTCCTTACATTTTAATTACATTCGATATAAATTATAAAATTTACTTACAATGCAAGTCAATTTCAAGTGGATATAAGCTAAGTTCTTAAAAATTGATAAAATTAAATTAAAATTTTACGATAATAATAATAATAATAATAATAACTTTTGATTTTATTTATACCAAATGAAATTTTAAAGTTATATAGCTGAAGATTTCAAAAATTTATCTTTAATTAAATCAATCTGACCTGCGTATTTTCTATACGAAAAAAAAAAAAAAAAAAAAAAAAAAAAAAAACACCCTACAAATTTTAACAAACGTTCCTTTGTTTATATTAATTGATGATAAATGACGCCAAATCCAAACTTAGAAATGAAACGTAAAGCTCCATAGATGAGTAAAACCCGCTCACTTGATCCCACAGAGTTCTAATACAGTATCTCTATCTCTTAGCTCCGTGCCTTGATCGAACCTAAAGAAAAGCGGTGGGACATTCATTATTCAGATTCGTTCATTTTTATAAAAATAACATATTTAAAAAAAAAAAAAACCTTTAACGCATTGGATATTTAATTTTAATATTTTGTGAAATCTTCAAAAATTGTGTTTCACTTTGCTAATTATTATTATAGTTGCAATAAATACTGCTGTTTGTTTTGTCTAATTGTTAACGCAGATCAATATTCCGTCATTTTTGACGGGGTTATACACTAGTATATAATATTACGACATGATAATATGTAATATTATACCAGTTATATCAGTTTAAATCACATCATTACATAAGTTAAAATACTCCATAAAATTGGAAGGCTGCATTCTGCCATCAATTTTATGGAGTAACGTTACATAACTTTTTTACAGCGTAGCGATCGGCATTTTCAATCCAAAGATCAAATTATAAACCGACATTAATTCCGTCTAGCTGTCCGCCTGAATTCTGGCTGATGCTAATACTTAGTTATACCATGGGATACCATAGGCTCAGGTATCTAGGCATAGTTTGAACCGAAGATTTGAAATATCGTGTTAAAATTTGATATTGCCATTGAAAGAATTGAAGTTTGTGTTCGTTTTAATATGTAGATGGCTCCCTAAGCAAATTTTATATACATAATTTAAAAGTAGACTTTATTTCCAATAGTTCGGTACTAGTAACTATCTCCTACGATAATTTATTGAGGAGTTAGCAGGGGGTGTTTACTTTTTTTCCCACGACTGTACATTTCTACAACCAAAGTTGAATTTGGTGGAATTGTCAACGTAATGATATCTACTGTCACTTTGACTTTTTCCCATTATGCAAAATCTCATGAATAAAATGTAAAATTTAAGTAAACTACAAATTTATAGCTTCATTGAAATTTAATATTTGAATATTAAAGGAAAAATGTTTTTCATTTACAATTTCTGTATGAGGGGGGGGGGGGGCAACGGCAAAAAGTCCGAGTGCGACTAATAACGTTCTGAATAAACAAAAACGCTACTGCTCTCGGGTTAAAATAAATCAGAATATTGATAAATTGAAAAAAGTATTATTAAAATGGTATCCATAGTTATTATAAATCTGAAATAAAGTCTTATTTAGTGATCCTAAAAGTTTCTTTTCAGATTTAAAATTTTAATTTTAATTTGTGCTACGTAACTACATGTATAATAAAATAAAAATGTTTCTGTTTTTTTTTAAGGCGTTCTTGAAAGATTGGGACCAGGAATTCCAGGTCAAGGAGGTACTAGATACTAAAATAAATCACTATAAAATAAAATAAATTACTTTTTCTCAGGACTCTTAAAATTGATAAAAAGGAAAAAACAAAGAGAATTTTCAACATTTATTATCTTAAAATTTATATGATTTAAAAATACAATTTTTATTGGGAAGAAAGATGTAAGTACGTTCTTTCATTTTATGTATTTAAAAAATTGCAAGATGCAGAATTATTATTTATAGGAGGCTCCAAACAGTCAGACATTAGTTGAGTAGAAATTGGATATAACAGCTTACGTGCAGGATTACAAAATACATTTTGAAACTTGAATGACATTTTTTGTGCCTAATTATACTTCAGATTACAATAATTACCCTGAACCTAAATAAATTTTTATTTAAAGCAATTTTATATTTTTTATACAAAGTTGTATTTAGCTAATATAAAATTTTGAAAATTTCAATAGTATAATCGCCTAAAAAATTATTTTTTTGAATAATAAAAATGAAATTTTATGTTCAATTTATACAGAGTAATATGAAACATATGTTTTGAAAATTTTATGAAAAAATATTCAGACGTTTTTGAGATATCCTGCGCATTATTCCCCAAAACGTCATTTGGAGAGAAATCATTTCTCAGGAAGAAATTATTTCAAAGCTTTGGAAACGCCGCTTTTGCTAATGAGCAAGTATAATTCTAAAAGCCATAACTTCTCTTTCAATGAAAATTTCAAGGAAACAATTGTATCAAATTGTTCAGAAAAAACAGGAGTTTAACATCTAAAAAAATTAAAATTTTGAAGCTTTAAGAGTCCTAAGACCCTTAACATATTCAGTACTCATGGTTATTTTGAATACGGAAAAGATATTAAATAGTAATATAGAAAATTTATTTTTTGATTTGTTTACTTTTTGTGTTATACAGTCTGTAGCACATAATAATGAAAAGAAATATGTTTCTTTTTTTAAAGTGTTTCCTGGAGGATTGGCACCAGGAGTCCAAGGAGTTTACGGAGGTATTTCCTAAAATAAATCACTGTATAAATAAAATGAATTATTTTTTAAATAATATTCAGTATTGATAGTTATTATAAATATTTTTTAAACTATACTATATGAACTTTAAAAAGTTCTCTGTTTTTCTTAAAAGGTGACTAATATAATAAAAGACATGTTACGAGTTAAATTGCTGTTTACTTATACAAATACGTTTTGAAAATGACAGAGGCAATAATTTTTAGAGTTGAAAGTAGAAGTAGCAGTTTCTTGGATTGAAATTAATTAAAGAAAATATATATTATTATTAACAGCAGTTCCATTTATTTTATTACATATTATGAGATTATTATATATTACATTATGAGAACAGAGTGATATAAGAAAATAAATTGAACTGCAGTTAATAATAATATATATTTTCTCCAATTAAGTTCAATGGAAGAAACTGCTACTTCTACTTTCAACTCTAATAATTATTGGCTTTCTCATTTTCAGAACGAAGTGACGTATTTTTATGCATAAACAGCAATTAGTTATTAAAATATTCTGTGATGAAGAGCTTGGAAAAGCTTGAAAGTACTAAGAAGTTTTAAATAAAATGTATATTACTAACTTGTAACATCTCTTCTATTATTTTTTTGTCCCTTTTTAAGTAAAACAGTGAACTTTTTAAAGTTCATATATAATATATTTTATGTTTGAATCAAGGTGAAAAATTGCGTTTCGTCTTATGATATTATTTAAAAAACTGTTTTTTATTGATATAAAAAATTGTTTTTGGATTTAGTATTTTTTATTTATGTTCCGTTTATATAAATGTTTGTAATATATTGTAATGATTTTTCAAAGGATATCCTGGAGAATGGGCACCAGGAGTTAGAGGAGGTTATGGAAGTACTATCTAAAATAAAATTCAATTGAAATAAAATAAATTATTATTAAAAAAATACCCAGCTTCTTATTATGAATTTTAAAAAATCTTATCTACGAATCATAAAAAATTTACTATTATTATTATAATTTTTTTGTTAACAGATCAAAATTGATATAATAGTATAGTAGTATTTTCTAGTAGTAGTTGTATTACTGATCTTTTTCTAGTGTTAGTAATAGTAGTAGTTATTTAGTAGTATTTTTCTTAGCATTAAAATATTATTCTGAATCCATATTTCTTACAGTCCGAAACAGAAATCTCATTTATTGATCTGAAGTTTTTATTTATTTGTGTTATACAGTCTGTAATACGCAATAGTGAATAATTGTATTCAGTACTTATAGCTATTTCCAATCCGAATAAAACTTTATTTATTTATCTGGAAATTTTGTTCATTAAATTTTTAAATTTTTAATTTGTCTTACACAGACATAGTACATTATAATGAAAAGAAGAAAATAATATTTTTTAATGGCTCGCCTGGAGGCTGGGAACCAGGAGTTTGAGGAGGCCTATAGGAGGTACTATAAAAAATAAAATAAATTATTATTCAAAAATGTTCAGTAACTATACAAATTTTGAATCGAAACTAAAACTTTTTTTACCCGACTGCAAAGAAGTGTGTTTGACGCGTTAGACCGTTTGACAATATGTGTTTGACGCGCATCTGGGTATGTGGATTTCTTTATACCCTCGAAACATCCCAACGGCTGCATGGATTTTAATGAAAGAGGTCTCTAACGATTCGTCTTATCCGTCCGATGGTTATAAGCTAGATTTTCTTTTTATAAATTCAAAATGGTTTCCGTAAAATACAAAATGGCGGTAGACATGAAAAAAAAAATTACAGACCATATTGAGTGGCATATCATTGGATAGGTTTTTCAAAACGAAGACGGTGTTTCATTGACTATTTAACAGTCAGAAGCTCCGTTTAAATATTACACAACCTGGAAGTTGTGTAGGTAGTATATCTAGTTTTACTGCAACTCTAACCTGCATAGACATCCATAGGCTTCATCAAAGCAGTGTTTATAGATAGGAACTAATAATTAAACACAACTTAAAAATAATCAATACAAGTAAATAAAAAAAAAATAGGTAATTAATATAAAAAATAGTTTCACATTGATGCAATTGATTGTACAATTAATTAGTTCGCTTTTTACACAGTCGGGTTTTTTGATTTTTTAAATTTAATTTTTACTTGTCTGTCTTAAAAGTTGGTTTTAAGATTTAAAATTTTCTTTTCTTTTTGCGTTATATAATCGTATATGTATTCTATCGTCTTATGATGCGTTATAATAAGAAGAAAACGTTTATTTTTCCAAGTTTTGCTAACAGAATGGTCACCAAGGGTTCAAGGTGGTACTATCTAAAATAAACCTTAATACAAAAGTAATAAATTATAATTTTAAATTAGTAAAACAAAGCTAAAAAATGCTATAAAAGTGATAAAATGCTTTTATTTACATTAACGCAAGTTTCACCGTACAAACAAGAAAATATGCAAGAAAATAGATCCATTTGAATTAAACCTGTTATCAGGAGTATATGAAATACCTTTCACCAAAGGAGATTGGAGCAATGCAGTTTTATATAGGTATGAGAGGCAGAAAACTTAAAACTAGAATCAAAGAACATATAACAGGCATCAAATACAACAGGAAAACCACAGCTTTGGCCAGATTATGCAGCAAAGAATTTAAAAATAGCAGAATAATTTATCCGTCAAGATTTTATTTACAATCCATTACCCGGGAATCAATAGAGGTATTTTTACGCAACGAGAATATTTCCAATGATTCAGTGTCCCTTGACTTACTTAAAATTTTGAAAAAGATGCTATGCAGTTTTAGTAACAATAGTGCAAATTAATCCACGCTCACAAATACCCAATTTCATTTTATTTTATGTTTGCACGGATTTTCATTATGCATGAAGTCGCGTGACATTATTTACCAAGTTATTATTTTTAAAATTTGTTTGCAAAAATATTTCTATCATGAATGATTTTGAAAATGTCGCCGTTTGTGCAATGAAACGTGCGTTAATCTAAATAAAGGTATTATATCACTTTTATAGAATTTGTTTTAGCTTTGTTTCATTATAAGTGATTAGCATATATATTTTTAAATTAGTATTTTTAGTACTGGCAGTTATTATAAATATTAAATAAAATCGCATTTATGCATCTTAAAATTTCGTTTTTAGATAAAGTTTATATATATATAGTCAGTAGTACATCATAATATATACATATTTTTTTTTAGGTTTGCCTGGAAGATGGGGATCAGGATATCAAGGAGGTGTAGGAGGTACTATCGAAAATGAATCTTAATAGAAATAAAAGAAATAATTAATGGGGCTCAGGGCTTGATCGATAAGAAAAACATGTAAACAGAGCTCTCGCTTCGAGTCCATATAAATATAGAAGCATTCAATGTAACTAATTTAAACTTTCTGATATTTTAAAGGTATGTTTGTAGTCTTATAAAATTATAAAATGAAGTACTTCAATGTAATAAAATGAAAAATATAGCAAAATTTATATGACACAATTTTCGAAAGAAATTGTAGGTGTCATATCATCATCTGTAAGATATTTTAACGTTGGATTGACATAAGAACCTAATTTTTGCTTTAAAATGATCAGGAAACTTTACTCTATAGAATGAGTTAAGGATATAACTATCATTCAAGGCAAACCTTATTAAAAAAATTTGAAAATTTGAAAATTTAAAAAACCCTAAAAAATACAATTTTTTTTCATTAAAAATACACAAAATATTAAACTATCTAAAATATATTAATTCATTCTATAGATAATGATGTTATATGCATGGAAAATTTTTTTTAAGCCATTCCATCAAATAGTTTTTTTTTTTTTTTTAATCTTACGGATAGTCGTCAAAAATCAAGTTTTGAGAAAACGCGACTTAAAATTGCAATTAACATGCTGAATGCTAAGTCTATTTTGTCTGTCCGCGGCATTAACGGAACGTTCAGTGACAGTCACGGGTGACTGATGTGGCACTCAACGTGTTAAATGAGTGCTTTGAAAGTGATTGTTACAAAAATGCTTATAACTCCGCTAAAAATGCAAATATTTTTATACTTTTTTTTGCATAGTAAAAAGAAAAAAATGATTTTTTGAAAGTTTTCAAGCACTGATCCCCCTTAATAAAGAAAATATTCAGTACATCTAGTTATTATGAATCCGCACTTAAACCTTTTTTTTTATCTGAAAAGTTTGTTATTTGACTTAAAACTTTAACCCTTTGCACTCGAGGTCTCCGGAGCGGAGCGATTTAAAATTTGTCTTCAAACTCGAGGGCTCCGCTACGGAGACAATACAAATAATTTTGTGATACCTGTCTAGAAAAGCCAAGATTACCAATTTAAATTAGCCAAGATAGGCAATTGTTTCGAGAGGTATCACACTTTGGACGATTACAAAATGTAATAATGTAATAATTTTTATTTTATTTTTTTTATATATCATAACATTTGTATTCATAAAGAATTAAAAGAATAATAAGATATAACTAAAATGGCTTCGAGTTGCTGGTTGAATGAAAAAAAAACTTCGAGTGCAAAGGGTTAATTTTTTTTTTCGTTACACAGTACGTAGTACATTATAATGAACAGAAAAATGTTTTCTTTTCTTTAGGTTATCCAAGAGGATGGGCATCAGGAGTTCCAGGAATTCAAGTTTACTGAGGTACTATCTAAAATAAATTCAATTGAAATAAAATAAATTATTATTTAAAATATACACAGTACTTATTGTTATTATGAATCAAAAATAAAATTTTATGTACGGATCTTTAAAAATTTTTTAGTATTTTTTTTTCTTTTGTTTTTTTAACAATCATTAGCACATTCATTAGAATGTGCTAATGGTCACAATTAATATAATAATATTAGTAGTATTACTGGTATTATTCTAGTAGTAGTAATAAAAGTAGTTATTAGTAGTAGTTTTCTTACTATTAAAATGTTATTATAAAACCATATTTCTTACATTCCGAAATAGAAATCTTATTTATTGATCTGAAAAATTGTTTTCGTATTTAAAATTTTAATTGTTTTGTGTTACACAGTCTATAATGCACTACAATGAATAATTTTTAAGTTTAACAGCAACTCATAGTAGCACAAATGAAAAAACCAACACCCCCCCCCCCCCACCTCATGCATTTATAATTTATATATTATGATAACAATATTTAAAAATACATATATTGTATAAACATTTTAACCGAAATCGATTTCTAGAAGTTTTAGGGGATTGCAAGGGAGTCACAATATTATTTTTTCCATTAAAATTTTTTTTCATAAATTTCTTTCCTGAAATATATGCCTTTATAAAGACTACTTTTATGATAAAAAAGTTTTTAATACTTAAAAAAAATTTCAAAAAATTAAAAATTTTAAATTTTAAATTTCTACAGTGTGTCCGAAAAAGAATGTCCCAGTTTCAATGGTTACAGTTATAACAGTTTAATTTAGACTATATTTACAACAAATATACATCAAATTAAAGGTAAACTAAGTTAGTTTTTCATACAAATGTTCAATAGGTGCATATTTAGTTATAAGACACATCTCCAATCTAAAGTACAGTTTTTCCCACACTTCGGTTAACAAGTCCGAAGTAATGGAAGCAATAGCCTCTTCAATTCTGTGTCTCAACTCTGGCAAATCATTAGGTAGCGGCGGAATGTAGACACGATCTTTTATAAAGTCTTAAAGGAAAAAATAGCATGACTCTAACGGCTTTAAAATATTCAGCCCGGCAATGACGCTTTATGCCAGTGGTTCTCAACGTGGGGCGTTCGCCCTACTGGGAGACACTTTTTAGCGGGGCAATTTCAAATTTGTTACTCGCACATTCGCCATTATTATTATTTTTTTTAAAGTAATGTTATAGACTAAAAATAAAAATACACGAAAGAAAGGGTTTCTGTTGAATTAAAAAAAATAGAATAAAATTTTGTAAATATACTTATACCAGAATAATTATATGAATAATATTTAATTATATTTTGACCTTTTTTTTATTGTGAAATCTACTTTCTTTCATTATTAAAAATTCTTATGATTTTTTGGTTATTATTGTTTGCTTTATTTTTTTGATAGCAAACAATATTATTTATCGAATGAGTTTTGAATTTCTGTTCGCTCTGCTATATGTCACATGAAAAAACTTTTACACATGAAACTAGCTAAGAGTATATCTAAACTTGATTGACTATCTTGAACATATTTATCCTAAAAAAAAAAAAAATATTTGAAAAATCTTAACCTGGTACTACCATCTAAATAAAATTTGTAAATTTTAAATAGCACTAGGGGGCTGTGCCCCCTACGAGCTACGCTCGTCAACCCCCGTTCAGACACCGCAGACTTTAACAGAACGCTAATTTGATCGGCTTTAAAAAGATTTCGGAAGCTTGAATTATAATTTGAATCTGTCAATTATAATCTGACGTAATTTTCACCAAACTTTTCTTTCTCTTTAATATTCACGTAAAAATACTTTTGTTAGAAATGAAATATTATGATCATCTTAAAATATCAAACAAATGTCTCGCGCAATTTTTAAATTTAAACTGTTTTGCAATATTATTTTTTGTTCATTTTACGTAATAAGTGTAATGTGACGTAAATTCTCCTATTTAAGACTTCTAACGCATGTTAATGAATTTATTATTTTGCAATATACTTTCTCTTTTAAAATTCACGTGTAATTATAGTTTTTATGACGTAATTTTCAATGAGTTCCTGCTTTTTATATTTTCTGTTTATAATAGTCACGTGTAAAATAAATTTTTAATTTGAAGCAAACATTATTGTTTGCGCTGTTTATACAGTTGGCAACAATTTAAATTAATACAATTTTCTAAAATATCTAAAAAAATATCTCTCGAAATGCTGAAAATTTGAATTTAAAATAGAAATAAAACCTCAAAAAATGAGTCAAATTAAAAAACTATATGCAATCTGCACCCCGGGAAATTCTGACGCATAAAATGATCTAAAAATGATTAAATTCCTATGTACAGTTTTTGCTCCTATAAAACTTTTTTAATGGAACGATTTTGTCCAAATTTGGCATTGAATATCTCTTAAAATAATTCTTCGATTTGAAAACTGTCTACATCAGCGTGTTTATCAAACATTTCTCTATAATACTACCGATTTTCATATTTTTGTATGCAACAGTTTTTTTAATATTAACGAAGAAAGGCCGTGCTTAAGCATTCAAATTGGACGCCGATCTTCCGGGAATATCTACGCAGATTTTCATTGGTCCATTACCAAATCAAAACTTTTTTTTTATATATAGAAGGATTAGAAAAGGAAATGAGTAAGTAGTAAATATCTATGGCTCTATTGCACATCTCCTGCACTGTAAATATCTATACATCACGGTATCTACATTTTAATTTTTAAAGTCAGATAATACATGGCAGTATATTAAAGGTAATGGGGAAGAGAAAACAGTGAAATATGTTTTGATGGAGGATAATTGTTACTTAAAACTGACTAAGAAGAGACTCTTGAAATGCTTCTTGTGTATTTTGTTATCCATAGAAAAAAAATTTAGTATTCAAAGATTTTCCACCAACTCTTAATAAGTTACTAAAATGAATCATAAAATTTGTGAATGTTACTAATTTTACTGCTAAATGTAAAAGTTTATCGAATGGAATTCTGAAGGTGAAGTTGCAGACCACATAACATTTTTGTTTAACACTGTGGTACATTGGAAAGGAAGAACAAAACTCTTTTGGCATAAAAGTGAAAATGTTTAACCTCATTGAATTCATACAGTACTATTATAAAGACTTTTATGGCAGAAAATTCCCCTCCTGTTTGATAAGTAAAAAAAACGTGAAATGAATAGTTATTGATCTGTTTAGGGTTTAGAGTTCACTTAAAAAAAAAAAAAGAAAATATTTATTTTTTACAAAGTGCGGAGGGGGGAGGGCAGTCGTGATGTTGCAGATGCTTCGGTGGGGAGTGACTCATAAAAGGTTGGGAACCACTGCTTTGCGCTCAGGAGTCACCATTTTGCGCATGTGGCACTGCAGTCGAGTAAAAAACAAAACAGTACTCGCTCCTGCGCTTATCTAAAACTGTTTGAGTTACTCTTTATTGGTGACCTTGAACCAACACTCTCCAACGCTTACAGTTGACACTATGAAAATTTATAACTGGCATATTTTTTTTTATGTACACCTGTATAATTCTTGATATAACTCATAAACCAGTTGTCCGATTTCATTACTTTTCTCCCCATTGTGTGCAGAAAAGGTTTCTTGTTATTTTCTCTTCAGGATTTTAAAAAGTATTGCTTACACAATTTTTATGCATTTAAAATTAAACAAGTTGGAAATTGCTCGTCAAACGCGGCAAATGAAGTGCGTTCGTAAAACTATAACTAGTTTTATAAATATTTTTTGCACCGCATACTGTACTAAATGTATATTTTAGTGCACTTCATAAGTGCATATCAATTTCATTCTGTTCGAAAGTCTGTAATATCATTAAAGTGCACTTGTAATAATTTTTTCCCATTGGCCGTAATGAAACGGAAAACTTTTGACTGTCTCTGTAATGAAACTATACATCCGATTTTCATAAAATTTGAAATGGCACGACGAAATTTTGCAATAATTATATATTTAAATTTTCAGACCATTCGGAAGGCTGTAACATAATTAAAATGCATTTGCAATAATTTATTCCCATTGGCCGTAATTTAACGGAAAAATTTTGACTGTCCCTGTAATTAAACTATGCATCCAATTTTCCTAAAATTTTAAATGACTCGACAAAATTTTGCAACAATTATATAGTTAAAATTTCAGACCATTCGGTTGGGTCGTTTTTGCTTTGTTATATGCGGACAGACAAACAGACAGACGGACTGAACGACGACTATAGGTGCTACGTATTTATATAATTACGAACGCACCTAAAAGGCGGATTTTGAGAGCAGTTTTTACTTTTTGAAAATTTCTCCATGAAATTCAAATTCTCAAGAAAATTTATTAAAAACATAGCAGAAAAACACTGTACAAAATTTCATATATATATATATCTTGCAAGACTGTTTAGATACATCCTTTATTATAAACAAGTAATATAAAAATTTTGTTTTTAAAATTCAATTCCTACTTAGGTCGTCAAAGAAAAATTTAATATAATCCCTTAAGCTAATATTAGTTTTTGTTGCATTAAAATATCTCAATTTGTTGATTTTCTATAAGCAAGTAGGCTTACAATGGAAGTCTACGGGAATTTGGCGAAATATTAGAGATATCGCCAAGTTGGCGTCACTTTTGGCGACTCACTTTGGTCACCAAATTTGGCGATATATCGCCAAGTTGGCGACAAACTTGGCGGTATTTGGCGACAGAACAGGGTCCCCCCCTATGGTAACCCTTTATTGAAAATACTTTCATTGATCTTCAATAACCAATGGCCGCCATTTTGTTTCCCATGCAAAACTAAAATTAATTAATTAAAATTTAATTAATGAATTAATATTTGAAAAAACTGTATTAACATCAATTGTCATCCAGTACAAGTTTTAAAAAATTTATTTCAACTTGATAGGATGGATAATGAGTAATTTATTAACGATTGAAAATTTGAACAAGATAAATAAATATATAAATAAATATAGGGAGAGTGTGAACTAATAATAGGAATTGAAAAAGCCTATTCTGAGATAAATAGACTTAGATACAGATGAAAGATCAAAACGCATAATTTAAAAATAATAAAGGACATTTTGACATTTTTTTATTATCTCAAGAAAATTGCAAAAGTACTTACTGAAACACAAACACATTACAAAAGAGGAGAAGGCGGGAGGGGTCCATACCGTAGGGCACACCTGGCCGCTCGCCCGTAGGTGTCAAATTTCAATTGTTGTCGGGTAAAATATTGTCTTGGCTGTAGTCATCGAGTCAGGTAATTCAATTTCTTTGCACATGACCCGACGTGAAATTTAGTTTTTATAAATGACCCGAGATTAATTTATAAAATATCCGACCTGCGGATCAGGTTGCCGCTGATTTCTTTTCTTTGCAAGTCTGGTTGGTTATAACTGTTTTGATTTCAGACTGACCCCTCCACCCCCCAACCCCCCGTTCAGCAAATCCTGATGCTTCTCTTGCTGAAACATTCAAAGGAAATTACAAAATATTTAATATATCCCTGAAAATCTCAGTATAGCTTAAAACACCATCTATTTTAGCCCAATTCCTGATGAATTTTATATATCAAAATTAAAGAGCTAATAATTTATTTTTTTTTTTCAGATTTCAACTAGTTAGACAAACGAAAGTGCTTGTCTTTCACGGAACGAAACTGCCCATTCTAGTGCCACCTGACTAGCAACATTAAATTTTAGTTTATTACAGTGTTATACTTCCTTTTTTTTCTATGTAACAATTTTGTTGTACTTGGATTTGTATGTAGTCAACATATTAAGCATATTTTTATCTCTAAAATAAATGTTGTTTTGAAAGCAGTAGAAGGTGTCTCGTTATATTTTTCTGCTTATTAGAGTTCAGTACAATAAAATAAATCCATGTCTGCTCGGCTTACAGATGCAGGTAGATTTCGAATTTAACCCTTAAATGCCTGCTTTTTCAAAAATCATTGTAATAATGTTTTTCGGATTTCATTTTATAAATAAATCATGGAAAAAATAATTTAAAAAATCATATTTTGTTGTAAGTATGGTTTACGGCTAAAAAATAGTTTGTTACTAATCGGCAATACTGGTCTTTAATAGAAAAAATAATTTTCCTTGATAAAATTGTATAATATTAAACACACAAGAATTTTAGGAACTATAATAAGAATTAAATTTTACTTGCTCAATGCAAAACAAAATAGGGTATTTCGCAAGCTTCCAAACAAAACAAAAAGAACAAGTAGCAATAATTGAAAAAATAAATCTATCTTTGTTCTTAAACAGCACAGGTGCTGCCATCTACAGGTTGAAAATCGATTTAATAATATTTTCATAATGTATTTTATTGGCAGCATTAGGCATTATAATTTCAATATTACTCTAATAGTATTTTAGAAGACTAAATTGAGTATGTTGCCGAAAAGCAACACCCGGCGTTTAAGGGTTAAGGGGACAAGGGAACTTAAAAGCCTTAAAAATCAATTTTTTTATTTTTTGTAAATTTCATTTTAAATATTATTCAAGGGTACATCATATGCAGTATAGCATGCATTTATCACAAAATAAATAAATAAATAAAATTATTTTTGAGAAAAAAATGGAGAAATAAGAATCTTAGAAATCTTCGAAATGCTCCCTGCGCGTCCTATATCAATGAAAATCCTCAATATTTTTTATGAAAGTTTGGTTTATATATATAAATAAAACTGTGCATCGAATTTTATATATTTGAATATAGGGGAGACCGGGGCTAGTAGGCGCAGTTTTTAGTTATTGATTTTTATTTATTTTTTGTTTAAGTTTTTAATGAAACTTTAACTGTATTGGGCTATAAATACCCGGAGTTTTGAGTTTGTAGCTTTTGTAGTTTATGTTTAGCGGAAGCCTAAAGTAAAAGGAAAATTGTGCACCAACCTACCTCTTCACGGGCCAAGTTGCCTATACCTATGGGGTAAGTTGGCACACGCTTTATAAAAATTTAAATGAAGCTCAGATAAGACATGCAGTTAAGCGAAATCAATTTCATTATTACCAGTAAGTTTAAACTAAGACGTTATAGTCGTACAGTGTAAAATCTAAATTATACAGACATAAAATAATGAATAAAACATTAACATTGAGTAATTTCTATCCTGCTCTATATCATCATCAGAGTTACAGTTGTCACAAATAAAAAATCGAGTGTCTCCGTTTGGGCAAGCCTCGTGTGCTCAAAATCTTTCATTGCAACCACTTTTCTCGTTGTTTGCTGTTTTTCAAGCTACCAGCAGACATCAAACACCGAGCCAACTTTCCCCGCGTTCAAAGCGCCTACTAGCCCCATAATAAATTTCTTCACAAAAGGGACACGTAACCATCTAAGCATAAATAATCCAAGTAAATCACATATGGGGCAGGTACAGTTAATCATACACTAAGAAAAACGGCACAAGTTAAATCGCAATTATTAAGATAAGTATTAGAAATTAGAAAAATAATAAAGCAACAAAAAATTACTTGTGAGCACAAAAAACAGAAAAATTGTAATAAATGTCCACTGCACGTTGTTGAAAATGTGAAATAAAAGGCAGGTGGCGCTGCTAATTTGATATCCCCCCACTTGTGAAGTGAAAGGAAGAGAATACTTCAGTGTTTGTTGTATGATTGAACCACCGATGTAACGATTTTTGTGTAATGTTCGCTTCAAAAGGACGCTATGAAGGAGAGATCCTTATAATATCTTGGAATAGTCATGACGCAGTAAATGCGAATAAGTAAGTTGTTAATTTTAAGAAGCCACTATATCATTTTAGAAGTAACACATCTTAAATATCTACACCCGGCATAAATTGGAATGAAGCCAATTTGGGTTTGTATAGGGTGCAACCGGCTAAAGGAAGTAAGGTCATTTAATTATTTTCTGATTGAAAACATTTTATTCGCAATAAATAACAAAAAAGTAACTTTGCTGATTAATAGAAAAAAAAAATATGCTGTTTTGTTTTTGAAGATAAATTCTTATTCTGATGCATTTTATTTTGAAAACGAAAATGATCATTCGAATTGAATAATCTGATGTAAGGAAAAAAAAAAACTGTATAATTTAATAATTAGAAATTTATTTATTTATTCCGATTGATATAGAGTGTAGGTAAATAAACATGAATGATTTAGTGAAGCTTAAGAAAGAAAGGGCTGTTTTGAGAACAGCGGTAACTAAGTATATAAATAAATTGGAAAGTGATGATTTGGAAAAATGTACAGAGAGCTCGCTAGAAGAACATGTTGGTTATTTAGATCAAATGAGTAAAGAATTAAAAACCTTTGATAATGAAATTAAAAATTTAATTAATGAAGATAAAGAGTTCGAGAGGGAAGTCCAGAATGCTATTGAATATAATAAAAAAAATAACGACTTGGATTAGCAGAATTAATGCGAGGATAAAAATTATTAAAGAATGGAAACAAATTACGCTTTCCAGTCCTGATAGTACACCGCAAAGTGTTACATCTAATAAACCTAGCGAATCACCTGAAAATGCAGGAAATAATAGTTTAAACTTTAATAATGTAACAGTGAAATCGCCTAAAATTGCGATTGCAAAGTATTATGGTGATCCATGTTTGTGGATGGAATTTTGGAATCAGTTTCAAAGCTCTATTGATAAAAACGAAAAGGGCATAGCCGGATAAGCATTGGAAACATGCCTTTTAATCGAATTTCCTGATTTTTTTCCTAGACGTAGCTACATATCTGACAATATATTTCCCCTATTATCACCCTATAAATATTGATATTTAATGAGATAAAAATGGTTTTTCGATTTTTCAAAAAACGGATTTTCTCAAAAACTGCTGCACGGAATTTCATGCTATTAATTGGTGATATATAGATACAGAAGATGCATAACTGTTAATTTTTGTATAATTTTCTGTTTATAAAAACTGTGTGAAATAGCGAAATAAAATTTTAAAAATATTAAAATCATATCTTATGGTTATCCGAAAATTACCATTTTCTTGTAAAATATTCCCCATGTGTACCCGTATATTCTATATAAATGTCGAAAGTTTGCGTTGGGTACTACATATAAATATTTAAAAGAATGTATATCAAAATTATTGAAATTCATTTTAAGGCGTTATTTTGGGCGGAGCTACTCAACATCCACACCCAAAGAATTTTTGGAATAAACAGTTACAGAATTGCTGTATTTTAAATTTTAATGAACACATGAGCAACATTCTCAACACTGTCGATATCAAAATGAACATGGTGTTGAAAACATGGCTTATATGCTAATAGAATCTAAAATACACCAGTTGACATATTGTCTGCTGACTTTGTTCCAAAAATTCTCCGGACGTTGAAGTGAAGTAGCTCCGCCCCAAATAACGCCTTAAAATGAATTTCTATAATTTTTATATACATTTTTGTAAATATTTATATGTAGTACCCAACGCAAACTTTCGGCATTTACATAGAATATACGGGCACACATGGAGAATTTTTTACAAGAAAATGGTAATTTTCGGATAACCATAAGATATGATTTTTATATTTTTAAATTTTTATTTCGCTATTTCACACAGTTTTTATGAACAGAAAATTATAAAAAAATTACCAGTTATGCATCTTTATTATCTATATATCCTCAATTAATAGCATGAAATTCCGTGCAGTAGTTTTTGAAAAAATCTGTTTTTTAAAAAATCGAAAAACCATTTTTTTCTCATTAAATATCAATATTTATAGGGTGATAATAGGAGAAATATATTGTCAGATACGTAGCTACGTCTAGAAAAAAAATGAGGAAAGTTTCATTAAAAGGCATGTTTCCAATGCTTATCCGGCTATGCCTTTTGTCTAAAATAGATAATTTTTCATATTTAAAAACTCTTTTAGGAGGGGTCGCGTTTAATGTTGTAAACGGATTTGCTTTGTCAGAGAAAATTATGAAAAAGCAATAAAATTACTAAAACAAAGATTTGGTAGACAGGAATTAGTTGTTAGTCAAAATTGTTAAACCTTAATCCCGTCAAGGACTCAACTAATATATTCGAGTTAAGAAAATTATATGACACTGTTGAAATTCAAATTCGAAGTTTAGAGTCGTTAAATGTAATGACTGAAATGTACGGTCATCTTTTGTATCCCATTCTGATTAGATTAATCCCAGATGATCTCGCTCTAAATTTTAATGGAAAACGTTTAGAAAAATCAGATGAAAATGAGTTTAATGTTTTAGAACTATTGAGACATTTAAAAATTGAAATTGAGTGTCGTGAATCTTCTCTTATGCTAAATTATTTTAAAGATACTAAACGAAAGTATACAGGTCCCCCCGATAAGCAAGTTAGTAAAAATTATTTTTAGGGTTCGAGTTCTGCTAGCGCTCTTAATGCACAAATTCTATCATGCATATTTTGTTCTTCTCCCCATGATTCATTCAAATGTAGCTTGCCCCCGCAAGATAAGTTTAGGATATTGAAAAATTCTAGTCACTGTTTTACATGCTTTAAACTTTTTCACAACAGCAAAAAGTGTAGAAGTAAATTGTCTTGTTTTAAATGTAAAAATCAATATCACCATGGTTCTGTTTGCACAAAAGATAGCAGACGGTTAAATACCGTTCGGGATGAAAATATAAGCAATACGCGGCGAAATTCTGAATCTCCCGATTATGGATTTGAGGCGACAGTAAATGCAAACAATTCTAGTTCCGAAATTGTTAGTTCTGTTTCGTAATGTAATAATAATGTGACGCATTCTAAAAATGTATATTTGCAGACATGTAAAGTAGTCGCGAGTTCTGATTTCAATACAAAATTAACTAGAATACTTTTAGATAATGGGAGTCAGCGGTCATTTGTCAGTAAAGCTTTAGTGGATGCTTTGAATTTAAAGCCAGTAGGTCAGGAGATTTTATCAGTGTATTCTTTCGGAATGCAAAGTGTGGTAGAGAAAGTATATCCAATAGTAGAGGTAGAAATTAAAAGCTTAGATCAATCTTTCAAGGTGAAAATCCGAGCGCTTGTTGTTCCTCAGATATCTGGTGCCGAGATGTACGAACCGTCTGCACAAATTAGGGAATTTATGAGGGATAATAAAATGGAAATGGCTGACGCTTGTGTAGGAAAAGATTTGATGAATGTTGAAATACTAATTGGATCAGACTTGTTTTGGGAATTTATTTTAAACGAACGAATATCCATTAATAATGACTCAGGCGCTATCAAAACGGTTTTTGGATGGGTGATTACGGGACAGGAATTGAGAAAAGGAAATAGTTGTTCTCAAAATATTGCAGTAATGAAAAATGCGGTTGAATTAAATGATTTAAGAATATTTTGGGAAATTGATTCTATCGGAATTTCGGACGAGAGTGATGAATTATCTCAAAAGGATAAATTATTAATATAAGAGTTTGAGAGAAAATTGCAATACAAAAAAAATAGGTACACAACTAATCTTATTTGGGATTCAGGTTCACATGAAATTAATAATAATTTTTGCATTGCTAAAAAGCGGTTCGATAATTTGAAAGAAAAATTGAATAAAAATAAAGTAGTATGCGCTGAGTATAAGAAAGTTATCGATGAGCAGTTTCGTGAGGGAATTGTAGAAGAATCTAAGAATGATGCGTTATTGTCTGGATACTATATGCCTCATAAGGCTGTTTTAAGGCCAGATAAAGAAACTATGCGCGTGAGGATAGTTTTTGATGCGTCATAAAAGGAAAGCCATTCGAAATCTTTAAATGATGTTTTGGTATCAGGTCCAAATTTAAATCCTAATTTATTAGACGTGATACTTAAATTTCGAACATATGAAGTTGCTTTTTCTTCCGATATTGAGAAAGCATACTTAATGATAGAAATAGCAAAAGAAGATAGAAAATACTTAAAATTTCTTTGGTTTAATAATGGTGACTCTAATTCCTTTAGGGTAATGAATATGACACATTTACCTTTTGGAATTAGGTGTAGCGCTTTTGTCTTAGCGGCCACAATTAAGGCACACATTAAAAAATATAAAGAATTTTATCCTGAGGTTTTTGAAATGTTAAATAACTCCATGTACGTTGATGATCTTTATTCTGGGGCAGATACAGCTGAAAATGCTTTTAACCTTTCATCCAGTGCTAACACTATACTTAAGGACGCTAGCATGAATTTGCGTAAATTTAATTCAAATTCAAAAGAGTTAAAAGAACTGTGGCAACAAAACGGTATGTTAGATAACCCATCTGAGCAGTCCATGTTATTGGGACTGGAATGGGACACTAATAAAGACATTATAAAAATTGATTCATTGGAATTTCAGAATGTTACAGCTAACACTAGTTTGACCACTAAAAGATCAGTCCTGCGTGCTGCAGCAAAAATCTATGATCCCGCTGGATATATAGCCCCCTTTATAATCAGAATTAAGCTGTTAATGCAGAAAATATGGCTAAAAGGGCTAGGATGGGACGAAGAACTTCCCGAAGACCTAGATATTGAATTTAGAAAGTGGTTAGTGGACGTTCAAGAATTGAAAAACCTATCAGTCGATAGAAGATATTTTCTGGAAGGTGCAAATCCAACAGAAGTAACTGTACATATTTTTTGCGATGCTAGTGACAAAGCATATGGAGCTGTTGCGTACTTCAGATACATAAACAAGAGCGGAAAAGTGAAAACGTCTCTTATAATGTCAAAATCACGTGTTGCTCCTCTTAAAAGTCTAACGCTGCCTCGTTTGGAGTTGATGGGAGCAATTATAGCAGTGAGAATCTATAAATATTTGAATAAAATGTTCAATGACTATTGCACGAATGCGTTTTTTTTTTTTTTTTTTTTTTTTTTTTTTTTTTTTTTTTTTTTTTTGGACCTATGCACAAATCGTTTTGAGCTGGATCAAGAGTTCGGCTAAAGAGTGGAAACCATTCGTTTGTAACCGAGTGACAGAAATCCAAAACATATCGGATCCTAAAAATTGGAACCATTGCTCAGGTAAAGAAAACCCAGCAGACTTGTTGACGAGAGGATTACAATTGAGGTCTTTAAAGGAAAATTCATTATGGTGGCTAGGACCGACTTGGTTA
Source organism: Maratus speciosus (assembly GCA_963932465.1). Taxonomy (NCBI): domain Eukaryota; kingdom Metazoa; phylum Arthropoda; class Arachnida; order Araneae; family Salticidae; genus Maratus; species Maratus speciosus. The sequence goes on along the minus strand of OZ010798.1, from coordinate 124,919,339 downwards.
ACTAGTTCCACAGACTGGCCTGTGCAATCGAAAAATTTTTCAGGTAATGGCAACGTGTTAGAGCGTCGAAAAATATTCTGGTTAATGAATGAACTATTGAAAACAATGAGCTAGTAAAACTTTTAGAAAACTTTAGTAGTATGCTAAAATTACTTTGAACAGTTGCATGAATTAAACGCTTTATAAGGAAAGTTAGAAAATTACCTGGAGACGTTGGTCCCTTATCTGCCGATGAAATTCAAGATGCGGAAATATTCTTCATTAAGTCAGTCCAGAAACAATTTTATAAACCAGAAATTGATTTGCTTAAATCGACGAGTGAGCTTCCAAAACAATCTAGCTTACTATCATTGGCACCGTTTCTTGATGAAAATGATTTATTAAGAATAAAGGGAAGACTGGACGAGGGTAAATATACTTATGCAGAAAAGCATCCAAACCTCCTACCAAAGTACTCTCGATTTACAGAACTGCTAATATTACGAGAGCACAACAAAATGCTTCATAGTGGTGTTGCAGCCACACTATGTAAATTGCGTGAGAACTACTGGATTCCCAAGGGGAGGCAAGCAGTTAAAAAAGCCATCAATAAATGCCTCGTATGTCGAAAGTATACAGTGAAGCCAGCAAAACAAATGACGGCGCAACTTCCCAGAGATCGAATCTCAGAAACCCCGGTATTTTCCGTCTCTGGAGTAGACTTCACCGGTCCTGTTAATATAAAAAATGGAGATAACATCGAAAAGACTTACATAGCTCTATTCACGTGTGCTGACTCGTGCTGTGACTCCACCTTGAACTTAATTCAGACTTATCAACTAAAAAGTTCATATTGACACTTAGACGTTTTCTTAGCCGAAGAGGAAACTGTCGTATATTCTATTTCGACAATGCCAAAACCTTCAAATGTGCAAATAAAGAAATTCAATATTTCTTTTACATACTTAAGCACCAAGATTTTGAAAATTTTATCTCTTCGGAAGGAATAACATGGAAATCCATCGTTGAACTTGCCTCATGGTGGGGAGGTTTCTATGAGAGGCTGATGAAAAGTGTTAAAGACCCCCTAAGAAAAATCTTAGGAAAAGCTTTGCTTACTTTTGAAGAACTTATGACTGTGCTTGTAGAGGTAGAAAATGTTCTCAACCAGAGACCACTAGCATACGTTTATGGTAATTCCTCTGAGGCTGAGCCGCTAACACCGGCCCATTTCCTGCTTGCTGGACACAAGGTAGGATACCCCTTTAACTTTAATGAACTGTTTAACGCCTCTATAACTAGGACTAGCCAGATTAAAAGAAAAACGTATCAAACAAACCTTTTGAGCCAGATTTGGTAGAAATGGAAGACTGAGTATTTACTAGCAACTAAAAGCTTGCACTCTTTCGGAACTCCTAATGCTCAAGACTTGAAAGTCAATGGCATTGTTTTAATTGAAGGTGTAAGTAAATCAAAGTTCCTATGGAACTTAGGACGAATTATCGAGGTCAATAGAGGTCGTGATGGACTAGTCAGGTCTTGTGTCGTCAAGACCAAAAAGGGGAATTTAAGACAACCTATTCAACTTATATATCCTTTTGAAATTGCTGATTAATGAAATAATTTTGTAAATAAATTTTCTGTAAATATAACAATATTTAATTTTAGTATTGTGTTTATGTAAATAATATTAATAACTTATTCTTTTACTGTATTATAACTGTAATATATTTAGCTATACTGTAAATACTGATATTATTTAATTTTGCATTTATTGTGTTATTTTATGAAAGTTTCTTGCAAAAATCCTGGCCAGGTATATTTATGTTGTACATATTGGTAAGAAACATATGTTTTGTAATTATATTATGATTGTTTATTTAGTGCTTTATTTCAGATTTTCTTAAAGGTAAAACTTTCTAAAATCTATTGTTTTGAATAATTCCATACTGTATAATTTTGACATCTATATTGGTTTCAATAATTATTGGTAAAATTAGATTAAAAATATAGTGTGATAATTTTGTCGAAAGTGTGATAATTTTGTCGAAAATCGAACGAAGGCAGGTGGCGCTGCTAATTCGATATCCCCCCACTTGTGAAGTGAAATAAAGAGAACACTTCAGTGTTTGTTGTATGATTGAACCACTGATGTAACGATTTTTGTGTAATGTTCGCTTCAAAAGGAAGCTATGAAGGAGAGATCCTCATAATATCTTGGAATACTCATGACGCAGTAAATGCGAATAAATATATTGTTAAGTTTAAGAAGCCACTATATCATTTTAGAAGTAACACATCTTAAATACATCTTCTTACACCCGGCATAAATTGGAACGAAGCTAATTTGGGTTTCCATACACGTAGGTAACGCTGCAAAACTACAATGGACATTGTAAAAAGCAATAAGAAAGGTACTCTGTGAGTGGTTGCGTAATCTATCCACAAACAGGCGATTTATGAGGACTGCGCCTACTTACCCCTGTAGCCAACTAGCCCCGGTTTCCCGTAAAGGTAAAAAAAGAAAAAAAAGAAAAATTTTGAAATTTTTTCAAAAAATTTTCGAAAAAAATTGTTTTTTTTTTTGTTTTTTTGTTTTGTTTTTTTACCTTTATATTCAAATATATAAAATTCGATGCACAGTTTTATTTATATATATAAACCAAACTTTCATAAAAAATATTGGGGATTTTCATTGATATGGAATGCGCAGGGGCATTTCGAAGATTTCTAAGACGACGCGTAAAATTCCATTTTTTCCTCAATATATATATATATATATATATATATATATATATATATATATATACATATATATATATTATAATGCACCGTTGAATAATATTTAAAGTGAAATTTACAAAAAAAATTAAAAAAATGATTTTTAAGGTTTTTAAGGTCCCTTGTCCCCTTAAGTACTAATTTCACCAACAAAATCTAAATCATGATTAGAGATAAACCAACGTTAACAATTTTATCTGGCCGCTTTTGACGAGTTTTTAATTTACTTTTCATATAACAGCTGGTTTTATCATAATCATGTTAAGGCAGTATTCGGAAAATATTTTTCCAAGCTCAACAACTCGAAATTTTCTGACGCAGTTTCAGATTCATTTTTAAAAGGAAAAACATAAAACTTGCTGACGTGATTTTTAAAGAGATTTATAAGCGACATGTGTTTTTATTTTTTGTTTAATTAATTAGAAGTTGATTTATAAACAATTATTTTCTCACTAGGACAATCTTTTTAGTTTCCATCACAATCGCTTCGATAAATTCGGTTCAAAATGTCCACTTTGACATAATTTTTTTAAATTTATTCTGCCTTTATTAAAAAATCGACCATCACGGCAAATTATATAGTTTCTGAGTAAGAGAACTTACCAATTTGATGAGTTTGAAAGTAAAAATGAATTTAAAAATGACTCAGAAAATAAGCTGTTTGGATTTGAGTACTTCCTTAATACTATATTTTTTTCTTCAACCTGTATGTATTTTTAATTTGTTTGAGCTGTAAGAATGGGTCCTACCAAAAACTTCTCAATATAAAAGTTGTAGATAATATTAAGAAGATATGTAATAAATGGATTTGATATCTTGTGAATTGACGAAGTTATGGATTTTTGTTTTTCAACACCCCCTGCCCTTTTTGTTTTAGTTTATATATATATTTTGCGGTAAAAATTGGTCCTATCGAAAACTTGTCAATATAAAAGTTGTAGATAATATTAAGGCAATTTATAATACATTTAATTTGATTTGATTTCTTGAGAATTGACAAAGTTATGAATTTTTTACTCCTCAAAACCCTATTTTTTGCGCCCCTTGAGTCCATTTTTAATTTTATCAAAAATTTATTATACATAATTTTTTGGCCCTTTTGTTAGTAGTAATAAAAACTTTAAATGGATCGATATGTATTATAATTAAGAAGTTATGGGGTTTTTTCGTTTTTCACAAAATCCCTCCCTATTTCCATACCCTAGGTCTGATTTTGCCCATTAACGAACTTGACCGAGATTTTATGCCCCTTGATTTTATGTATCAGTTTGAAAAAGATTTGTGCAGAATTATGGAAGTTATCGTGTCCATAAAAAAGTGATATATATATATATATATATATATAAATAAATAACCATTAAATAAACATTACCGACCACCAACAAAAATTGTGATATTATGAATGAAATGACAATAATACAGTTTCCCCCAACACACTTAACATGGACACCAAAAACATAGTATATACCAGCTTTTATGTATAAAATATAGTCGCTTGTACTATAATACGAGTATTAATATGGAAGAAAAAAAGAAAAATATGGATACCGATAAAAATAATTGAAAAGCTTATACATTGAATTACGTTTATATATATACATATATATATATATATATATATAGTTTTTTACTGGGAGGGGGGTGGTTTGGGGGCTCTAGGGGTCATGATCGGTGTAAATCTGAAAAAAATTTTCCGAAATTCCAACATAGGAGAGAATGTAATAGGTAGTATTTCATACGAAATCTATCTAAGGGGCTATACATATATAAAGTTATCAACTTTTTGGCAATTTTAGATTCCCCTCCCTCCCTTACGATATCATACTTTATCATACCTCGAACCCCCCACCCCCCTGTAATGATATCGTGATAATATCCCGTAATAATATCTAAAAATCAAATTTCATTTTTGGAATTTTTTTCTTTTGTTTGGAGTGATATATGTTGTTATACATTATTTTTCGCATATTTTATGATTCAAATGAAGAGAAATCAATAAAATATCACTTTGTATATGAAATAACTTTATAACAAATAACACTGAAAAGAAATAGTTACTATTTAAAAGTATTTAATAATGAGTTTTTGTTACACAATGCCTTCAACAATAATAATGTTTTCTTGCACTTGCTCCCGCACGGGTATGTGTGTGTGGGGGTGGTGGTGGGGGGGGGGAGACAGAATTTCTTATCAACGAAACAGGTGGACAATATTGTTTCTCATTTATTTACTAGTAAACACAACAAGTATAATTTCAAACATAATACTTCGCAGTTGGTTTCTGAAACAGCAGATTATATCGCTCACCTGCAAGAAAAGTGACACATCCGGCCAAAATTCATTTTGCGTTTTATTCCACTAATAGGTCTGTCATAGGTGCATCTTGCTACACAAACAGTTTCATACGTGTAGCTATGCAGAAAATCCCTTATATTACGCTCTATGTCCATTTGTGACCACAGATGAAGGGTGGATTGTGTGGGGAGGTAAAATTACACAACCCTCCGAAGCTCATCCTACGTCTTTATTTTTAAGGGTTTTATATTTTTATGCGCGTTTTCGTTCCTGTATGCAGGGCTAATTGCTATAATTTCATGTTATATTAAAATCATGCAACCCCCCCCCCCTTTTGCCTCTCCTGTGAAATTTACTTTTGTCGAGATCTGTCACTTTTCTTGTGGGTGAACGATATATTCATTCACATACACAGAAGAATAGGAATGCCAAACATTGTGGTATTCCCTGTTATGAAATTAAATAATTTTATAAACATTTAATGATATTAGTAATAACTTTGCATTTTCATAAATATAGAGAACAGACTAAAAAAATACAACAGACTATTTTGATATAAACAATAAGTTACAAATAAAATGAGAAAATTTTGGTTGGATCAAAAATGCAACGATATCAAAAGACCCCTCCCCCCTAGAGATATCTTACGATATCATGTGCAAGACCCCCCCACCCTCCTCCCGACAATGATAACGTTATGTAGGAACAGCCCTTAAAATGGAAGCAACTTCAAGCAACAATTTCTTTTTCCATGGATCCATCCATCCTGATTTCGGTTTTCATATCTTAAAATAGTTTTTGAATAAAGCCAAAGAAATTAATCTATATGTATTTTTTTCTTCTTCTTTTGCGCTATTATGTTAGTTGATGACAGTGGCGTAACCAGGATTTTATTTCGGGGGGGCTGACTTAAATTTTCATAATGTTCTAAATCTTACGAAACACGTTGCATTGTGGTATAAACAGAAATCATTTTTGTCAATAAGGCCGTAGCCAGAGGGAGGGGGGGGGGGGGGGGTGCAAGATTGACTTTGTTCCGAATTTTCCGAATATTTGAAAAATTCGGTCATCAGTCCGAAAATTTGGACTTAAAAAATTATCGCGATTTTTGACAAATGGTCGCCGAAAAAAATCAATTTCGTCAATCGTTCGCAAAAAAAAAATCAATTTCGTCAATCGTTCGCAAAAAAAAAAAAAATCAATTTCGTCAATCGTTCGCAAAAAAAATCTCCAATTTCTTTAAAGGATCAAGGAAAAAACCGGAATTATGTCATACGGCCGCAGATAAAATGCGAAGTTTGCCAAAGGATCGCGAAAAATAAGTCAAAATTCGTCAAATGATAGCGGAGAAAATGTGAATTTCGTCAAATTATTCTAGAGGAAACGCTAATTTCGTCAAAATGAGCACAGAAAAAACCCGAATTTCGTCAGAAGGCCGCAGAAAAAACGCGAATTTCATCAAAAGGTCGCGGAAAAAACGCGAATTTCGAAAAAAAGATCGCTAAAAACACGCATTCCGTCAAAGGGCTGCGAAAAAGAAGCTAATTTCGTAAAGGATCGCAAAAAACGCGAATTTCGTCAAAGGGACACGGGGGAAAACGTGAATTTCGTCAAAAAGCCACAGAAAACGCAAATTTCATCAAAAAGACGAGAAAAAGCGCGAATTTCGACAAAAAGCCGCGAAAAAACGCAAATTTCGAGGAAGGATTGCGCAAAAACGCGAATTTTGTCAAATGACCACAGAAAAAACGCGAATTTCGTCAAAGGACCACAGAAAACTGCAAATTTCGACAAAGCATCGCTAAAAAAACACGCATTCCGTCAAAGGGAAGCTGAAAAAACACGAATTTCGTCAAAGGGACACAGAAAAACGTGAATTTCTTCAAAAGGCCGCAGAAAAACGCAAATTTCATCAAAAAAGACGAAAAAAAACGCAAATTTCGTCAGAGAGCCGCGGAAAAAACGCAAATTTCGACGAAGGATTGCATTAAAAAAAAAAAATTTCGGAAAATGACCACCGAAAAAAACGCGAATTTCGACGAAGGATTGCGTAAAAAAACGTGAATTTCGGCAAATGACCTCAGAAAAAACGTAAATTTCCTCAAAGGGCCGCAGAAAAAACGCAAATTTCCTCAAAGGGCTGCAAAAAAAACGCCAATTTTGGCAAAGGATTGCTAAAAAAAAGTATGCATTCCGTCAAAGGGAAGCGGAAAAAACGCGAATTTCGTTAAAGGATCGCAAAAAAAAGCATGGTCACAAAGAAGGGCCACAGAGAAACGTGACTTTCGGCAAAAGACTGCGGAAAGAAGCGAATTTCGTCAAACAGCAGCGAAAAAACAAAAAAACACGACCATTTCCATAAAAAACGCGAATTTCGTCAATGAGCCGCGAAATTTATCAAAAAGACTAGAAAAAAGCGAATTTCGTCAAAAAAGCCGCAAAAAAAACGCAAATGTCGACGAAGGGTTTTGTAAAAAACGCGAATTTCGGCAAAAGTTCACGAAAAAAACTCGAATTTCATCAAAAACTCGCGGAAAAAACGCAAATTTTGACAAAGGATCACGGAAAAAAAATGCGAATTTCGTCAAAGGGTCGCGGAAAAAAGCTAATTTTGTCAAAAGTTCGGGGAAAATGCAAATTTCGTCAAAGCGTCGTGATAAAAACCTGTATTTCATCAAAGGATCGCGTTAAAAACACATACAAATATCTGTGTTTATTATTATATGTATAGTTTTTAAACTGAAATAATATGCTGAACTTTTTAGAAATCTGGTTAACCCGAACCCACTCAGCCTGAAATTGACCTGAATATAAACAGAGTTAGCCCAAACTACAACAAAAATAATTAGCAGCAGGAAGGGATTATCTCTCCTTTCCCCCTCTGCTAACCTTTCAGAAAATTTGCTGAGAATTTCAGATTTTTTTTTTTTAAACTCAGACTCAAATCTGGGGGGAAGGGGAGAGGGCACGGGTCCGATCCTGAGACCGTCCCACGTCGAAATCTGTTGAAAAGTGTTACTGTTTTTTTTTATATATATACTTTCATTTAAAAGCAAGTCATTATAACATAAAATCTATAAAATTGTTCTTCCAATCCCCGAAACTAGATTCTGGCTACGGTTCTTGTTTAACAATAAATTAATATTGTAACAAACACAAAATATTTTTTGTATACACAAAATATTTTCATACACATATATAAAATAAAGACTTTGTTTATTATTTGTGCATTGCACAAGTAATAAGGACTTTAAACCGTTCCAGATGAAAAATACTGGCTGCAAAGTTAAGACAGAATAGGAAGATAAGTGGGGGGAGGGGACATTACCGAACTCCAAAGATGTCTTTGCAGTCAAACAAGAAGTCACTGTGTATCTTACAGATACGAGGAAGTAATCGAGTGTTAAAAACAAAAGTTAATGAATATCATTCACAGTCAGCTCTTCCGCACATATATAGTGTGCCTGACTTCCGACTTACCAAAATTCTGAAGGGATTAGCTAAGGTGTCATTATGCACTAATATGGGACTAACAAGAAAGACAAGTGCGATGCATGACAAATATATATATAATTGAATTGATCTAAAAAGTAAGAAGCAAACTTTTTTTACGATTTAATCTGACCGTTTTGGCAGGTAAAAGAGGTTTAGTCCCTTCAACCCTCCGCACCCCCATATTTCGGTGTGGCATGGAGATGCGACTGAAAAATGAAAGTTAATAAGCTACTTTTACAGTCAACTCTTCCGCACCGGATTTCAGATTTAGACGAAATCGACTTGAGATTAGCTGTGGTGTTACTGTGCATTAACATACCCCCGCATTGAGAATCTTGGCGCCCGCCGACTATGGGAAAAATTAAAAAAATCCTTAAATTAAACTACTTTTAGATTTGTCGAATTTATTTGTAGGTCTCTTGAACTCAGTATATATGTTTTCATTTATCGAGTAAAACAGACATTTCAGTCATTTGAAAATGGATTTTGTGGTCTCAAGTAAATTTGGTCGCAGGACTGAGGAGGATATTGGATTAACAGGAAAAACAAATTCGTGGCATGCCAGAAAATAAAACAAATTCATCTGAAAAAGAAGGAATATCAGCCCTTTTAGGTAGCTTTCTTTACAAAAAAGCTACCTATTGCAGCCGTTCGGAGGAAAGCGATTTCAAAAAATTTTGGTATATTTTCATCGATCATGAGCCCCAGACCCCGAAACCACCCTCCGTTCAAAATTGATATATATATATATATATATCTCACCTATGTCACACTGTAACTCTTGTAATTATGAACCGATTTCGATGTAATTCGGTGTGTACATAGTACATACCAATGTCTCGACCGAGTTCGTTGGCCAGCTTCATCCGCCGTTTTGTTTCAAAATGGCGGCCATTTAAAATTTTTTAAAAATTTTTAAACTTGAAATGTGGTACCAAAAAATTAAAAATGGAAAAATATTTTATTCTTATGTATTTGGCCTTTATACAAAGATTCCGGAGCAGTTTTTGTTTCGTCTATATCTTAAAAAATGGCTGAGTTATAGCATTTTGAATTTCTAGCGTGGCTGACATTTTGAAACGTCCTGAATTTTGTCACGCGATAAAAAGCGTATTTATGAACCGATTTGGATGTAATTCAATGTGTACATAGTACATACCAATCTCTCGACCGAATTCGTTGGCCAGCTTCATCCGCCATTTTGTTTCAAAATGGCGGCCATTTAAAATTTTTTTAAAAATTTAAAATTTGAAATGTGGTACCAAAAAATTTAAAATGGAAAAATATTTTTTCTTATGTATTTGACCTTTATACAAAGATTTCGGAGCAGTATTTGTTTCGTCTATATCTTAAAAAATGGCTTAGTTATAAGCATTTTGAATTTCTAGCGTGGAATTTTGAAACGTCCTGAATTTTGTCACGCGATAAAAGGCGTATTTATGAACCGATTTGGATGTAACTTCGTTTATACATAGTACATACCAATGTCTCGACCGGGTTCGTTGGCCAGCTTCATCCGCCATCTTGTTTAAAAATGGTGGCCATTTAAATTTTAAAGAAAAAATTAAATTTGAAATGTGGTACAAAAAAATTAAAAATTGAAAAAATATTTTCTTCTTATGTGTTTGACCTTGATAAAAAGATTCGGGAGCAGTTTTTGTTTCGTCTATATCTTAAGAAATGGCTGAGTTATAGCATTTTGAATTTCTAGCGTGGCTGACATTTTGAAACGTCCTGATTTTTCTCACGTAATAACAGGCGTATTTATGAACCGACTTGGATGTACCTTGGTGTGTACATAGTACATACAAATATCTCGACCGAGTTCGTTGGCCGGCTTCATCCGCCATCTTGCTTCAAAATGGCGGCCATTTAAAAAAATAAAAAAATAAAAAAAATTAAATGAGATAACAAAAAATTGGAAAGTGAAAAAGATTTTTTTGTATGTGTTTGACCTTAATACAAAGATTCCGGAACAGTTTTTCTTTCGTCTATATCTAAAAAAAATGGCTGAGTAATAGCATTTTGAATTTCTCTTGTGGCTGACATTTTAAAACGACCTGATTTTTGTCACGCGATAACAGGCGTAATTATGAACCTATTTGGATGTAACTTGGTCTGTACATAGTACATACCAATGTCTCGACCGAGTTCGTTGGCCAGCTTCATTCGCCATCTTGTTTCAAAAGGGTTGCTATTTAAAAAAAATTAAATTTAAAATTCAAAATGAGGTATTAAACAATTGGAAAATGAAAAAGATTTTTTTATGTGTTTGGCCTTGATACAAAGATTCCAGAGCAGTTTTTGTTTCTGAAAATTTGTTCTTTTGTTTATATCTTAAAAAATGGTTGATTTATAGCACTTTGAATTTCTAGCATGGCTAACATTTTGAAACGATCTTCTATTTGTCACGCGATAACACACGTATTCGCCTATTTCGATGTAAGAAGGCATGTGGATAGTATACATCAACACCTCGACCACGTTCGCTGGCCAGATTCATCAGCCATCTTGTTTCAAAATGGCGACCATTAAATTAAAAAATATATATATATTTAAAGTGAGGTGCAAAAAAATTAGAAATTGAAAAAGGTTTCTTTCTTAAGTATTTGACCTTGATATAAGGATTCAGGAGCATTTTTTGTTTGTCTTTACCTTAAAAAATGGCTCAGATATAGCAGTTTCAATTTATATTGTGGGTGACATTTTGAAAAATCTGATTTTTTGCATGCGACAGCACTCCTATATATTAACCGATTCCGATGTGAGTGAGCATGTGCACAGCAATTGCTAAGGTCTCGACCAAGTTCACTGCTTAGCCTCATCCACCATGTTGTCTTAAAAGGACAGGCACTTTAAGAAATTGCCGAATTTGGCAGCCAAATATATGTTACTTTAAAGAAAAGCAGTTTGGATAAAGCTGACTAATTTCGCGAAATTCTCATTCATTATATTGATAAAAATTAGTATTGAATCTCCTATATTCGGTTTCCACTAAATTGAGCTTCGTGTGTTTGAATGATATAATTTGGCTTTTTTTAAATAAGGAATTTGAAAGCTACCTCTTCCTCCCGGCACTGGCCGGAAGGACTTTTTTCATTTCATTGCAATCTCTTCAGAGGTGGAATGGAGCTGTAACGTCATAACCCCCCTCCCCATCGAATCCTTTGGTGTATGCTGGGGCATCACTGTGCACTAATATATGGGACTAACCAGAATAGCTGCGTCGCAGAAAAAAATTAAAAATTAATCTCAAAAGAAAGAAAAAAAACTGGAATTTTTTTTTTCATTTCATATTTGATTATTTCGGAAGAGTAAGTAACCCCATCAGCCCCTTCCCCTCATTGGGTATACTGTGGTGTAACTGTGCGTTGATATGTGACTAGCCAGAACGTGTAGTTCGTTGTATTGCAGAAAACAAATGCATTACAAATTCATCTCGAACAAAAAGAAAAATATCAGCCTTTTTTCATTTCATTTTCGACTATTTTGGGATGGGGCTGTAACCCATCACCCCCTTTCTACTTCTTTCGGTATAATGTGGTGTCACTGTGCACTAATATGGAATTAAAGAGAAGAGAGTGTCTAGTCTGTTGAATAATAGGAGAAAAAAAATACAAATTTATCTCAAACAGAAAGAAAAAAAAGCAATATTTTTTTATTTCATTTCCGACTATTTCGGGAGGAGGGGGCTGTAATTCCATCAGCTCCCTCCCCACCTTTGGGTATGCTGTGATGCCAATGTGGACTAATATGGTGTTAACGAGAATGGCTATTTCGCTGTATGGCAGAAGAAAAATTACAAATTTATCTCAAACAAGAAGAAAAAAAACAGCCCTTTTTTTCATTTCATTTTCAACTATTTAGGAAAGGGACACCCCATTAACCCCTTTCACCTCTTTGGGTATAATGTGGTATCACTGTGCACTAGTATGGAACTAAAGAGAAGAGAGCAGCTAGTCTGTTGAATGATAGAGGAAAAATACAAATTTATCTCAAACAAAAGGGAAAATATCAGAACTTTTTCATTTCATGTTCGAATTTTTGGGAGAGGGCTGTAGCTCCATTAAGCCCCTTCTATCTTTTCGGGTATAATGTGATGTCACTGTACACTAATATGGAACTACAGCGAAGGGAGCGGCTAGTCTGTTAAATGATAGGGGAGAAAATGCAAATTTATCTCAAATAGACAGAAAAAAATCAGCTCTACTTTTTCATTTCATTTTCGACTATTTCCAGAGGAGGAAGTTGTAATTCCATCGGCCCCCTCCCCATCTTAGGGTATGCTGTGATGTCAATATGGACTAATATGGTGTTAACGAGAATGGCTATTTTACTGTATGACAGAAGAAAAAATACAGATTTATCTTTAAAAAGTAAAGAAAAAACACTTTTTTATTTAATTTTTCGCGATTTCTGGTTGGGGGGGGGGGGGTTGTAACCCCATCAACCCCCTTTCTCTTCTTTGGTGTCAATATGGACTAATATGGAACTAAAGCGAAGGAAGCGCATAGTCTGTTGAACGATAGGGGAAAAATGCAAATTTATCTTGAACAGACAGAAAAAATTCAGCACTATTTTTTCATTTCATTTTCGACCATTTCGAGAGGAGGGGTCTGAAATTCCATCAGCCCCCTAACTAATATAACCTGGACTAATATGGTGTTAACGAGAATGGCTATTTTGCTGTATGGCAGAAGAAAAAAATTACAGATTTATCTTTAAAAAGTAAGAAAAAAACACTTTTTCATTTAATTTTTTGACTATTTCGGGAGGAGTAGGGGGAGGGGGGCGCTATAACCCCGTCAGCCCCCCTTTCTCTTCTTTGTTGTCAATGTGGACTAATATGGGACTAATGAGAATGGTTTATCCGCTGTATAATGGAAAAAAATTAAAAAAATTTCCATAAAAGAAAGACGAAAAATCAGCACCTTTCTATATCACTTTCGAAAATTTCGGGGGGGGGGGGGGGGCTGTAGCCCCATCAGCCCCCCCCCCCCCTTGGATACGCCACTGGTTGATGATGAAAGATTTCAGATGATTAGATCAAAAGCTTGGCATTTATAAAGACATTGATTAATTAATTACTCTTGTGGTGTTTCATTACACCAATTTATATGTGTTTTTCCTTACACTATTTTTAGGTGCATTCGTAATAAATACGTGGCTCCTTAGTCATCGTTCGGTTCGTCTGTCTGTCTGTCTGTCCGCATATAAAAGAACAAAAACTATCCAACCGAATGGTCTGAAATTTTAAATACATAATAGCTGCAAAATTTTGTCGAGTCATTTCAAATTTATGAAAATCGGATGTATAGTTTAATTACAGGGATACTCAAAAGTTTCCCGTTACATGACGGCCAATGGGAAAATTTTTTTGCAAGTGCATTTTAATGATGTTACAGCCTTCCGAATGGTCTGAAATTTTAAATATATAATTGTTGCAAAATTGTGTCGAGTCATTTCAAATTTTATGAAAATCGGATATATAGTTTAACTACATGGACAGTCAAAAGTTTTCCGTTACATAACGGCCAATGGGAAAAAATTATTGCAAGTGCATTTTAATGATGTTACAGTCTTTCGAACATAATGAAATGGATATGCACTTATGAAGTGCACTAAAGTATACATTCAGTAAAATATGCGGAGCAAACAATATTTAAAAAATTATTTATAGTACGAATGCACCTCATTTGCCACTTTTGACGTGCACTATCCAACTTGTTGGTGTTGTACAACAGTGTTTTTTACAGAGCAGTTAAACTACCACGCAAGACTACATCAAAGCGATTTTCTTTTATTTAAAAGTTAAAAGATTACATTCAAGAATTTTCGCTCTAGCCATTGTGTTCAATTTCGCATGTTTTCATTCATAAAGAAAAAGAAGAAAGAAAAATCATGCATCAAGCGTAGATTATGAAACACTTTCTATTACTTCCAGAATACTGTAATGGAATTTCGCTGTTAAAGTGATAAAAGATATTTTAAGTAAGCGTCTTAGAAAGCACATAATAACTGGAAACGTACTGTCACAAATAACCATCCATTCATAGAATAAATTTTAGTTGAAAAGTCATAATTCAATTATACAAAACTTTCACCCAATAATTGCTCATACATAGTTATGCTTATGAATTTTTTTATGCAGCCTTGTATATGATCTATAGTGTTTATACCCACCAATAAGTACGAAAAAAATAGTTAAACTTAATAACGTATATAAAAACTGAAAACGCACTTCTAGCAATCATCGCACATAGGCAGTAGTGTAACCGAATTCTTTTGTGTGACCCTGTAAATGAATGATAAATGCTTTTCATTTCATATTCTACATAAAGCATTTTAATGCACCTCAAATTTGTTTATTAATTTTATTATGTTTTAAATAGTATAATACAAATCAAATATACCGCAAACGATTTTCCCTCAAAGCCATAATCTAACGGATTCTTTTAAGTAATCCTGTAAACGAACTGTAAATGCTACATACTTTATTTTCAATACCGAACATGACATAGTGAACCCCAATAACGCATATCATGGAAGACGATAGTATTCCGAGTGACGCAGCCTTAATCCCAAAATCGTAAAATGTGGGAACTCCGTATATACAGTTAATTTGAGATTAAGGAAATGCGACAAGCTGCCCTTTAATAACCCTGCAAATATCACTTCATACTGTTCTGATTTTTTAAAAACAGTCTTATATCTGTAGTCTAATTCTATTCTGAAATTTTTTCAATTCTACGTGCAGTATATTTTGAGATCTGTAAATCCATTTTTAAAACAATTTCGATGGTGTAAGTTTGTCTTTTTTTCCCTCCAAAACGGCCAAAGCTTTTTTTAATATCAATTATACGGTAATCCTAGTATATTTACGCGAGTTTGAGTACGGGCAGATAGACAGACGGTTAAACAAACCGAGTTTATAAACACTCTAGAAACATCTGGGGAAGTGTTATAAAGCAACATAGAGCAACCAAACAAGGTCTCTTTTATTTTTAAAACTTAATTTAATTTATCTAGAATGACCTTAGTTATTTCCTGAAAAAAATTCTACAAGAAGATTTTTTCCTGGACTCAAGTTGGATCCTTTACGAGAACAAATCCATCAATATTTAATTTATATTATGTAAATTTCAGTTCAATAACATTTGGATCAGATGTAAATTTCCAACTGGGCCAAAAAATGTCCAAAATTCGAACCAGGGATCTCTTGGCTGAAGTCACCAATGCTCTACCCTCTGAGCTATCCCGGACGAATCTAGTGGAACTTTTTCACCCAGCTAACTTATTGATTATAGCATCCAAGTTGGATCATTTACGAGAACAAATCCATCAATGCTTAATTTATATTATGTAAATTTCAGTTCAATAACATTTGTATTAGATGTAAATTTCCAACTGGGCGAAAAAATGTCCAGAATTCGAACAAGGGATTCTTGGCTGAAGTCGCCAATGCTCTACCATCTGAGCTATCCCGGACGAATCTAGTGGAACTTTTTCACCAAGCTAACTTATTGATTATAGCATCCAAGTTGGATCATTTACGAGAACAAATCCATCAATACTTAATTTATATTATGTAAATTTCAGTTCAATAACATTTGTATTAGATGTAAATTTCCAACTGGGCGAAAAAATGTCCAGAATTCGAACGAGGGATCTCTTGGCTGAAGTCGCCAATGCTCTACCATCTGAGCTATCCCGGACGAATCTAGTGGAACTTTTTCACCCAGATAACTTATTGATTATAGCATCCAAGTTGGATCATTTACGAGAACAAATCCATCAATACTTAATTTATATTGTGTAAATTTCAGTTCAAAAACATTTGTATTAGATGTAAATTTCCAACTGGGCAAAAAAATGTCCAGAATTCGAACCAGAGATCTCTTGGCTGAAGTCGCCAATGCTCTACCATCTGAGCTATCCCGGACGAATCTAGTGGAACTTTTTCACCAAGCTAACTTATTGATTATAGCATCCAAGTTGGATCATTTACGAGAACAAATCCATCAATACTTAATTTATATTATGTAAATTTCAGTTCAATAACATTTGTATCAGATGTAAATTTCCAACTGGGCGAAAAAATGTCTGGACCAGGATTCGAACCAGGGATCTCTTGGCTAAAGCCGTCAATGCTCAACCATCTGAGCTACCCTGGACGAATCTGGTGGAACTTTTTCAACCAGCTAACCTTATTGATAATAGCATCTGGTCTGAAATCTGGTTCAGCTCACAGAATAAATCGCAGGCAATGGAACTCAAGAAATCGCTGGATATGTAATTATACTAGATTAATTTTTAACACAATTATTGAAGATCACTGAAGAGATCCCTGTTCCGAACCCTGGTCAGGACATTTTCTCGCCCAGTTGGAAATTTACATCTGATATGATTTATTTACCAATTAGAATAATTGTGTTAAAAATTACTCTAGTGCAATAACATCTGCTTAAGAAAATACTACTTTAATGAGATCAAATTTTCACTTTGGATTTTTATTCAAACAGTCATGTTTTCTTTGCTTCATAATTTACGTATGATGATATAAATAATTTTACATATATTTTTAGTATTTTGCGTAAAGTTTTGCTGTCGGCTTTTGGAGGCTTTGAAAGAATAATAATAAAATAAAAACTTTAAGAAAGAACGTGTGCTATAAAAATAGAACTTAACAGCTATCAATAGCGATCGTTGGAAAAGTCGATTCTATAAACTAGTGTTAAACCATTACATCGGCCTTTGCATGATTTACTTTAAAACATCGTCAGCCAGTGAAATGTAATATCATTCGAGTGCATTGTCAATAAATCCTTGATATCTCTAATACCAACATGATAAGTGTTAAGAAAAATACTCAGAAGCGTTTCAGGCAACGAATTTACGAGCACATTGCTTGATCGATACATACAGTAAAAGTGATAGGGAACTGTTTTACTGAAAGTTTGCACCATATGCAATGTTTCTGGGTCATATATTGTGTATTATATGCTAATCAAGTTTTTAACCAACATGTTCTTTCAATATTTTTAAACATTTTGGCGATACTTTTCATATTTAAAGAATGTTCTGTAATGATATGAGCTAAGAGATATTGGATCATTGGATAGGCAGGAAAAGTTTTGAAAATCCATAATTTGTAAACTAATAAAGAAAGAACCATGCAAGTCAAATATAAGGGATATAAATAAAGCCTCTTTTTTTCAAGATATTAATATTACAACATATTAATATTACAATAAACTCTTTTTTGTCGATAGTCGGCGATATCGGGTTACGTGTTAGATATCCTGACTATAACGAGCTATTTTGCAGGTCACGAATCTACATTAGGAAAGGACCATGTTCCCATGCCTGTCCGAAGTGACTCTAAGGGAATGCACGGCCACTTAGTTCTCGAAACCTGGTATCTCTTAACTTTTCGTCTTTTACAGAATTTTTAATCTTTTGTCACCGGTTTTTCAGAACAGAAATTTTTGCCTATTTGAATCGAGAAAATACTCGGATTAAATACGGCAAAATTTACAATAAAAATTTACTGGTAGGAATTTTCACGGATTCTGAGCACCTTACGCGGCACGTGTACCGGTCGCTCGTCCCCGATGGGTTAAAGTAAAAAATGCACCAAGCCTCATTGTCAACATTAAAAGATGTCTTCATCTTGCAACATGTGTCTAACAAAATACCTTAACCTAAGCGTATTTGCAGTTTATTTTCAGACCAATATATCCTTGAATACTCATTACCAACTGTGTCATAGTCATATTATGTTAAATTACTCTTAAAAGTGCTCTAATGGTTGAATGAATTTTGTGAAATTTACTTGCGACGGACATCAGGAGGTTCAAAGGCCTTAAGGTATTTTGTACCTTTTAAACGCGACGAAAATTAACGAAAAAATTCAAAGTTAGTCTGGGTTCAAAATCTTTTAATATATAAAAGTGAAATTTTGAATATTGATTAAATAGATTGTGCTTTCTAATATGCTACCATTAGAAATTGATTAGCCTTTCAAGGAAGGTGTGGATTGTTGAAATTAAAATAGCCCTTCATTTTTACTTCGTAAGTCATTGCGCTCATGATATCTTGAGAACGTATGTATGAAGTGTTATAAAATTTAGTATATATACTAATCAAATGTGTGTGTTTCAAATGATCTACTTTTAAGTATTTAACAGTGATAATATTTTTAGTTATGACTATTTTCATTCATTCAAAAATGCAAACTTTTGATTTTTTTTTTAATAAAAATATTTCTTTTATGTAGTTAATGAAATAATTTTAACTTAAGAGTAGATCATTTAAAAAATACATATATTTATTATTTATATATATTTATTATTTACATATGTTTATTATATATATCAAGTTTCATAACAATCCATACATATGTTCTCAAGATATCAATCTCGCAGTGACTTACTTAGTGAAAAAAAAAGAGCTATTTTAATTCCAACAATACACAAATTCGGTAAAAGACTAGTGCGTTTCTAGTGGTATTATATTAAAAAAAAATAATCTTTTTAATAAAAAGTCAAAATTTCCTGTTTATAAAAAAAAAAAAAAAAAAAAAAAAAAAAAAATTAATGAAGATACACTGATTCAAACTTTCAATGATTTTGTTGATTTTCGACAAGTTTAAAAGGTACATGACCCCTTGAAAAAGAAATGCCATAATCTGTTTTAAGAAACCAATGATAAATAACACACGTTTCGCTTTTTTTTTTCATTTTTTTCCCGTTATCAGAAAGATTCGAGATTAAGTCGAGATTGATTGCTTTATCTTGGTAATTTGCCTTGATCACATAGTCAATTATTAATTATTTGGAAATAAACCATTGATTAAATGGTTTAAGTTTAATTTTTTAATAATATGAAATTTTCAAATTAATAGAAATGTTGTTATGATAAAAACAGATTTAAATTGTTTTTGAAGTTAAATTACCCAACGTAACTCTGAATTTATTGGAATTGTTGCAGTTTTATTATAAATTCATTTAACACTTCCTTAGTAATTGCTTTTATTCCCTTGAAATTAGATAACTGTTACCTCGTATATTTTAAAATATATTAAAATTGCATTTTCGACGGCAATTCATATTTCAAAAGAATAAATTCATCTACATATTGCAGTAGTAATGCGTAACGAAACAACTTACTTTAACGTAATTCCGTGAAAAGCCATTTTTCATAAAATCATTACCTCAAACAACAAAATTTCATAAGAATTTCATTTATTTAAGTAAAAAAATAATGGAATGCAGCTTAATAAAGGAATAAAAACTTGCATAATTCAATAAAACTATCTAAAGAAAAATAAATTTGTTCCAGTAAACAATACTCAGTAAATTACTTGGTATTGCACAAACACACTGTAATATACAAATCAGGTCCAAGTTTGTGACAGTTTATTTGAATACTTTTGACTTCGACAACTTCGACAGCCTGTAAGTGTAAATGAGTTAATTTTTTTCCCTGTATTTATTTTTGCATTATTTGCATTTTTGCATTATAAATATAATTTATTGAAACGTAAATTAGATGAGTAAAATTGTCTATTCTGAATTACAGTGGCTTCT
Organism: Maratus speciosus; assembly: GCA_963932465.1. Classification (NCBI taxonomy): domain Eukaryota; kingdom Metazoa; phylum Arthropoda; class Arachnida; order Araneae; family Salticidae; genus Maratus; species Maratus speciosus. Next base: position 124,899,198 of record OZ010798.1, on the reverse strand, counting down.
GTGGACCACAGTTGGAATACGTTGCTTTATACTATGATTATCAGTTAGCATAATTATTTATACAATCATCATGACCACATATTTTTTATAAATTATAGTATCGTTTTTACTAACATATAGTAAAAATATATGAATTGCTACGTCATATTTTGTAGTGCTATTTTGCTCATCATTTTTATATGAATTTTTAACTTTAATTATTAATTAAAAAGTAGAAACCATTTTGTTCACTTCTCAGCAGTTTTTAAATTCATGATCTCAGCATAATAGCTCAGAGCAATCCTTTTCACTAAAGGCCTGTCTTAAAAATTTTCTTTTGCTGCCACACTGTAAAAAAATCCCTGCCGGCTCTGGCCTACAGGCGGAGGTAGATTTCGATGTTAAGTACTAAATTCACCAACAAAACTTAAATCAAGATTAGAGATAAACCCAGTTCCTTCGCTAAGACTGAACTCTAGGGAGCTAAACATTTTATGAAAATTCTAATATACACGAATACACACACGCATGTATATGGGATAAGTTTAAAAATGGCTAAAACAAATTCAGAGAACCTCAAAGTGTTAAAATATATTAATATTTCCATAGTCGGGTTTTTTATCACGTTTTAATACGTTTCTTCAAACTCACATGACGTTACATATTCACCTGCTGAGGTCCATTATATTTCCAATATGACGCGATATTTTTTTTTTTTTTTTTTTTAATTCGTCAAACTATTTATTTCATTTTGAGTTTCTATGCTGAAATCTTGCTCTAGAAAACTTATGACGTATTATTCAATTTGTTTTCAATTCTTCAAAATATTTATTTAATTTATTTTTTCACGTGAATTTCTCGCAATAGAAAAGCAATTGTTGTGGTGAAAATTTTATTGTTTTTTTTATTTTAATTGTTGGCCACTACTATAACGAAAAAATATCTATTTTTTTCTGTCATTGTTGTGTAAGAGCTGGTTTTATCAGAATCTTGTTAAGACGGTATTCAAAATTTTGAGCCCCCCCCCCCCATTTCCATTCCCTTGGGCCGATTTTGCCCATTTTCAATCCCCGCCGAGATATTAGCCATCTCAAAGTTGTTGGCGAGTTTGAAAACAATCCGTGCATAATTGCGACTTTTATCGTGCGGACAAAATTTAGTACATACATATATATATATATAAACTTTTTAAGTGGGGGTGGTTTTGGGTTCCTAGGGTCATATAATGAAAAGTTATGAAGGAATTTTTCAAAAGTCGCACCATGGTAACGACTGCAATAGGTAGTATTTCTTACGAAACTACCTAAAAAGAAAGAAAAAATCATGCGTCAAGCATAGATTATGAAACGCTTTCCAACACATCCAGAACATTCTAACAAATTGCACAGTTTAAAAACTATTACGTCTAATTCAACCCTATGGAAACGCATAACACGTTTCAAAACCCAATTTAGCTGTTCCCATCCACAATTTGAAAATTATGCGAATTTTTTCAGCAGCCCTGTATATGATATATAGATTTGTATCTACTAACTGCATGCATACCAAAATTTAGTTCACTTAAGAAATACATATATTTCAGTTCAAAATTCCCCTTCAGCAATTTCTTCAAATAAGGCAAATGGTACGTGAATACTTTTGTGCAGCCCTGTATATGAGAGATAGAATATTTATATAGTGAGTAACATGCAAAAAATTAATTAAATTTAAAAGCGCATCCCGAATTTAAAACCATACACTCCAGCAATTATACTCAAAGACAGTATTGTAACAGACATTTTTTTTGTGGGTCATTTCTTATAGTATTGCAACCGATTTCTTTTTTGTGTCCCTGTAAATGAATAAAAAAATGCTATGAATGCCCTGTTCTGACATGATCGTAGTAAAGTTCAGTGATTTATATCAGTTTAAATACATTTGAAATAGCGTAATGTCAATAAAATTCTCTGCAAACGATTTTTCCCCATATACCATAATGTAATGGAATACTTTTGAGTGCCCCTGTAAATGAACCGTTAATCCTACATACTTCATATACAATACAAAACATGCTTTGGTGTCCCTAAATAACTTTTATCAATTGCATGAAAATCCGAGTCCATTTACGGGAGTTAGAGCGTGGACAGACGGACAGACAAACCGAATGCATAAACACTTTTAAACTTAGTTGAAACGTTTCCAAAAATCATTGATAGCAAAAGAAACTATGAAGAAACTTCACTACGATTATGTTAGAACAGGGCATTCATAGCATTTTTTTATTCATTTTCAGGGACACAAAAAAGAAATCGGTTGCAATACTAAAAGAAATGACCCACAAAAGAAATGTCCGTTACAATACTGTCTTTGAGTATAACTTAGTAGAAACTCAATGGTCTGCAATGATTCCTTGTCATTTCAAATCCCAAATATTTGGATTGAATTATTAGATAATTTGAAAATAAAATAGGGCAACGTGAAACATGTTAAAATATTACGCGCGTGATTTTTATTTATTAATTTTTAAATTTCATTTGTAATAGTTTATTGTCATTTTCCATCTTAGTGTTTATTTGTTTTTCTGATGATGATTGAGTAAATTCAATAGAAAAATGTCAAATTATTAAGATCTTTTAATGTATTTTATTAACATTCGACGTCCTTTTTAGCAATTAAATGTTTAATATATATATTGAGTGTGTTTTTAGAATATATATTTGTGAAATTTTTTTAATGGACGTATAAGAGAACTTCTGTTTATAATTTAATATTAGTTGAAACGTATTATAAAGACAAATGCTTCTCAATGAAAATATCAAAATGAACAAAAATATAATGAACAAAAATATACAATCATTTCTTCGAGTTATTCATGATTCCGAAAAGCGTTCTTTATCAGTACAAACATCAGAAACCAATATATTTTCGAGATTTGAAGCACTTATAAAACATAGTTTCTTTTGCTATCAATGATTTTTTCGAAACGTTTCAGAATAGTTTTTAGCCCACAGGCTATCAAAGCCTGGGAGCTAATGTGCCCGCCGGTTCTGTATGTCTGTACGTTTGTACGAAACGCCATAACTCTTAATGAAATATCCGATTTGCTTCAAATTTTTTTTCTAGGTTCATTCTGATAAGGCGCTTCCCAGATTAGTTTTGGGAGGTTTTCATTTCTTAAGCATAAAGGGGGGACTAGGGGGTAATCCCCCCTTAACTTAGATAAATGGGTTTTTCATGCAGAATTATCAGATTATCTTCTAATGTGGTATACTGGTTAATTCTGATAAGGCACTTCCCTGATTAGATTTAACGGTTCATTATTTAAGTCTAAAGGTGGGAACCGGGGGATAATACACTCCTTAATTTAGATAAATGGGTTTTTCTATCCGATTTGCTGCAAATTTGGTATACCGGTTTATTCTGATAAAGCACTTCCCTGATTAGATTTGGAAGTTCATTGGTTAAATATAAAGGGGGGAACGTTGGAACCCCCTTAATTTATATAAATGGGTTTTTCTTTCCGATTTGTTTCAAATTTAGTATACCGGTTTATTTTGATAAGGTGCTTCAATGATGACATTTGGAGGCTCAGTGGTTAAGTATAAAGAGGTGAAAGGGGGTGGATAATCCTCCCTTAATGTATTCTTTGAGGGGCATTATTCTTTAAAATAAGTTCAATGACACCAGTTTAACTGGGCATTTTTTTATTTTTTATTTACTGTATTAATCAGATTTCTGAATAAGCAACATCGGATTTTAGTATGACATTCATTCTCCGTTAAACATTTTCAGCTGAATAACCGAGTTTATACATGTAAGAATCTTCTATATATAATAATAAGAAAAGAAGTTTGTGTGTGAGTGAGTGAGTGTGTCGGCGGTGTTCTGAAGAGACCACTGCACGTAGAACTACAAAATTTTGGGAAAAGGTACGTCTATATATGAAGTTTTGCACCTCGAAGCCCGATATTCGATTTTTTGATTAGATTTTTTTTATCCGATTTTTTATGCGATTTTTAAGTTTTGAGGCGATTTTTCCATATAAGTAAGAAGAATAAGGTTTATTTCTTTTAACCCAATATAGTAAATTTTGTTCTCTTTTCAAAAAAGTTTATTTGGAATTTGTGCTGCGATTTTTGAATTTTTAGCGAATTTTTTATGCAATTATTGAACAGCATTTAATGCATTTCCATACCTATAAGGAGGTTACCGTAGAGGGACACAGTTCTGTCGCAAAATGCCGCCAAGTTTGTCGCCAACTTGGCGGTATATCGCCAAATTTGGCGTTAAAATGAGTCTTCAAAAGTGACGCCAACGTCGCGATATCTCTAATACTTCGCCAAATTTCCATAGACTTCTATTGTAAACCAATATCGATTATTTGCTTACAGAAAATCAACAAATTCAGATATTTTAATGCAACAAAAACTAATATTAACTTAAGGGATTATATTAATTCGATTTTTCCACATTAGAGAAAATAATACGGTTTCTTTCTGTTAACCCATTACAGTAAATTTTGTTCTCTTTACAAAAAAGTTTATCCGGAATTCGTACAGTGATTTTTGAATTTTTAGCGAATTTTTTATGCGATTATTGAACAGCATGTAATGCATCACCATACCTATAAGGGGGTTACCGTAGGGGAATACAGTTCTGTCGCCAAATAACGCCAAGTTTGTCGCCAACTTGGCGATATATCGCCAAATTTGGCGACCAAAATTAGTCGCCAAATGGGACGCTAACTTAGCGATATCTCTGATATTTCGGCAAATTCCCATAGACTTCCACTGTAAAACAATACGGTTTACTTGCTTACAGAAAAGCAACAAATTGTGATATTTTAATGCAACAAAAACTAATATTAACTTAAGGGATTATATTAATTATATTTAAGGGAGTCCAAGTAAATTAATTACGAATAAAAGTAACATGATCTAATGCTTAGCATGATTGCCAAAACATAAATTTTAAGAGAGCCCACAGGTCAAAGGAATTAGATTTAATACTTTTATCCAATTATAGTAAATTTTGACTTTCGTGATTTTTGAACTTTTTGTGATTTTTAATGCAATTTTTACGTTTCTTCGCGATATGCTGCAATTTTTTGACATTCCATTTTTGACCTAAAGTACATTCTGCCCTCATTTCAATAAAGTTTATTCGGATTTCGTATAGTAATTTTCAAATTTTTCGGGAATTTTGTATGTGATTTTTAGTGCATTTTAGCGATTTGCTACTGTTTTTCAACATTATTGAAGGGAATCAACTTGCAATCTTCGAACACAATATATAATTTTTTTTTCTCTTTTAAAAATTTGAGAAGCGATTTAAAATTTTTTCGCGATATCTTATTGTGATTTTCAGAGCTTTTTTGTAATTCCTGCTGCTTTTTGACGTACCCGGGCAACGCCGGGCAAGTTCGCTAGTAATAAAATAATATCAATGCAAATGCTGTTAATTTATCGCCTTTTTCTGTATAACATGTTTGGTGAACATAAGATGATTAACCTTTCATGGTCGTATGCTTACTGTCAACCCTCAAATCTTTTTAGGTGCGTTCGTAATTATATAACTACGTAATACTTATAGTCGCCCTCTGGTCCGCCCGTCTGTCTGTCTGTCTGTCTGTCCATCTGTACCTACATGACAGCGTAAAAATTGCCTAACCGAATGGTTTGAAATTTAATATTTAGAACAGTTGAAGAATTTTGTCAGGCAATTCAAATTTGATAAAAATCTAATCAAAACTTAAAAAAATACTAATAAAAGTTTTCTTCATTCTATTAAATCCTATCAAACGTAATTAATTCAATGATATCCCATGATAGTTCATGATTCTAGGTTGCATTGTGATTACGTTCCACTTAAGATGGAGTCCTATTACTTCTGTATTACAGAATTTAATATATATAATCGTAACAAATTTTGTATTCATGTATTTTTGCGTAAGAGTGCAACAGATATTCGACCTAGATCTGAATATTTATAAAACTAATTACAGTACGAACGCACCTCATTTGCAACGTTTGATGTACAATTTCGACTTGTTTACCGTTCCAGTCGTATATCTGTTCTCAGCCACCACAGCAAAAAACTATACTGATTTCACATTTTATGTTTGTCAGGAAATTCGGGAAACAACTTGCAGGGGATTTTCGTGATGCAGCATCTTCAAAATCAGGCAGACCATCGTCCTCGATCATGAGGAAAGGCTTAATGGTAAACTAAATGCGGAAGCCAGGCTGAGAAGAGAAGAAAAAAAGAAATCGGAAAAGTAAAATCGGAAAAATTTTAAAGGAAAATTGATTAAATCAAAGACATCGAAAAGAGGTAAGGGGGAGCTCGGGGCTTTGAAGCTATCGCACGACCGCCGTTGCTTCGAGCTTATTATTAGTCTCATGGTCGGGGGTAGGTGGGCTGGGAGACTGCCTACAACAGGGTTGGCGAATCTTCTTGTTGCCGCGTGCCAAATTTGATCAAAAATTTTTTTACGTGACCATGACGTGCCAACTTAAAAACAAATTTAGTAGGTGGAAAAATAATGGCTTAAAATTTTCCATTAGGATTTAAAAAATTGGAGGAACATACAATGTAGTTATTATACGCTATAATAATTATAGAAACAAATATATTTTAGAAATTTATATAAAAAAATAATGCGATGTAATTTAATTTCTGTTGTTTCATCTTAATATCAAGTTAATTTTAATGCAAACTGAACCGGATTTGTCTGATAAGTGCTTTCGACTTGAGTTTTGATATTATTCATTTGTAAAAGCAATGATCCGAAAGCATAGATAGTTAGAAAATCTATTAAAATAACAAACGTCAGTTTCTTTGAATAGCTCTAAAATAAACTCCAAAGTTGCCATAACTTTACCATCGGAATTTAGTAATGCCAATTCTTGCCTATAGTTTTCAAATGTCGTCTTTGTTTGAAAAAATTTTGAGACCATAGTTACCTAGATTATAATATAATATGCTGCAATTGATTTTGTCAATTTCCATTTAATCGAATTTAGAAAAGATCAGTCGCGATTTTGTGTAATCTCACTTTATTTTGATTTAGAGCCACAAGCAAGGCCGTGCCAAAATTATTCTTTCGCGTGCCATAGGTTCGCCATCCCTGGTCTACACCATTCTTGGGCTTTTTTATTTTTTGTGATCTGGTGCCAAAACGATGATAACAAAAGCAATTCTCCGAAAAATTATGTCAAACTCAGGGGTGTAAGACTTTCTCTGAAATCTCATTTTTTAACAATTATATCCACTTTAGATTACATTGTTCACCTTGTATACTTCATACTAATTCGTTTTATCCCTTTTAATGAAATTAATATGAAAAGTGAAATAATGAATAAAAAATTAATAGATCATCCGAAAAAATATTTTTGAACATAAATGTGAGTACATTTTGAAGTTTAAAGAGCATCTTCGATCTCCCCTAGAACAGTTCTTTTAAATGAACTCGAAACTCGACTTAAACGAAAAAAAAAAAAGTTCTAACACAACCCCAGTCTGCGTTTGCGAGCCACTGTGACGGTGTAAAGAGTAAAGATTGTTCTGTATGTTCTAACAGCAAAATTAAGCGTGGAAGATACGAAACTAATGTTTTTGGGGACACATGTTTTCGAAAACGAGGGCTTCATATTGGAGACTGCTTCGAAAGGTACCACACCATGGAGAACTACAAAATATAATGTCTGCATAAAATTAAAACCTATTATTGTTTTACTTCTATCTAAAGTTTAAAAATCCACTTATAATAAAATCCGAGTGCAGGAAAGTGTCGGAACCATGCCGGTGCGAACCACTCTGTTCTGCGAATCGACAGTAGCTAAACGCCATGTTAGGCTTAATGAAAAATATTTGCTTGCTAAATGATAATTTCTTCTACTTGAAATCATGTCTCTTCAGCATATTTTCACATAAAACGTGCGTATCATATCCATTTATAATGCATTAAGTTCTAAATTAAAATTAAGCTATTATAACCACAGAAATGAGATCTAAACAAACGATACTGTTGCCATTCTGAATAAAATTCCAGCAAATCTACAAACAAATGAATTACTCTTTAAACGCTTCAATAAAAAAATATATAGTTTAATGTTGATGCTGCTCTTAAAATATTTTTTAAAGTATATTAAAACCTTTAAATATTTTAACTTTGTTTAAAACCTTCAAAAACTATCCATAAGTTCTAAATTTAAAAGCCAAATCAACAACGAACAACAAAAACAAGTTCTGAAATAAAAATAACGGATAACTATCGCCATCTGGTGGAGAAAATATATAACTTTCGCAATCGTGCAAGCACATCGCATTACATGTATTTTTAATTTGTTCAGAATGTTTTTTCTTTGCACAATTTCAGATTTCCTGTGACAGTTGAGTTCTGTCTTATGTGACAAAGTAAAAAATATTTGAATTTAAATATCGAAAACTTTCAAATGCATTTACAATAAAGAATTACTCCAATGGCACTTTAGCATTTCTTAAAGGGAAATTAAAGGGACAATTTTTTCTGTACTGAAGGCTGCAAGCAGCGCTTCTGTGGGCCGTTTTAATTCCTAATAAATCAGGAGCTTATGTTTCTTGCTAATTGTTTTGGCGTCATCTATCAGCAATTAATATAAACAAAGAAACTTTCTGTTGTAATCTTTTTTTAATGCATTTTATCAGATGTGAAGACATTGCAAATAAAATGAATATTTCTTATCGGTACAACATATTTTATTTTTAATGCATTTTATCAGATTTGAAAACATTGCAAATAAAATTAATATTTCTTATCGGTACAACATATTTTAATTATCTTACAGATAAAATTATGAATATTAACTTAGTTTGTAGCGAAAAAAAAAAGTCACGCTAAACAGCAAATTTTAAATGTAGAGGGAACCTAAACAAGCATTTTCATCATAAAATGTATAGCTGTAAATGACGTGTTTAAGCGGTGGTGACTAAACTGTACTTTACATAATTTCTTTGTTTTAATCATCAAAATCAAAGGATAAAACTTTTTGATTAAGAAAATGCATGAGGCATCATTATTTTTTTTAAGTCAAAAAAATATTTTTTTAAATATTGTTTTGAAGATTTATAATTAACATTCCGTCATATTTGACGGGGGTTATATATTAGCGAATTAATAAATTTTGTTTCTCCTTCATAATGTTGTCTATTATGCATTACTTTTCGTTCAACGAAAATGAATTCCGACCAACATGACACCTATGCATGAACTTAATACGACAACAAAGGATTAACCCTTAAATGCGCGATTTTTTATTTTGTTTCGAAAAAAATTATATATGATTCTCTGTACCGTTTATTACACATGAAAAATAATGAAAAAAATCAGATACATTTTTCATATAATACGCCAATTTTTTCTCCTGTTGCACATCTGCAATACAATTACAAACTACCGTCGTGTGGCTGCTTTACGCTTAAATAATGCAAATCAGTAAATACTTTAATAAGTATGTCTCCAAATACCTTATTTTATATAATTATTTATTTTATAAAACTTAATCTTTAACCCTTTAATAGAAGACGTTCTAGAAATTACGTAGTTCAGAGAATCTGACTTTACACGAGAAAGTTTCAATGGTTAATTTCGCTTTATTCAAGTACATAATGTCTGTTTTCTAATTAAAGCAAATATTGCTATTTTAATTTTCTGGTGTGAATTAGGTATATGCGAACAAAAAAACCTATTAAATTCGAAACAGTGTTGTTTGCATATATGCAAATCGGCGCACTAAAGGGTTAATACACTACAGAAGCTACTCGGAAAGGTTTCTGATAATCAGTGGCATTAAAAAATATCTTTTTTTTTCACAAACGTTTTATTAAATTTCGAAAACGTATTAGTTTTTAAAGTTTCTAAAGATAAAGAACGGTTTTTGATATCGTTGGTAATGCATAAGAGGTTATTGTATTTTTTTGTTCGTTTTTACATTATATTTTCCTAGATTAAAAAACATTTGTCTTTGTTGCATTGAACATTGTACATAGTTCATACATCATAGTTCATAAAGAACGCACACAATTTAGCTTCCTTGTTTTCAGTCTGGTATTTTCGATTCATTAGGCATGTATAATAATGTTTTCCGGTTGAAATGTTCAAAATATTAAGGGAAAAAATTGTTATATTAAAATTGCTCCATTTTTATGCATTTTACTTTTACTTGACAAAACTATACCTGTTGGCTTTTGGAAAAACTCCATTATATTATTCCTTACTGATGTTTCCTCAGTAATTTTACTGTAGTTTTTTAACACTTTCTAACATAGTTGAAAGTGTTTATAAATTCGGTTTGTCTGCCTGCGTCTGTCTGTGTTCTAACCCTCATAAATATTTCCGATTGCCATGAAATTGATATACGTTATTTGTGTTTATTGTGGCATCGTCGGTATTGAAATTGAAGAGTGTAGCGTTAAGGGTCCGTTTACAGGGAAACTCAAAAGAATTCCGTTACATTACGGCCAATGGAGGAAAATCGTTTGCGGTGTATTTTAATGATATTACACTATTTTAAATACAGTAAAACCTTCCTTAAACGACCACGTTCCGTTCCAATAAAAATTGGTCGCTCCGAGAGGTGGTCTCTTAATGGAGGTCATGTTTAAATCTAGATTTTAATTGTTTAAAAAAGCTAACAATTAATGTTACTAAAATTTAGTTTTCATATTTGGGAAAAATATGAAAATTTAAGTATCAAAACAAAAGTTAATTACATAAGTTAATTACTGCAGCGTTCAAAAAATGAATACATTGGTGTGTGTTTGCTTTGATTTTATGGCTTTATCTTTTATAACTTTTATTTCCAAGTCTTTTAGAAGTTCAGTAAGTAAATGCAATTTTTTTGGACGGGAATAAATAATGGCGATTTCATTAAATTATCTATAGCTTTGGGAGTTTCCTGACTGAATAGGGCAGTGGAGTTTATTGACTGTCATTCTTAATTTGTCATCAGAGTTAAAATTATTGCCTAAAAAGGCACAAAGGGGTTTAAACACTTAAAAGATGCCGGAATAAAGAAAATTTCTAAAATTAGTTTAGAAGTTTGATGAATACTGCGCTCTCCGGAATTATTTTTCTGAAAAAAAACCTTCTTCAAACGGTCAGGAAAAAACGGAATTTGTTTCCTTTTCTTCAAAGTAATGGGTCGCTCATGGAGGGAGTTTCACCGGGATGGTCTCTGAATGGAGGTAAAATTAGTATTGAGCTTATGGGAATAAATTTCGTTCCATAAAAAAATGGTCGTAAATGGACACTGTAAAAAAATTCGAACAGTATTCCTGTAGGAATCGGAAAAATAGTTGCCCTTATCGAAAAATTTCCGACCCAGCTTGGAATAAAATCCGTAAAAAAAGTAAACATTCATTAAAACGGTACTTTACGGATTTTATTCCAATTTTACGGATTTTATTCCGATTTTACTGATTTTATTCCGAGCTGTGTCGGAAATTTTTCCGGTACGATAAGGGCAACTATTTTTCCGATTCCTACAGGAAATCTGGTCCTATTTTTTTTTTACTGTGGACGTGGTCATATAATGGAGATGGTCGCACAGGGAAGTTTCCCTGTATGTTGAAATTTGTATATATGACATATACTACATATACTACATATACTGACATATACTATAAAACGCTTATTTTAGAATCCGGGTGCATATAATTTATCGTTCTTTTACAAGGACACACTAAAGTATTTGGCTACAGTACTGCCTGTAGAGAATAATTGCTGGAAATACGTTTTCAATTGTGAAAGGAGTTTTTAAATTTAACTATTTTTTGCATATTATTGGGTGTGTATAAATTATGTAGTAATATACTGGGTTGCACAAAAGGTCTCAAGTGCATTTACGTTTTTGGACGGAATTTGCTGAATCGGAAATTTCAACTGTTCTATACGTTTAATTGAACTAATTTTTAGCATACTATGTAATATACGAGGGTGGTTCAATAATTATTGTCCCTAGTGTATATAAAATATTTGTACTGCGATGGTTGTAGTGGAAAATTGAAGCCTAATGTCTTAGATCCTATATGCTGAATTTCAGAACCGTAGCTGCTATATTCACATAGTTTTGGAGGGAGGAGTGAAAGGCGGGTGGGGGTGAAAGAGGCTGATTTTTAGCTTATGGGAATAGATTTGTGACAGTGGATGAGACGTAACTACTGTCGTTTGGACTCAGGATCATAGTGATGTAGACACATCTCATCCACTGTCAGAAATGTAGCATTACTATAAGCTCCAAACCAGCATTTCACCCTCATCCCCTCCTTAAAAACTCCCCAGAAATAGGTCTTTGAAACTTCACCATTCCCTCCAAAACTATGTTAATATAGCAGCTACGGTTCTAAAATTGAGCATATACACTGTAAAAAAAAAATATGACCAGTTTTCCTGTAGGAATCGGAAAAATAGTTACCCTTATCGTACCGAAAAATTTTCCGACCCAACTCGGAATAAAATCCGTAAAAAAAAAGGAAATAGTCAATAAAACTGTATTTCACGGATTTTATTCCGAGCTGCGTCGGAAAATTTTCCGGTACGATAAGAGCAACTATTTTTCCCATTCCTACAGGAAAACTGGTCATATTTTTTTTTTTTTTTACAGTGTAGGCATTTAAGACATTAGGCTTCGATATTCCACGTCAACCATCGCAGTACAAATATTTTATATACACTAGGGAAAATAAATATTGAATCAGCCACGTACATATGAGCCTATGAATCATATACAGGACTGCACAAACAAATTTGGATATTTTTCGTACTATTCATGGTAATTGCTGAAATTGTGTTTTCAAATGCACTATGCATTTTTTAAATCGTTTATTTAGACATCTTTCACCATAAATTGCAAAGTTTTTATTCTGAATGTGTTGGAAAGTGTTTCATAATCTATGCTGTATGCGTGATTTTTAGGTTCTTGTTTTTCGTTTCTGTATGCCGTGTTGTTTGGAATATTTGTTTAGACCAAAATAGTATGTCTTTTGTGGTTCCTCCAAGTGAAAAAAAAAAAAAAAAGATAGCTTTTAAAATAATAAGAATTATGTTTAAATTTAAAGGCGTAATGATTTTAAAGATGTTTATGTTCGAAATGGATAAACAAAAAAATTAAGTGGCTGAAACACTAACTAGTAAAATATTCAAAAATTATGCGCTAAGTTGAACCAAATTTTGTTGTTTATTTAGCTTCAACTATACGATGCTGAAACATTGTACGAGAAACATTTTACATTACATTTTACGGGCTTTCTACTTTAAGCGGTTTATAAATTGGTATAATATTCAATTATAATATTGTTGTATGTTGAAAGATTAATTAAAGTATTAAAAATTTCATGCAAAGTTGAGCCAAATTTTGATGCTGTAGTAGCTGCATCCATAAGACAAAGAAACATTTTGAAATGATATGGATTTACATGATTCATGAAATGGTTCAATATACAGTATAACCATAACATTGTTTTAAGTTGAACCACTAACTAGTAAATCATAGAAAATTTGATACTAAGTTGAATCAAATTTTGTTTTTGATGTAGCTGCATCAATACGATGCTCAAAAGTTTTATTATAATTTTGTACATTATACGGTTCATAAACTGGTAAAATATTGAATTACAATATTGTTTTATGGTGAACGACTAAGTAAAGTAAAATATTAAAAATTTCATGCAAAGTAGAACCAAATTTTGATTTTGTAGTAGCTGTAACCATAAGATACTGAAACATTTTACAGTGATTTGTTACTTTATATGATTCATTAAATGGTAAAATATTAAGCCATAATATTGTTTGAAGTTGAACCACAAACTATTAAAAATTTCGTACTAAGTCGAATCAAATTTTGTTTTTAATACAGCTGCATCCATTCAATGATGAAAACCTTTTCTATGATTTTGCACTTTACACTTTCATAAAATGGCAAAATATTGAAATATAATATTGTTTTAAATAACGGCTTAAGTAAAATATTAAAAATTTCATGCTAAACTGAACCAAATTTTGATGTTGTATTAGCTATAAGGACAGGGGTGACCGCCTCGGGAACTCAGCCCAAGATTTAGAACTGAAGTGCAATACCGAGGGGAAGTGTAGTAGTTACATCCATAACATACTGAAACATTTTCCAAGTGACTTCGTACTTTACATGATTCATGAAACGGTGTTGGTGTTGTTTATGACGGCCGAATATCTGCACGAGAGATATAGGTCCGAAGGGGGAGTGTCCTCCATGGGAGGTCTTTCTATGGGAGCCCAACCTGTATTTACGCAAGGATATCCAAGGTTCGAAGAAAACCGCGGGAAACTCCGAAAAATTAAGCCGACGGCCACGATTGGGTTCGAAACCAGCACCTCTCGTCTACCAGCTTTGAGAGCAGAACCTTTCGGCCTGTTATCTACAAATATCATTTAAATATAATGAATTAGTCAGAAATGAAATAAAGTAATTTCGCAATTCAATAAGCGGAATTTATTGTTATTATAATCATTTTCTAAATCATTAAGTAATATTTATTGATGTTGTAATAATTTCCTAAAGCATTAAGTGTGATTTATTGCCTTTATATATTTATTATATGTTGCGCGTGGGCGTCTCTGACGTCAGATAATTTTTCTGACGAGAATGCAATCGATTGACAATGTTTAGTTTATATTAAAATGTTAGATCTGTAATTTGCCTTTCGTTTTGACTGAGATTTATTTGTCGCTCAAAAGCTTTTTTATTGCTATCATACTACAGTTATAGTTTTTATTGATGAGTCTGTTAGATATTAACATTGAGTTTTAAATTAAGTTATAAGAAATAACACTGCCACTGGTGGGACGATTCACGAAACGGTAAAATATTAAACCTGTTTTAGCTTGAACCACTAACAACTGAATTATTAAAAATTCTGTGCTAAGTTGAGCCAATTTTTTTTTTACAATATCAATTTCGTTTGCAGTTTCTATATGGGTATACTCATCAAAAAAGAAAAAATGTACCCAGTTTGAGATTGACCTCATATATTCTATGCAAAAAAAGTTCCATGATCAAGTTCCTGAATGCTCTAGTCGCTGATTAAAATAATTAACATGTTATTGAAGTCTACTAGCGTTTATAAAAAATTGTCGGAAAACCAGCTGCATAACTCAATTTATGATCATCGAACAAATAACAATTACATATATGCCGACACAAAATTTAAAAGCAGGTAAATAGAAATTAGGTTAACATTTGTTTTATGCCAGCGAGATATAAATTAATAAGGTTTGCTCTCTGGTCTGAATGAAACGATGACTTAACAAAAACTGCAAAATGAGAAAAAAATGCACGGCATTTCAAGTGTGGGAAAGTACATTATACTCTTTACTATCCCCGTAAAAATGCCAATGTACATTAGTTTGTATATACAATTTCGGCTAAATTTAAAAAAAAAACTGTAAAAATGTACTCTACATTTATTCTATTAATTAAAATCCAATAAACGGTAGTTACATTGGAAACTCAAAATCGACGTTATTACGTAGTCGAAAGCTATTTACATTAGCTACACAGAAGTATGCCAATTCGAAAACAATTCCCTTCAGTGTATATGTGCAATGTACACTCTACCGAGGTATAGATAAATAAATATTTGACTGAATGGTAAAAGGGTTCCTGAAATTAGCCAAAAAAATAAAATTTGTTTAAGATAGTAAAAAATTTGAAAACCGCTGCTTTACACAACTGAATGGTTTAACTTTCAACAAAATAAATTAACAGTATTTTGTCAAATTTATCGCATTTACATATAGATGCAAATTAAATTAGTCAAATCTTAAACGTTTTTTGGAAAATATCAAACTTCTAGTCTCACTGAATAAATTTAAGAAATTTCAATTAGAATGCCTAAGATTTGCATATGTTGTAGGTATTTTATGCTGTGGAACGGAGATCGCACGCCACAAAAACCATTTTCAAACGAGCCTGAATTCTGGTTTGCTATATCCACGTGTTCTCTATTTTCAATACTTGGGCCGTATATATAGAAACATGAAAGACCAAAACTTTCAACCCTATATCAACTTCCTATATCAACTTCAAACCCTATATCCAAGAGTTCGTTAAAACCAGAAGTCCCTATAGGGCAATTCTAAGCCAATGTTACCATTTTTAGTATTTTAATTTTTACATCAAATAGATAATACACATATTTTCTGATTGTATTAAACCTATAGTTTTTATATTTGCAATGTATTTTATAAAACGTTGAATAGTCAAAATTAATAAAATCCATTGTAATTAGCATAGCTTCGTTTTATTTGCTTATTTGTTTGTCTGTTACATATTGGATGTTGCTCTGTTATAGGTAAGATTGCACATTTTTCATAACTATAATGTGGCAACAGTCAAATTTTGTGGAAATCTGATGTTTCTGAACTGCCTCTGAATTGAAATACATTTTTGTAATAATAAATTGTATGTTATTTTATCAATAATATAGATAAATATTAAGGTGTCCGAAAACCATAGTAACTCCTGTTTGTCTATTACAATACAACTTTTTAATCATAATTATTCACATTAAATAATTTATTCATGATAAGTATATTAATTTATCTTATAATATCATATACTAATTGAATCTATCTTTTAATTACTTGATTATTATTTTTTAAAAAAGGTAAAGTAATTTTTTTCCTCTATGACTGTTAGTCTGTTTCAATGGAATTGTCCTATAGCAAGGGTGTGATTCTAATAATAGTACATCTAAGGAGTAATACCTACGTACAAGGTTGAAAATAAACGTCTAGTTTGCGGATTCTTTTCAGTAAAATGAAACAAAATATATAAAAAACTTTTTACGACTTTTATTTATCACAGTTTAAAGAAAAGAAATTGATTTTTGTAATGTCAAAACAAAGTTCGGTGCACCCGGCAGACGCGTCACCTGAAAATGATGTAATTAGTGTTTGTCTGTTACAATACCACTTTTTTAATCATAATTATTCACATTAAATAATTTATTCATGACAAGTATATTAATTTATCTTATAATATCATATACTAATTGAATCTATCTTTTAATTATTTTATTATTAATTTTTAAATAAGACAAAGTCATTTTTTCCTCTATGACTGTTAATTTGTTACAATGAGATTGCCCTATAGCAAGTGTGTTATTCTAATAATAGTACATCTAACAGGTAATACTTGCGTACAAGGTTGAAACTAAATGTCTATTTTGCGAATTCTTTTCAGTAAAATGAAACAAAATATTTAAATAACTCTTTACGACTTTTATTTATTACAGTTTAAAGAAAAGAAATTGACTTTTGTAATGAAAAAATAAAGTTGGATGCACCCGGCAGACACATTACTCGGAGATGGTGTAGCACTGATAGCAATCCACGGTGACCATCGAAACTTTGTCAAATGTTAACCGACATTATAATATGTATAATAACTTTACTTAAAATAATTCAAACTAGAGAGTAATTGCTCGGTTTTTGAAAAAATATTGAGCAAAGTGGCAGCTGTTCAAAGTAAAGGTACCGATTTTTACAAGGAATATTGAACTTTAATTATTTATAATAAAAATCATCCTACTTACAAAAGGAACAATTACTCCCTAGATAATATTCTTCTTAAAAATTGATCAAATTTTGAAGAAGATTGGTTGATATTTGTTCGAGTTATCATGATCACCGACTTTAAAAACACAGTTTTGAGAAAATCGCGTTTAAAGTTTCCAGTTATGATTTATGTATGATAGGACAATTAAAATTAAACCAGCGAAACTTTATATCGCCTAACTGAAAATTCTTTACAAATTGCACTTTCAGAAAATACAATAAAAAAGTATATTTTTTTTATAGTTTGCAGATAGGTATAACCCCTTAAACATATAAAATGATTTCCCTGCAATAATGTTTGAAAAGCTATTTCATTAACTAAATTTACAATGATGATGTTAATTTTCTTTTCAGATATATTTAATACCATTCATTAACTATCTAACAACAACAATAACATACAAAGTGATGAAATCGACTGGAGTCGCAATCATTTTCATCACGGGATGTGTTGGCATCATATCAGTTCTTGTAAGTTCTAAAATTTTTATAGCAATATAATCCAAAATATTTTTTCTATTGTTTAACAAATGTGCTGTGCGTTCATAAATAATTTTGACAAAAAGCGGATTTGTGTAAAACCGCCGTTCCTATAAAAATCAAAAGTGTGCGTCACGTCACACAAGCGTATCACAAATACACACTAAATAAAAAGTAGTAGTGAATAGTCACTCTATGGCAGAATCAAAATATGCGCAACCTCTTTAGAGTGACTATTCACTTTGAGCAAAAGTGGAATTTTTGACTCTCTGAACGAGTGAATAGTCAGCCTTGGGAAGTGAATATTCACCCTTTTGGAGGAGTGACTATTCACTCTTGCTAAAGGAATGCGTTTTTTCACGCCCGGTAGGAGTGAATAGTCACTCTTTCATAGGAGTGAATGTTAATTTTTTTATGGAGTCAATTCTTCTTCTTCTTCTTGTTTTTTTTTTTTTTTTTTTTTTTTGCTTTTATGGACATTTTAAAAGAATCACATCCTTTTCACATCAATGAAAATAGATACAAGCGTGGTAAAGATTGGAATAAAATACTTTATTAGCAATATTTATTTAATTCATAGTTTGTAACACTAATTGAACTTTTAAGTAAAAATTCATTTAAAGTTACATAAGAATTATAAATTATATTACTGAAACTAAAACATACTAAAATATTAACTTATTATATTATATGTAAACTAAAATATTTTATTCCAATCTTATCCTTTGTGTTAGCTTTTATTGCATGCTCTAAACGATATGATAGTTTTAAAATTCCCATATGTGCAAGTAATTAAACAAAATATTATCAATTAATGTTATTTCTTTCTTTTCAGGTACTCATAAAGTCGTATTAAGTGTTTTAATAATCCCTGTGATGTATTTTTTTTTCATGTATAATTCAAATTTTAGATCTTTAGATCTCAATATTTATTGCTGATGAATTTAAAACTAATTAAACGTAATTGTTTACTGTATTTTAGTTGCTTTTAATAACTTTTTAATAGGTGGATGTTATACATATACAATTTTTGATTTCCTTATAATTTTTGTTTTAAGTATAAACTCCTATCTTTTTACCGTATTTTTAAATAAATTATTGCTATTTTTGCAAAGTCCTATTATTCTAAAATATTTTAAATTTTTCCACTTAAAAAACAATGCGTATAAACTCACACCTTTTTAAAAAAGTTCTAAGCATGATCTAAATATTAAGAATGTGTATTTTTTTTATCCGTTGTGATTTGATTTTGTTTTATTAAATTAAATATGAACATGGAGTGTAGGTTTTTATATTCTCTGGAATATGTATTCATTTTTCTTTTAAATACATTCCTACTTAATCATGATTTCTAATTTTCATCCGCTATTGCTGAAAATGGAATTAATACAATACTTACTTATGAAACGACACGATAAACCACATTTAATTAAAAAAAAATTATTCCCGTAAATATTGTATTTTGTGAATATGAGCTAAACAGCTTTTTTATATTTTATAGCACAAGATTGATCTAGGAAATAGAAAAAATGAAGGAAATATTAAGATAAAATAAATGACTGCATATGAACTGTTTTTATTGCGTGAAAAACATTTTAATGTAAAAAGTAGTTATTAATCTCTTTACAAAATATGTTCAGTCCTATATTATGAAAGTAAATATGAACGTTTTAAATAATATACTGAAGCAGTTTTATCTATAAACTTCAAAACAGGCATACGAAACATTTTACTTCAATTCTTAAATATCATATTTTATTTTTTAGTGCCAATAATTAGGTGTATCAAAAACGTAGAAAATATGTTTACAATAGAAGGAAATTTAATAACTGATGCAGAATGTCTATAATTTAATGTTTTTATATTACCCAGTCTCTAAATATTAAAATCATAAACCGCAGAAAAAATGCTTACATACAATAAAAAAATAATATACCAATCTTTTCGTAATATCATAATCATCAAATATCATATTTAAGTCCAAAATAATAAAGATGATGATAAATACTCTAAGTGTTTATAATCAGAAATCAGTAAAAAAAAAAAAAAAAAAACTCATATAACGGCAAATTAATATTTAAATCATGTCTGCTATGAATGGAAAAAATCAAGATATCTTCTGAGACAGCCTTTCAAACGAAACAGATAAAACTTTTTTTTTTTCGATCGTTGACAAAAGTATTTTACATCACAGTATTGAATGGGAAGAATAAAATATTTACACTATTTTTTTTATTCACATTCGCCAAACTAATGAAGTTTTGATTATTTTTTGATGAGTATTGTGTGTTATTCAATTGTTAAAACAATTATATTTCAAACTGCTACATGAAGGGATATAACAGACAATCACTTTTGAAATCAGGAGAACACTTCGCGATAAATCTTTTTCTATACAACATAAAAGTATTTAAGTCATAATCATAACATACAAAATGTACACGAATAAATGATTAAAATTAAATAAGACTTACCTTTACGTTCCATAAAGAATCATTTTAATAATATCCGAATATTTTAATCCTAAAATGGCGGACGGAAAAGCGATCCTTTCTCTTATCTTAAAAAGGCGTCGTCGTCTTGGTTAATGAGCAATGCATACGTAACTCACTCTTTCAGTAGTGACTATTCATTCTTGTAAAAAGAGTGCGTTTTAGTACCAAATCAGCGTAATTTCCAAGGTTACATTATAAAATGCAGTTTTGAAAATTAAGAAGCATCCTATTTTGGTGCTTTTATTTATTTTACTCCATGTTAAAAAAGTTGAAAAGAAAAAAAAAGTTAAAAGTTGAAAAGAAATTTTTAAAAGGGCATAACGCCAGAATTTCACTCTCGACAACGGAGTGGGAAAATTCCACTCTTTAAGGAGTGTATTTTTTCAAAATTCACTCCAAAAAGTGTGAACTTTTCACTCCTACCAATTTTAGAATATATTACATAAATATTAAACTGATAATATCAGTTAATAACTTGAAATTAATTATTAATATTTAACTATCAGTAACTTAAAATAAATAAATATTATTAATTAGCTATGATATTAACCAAACTAAAATAACTAATCTTTGAATATTATTATTTCATTTAGCTATTATTATTCCGATGCTGAAAGTATACCAGTAGATATCGTTAAAAATATCATATATTCCGGCGTATAATGCATATATCTGAAGCAAGAAAATTCATCAAAATTTACATGTTCGATAATGTACATCGGGTATGGAAGTGAAACAGTAAATTAGGAAAGTACAAGCTTTTTTTATTATTGGACATTATATGTGTTGTACGCTCTCACTTGGTATTTATTAATTTTTTTCCTTTCATGCTGTCTATTATGCATTGGATTGTTTTCCATTGTATTTTTATACTAAAAGTCTCATGACAGATTTTTGCAAATTATTGGGTGAGCGTAATGCGGTGAATTTACCTAAAAATAGAAAAATACAGTGTCAAAATTCAGGTGCGCATAATACGTCGAATCGCGTTATACGCCGGCCTTTACGGTGTATAAAATTAAAGTATATATAAGGTCAAATATAAGTACTTCAGACAAATTTTAAATTGAAAATACACAAGAGCGTAAAGAGTAGAGATGCTTACTCTTTTTTGACAGAGACTTACGTAACTTTTAGAGAGAGATTTACTTACTTTAGTAAACAGATTGCTCTACAATGTGCATTGCGAGAATTTTCACTCGGAGTACCTAAAAATGGACCATAGAAACCATATCTATGAACCCATTATTTCACTGTAGAAAAAATTGTGTAACTTTACTCCATAAAATTGTTGGCAGCTTTGCTGCTTCTAGTTTTATGTTTCGTAAAACTTATTACTCACTAATTAACTGGTCTGAACTATTTATGGTTCATAATTAGTTCATAAAACTTTTCTCTCTTCATTGAAAAAAAAATCTCTAATTTTTACAAAAGAAAATTCTATATTTTTTATAGAAAAAAATTGTTTTAAAGAAAAACAGTTTTTTTCTGTAAAAAAAAGTTGGATTTTGTAATTTTTACAGAAAAAATCTCTATGTTTTATAGAAAAAACTGTTTTAATGAAAATTTACAGATATTTTCTGTAAATTAAACAGTTTTCCACTGGCGCCAAATTTGACAGTTCTTTTCTGTGAATTGCCCCACCAGTGGTTGAGAAGGTCTGCTCTCGAAGCTGGTAGACGGGAGGTGCTGGGTTCGAACCCAATCGCGCCCTTCGGCCTAATCGTTCGGAGTTTTCGTGGTTTTCTTCGAACCGGGGATTTCCATGCGTTAATACGGATCAGGTTCCCTTAGAAAGACCTCCACGGAAGGCACTCCCCCTAGGGCTCATATCCCTCGTGCAGATAATTGGCCGTCAACAATCAACCCAACCCAACCCTTTTCTGTGAATTTGAGATATATATTTTTTTACAGTGTTCAAACTGCACTTTTAAAGATTTTAATCATTATAAAGACCTGTCACAAAACAGCTGAAGTTGCTATAGGTCCAGTTGTCAAGCTTTTACGTATTTAAAGTTAAACATGTATAAACAAGAACTTGAATATAACAATAAGCTCAAATTCAAATAAATGACTTTTTCACAAAAAAAAAAAAAAAAAAAAAAAAAAAAAAAAACAGGATTTTATGAGTAAAGCCCGCACAGACTCTTGGTTCGCCTATTATAGCGCCTAGTCTAGAATAAATTGTGTGGAAATTGGTTATCCTAGTAATAATTAAAAAGCGTTAAAATATTGAATCCCTTAAATGTCCAACGATGCTGAAATCAAAAGAGTCGATCGCTGTGCCTTCTGCAGGATATTTTCTAAAACAGCAAGACGGTGGATTGCTAGTCTAGACGCCGCGCCGTATTAATACAATGTTTACATTGAAATTTGAAAATATTCCGCAAATGTCACTGCGATCGACTTTTTGGATTAAAGTATCGTTGCACATTTACGGGATTCAAATTTTTATCACTGGTTGGATAGTAGATTTTTACACTATTTATTCTAGGTGCTGAACCTATATGAAGGGGACAAGGAACCTTCAAATTCATTTTTTCATTTCTTTAAATTACACCTTAAATACTATTAAAGCGCACACAATATGAATTCTGGCATATAATTTATCACACAAGAAATTAATTTAGATTTTTTTTTTGGGGGGGGGGGGGCGGGAATAAGGAATTTTCCTGAATATTTTAAGAGTTATCAAGAACTTTCAAAATGTCCAAAAGATTCCAAAATGTCAAAAAGATTTCGATATTTTTATTAGTTTTGCGATTGTCACCCTTTAAACGTCATTTGCGACCTCATGTTCCATGGCATTTTTTGTTCGTCTTGATGAGTTACTATCATACCCTTAAGTTTATTGAAGCATTTCAAATACACTCTGTATAATATGTATTAATTTATATCCATATTTCCAATAAAGCTTGAGTTGTATGCACCGGATGTGATATCAAACTTTTTCCTTCGAGTTTTTCTCAGAAATTAACGATTAAACAGATAGATCCTTCCTACTATCAATTATTATGTACTCAAAGTTTTTTTTTTTTTCTACACAATTTATGTGTTCTTGACTGAATAAACAGGATATTTAGAACAACATAAAAAATAAGCAGCTAATTTTTGTGGAATATTTGCGGAGAGATCATAGGTCTATTATTCGAACTCGAATAAAAATATTTCTAAATCGATTTCTCAAAGTATAAAAATAAATTGATTAATATCAAACTATCAATTGAGAAGTGCGTATTTTTTTAAGTTTTTTCTCTTAATTTGAAATTTATTTTCTACTTTTAAGCCTTTGAAATATTTCTTCTTGCAGTTTCCCAGCGCTTTGTCATATTTTGGCGAGCATATGTATTGGCGCCCCATTAAATCCATTGTTGTTTCAACTCGCATACAATTGTACGATTTACAAAGAATATTTGGCGATTGATCACCTGTGACGGGCTAACGGAAAATTGATTCAAATTATTGCATTAATTATTAATTCAATTTAAAAAACATTAAAACGTTGTATTATAATCAAAAACACATCTGTAAACGCAATTTTGTATAATATTATCACATCAGGATGTGGATTAAAAATAGATTACAGAATTACATCTTTAGATATAAAAATCACGTTGAGTTAAGTAAAAGAGTATAAAAATTGAGATTTTGACAATGTAATCTGTTTACTATAAATCTGCCTAACTTTAAAGAAAAGATTCTTATGCTATAAGAGCATTAGTTGTCTCCCAAAATTTCTATGCTATTCATTTTTAAATGAGGTTCTATTGATGTTTTCATTTATTTTTTATTGATATTTAACTTATCGCCATTTAATTATTTTATACGTTATTCGTCTTGATATTTGATATAGTTAAAGTTATTTAAACTTCTATTAAAGTGTTGTTAGAAAATAAAAATGTTTGAGGTCCCTACCTATACCCCAGACAGCACAAGCACGTCCTAAAAACATCCAAAAGATGTCATATTTAGGAAAAGCTGATATCTTGAGAATCTATGAAATGATCCTGTCGACAGACCCATGGGATATTCTCTGGGTTTCGAAATGTCATACCTTTCAACATCCTGTGGATGACTTTTTATTATGGTCCGAGGACACTACAGACATCCTCTGGATGGCTTAACGATTACTGCCTTCAATTTGCATTTTTCTAAGTTCATGTGACATACATATGAGAATACATGGATGTATTGTCACTGAAAACATTTTTTAATAAATTGTATAGTATAAGATATCTTCACTTGTTAGATGGATTTTTTTTTAAATAAAGGTTTATTGAATTTTTTTTTTTAAATATTCCATCTAACAAATGAATATATCATGGGCTATATAATTTATTAAATAAAAAATGCTTTCAGTGACAATATATCTATGCACATAAGAATTTCAAAAATGCAAATTGAAGGCAATAATATATCTTTATATTTTGGATAAGAAGAGCCAAGGAATCGAACTGCGCATGTACATCCGTGTTGAGATATCCGCGGGTCGTTTTGGGAACAATAAAACTGGGCCGTCCGTTCTTCAGTATTCTTCGGATATTCACTGGATAATTTTATAGATATGACAACTACAGGATATTTAGGATTATTGTAGAGTGCCCAAATGACGATTGTGGTTCTCTGTGTACTAATATTATAAAGAATTATCGTTTCTAAAATTTCGATTTTTCCGGTACTGAAGGAACTAGCAACTTGAAAATTGACATGGTAGTTACTTATAAGATTTAAAAGCTCCCCAAAAACAGTTTATTAAAAATTCGAAATTTGAAAAGACAAAATGCAAAAAAATTCCAAATTACGATTTGTATGGAATTGATGAGGATAGAAACTTGAAATTTGATATGGCTGCTATCTTTAAAAAGCAAACACACTCACGGAGTAGTTTTTTTTTTTTTTTTTTTTTTTTTTTTTAAGCGAAAATTTAAAAGGGTGCAGAAGCAAAAAGCTTCCTAATTTTGCGATTTTTGTGTTATTGAACAAGGAACTTGAAATTTAGCATGTTAGTTACTTAAAAGATGTAAATGATCTCTAAGAACGGTTTCTTAAAAAATTGGACATGTTAACTGGAGAAATGCTCGAAAAGCGTTCTAAAAGCGTTTTAAATTACGATTTGTACGGAATTTTTAAGGATAGAATTTCAAAATTTTACATGACTGCTGTATTTAAGACGCAAATACACGCACAGAAGCTTTTTTAAGTTCTAATTTTTAAAGGGAATAGGAGATCAAAAGTTCTAAATTCTGATTTTTGTGATAATGAAAGTACTAGAAGCTAATTTGGCATGGCGATGACTTTTAAAATACAAAAGCTCGCTACAGAAGGTTTCTAAAAAATTCGAAATTTAAAAGGGTGAAATGCGCGACAAGTGTTCCGAAAACGTTCTAAATTATGATTTCTATGGAATTGTTAAGGATACAAACTTGATATTTGACATAATTGTTACTTTTAAGACCCAAATGCGCACACAAAAAAAGAGGGGTTTTTTTTTTTCAATTCAAATTTTAAATGGGTGAAATGAGTAAAAATCGTTCTAAAAACCTTCTAAATTACGATTACTATAGAATTCTTAAGAATAGAATTTTTTAATTTGAGATAGCTGTATTTTGTTCGAAATCCGAAAAGAAATTCGAAATTCGACATGGCTGCTGCATTTAAAACGCAAACTTACGCACAAAATAGGTTTCTTTCTACGTTCGAATTTTTAAAGAGAGCAGGAGAAAAAAGTTCTAAGTTCTGATTTTTGTGATATTGAAGGAACTAGAAGCTAGAAATTTTGCATGGCGATCACTTTTCAAATACAAAAGCTCTATACGGATGGTTTCTAAAAAATTCGAGGTTTAAAAGGGTGAAATGTGCGAAAGGAGTTCTGAAAACGTTCTAAATTATTTTATATATGGAACTGCTAAGGATAGAAACTTGATACTTGACATAGCTGTTAATTTTAAGACGCAAATGCACACACAGAAAAGTTTTTTTTTTTCAATTCAAAATTTAAATGGGTGAAATGAGCAAAAATCGGTCTAAAAACCTTCTAAATTAAAATTACTATGAAATTCTTATGAATAGAATTTTGAAATTTGACATCGCTGTATTTTTAAGAGATAAAAAAAAATTCAAAATTTAAAAGCGTGATATGTGCGAAAGAAGTTCCAAAAACGTTCTAAATTGCGATTTCTATGGAATTGTTAAGTATAGAATCTTGAAATTTAACATGACGGTTACTTTTAAGACAGAAATGATTGCTAAGCATGATTTGTAATAAAATTCGTAATTTAAAAGTAACCGCTATTCGTATTTTAAATTACGATTTCCATGGAATTTTACATAATATTTGTTAATTAATAAATTCGGGTTTTGCTAGTATTTTTGTATTTTAAAAACAACTACCTAATAAAATTATTAATAGAAATATTTTATTTTATACAGGCTAGTAATCAGTCTCCGCAGAGTAGGTCAATGATTCCGGCATACCATCCAGGTATTTATACATTAACTGCAATTTAATTCTAAAAGTTTACTTAAACTATTACAGGATTAATATATATCCAGGTGTACTGGGTAATACAAAAGTCAGGAACACCTTAAAAAATTAATAATTCGAACACGAGCAAAGATATAAAGATGCGGTTTGCACCGAACGGAAAAGAATCCGGATTTTTTTTTTTTTATGACAGAGGCAAAAGCGATGCTTGAATACTTCTTTTTTTAACTCACGGATGGCTTACAACCGACAAGTCGCTTACAAGTTACAAATTGGCTTACAACAGTTCAATGTGCTTTCCATCATTCAACAACACAACTGTGAGACGGGGCGGGGGGGGACGCAACACCGTTCACTGCATTAACCCTTTTACGGGCAAGCGATTGTGTTTCTATAATGTGGAATTCTCACCGGAATTATCGAAAAATTTTGCTTCAAAATAAGGAAAAGCAATTTTACAGCTTCTCCACCAAAGATAAAAAAGAAAAGTTTAATTAAAAGTTTCTGCTGCGAATCTTGATTAAAATTAGGTAGAATATAATATATCCCACCGCCCCTTAAGTGGTTAAACAACTTTTCATGACGTACGTCAGACATACGAGGGAAAGTAGATTACAAACCGACATGACAGTTGGGAAATTACTAATAAAGTACTTCCAAACGTGCCAACAGGTGGCACCAACTGTAAGAAGTTAATTTCGAGTTTTTGAGACAACAGTTGTACAAGATGAGCAGCTGTATTTGAAAATGGCGACTGTGTTCGAGGAGTGTATACTAGAAGAGCAGCGTTGACGGACAATTTTGAGCGTAGAAAAGAAGCATTTCTTTCTGGATATTCCTTTCCGGACGTCTTTTTGCCCGCAAGAAACGCAAAACACTTCGCTGCTCTTCCAGCGTACACTTCTCGAGCACAGTCTTCATTTTCAAATGCAGCTGCTCGTCTTGTACAACTGTTGTCTCATAAATTCGAAATTAACATATTACAGTTTATAGTGCGCCATCTATTGGCATATTAGGAAATAATTTACAACGAATTTTCGACCTCTCATATCGGTTTGTAACTGACTTTCCCTATTATGTTTGAAGGTAGCTTAATGATGACGCTTTCAATTATATTTTTGCTTAAACATTTGCATTTATTCAAGCATTCGTTTTAGCTTGTATCATAATTTCTTTTAATCTTTATTCGTTTATGAATAATTATTTTTTAAAGTTGTTCCTGATTGCTGAATCAACCGGTATTTAAAATTCTTTTTATGAATATTCTGCCTTCCAATGCATAAAGATGTTTGTCAATTAAATTCGTATATAATAATTATAATTATGTGTAATGTTATTTTTCGCCATATTCTGAAATCAAAAGTTATGAGGTTTTTATTTATGAAAAGTGACTTTGTTTGTGTTACTAAAAAAACTTTTTGAGTTGCACTTTACGAATATGCAATGATATTTTTTGCCATGATCGTAATATAGAGTTATGAGGTTTTTTGTTTGTGAAAAGTGTCTTTCTTTGTGTTATTAAAAAACTTGTTGAGTTATACATTACGAATATAATATGTAGTGATATTTTTCGTCATGTTCTTTAATCAAGTGTTATGAAGCTTTTGTTTGCGAAAAGTGTCTTTCATTGTGCTACTAAAAAAAACTTGTTGAGTTGTACTTTATGAATATGTAATGATATTTTTGTCATGTTCTTAAATCAAAGTTTTGAGGTAAGGAAATACGGACAATAATTCATAAACTGCTTTCGTATCATAATGACAATATATAATTTTTTTATGCTCACCTGAAAAAGGTCAGAGAAGACAAAGATTTGCAGGATTTCAAAGAAGTACAAGTCAAGATGCTTTTCTTTAATCCTCAAATAAATCTATTCTTTTGATCTTAAAAATGGGTTTTCAGATTTAAAATTTAAATTTTTATCTGTGCGAACTCTATATAGTATTTTCTAAACAAAATAAATGTGTTTCACTTTTTTTAAAGGTTCGCTTGGACGGAGTCAGGGATACCCAGGAATACAAGGAGGTAATATTAAAATAAATCACAATTTCGTCTAAGAGTTATGAGTTTTTATTTGTGAAAAGTGTCTTTCTTTGTGCTACTAAAAAAGCTTTTTGAGTTATACAGTACGAATATCTAATGATACGTTTCGTCATGTTTTTTAATCAAGAGTTATGAGGATTTTGCTTGTGAAAAGTGCCTTTCTTTGTGTTACTAAAAAAACTTATTGAGTTGTACTTTATGAATATGTAATGATATTTTTCGTCATGTTCCTAAATCAAAAGTTATGAGGTAAGGAAACACCGACAATAATTCATAAACTGCTTTCGTATCATAATGACAATATATAATTTTTTTTATGCTCACCTGAGGAAGACCAGAGGATTTACAGGATTTCAAGGAGGTACAAATGAAGAAGCTTTTCTTTAATCTTTAAATTAATCTTATCTTTTGATCTTAAAAATGGGTTTTCAGATTTAAAATTTAAATTTTTATTTGTGCTGCAGTCTATATAGACCGGGATCCGGCAGCATAGACAATCACCTCATCGAGTTCACTGATGCATTTCTAACATTAGTTAAATCTTGATTAGCATATTAAAACGCAATCGGTCTACCAAGTCATATTTTGGTGGGAAAAAAACCTGAAAACACGATTTTAGCGGCTAATACGTAGATTTACCACTGTGTTTTCCTGCATCGAATGGTATGAAAACATTGAGGACTGGAAGCAGGAAAACACAAAGCTAAACCTACGAGTCAGCCGATAAAATCGGGTTTTCAGGTGTTTTCCACCAATATATGACATGACAGACCGATTCCGTTTTAATATGCGAATCAAGATTGAACTAATCCTAGAATTTCATCCGTGAAATCTATGAGGTGATGTCTGTGCTCCCGGCTCCCGGTCTAATATAGTATATTCTAATCAAAATAAATATGTGTCACTTTTTTTAAAGGTTCTTTTGGACGGAGTCAAGGATACCCAGGAATACAAGGAGGTAATATTTAAAACAAAACTCAATTTTGTCCAAGAGTTATGAGGTTTTTGTTTGTGAAAAGTGCCTTTCTTTGTGTTACTAAAACACTCTTTGGGTTCTAATGTAACGAATATGTAATAATTTGTTTCTTCATGTTCTTTAATCAAGATTTATGAGGATTTTGCTTGTAAAAAGTGCCTTTCTTTGTGTTACTAAAAAAACTTGTTGAGTTATACTTTATGAATGTGTAATGATATTATTCGTCGTGCTCTTAAATCAAAAGTTATGAGGTAATGGAACACTAACAATAATTCATTAACTCTCTCGCTGCGTAATTCTTTGCGATGAGCGTCTTTTACAGAATTTTTAATCATTTATCACCGGTTCTTTAAAACAGAAATTTTTGATTATTGTAATTGGGGAAAATGTCCTGATTAAATCAGAGAATGTTTTCGCTAAAAGATAACTGATGGGAATAACCAAATAGTATTAATTTGACTGAAAAATGCATGCTCGAGCATATATCGGTCTGCGCAGCGAGAGTATTAATTGGTTTCGTATTATAATGACAATATATAATTTTTTTTTATTGTCATCTGAAGAAGGTCAGAGAATACAAAGATTTACAGAATTTCAAGGAAGTACAAGCAAAAAGCTTTTCTTTAATCCTCAAACAAATCTTCTCTGTTGATCTTAAAAATAGGTTTTCAGATTTAAAATTTTAATTTTTATTTGTGCTGTACCCTATATAGTATATTCTAATAATAAAATATTTTTCACATTTTTTAAAGGTTCTTTTGGACGAAGTCAGGGATACCCAGGAATACAAGGAGGTAATATTTAAAATAAAACACAATTTTGTCCAAGAGTTATGAGGTTTTTGTTTGTGAAAAGTGTCTTTCTTTGTGTTACTAAAAAAACCTGTTGAATTGTACAGTACGAATATGTAATAATATTTTTCGTCACATTCTTTAATCAAGAGTTATGAGGCTTTTGTTTGTGAAAAGTGCCTTTTTTTGTGATACTGAAAAAACTTTTTGAGTTATGCTTTAACGAATATGTAATAATATGTTTCGTCATGGTTTTTAATGAAGAGTTATGAGTATTTTGCTTCCGAAAAGTGCCGTTCTTTGTGTTAATAAAAAAACTTGTTGAGTTGTACTTTATGAATTTGTAATGATATTTGTCGTCATGCTTTTAAATCAAAAGTTATGAGGTAAGGAAACACCGACAATAAATCATAAGCTGCTATCGTATCATAATGTCAATATATATTTTTTCTATGCTCACCTGAAGGAAGTTAGAATAAGATAAGGATTTACAGCATTTCAAGGAGGTACAACTCAAGAGAATAATTCTCAAATAAATCTTATTTATTGATCTTAAAAATGGGTTTTCAGATTTAAAATTTAAATTTTTATTTGTGCAGTACTCTATATAGTATATTCTAATCAAAATAAATACATGTTTCATTTTTTTAAAGGTTCGCTTGGACGGAGTCAGGGATACCCAGGAATAAAAGGAGGTAATATTTAAAATAAAACACAATTTTGTCCAAGAGTTATGAGGTTTTTGTTTGTGAAAAGTGTCTTTCTTTGTGTTACTAAAAAAACCTGTTGAATTGTACAGTACGAATATGTAATAATATTTTTCGTCACATTCTTTAATCAAGAGTTATGAGGCTTTTGTTTGTGAAAATGGCCTTTCTTTGTGATACTGAAAAAACTTTTTGAGTTATGCTTTAACGAATATGTAATAATATGTTTCGTCATGGTTTTTAATGAAGAGTTATGAGTATTTTGCTTCCGAAAAGTGCCGTTCTTTGTGTTAATAAAAAAACTTGTTGAGTTGTACTTTATGAATTTGTAATGATATTTGTCGTCATGCTTTTAAATCAAAAGTTATGAGGTAAGGAAACACCGACAATAAATCATAAGCTGCTATCGTATCATAATGTCAATATATATTTTTTCTATGCTCACCTGAAGGAAGTTACAATAAGATAAGGATTTACAGCATTTCAAGGAGGTACAACTCATGAGAATAATTCTCAAATAAATCTTATTTATTGATCTTAAAAATGGGTTTTCAGATT
This sequence comes from Maratus speciosus, assembly GCA_963932465.1. Taxonomy (NCBI): domain Eukaryota; kingdom Metazoa; phylum Arthropoda; class Arachnida; order Araneae; family Salticidae; genus Maratus; species Maratus speciosus. The sequence continues at coordinate 124,867,071 of OZ010798.1, read as the reverse complement.
TAAAATTTAAATTTTTATTTGTGCAGTACTCTATATAGTATATTCTAATCAAAATAAATACATGTTTCACTTTTTTTAAAGGTTCGCTTGGACGGAGTGAGGGATACCCAGGAATACAAGGAGGTAATATTTAAAACAAAACACAATTTTGTTCAAAAGTTATGAGGATTTTGTTTGTGAAAAATGTCTTTCTTTGTGTTACTAAAAAAACCTGTTGAATTGTACAATACGAATATGTAATAGTATTTTTCGTCACGTTCTTTAATAAAGAGTTATGAGGTTTTTACTTGTGAAAAGTGCCTTTCTTTGTGTTACTACAAAAACTTTTTGAGTTGTACTTTAACGAATATGTAATAATATGTTTCTTCATGTACATTAATCAAAAGTTGAGAGGATTTTGCTTGTGAAAAGTGCCTTTCTTTGTGTTACTAAAAAAACCTTGATGTGTTGTACTTTATGAATATGTAATGATATTTTTCGTCTTGTTCTTAAATCAAAAGTTATGAGGTAAGGAAACACCGAAAAATAATTCATAAACTGCTTTCGTATCATAATGACAATATATATATTTTTTTATACTCACCTGTAGAAGGTCTGAGAAGACAAGGATTTACAGGATTTTAAGGAGGTACAACTGAAGAATCTCTTCTTTCATCCACAAATAAATCTTATCTATTGATCTTAAAAATGAGTTTTCAGATTTAAAATAAAAATTTTTATTTGTGCTGTACTCTTTATAGACCGGAAGCCGGCAGCACAGACAATCACCTCATCGAGTTCACGGATGAGATTCTAGGATTAGATAAATCTTGATTTGCATATTAAAACGCAATCGGTCTGCCAAGTCATATCTTGGTGGAAAACACCTGAAAACCCGATTTTAGCGGCTGACTCATAGGTTTACCATTGTTTTTTCCTGCACCAAAATGTATGAAAACATGGGGGACTGGGAGTAGGAAAACACAATAGTAAGCCTACGAGTAAGCCGCTAAAATCGGGTTGTCAGGTGTTTTTCACCAAGATATGATTTGGCAGACCAGTTGCGTTTTAATATGCGAATCATGATTTAACTAATCCTAAAATTTCATCCGTGAAATCTATGAGGTGATGTCTTCGCTGCCGGCTCCCGGTCTAATATAGTATATTCTAATCAAAAACGATATGTGTCACTTTTTTTAAAGGTTCGCTTGGACGGAGTCAGGATACCCAGGAATACAAGGAAGTAATATTTAATATAAAACAAAATTTTGTACAACAGCTATGAGGTTTTTGTTTGTGAAAAGTGTCTTTTTTTGTGTTACTAAATAACTTTTTGAGTTGTACGTTAACGAATATGTAATGATATGTTTCGTCATATTCTTTCATCATGATTTATGAGGATTTTGCTTCTGAAAAGTGCCTTTCTTTGTGTTGCTAAAAAAAAATCTTGTTGAGTTGTACTTTATGAATATTTAATGATATTTTTCGTCTTGTTCTTAAATCAAAAGTTATGAGGTAAGGAAACACCGACAATAATTCATAAACTGCTTTCGTATCATAATGACACTATATTATTTTTATGCTCACCTGAAGAAGGTCAGAGCAGACAAGGATTTACAGGATTTCAAGGAGGTTCAAGTCAAAAAGTTTTTCTTTAATCCTGAAATAAATCTTATCTGTTTATCTTAAAAATAATTTTTTACATTTAAAATTAAAATTTTTATTTGTGCTGTACTCTATATAGTATATTTTATTCAAAATGAATATGTTTCACCCTTTTTTAAAGGTTCGCTTGGACGGAGTCGGGGATTCCAATTAACTCAAGGAGGTAAATATTTAAAATAAAACACAATTTTATCCAAGAGTTATAAGGTTTTTGTTTGTGGAACGTGTCTTTCTTTGTGTTAGTGAAAAAACTTGCTGAGCTATACAATACGAATATATATTTTTCGTAAAGTTCTTTAATCTAGATTTATGAAGTTTTTATTTGGGAAAAGTATATATATATATATATATATATATATTTTTACAAAAACAAAAAAAAAAAACTTTTGGAGTTGTACATTACGAATATGTAATGATATTTTTCGTCATGTTCTTTAATCAAGAGTTATGAGGTTTTTGTTTGTGGAAAGTGTCTTTCTTTGTATTACTAAAAGACCCTTTGAGTTTTACTTTACGAAAATGTAATAATATTTTTCCTCATGTTCTTAAATCAAAAGTTATGAGGTAAGGAAATACCCACAATAATTTATAATCTGCTCTCGTATAATATTTTCGTATATATATATATTTTTTGTTTTAGACTCTCGTAAAGAAGAACAGAGAAGTCAAGACTATGTAGGATTTCCAGGAGGTACAGTCAAGAAGCTTTTCGTTAATCCTCAAACAAGTCTTATCTGTTGATCTTAAGAAAGGGTTTTCGGTTTTAAGGGGTCTCAGGACTCTTCAAATTGGAAAACATGAAAAAAAATGACCATTTTCAAAATTTAATATCCTAAAATGTATATGATTTTAAAACACAATATTTTTTGGGATGAAAGATATATGTATGCTCTTTCATTTCATATATTAAAAAAAATTGAAAAATGCAGAATTAGTATTTATAGAGGGCTCCAAACTATCAGAGATTTGTCGAGCAGAAAATTGGTATAACAGCTTACGCGCACGATTACAAAATATATTTCGCAACTAGAATGAAAATTTTGGTGCCTACTTATACTTTAGATTATAATAATTTCCCTGAATCTAAAAAAATTCATATTTAAGGCATTTTTATATTTTTAACACAAAGTTGTATTTAGCTAATGCAAAATTTAGAAAATTTCAGCAGTGTAATCAATTAAAAAAAAAATTGCATAATAAAAAGGAAATTTTAGGTTCAGTTTATACAGACTAATATGAAACATGTATTTTGAAAATTTTATGAAAAAATATTCAGAAGTTTTAGAGATATCGTGCGCGTTATGGCCAAAAACGTAGACTGAAAAAAAATACTTCAACGAATGGAAGAAAAATGACTTCAAAGTTTTGGAAACTCAGGTACAGCTAACAGCTACTGAGCAAGGTACAGTTCTAAAAGCCATAACTTCATTTCTAATGGGAATTTCAAGGAAAAATTATACAAAAATGTTCAGAACGATAAAATATATAATGTGAACATTAAAAAGGTCCACAATATTACTTAAAAGGCGACTAATGTAATGAAAATATGTTACAAGTTTAAAATATACATTTTAATTAAAACTTCTTAGTACTTTCAAGCCTTCCAGGTTTATCATGAGAGAATATCTTAATAACTAAATGTTGTTTATTTATACAAATACGTACATTCTACCCATGGAAAGTGACGTATGAGAAACAAAGTTATGTCATAAAATAAATGGAACTGCAATTATCCCTTCCCACTCCGTTGGCTCCGCTGCGCAGACATTCTTAGTCTTAGCAAAATTTGTTTTTGGTACCAGTAATAAAGGAAAATAAAATTCACCTTATTTAATCAGAGCATTTTTGAAATTGTGTATATGAAGAAAACTGCTTTTTAAAAAGTGGAGCCGATCGAATAAAATTTGTATAAGAGACGCCGGAGCTTTAAGGGTTAATAATAATAATAATATATATTTCCTCTAATTAAATTCAATCCAAGAAATTGCTACTGTTACTTCTACTTTCAAATCTAGTAATTATTGTTTCTCTCATTTTCAAAACAAAGTGATGTATTGAATACAAAGTGAACAAAGTGACGTATTGATTGTATAAATAAACAACATTTACTTATTAAGATATTCTCTAATGATGAGCCTGGAAGGCTTGAAAGTACTAAGAAGTTTTAAATAAAATGTATATTTTAAACTTGTAACATCTTTTTCATTACATTAGTCACCTTTTAAGTAAGATTGTGGATCTTTTTAATATTCATATTATATATTTTATGTTGAATCAAGGTGAAAAATTGCGCTTCGTCTTATGATATTGTTTGTTCAGAAAGAGTTTAACATCTAGAAATAAAATCCAAAATTTTAAAGATTTAACAGTTCTGAGACCCCTTCAAATTTCAATTTTTATTTGTGCTGCATTACATATAGTATATTCTAATCAAAATAAACATGTTTCACCTTTTTTAAAGGTTCTCTTGGATGGAGTCAGGGAAACTCAGGAATATACCCAGGAGGTAATATCTAAATTAAAACATATTTTTGTCAAATTAAAAATATTGTTATTAAAAAGAAATGTTCAAAATCTATAGTTCTTATGAATTCGAAATGAAAACCAAATTTACTACTTATTTTAAAAATTTGTTTATAAATTAAAAAATACAATTTTTGCTGTTATAGAAATTCGTTGTTTATAGAATTTCGTTATCTAATTGAAATTCTATAAATATATGGATGTTTATATATTTTTAACTGACATCATCTGAAAGAAGATAGACATAGTTTCTTTCATTAGAAATGTCATAACACACCGCTATATGTATATAAGGGTCAATATCTGAAAACTTGACAATTTCATACAAAATTTTTTATTTTTTTTTTTAAATTTAATACATCAACTACAGCATACAATTATACACTATGGTACATGCTTTGTCACTTAACTGCTCTAGTGTTTTGAGATCAATGATGTATATTTTATGGGTAGGATAAATTTATAAGTAAGAAAGTGTGTGTTAACATCATAATCAGTGTCTAATAATTGGGATTGAGGTGATGTTTTTGTATTAACAGCTGCACAGCCATTTTGTTGAATCATTTTGCACACATGTAAATTTTTAAATATGCCAGGTGACATTTGTATGTTACATAAATAAAGTTGCCATAAGCTTTTTTTTATATAAATAAAAAGTTAAATACGTGGACATGAATGATGCTATAAAAAAAAGTCCTTCCGGCCAGTGCCGGAAGGAAGAGGTAGCTTTCATATTCCTTATTTTTAAAAAGCAAGCTTATATTATTCAAACACACGAAGCTCAATTTAGTGGAAACCGATTATAGCAGATTCAATACTAATTTTTATCAATACTAAATCATTATTAATGAGAATTTCGCGAAATTAGTCAGCTTTATCCAAGCTGCTTTTATTTAAAGTAACTTATATTTGGTTCCCGAATTCGGCGATATCTTGAAGTGCCCGCCAGTTTAACACAACATAATGGGTGCAACAAAGCTAACCAATGAACTTGGCAGAGACCTTAGTAATTCCTGTGCACATGCTCACTCATATCGGAATCGGTTGATATATACAAGTGCTGTCGCAAGCAAAAAATCCGATTTTTCAAAATGTCACCCACATTAGAAATTCAAACTGCTATATCTGAGCCATTTTTTAAGATAAAGACAAAACAAAAAATGCTCCGGAATCCTTATATCATGGTCAAATACTTAAGAAATAAACCTTTTTCAATTTCTAACTTTTTTGCACCTCACTTTAAATATAATTTTTTTTAATTTAATGGCCTCCATTTTGAAACAAGATGGCTGATGAAGCTGGCCAGCGAACTTGGTCGAGACATTACGATATGCTATTCACATGGCTTCTTACATCAAAATAGGTTAATAAATACGCGTGTTATCACAGGACAAATATCAGATCGTTTCAAAATGTCAGCCATGCTAGAAATTCAAAGTGCTATAATTCAACCATTTTTAAAGATATATACGAAACAAAAACTGCTTCGGAATCTTTGTATCAAGGTCAAACACATAATAAAAATCTTTTTCATTTTTCAATTTTTTGATAACTCATTTAAAATTTAAAATTTAATTTTTTTAAATGGCAGCCCTTTTGAAACAAGATGGCGAATGAAGCTGGCCAACAAACTCGGTCGAGACATTGGTGTGTTCTATGTACACACCAAGTCACATTCAAATCGGTTCATAAATACGCCTGTTATCGCGTGACAAAAATCAGGTCGTTTCAAAATGTCAGCCACAATAGAAATTCAAAATGCTATAACTCAGCCCATTTTTTTAGATATAGACGAAACAAAAACTGTTTCGGAATCTTTGTATTAAGGTAAAACACATAAGAAAAAAAAATCGTTTTCATTTTGCAATTTTTTGGTACCTTATTTTAAATTAAAAAATATATTTTTTAAATGGCCACCATTTTGAAACAAGATGGCGGATGAAGCTGGCGAACGAACTCGGTCGAGACATTGGTACGTATTATTTATACACTAAGGTACATCCAAATCGGTTTATAAATACGCCTATTATCGCGTGACAAAAATCAGGTCGTTTCAAAATGTCAGTCAAGCTAGAAATTCAAAGTGCTATAACTCAGTCATTTCTTAAGATTTAGACGAAACAAAAAATGCTCCGGAATATTTGTATCAAGGTCAAAAACATAAGAAAAAAATATTTTTCAATTTTCAATTTTTTTTGTACCACATTTCAAATTTTAAATTTAAAAAAAATTAAATGGCCGTCATTTTGAAACAAGATGGCGGATGAAGCTGGACAATGAACTCGGTCGAGACATTAATATGCACTATGTATACACGAAGTTAGATCCAAATCGGTTCATAAATACGAGAGTTACAGTGTGACAAAGATCAGAAATATATATATATATCAATCAAAATTTCAACAGAGGGTAGTTTCGGGGTCTGGGAGTCGTTCCGGATCGAGGAAAATATACCAAAATTTTTTGAAATCGCTTTTCTCCGAACGGCTGCATTAGGTAGCTTTTTGTAATGAAAGCTACCTAATATTCATCCCTATTCAGAACAAAACCAAATATTTCTAAATATGATAGAAAGGTAAGAACAATTTATCTTCATCCATGGTGGCTAGTTGAAATTTAGTTGCTGTTTCAATGGAAATAATTCTACCAGCGCCACCTAGTATCTGCTAACCTAAACGTGTGCTTAGAGGGACTGACATGATGAATCAACATCAGGGACAAATATTTTTATTACAATGTTTTATTATACAATCTATTCTGATAAAGGAGACTTGTATTTTCCCATACTGTATATATATAGGTATAAATGCATAATAGCAATAATTAATAATATTTATAGAAATTTTTACAACTTACATTTAATATTGGATATTTGTACCTGGGGACAGGGACTGAAATGATACTTTCGTTTGTTTAAAGCTGAAAATTAGTTATTTATACATTATTATGTATCCATTTATCATTGGTAATTGTTATAACAACTGTTACAATATTTTACATTTTACAGTTTTTGGTTTTAATATAATTAATGAAATATTATTGTCAGTGAACAGAAATTGTCCAATTTTCAGATATTGACCCATAAGGCAGAACTATCTTCGGTTAGGTTTATATGGGCATATATTTTGGGACTATTCATATTATGTAAGGTATCCTGGGGTAATAAGGCCACGTTAAGGTTCTACAAATTTTTACGGCTTAGTTTTAGATTTTTCTTATCAAACAAATATAGGATTTTATACAGCAACTCATTGACTATTTATATAAAAAAAATTATTTAACAGATATGTATTAATAAAATGTAGTATCGTGATATCTTGACCAATGCTATTTGGCGTTATTGACCACCTATGTGGATAATAACGCCATGCAAACAAAACTATAAAATAAGATGGAATAATGGCATGTAAATTGTCCAATTCTAAAAATACAAACTCTACAGTCCTAGAAATTGATAAATTGTATTCTGAGGAATAAAGAATGTTCAATTTGTTGTGAAAGTGTAAAAGAAATGAGGGGGGGGGGGGAGAAAAACATAAGAAAAAAATATTTTTCAATTTTCAATTTTTTTTGTACCACATTTCAAATTTTAAATTAAAAAAAAAATTAAATGGCCGTCATTTTGAAACAAGATGGCGGATGAAGCTGGACAATGAACTCGGTCGAGACATTAATATGCACTATGTATACACGAAGTTAGATCCAAATCGGTTCATAAATACGAGAGTTACAGTGTGACAAAGATCAGAAATATATATATATCAATCAAAATTTCAACAGAGGGTAGTTTCGGGGTCTGGGAGTCGTTCCGGATCGAGGAAAATATACCAAAATTTTTTGAAATCGCTTTTCTCCGAACGGCTGCATTAGGTAGCTTTTTGTAATGAAAGCTACCTAATATTCATCCCTATTCAGAACAAAACCAAATATTTCTAAATATGATAGAAAGGTAAGAACAATTTATCTTCATCCATGGTGGCTAGTTGAACTTTAGTTGCTGTTTCAATGGAAATAATTCTACCAGCGCCACCTAGTATCTGCTAACCTAAACGTGTGCTTAGAGGGACTGACATGATGAATCAACATCAGGGACAAATATTTTTATTACAATGTTTTACTATACAATCTATTCTGATAAAGGAGACTTGTATTTTCCCATACTGTATATATATAGGTATAAATGCATAATAGCAATAATTAATAATATTTATAGAAATTTTTACAACTTACATTTAATATTGGATATTTGTACCTGGGGACAGGGACTGAAATGATACTTTCGTTTGTTTAAAGCTGAAAATTAGTTATTTATACATTATTATGTATCCATTTATCATTGGTAATTGTTATAACAACTGTTACAATATTTTACATTTTACAGTTTTTGGTTTTAATATAATTAATGAAATATTATTGTCAGTGAACAGAAATTGTCCAATTTTCAGATATTGACCCATAAGGCAGAACTATCTTCGGTTAAGTTTATATGGGCATATATTTTGGGACTATTCATATTATGTAAGGTATCCTGGGGTAATAAGGCCACGTTAAGGTTCTACAAATTTTTACGGCTTAGTTTTAGATTTTTCTTATCAAACAAATATAGGATTTTATACAGCAACTCATTGACTATTTATATAAAAAAATTATTTAACAGATATGTATTAATAAAATGTAGTATCGTGATATCTTGACCAATGCTATTTGGCGTTATTGACCACCTATGTGGATAATAACGCCATGCAAACAAAACTATAAAATAAGATGGAATAATGGCATGTAAATTGTCCAATTCTAAAAATACAAACTCTACAGTCCTAGAAATTGATAAATTGTATTCTGAGCAATAAAGAATGTTCAATTTGTTGTGAAAGTGTAAAAGAAATGAGGGGGGGGGGGAGAAAAACATAAGAAAAAAATATTTTTCAATTTTCAATTTTTTTTGTACCACATTTCAAATTTTAAATTAAAAAAAAATTAAATGGCCGTCATTTTGAAACAAGATGGCGGATGAAGCTGGACAATGAACTCGGTCGAGACATTAATATGCACTATGTATACACGAAGTTAGATCCAAATCGGTTCATAAATACGAGAGTTACAGTGTGACAAAGATCAGAAATATATATATATCAATCAAAATTTCAACAGAGGGTAGTTTCGGGGTCTGGGAGTCGTTCCGGATCGAGGAAAATATACCAAAATTTTTTGAAATCGCTTTTCTCCGAACGGCTGCATTAGGTAGCTTTTTGTAATGAAAGCTACCTAATATTCATCCCTATTCAGGACAAAACCAAATATTTCTAAATATGATAGAAAGGTAAGAACAATTTATCTTCATCCATGGTGGCTAGTTGAACTTTAGTTGCTGTTTCAATGGAAATAATTCTACCAGCGCCACCTAGTATCTGCTAACCTAAACGTGTGCTTAGAGGGACTGACATGATGAATCAACATCAGGGACAAATATTTTTATTACAATGTTTTACTATACAATCTATTCTGATAAAGGAGACTTGTATTTTCCCATACTGTATATATATAGGTATAAATGCATAATAGCAATAATTAATAATATTTATAGAAATTTTTACAACTTACATTTAATATTGGATATTTGTACCTGGGGACAGGGACTGAAATGATACTTTCGTTTGTTTAAAGCTGAAAATTAGTTATTTATACATTATTATGTATCCATTTATCATTGGTAATTGTTATAACAACTGTTACAATATTTTACATTTTACAGTTTTTGGTTTTAATATAATTAATGAAATATTATTGTCAGTGAACAGAAATTGTCCAATTTTCAGATATTGACCCATAAGGCAGAACTATCTTCGGTTAGGTTTATATGGGCATATATTTTGGGACTATTCATATTATGTAAGGTATCCTGGGGTAATAAGGCCACGTTAAGGTTCTACAAATTTTTACGGCTTAGTTTTAGATTTTTCTTATCAAACAAATATAGGATTTTATACAGCAACTCATTGACTATTTATATAAAAAAAATTATTTAACAGATATGTATTAATAAAATGTAGTATCGTGATATCTTGACCAATGCTATTTGGCGTTATTGACCACCTATGTGGATAATAACGCCATGCAAACAAAACTATAAAATAAGATGGAATAATGGCATGTAAATTGTCCAATTCTAAAAATACAAACTCTACAGTCCTAGAAATTGATAAATTGTATTCTGAGCAATAAAGAATGTTCAATTTGTTGTGAAAGTGTAAAAGAAATGAGGGGGGGGGGGAGAAAAACATAAGAAAAAAATATTTTTCAATTTTCAATTTTTTTTGTACCACATTTCAAATTTTAAATTAAAAAAAAATTAAATGGCCGTCATTTTGAAACAAGATGGCGGATGAAGCTGGACAATGAACTCGGTCGAGACATTAATATGCACTATGTATACACGAAGTTAGATCCAAATCGGTTCATAAATACGAGAGTTACAGTGTGACAAAGATCAGAAATATATATATATCAATCAAAATTTCAACAGAGGGTAGTTTCGGGGTCTGGGAGTCGTTCCGGATCGAGGAAAATATACCAAAATTTTTTGAAATCGCTTTTCTCCGAACGGCTGCATTAGGTAGCTTTTTGTAATGAAAGCTACCTAATATTCATCCCTATTCAGAACAAAACCAAATATTTCTAAATATGATAGAAAGGTAAGAACAATTTATCTTCATCCATGGTGGCTAGTTGAACTTTAGTTGCTGTTTCAATGGAAATAATTCTACCAGCGCCACCTAGTATCTGCTAACCTAAACGTGTGCTTAGAGGGACTGACATGATGAATCAACATCAGGGACAAATATTTTTATTACAATGTTTTACTATACAATCTATTCTGATAAAGGAGACTTGTATTTTCCCATACTGTATATATATAGGTATAAATGCATAATAGCAATAATTAATAATATTTATAGAAATTTTTACAACTTACATTTAATATTGGATATTTGTACCTGGGGACAGGGACTGAAATGATACTTTCGTTTGTTTAAAGCTGAAAATTAGTTATTTATACATTATTATGTATCCATTTATCATTGGTAATTGTTATAACAACTGTTACAATATTTTACATTTTACAGTTTTTGGTTTTAATATAATTAATGAAATATTATTGTCAGTGAACAGAAATTGTCCAATTTTCAGATATTGACCCATAAGGCAGAACTATCTTCGGTTAGGTTTATATGGGCATATATTTTGGGACTATTCGTATTATGTAAGGTATCCTGGGGTAATAACGCCACGTTAAGGTTCTACAAATTTTTACGGCTTAGTTTTAGATTTTTCTTATCAAACAAATATAGGATTTTATACAGCAACTCATTGACTATTTATGTAAAAAAAATTATTTAACAGATATGTATTAATAAAATGTAGTATCGTGATATCTTGACCAATGCTATTTGGCGTTATTGACCACCTATGTGGATAATAACGCCATGCAAACAAAACTATAAAATAAGATGGAATAATGGCATGTAAATTGTCCAATTCTAAAAATACAAACTCTACAGTCCTAGAAATTGATAAATTGTATTCTGAGCAATAAAGAATGTTCAATTTGTTGTGAAAGTGTAAAAGAAATGAGGGGGGGGGGAGGATGCAACATAATATGAGACCCAAAGCTTCTCTTTGCTTAAAAATACCCGCTTAAATAGAATTATTAGACACATTGCACGGTTTTAGCTGTGTTTATCTAAATCAGTATTCATGTTTCTATATATGTATGCTAAGCGGTAGAAAATTTTCAATTTTTTGTGAAAGTGTAACAAAAAGAAGGGGGGGGGGGCAACAGAATATCAGACCCTGAGCTTCTCTTTGCTTAAAAATGCCCGCTTAAATAGAATTTTTAGAAACATTGCACGGTTTTAACTATTTTTAAATCTAATATTTTTATCATGTGAAAATTTATAATAACTAGAGTTATATGTAATAAGTATTTTTGCTAACACTGTTATAAATGTCTTGCAAATACTTTTTAACCCGTAAACTCAGACTAATACGGACCAAAATTTAAAATGTCGACGTTATTTAAAACAAGCTTTAATAAATTTGTATTTTTAACTAATAACATAACATTTTTGATAAAAATCAATATCCATGTTAGATCCCTTATTAAATTTTATATATGATTCATGTGGTTATATTTCATTATTACTATACTGCGAATAAAATTAACCTCTAACTGCTGTTAGCGATCTCGCTGATCGCTGCTTTTTTTTTAATTTTCAGAGTTTAACTTGTAATTTCCAATTTAACTATAGTTACTAGTGAAATTTTCTTTCGTTTGCAGTCCCAGTACTATTGCTAGAAATATTTGAATGGGTGAAATTGCATAAGAATTAAAACTATACAAAAAGTTTAGTGTATAAATAGTATTCTTTGAGTTAAACTCTAATTATCAGACTATTGGGTTAGAGACTTAGTAAAATCGTTAAAAATATTTGAATAGATGAAATTTGATTAGAATTAATCCTGTACAAAAAGTTTTGTGCAGAAACAGTATTCTATGAGTTAATCGCACCTTTTAATCATCTTTTGATCGAGCGGTCTCACATATCGACATCTCACAGATATCTCACTCAATAAAATGTATATTCATTTAATCCTGTCGAATGCTAACCTGCGTAAATTTTGCTCACACACCCAGGAAATGCTCGCGCCAATATGCGATGAACATCAACAAAATTCTATTTCACTTGTGGCAATACGCCAGTGTAATTTTTCTTATTATCTTTTTTTTCTTTTAACACATAAATATGGGGAGAGTAAATTTTACGTATGGTTAGTATTTAAGTACTAAATATAAAGGATAGTATTCTAGGGTTAATAAAATGCCAATTCTACCCTAAATGCAACAAAACTATGGGAAATCGCGTCTCATTTAGGCACAATGACTTTACATAGTTTAAGCAATTAAAAAGGTATTGAAGCTTAAATTTGTAAAATTTAGTAAAGCACAATGCTGAGAAAGTGGACAGTTGAACCTTAGAACTCAATTGAATAATCACGTGGGAATTTAATAGAAACCTGATTTTGAAAATGTTGGAATTAGAATATCAAAAGCATTTTGATATCATTTTATTCATAAGAATTTGAAATTGTTTTTACATTAATATTTTTTTGACCAATTTTGGGTATCAGACCCCCCATAATCTATACCTTTCTAAAATGACAATAATGCTCTCTCGTGCATAAAATAAAATAAAAAATAAACCCTCTTCGGATGCCGTTCCGCCACTGAAAAGAATTAACCGGGATAATAACGCCAAGGAATTGCGTTATTACCCCGGTATACTTATTGTGCAGTATATTTTAAACTACAAACTACCTAGCCAACACATCCAAAATCTTCCACAACATTTTGAAAGTACATGAGATACACTACAAATTTTTGTAATAAACAACGTATTTCCTAATAAATATATAGTCTTCCCATCACAGAAGTTATCTCGCAAATTTTAGATCAGATGTTGATTTTAGGTGTTTCTTAAAGCGATAAGGCCTACAAATGCAACAAATGAACTTTTAGCAGTGGTTTGTGATTCAGATGACTCAGAGCCCTTCTGCACAGAACCCGCAGGTGCCATTACACGGATTCTTTCATAATTAAGCGTAATATTAGCGCTTGGCATTATTACCCAACCTGGCGTTATTACACCAGAACACCTTACATAAAAATTTATCATAAATTGCGTGTCTTCCTGGTTTCGAGTTACCATTAAAAAAACACATCTTATATTTCAAATACTGTAAAATTTCACGAATATCTCTATATTATGAGGGTAAATTGTGGTATGAGGCTTCAAGAAGTGTCCAATTCCTTTATTGAATCGGATGCTAACTTTTAGCACTTAATGAGAAATCATTTAAAAATTACTTTTAATCTCAATGTTATCTCAAAAATATTTTTTATGAAATTATTAAAACTACAATAATTACAAAATTTACTCAGACAACGGTAGATATTAACGTTAAACTGGTACGTACCCAACAAGTTATTCTAGTGCTTAAAAACAAGGTTATTTTAGATGAATATAATTCGTTGCAACAAGAATGAGCTGTCTTCAAAATGAAATATTGTCTACGCAGGTGAACCACTTTTCATTCTGACATAATGCCTTAAAAATGTATATTGCGATATACATAATTTATTAAATTAACTTTCGCAGCAGTGGGAAATATATATATATATGTATTGTATTGTATCAAAATAGTACATTTTTTTTATTTTTAGACGGGTCAGAACAGCTCCTTGCACAATGTAGGGCACTTTACAATGCCGACTTTGATGTACAGAGTAAGTACTATATATCTATAATTATTCATTTATATCAATTTTATTACTAAACGAACTTTTATCATATTTTATATGAACTTAGTGCACATTTTTTGGTGTATATTTTCATTTAAAATTATTTATTTTAAAATGCAAATAGGTTTGTCAAATAATAATTGTTTATAACAATTCACAGTACATCCACTGGGAAAGATTATTTGAAATGTGTTAACGTTTTCTGTTAGCTTTTCAAGGACAGAGTCATGGAAAAACTTTGAGAAATTTTCAAAAAATCATAATTTCAAAAATAATTTAGAAACTCAAGCATTGGTTTGCAAGGTATTTGACAAGTATCCGATATTTCTTAGATATTATTTTTTTTGCAGAAGTGACCCCCGGACTATGAGCAGAAGACACAATTATGTGACAATCGAATTCACTGAGCTCTTTCACACTTTGTGAAACTTAAATTATAACTGGGAAAGGATCACATTAGACTTGACCTTACACTTGATTTTTTCCACACCTATTTCGATTATCTGTATGAAACAAAGACTGTTGTTTGAGCATTCCAGTAGCTTTGGTTGACACCTATTGATAAAACGCTGAAATTCTTTAAAATATGAAAATTGATGGGTTGGTCAAGCCTGCCGTATGGTCAACCGTCCCTAGTCTCCCCTATCCATTTCTGAATGAAACACGAACAATTACATCTTGATATCTGCAAAATTCACAGAGATTTTTCCGTTTAAATAACGTATAATTTTGTAGACAATCCATGTCTTTCATTCCAAATGCGTCAATAGCAATGTAACTTCGGTCGTTCAGGGGTATGGTTAGGTGATTTAACCCTTTATGTACTGAATTGGGAATTCATGAAAATTTTATCTTCTAAAGCATTTTTCGTGACTTCTTTAAACTACATTAGCAGATTTACATAATCATTTAATAAATTTTAGAAGGATTAATTACATTTTAATTATAGAAATTTTTCCGAATTGAAAAATCCCCCCCCCCCCACCACCACCACCACTCCAAGGCCAGGAAAGCTGAAAAGATGCAAAGGCAAAATAAATCATCCTTTTAAAAATATTTTCATTCGTGTAACCCATAATGCTTTTGGAACGACATAAAGTAATGCATCTATAACTCATTCTAAACTGTATTACAACTAATCGATGTATTAAATGAATTTTAGAACAAGTTATTTTAATGGTACTTATAAGTACCTTCTGTATATAAAGAGTTAAGTCATGAATTTTGGCTTTGAATATCTCTGTGAGTTTTGCAGATATGAAGATGTTTTTTTTTGTGTGTTTCTTTCAGGAACTGATACGGTAAATTTCCGTATAAATAATTGGAAATTTAATTGGAATAAAAAATAATTGGATATTTTACCCTACGGGTGCCGTATAAAGATTCATCATTACAAAACTTACTCTGACGACGCACGACGGTACTTATTCCTATTGATAATATTGAAACTAGAATGTAAAGAAGGGAATTATTTTCTTCTTAGAAATATGATTTTATTGCATGACTGTAATACTTTGCACCAAGTCTCTTCAAAATAGAATTTTGATTTTTAGATAATTTTTATCGACAGAAATAACTGCCTTTTGTAATGCCCGTATTCTACTGATACACACTGGCCTCCAAAAGTTAAGGGACATGCACTGGATGCTTCCGATTGTGTGTACACGGTTTTTCGAATATCTATCAAAATTATTGCCGAATTGTTCTTGAACTTCTGGGATGTCAAGAACATGTTTGATTTCATATTTCTCGCTGAATATTTATTCGGGAGAACAATTAGGGGGCTAATATTAAATTTAATAATAAAATAATATTTACGGTCACCTATGTAACAGAAAATGCTGAAAATGGTTTGTCACTGCGTTAAATGCCTATTTGGGACCTGTTCAACGTTTTCCACAACTTTTCAATCAGCACACTATAACTTTCTGTTTTTTCACAATATTTAGCTGGAATTTTTATAGAAGTTGTCCAAAATAGCTGACTACCAAATTATGAAATAAAAACTTTGAAATCTTCCACGAATGCGCAGTTAAAAATTATTTCAAACAAATGCTCATTTCTCATCAAATATTCAATATATTCATGTTTTAATTACAATATACTCTTGTTACTGTTCTTTGTCAGGTTTTCGGAAATTTGTGTTAAATTTGGTTGAAAAATCTGTATGCTATAAACTAAAAAGTTTTGAATTTTTTACAGACACAATAACATCTTCACTAATATGAGTGCTATGCTTGTACAAATGCACACAAACGTTGACAAGGACCGAAATAGTGATTTAACACATTGACAAACCATTTTCAGCATTTTCTGTTACATAGGTGACCGCAAATATCATTTTGTTATTAAATTTATTATTAGCATCCTAGTTGTCTTCCCGACTAAATTTTTACCGAGAAATATGAAATAAAACAGGTTTTTTTACATCTCAGAAGTTCAAAAACAATTCGCCAATAATTTTAGTAGATATTCTACAAACCGTGTACAATCGAAAGCATCCAGTCCCTTAACTTTTAGTCTCTTAACTTGTTCCTTAACTTTTGGAGGCCAGTTTATTATACTATACCGTATCTTCAGGCATTATTACCATAGTAGAGAGCTATCAGAATATACACATTTTCTCACTATATGTTATTCAAGTTATTAAAAAAATGACACATTAATTTTTCATTCAAAAAATTCCTTTTGTTTGTATACATTTACATTAAAAATAATTTTATAAAAAATATTTCGTTATTCTTCATGAAAAACATCTTTTCTAACATTTTTAAAGTATGCTATATATCAATATTACATAGCACCTCTCATATTATTTACAATGCAGCGTCTATACTGCCTAGTGCAATTCCAAAAAACGTTTTCGCCCCTTTACTGAGACTTTTTCAGTTTGAATTGATGAACTGCAAATAAGCCAAAACATCATCATTTCAAACTGAGGAAGCCTCCCTGAAGGGGCGGAAACATTTTTTGGCATTGATCTACGCAGTATAGACGCTGCATTCTACATAATATGAGAATTTTGATTTTTGATACAGTTTCTTTTTTACTTCCAAATCTGACTGAATTCCTGGAATAGGTAACACAAAAGTGTAACAGGTAACACAAATTATTGCTATGTAAATCCTTTATTAAATTTACTTTAGTAGAAATTTAAAATATATTTTTCATTTATGTTTACATTTTTAATGATAAAAATGAACCTTTTCTTCATTTTTTAGACTTGCCGGCTTTCTGTAACAAGTTCATCGGTACCGGTCAACTCACAGGACTAAGTAACGCAGGACTAAGTAACTTTTATATCCTTATAAATATTTAATTCATTAATTGAGGACTAAGAATAAAAAACGCTAAAAGTTCCAAAAAATGTTTTATAACCATTTGGAAAAATGGTTATTGTCCTCGTCAGGTTAGGAAATGAAAAGCATATCTGAATCTTTTTATTGGTTTAATCCGCATTTTATTCGTTTTCTGATTGGTGTGTACAGTAATCTGTATTTACCTTTACTTTCAACAGAGATGGATACTACTGTTGCCACTATGACAAAAAAGTAATAAAAACTACAAAAAAAATTAATAACTCAGAAACAATTTGAGATACAGCTTTCAAACAAATTGCATTTAAAAGTGCATTTTTTTTTCTCTATACGAAAGTGTAAAATGTAATATTGTGGGATGTTTAGAAGTTTAAGAATGAAATTTCATTTAAAATGGGTCGTCAGATTTCTTGGAAAAGCCTTTTCCCGAACAGCCAATGAAATACTTGGATAATACGTAAGTTTCAGGTGGATAATACGTAGGTTTCAGGAAAATCTGACGAGTCGCAGGCGATTTTTGTCGCTTGCAATTTTTCGTATAATAACACTATTAATGTTTAATTCATGGCGTACGTAATGTAGGATCAACTCCGTGCGATTTTTTATATCTTAAATTTTAGTCTTTGAAAAAATCATTTTCCAAATGGTTGTTGTAATTTGTTAAATTGCTTTTAACGAAAATATGTCTTAAGGCTGCTAGTCATTCTGTTTCCGAATTCCCTTCGGTAATGACAAGTCTATGGGCATTTCATTTATTCTTATATTTAAAACATCTCCTTAGGAAATTAATATTTTTAACTTCTGTTTTCTGTGTACTCTTCTTAAAGGATGCTTCTTTTCTCTTAGTTCTCAAAATATTTCTATCATTTATGCTTAATTTTATATGAAGTGTTAAAATTTTATTATCAGTTCGTTCGCTTTTAACACATAAAATACTAAATTAATGAATAAAGGAATTAATGAAAATAATCTTTTTTTTTTAAGGGGGCATAGGGCCTTTGAGATTGTCGAAAACGATCAAAAACATCACTATTTTCAAAGTACGAAAGCTCAAATAATATAAAATTAAGATTTTTCTTTTTCATTTCTGTCTAAAGCAGTGGTTCCCAACGTGGGGCGTACTCCCCACCGGGGGGACATTTGACCTTCTAGGGGAGACAATTCCAAATTTCTTACTTACTCATTCACTATAAGTTTCTTTTGCCTTTTTTGGGATAAGTAGTGTTGTAGGCTAAAAATAAATGGAATACAAGCAAAATTTAATAAATCAGTTTTTTATTGAATTTTTAAAATGTTCTGTATCGAAATTTTAAAATAGATTTAACACCAGAATAATTATGTGAATATTTTTTTAAAATATTTTAATATCTTTTAAAGTATTAAAACTGACTATAATTTTTCTGGTACAAAATTTTAAAATTTTTCGTAACGTTTTTCATTATTTATTAAATGATTTTTCTACTTCTATTCGCTAATACAATTATCGATATTGGAAAACGGAAAACAGAGAATGTGGTATGCGAAATAATGGCTACTTAATTTGATAAAGATGCGAAAATTAAAATACTTCTTGTGTATTGTGTTATTCATATAAAGAAAAGTCAGTGTCCAAAGCTTTTCCGCCAACTCTTAATAAGTTACAAGAATGCATTATAAAATGTATGAATTTATCAGTTTTAACGTTAAATGTAAGTGTTTATTAAGTTACTTGGGAAGATAAAAATGCAGACTGTATAACACTTTTCTTTAACATTGAGTTAAATTGGAAAAGTACAACATAACTCGTTTTGGCATGTAGGCAAAGATGTATAGTCTCATTGCATTTATAAAATTATGTTAAAAATACATTTGTGGTAGAAGATTCACCTTTTTGATAAGTTAAAAAATATGAAATGAATAGATTTTATTAAGGCTCTAATACACTTCCACCGTGTGAATAGAGTTCATTTAAAAAAAAATGAGAGGCATAATTTACAGATTATGGGGGGGGGGGGGGACATAGTGACTTAAAGGATGCTTTGGTGGGGCATGGCCAATAGAACGTTGGGAACCACTGGTCTAAAGTATACATTCTCAAGTATATTAGACAGAAAAATAAATGTTGTATATACAAAAGTAATATTTAAATTTTCCTTTTTCAAATTTATATCACTATTACATGAATAAAAATCATTAAGTGCTGCGTGTATGATAAAACGGGAAATTATGCATATAGAAAGTATATTCGACCAAAACAGAATCATAACACACTTATCTCTAACTTAAAACCAACATATGTGCAAAAAGTATTTAAAATTTATTTATAACACAAAATTTAATAATTTTTGAATTTTTGAAAAAACAAATCGTATTTTTCACTTGCGCAAAATAGAAACTATGAAGAAAAAAATATTCAGTTAAATTTTAAAAACTGTAGCATATACAGGGTGTCCACGTATAATTTTACCGACCTATATTTTCGCAACCGCTGGTCCTAGCTGCATACTTCCAATTACAAAAATGGTTTAAATAAGGTACAGAATTATTTTTAAAGCAATTTGGGTCAAGAAAAATATATATTGAAAAGTTACGAAATTTAAACTTTTATACGGTCCCCCGGTCCTATAAGTGATATTTAGTAAAAATATACTGTAACACTAACAAGTAAGACAAAAAATGTACCATTCATCTAACATTAAGATTGACCGAGTTATGAGACTTCGAAATGCATGACTTATACCACTTTTTTGCATCTCAAAACAGATGATTTAGGCCATGCTTTCAGGGGTCGTATATAAAGTACTTAAACTTATTCAAGGTATCTGCGCTTTGAAAGAAACCGTACAACTATTACGATTGAGTGAAATTTTATTAGTTAATTTTCAGATTAGTTAAAATAATTGTATTTTAATATATGTTTATTTTGTAGGGTTTTGAAAGGCTATGATTTCTTTTAACAAAAATTATTTTATTTTCATAAGGTTTTATTTAACTTTCAGCGATCGTCTTTCCAGTTTAAAATTTGTACTCGAACTTTAACTCAATTTCAAATGTCCGATCGAAGTTAAATTTTACATACTGATTTAAATCCGATGATATGTAATATTATTATGATTTTCAACGCTTACCATCTTACACATACTTATATTAGAGGATAACACAAAAAAATCGGATAGATTACCGTCAACAAGTTTAAGAAAGAGTTTTAGATTAGATAACATAAACCTGTGATGGTTGTGTTTTTTAACTTTTATAATTACGTTTTATGTATTTTTTAACTCTGAATCAAATAATTATCTTCACTTTTAACCATCACATCAGGATTTTTCACAAATCGTTAATTTCAAGGTTAAAAAAAAGCGAAAAATCTGATACTATAAAATAGATGTAAGACCTTTTTTATTCAGTTTAATTTTATTTAATTCAATAATTTATTCATTTTTTTACTTATACTGGGTTTCTTACAGCTAAACAGCTCATGGGTCCGATGAGGTTGGGAGGGGAGTGTGGATCATTTTAACTTTGAGCTTTTTAACTGTGAAGTTTGTGATTTGAGAAAAATCCTGACGGCATGGTTTAAAATGATGGTCATTTTCGGATTCAGCTATAAAAAATACATAAGAATCAACTTTCAAAAGCTAAAAAATATGGCATAACCCAAAATTTGAAAGAAAGTCTAATCTAACATCATTTTATAAAGAATTGAGGGTGTTGTTTTCTATCATTTTATTTAACCAAAATTCTGTTATTTTTATCCTCTTATATGTTCAGTACGAATTGTATATTTTGAAGTAATATGTCAGAATGATTATAGATTTCACATTTATATTAAATTGCAGAATTAATTTTACTCTCAACTATTTTTTGTTTTTATCTGACGATTATTTCTATTTTTACTACATTTCTGAATGGCCCCTATTTCGCAGCAAAAAGTATACTCCAACTTTAAACAGCTATTACCCGGTCAGTTTTAATCGTAGAGGAAATCTGTCGAGTATGCATGATTATATCCCTTATAAAATCCCCCAAGTCTGGGCAATTTCACACTGTTGTGTTGTGCTTCCTGGAGTTAGTTATAAGTCAAAACACGCTCCTATCACTTTGAGTGGCCCATTTAGCCGTTATAACACGGAAAGCAAACTTTCCTAGAGTTTCGGAAAACTGAAGCTAAACTAAGATTAGTCGACTTTACTTCACATTAACGATCTAACTATTAACTCAAAGAGTAATCACTTGATTTAACACAACGACTACAATTATTTGAAGACTAAATCGCATCGCGTTTTGAATTTTCCCTATCCTTATTATGTCAAAGCAGTACGCAGTACTGCGGGATTTGCAGGTTCCTATGCAAATTTCACTCACTGCATACCGATTGGTAGACAAAAAATGACGTAAGACCTTCATTGCTGAATAAAATTGACTTACACCAGACGTATTTAGTTGATTCGTCAATGCTTGTAGTTAAAATATACACCACCGAACAGTACGTAGAAATGATATTACTTTATGGCCAGTATAATCGGAATGGACGAGAGACTGCAAGGAAATACGCAATTAAATTTCCAAATGATAGCCATCCGTCTAAAAACACGATTTTAAATGTTGTTAAGCGCTTACGAGAAATGGGTAGCGTTAAAAAATATCCTCGATCTGGAAGCTCAAGCATACGATTCTCTGACGAGGAGATTTTGGAATATGCTCTTGCGTATCAACAGTGTAGTGTCATGGATATTAGTGAAGCTTGTGGCTGCTCAAAATCCCACGCATGGAACGTTTTAAATATACACGGAGCACAACCTTATCGACATCAATTTGTACAAGCGTTTTTCCCAGGAGACGAAGATAGACGGTTCGATTTTAGCAATCTCATTATGAACAAGCTACAAACAGACTTGTTTTTGAATGACATTCTTTGGACAGATGAGTGTATGTTTTCAAGGGTGTTGTCAATAGGAAGAATACAGACTTCTGGTCTGTGCAAAATCCGCATGTCATACGACTTAACAAGCATCAAGCACGATGGTCTATTAACGTTTGGTGTGACATCTGGAAGGGAGCGTTAGTGGGGCCCTTCTTTTTTGATGACACTTTAACAGGTACAAAGTATGTAGATCTGTTACGTGGACCATTATCTGACTTCTTAGATGATCATGTTTCGTTAGCAGACCTCACCAAGATGTGGTTTCAACATGATGGGGAACCAGCCCGCAAAATAGCCTCCTCCCGAACACTTCTAGGTAGCATGTTTCAAGATAACATCATGGGTTATGGAGGCTTGGTAGAATAGCCTCCTCGATCGCTGGATCTAAATCCCCTAGATTTCTTTGTTTGGTGTTATTTAAAAAGCAAGATTTACGAAGTAGAATCAGTAAGCCGAGTAGATTTGCAGCATCGAATTTTATCCGCCATCAGATGTGTCACGCCTGTAATGTTAAAAAATGTTCAAGACGAATTTCTGTCACGTGTCCGCCTATGTATTGTAGTCCAGGGAGGGCACTTGGAACACATGTAGTGAGAAAGTATGAAAGACGATATTTATCCACAGTGTTTGTTTCTAATTCGTTTTTATTTGAGTTTATCTGCGCGAAAGCACTACTTACTATGTTTTTATTTCGAATTACTTTATTAAATTTGTATGAGTTTGTGCACTGTGATTTTATGTATTATACAAAATATACATTTTTATTTTCAATACCAGTGATTAGACATATATTATACTGTTTTTTGACTTGAACAACAACACTTTTTGACATGATCATACCTAACTCTAAAACTTCCTTGTCTTTCTGATAAGGGATCTATTCACATATCCAATTGTATACGGTCCTCATACTATGCATGATAGCTACTTACTCAAATTTGTCAGTGAATATTGGTTGTACAGACACAGAACTTTTTGTGTTTGCAACACTTTTGAATAGACAAAACGTTCCTAGATATAAGTATAGGAACCTGGGGACTGTATAAAAATGTAGATACTGTAATTCTTCACTAAATTGTTTTTTCGCTTCAAACTTTTATTTATCTTAACTCTGCACCTAATTTTGACCACTTTTGTATTTGGAAGTATGCATCTAGGACCAACGGTTGCGAAAATAAAAGTCTGTCATGTTATACGTGGACACGCTGTATAGTTTCAAAATAACAGTCCGCGCAAACTGAAATTACTAATCTGAGAAAACGCATCTTATAGTTTAAATATCCCAATACTTTCCATTATACAAGCTGTCTATAAATTATTATAACTCATGAAATAATGCAGATTTTTGAATGCGGTTTTTTGTATATTGTTCAGTTACGTTAATGGTTCAGAATAAATAAAAAACAAAAATAGATTTTTTGAAAGTTTAAAGCTGTTGTACCCCTTAAAGGCTTTCCTGGAAGATGGGAATCAGGAGCCCAAGGAGGTCGAGGAGGTATTTTCTAAAATAAATCACTAAACCAATAAAAAAAGTTATTTAAAAAAATATATTCAGTAATCATAGTTATTATAAATAAAAAACGTTTTCTAATTTATTGATATAAAAAAAGTTATTTTTGGATTTATTAATTTTTATTTATGTTACCTTTATATAAATGTTTGTAGTATATTATAATCATTTTTTTTTAAAGGAAATTTTGGAGGATGGGCACCAGGAGTTCAAGGAGGTTACGGAGGTACTTTCTAAAATAAATCACTATATAAATAAAATATTTTTTTTTAATGTTCGGTATTCATTGTTATTATAAATTTTAAAAATTCTTATTTCTTTATATAAAAATTATTTTTGGATTTATTAATTGTAATTTACATTACGTATGTAGCACATAATGAATTTTTTTAAAGAATTTCCTGGTAGATGGGCCCCAGGAGTTCAAGGAGGCCGAAGAGGTACTATCTCAAATAAATCAGAATAGTGATAGATTAAAAAAAACTGATTACTAAAAAAGTATATTTTTAATTATTGTAAATTCTAAATAAATATTATTTATTCGTCTTAAAAGTTTGTATAAACTTTAAAACATACTTATAAATAATTAAAAGATGACACAAACATATAAAGATATTATTTAATATAAAGCTGAGATCCTTCAAACGCACAAGCGTTCATTTTCAAAGGAAAAAAAAAGACTGACTATAATGGAAAAACATATTTAAAAACAAAACAAAATTCTACGCATAAAATACGTTACATATAAACAATAGCAATAACATGTATGTACAAATAAAATACGTTTTGTTTTTAAATATGTTTTTCTATTCCAGTCAGTCGTCTTTTCCCTTTGAAAATGAACGCATGTGCGTTTGACAGATCTCAGGGTTACATTAAATAATATTTTTATTTGTTTGTGTCACCTTTTAAGTAATTATGTTTTAAAGTTTATATTAATAACAAGGAAAAAAAATCCATCAAGACACTAGTTTTTATACAGTGTTTTGACTCTACTGACTTAAAAGTTTTTTTCAGATTTAAAAATTAAATTTTCATTAGTGCTACATAGTCTGTAGAAAAGTACGTAGCAACATTAGAATGAAAGGAAAAATGTTTCTTTGTTAAGGAGTCTCAGGACTCTTAAACCTTCAAAATTTTGGAAATTAAAATTTTTTTAGATGTTAAACTCCTATCTTTTCTGAACATTTTGATATAATTGTTTCCTTGAAATTTCCATTAGAACAGAAGTTATCGCTTTAAGATTTATACCCGCTCAATAGTTGAAGCGGCGTTTCCAAAATTTTGAAGTCCTTTTTCCCCAAATGACGTTTTCGGGCATAACGCGCGGGATATCTAAAAAATTTCTGAATATTTTTTCCCGAAATTTTCAAAACGAATGTTTCATGTTAGTCTGCATAAACTGAACCTAAAATTTCCTTTTTATTGTTCAGTACTTTTTTAGGTGTTTATCCTGTTGCAATTTTCATAATTTTGTATTAGCTAAATGCAACTTTATATTTAAATTATAAAAATGCTTTAAATACAACTTTATTTAGGTTTAGGTTAATTATTAGAATCCGAAGCATAGTTAAGCACCAAAAATTTTCATTCTAATTGCAAAATGTATTTTATAGTCGTGCGCGTAAGCTGTGATACTAATTTTTTGCTTTACGAATGTCTGAAAGTTTGAAGCTCCCTATAAGTATTAATTCTGCATTTTGTAATTTTTTAAATGTATGAAACTTAAGAACATACCTTACCTATATCTCTCAGTTCCCTAAAAATTGTGTTTTAAAATTATATGCATTTTAAGATAGTAAATATTAAAAATGGTCTTTATTTTTTTTTTTTCATTTTTTCAAATTGCAAGAATCTTGAGACCTTTTAAGTGTCGCCTATAGGATAGTTACCAAGAGTCCAAGGAGATCAATGCGTAATACATAAAATAAATTCCTATACAAATAAAATAATTGATTAGTATTATAAAAATATTCATTCCTCATACTTATTAGAAATACGAAAAGAACTTATTTACTGATCTCAAGTAATTGTATTTGTATTTATTATTTTTTATTTAAGTATGCCGTTAAGTCTGTAGCACATTACAATGAAAATATATTTTTTGTTTTTTCAAGGTTTTCCTGGAGGATTGGCACCAGGAGTTCAAGGAGGTTACGGAGGTACTCTCTAAAATAAATCACTATATAAATTAAAAAAAATATTTAATTTTTTTATTCAATATTCATTGTTATTATAAATTAAAAAAATTCTTATTTATTGATAAAAAAATTATTTTTGGATTTATTAATTGTACTTTATGTTACGTTTGTATAAATGTCTGTAGCACATTATAATGATTTTTTTTTTAAAGAATTTACTGTTAGATTGGCACCAGGAGTTCAAGGAAGCCGAGGAGATACTCTTTCAAATAAATCAGAGTATTGATAAATTAAAAGAAACTTATTGCTAAAACAATATACTGATAATTATTGTAAATTCTTAAGAAATCTTATTTATTGATCTTAAAAGTTTGGTTTTCTTGAAGGATGGGACACAGGAGTTCAAGGAGGTACTTTCTAAAATAAACCAGAATATTAATAAATAAAAAAACTTATTACTAAATAAAGTATTCATAGTTATTTAAATCCGAAATAAAATATTATTTATGGATCTAATTTTTTTTTCAGATTTAATTTTTTTTTATTTTTATTTGTGCTACGCAGTCAGTACCACATCATAATGTAAAAAAAAAAAAAAAAATTTTCTTTCTTTTAACCCTTTGTGGCCTCACTTTTAATCCCATTACTTTTAGTACCGGTACTTTTAAGTACCATTAAAGAAAATTCAATGTAAAATTTATTTAATTCGTCTACTAATAAAAGTAGTTTGCACATTTAATACAAAACAATTTGCAATAAGCATATTTGGAAAACACGGTGAAACAGTCGAAGCTAAATATTTTTTAACGTGGTTATTTTCTCAACCATCTACACTGTAAAAAAAAAAAAAAAAAAAAAAAAAAAAAAAAAAAAAAAAAAGATGTAGTTCTACAGACGTAAAGTTACATGCTTACTAAACTTTCATCTGTAATTGTACAATAAAAGCTGTAAATCTACAAAACTAGTTTTTGTAAAGCTACAGAAATCTGTAACTTTACAAATGAATCTGCTAAAATTGCAGTTATCTTACTAAAATTTTATCTGTAACCTTGGTTGCAGTTACGTGAAAAGTTCTAGGCATCCCAGTTTCCTAAAAGATTCTTAGTAAGATAGCAGATTTTTTGATTTTTGGTGCAAAAGTACATAATCTTAAAAGATTATATACTTTTAAGAGTAAGATATTGTTATTGTTTATATTAAACGTATTTTATGTATGTTGTATTAAACGTATTTTATGTAGTATCCTATCAGCTTTTATACTGTTACATACATTTTTGTTGTTGCCGTTACATAGAAAGTTCAGGGAATCCAAGTTTCCTAGAAAAACTTTATAGTCCAGGCAATAGAGACCGTACAGGGACTCTAGCTAGCAAAATTCATGGTAGTTCTGGAAAAAAGGCTTACTATATGTTTTTTGGGTTACTGAATCTGAATTTTTAACTTCCCACCAAAATTTCCCCCGGAAACCACCCAAATTTTGGTAAAATGCCTCCCAAAAAAGCTGCCTCTGAACATGCAGTGTGGCGCTACGTGCACTAAGTTATGCAAGCCCAGGCAATACGGAATTTTACCGGGCAAAATTAATACTAGTTCTGGATTTCTACTCACTTTATGTTTTTTGGATCGCTGAATCCGAATTTGTAACTTCCCACCAAAATTTCACCCGACAACCTCGAAGCTTTTCGACAACCTGAAAGCTTTCGTAACGCTGAACTCGAAAATACATTTCTTTTAATTTTAAATATTATATTTTCAGAAATATCGCCAAAAATGTAGTGTAAAAATATATCCCCTCCCCCTCTATTTCCGAATCTACTGAAACTAAAATTATGAAAAAATTAGAGGTAGTAGACGTTAATTTAAACCTTGCAGGAAAACTTTAACGCTTATCCTAGGTCACATAGTTTTTTAGAAAAGAGCATTTTTCCGCTACACACAAATTTTGATTTGCGAGCATCCAGAAAAGGTGTTGACGGGCGGTGGAGGTACCTATCGTAGCAGAAGAATAAAAGCATTGTTGATAATGATTTTCGAAAAAAAAATCGTCGGTAATTTGCCGAGATATTAACTCTTAAAGACACGGACGGTTTGGACATACATAATGACAGAAGCAACGTACTCTATGTACTACACCGTCGGCTTTTAAAGCCTAGATAACAACGTTTAATGATATGTTTGTGTAATGCAATGCCCAGCAGAAGTATAAAAGCAATAAACGTCAAATTGTTCAAAACAGGCTAAATTTAATTCGAATGAATCGCATAATTACTACGGGATTCGCGACTAGTTTGCATTGAGTGGATCTCTCAATGCGCCTACCGTGTCTTTAAAATTTAATTAAACAGCTATCTGGAAAAACGCGGCACGGTCTAAGGCGGCGTTGCAAATTTGCGACCTCCTTTCGAAGGGCGCTTAGCACAATTCCAAGTTTAAACTATCAACAATGGTTTTGTTTTAGCTACACTGAAAAAAGAAAAGATTATTACTACGCTGGGTTTAGTTTTATGAAATGACAAATGACGTTTAAATATGCACTATTTTATTGTCAGTACCGAATTAAATTCATCATAAACAGATTAGGATCAGATTAAAAAAAAAGAGTTATGCAGAGTAGCAATATTTGATATTATGTTAGGCTTCATATCTCTTTGCACTTTTATGGTATACCCATTCATACTTTTCAAGTATGCACAGCTATACCCAACCCTACGTTGTATAGTTTTTTACAAAGCCTTATTATTTTTTTAGCATCGATTTTTATAATAATAGAGTTAATAATTCATACATTTATTGCACGAAACCCTTTGAGCGCGAGTAATGCTCACACTTGACCGTTTATTTAATTTTTACTTTAACTTTTAATTTTTTTTTAATTAATTTTTTTTTTAATTTAAAAAAAAAGATTTATACATAGTACGTAACATATTAAAAGAAAAGTGTTTCTTTTTTTTAATTCTCAGTTGGAGGTTGGGTAGAAATAGTTCAATGAAGTCAAGGAAATACTATCTAAAATAAATTACAACACAATTAAAATAAATTATTATTTAAAATTGTATAAAATATTTATAATTATTTCGAATATGAATAAAACCTTATTTATTTATCTGGAAATTTTGTTTTGGGATTTTTTTTAAATTTTCAATTTGTGTTACATTGTGTACATTACATAGTACATTTGTGTACATTACAATGCAACACATAGTACATAACAATGTAAAGAAAAAAAACGTTTATTTTTTAATGAGGAGACGCAGGAGTTCAAGGAGTTCGAGGAGGTACTATCAAAAATAAATCGCAACACAAATAAAATAAATTATTATTAAAATATGTTCAGTAATTATACAAATTTTTAATCGGAACTAAAAGCTTTTTTTGTCTTAAATGTTTGTATTTAAAATACACATAAAAGCACAAATAGATGTACAAAACTTACTTTCAGGCGCATACATATACTATAAAGATAATTAAAATACATTAAAAATATTTTAAAATACATTTAAAAAACCCAGAACGTTTTCAGCCATTACAAGACCGTCATCAGTGGGATTTAAATGTTGTTATTATTTTCTTTTCGCTTATTCGAGAATTGTCCAGAAGAAAACATTGCAATTTAAAGGTTGCACGTCATATGCATTTATATTATATTTGTGTACCTGAAAGTAATTTTTGTACAATTATTTGTGCTTTTATATGTATTTTAATTATTTAACTTAAGGCGAATATAGCACTAGAATTTTAACTTTTATTTATTAAAAGTTTGTCTTTAGATTTAAAATTTTAATTTCTATTTGTGTTATGTAATCGTATATGGCTATTTCCATGCGAACTTGTCATGTCTGTCACACAGCTGAAAATCGCTATGCTTGTTGGCCACCGTTATTTTCGAAGAGTTTGCTTCGCCTTATTCTATTGATGAGAAATCTCCGATAAAATAAGTCATATTTTTCCGTTCTAAAATACTGGTAGCCAAAAATCGTAGTATGTGACAGACATGACAATTTCGCATGGAAATAGAATTTAATACGTATATTCTGTCATCTTATATAATGTGTTATATGAAAAGTAAATTTTATTTTTCCAAGTTCTGCTAATAGGCTGGTCACCAGGGTTTCAAGGAGGTACTTTCTAAAATAAGCCTTAATACAAAAGTAATACATTTTAATTTTAAAGTAGTATTTTTAGCACTGGCAGTTATTATAAATATTAAATAAAATCTTATTCATAGATCTTAAAATTTCGTTATTGGATAAAGATTTTTTTAATACTGTAGAAATCCAATTATTCGAACTCCGACTATCCGAATCGCTGATTATCCGAATCGCCTTCAGAATTTCAGAAAAAACAATTAAGACGGAATTTTAGTATTTGTCGGCCTTGAAATTGCGTTGAAGTGGATGGAGCGTCAGACCGAGTGTGGCCACATGCAACTTCTCATTGTCAAGCAGAAGCGTGACTTGGCTGCCCGAAAACGGATGAAGATTGTCAAACAGCTTACTTTGACCGAGAGCAAGCAATAACTTTCATTTACAGTACGATACGTACATACTGTACTAATGTACAACACTTGTAAGTAAGCTTAACATGTAAAAGTGTTGCCCTTTCATTTAATTAATTAAAAGCTCTTTTTCTTTAAAAATAGTTTTTTCTCCCCATTTTCAACATGCATACAGCAATTAGTTAAAATAGACCCCTTTTTCCGAAAAAATCCAATTATCCGAATTGTTGATTATCAGAATTGTGTCCGGTCCCTATTGATTCGGATAGTTGGAGTTCTACTGTATATGTATTTAGTATGTAGTACATTATAATTAAAGAAATTTGTATGTTTTTTTAGGCTTGCCCGGAAGATTGGGACCAGGCTATCCAGGAAGTGTAGGAGGTATTATCTAAAATGAATCGCAATACAAATGAAATAAATAATTAATAGCGAAAATATTCAGTTCTTCTACCGTATATACTTGCGTATAAGCGAATCCCTACATCAGAGAAAAAAATATGCTGAATACCAGTATTTTCGTCTAGTTATCTTCGCGTTATTTGGTACCAGAGGAATTTTGCAGTCAGATAAGATGAAGATAACTTTTTTAAATACCGGTATTCAGTCTCTAATATATCTCGAATTTGGGGTCGACTTATACGCGAGTATATACGGTAGTTATTATGAATTCGAACTAAAACCTCATTTTTTCTATCTTAAAAGTTTGTAATCAGATTTAAATTATATTTACATTTTAATGAAAAGAAATATTTTTATTTTTTTCTATAGGTTATCGAGGAGGATTGGCACCAGGAGTTCCAGGAGGTTACGTTTACTGAGGTACTATTTTAACCCGTAACTGGAGACATGAATTTTCTTACGTGTTCAGAGATATAATGTTATTTTGTTTTTTGTAAACAGCATTGGAATTTTTTTTAGAAACGCAATATATTCTGAAAATCTTGTAATGATAAAAGAACTACTTGTCGGTACTGAAGAATGATTTTATTCAAGGACAAAAAAACATATGATAATCAGAGCCAAAGAACAACGCGGAGTCATTTTGACTCCCGTCTCCAATTACGGGTTAAATAAATTCAATTGAAATAAAATAAACTGTTATTTAAAATATACCTAATACTTATCGTTATTAAAAATGAAAAATAAAATGTACGGAACTTTAAAAAAAAATTACGATTTTTTTTTTCAACAATCATTCGTACATTCTAATGAATGTGCTAATAATCACAATTTATATAGGACTATTAGTAGTATTTTCTAGTTGTAGTAGTATTACTAGTATTCTTATAGTAGTAGTGAAATTAGAAATTATTTAGAAGCTGTTTTCTTAGTATTAAAAATATTCTAAACCGATATTTCTTACATTCCGAAATAGAAATTTCATTTATTCATCTGAAAAATTTGTTTTCCTATTTAATTTTTTTTTTATTTTTGCGTTACACAGTCTGTAATGCACTATAATGAATAATTTTTAAATTTAACAGCAACTCACTGTATGATGAAACAACAAATGAAAATACCAACGCTCCCCCATCTCTCATTCATTTATAATTTATATATTGTAATAGTAATTTATATGTATTTGAATATATTTTCAAAAAATTTCCGTGAAATTAAAAATGCTGAAGAAAATTTATTGAAAACATAACAGAAAACATAACAGCTCTGTACGAAATTTCATACATATATCTTGCAAGACTATTTAGATACATCTTTTATTATAAAAAAAAAATATTCTGAGATAAATAGACTTAGTTTTAGCTACGGGTTTATAGAGACTGTATAGAGATGGGTTCGGGCACCCTTTTCGTAGCCCGAGCCCGATAGCTAAAAGAAAAACAAATTGCGTAATATTTAAAAATTGTTCTAAATGTAATATTAGTCCAGGAAAAATGTACAAAAAAGGGCCTTGCAAACACCCAAGCCACCTTGCAAAAGGTCGGGTAGATGCCTTTTTTTTTTCTAATTTGTTTATAATGATGCCAACATGAAAAAACCAAGTTTTCTAACAAAATTTCTTAAGGCTAAATTTTCTGTGGCCAAAAAACAGCAAAATTTTGGGGACCTTTTTTGATTTTTTTAAATATATTGAGACCCGTGACCGTAGCATATTATTTGTCAATTACAATATTAAAGAAGATGAAATTAACTATAACTTTCACATTTACAACTTTTTATACACTCAATAGCAAGCGCAGTACGCCATTTCAAAAATTAGACAATTTTTTTAATTTTCTTAAAAACCCAGAAAAACGTAGTTCTGCCCCGATTATTCAAGTGCTCCCCTCGGATTTAATCGTGTATGTCAACTTCTATATATTCGTAGCAGTAAATTATATGTTTCAAGGACAAAACTAAGACTTTTTTGCACCCGTAGAAACATGGATTTTGGCGCACACCCCCTCCCAAAAAAAAAAAAAAAAATATCACGAGAATTTTAATAAATCTCTAATAGCCGGATTTTGAAAGTTTTAAATGTGTAAACATTAAATGTGTAATGCTGAACTGCGTAATCAACTTTGTCAAATATTAATTCATTAAAACCGAACCGAAAGGAACAGAAATATATTCCGCTTTAAGCAGGTTTCTATTTTAGCAGGTATAATTGTTCATATTCTTTCTCTTGAAAAAATATTTTTTTTTCTTTAAAGACCGAATTCCGTATATACAGATTTCATTTTAAAAGATTTTGCGGTAATTGTAGTATTGGGGCGTTTAAAGTCACAGTTATAGGGATTACACGAGACTAAAGTAGTCATACGAAGACATTCGCAAGGTAATATTAAACCTATGGGAGCGTTCTTGACAAATATCTCGCTTGTCTTTTATTACTTTTAAAAAAAATCACAGGATACCTCAGATCAATATCTAATGTTGTGCTCTTGTACTTTTTCGGGTTTGGTTGGATATATTTTTTTTAATATTCGGACATTTTCATTTTTGGAAAACTGTTTGGAACCCGTTCTGAAATTTAAAGGATACTCATTAAAAAAATGCAAACAAATTCGAAAGATTAAAAACGCACAATGTTAGATATCGACCTCAGATATCATATGAAAAAAAATATTAAGTATTGAAATTCGAGCAAAAATTCTGAAAAGAATGCTCCCATAGGTTTAACATTATCGTGCAAATGTTTTCGCGTGAGATTACACTAGGCATGCGAAGAAATATTAAACCTATGGGAGCGTTTTTTTTTTACAATTCTTCGCTTGCAATTTAATAGTTTTAAATGATTTTTTTTTCTTTTTGGCTTAAAATTGCTGACGTTGAATTCTAACCTGATTAATGTTTAGATTTTCTATTTTGCTTATTTTGGTTACAGTTTTTATTTATTTTGGGGAAAGTGGACTGGGAACAGATAATCAATGCGAAAAAAAAAATATCTATATGGTCTACAATCGTAAATAAATTGGTATTTCATTTGATAAATGGTATCACTGAGATCATTAAACAGATGTAGTTTCAAAACAGTACATATTACAGAAGATTAGAATATTCCACAAAGTATATTTTTCAACAATCAAAGTAAGCTTTTCTGTTTGAGCGTTAAAGCAATTGATAGATAATCTTAAAATTTTGTATATTTTTGCATGCTAAAATGATATAATCTCTTGTTATATTTATATTGCTATATTGATATAACTGAAAAAAAACTGACAATATTTTTTTAAACTATTCTTTTCTTTTCTTTTTTTTTTTTTTTTTTTTTTTTTTTTTTTTTTTTTTAACAAGTGATCTCAAATATTTTATTGGCATAATTTTTAATTTTTACAAGAGATAAATGTATAACATTAGTGAAATTATCTGTTGTCATTTTTATTGTACCTATTTTATAAAGTAAATGTACTTCTTACATAAAAAATATTTATTTTTTGAGTCCCCCCTTTTGTATGGAACTACAATCCAATGTTTGCTGTAAAACATTTAAACATATGTTATCAATAATTGGTAAATAAAATATACCATTGTAGTGCAGAATAAAATATGTTTTTCACAAATTTTCATACCAATCCCATTGATACCTGGAATGGAAACATATGTATGCATTATAAAAATCATTAAAATTATTAAAATTATTAAAACTAAACAATAATTCTTTCTTAATTGAAACTATCGTGCTAATCAGTTACTAAACATTGAAGTATTCTTTTAAACAATACTTTGAAGTTAACATTGTATACACTTAAGGTACTCTCTAAATAATGAAAATTGTCTCATTCATGAACACTCTGTCCTAATTTTAAAATCGTATAAATTTATTGAATATAAAATGTCTGTTGAGATGAAAATAAAGACGTGAGTGTGCAAATAATAGATGATTTACTGCTGCTACTTTTTAGAAGTCGACATACAGGATTAAATCCGCGTAGAACATTTGAATAATCGGGGCAAAACTACGGTTTTCACGGTGTTTAAGAAAATTGAAAAAAAATGTCCTGTTTTTGAAATGGCGTACTACTATTGAGTGTATAAAAAAATTGTAAATATGAAAGTTGCAGAGAATTTTATCCTCTTTAATATTTTAACTGGCAAATAATATGCTACGCCAATGGGCCTCAAGATATTAAAAAAAAAAAAAAAAAAAAGATCCCAAAATTTTGTTATTCTTTGGCCACAGAAAATTTAGCGTTAAGAAATTTTGTTAGAAAACTTGGTTTTTCCATATTTGCAACATTATAAACAAGTCAGTAAGAAAAATCTTCTACCCAGCCTTTTGAAAGGTAAAATGTACATTTCCCCTGGACTATATCTCATTTTTTAACTAGTTGTTACAGAAATACTTGCTAATCTCCAGCACATAATTAATGTTATGGAATTTTTCATTCAATCTTATCAAACGAGAAGTTTAATATCAAATAAAAATGTACTTCCTTAAAATATCCTCATATTTGCCTCCCCAACAAGCAAATCTGATGGACATATCAACGAAGTGCGTTCTATGAATAAATGAATGAAATTTGCAAAAATTACTGTTTATAGGACGAAGAATCGAATAACTTTTTTATTTCCTATAAAAGGTATACATCTTAAATTACAATCGATTCCTTACTCAAAACAATCTTTCGTAATTCTCATATCCTTGAAAATAAGCTTAAATCAAAATTTTAGAGCTGAAAGATCCGATGCTTTTATAGGAAAAGAGGAAACATTGCTCGACTGCTTTCTATCGGAAAAACAATGCATGCCAATGGACCTTATGCAGGTGACGTCAGACGCCACAGCTGGCAGTCTGTTGATCTGTTATTCTATCCACTGCACCAGCAGAGTGCCAGTATGCCTTGACGCAAACACCGCTAGCAGACGACTTTAGCCTTTGACCCAGGTTGAGTGCATACATTTTAGCTGGAAATTTGCAAACTTAGAAAATTTTCTCGCATACAGAAGAACATTTTGAATTTATATTACAATAGATTAAGCATATGTTGCTACAACAAACAAGCATTAATAACTGACACTCCATAGACTGCTATGCTACATACCGCCAGCAGACGAATTTTAGCCACGACCTCAGGTCGCGTGCATAAGGTCCATTATATCTACTTAAGAATAAAAAGCGACTTTGTGAATGTGAAGAGTAGGACCGCATCATCAGCAGAGTTCATGATGAAAAATGGATGGAATCATTAACGTCATTCAATTCCTACTATTAGCTCACACTCTCCCTATATTTATTTATTTATATATTTATCTTGTTCAAATTTTCAATCGTTAATAAAATACTCATTATTCATCCTATAAAGTTGAAATAACTTTTTTTAACTTGTACTGGATGGCAATTGATGTTAATACAGTTTTTTCAAATATTAATTAATTAATTAAATTTTAATTAATTAATTTTAGTTTCGCATGGGAAACAAAATGGCGGCCATTGGTTATTGAAGATCAATGAAAGTATTTTCAATAAGGGGTTACCATAGGGGGGGACCCTGTTCTATCGCCAAATATCGAAAAGTTTGTCGTCAACTTGGCGATATATCGCCCAATTTGGCGGCCAAAAGGAGTCGCCAAATGTGACGCCAACTTGGCGATATCTCTAATATTTCGCCAAATTCCCATAGAGTTTCATTGTAAACCTACTTGCTTATAGAAATTCAACAAATTGAGATATTTTAATGCAACAAAAGCTAATATTAGCTTAAGGGATTATATTAAATTTTTCTTTGGTAGCCTAAGTAGGAATTGACTTTAAAAACAAAATTTTTATATTACTTGTTTTCATATAAAAAGCGATTATCACAATCAGATAATAAAGATTCTTTTTAAATAATTAATTATAAGTCTTATAAATTTCTTATTCAAATCCTTTTATTCTTTTTTTTTTTTTTTTGGAAAAATTTTCGTCTATTTTGCAAAAGCGTAAAATTGTTTATTTTGCAGTATTGTTCATATTATTTCTGTCCTTTTTGTGATGCGTTATTTATTATTCAGGAACATAAAATCTTGATTAAAAAAATTAGTCTTTTGATTGTTGCTTTTTATAATTTACAGCAGATGGTGATACCATGTAGAATATATATTTTAATTTTATTAAATATTCTGGGACTTTTTAATCTACATTTCTTAGTGTTACTCTTTTTTAACACTTTCCAACATAGTTTAAAAGTGTTTAGGACTTCGGTTTGTCTGTCCTTCTGTTTGTCTATCTGTTCGTGCTCTAACGAGCGTAAATATTGTCAGATTTCCATGACATTAATATATGTTATTGGGGTTTACTATGGCAATTGAAAATGAAGTATGTAGTATTTACGATTCCTTTACGTGGACACTCAAAAGAATTCTCTTACATTACGGCCTGTCGGTAAAATCGTTTGGGTGTATTTTAATGCATTACATTACTTTCAGCATATTGACATTTGTATATATCACTCGGGTTTACTATAAGGCGCTTACTGCAGAATCTGGTGTGCATTAGAGATGAGACGGGCTCAGCCCGAATCCGAAAGCCCGAGCCCGGGCCCGACACGGGCTCGGGCTCTATTTTTATTCTAGCCTTCGGGCTCGAGCTCGTTCTTTCTGAAACCGGAAAACTATATTTATTTATGTATAGAAAAGATTGAAAAATTTTTTTCCCCGTTTAAAATTACTTTTCAAGTCTTTTCAATATTATTTAGATAAAAAAGAAGGGGCAGCAAAAATCGTGTTTATTTATTTTAGTATTTGATTGCTGTTTCAAAAGAAAATTTGTGATGTTTTCAGATTTATGTCTACGGCATTTTCGACGATGATCAATTAATATGGCGCCAATCAAAATAAACACAAACAATGAATTTGTTTTTATTAGGATTTTCGTTTGTGACAGAAGATATTTTTCAATCCGATGGTTTATTTATTTTTTATTTAGTTATCTAACGCAAAGATAATGTTTCCTTCGATTTTTAGTAGACCAGAATTAGCTTGAGGTTTGCAAATTATTTAATCTTATATTTGCGCACGAGTCATAATCGTTCTTCATATGAAAATCACTTTACTGGTTATTATATCTATTTGTCATGTACTCTGCTCATGCTGAGAACACTGTAGTAGATTTACGGGATCACTTTGCTTCGTAAGTAAATATAATTACTTTGTTATTCCAATAGAAAGCAATCAGTCAGTGAGTGTTTCTTCTTTTAATATAAAAGCATCTGACCTTTAAGATAACGGTGTCAATTTTGTAATTTACGTTCATTTTCTGGTTCACGTCAATTACGGAAGACTGTTATGAGAAAAGAATCGATTATAGTTAAAGATGTATCGGTAAAGATTGGTATCGGGCTCCGGCGGTCTCGGGATCGGGCGGTCTCGGGCTCTGATGACAAAAAATCTTTCGGGCTCGGACTTAAAATCGTCGGGCTCGGGCTGGCCCGGGCTCCAAAAAACGAGTCCGAACTCATCTCTAGTGTGCATATAATTTATCGTTCATTTACAGTAGGGATGCACAACCTGTGGCCCGCGATAGGTTAACTCGTGGCCCGCGAACTTCGTCAATTTATAACTGGGGAAAATCGCAATTTTTGTCAATATATCGATGGAAAAAAATCGAAAATTTCGTTAATTTGTCGCTGGAAAAAATTGCAAATTTCGTTGATCGTATTTTGAAAAATCGCAAATTTTGTCGATCATATACGGATAAATCTCAAATTTCGTTGAATAACTGCAGAAAAATCGCGAGTTTTGTCAATATATCGCGAAAAAATCGCGAATTTCATCAATCTGCCGCGGGAAAAATTACAAATTTCAACAATCGTTTAAGAATCGCGAATTTCGTTGATCGGGCGTGGAAAAATAGCGTATTTCGTTGATCGAGTGCGAAAAAATCGCTAATTTTGTCGATGAGGTGCTGAAAAATTCCAAATTTCGTTGATCGGATGCGGAAAAATCACGTATTTCGTCAGTTTATCGCGAGAAAATATCGCAAATTTCGTCAATTTTCAGCGGGAAAAAAATTACAAATTTCGTCAGTCAGTTAAGAATCACGAATTTCTTTGATCGGGTTCGGAGAAATAACGAATTTTGCCATTCATGTGCGGAAAAATCGTGAGTTTCGTCAGTTTACCGCGAAATTCGTCAGTTTAAAGCGGGAAGATATAAAAAAATTTACCAGTTAGTTAAGAATCACGAATTTCATTGTTTGGGTTCTGAAAAAACTCGAATTTTGTCGATCATGTGCGGAAAATCTCAAATTTCGTTGATCATTTACCGAAAAATCACGAGTTTCGTCAGTTCATCGCGAGAAAAAATCGCAAATTTCGTCAATTTTCCTCGGGAAAAATTACAAATTTCGTCGGAGTTAGTTAAGAATCGCGAATTTGTTTATCGGGCGCGGAAAATTTTTGAATTTCGTTGGTCGGGCGCGGAAAAATAGCGAATTTCGTTGATCGAGTGCGGAAAATCGAGAATTTCGTTGATCGAGTGTGGAGAAATTGCGAAATTTGTCAATTCGGTGGGTTAAAATCTCAAATTTTGTTGATCGGGCACAAAAAATCGCGAATTTTGTCGATGAAGCGCGGAAAAATTGTAAATTTCGTTGATCAGCGGCGGAAAAATCTCGAATTTTGTCAGTTTGTCGCGAGAAAATATCTCGATTTTCGTCAATCACGCGCGGAAAAATCTCAAATTTCATTGGCGGCTGCCGAAAAATCGCGAGTTTTGTCAATCACGCGCGGAAAAATCTCAAATTTCATTGGTGGCTGCGGAAAAATCGCGAGTTTCGTCAATTTATCGCGAGAAGAAATCGGGAATTTTGACACTCAGAAAAATCACGAATTTAGACAATTGTTTTAAAAAGTTTCAAAATTTGTTAATTGGTGGCAAAAATATCGCGAAATTCTTCAATCGCTCGTGGAAAAAAAGACCTGAATTTTGTCATATTTTTCCATTTATCAAGAAGGAACCATTAGTCTTCATAAAGTGTTGTATGTTTATTCATACAGATGTGAAGAAGCCCTGCATACAATTATTTATTTCTATTTGTTTAATTTTACTATATACAAAAATCATTATTCTTCAAGAATAAAGAGTCCCCCCCCCCCCAATCTTTCCGATATAGAAGTCTGTCTGTGTTACTGATGTGGCCCTCGACAACCCAAGCGTTTTTGTATGTGACCCTTCTCTCAAAAAGGTTGTGCACCCCTAATTTACAGGGACACTCAAAACTATTTGGCTACTTTGCTGCCTATGAATAATAATTGCGGGAAGTGCGTTTTCAGTTGTACTACGCGTTTTAATATTTAACTTTTATTTTGGATATTACTTTGCGAGTATAAATTTTATAGATTATACGCAGGGCTGCATAAAAGATCTCAAGTGCATTTCCGTTTATTAACGGTAACTGCTGAATAAAAATTTTCAACTGAGCTGTGCATTTAATTAAACTAACTTTTAACATAATGTGTTGTTTGTATACTTGTTCAGTATACATACAAATCCACAGATCATATACATGGCTGCTCAAAAAAATCGGATATTTTTCCGAGTATTGATGGTAATTTCAGAAATTGGGTTTTCAGAAATTGGATTTTGCGAATTCTTTAAATTGTTTTTTAGATACTTTCCCCCTTAATAAACTGTAAAGTTTCATTATGGTATTCTGAATGTGTTGGAAAATGCTTCATAATCAACGCTGGATGCAAGATTTTCGTTCTTGTTAATTATAAAGTTGCTTACATTTTTAAATTGTCACATTAAAGCCTGATATTAATACCTGCATCCAAGTTCCAAAATTTCTATAATCCAGACTTGTTGTGAGTCCATTGATTTCGGTTTAAAGAAGTAATATCATATATGTATTTAATTATTCATAAAATGCGCCAAAAATTGCGTTAGCAGACAATTGTCAACTTTTACTTCAAAATTGTAATTTTTGTGAACTCATGGCACAGATTTCGCGGAGAGCGGCGTTCCACGTGTCTGTCCTAGGTCCCTGCCTACGTCCCTTTCGCCGAGACTCTCTAGCGGGCCAGGAAAGAAAAGAAAAAAATAAAATTTGAAACCGGAAAAATTTAAAGGGAAATTAATTGATTTATGATGATGATAATTTATTAAATGATTTATGATGATGATAATTTATTAAATGATTTATGATGATGATTTCCGTCCTCTCTAATGCACTGTACCAAAAATAAATAAAAATTCTCACTTAATCATTATATTTTGACCTTTACAATTAGTGCGTGATTACTGGATTTATATCAGCGAAATAAAGGATTCAGCAGGCACGCAGTAAATAATATTTATTAATAATTGTGCTCGAATCATCGTTTATAATTAAAACTGCATTCAGATTTTTTTAATGAAATATAATTCATGTTTTTGCTAAATTTAATAAATTTCAAGATTTTAGATGTTTTTATAAAACAGCTGATATCTAAATCAACTTTTAAAGGAACATTCGAAGTCTTGACAATGTGAACGACTTAGCATAATTTTTATGATCTTAAAAAAAAAAAATCTAAATATGTGAAAAGTGTTAATTTTTTTCTGATCTTAAAAGAGAGATATTTTAATATTTACATAACTCAAAAAATAAGTTCTGTATACATGTTTTTATTTAGTATAAGTGCTTAAAGTTTACTGATCTATGCTCAAATGTCAAAGTCTGTAGGTAGTATATAGTGTTACTTAAGTATATTTTTATATAGATGAAATTGCGTCAAATGTTCAATGTAAAATGTTTCGTTAAATGTTACATGAATGTTTAAAACATATAATTTAAAAATAACAAAGCACATCTTTTATTTTCCCAAGAAAATTTAAAAATAATTACTCACACACGACAAAAATACATTGCTAAAATGGGGGAGGGTTCCCCCGTCGTAGCACATATCTTGCGGTCCCGTCAGTGTCAAATTTTAACACTAGAACGCCCGGAAATTTTACTCAAGTTTCATAAAATTATTTTACACCAGAATTTTTATTTAAAATTATTTGACTGATTTATTTAACAGAAAACTGCGTGGTTTAAATTTATTTTATGAAAGAAAGAATGTCTGGTTCCAGTAGACATTTAATCATATGGTCGGAGTCGGATCGACTTCTTTCGGGCGTTCTAGTGTTAATTGTCGTCGTGGAAAATATTTTGACTTGGTTGTAGAGTCAGGTAATTCAATTTTCTGAGCACACGACCCGACGTGAAAATTAGTTTTAACAAATGACCCGAGGTTAGTTTATAAAAAAAAACCAAGTCGCGTATCAGGTTGCCGCTTAATATTTTTTCGTTGCAAGTCGTGTAGGCTATAATTATTTTCGTTTCAGATTGATGAGATCATGCCCCCCGCCCCCTGCCGCCTGATAAATCCTGGCAACTGTCTTACTGAAACATTCAAAAGGAATTATACAATATTTAATATATTCCTGATAATCTCCCACTGGCCTGAAACCCCGCCTGTTTTAACCCAATTCCTAATGTTTTATACTGTCAGTATCGGTTATATGGTCACCTATGCGGTCCTGAAAAATACGACCTTATAAGCGGGGTGACCTTATATGCGGTATAAGCAGGAATTTTATTTTAGACAATAAAATATTATTAGTAAGTTAGTTATATTCGTACAATAATGTACAAAGAAACTATGAACATATAATTTATAAAACAAGATGTATAAACAAGAATTGCTTTACACTTAAAATTTCGAATTGACGAGTATACTCGTAGTAGTAAAAATAATCTTTTATGAAGGCTTGTTTGTTTTTTATCGTAGTTGTTAAAACTGCTTTTTTTATTCACGAACAGTTTTAAAATGTTCCTCAGTGCCTTTGGGATTGGTAAAAAAATATCTGAATGTATACATTCAGATATTCATATAAAATAAATATATTTAGTGCACCAAATAATTTCTCTAAATAATTTCCAGCACTAAATAATTGGTTTTGTCCGTTCAGCTGCGAATTAACTATCATTATCATCGTTTCCATCAATGTTTATATTTAAAATTTCCGAAATTTTTTTTCAATATAGAAGCTTCACTTTAGACTTTACCAATGTCACGTCAGCTGCGGATACCTAGAAGAAAACACCAATAGGCGTGAATAACATTTTATCAAGACTTCCCCTTCTTCCAATCCGCAGTTTTTTTTGGAAGGCACATACCAGCAAAGGCGTGACTGTTGCCACTCGTGGGTAAAGTTCATTAGTAGCGATCTCATTGTCAGCAACTGCATATGTCAGTTCGTCATGTATCGTGCAAACGGCATTCTGTAGTTCTTGTGCAACTTCAAATAGGAACATATCATCCCCATCCTCATCTATTGTCGTTGTCCTCGAACGATAATTTTTCACATTCTGGAAGCCAAGGATGTCAAAAACTATTTTCAATGGTCTTCTTTGATACCATATTTCAGCTCTTGTCTACGTAGCATATGGCATCTAACACAGTCATGCAAAACTTCTTTTTTTGATCAATGGCAGCAATGTCGTCTTTTAGAAGCAGCTTTCGATAATTTATCTTAATATTTTTAATAATCCCGTGATCTAATTGTTCTGCCATACTGGTTAAGTTTGGAGGCAAGAAAACGTGTTTAAATTGGGAATCATGCAATGGGTGGTACAGTTGTCTGCGATTATAGTCACTTGTCTGTGCAAATTTTATCTAAAAGTAGAATTTCTTTTTCCCACTTGTTTATTGCCATTCGGGCCTTTCGGTTCGCATCGTAAGATGCATGCAAATATTTGCAGTTTTTAAAACAACGAGGCTTGAGAAATTTACCAATAACTAATCGAGCCAATTTCTCTGAGCCATCCATCCAAATTCACTGCTAATAAAACAGCCAATCTTTTTTTTTTTTTTTTTTTTTTTTTTTTTTTTTTTTTTTTGCTTTCCTTTGCACCACTTAATTTTTCACTCTTAAAAATTACAGTTTTATCTGGCTAAACATGAAAAAAAAAAAACAGCCAAAGTTTATCAAAATTAAAGACCATCACAAGGTCTGTACCTATAGAGAATGTCACTTAACACTTTAACAGCCATTCCTTCTATTCTTTAGATGTAAAATTCGGTTTTTCTAGTTATGCAGCAATTTTCAGAGATTTTTCTTTTACGATAATCCATGTATTGGAACATTCTGCAATCTGGCACATTTTATCCAACTGAAAAGATATTTCTCAACATTCCCAAATGTTGAAACATGTTCTCGATTTCTCTTTTGGTTGATCACATCTTCTTTTTAACACAATTTGAAACCTAAGACGTTATTCACACTGTAAAAAAAATTTATAAAGTTACTAAAGTTTTTCTAGGAAACCGGGATTCCTAGAACTTTTTATGTAACGGCAACAACAAAAATTCCTGTAACAGCGTCTGTTACAGGAATTTTGTTGTCATACAGGTTTTTTGTTGTTGCCGTTACATAAAAAATTCTTGGAATCCCAGTTTCCTAGA
Organism: Maratus speciosus; assembly: GCA_963932465.1. Taxonomy (NCBI): domain Eukaryota; kingdom Metazoa; phylum Arthropoda; class Arachnida; order Araneae; family Salticidae; genus Maratus; species Maratus speciosus. Next base: position 124,822,316 of record OZ010798.1, on the reverse strand, counting down.
AAAACTTTAGTAACTTTACAGATTTTTTTTACAGAGCAGTGTCGCTCTGTCTATTCCATCTGTCTTCGCGAAAGCTGCTTTCGATACATTTAATTTTTGAAAGTTTTCTACCATTTTTTTTTCCGCAATTGTCAAATTTTTCATTTTGCTGACATTTTGTTTTCACAAATGACAATTAAAAAATTAACGAAGACTTTACACGCAGCGATAAGTAATGAAAAATACATGAAAACTAAAAATGCATAATTTAACTTTTCTCTGTACGGAGAACAATTTACACTGCTGGCAATTAAAATTGCAACACCAGGACGCAATGATCTCACGAACGTCAAAATCACATGAAAGGAAGAAGACGTTGGAATATGTAAATGATTAGTATTTCAGCGCATTTAGACGAGGCAGGCGGGAGAAACGACATCTGAAGCACTGCATAAAAGAAAAGTTGCGTAGTGGATTTCTCATTCGGAACGCGCCTTGTAAGGACGGTCTTTGCTCAGAATATCGTGTTATGCCTCGAGTAATAAGAAGAAACGATTACCACCAAGTGTCGGTATTCGATAGAGGCAGTATCGTTGTCTATCGAGAGTGTGGATTATCTTTCCGTGATATCGGCCATTGCACTGGTCGAAATCCAACCACAGTCATGAAAATATGGAATCAATGCATTGCTGAGGGTCATACTGAACGACATGCAGGATCTCGACGCCCTCCCATGAATAACGCCCGAAAGGACAGACATATTGTGAGGTGGGCCCTTCAAAACCTTACAACCACATCACGGACCATTAGTCAGAAAATGGGCATGTTTTCAGCGCGCCCAGTATCTGCTCGTACTGTGCGACGGCGTTTGTAGCAGTGGGGACTGTCAGCACGGCAACCAGAACTGCGGGTTCCCTTGACAATGCAGCATAAAGAGAGTCAACGACTCTGATGCGCCGAACGACAAATCTGGATACAGGATTGGCACAATGTTGTCTTTTCAGATGAGTCCCGGTTCTGTGTGCAGTATTCTGGTGTCCGTATACGTGTCTGGAGGCTCCGAGGAGAACGTCTGTCGCCTGCTTGCATTTGATATTGGCCTAGGGGCCTTGAATCTTTTGTGATGGTTTGGGCAGCCATTGGATACACGTTTTGCACATCTCTAGTTTGTATCGACGGTAATTTGAACACAAATCGGTACATTTTTAACATCTTACGTCAAGTGGTTGTGCCATGTCTTCGAGGCCTGCCAAACGCCTACTTCCAGCAAGATAACGCAAGACTACATGTTGCACTTCATGTTCTGAACGTTCTAGATACGCAGAGTATTCGATTGCTACCCTGGCCTGCACGGTCTCCAAATCTGTCACCCATTGAAAACATCTGGTCATGAATTGCTTAGAGACTGTCCCGCCACCCTTCTCCAGCTAATACGGTTGATGAAGTGGGGCATAGACTTGAAGCAGCATGGAATGAGTTGCCCGTTTCTGTCCTTCAAGCCCAGTTCGACTCCACGCCTAATCGGGTAAGGGCCGCTTTAGCTGTCCGAGGGAGCAACTGTTTCTACCAATTTCGCACCCCTCTAAACCCCTCTAAACTGTTTACAAATTTAATCATTTTGTTTTCATGCCTTACTGTTTGCGTACAATAAATATCTTTTCTGTATTTTCAATCTTTCATGGTGTTGCAATTTTAATGGTCAGCAGTTTACATTCGGTCGCAAGGGGTGATGGCATATTTTCCAAGAATCCGTATCTAATACGGCAGTTGAGGGAGAAATCTCAGAGCTTTGGAAACTCTTACCGATAGGAAAGAGTTTCCCTTATAGGCTGCAGCCGGGAAGAGGAGATCCCCTCCCCCCCTCTCGCAAGTGTTGACGCGCATCTAGTCACGTGGTATGCAATATTATCGCGATCTCTGAGTCTCCGTTTAAAAAGGAAAAGGTCCCCCTCTCATTCTAAAGCTATAAAAATGTCAACTGACTTTTTTTTACCATACGGAAGTTCGTACTTGTGGATTTTAGCAAACAGACGGGAGATTCAACGATGAAAAGAGGGGAACATTGACAGAAGTTTCTCCTTCAGGATGTCTAATCACTTCTTTCTGAAGCTATTAAAATGAAAAGCACCGCGTGACCAATACAAAGAGGCCGGCAGTTGAAGATACCGGAATGTGAATGATACGTTTACTCGGCACTTTACATCCTAACAAAGGGAAGGAAAAAGCATAAAACTATAAGATATTTTGCAATAAAAAAGGGGGGAAAATATGACCATATGACCATATATCCGATAGTAGGCATTAGAAACTGACCATAGGCAGTGTATTTTAACACGTAATACCTAGTCAGTCAGTCCGGACTCACGAAAAGTGACCTATATAAGCGGGGTGACCTTATAAGCGGGTGACCATATATCCGGTACTGACTGTATTTATCAAAATTAAGGAACTAATGATATATATCTTTTCAGATTTCAAGTAATGAGCCAAAAGAAAACGCTCGTCATGGAACGAAAACGCCCATTCCAATTGCACCTGTCCAGCAACATGTTTAAATTTTAGCAGATTACTGTGTTATAATTTCTTTATATCTATGAAACAATTTTGTTGTACTTGGATTTGTAGGTAGTGAATGCATTAAGTATATTTTTGTCTCTAAAATAAATGTATGTTTTGAAAGCATTAGAAGGTATGTGTCCCATTATTTTTTCTGCTTATTAGAATTCAGGAGAAAAGAATAAAAAAGCCTTTTCGGCCAAGTAAAAAAAGAAAGTTTTTTTTTTTTTTTTGCATTCATTTGGTTACATTCATCAGAAATATTAGATGTCTGCACGGGCTGGCGAAACGAAGAAAAATTTCCATTGGGCCGGGCCGATTGGTTGAAACAAATTCCAGAAATTATAAAAATTGAAAAGGATCAAACTAAGCCAATAAAATGTAAAAGATTTCAATGGACGTGACTGAGGTGAGGTTAAGTCTAAATATGTCGCACGAGCTGATGCTATGTTAAAAACATTCGTACAGAAATATAACATGTCTATTGTCTAGTGTAGAGATCTATATTGGCAGTTGCATCATGTTGGAACCGGCGCTTAATTATTTCAGCAGTACGGACCAGAAACAGGCTAACATTTTATTTCTACATACTGGGACTAAATGACGGGCTGGTACTGTTGCTATTCTGCATTCTATGACTTGCAAACGTAAGGTTATCTAAAACATATAGTAATCTATACTCATAAATATGTATGCAGTATTCTTGAAAAATATCTTAATTGTATGTTAAGAAAAATCTGCTTTTCCCGGTGAAATTGAGTCGGTTCTGATTTCATTGATTTTTGCGCGGGCCGGGCATGTTTTCACTAATTTTAGTACGGGCCCGGCCGTGAACTGCGAAAGTACAAACGGACAGAGCAGGGCCAAGATAGCTTTCGTTCGGGCCGGGCATGGAAATTCTGGCCCGTGTAGACCTTTAAGTCAAACGTAACAAATTGGTCTTATTCACGTTACACTTGGTTTTAAAATGTAATGTCGGGAGATAGAAATTTGACTATGAAACAAAAATATAAATACAGTTTTATTAAATGATTAATTTAATGAATTGTAGTAATGTAATAATAAACCGAATATTAAAAATGTTTCTAATGTTCGCTTGGTAAATAAATGTGTTATTCTTAATGTTTATAGTTTTACGAACATTAATGTTATTTTAAAGGGTGGAAAACTTGGCCAGTAATCTTAGCTACGATGTGTCTAGTCCACGTCCAATATTACTGGGCGAGTTTCTTATATGCAAAGAAAGCACAAAATGTACGAAAAAAATTATTTGCATCATTCGAACTGTCACAAAAAATGTTGACAATATCTCCCAGTACGAAAATCAGTTACTTTTATGAGGATACTTTCACTTTCCAAACCGGGTCCGAAAGTAAAAGTACCATAATAAAAAAAAACCTGTCAACAAAGCAGAAAAGGTAAAAAACGGCCTTTGTAGAGATCCGCCTCAGCTATCCAATTCAAAATAAATCATTTAAAAATATGGAAATGCAAACGGGATATTTAAAGAAAATTCTCCCGTAAGATTAACATTAGGGTGCTGGTGTTTTCGCGTGAGTGAAGTAATGCTTCAAACATAATTTTTAGGTGAGTTCGTAATTACATAAATACGTAGAACCTATAGTTGCCGTCCGGTCCATCCGTCTGTCCGCATATAACAGTGCAAAAACTACCCAACCGAAGGGTTTTAAATTTAATCCATATAATCGTTGCAGACAGGGCTTAATTTGCGCCGGAGCCCACCGGAGTTCATAAATACAGGGCTCCGGAGTCCAGTGCAATAGCCTTTTTTTAACATCATGAACGCTGCACATTTATAAGTAGATACAATTGCCATGCATTGTTATTCTGATAGAAAGCCATCGAGCAGTGTACCCCTTTTTCTATAAACGTATCGAATATTTCCGATAACGATGTCGATTTTTTAATTTAATCTGATTTTCAGGGACTCACCACAAAATATTGTTAAGCGAAAGGAATTGATTATAGTTTAAGATATGCACCTTTTATAGGAAATTGAAAAACGGTGTTCCATTCTTCAACATGTAAATATTCATTTCTGTAAATTTCATTCACTTTTTCCATAAAAAGGCATAGCTGGCGAACTATTCCTTTTTTGCGTTAACCCTATTTCCGAATCACAATCCTTACCACATTTAATCGCAGAATTCTACAATTAATTAACATTAAAATTAGGCAAATATTTCTATTCGGAAGGAGTGATAACTAAAAAGTGGAATAGTTGACAGCTAAGTATATTAAATAATTATACATTATAAGTGTATGCTGATAGATATATTTAAACATTTTATTTTGCTAAAGAAAAAAATGCTTTAAATTTTGTAAATAATGTATGAAATATAAATATGCGGATTGGAGTGACGGGGAGCACGCTACGATTGTTAGTAGTACAGAATATTAGGGCTCCGGTACTTTTTTTTTTAGAAATTAAGCCCTAGTTGCAGAACATTGTCGAGTCTCAAATTTTATGAAAGTGGAATCAAAACTGGAAAAGATATTAAAGAAAGTTTTCTTTATTCTATTAAATCCTATCTTTCGTCATTAACTCAATGATATTCCATGATAGGTAATGATTCTAGGTTGCCGTGGTAACAACATCCTATTTAAGATGGAATCCTATTATTTTCGTATTACTTAATTTAATATATAGAATCGTAATAAATTTTGTATTCATACAATTTTCCATAAGAGTACAACAGCTATTGCACCAAGATCTGAATATTTATAAAAACCAGTTATATTACGAACGCGCCTCATTTGCCACGTTTGACGTACAATTTTCGACTTGTTCTGTAAAAAAATGCTTTATTTTGTGAATGAAGGTGCTAAAAATAATCTATTACACGATAAAGCTAAAATATCAAGATTCGGATTTTTCTTAAAGTTATGAAACATCATTTTTAAAATTTAATATTTTTATACTTTATAATTTAAATATATATTATAACGCAAAACATATCCGTGAGAAACGCTATCTGACGACATATAGACGATGGTGATCACCTGACTAATCTAAGTCGGATTTTTTGTAAATTTATTAACTTCTAAGCATCTCACAGTATTGTATTTGACCTATGATATGCATTAAAAGTATTTTGATAAAGTGGTTAAGCAGCGGACAGTGTTGAATTCAGACACTTTTCTCCGGGAGGGAATTCTGTGGCTCCGGGGGGGGACATAGTAGAGTTCCGGGGGGGGGGGGGAAATTGCACTATTTTACCATCGAAAACACAAAATCTCAAATCTTCCGGGGGGGGGAATGTCCCCCCCGGCCACCCCCTGAAATCAACATTTTCAGCGGAAACAATAAATTGTATTTGTACTTATTTATTTGCAAAAATTTGTCACTTTTGACATCACCGTTGAATTCGAAATAACTATTTAAGTGACAATTGTTTATCTTTACTCAATATTTATTAATTTTCAGACTGAGATGAAATTAATAATATTTTACCAATAGACTAGAGAAAAATTATTTTGATAAAGCATATTCTAACAGCAATGCAAACGTTCGCATTTATTTATTTATATGATGTTGTCACGGTTGAAACAATGATATGTTTGCAAAAAAAAAAAAAAAAAATAAGTGATAAGATTTATTTGTTCTAATTTGAAATGAAGTAATATGCCGAATAAAGCGAAACTAATAATAATGATATCGGAAAAAAAATTAATTTGATATAGCAATATTGTAGGATAACAAATGGAATTCTCATTTATTAATAGTTTTATTTTTAATTTATTTTCTCTGTTAAAACTACGACTCATTTCCAAATATTTATTGAATGATAAGATTTATTTGTCTTAAGTCAAAATCTATTATTGACGGAATGAAACACAATTAATAATAATGTTCTGTCTATGACTTTATATAAAAATATTTTGATAAAGCAGTATAATAATAAATCATAAGAAATTCTCACTTTTCGCTTTAAAAATATCTGAGATTGTTTAACTGTGGTACATTACTAAATAATTATTGACTGATAAGTTTTTTTTTGTCCTATATCAACATATATTAATTCGCCGAATTAAACACAATTTATAATATTTCACTGAGGATCTAGTATAAAAGTATTTGGCTGAAGCAATTTAGTAGTCAGAGAAATGGAATGATAATTTATTTTTTGACAGACGTCTCCCACTGATGCATTCTGCTACTGTTAAAACAGGAAAAGAACATATAGTGTAGCGACTACAAAGTTACAAGTTAAGTATTTGAGCATAAAATCCGCGAGGAAAACTTCCAGAAATAAATGCGAATAAAAAATTTTACTTTACTAACTTTTATTAATTAAAATTTTTTGTCATAAATAACACAAAAATTTCTTTTAGTTTTTATTGGTGTGAGTTTGTTTCTGCGGTATTATAGTCTCTTTCAATGGCATGTTGTCATTTTATGTAGTCTCAATATAGTGAAGCCACAGGCCTGAGTATTTCCACGAATAAAATCGAATACATAATTTTGCTAACATATACCGGACAATTGCACCATAAAATATAATAAATAAAGACACACAACCTTGCTTAATGGTACTTAAAACACGAAACCTTGATTAATGGTACACAAAACACGAAAACACAAATTTTCTCTCGCACAGGAAGCTTTCAACTATGAGTTTTTAGCCATTTAAAGATCATATTTTCCTGAAGACGGCTGAGAACAGCTCGAAACATAGAATTTAACTTTCAACTAATTAAAGTTCGAGTTTTGTGTACCATTCAGCAAGGTTGTGTGTCTTTATTTACATAATTTTGCATTAACTGTGACAAAAATTCTGCATTAATAAGGCGTTTAACCCTTTATGTACTGAATTATGAATTCATGAAAGTTTTATCTTCTAAAGCATTTTTCGTGAATTTTTGAAACTACATTAGAAGATTTACATAATTATTTAAGAAATTTTAGAAGGATTTTTGAAGGATTGAAGGATTTAGAAGGATTCATTAAATTTGAATGTATAGGGATTTTGTGCAATATTTATAACCCCACTGAAATCTTTTATTTTTAATATTTTTCTTATTATTTTGTAGAATTAGGGAATGTAGAAATATAATGTTCTTACAACAGAAATATAGAAATATTTCCGAATTGAAAAATTCCTGCCCCCCCCCCCCCCCCAATTCCAGAAAGCTGAAAAGATGCAAAGGCAAAAGGAATCATCTTTTTACAAATATTTTTGTTTTGTGTAACCCATAATGCTTTTGGGACAAGATAAACTAATGCATCTATTACTCATTCTAAACTGTATTACTACTAATCGATGTGTTAAATGAATTTTATAACAAGATATTTTAATGGTACTTATAAGTACCATCAGTAGATAAAGAGTTAAATAAGGAGACATTTTCTTTGAATTTTATTGGTGGAAACCTGAACCGGCAGTAATCCGCCCGTGCTAAACCGGTTACAGTTGAAACTTCACAATTTTGAGGATATGCCAATCATAGTTAAAACTGATACATTTTTGTAAGTAATCATTGACTGATAATATGTATATATCTTTATCGAAAGGTATTAATTGGGGGAATGAGGTGCAATTAATAACATTCTTTTCATCTGGAATAAAATAGGATGACTGGATAATAATATGAGACTTAATTCTAAACTTTTTACAATTACTTTTGATCTATTCACGCTAGATCCGAATAATAAATACTCTGATTCGTGTTTTTGTTTACTCAATTGGTTTATGGGTAAACAATATTGCACACTATAATATCAATCGTAAAAGAAAAAAAAAAGTTGTCTCATTGTAGCCTCTCAGAATCAGGTTAATAAGAGAGGTGGCTAGTGAACTAAAGTGATTAACCATTATTTTTGTGTATTATTATTTTTCAGTTATTAATTTATAAAATAATACGCTGATTTCTATTTTTGTTTACTCAATTTTCTTATGGGTAAAAAATATCGCACATTATAAAATCAGAGGTAAAAGGGAAAAAAAAACTTGTCTCATTGCAAGGCTGCCACAGGCGACTATTTTTTTATTCTTCCTTGCAACACTTTCTTAAATCAAAAAATGTTTGATACACAGTTTGACCACATTTGCACGAGAAATATACTACAAAACTTAATCTTTCTAAATAGTTGTGCGAATAGAATACAAAAATAGTCGCCCGTGGCAGCCCTGCACCGTAGCCTATCAGAATCCAGTTAATAAGAGAGGCGACTAGTGAACTAAAGTGATTAACCATTATTTTTGAGTAACTGTAAACAGCAGGGAAATGGAAGACCTGACTTAAAGTTGCGCCTAGGCAACTTTAAGTTACACATAGCGGAGACTAGGGAGGGTTGACCTTCTTTTTACAAAATGATTTTTAACTTTTTAAATATTGAACGTAGAATAAAGTTTTATGCATCATTTTATTCGCTATACAATCAGTTATCAAAATAAAATTGCTACATAAGTGTATTATATAAGAAATTTGAAAAAATATCGATTTTAACCATGAGAAAATAATGGGTCAAGGCTCCCACATATGGGAGGGTTGACCCACTATATGGGAGGTTTGACCCACTTTGTTTTATATTGAAATATTTGTGAAGATAAATAAAATCTGTTTTAAAAAGGCAATATAACTTTATGCTACATGCTTTAATTATTATAAAAAACGTTTTTGAAAATATGATGCTTAAACAAACCTGTTCAGACGCAATCGCAAGTCAGGTGGGAAAATTTTTGTCTTAAACAGAATTTCGTCTGAGCAGGTATAATTGTACAGCAAGGAAAATGAAAGTTTAACATTTAAGACAGTATTCCATTAGAGACAGGTTCCGTTTTCATCGGGTTTTACATATTATTATGCCCGGAATTTATAGCCACAGTCCCGCTTTTTTTTCTACTTTTTCTGACACTCGACCTGACAACTCTAATTGCCACATAGTTTGGCTTCATCTCACTGTACCCATGCTGATGAAATTTTTCTGCATACCTTCCAAAAGTTTTTTGATCGATGCTAGGTTCTTTTGCAGCCGCATGTGTACTTAACCCTATCGCTGCGAAACCCGAGATATTCTCGGGCATGCATTTTTCCGTCTAATTAATACTAATTGGTTATTCCCATCAGTTATTTTTTAGCGAAAACTTTGTCTGATTTAATCAGGACATTCTCCCCGATTATGATAGTCAAAAATTTCTGCTTTGAAGAACCGGTGATAGAAGATAAAAAATTCTGTAAAAGACGCTCATCGCGAAGAATTACTTACGCAGCGAGAGGGTTAACTGATCATTTTCTTCTTTATCCCTTTCAGTTGCAAAGTACTTTCTGTACTAAAATGTTGAAATAAATGACTCGCACCGGAATGTAAGAAGAAATTTATTTGGAAATAAGAAAAAGGGTATATTTCACATACATATTAAATGGAAAAGATTTTAGCAAAATTCTGGTGCCATTGTGGCGTTTGGGAATTAAAATTAAGTGGTTTCATAAGCATACCGCTGCCCCTGAAAGTGTTAAGACTGCTGCTTTCATACTTTCTAGTCTTTTACACTATTTCTATTTACCTATTGTAGCAATATTTAAATGTAAAAAGTTCCTATCAACTTTCCCATTTATATTTCATTAAATTTTTCCTTGCAGTGGATACTATAGCATTTTTTCACACCTTTCTTTAACCTAAACATTTTCTTTTCCATCACCCTATTTTACCGTGGCTTTACAGAATAAATTTACTTTCTTTTTTATGTATAACCATTAACCTTTTATAATGCATAGTGTATAATGAAAAGATTTCGTCTGGTCAACCATCCCTCACATTGACTGGGTCAAGCCTCCCCACATAGCCCTTTTCTAAAGAATAGCACATTGTTATGTTAAGCCTAACTTGCTGTACAATCTTTATACCTGGAATGAAAGCAAGCTCGATATTTCTGCATTACTTAAAACCTACATACTTAAATTTCTATGATATATTTTATCTGAAAAAAGCTTACAAAATATTTCTAAAAAACACAACTTTTAGGTTGAAAATGCCTCACAATTGATTTTTCCCACACCTATTTCGATTATCTATGTATGAAACAAAGACTTCTTGTTTGAGCATTCCAGTAGCTTTGATTGACACCTAATGATAAAACTCTGAAATTCTTTTAAATATGAAAACTGATTGGTGGGTTAAGCCTCCCACATGGTCAACCCTCCCTAGTCTCCCCTACAGCTAAAGTTGCGCTTTAGCTGTATTTTTTTTTATTTTTTTAAATTTTCATTTTTGTGAATTTTGGAATATCTTGAGTGTATTTGTAATGGATATAAATAAAATTATGTAAAATATATAATGTGAACATTAAAAAAGGTCCACAATCTTACTTAAAAAGTGACTAATGTAATGAAAAAGATGTTACAGACAACACATTTTCAAAACAAAGTGACATATTTGTATAAATAAACAACATTTAGTTACTAAGATATTCTCGGATGATGAGCATGGAAAGTTTGAAAGTACTAAGAAGTTTTAAATAAAATGTATATTTTAAACTTATAACATCTTTTTCATTACATTAGTAGCCTTTTAAGTAAGATTGTGTACTTTTTAATGCTCACATTATATATTTTATGTTGAATCAAGCTGAAAAATTGCATTTCGTCTTATGATATTAAAATTATGTATTTCTTGCAAAATAATAAGAAAGAAATTTTATTACGAAAAATATTACTATTTTTAAGTTTATCTCAAGTTATCCCCCAATGACCCTAAGTGTTTTCATAAAAAAGATCCGGAGTTATTCCGGCATATCCGGTTCATGTTTATTATTGATAGAATACTGTTGCTGTTGAAACTTCGATCAATTTCGAAATACCGTATATACTCGCGTATAAGTCGAGGAATTTCTGACAATTTTCGGTAAGCAAATTTGATGGGTCGACTTATACGCGGGTCAGTTAAAAAGGAGAAACAATAAACTTCGAGTACTGCAAAATTATGGCTTTCTATGTGTATGAATAGAAAAATAATACATAAAATATAATAATAATAATAATTTATCATTTAAAAAATTTTTCAATGATTTCTTTTTGTTTACTTACTACCTTTTCACATTGGCAAGTGGAAATCTTTGCGTTGATTTTGTGCAAAATTGAAATAAAAAGTTAGGCTGTCGACTTATACGCGGGTTTTTGATTTTTTCCAGAATTTGCATTCAAAAGTTAGGGGGTCGACTTATACGCGAGTATATACGGTAGTAATTGAGTGATAAGAATAATAAATTTGGTTATTAGCTTTTTTTTTTTTTTTTTTTTTTTTTTTTTTTTACTAGTTAGCTATTTTCCAAATTACAGCGATGTAAAAATTGTGTTAAGTTCTATTCCATATTAAACTTTCCTGTCTTGTATATATTTCTTAATGTTATAGAAAAGAAATTATGAAGATGCATTGTAATAATAATAACCAACTATTTAGTTGCGTAAAGTTTATCATAACAATTTTCAACTGTGTGTTGCATTTTGCTGCCTGATAAAATAAATCCTTAGCTGGTAAGATTTTCGAGAAATTTCCCACCCCTGGTGATAAGAATAATAAATTTGGTAAATCAATCCAGCAATAAACGAAATGGGGCATCGAATTTATTTATTTGGAAAAATGAATTCGGAAAAATGTTGAACATAATGACCCGAAAAAGATTAATTAATTGTATGAAACGCAATTAATATATTTGACTTATGATCTAATATAAAACTATTGTAGGGAAGATATATCTAGCAGCAAAAGAAATGGGGCTACTCTCATTTATTTCATCATAGGTTTATGTCGCTGATAGAACTGCGGTATATTTCCAAATGATTATTGAGCGGTAACCTTTAATTTCCTTAAATCTAGGTATATTAATTGACGGATTGATAGTAGTTAATATTATTCCAACTTTGATCTGGCATAAACGTTTTTTTTATGAAACAGTTCAGCATTAAGTCAAACGGAATTTGCATTTATTTATTCATATAATTCTGTCATTGTTGAAACTCTGATTCAGTTCTAAAGAATTAATGGGTGGTAAGATTAATTTGCTTTTAATCAATTTTTATTAATTAATAGAAAGAGATACAATTCTTAATTTCCTGTGAATGATCTGGTGTTCTAATTGATGGACGGAAATTAATAGATAATCCTTTGCACATAATCAGTGCATTCAGTTTTGTGTCTATATTTCAGCAAGGAATTTAGGAAACTGGAAAATGGGAATAAATTAAATCTTGAGCTATAAAAAACTATTGAATAATATTGACATGAGTTAGAAATTGTTTGAAATTTCATCTGTTCCAGCAGGAGTTTACTGTTTAACCCTTTCCGGCCCGGAGTAATTCTGTTTATAAACTGATGAAAAGATGGACTGACACCGAGAATTTATAAATTATTTTATTAGTAAATACGAACCTATTATTTTCAAGTGCGTTATAAAAGGAAATTTTTAATTAAATAATCTGGATGCCAGTAAAATAAAAATTAGGTGTCCTTTTTTAAGCACACCGCCGGCGAAAGGGTTAATGTAGATCTTGGTGTCCTTTAAATCGCACAAATCCTCTTTCATAAGTTTAACATTCTCCAGAACATTTTTCAAGAGTACCGTTTTTAAATATTACAAGGAACGTGCTTCGTATTTCAGTGAATAATGAAAAAGGCTTTATGTTTGCTCAAAGTATTTTTTCAATAAGCAAATAATGATCTTTTGCTTGGTTTTGAAAGACCTGCAATTTATAAAAAATATTTTTCAACTACTTTGTCTTGAAATAAATATGATGAAGATATCAGTGGCTGTAAATAGTATATATGCAGTCATTTTAGCGTAATTTTAGCAAACATGTTTGTTCTACTAGTTTCATTGTGGACTAAATTCTACAAAATACCATTTAACTCTTTGAAGGTATGTGGTATAACATATGTACCACTTGGTTTTTAATTTCGAACTATAAATGGAACCTAGAATTTTAGAATAAAATTTTAATTTCCTTATGTACGAGGAGAAAATAATTGACACATTTTTAAATAAATTTGTTCGTAAATTCTGATGGCATTCAATCACATGAACCTTTTTGCTACAGAATTAATAATTTAATAACCTTTTTTAAACCTAATATCTTGCTTTCGTTAAAGATTTCAACGTTTAGTTCAAATACATATGTTTATATTTTATAAGGAAAATGCGACTACTACACTCAGTAAAACTGTTGAAACTCTTAAGATGTCTATATTTTATCATGGAAATTTAGGCAACATGGAGAATTAGTTAAATGTAGTGTGATAAACGACTATTGAAAAATAGTGACATGAGTTAGAAATTGTTTGAAATTTCATCTGCTCTAATACAGGGTTCATACGGGTACTTGAATTTCATGACTAAGAAATTTTTCGGTACCAGTATTTTCTTATGGAAAATCTCTCCTGAAATAAGGCGAAATTTCGTCCGTATAAACTAGATTTATTTTTCTATATAAAAATTCTGATATAGGGCCTTGAAAATAACGGTACCCGTACGAACCCTGTAATATGAGTTTACTGTTTAATGTAGATTTTGGTATCCTTGAAATCGCACAAATCCTCTTTCATAAGTTTAACATTCTCTAGAACATTTTTCAAGAGTGCTGTTTTTAAATCTTACAAGGAACTTGCTTCGTATTTCAGTGAACAATGAAAAACGCTTTATGTTGGCTCAAAGTATTTTTTTCTGTTGAGCAAAAGATGTATTTTTTTTTAAAAGATCTGCAGTTTATAAAAAATATATTTCAACTGTTTGTCTTTAAGTATACTATATGATGAAGATGTTGGTTCATGCAAATACTTATTTAGTCATTTTAGTGTAATTTTAGTGTACTTATAGCTCATATGTTCGTTCTAGTTCCCTTGTGGACTAAATCCTCCAAAGTATCACGTAATCCTTTGAATGTATGTCGTATATTATATGCACCACTTAATTTTAATTTCAAATTAGAAGTGAAACGCACAATGTTTGAACAAAAATTTTGCTTTTATAATGCACTAAGAGAAAATAATTTATGAATTTTTAAGTAAATTTGTTCGTAAATTCTTATGGCATTCAATTGTTTGAACATTTTTACAACAGAATTACTTTGATTCTGAAATGGTTAAATGTAGAAACCTTTATAAGTCTAATCTATTGCATTTCTTAAATATTTATCTTTACTTCAAATACATATGTTTAATATATAAGGAAAATGCAGCTATTACACTCAATAAAACTGTTGAAACTCGAAATACGTATAAAGCACAAGTACAAAAATGAAACCATTAAGTTGTGCATCACGTTATACATCATCAATATATTTGAAATTTCATACCCATAGTGACACAAAAATATTAGGCTAATAATACTTGCATTGGTGCTAAACATACGCATAAAAAGTATTTTTACTTTATTCTATCTTCAATAGAAGAAAGTATTGTAATCGAAATTTTTTTCGACTTCCGGTTTTCGACGGATTTACACGTTTTAGGGGTCAGAAATTCTAAAAAACATGTTTATAGAAAATGTCTGTCTGTCCGTGTGTCCGTATGTCGCCATTGTACCATCAAAAATTGTATTAAGTTATGCATAGGATTGAACCAAATTTTTTTTTTAAAGTTTTTGACTATGGCAAGAAGGTCCTCCATTAATTTGGAAAAAAAATCGCTGGTAGGGGGCGCTGCAATAGCTTTTTGAATATTGTACCATCGAAAAGTGTATGAAGTTATGCACAGAACTGAACCAAATTTTTTGTGTATGTTTTTGGCCATGGAAAGAAGTTCCTCCCTGAATTTGGAAGAATTCCGTCTGAAGAGGGCGCTGTAATAGCGATTTCTGTGCAATTTTCAATATTGTACCATCGAAAAGTGTATGAAGTTATGCTTAATTCTAATAAAAATACTAATAAAACTAATTATAACGAAATATTGACATGAGATAGAAGAAAGTTTTGGGATTGGCACATCCAACTAGTTTTATTGGAATTGACGAGAATCTGCTCGTATTATACAGTAGAGTTGATAGTTTTATGACCCCATATTTACAATCGCGGGAAAAAGGCAACTCACAGTCTGATGTGACGATTCCACCACTCATTATGGGCCTTGTACTAAGGTTGCCAACCAACGAAAGGGGAAGGGAGTTTAGCGACCTAATGTAAAGTTTTAAATAAGAGAGACATCTCTATAATAGCAGCATTAAAGCATATGGCTTTATAGCTACAGCTGGAGTATCATTATTGCAGCGCTCAGTAAACATGATTCATATTCTTTTTCTATACTTCACTTGATAAGATACAGTCAATCTCTGAAAGAATGAAGCTTTACGATCATTCTAGCTTGTTTTTAAAATATACAGTATTTTACTATGCTCTTATTTCAGATATGTTGTTATGCCTCTTCGTCAAAAGTTGTTTTATAAGGAAATGTATTGCAGTTTGGCCTGCTAGTGTTGCCAGGTTTCCCGCGTAAATCACGGCTCCAAATACTCCAGACACCACTAATTTCTTACAGTTTATTTCGCAGATAATTCTGCCCAGACAAAGAAAATTATTTTAAAATACTGGTATCCAGAGCATTTGCAGCCCCGATTTACGCGGCACACCATGCCAATAACGGTCCTATCAGAAATAAATAGTTTCAATATTGAGAAAGAATACAGCGAGGAGAAACTTCAACAACCTGTGATGACTACAGTGCCATGGATGTTGAGAAATATGGCCCACCGCTCAACGTATTACAAATTACTTACACTCATTATTGTGCAAGTAAATTATTGTAAGAATTGTTTTAACAAATAGTAGTTGTGTTGATAGAGAGTAAAGGTTCTCAATTCACATATTTTATTTTATGGTTTAATTACGTATGTTTTATGCTAAAATAATCCGAGGATATATTTTAATAATCTCAAATGTTTGCGTTACTATAATTATTATCTTGAATGAAACAAAATGAATATTGGTTATGACTACATATTATTTAAATATGAAGATATTAACATATGTAAACTTTATAAATGAATTTGAACTAAATAATTATGTTATGAATTGGCTTAATGAAATCGTAAGAAAATAGATTTAATGCTTTTACTTGACTATCATGAGGAGTTCTTGTTTATATATATTTATAAATAAACATTGTACATATTTAATTTAAAATTTGCTTCTTATCTTTATTTTTGCACTATGTGTTTTATTTCTTCTAATTCTAAGGCCTAATTTTATTGCTTAACACATTAAAGACGGAATTATTTTTTCTTTTTAAAATACAAAAATTACCTTTCGTACCACTTTTTCAGAAAAGCAATATTTATCTTATTTCATAGCAGAGTTTCTGTCATTAAAGAAAGAGGAAATTTTTGTTCTAAATTACTGGTATTCAAACAACAAAAGGGTTGACAGCTATGCTGTGACCATATGGTAACGCTAGTCCTTAGTAGGTTAAATTAATGTTAAGGGGGTCAGAGACACATTTTAAAATAATTTTTATTTATTGAGTTAAAATTTTGAATTTTTTGTGATGGTTAACCATATCATTTGTAAACAAAATTACATGATAAAACTTCTCATAATTTTTTTTTAAAATTTAAAATTAAAAATTATTTTAAAAGTGGGGCAATTTAAAATCGTTATAACTGGAAATATTATTTGTAGAATTTCGATTTTTTTTCATTTAAATAAGCAGAATTATATAATTTTTAATTTTGATCCAGCATTTTAAAAAATAGTAATTTAAATGAAAATAAAAAATATTTAAAGTAAAAATTAAAAAAAAAGATGTAACTTTCTTTAAAAAAAAATCATATTTTTAAAGGTACTTTTTTTTTTTTTAATTAGCTAAATCAAAAATTAAAGTAAAACAATTGAAAAAGACATGTTCAAAGTTTGGACCACTTATCTTTAACGGTTTTTGACTTATAAACAATTTAAATACGAGAAATGTTGAAAAAACCGATCATGAAGAAAAACGTATTTCCACAAGTAGCCGTTTCCATTATAACCATTGCTTGAAAGCTAGATTTTGAAAACAAACCAAAACGAAAAATTTAATATTTCCTGTTCCAGATTAGATAGAAACATGATTTAAGCGTCAGTTTTAGCAGAAAAACAGAGTAATTTTCAATGCAATAACATTTTTGAAGAAAATTTGAAGATTATTGTGTCCCGGACACTCTTAAAGTTAATTCTTGGAAGGAATTTATTCATTAATTGTGATATCTTATGCGTTAGAGTACGCAGTATTTGGCCAGTATCAATGAGATGTTTGGGAAGATTATAAAATTACGTTACCAGACTTTAAAAAGTGTCTAGACATTCCCAGCAGAACGTAAGATGATATTATCTCATACATTTTTAGTATTTTGTAAAATATTTTGGTATCGACTTCTAAAGGTTAGGTAAAAATTTAAAGAAAAAAATAACATATTCATCTATTGTAAAAAAAGACGTTAGTATAAAATTGTTAACAACTATCAATAACGATCATTAAAAAAATCGATGCATAATACATGTAAATATTATTGATGATATGCAAAATATTGATGCATGTAAAATATTGTTACGCCAGTATATTGGCCTTCGCTTGATTTACTTTGAAATATTTCAAGCGTAATGTTAAAACGAATCTGCTGGATAATAAATGCTTTCTATCGTTTGCAGCCACACGATAACAGGATGGAACAAGTTGGAAATTGCTCGTCAAACGTGGCAAATGAGGTGCGTTCGTACTATAACTAGTTTTATAATTATTTTTTGCACCCCATATTGTACTGAATGTATATTTTTTGCGCTTCATAAGTGCATAGTCTGTAACATCATTAAAATGCATTTACAATAATTTTTTCCCCATTCCCCGTAATGTAACGGAAAACTTTTGACTGTCCCTGTAATTAAACTATACATTCGATTTTCATAAAATTTGAAATGGCTCGACAAAATTTTGCAGCAATTATATATTTAAAATTTCAGACCATTCGGAAGGCTGTAAAATCATTAAAATGCATTTGCAATAATTTTTTCCCATTGGCCATAATGTAACGGAAAACTTTGGGTGTCCATGTAATTAAACTATACATCCGATTTTCATAAAATTTGAAATGGCTCAACACAATTTTGCAGCAATTATATATTAAAAATTTCAGACCATTCGGAAGGCTGTAAAATCATTAAATGCATTTGCTATATTTTTTTCCCATTGGCCGTGATGTAACGGAAAACTTTTGGGTGTCCCTGTAATTAAACTATACATCCGATTTTCATAAAATTGGAAATGGCTCGACAAAATTTTGCAGCAATTATATATTAAAAATTTCAGACCATTCGGAAGTCTGTAACATCATTAAAATTCACTTGCAATATTTTTTCCCATTGGCCGTAATGTAACGGAAAACTTTTGGGTGTCCCTGTAATTAAACTATACATACGATTTTCATAAAATTGGAAATGGCTCGACAAAATTTTGCAGCAATTATATATTAAAAATTTCAGATCATTCGGTCGGGTAGTTTTTGCTCTGTTATATGCGGACGGACAGACAGATGGACGGACAGACGGACGGACTGACAGACGGACTGAACGACGACTATAGGTGCTACGTATTTATATAATTACGAACGCACCTAAAAAAACTGTCGAACTGCTTTGCTAAAATTGTACACCATATGTTACGCTTTTCACGCATTGACTGTTTACTGTAATGTATGCTAATAGTTTCGGGGGTTGGGAAAGTTTAATTTAGTTTCCAATATTTTGTCGAAATTTCCAATATTTCAAAATCGCGTAATATTAATTAAGAGGTATGTGCATTGGTTCATTTTTTTTCACATATGATGGGTTCACAGCCAAAGTTTACCAGGTTCATTTTGAAAAAAAAAAAAAAAAAAAAAAAAATAAGAGAGATAGTCCATTCAGCAGGTGCATAAACTCTATTTTACCCACTCCCACAGTGAACCATGTCTGTTTTTACAAACTTCCACATATGTCATCTGTTTACAAACATCATATTATTTATTCTTCAATTAATTCATTGGGTATAGCTAATCTTTGTTGCTAAAAATACTGTATAGAGCTTACTTTTAAAAAATAAGCCTTTCTGTTAAAAAAAAAAAAAAAAAATGATGATATATTTTTTTTTGTTCAAAACAGAATTCCTAAAACAGTTTTCATATTTATGTGAAGCAGTCTAATAGTCTTTTCATCTTTCAATTTCTTTGGAATTCTGTTAGATATTATGGTTGGTTGGTTGGTTGATTTTTGACGGCCGATTATCTACACTAGGGATTTAGGCCCGAGGAGGGAGTGCCCTTCGTGGGGGTCTTTATAAGGGAACCTAATCCGTATTTAGGCATGGAAATCCATGGCTCGAAGAAAACCACGAAAACTCCAAACCAGCACATCCCGTCCACCAGCTTCGAGAGCAGAACCTCTCAGCCACTGGTGGGGCTCTTTTAGCTCTTATGAGAACAAATTATTTGCAACCCACAACTATTTAATTGATATAATATAGATATTGGTTCAAGTACTTAATTCATATATAATCGCCAAAATTAAATTTTTATAAGATTTAAATTTTACTCTTCTTTCAATTATAAATACTTTCTTTACATCGCAGATTACGTCACATGATATAAATAGTTTATCGAAAATATGTTTTTATTATTTTGCAGAAAGTTTCCATTTTGATGTATGTTAAAGATTATGTACAAATAAAACAATACTGAATCTATCGATTTTAAATAAGAACGTCTGGCACAAAATTAAAAGTTAACAATTATGAATAACGATCGTTGAAAAAGTATATTTTATCTAATAATATTATACCAGTACATCGGCTTTTACTTGATTTACTTTAAGGTATTGTCAGCGAGGTCAAGCATAACGTCAGATTAATGTGTTGGGAGATACATTTTTGTTATCGCTTTCCAGTAACACAATCACAGTACAAAAAATAAATCTTCAGATGCGTCCCAAGTGTCGGATTTACAAGCACATGGATTGATCGATGCATGAAGAAAAGATGATATGAACTAGTATTTTTCTAAAGGTTTGCACCATATGTTATGTTTTTGAGCGATAGATTGGTCCTAGTATATGCCGATCGAGTTTTTGACGAAAGAGTTTCTTGAATATTTTGGAATATTTTGTCGATACTTCGTGCATTTTATGAGTATGTAGTATAAAATAGTATGCATATATCTTTTGTAATCTGAACTAGCCGATACTTGTATTTCTTCATATTTTTATCCATTGGTTAATTTCTTTGGATTTAATTTGCACTGGGAAAGAAAACTTTCCGTAACTGACGTTTTGATAGCTAACCATTAATAATGGTGTTTTATTTTAAAACTTAAATTTTTCTATACTTAAAAATTAAATATTTGAATTACAAACACTTTTTGATTTTATTACATAATTATTAAACGAAAATAATTCCTAAATCAAGAAATTGAATCTATCGATAATATAATTGATAAATAATTGAAGCTATCGATTTCAGATAAGAACATATGGCATAAAAATATAAGTTAACAATTATGAATAACGATCGTTAAAAAATTCAATTTTATTAAATATTGTTATACCAGTACTGATTTACTATAAAGGCAATATAAATTCTTGCTATCGCTTTCAATAATACAATAATAATAATAATAAAATTCTGAGAAACGTTTCAAGCGAGGTATTTACGCGAACATGGCTTGATCGATGCATGAAGTAAAAGTGATAGGGAACTAGTATTTTTCTAAAAGTTTTACACCATATGTCATTCTTTTGAGCAAATGATAATGTCTGGTATATGCCAATTGAGTTTTCGCCGAAACAGCTTCTTTAATATTTTGGATTATTTTGTTGATACTTATTATTCTATTTAATTTCTCCTTTCTAAAGAAGAAAGTATTATAATCAATAATTTTTTCGACTTCCGGTTTTCGACGGATTGTCACGTTTTAGGAGTCAGAGATACCGAAAAACATGCTTATATAATATGTATGTATGTCCGAGTGTGTATGTCCACTTTGTATCATAGAAAAGCGTATGAAGTTATGCGTGGAATTGAACCAAAATTTTTGAGCATGTTTATAGTTATGGCCAGCAGGTCCTCCTTGAAGTTGGAAATATTCTGCCTAAACGCGGCGCTATAATAACGATGTTTCTGTCATTTTCATTATTCTACCATCGAAAAGTATATAAAGTTGTGCATAGAATTGAACGAAATTTCTTTTGTACCTTTTTTAGCTACGGTCAGCAGGTCCATTTTGAATTCGGAAACATTCCACAGGAAAAGGGCGCTGTAGTAGTAATTTTTGTTCTATTTTATTATTGTACCATCGAAACGAGTATGAAGTTAAGCATAGGATTGAACAAATTTTCATATATATGTTTTTGATTACAGCAAGCATGGGCATCCTTTAATATAACATATTCTGCTGGAATCGTGTAATAGCGATTTTTCTCGATTTTTCGTAGCTCTGTTGCACATCGGCTGTTTATGTTGCGACGCACAATTTGCATCCAGTTAACCCGACGGTTTCCAAGCAGCTGATGTACAAAAGAATAACGAATAATATTGATTTTAATAAATATTACGATTGAGATTAGTTCTTTTTTACTGTGATTAGAAAATTGAAGCAGAAACTTACGATGTAAATCGAAGTTGGTGTACTTCGAGCTAACTTAAATTTCGAGCTAATTTAAACTTCGAGTTAATTTAAACTTCGAGCTAACCAACTTCAATACTACGTAGTATTGAAGTAATAATTTTGAACGAATAACATATGTAACGATTTTTTGTAATATTAACTTATATGAGAATGGAGAAAGTTTGGGGATTGGCAGATTCGACTATTTTAATCATCAACCATTTGTAATTTTTCGCATTTTCCCCTTCGGTTAATTCTTTTGGATTTAACTTGCGCTGGAAAAAAATCACTCCTAAAATGACAGGTATTGATTGCTTACATTTAATAATGTTATTTTGTTTTAAACTTAACTATAAGCATAAGAAGTACTTTATGATTTTATGACATTGTTCACCAAAATTAATTCCTAAAAATTTTTTCCAGTATGTTATTTTTTAGAGATCAAATCAGTTTAAATCGACTAATTTGTATCTCATATACTGAAGATTTTGTCGGAATAATTACACTGGTGTTCAAAAATTAAGAAATAGTGTGAAAAAAACGAAAAATGTAAAAACAATGTATTTCAAATTAGTCACACTCTCAGAGTTCATGGGATACAATTAAAGACACCAGTCTAGGAATCTACCAAAAGTGCTCATTAAAATAATTAAATAATATAGTGTAATACAAAAATAAGATTTACACTGCAAAAATATTCGATGCTGGTGATCTGACAATATGAAATATGATTACCTTTCCAGGTAGCGTCTATTCATATCAAGAATAAGATCATGCATTACGATTTGAGGAATCTGCGTTCACTCCACGCTCTTAGCTGAGAACAAGTTGGAAATTGCAGGTCAAAAGTGGCAAATGAGGTGCCTTCTTACTATAACTAGTTTTATAAATATTTTTTGCACCGCATATTTTACTGAATGTGTATTTTAGTGCCCTTCATAAGTGAATATCCATTTCATTCTGCTCGAAAGGCTGTAACAGCATTAAAATGCACTTGAAATAATTTCTTCCCATTAGCGTAATGTAACGGAAAACTTTTTACTGCCTATGTCATTAAGCTATACATCCGATTTTCATAAAATTTGAAATGAGTTGACAAAATTTTGCATTAATTATATATTTAAAATTTTCGACCATTCGGTTGGGTAGTTTTTAATCTGTTATATGCGGACGGACGGACAGACAGACGGACCGAACGACGACTATAGGTGCTACGTATTTATATAATTACGAACGTACTTAAAAATTCAGAGGATAGCCAGGGAGTGGATGTAAACCTTTCCCTACGATGTCCCATGCATACTTAATGTGATGCATGTCGGATGACGGTGATGACCAAATCCTACAAGGCCGTTTTCTGTGTCTGCAAGCAAGGCACTACACATCAATGACTCCACATAAGTTTCTTCTGACCTAGCAGCCTTAACAGGATGGACTGTATCACGACATGCTATTTATAGACGGATAAATGCAAATCAATTGTCTGTAATTAGTACAACTAACTAGCGTTCCATTGACGGCCCTAGTAGAACAGAAGTCGCTTGAACTGGGATCTAGACCACCTTAACTAGACACAACAAAATAGGATAAAATGCCCTTTACCGGTAAGTCCAGAATTAGACAATAGACAGATTCCCGACGATTGCTGATCTGGAGGATCCTTATAACTCGGTATCAGGCCAGTAACATTTTCAAATTACACGCATGCGAAGTAGATGCAGCCGCATTGGTTTGATGCTTTGGCCAAAAATTGCTATTGGACATTTGATATCCACATCTTTCCTTGTGGCTGCAGTGCAATATAGAGATGGCATCATTGCACAGCAGATTCCTCCAATTTCTTGCAACCATGGGTCCTGATTTTGTTTTTAATGACTATAATAGGTCTCATTCCCAAGATCTCATTGTCAGCCAATATTTTAAATTTTGAAATACATTTTACTGAATGGTAATTACGATTTAAATTCTCTTGAACCAGGGTTAGCAGTTTGGGCTTAATTTTAAATTCAGAAATTAAGAATTCATACCGGAAATGCTGAAAGAAGAATTTTTACTTTATGTAACCACAGAATGTACACCGAAGAGCCAAAATATTAGGACTATCACCACATTTTACAATGAACTCGCTTGGTTGACGTGGAGGATACGTAATCTGATGGGAATGGTATTTAACTACTGCTAGGGAGTATGAGGAATAATTTCTGCGCTTACTTCTGCCTATGACGGGAAATGTTGCTGATCTAAGATACTTTGATAAAAGGCAGAATTAAGTGGCCCGATGGCTCAGAACGAGTATCTACGGAACTGTTCGACTCGTGGGTTGTTCGCGGCATATCGTTATCAGTACATATGGAATGTTCATGAATGGCGACGAAACCATCAGCAAACGCGATGGCGTTGCACGTCGGCGTGTTATCAAAGAAAAAGGACGTCGAAGACTCCCCCACTTGGTAATACAAAATCGGTGGCAGACACTGGCTCAGCTGACAGTCCAATGCAATATAAGTCCAAGTAGAATTATTTCAGAACACCCAGCTCAGCTGACACTGTTGGATATGAGGCTATGCCGCAAAGGCTCTATTCATGTGCCTGTGTTGACCAAACATCATCGCCAACTACTCCTATACTAGTCCCAGAAGCATCGTGGCTGGACCATGGATCGTTGGGAGAGAGACCTGCCTTGTCAGATGAATCATGATTCATTTTTCAATCCGTCGATGGCCGGGTCTCAGAAGTACGCCTTCTTACAAGAGAATTGTTGCTACCCCTTATTCAGCAGGCCCTACAAAGTCCGGTTGTGGCAATATTAAGCTTTGGGAAATGTTCTCATGGGCATCTCTGGGACCTGTGGTTGTGGTAGAACAGATCATAAAGGCCGCAGGCTATCAGTTCTGAACTTATGCACTCTTATAATGTTATCTCTCCTCCCAACTGAAAATGGAGTCTTGGAGCAAGGTAATGCTCCATGACACAGGGCTCTAATTGCGCTGGGGTGGTTCCAGGAACATAATGCTGAATTCCAGTTAAGGTACTGGCAGCCTAACTGAACGGATCTTAATACGATAGAGCAGATTTGGAGTATCACGGAATGGCAGCTCAGAGCAAAAAAACAACCATACTGTAATAATCCGGGTTTGCGTCACAGCTACTTGTACAATCTGTCTTCGGGCAAGCACTAAGGACTTGTGTCATCCATTCCAAGGTGGATGTAGGTTTTCTGCGGGCCAAAACTGAGACAATGCGTTATTAGGTAGGTGGTCATAATATTTTGGCTCTTCAGTGTATGCCATTAAATAAAGCAAACATTGCAATTCGAAATTTCTAGAAATAGGGGATTGCAATTAGGAATTGGAAAAAAAGTGCAGCTGAAATCCATAGAATGCTTGTGGTAGTTTATGGTGACGCTGCTCCAAATGATAAATCCTGTAGGGAATTGTTTTGACGTTTCAAGAATGGTGATTTCAGCGTTGAAGACAAGCCTTGCTCTGGACAGCCAAAAAAACTCGAAGATAAAGATCTAGAGGCATTACTGGATGAAGATCAGAATCAAACGGAAGAGGATCTTCCAGAATCATTGTGAGTGAGTTGACAAGCCATTTCCGTATGATTGAAATCCATGCGAGTGATTCAAAAGCAAGGAAATTGGGTGTCTTATGAACTAAAACAGAGAGACGTTGAAAGGCGATTTTTCAATTGATATGAGAGAAATATTTGCAAGCACTCAAGTTGGATGTTTTACGGCACCCGCCGTATTCTCCGGATATTGCTCCTTCTGATTACTGGCTTTTCCGACAGATGCAGTGCGATTTAGCATGTCACCGGTTCACTTCTTTCACAGAAATCAAAAATTGGCTCCAAACTTGGTTCACCTCAAAAGACGAGTTATTTTTTCGAGATGAAATTCGGAAATTATCTAAGAGGTTGTAAAAAGTAGTAGCCAATGATGGGCAATACTTTGATTAACATGTTCATTCATTTTGTTTTGAAATATATGCATATTTGAAGAAGAAAAACGGAATGAACTAATTTGTACTCCCAAATAAATGAAAAATAAAGAGTGTAATATCATAGCTGCCAACTTTTACGCTTTTTTCCTACCAGTAAACTTACGCCAAGAAAAGAATCAACAAATTTTACATCATGAATTTCTAAGTTAGTCAATGCTATTAACTGTATATAAATCTGTCAGACTTTGCAATACATTTCTAAAATGGTATACTTTTTACATAAATCTTTTTACGTTTGAATGAAAAGAGAATTGTCGATATTTCTCTTTATCAACATAAAACAAGAAAATAATTTATAATTGAATACATTTTTTTAATTTTTATGAGCCTATTTATATTAGTATAGCTGTAATCTTTATGAAACAATGCGAGATTTCAGTGCCAAAAAATTTGACAAAATAAAATTGTAAATGCTCAAACGTATCTGAATTTTGCATACGCCAAGAAAAGAATCAACAACTTCTACATCATGAATTTCTAAGTTAAGCCAACGCTTTTACCTGTATATAATTCTGTCAGACTTTGCCATGCATTTCTAAAATGGGATACTTTCTACATAAATCTTTTTTACGTTTGAATGAAAAGAGAATTGTCGATATTTCACTTTATCAACAAATACGACTTTTTAATTCCAAAGAATGGTAATAATTCAAAGTTCAGTTATTGAAATTCCATTGTATCTACATAGTACATTTCCACTTGATTTAAGAAATTACCTTTGCACATTTGTTATCCCTAAGAACCGTATTTTATACAGTGTCTTTCTGTAGCATGCTCGCACACATTTTTGGAATGTTTCAAACACGTGTTATTGTATTAAGGTGGTCCGAGATAGAAAATTGTAAAAAAAGGGCAGTTCTTTTTATTGGCTAAAAAAATTACAGAGTTTTTAGAGTTAAATACCACAAACCGCATACTTTTTAGGTGCGTTCGCAATTATATAAATACGTAGCACGCAATGGTTTGAAATTTAAAATATATAATCGTTGCAGAATTTTGCCGAGTCATTTCCCTGCTTGACATAGCCAAAAACCCAAAAGAAAAAATTTGGTTAAATTCCATGCATAACTTCATACACTTTTTGATGATATAATAATGAAAATGGCACAAAAATTGGTATTACAGTGCCCCCTTCCGTCAAAATTTTTCCAAATTAAGGGAGAACCTGCTTGCCATATTCAAAAACTCATTAAAAAATTGGCTCAACTCTATGCATAACTTCATATAGTTTTTGATGGTACAATGGCGACAGACACACGGACATACGGACAGACATTTTCTATAAACATGTTTTTGGGGATCTTTGACCCCTAAAATGTTTAAATCCATCGAAAACCGGAAGTGGAAAAAATTTCGATTATAATACTTTCTTCTATTGAAGATAGAAGAAAGTAAAAATATGACAAAATAAAATTGTAAATGCTGCAACCTATCTGAATTTTGAATACGCCAAGAAAAGAATCAACAACTTCTACATCATGAACTTCAAAGTTAAGTCAATGCTATTACCTGTATATCATTCTGTCAGACTTTGCAATACTTTTCTAAAATGGGATACTTTCTACATAAATCTTTTTACGTTTGATTGAAAAGAGAATTGTCGATATTTCTCTCTATTAACATAAACGACTTTTCAATTCTAAAGAATGGTAATAAATCAATGCTCAGTTATTGAAATTCAATTGTATCTGCATAGTACATTTCTACTTGATTTAAGAAAATTATCCTTGCTCATTTGTTTTTCCTAAGTATCGTATTTTATATGGTGTCCTTCTGTAGCACGCGCGCTCACGATTGAGCAATGTTTCAAACACGTTTATTCTATTAAGGTGGTCCGAGACAAAAAATTCTCCTTTTTTTTTTTTTTTTTTTTTTTTAATTGAATAAAAACAATTGCAAAGTTTTTAGAGTTAAACACCGCAAATCGTTTACGTTTATCCTAGTTAGATCCGGAGATATAACAATTTTAGGCGGCTCGTAATTATATAAATACATACCACCTATAGTCGTCTCTTGTCCGTCCGCATATAGCAGAGCAAAAATTACACAACTAAATGGTTTGAAATTTAATATATACAATCGTTTCAGAAATTTGTGGAGTGCTTTAAAATTTTATGAAAGTCGAATCAAAACTTAAAAAGATATTAATAAAAGTTTTCTTCATTCTATTAAATCTTATTATACGTAATGAATCCAATGATATCCCATGATAGGTAATGATTTTAGACAGCCATGGTGATTACATTCTTTTTAAAATAGAGTCATATTATTTCTGTATTACTGAATTAATTTTATAAAATCGTAATAAATTTTGTATTCATTCATATTTGCATAAGAGTGCAATAGCTATTGTACCAAGATCTGAATATTTATAAAACTAGTTATAGAACGAACGCACCTCATTTGCCACGTCTGACGTACAATTTTTGATTCGTTTCATGATTGGATACGGAGATATAACATTTTGTGTATTGTGATGCCGCACGTGACACCGAGCGAGACTTTAACGAGACTTTAACTTCATTTGTCTCAGAATGAGTTTTTTCACGATTTGTCAAATTTCGAAGGACATAACTAAAATTCTTATGTATCATATTTTCCAGTTTCTGTATTATATTTCTAATAAATTGTCTTCGAGAGTTTTGATTTTGAGTGAGAATTGTGAAAATAAGCCAAATAATGCAAAAGTCACTCATGAAAAACTTTATTTTTTCCACTTTCAAACTTATTGTAAACTTTATACCTAATATTTTTTTAAATCATGAAATCAGATCAAAATTACACATTTTCTGTACACAACAGTGCAAAAATTATACAAATTAGGCAAGTGGTTTATCAGTTACAGTAAACTCTGTCTAAGGTGGAATCGATCGGGATCAATAAAATTTTCCGCAGTAGACAATATTCCGCCTTAGACAAATTTTACTCTATGTCTATGGATTCACAGGGACTTGAAAATCTTTCCGAGTTAGACAGATTTCCGTCTTACACAGAGTCCGCCTTAAAAATATTTTACTGTATATCAGATATTATATATATTTATTTTTTAAACTGTAACTTTTTTTTAAATTTTTCAACGTTTTCAGTATTTTTTCACATGGAATATGTTCATTATATAAACACATATTTCACAAACAAATTTCATTAGAAAATATCTATAAATGAAAATAACTAGGATTTTGTGTCCCGGGCCGCCTTAAAATACAATAGTAAATGCTAAAATTACACAGTATCCATAACGTATTACTGAATGGTTTTATAACTTAAAGCACAAAACTGCTTTCGAACGATTTTATGCAGCGACCAAAGGTCATATGCGCTGTAAAAGAAGACGAATGTTTCTTCATTTAAGGCAGTATAATTTTACCACGAAATAAAATATACCTTAACCTCTTCCGTATTACACACGATTGCGAGAAGAGTATTCTACATTTAGAAACCACAGAAATCAATATATTTTGGAGATTTAAACACATATTTATAAAAACAAAGTTTCTTTTGATGCCACTCATTTTCAGAACCATATCCGAAATGTTTTTATTGTGTATCAATCAGTTTACAGAACCTAATAGATAAGTTTTCCTCATGCTATAACTAACGAGTAAAAAATTATCATGTTCACTGATCATCTTTCACCGACAAACATGATAAATCAACGTCATTAACACTAACATTAATATATTTAATTATAATTAAATTACATTAACAGTGATGTATTCAATCTCAGAAAAATGCATACTTCTCAACTCTAGAAACGTTTAATACATTCATTTAAAATTATTTTTCAAATTTTCCCCAGTGCCTTTCCCTTCCTCATCCTACTAAAATAATAATAATAATAAAACAAAATAAAATAAATAAAAATAAATAGATAAATAAATAGAAAAATTGTTATGATTTTCAAAATGTTAAATATTACAGTGAAACACAAGAATTCAAATTAATGAAAAACGTAGTGATTTAGGAATTTAGGTAATAGTTGTGAAAATATTTCATAATCTTGTCATTTAGTAATTATGTACTATAAAGTAAGATTGTAAAGGTTTTTTCTTACACTTCATCAATTGTTGAAAAAAGTGTTAAATAAAAACTATAAAAATAGTTAAAGGGTTTTAATAAACTGTTTACATATTTCGTTAGATTCTTGTTCAATTTATATCTGTTAAATACAATTAATAAAATCATCTTTTTAAGAAAAGTTAAAATTTAAAACTTGTGTATCAGTGGGTGGCGGTGGGGGCATTTTTGGAGTAATTTTATTATTTATTTAAAATAAATTTTAAACACGAGATTTTAGTGATGTTAACTTTGTAGGATGAGGAAAGGAAAGGCGGTGACTGAAATCTTGAAAACTATTTTAAATGAATTTATTTTAATACTATATTAAATTTAAAAATTCAAAAAACCCGACTGCGTAAAAAGCGAACTATTTAATTATTTCCCATCAATGCGAAACTATTTTTTATATTACTTACCTATTTTTTTTATTTACTTGTATTGATGCCTATTAAGATGTGTTTAATTGTTAGTTACTATCCATAACTACTGTATTGATGAGGCCTATATAGATGTTTATGATGGTTAGAGTTGCAGTAAAGCTAGAGATCCTTCCTACACAACTTCCATGTGGAGTAATATTTAAACGGAGCATCTGACTGTAAAATAGTCAATGAAACATCGTCTTCATTTTGAAAGACCTATCCAATGATATGCCACACACTAGGGTGCGTAATTTTTTTTTTTGTCTCTACCACCATTTTGTATTTTACGGCCGCCATTTTGAATTTATAAAACAAAACCTAGCGTATAATCATTGGACGGTTAAGACGAATCGATAGCGACCTCATTCATTAAAATCCATCTAGCCGTTGGGATGTTTCGGGGTATAAAGAAATCCACATACCCAGATACGCGTGAAATACATAACCCTTCTTGGCTGTCGGGTAAAAAGTGGAAATAGGTTTTAAGAGTTGTGAAGGGTGCCGTTTTCTGAGAATGAATTTTGTGAAAGGCACGGATTACTGATGATGTACAGTAGTACAATATAATAAAGATTTATTATTATATTATAATGTTATTATTCCTCTTTTATTGCACATTGCAATAATGTTCTTTTAACAATTTTTAACACTTTCCAACAAAGTTGAAAAGTGTTTATGCATTCGGTTTGTCTGTCCATCTGTCTACGCTCTAACTCCCGTAAATATACTCGGATTTTCATGAGTCACCAAAGCATGTTTGGTATTGTATATGAAATATTTAGGATTAATATTTCATTTACAGGGGCACTCAAAAGTATTTCATCACATTATGGTATATGGGGAAAATCGTTTGCAGAGTATTTTAATGACATTTTCTATTTCAAATAGATTGAATATGATATAAATCACTGAATTTCGCTACGATCACTTTAGAACAGGGCATTCATAGCATTTTTATATTCATTTACAGGGAAACACAAAACAAATCGGTTACAGTACTGTTTTTGAATAATAATTGCTGGAGTGTATGGTTTAAAATTCGGTATGTGCTTTTAAATTTACTTCATTTTTAGCATGTTACTCGTTATATATAAGTTCTATACCCTTATACAGGGATGCACAAAAGTATTCACGTGCCATTGTCCTTATTAGAGGCAAATGCTGAAAGGGAATTTTCAACTGAAGTATATGTATTTCTTAAGTGAACTAAATTTTGGCATGCATATAGTTAATAGATACAAATGTATATATCCTATACAAGGCTGCTGAAAAAATTCAGATAATTTCCCGATAGTAGATGGGAATAACTGAAATTGAATTTTGAAATGTGATATGCGTTTCCATATGGTTGAATTGAACATATTATGTTAATGTATTAAACGGTGCAGTTTTGTTACATTATTCTGAATGTGTTGGAAAGTGTTTCAAAATCTATGCTTGACGCATTATTCTTTCTTTCTTCTTTTAATTTAAAACAGAAACTTATGCGATTATTTAAATGGCATATAAATACATAAAAATCTGTCAATTGTCATGTTTTTGAATGGGAAGGCTGATAAAATTTGAATATGATACACTGCTGTTCCTAGCACTTACATATAATGCAGTTTCAATTGGCTGTAAGATAGAAAAAATCATAGAATATATATTTCTCTTTAATGGAAATTGGAACAAATTAGTAATTAATAGTAAAACAAAAGTCATATACGGTCATATACGTTCATTTATAATCAATATATGGGGCATTCTCACAATCTTTTGACTTTCATATCCCTGAATAATAATTTTTATTTTAATACACTTTTTTGTGTTTTTTTTTTATATTTCTTATACTTTGGAACATCCCATTGCATGATTGCACAACAATATTAACGAGATAAATAAGTTTTGGAGGATGTTGGGCGTCCAAACACCTGGAAAACTCTTATACCGTCCCGTGTCCCTGATGCTGATTTTTAAGTTTGGAGCTGTCTGGATAAAATTGTTTCAATAAAAATAATTTGATGTAATTTTTTTCTGAAACTGGAAATATTGTTTTATATAAATAAGTAGCTAAAAATTAGCCTGCACACATTTTTAGGGTTGTTATAATTTTTTAAACCCTGTCCCTAGTTTTTAGATTTTTTACCATCCCTCTTCTAAAATTATACAGAAAATCACTTCAGATGCAGCCACAGAATTTTTTTCAAGTTTTTTGTCATGCAGAAGTATGCTAGAGAAATGATGTCTAAAATTCTTTGGCAGGAAATTTACTGTAGAATTTATTTCTGCATTTAAATATCAATTTCAAGCATCGTGGCTTTATTGGTAGTCTTACCGTCCCCAAGGTTTATTCCTGCACTTTTCGAGGTAAAATAATTTTTTTTTATTTAATCCAATGTAAATAATTGTTTCTAAAAATCAATGAAAATTTTGGCTACTACTTAGTCTTAACATGATCTGCCTGAAATAGGTGGTAATTTACATTGCCGTTCCATCCTTACCGTTCCTTTTTTTTTTCCCATTTCGTCCCTTTTTTCCTATACCATCCCCCTTTTTTTACATTACCGTCCCTTCTTTAACACCCCTTCAAGACAATGTTATACTAAAACTTTGTACTAAAAATACTACATTGTCAATATTTCTTATTTGAATGTCCTGTGGGAACTACGCAAATTCATTATAAGTAAAAATTCAGAAGAAAATAAAAAGTTTTAGTGGTAAAATGGTAAGGAACTTAAATCTCAGTTAAATAAATTTTTTTTCGCTGCTGACCATTTTTTCTTTATTTTGAATCATTAAGGCATTCGTCTATCAGATTAAAATGTTGTTTTAGCAAGTTTAATTTCGACAGATTATTTTCCCCAAAAGTCAAAAGATTGTGAGAATGCCCCATGTACAATGATTTATAGTCAAATACTTTCTTCAAAGTTACCGTCATTTACGGCCTAATAACGCTAAATAGATCTATCTCTAGAACTCTCTAAATAGATAGCGGCACATAGTGTAATATTACAGGAAAATGCAGGAATCTGTGCTTCCAAGCTTTTTCCGTAATCGAAAGGTGAGATTTTTATCAGTGTATTTTAAATCTTGAAAGTATATTGGTTTTGGGGGTTTCTAAACATAAAAAAATCCGTTTCGAAATCGTTTGTAACTCGAAAGATGTTAGGTTATGGATAGTTCCGTTCGAGGTTAAATTATATTTTCCTAGATTAACATACATTGGTACTTTTTTTCTTCACATTGTATATAATTGCCAGTCAAATCCCACATACTCACATGTCACGCGAAACCCCCATTTTTAAAGTAAACCCCTTAAACGCGAACCCCTTTAAAAACTCTCAAGCACGAGATTCTACATATTATTTATGTCATGATTTATTGTTACCCGCAATCTCCCGCATTCGAGGCGTAATCGACTGTCAAGGCGGACATGTGACAATTTTTTAAAACTTTCTTTTTGTATTTCTTTCTGTTGCCTGTATGGACTTATTTGATGTTCCCTCTTTCTTTTTTGTTTAACCATTTGGAAAAATGGTTATTGTCCTCGTTAGGGTAGGAAATCAAAAGAATATCTGAAGCTTTTTATTGGTTTAATCCGCATTTTATTCATTTTCTGATTGGTCTATACAGTAATCTGTATTTCCATTTACTTTCAACAGAGATGGATATTACTGTTGCCACTATGACAAAAAAGTAATAAAAACTACAAAAAAAAAAATTAATAACTCAGAAACAAATTGAGATACAGCTTTCAAACAAATGAATTTAAAAGTACATTTTTTTTCTCTATGCGACGGTGTAAAAAGAAATATTGTGGGATGTTTAGAAGTTTATGAATGAAATTTCATTTAAAACAGGTCGTCAGATTTCTTGGAAATCTGACGATGGAAAAGCCTTTTCCCGAACAGCCAATGAAAAGCTTGGATAATACGTAAGTTTCAGGTGGATAATACGTAAGTTTCAGCAAATCTGACAATTCCCAGGCGATTTTTGTCGCTTGCAATTTGTACGTGTAATAACACTATTAATGTTTAATTCATGGCGTACGTAATGTATGATTAACTCCGTGCGATTTTTTATGTCTTAAATTTCAGTCTTTGAAAAAATCTTTTTCCAAATTGTCTTTGTAATTTGTTAAATTGCTTTTTTTTTTTTTGTTTTTAGCTTGGTTTACGTCGATGTTTTTAGGGTTAAAGTACCTTTACAACGCTGTTTATGTTTTTTCACTTTGGCGATCACGCTGTGGAGTTTCATATGAATACAAATGTGTAGTGACAACTGAAATTTTCAAAATGTTACCCCTTTAACTGTAACTATGAGAGCTCGATTGCTGCTCTTCTCCTTATCTATGAGCACTATCTTAAACCGTTGCGTTTGTGCAACATTATATTTGTGATTTTTTTTTCAACAAATTTCTTATCACATATTGTATATGTAACTTTTATTTTTATTAAAATTTTTTTAATTGATTCGAGTTGTAAAAATTTAGAAATACGAATGAAATTTGGACCGGGCTTCGAAAGTGAAAGTACCTTTATTAAAAAAAATTGTAACCAAATTCAAAAAAGTATAATAAAGGCCCAATTACAGATCTAGCTCAGCTATCCTATGCAAAAATAAACGGTCAAGTGCGAATATTACTCGCGCTCAGAGGGTTCCGTACAATAAACATATGAATTATTAACTGTATATTTAAAAAAAAAATCAATCATACAAATTTTTGATGGTGTTTCAAGAAGATTGTTTGTTCTTAGTCATTCACACCAGTTTTAACTTAGTTTCTTTGAAACTACATTAGAAGATTTACATAATCATTTAATAAATTTTAGAAGGATTCTAGAAGGATGAATTAAATTTGAATTTATAGGGATTTTGTGCAATATTTATAACCCCTCTCAAGTATTTTATTTTAAATATTTTTCTTAGTATTTTGTAGAATTTGGAAATGTACGAATATAATGTTCTTAAAATAGAAATTCAAGAATACTTCCGAATTGAAATATCCTGCTCCCCTCCCTCCTCCAACGCCAAGAAAGCCGAAAAGATGAAAAGGCAAAAGAAATCATCCTTTTAAAAATATTTTTGTTTTGTGTAACCCATAATGCTTTTGGAACAAGATAAAGTAACGCATATATAACTCATTCTAAACTATATTACTACTAATCGATGTATTAAATGAATTTTATAACAAGTTATTTTAATGGTACTTATAAGTACCGTCAGTAAATAAAGGGTTAAAGAGTAGATGTATAGTATTCAGAGAAGAAAAAAAAAATTTTTTTTTCCCTGTGCCATCTTAGTTTTACTTTTCTAAATTTATTGATAGTCCCCTAACACAGATTTTAATTTTTAAATATCTTCACTACTTTTAATCATTATTTGAATCTATATTTGTATTTCGGGAAAATACAATGAATGAAATTGTTTCGTTGTAAAAAATCGGAGCATTGCTATTGGAAAATTTAAAAGTAAGGTAAATGCACCAGCAGTGGGCCACTTAGGGTCATTTATCTAATTATTATTAAAGAGCTAGTAAATTCCAAAATATATATACATTTTTAGTCTAGTCCTTACCTTTATGTATCAGAATAAACATCTAAAGTTTCAAACTATATTGTTCGGAAAATAAATGAAAAAAGAAAACATATTACCTTCTTCTCTATGCTCTAGTAATGGGCTTAATAAATTTCTGATACATGAACTTTTAAATTTTCGCCTTATCCAACAAATTAGTTACAATGTAATAGAGTATATCAACAGCAATTTAATTCAAAATGAAACTTATTATTAAAGAAAGAATGTTTTAAGTAAAAACTTATCTCTTAATGAAATCTCTAAGAATTTGCCAAAAAATCTTTTTCTAAAGACACTCTAGAAAATAAACAAATATACAGCTGAAAGAAAACAATTATTTCAAACAGTTTATTGAAAGTTAACATTTAAGGATATTAGTCAATCAGGTTTCTTTCAGTCGTTTTCAAGAAAGGCATTTTGGGCTTGTTTTTAAGCTTTAAAAAGTAGTTTTCTACTACAGGTACAATCGCGGTAAAAAAAATTAAATAAACACCCCTTACTAACTCTGCAAAAAATTACCGTAGAAGAAAGTTACTGGCACCACTCGATTAGTAATAAAGTCTGTTTTTAAATTACGTTACATAAAATTTGCTTAGGGGGCATCTACATATTAAAACGAACCGTAACTTTGTATTTTCTAATAGCAGTATACAGTTCTGACA
This sequence comes from Maratus speciosus, assembly GCA_963932465.1. Classification (NCBI taxonomy): domain Eukaryota; kingdom Metazoa; phylum Arthropoda; class Arachnida; order Araneae; family Salticidae; genus Maratus; species Maratus speciosus. The sequence goes on along the minus strand of OZ010798.1, from coordinate 124,785,462 downwards.
GCATCGTTTCAATTAAATCAGCCTAAAAACAAATTTGTATACAATTCGTACAATAAGTTTCAGAGATATTAATTATTTTAAAATGAGCGTTTTTTAGAGGCTGTATCCAAATTAAAGTTCGGTACTCCCATTGTTGACCAAGAGAGCCCCTTCTTGATAAACGGATCTTAAGCGACACTCAAGCAGTCATTAAAGACTGCTAGATTACAGGATAGCATAAGAAATTTCAAAATATCTAGTCACTTCTATCATAGGCGGTCCCTTAAACCACCATTTTGTCGTTTTTTAAGCATAATTTGAAAACTACTTGGAAGAGAAATGTGAAATTTTGGATTTCCATATAGCAGGACTTAAATCTAAATCCATCAAAAAAATTGTAAGTGGCAATTCATAATTTTTTCGACTATTAATTTCATAATTTATAATTCATATCATAAAATTATAAAAATTACAAATTCAACGTATTTATGTTGGGGTATTTTAGTATTATTGCTGCACAAAAAATAACGCATTAGGGGTATAATTTCAGGAGATATTAATAAAAATATGAAAATGTAATTTATCATTAGAAGCACTCAATTTTGAATGTTTATAATGCAAAAACTTATCATTCAAATGACTTGAAATTTTGTGTCTAGGCAAGTTTGAACCGAAGATTTGGAATATATCGTTAAAATTGGGTATTGCCCTTGAAAAAAATGAAGTTTGAGTTCGTTTTAATATGTAGATGCTCCCCTAAGCAAATTTTATATACATCATTTAAAAGCAGACTTTATTTCCAATCGTTCAGTACCAGTAACTTTTTTCTACGATAATTTGTTGAGGAGTTAGTCGGGGGTGTTTACTTTTTTTTTTCCACGACAGTACATGGGCCCATATTTTGACAAAAAGGTTTCTTTATTGATATTGACTAACAACGTACGTCAAAAAGTTTGACAAGGAATTATATTCAGTACCATAAAATGCAAAAAAATGAATTATGCTTTTATGAAACATTGTACATAACTTTTACCAGTAACTTTTTTCTACGATAATTTGTTGAGGAGTTAGTCGGGGGTGTTTACTTTTTTTTCCCACGACAGTACATGGTCCCGTATTTTGACAAAAAGGTTTCTTTATTGATATTGACTAACAATGTACGTCAAAAAGTTTGACAAGGAATTATATTCAGTACTATAAAATGCAAAAAAAATGAATTATGCTTTTATGAAACATTGTACCATAACTTTTACCAGTAACTTTTTTTTACGATAATTTGTTGAGGAGTTAGTCGGGGGTGTTTACTTTTTCTTAACAAGACAGTACATGGGCCCATATTTTGACAAAAAGGTTTCTTTATTGATATTGGCTAACAACGTACGTCAAAAACTTTGACAAGGAATTATATTCAGTACCATAAAATGCAAAAAAATGAATTATGCTTTTATGAAACATTGTTTCACGCGTCTTTTGGACATACCTCAATTTATGGAGAAACAGTTTGACAGTATAGGTGTTTTACAATAAATCTTTACTATCGCTTTCAACAAGCATGCTTTTATGAAACATTGTACCATAACTTTTACCAGTAACTTTTTTTTACGATAATTTGTTGAGGAGTTAGTCGGAGGTGTTTACTTTTTCTTAACAAGACAGTACATGGGCCCATATTTTGACAAAAAGGTTTCTTTATTGATATTGGCTAACAACGTACGTCAAAAAGTTTGACAAGGAATTATATTCAGTACCATAAAATGCAAAAAAATGAATTATGCTTTTATGAAACATTGTTTCTCGCGTCTTTTGGACATACCTCAATTTATGGAGAAACAGTTTGACAGGTATATGTGTTTTACAATAAATCTTTACTATCGCTTTCAACAATCCCAAATAACTTCAGAAAAACAGAAACGCAAAGTGCTTCGAGCACTGGATTTATGAGCTTGATCAATGCATGAAAAGAAAGAAAAATGTGTGGGGGAGGGGGGAGGGGGGTTGTGAAGAAAATGCTTCGATAAAAGTTTAGCATACTGATAGGCTGAATCAGTGAAAGGCTTAATACTGTGTTTGCTTATCGAGTTTTTTTTTTATTTTTTTTATCTATTTAAAGGAATTTTTTAGTGTTTTTGATATTTTTCCAATAGTTTTTTTTTTTTTTTTTTTTTTTTTTTTGGATTTTCTCAATATGTATTTTATTGGGTATTTCTATTTTTGCACAATCTTGATTTAAAAAAAAACATCACCCCATGTGTTTATACTTTGATTGTTATGTTGAGTTAAAAACTTACACAAATGAATTCAGTAATGAACGTAATTCATCGACATTACAATTATTATAATAACGAAAAATTCAGTATCGTAATTTTTATATACTAATATATAAATAATAAAACATATCTTTGCAATTTATTAAACCAAGTTAAATTTCTAAAGATTTTGCTAGACAAATGTATAACATCAATATTATTTTTATCGAAAATAAATAAATAGACTGCCAGCTGAACGTGTGCTCCAGAGTTCAGAAGACTTTAGAGGTATGCACGGGCTGGGCCAATAATGGTTTACGTACAAGTTGAGTCGGACCCATGCCAAATTAGCCTTTATACGGAATGGGAAAAAAGTCTGGTTCTTCCCAGTCCCTGTAGACCTCTACAGTGAAGAACAATAAAGTTGGCACAGACAATTAACACTATACAAGGCGCGAACAATGTTTCCAAATTTAGTGGTTATTTATTGAGAAATATTGAGCTCAAACCAGAAAATTATTAAAACTAATTTCTGTTTATATTATTCACAAAATATATTTATCATTGTAAAAACTAAAAACTATTCGAACTTTTTGGGTATAATTTAGAAATTTTTAACGATAGTTCTATAAATGACACATAAATGCGTCAGCGACCTATTTAGGGTTAATAAGAAGTGCTTTATACTAATATTTTTATTTTTACAATTCGTTACGAAGATTTTCCCATTATTGACTTTCAGATACTTGGGTTTCATCTTTCCAGTCAAAATCTAATTTCCAAATATAATTTTGTTTAAGTTATAACCGGATTCAAAAGTTTTAAAGGATCATAGACTACCTGAATCTAACAATACGGAATGTTTTGTAGGAGTATCTAAATAACTAGAAACTTTAAAGCAAATGTTTTCTCTCATTCGGTCCCATTTTAATTCAAGTGTTTTCCCCGAGTTCTATTCAGTTTCGTTAAAACCATTTTCTTTTGGATATAATGGAATCTGTTCAAACAAGATTTTATCATTGTTGAAAATAATCACAGCATTACATTAAATTCTTATTAATTTCTTTTTGTACAACTATGTTTATTGTGATTGGTTGTTTAATGTAGCTTTCTTTCACGGCCGCCAATTCTCTGCCATGGGCCTTGCAAAATCTATAAATACCTGTAAATTTTCTGTTTTCTTTCAGTATGTTTGTGTAATTGTTCTTGTTAATATCAAATATACTCACTTCGATCCACGTCTTTATGTCTGCCTTTTTATTTATTTTAACAGCAGAGCGTTGGTTCTAGCAGGTGTTGAAATGAGCTGCGAGACATACTGGCGCCGTTATCTTTCTGTTTTTCATTTCTGCCGGGATTTTGAGTGAAAAAGATTTTATCTTTCTTTTTATATATTTTATTGAGCAGAATGTATTCTTCAAAAGATGTTTACGGTATCCCTCATTTTGAAGGTGGTGGAAAAGTTTTTTCGGTATGGAAACGAAGAGTAACGGCAATTTTTGCTGCTAAAGAATTGGAAAAATTCCTGGAAAATGAAGCAGCTCTAGACAATGCCGCCGATGTCGTGAAAGCAAAAAAGGCTTACGCTTTATTATTATCATTATTAAGTGATAATGTTCTTGCGTCACTTCAAGATGAAAATACAGCTCATAAAATTTGGAATAAAATAGAACGCACTTATGATACAAAGCGTGCAGTGAATCAAATTTTAATTCGGAAGAGATTGGCAACGATTAAGAAAGATCGTACAGTTTCTATGAGAAATCACATTGATGAAATAAATAAATTAATTTCGGATCTTAAGCTGTCTGGGGCAGAAGTTAATGAAACGGATACTATTGTTTATATTTTGATGTCATTGCCTCAGGAATTTGAAAATGTTAAGATTGCTTTAGAAAACCAACCGAATTCTGTTTTGACATTAGATTTCGTGACACAAAGATTATTAGATGCTGAAGCACTTCTTTTGGATTCAAAGAAAGAAAAAGTATATACTAAGGCTGCTCATGATAATACTGCATTTGTGTCGACTCGCAAAGAATTCTTTTGCAAAATTTGCAACTCTAAAGGGCATACAGCGAAATATTGTAGAAAGAAAATTACTTGCCATTCTTGTGGAAAATTCGGACACATAAAACGTAACTGTAAAGCTGTTAAAAATTCAAATGAAGAAAAATTTGCCTCTTCAGCTGTTTCTTTCGTTGCTGGAAATGCTTCCAGGAAAAGGAATGAATTTATAGTAGATTCCGGAGCAACTTCCCATATGTGTTCTAATGAGAATTATTTCGCATCCTTAGTACCTTCTTCAGGAAGTATTAAATGCGCATCAAAAACAACGAATCTAGAAATCAAAGGTATTGGAAATATTAATGGAAAACTGTCAAATGGAAGGGAAATTACTTTAAAGGATGTCCTTTATGTTCCAGACTTAAACGGGCAACTCATTTCCGTTAGGAAAATTGAAAGTGCAAATTATACAGTTATTTTCAAGAACCAAAAAGTATTTATCGAAAAAGGGAGAAACCGTTTTTACTTCGGTGAACGGGATTTGAATGGACAATACGTAAGTGACTTTGTCCCTGTTTACGAAACCGTTCTTACTTCAAAGAAAAATCATTGTGATATCTGGCATCGCAGACTTGGTCATCCGAGTGACAAAGTATTGAAAGATATGAAGCTTCCGGTACCTGACTCTTTTTGTGATATTTGTGCTCGGGCAAAACAGAGTGCAACACCAATGGGAAGAGGACCAAGAAAAAGAGAAACCAAGCCAATGACTTTGATTCATAGTAACATTTGTGGACCTATTTTTCCGACAACCTTTTCTGGCGAGTGCTATTTTATGACTCTTATCGATGATTTTTCTCGTTTTACTGAAGTACGTTTACTGAAACATAAAAGTGAAGTCTCAGAAGAATTAAAAATGTTCTTAAAATCCAACCCTGCAGTGAAGAAAATTAGATGTGATAACGGGAAGGAATATTTTTCTAATGATTTAGTGAATTTTACTAGAGATCTTGGTATAGTGATAGATCCCGCTCCTCCATACACGCAATCTTTGAATGGAGTAGCTGAACGCTGCAATAGGTCGCTTCTGAATATAGGACGTGCTTTGATTGCTGAATCAAATTTACCAAAGACTTTTTGGGGTCAAGCTATCCTTTCAGCAGCTTACTTGAAAAACCGAATGCCAAGCAGCACTATTGAGAACAAAACTCCGTACTTCCTGAAATATGGAGAAGAAGCCGATTTCAAGCACATACGTGTTTTTGGATGCAGTGCTTACATGTTACTTCCTTCCGTTCATCGAAAGAAGCTTGACGATAGGTCTAAACAAATGATCTTCATTGGTTATTCTTCAATGGGATATAGATTACTAGATCCTGAAACGAAACGCATAACTGTATCAAGAAATGTGAAATTCGACGAAGAGAAAAAGGAAAATGTTCAGTCGAAACAATACATTCTAGAAAATTCAGAACCAGTCGATAATGAAATTAATCCAGATGTTCTAGAAAATACGAGTGATGAATTAGATGATCCTGAAGAGAAAGAAGACAAAACAAGAAAATCTAAAAGATTTAAAAAGCAACCTGTACGGTATCCAGATCCTGAAGTTTACGAAGCATTACTTTGGCAACAAGAAACATTAACGTTTGATGATATCAAATCCCTCCCTAGTGATGAACAACGCTTGTGGAAAGAAGCTGTGGACGCGGAGATTGAAAGTATGAAAATCAACGATGTCTGGGATCTTGAAAAATTACCACCTGACAAACGACCTATTTTCTGCAAATGGGTATTTACCATCAAAAGAGATGGTCGACATAAGGCGAGACTCGTAGCTCGTGGATTTATGCAAAAAGAAGGGCTAGACTATAGTGAAACCTTTTCCCCTGTAATAAGTATGCCAGCTTTACGTTTGGTTCTTATTTTGATTTTAAATGAAGACTTATATGCATTTGTGTTAGATGTTAAAACAGCGTTCCTAAATGGTAAGTTAAATGAACTTGTTTTTATGGATCAGCCACAAGGCTATGATGATAAAAGTGGGCGAAAGTGTAAACTTAAAAGAAGTTTATATGGTTTAAAACAAGCCCCACGACAATGGTTTGAAAGGTTTCATGAATTTATTTCAAAGTTAAATTTTAAATCTTGTGATAATGAACCTTGTATTTTTATTCGGTATAATAATGATCATAAAATAATTATTGCTTTGTATGTAGATGATATGTTAATTGCAGGTTCAGATGTAAATGAAACTAATGTAGTTATTTCCCTATTACATAACGAGTTTCACATGTCAAAATCGGAAAGTGTTTCAGAATTTCTAGGTATTCAAATGAAATTCAATTCTGATAGTTTAATAATGGATCAAGAGTCTTACATAATTAAATTGTTAAGTAAGTTTAATATGCTAGATTGTAAACCCAGTGACATTCCTATTTCCCCTAAGTCCACCCCATCTGATTTCAAAAATGGTAAACCTTTTAATGGCCCATATCGTGAACTTGTAGGTTGTTTATTATATTTAGCTTATATTTCTCGACCTGATATTTTGTATGCTATTAACTGTTTAAGTCAATTGCAAGAAAATCCTACTGAAATTGCATGGAAAGCACTTAAGAAAATCTTAAGATATTTAAAAGAAACATTGTCTTTAAAACTTGTGTATAAAAAGCAAAATTCTGATCCTAAATTATCCATGCATGTTGATGCTTATTGGGGGGGCTAACACAAATGACCGACAATCAGTAACAGGTTACATTTTAATGTTTTGTAACATGCCTGTTCTGTGGTGTTGTAATAAACAAAAATCAGTTGCCTTATCGTCAACTGAAGCTGAAGTCATTGCTTTAACTAAAAGTTTGCAAGACTTGTTATGGTTTAAAAATATTGCTAGTGAAATTGTAAATATTAAGGATTTAGTAATTTTTGAGGATAATCAATCATGTATAAAATGTATCAGTAATGAGAGTAATTATGGTAGAATGAAACACATTGATATTAAATTGAAATTTGTTCGCAATATTATAAAAGAAAATAACATCAAAATTGAATATGTTCCTACGAATATGCAAATTGCTGATTTATTTACAAAGGCATTACCTAAAGTTAAATTTTATGAACTATTATTTCTTTGTTGTTTGTACAAGTAATGTTTAAATTGTGTCATATTATTAATGATTGATTTCAAGAAATTTCTTTGTTTTCTGATGTAATGCTAGATTATGGGCGGGTGTTGAAAATAATCACAGCATTACATTAAATTCTTATTAATTTCTTTTTGTACAACTATGTTTATTGTGATTGGTTGTTTAATGTAGCTTTCTTTCACGGCCGCCAATTCTCTGCCATGGGCCTTGCAAAATCTATAAATACCTGTAAATTTTCTGTTTTCTTTCAGTATGTTTGTGTAATTGTTCTTGTTAATATCAAATATACTCACTTCGATCCACGTCTTTATGTCTGCCTTTTTATTTATTTTAACAATCATTTGAATACCTCTTGTGATATTCTGTATCAACACTACCCCGGAACATTTCTATTATTTGACTTAGCAACTCAAAAGCACCTTTAATATTGTCTGCATCGTTTAAAATTTTATCTATTAAATATGTGTCAATGCATTGTGTCTCAAAAGTATACGGACAAGCGATTTTTTAAAATAACCATCCAAGAAATGAAGCAATTATCAAATATTAATAAAAAATGCAATTTAACAAATTACAACGACCATTTAGAAAATGATTTTTTCAAAGACTAAAATTTAAGACATAAAAAACGCACGGAGTTGACCATACATTACGTACGCCATGGATTAAACATTAACATTCCTGGACCCATCATGAACAAATTTTAAAAGAAATTTCAGTTTTACAATTTTCGGTACTGTAAATTTTTAAACTTCTACGGAGCTGGTCATACATTACGTACGCCATGGATTAAACATTAATATTCCTGGACCAATTTTAAATAAAATTTCATTTTTAAACTTATAAACATCCCACAATATAACTTTTGCAATTTGTTTGAAAGCTGTATCTCAATTTGTTTCTGAGTTATTAATTTTTTTTTGTAGTTTTTATTACTTTTTTGTCATAGTGGCAACAGAAGTATCCATCTCTGTGGAAATTAAAGGGAAAATACAGATTACTGTATAGACCAATCAGAAAACAAAATACGGGGTTCAACTAATAAAACGCTTCAGATATGTTTTTGATTTCCTACCCTGACCGAGAACAATAACCATTTTTCCAAATGGTTAAAACAAATTTATAAGCATATTTGAATATATCATACGTTTATTACAACAAAGAAATACAGTATAGGTTTTACACAATTGTTGTAAAATAAAATCAATGCAAAAACCCTTGACGGGTTAAAAGTTTCTGACGCAGCACTTTATCTTATGCTCTAAGAATTTTAAATATGGAACTTAAAAATACTTATATCAAATTTTGAGTGACGTTATGCTATTTCTTAAAAAATATATTTGTATTTATTTCACCATTTTATTTTTGTTTTATTTATAATCGCATGTTCAACATGAAAAGCTGCATAAAATTTTATTCGCTGTTGCTTTATCATTTACATCTCTCATAAATTCAAAATATGTGTTTTAAAAGATATGATATAAAATTTAAGTGACGCCTTGATGTGACTTTAAAAGGTTTGTTTTTTTAAAATTCAATTTAAATTATTTTTGGCTTGGTTAAAATATTTTTTTTACATCTACACAATACTTTTAATTTTCCAATTCACTGTTAAATATATCACTTTCATTGAATCTATACTATGCATTGAAATGTATTTATTTCAATAAATTTATTTATCTTTTGTGTCACGCTATTCAAAATTGGGAGTAAGATTTATGTAAATGGTTTATTTGCGTCAAACTATCCTTTTTCATACATTTCATGTAGTTTGGACACAATGACCCAAAGAAACCATTTACATAAATCTTACTCCCAATTTTGAATAGCGTGACACAAAAGATAAATCAATTTATTGAAATAAATACATTTCAATGCATAGTATAGATTCAATGAAAGTGATATATTTAACAGTGAATTGGAAAGTTAAAAGTATTGTGTAGATGTAAAAAAAATATTTTAACCAAGTCAAAAATAATTTAAATTGAATTTTAAAAAACAAACCTTTTAAAGTCACATCAAGGCGTCACTTAAATTTTATATCATATCTTTTAAAACACATATTTTGAATTTATGAGAGATGTAAATGATAAAACAACAGCGAATAAAATTTTATGCAGCTTTTCATGTTGAACATGCGATTATAAATAAAACAAAAATAAAATGGTGAAATAAATACAAATATATTTTTTAAGAAATAGCATAACGTCACTCAAAATTTGATATAAGTATTTTTAAGTTCCATATTTAAAATTCTTAGAGCATAAGATAAAGTGCTGCGTCAGAAACTTTTAACCCGTCAAGGGTTTTTGCATTGATATCATTACTTTTTTGAGGTTAGTGATAAAATGATTAAAAAAAAGATACTTATGGAATTTAATGCAGATTTAATTTTTACTATTTTATTACAATTTTCCTTATAGCAGTTTGTATATAAAAACAACTGGGTAAGTATAATCGCAGATCGCACAGAGGGTTTCATTTGATATTCCTTTAAAAACACTTTATCCTTAAATTAATAAATCCAAAATGTTAATTTATAATTATTAAATCCTTAGATAGATGTAGCACCAATAGTTCCAATTTTCATGGGGCAGGGAACGCACTCTTTTAAACAAACCACCTTCCAATTGAAGTCATCAAAAACCAAGTTGAATAAGCCAGAGCCCGTTGTGTTGTTTGACAAACAGCAGTCTCATATCCCCTCCTTCCCCCCTTTTTCAAAAATTTTCAGACCAGTACCTAAGAATGGAACCGAAATAATTTTTTCTCTTCAGAAATTACGATAAAAAAATAGTATGCAGTACTCATAAATTTACTTTAATGCTATATAGGGTGATTATTAAGTTAATTATAACGTTTGGAATCTGTTGCATTGATGTCCGAAAGGTAGTTTCTGAGTTATGGAAGCTGGACCCATAAGGCGCCATAGAGGGGCGAAGCCCGCTAGTGTCTATCATAATTATATCTGCCATGTAGACTAATTGCGATATTTAATCAAAATAGCCCCCCCCCCTCCTCATCCCCGGAAATATAACAAATACAAAATGTGTCTTTATAAACCTATCGTCAAATAGGTTTTTATTTCTTTTTCCCTAAAAAAACATGATTTTTATATCCGTAACGTAAATAGCGGACGAAGCCCGCTAGTTCCTATCATAATATATATTTTTAATAATTTTATATAGTCTATAATAAAAATCCGATTTAAAATAGTCTAGTTCCATGAGTACTTGTAGTGTCAGTTACATGCTACGATTTTTGGATACCAGTATTTTAGAACGGGAAAATGTGACTTATTTTATCGGAGATATCTCATTAATTGAATAAGGTGAAGCAAACTTTTTGAAAAAAATGTGGCCAACAAGCATGGCAGTTATCAGCTATGTGACTTTGTGCTAAAGTCCATTAATTTGATCTGCTTTAAAAAGATTACGGAAGATTGAATTATAGTAGAATCTGGATTAACCGAGCTTCGATTAATCGAGGTTTCTGTTAACCGAGCCGATAACAAAGTCTGATTTTTTTTTCCTTTTGAATGAGCCTTAAAAATAACCACACTCTTTAGCTCACTGTCCGTGCTATACAGGCCCTTCTGCCCCCAAAAGCACTCAACTCCAAAAAAACATTGGACCCTGAGAAGTCAATAGCGAACAATGCTTTGTTTCCAGTGGCTGTGTGAACTTTCGTAAATTTTTCAATTTGCATTTTAAAATTTACTACTGGTAGTTGATTTTCTTTTTAAATTTGTTAAGCTGTGAAACAGAACTTTACATATATTTACTTTTATTATTTAAAAAACGTTCTATATATATTTTTAAAAGAGATGTTAAATTCGCAAGCACTGCGAGTTTTTACACACAGTTTCTATTAACCGAGATTTCCGATTCCGATTTACTAACAGTCCCAATTAGCTCGGATAATCGAGGCTGCTCTGTATAATTAAAAAATCAATGGCGATCTTACTGTAAACGGGTTTCCCTTTACTGAGGGATTTCAAAACCGAATCAGCTGATGGTAGTTGCTGTTTCCCTGCTTGATTAAATAAGATTACTTAAACATTTGAAAATTACCAAATATAAAAGGAACTAAGTCAACAGAGTCTTTGCTTTATGGTATTTTTTAACAACGCTATAAGAAAATGATTTTAAATAAGAGATTTTAAATGTAACGTTTTAAATCTGACATAATTTTCACCAAACTTTCCTTTCTCTTTGTAACATTCAACTGAAAATATTTTTATTATTAGAAAGATAATATTATTATTTGCGCTACCTTAAAATTAGCAACTATAGTTAAAAATATCATCTCGAAATTTGAAATAAATCTCTCATATAAATATATTTTTTAATTTACACTGTTTTGCAATATGTTTTGCAATGTGTTTTGTAAACTGTTTTGGCCACTTTGGCCAATTTGACGTAATTTCCTCCATTTACGACTTTTAACACATATCAATGAATTTATAATTTAAAAATTTTCTTTTTCTTTTAATATTCACGTGTAAATATAATTTTTATGGCGTAATTTTCAATGTTTTCCTTCTTTTAATGCGTAATCATTTAATTCTAATTCGAAAATAATTGATTATTTTTATAATTTTCTTTCATTTTAAGTAAGCATGTGTAAAAACAATTTTTATGACGTAATGTTTAATATTTTCCTGCTTTTAACACGTTATCAATTCTAATTTAAAAGGATTTTTTTCTGTTTATAATAGTCACGTGTGAATAAATTTTTAATTTAAAGGATATATTATTCTTTGCGCTGTTTTAACATTTGGCAACAATTTAAAATAACCTTTTCTAAAATATGTAAAAAATATCTCTGGAAATTCTGAAAATTTTAATTTAAAATTGAAATAAACCTTCAAAAAATTAGGCAAGTTAAAAATAATAAATGCACTCTGCAAACTTCGAGTTTCTATTGAATGATTAAATTGAATGAAAATGATTAAATTCCCATGTATATATATATTTTTCCTATGAGACTTTTTTAATGAGACAATTTTATCCAGATTTAACATTAAATATCTCTTAAAATAATTCTTCGATTTAAAAACTGTCTATTCAACGTTTTTATCAAACATTTCTCTATAATACTACGCAATTGCGTCAAAAGATGGCGACACCAGAATTCTGATATGCTTATTATGTAAACTGTAAATATTGCAAAGTTAAATAAAAAGAATTGTCTCGGGGTTATCAAACTTCATTGATATTTATAAATAAAACATTTCAACTAAATTATTTATTATAAAAGAATTATTACATCACAATAGCTTTTATGCAAGGATCCATAATAATAATAATAATATTATGGATGTCAGTGATTATATATTGATTGACCGTCATAATAATAAAAAATGATATTATAAAAAGAAGAGCTGAAATGAATTATTTTTTTACGTTTCTGATCGTGTGATTTATATTCAAATAATAATTATTAATGTATATTTTTTGTAAAGTGATTGAAATTAAATATATTTATAAAATTTATGGTAATATTTTTATTGTTGAAAAATTGCCAAGAAATAATCATCATCAAATTGGCGTCATTATAATTGTAATTTTATTTAACTTAATAGCAATTAAAAAAATTACAAAGGAACTGAGAATAATGGTCAACTAGCAGACTTAAAAAAAAAAAAAAAAAAAAAAAACATTCACATGTGAAAACACGTACCACCGAGTATCGAACTGCCTATCCTAAGGTCAGTAAACGATGGCCCTTAGCCACTCAGCCAGTGGGAAGACAAAATTTTTCTCCCCAAAAGTGGTTAAAAAGAAAGCATGTGTATGAATACAGTTTCATGCATTTTCGGTGAAATTTCCATAGAATGGCGAAGAAATATAGTCCGATTTTTCATGCGCATTATAAAACGAACAAGAGTCTTGCTGGAAACAAGTAAATTGTTATTTGGTTCATCTGAAACATATTTATTTGATTTTTAAAAAATCGCCCGTGTCATTTTCGAGAGAAAAAAAAATCGAATTATTTAACGAACGAGAGTTTTCCCAGAAAAAAGAAAAGTGTTATTCACCTCGCCTTAATCACATTTATATTATGTATCAATTTAAAAATAATCGTTAGAACCGTTTTCGAGATTTTCAAATTAGGAACTTCCTCGATATTATACCAACGTTTTCACTTTAAAAATGGCTATTTAGATCTCAAAATATACTGCACGTAGAAATGCAAAAATTTCAGTATACGATTAGACTGCAGATATAAGACTGTTCTAGAAAATTCAGAACAATAAGACATATATCTGCTGAGTTATTAAAAGGCGGCTTTTCGCGTTTTCTTTGATGTCGAGTTAGCTGTATATATGAGTTCCGCGTCCGCCATCTACGAATTCTATGATACGATACGATACGATTTTAACGATACGATACGATACGATTTTAGGCTTAAGGCTGCGTCACTCGAAATACTACCGTCTTCCATGATCAAAATCAAAACAGACTGTTGAAAAATATATGAACATTTCGAGTATTTTGTATTTAAATTGAATACTTGAAGTATCGTGACAATCATATCAAGCATGCTTCGAACTAGTGTTTGCAGAATGTATAGCTGTAAAGATCTCTCTCTCTCCAATTCTGTTCAACTTGTTGCTTTTATTCCTGAATAGTCGAAAACTGACAACCATGAACATACACCTGTCGTGCAAGTACACCCCGAAGGTTTTCAATTCCAGTCAGGTACGGGCTGATGGACCGCCAGTGTATAACAGTCACTTGATTCTGTGTAAACCAAGCTGTTGTTGAGTGAGAGATGTTGGGACACAATGTCCTGTTGTAGTTTACAGTTTCCTAATATGTTTCCAATTCAAAGTAGATTGCTTTCGAGGACATTTTGATAATCCTCAGTGCGCTGTCGACCATAAATGAAAGAATTATCCGTTTTTCTCTTTAAACAGAACGTGCCCCACATCATGCGAAAACTCCCTCTTTGCTGTCAACTAAAGAACTCGCGAGGTTCACGTCGCAGATCATGCGAATAGCATGTCCAGCCATCAAGACGTTCCAAATTAAAGTTTCTTTCTTCGCTGAAGAAAGCATTTTACCATTCACCCGTCCAATGCTGTTTTGTAGCCCAAAGAACGCGTGCCTTTCTACGGTGCAATTTCAATGTCGGTGTCCTACACGATGTGTGATATTTATGAAATTTTCTTACCTGTATGCGATGTGAACAGTAGATCTTGGAATAGGAAATGCTAAATTCCTCGCAATTTCACTCTTCTTTTGGGTAGAAACTACTCGAAAACCCTCTCTATCTTGTCACTGAGAAGTTTTTCTTGGTCAGCCTGCACGCTTTTTCGCAATTGCATTGTCACCTTTCGATAAAATTTCCTAAATTATACATCTGCTACGCTTAATGTGTTTAGCAATGTCAGAAACGTTGACATTTTGAGCTTTTAAACGAAAATTTTAACTATATCACCAACAGAGAATTGAACGCAGGGAGGCATTTTCCAGCTGTTCGACAATTGAGAACAAGCAATGATTTTTTTTATTTCGAAGTGGTTACGTCACATGTACAGAACGCATATTATGCAAATTGTTTTGATACGGTAGTAATAAAAGCGATTTTGCTCTTTCTTCATATATTTTTTGGACAGCTTGTTTTAAATTTTATTGTTTTACGAACAATCTGTTATATAAGCATGATATTTATGTATTTTTTTAAACTTATGTTATGACTCCGCATGCGAATTATTTTTTTTTATTTGTAAATTCACGCGATTCGCACATTTTCATATACTTTTGAGATGCACTGTACAACAGCTGAAGCTAATGGATAACGCTCATTTTCATCAAAATGCTAATTGTTTTAGCCTTCTAGCGACCAGAAAAGAGGCGCATGCTGCGTCATATTCAACAGTCAACAACTGAGATAGTTTAATTTCTTCGAAAAGCTCATTTTTTAGATTATGCACTGTAAAGAACATTGATCGAAATTTAACAAGGTTTTCCAATACGATTATTGTTCAGCAGGTATAAATCCTTTTCATCAAAAGCTAATTGTTTTACAGTCCTGGTTGTCAGAAAAGTGTCACACGTTGATCCATATGTGGCAACCAGCAACTGAAAAAAACCTGGTTTCTTCTACAAGTTCACTTTTCATTATACACAGTAAGTAACATTCAACGAGATTAAAGAAAATTTGCTTTTACTATTAGTGTATATCAGTCACACATCCTACTCATCAGAAGCTAATTGTTTTACAATTTTGACGGTCAGAAAAAGCGTGCATGCTATGCTAGAAGCAACAGTCAGCAATTGAATTAATTTAGTTTCTTCCACGAGATCATTTTCCACATAATACACTGTGATTAACCTTGATCGAGATTTAACAAGATTTTCCGATATGATTTTTGAATATTAATCAAAAATACAGTTTTGTGGTTTCGAAATCTCAAAAGAATGGAAAATACTTCTACTTATACTACACCTCCCTCAAGTAAACAGAAATGAAGAAAGATTATTAGAAGTCATTAAATGCAACCGTATTTTTTTTCTTCTGTTGTCAGGTTACTATATCCATGATGAGACATTATATATTTCGCGTTGCCAGAAAAATTAATTTCCTTCATATGAACTAATTTTAAATATTCACCCACTGAACATGTAGTTTTTTCATTTCAGTGTTTTTATCTAACTGCCCATAGATTTCTAAACACGCTTTTTCTAAAGTATATGAATTGCTTAAATTCCAATTTTTTTTTTTATTGAACGAGTCACTGTGTATTTTCGTTTGTAAAGCACGCATTTCTACGCAGTAAGGATTTAGTCGTAACTTCACATCACAAGACGCACAATGCATAAATTTATATGTAGTTACAAAGATATTTCACTCCAATAATACAAGGACTTAAACACCTATGACTGGAGAGTTAAATTTTTTTTATACCCCGTAGATGCGACGTTTTCCCTCAGAAACTAAAAGGAGTAAAAAATTATCCGCGCGAGGAACCAACATTCATAGTGCCCTCTGCAAAGCGTCTAAAGTACATGCATGTTACACATTTTAATTTATATTTTTTATGAATTTTTCAAAAATATTTTTTCATTCGATTTCCTCGTCTTTTAAATTAGATGTACCTTCCATATTTTCATAAATAAAATAAGAAACATTATTGAATAGGAAATGCTTAATAAGTATCATATAGAAGTTTTAGCTCAAATTATTTTACTTTGAATCGGAAAAAATGGATTGTTTGCAGCCATGTAACATGAATTAAGATCTTTGGACGGCAATAGCATCAGTTCTAGCCATTTTGTAATATATGACACTGGAATATTCTGCCCATTGGATGCATTGGATCAGCACCGCATGAGCTACAACGTATCAAAACTTCAGCCAATTCCACCGGATCCACAGATATTGCGCATGGTTCATTTCTGTAGTTTTCTTTCATCAAAAATGCACTTTCGTATTTTTATTTTAAAACTTTTCAAGAAGACATAAATTTTAACAAGGATGCATTAAAAACACTGAAAACAATCTCGCTATGAGACTAAAAATCTGAATCTTTATAATAATAAAACACGTTCAAACTTAAAACGTACTCGTTACGACCATAAAAATTTACCTCATTATAAGGATAGCCTACCAATCCGTATTATATATATTTTTTCTTTTACGTGATGATGTGAAATTCCTTCGAGCAGACTCTAAAAAGATTTAATTGCCAACCATGAGGAACCATTAAAAATATCGTTAATGAGCTAATGACTCTGCATAGTGGACGTTTACAATCTCGTATTTCACTAAAGCATCACTTAAATTTTTTGCTATAAATTCGATTTTACATTCAGAAATTAATATTAAAGTTAAAAATACATAGATCTTAATCAATACTTTATACATTTTACAATATTTAAAAATAGTACTCATTAAAGAATCATTAATTTTTCCCTTTTTTGTATGTGTTTTTTGTAGCTAATTTCAGCGATTTCTTTTTTCATTTAAAGCATAAGAGCTTTCCAATATATATTTTAAATATATTTGCCGTAATTATATACAATTTTAATAAATATCTTAACTTTTCGATACATATTTTACATACTTTGAAAACAAAGATCACTAAAAGAATTCCCCTCGTGTTTTGTAAGTAGTTTCAAAGCTTTGTATTCCTTACTTTTTCATTTAACCCATTGAGGGGCAAGCAATTACGTTTGTGAAATGCTGAATTCCCACCGGAATCTTTGAAAAATTCTATT
This sequence comes from Maratus speciosus, assembly GCA_963932465.1. Classification (NCBI taxonomy): domain Eukaryota; kingdom Metazoa; phylum Arthropoda; class Arachnida; order Araneae; family Salticidae; genus Maratus; species Maratus speciosus. Next base: position 124,767,849 of record OZ010798.1, on the reverse strand, counting down.
TCAAAATAAGTAAAAGCAATTTTACAGCTTATTCCCACCAAAGTTAGAAAAGTAAATTTTAATAAAATTATTCTGGTGTAAAACTTCATTAATCATAGGTGGTATATAATATATACCGGGACCCCTCAAGTGGTTAAAGCAAAAGTACTATGTTTTGTTTAAATGGGCTTTGAGTAATAATATCAATAAATATTTTAATAATTCCTATATATTTTTTGCATTTAGTAAAAATGAAAATCACCAAAAGTATTTTCTACTTTTTTGGTGTTTTTTAAGTAGTTTAAGAGATTTTTATGCTTTACTTTCTCATTTTAAGAAAAAATAAGAACAATGTTTAATTTTAATAAGCTTTGTGTAATATTGCACAATCTTAATAAATATCTTAGTTATTTCTATATATATATTTCACATTTTTTAAAAACAAAATCACTAAAACAATTTTCCTTCATTTAAAGAAAAAAAGGTCAATGTTCACTTTAAATGAGCTTGGTGTAATATTATATAATCTTGATAAATATTTTAATTATATGTTATATATATATTAATTTGTTTTTTAAAACAAAGTCACTAAAAGAATTTTTCTGCATTTTGGTATTTTGTGAGTAGTTTCAGGTATTTGTATTCTTTACTTTTTCATTTAAAACATAAGAACAGTGTTTTATTTAAATGGGATTTGTTTAATAATATGCATTCAATAAATACGCATTTTAATTATTCCAATACTATATATTTTACATTCTTTGAAAACGAAAATCAATAGAAGAATTTTCCTCTTTTTTGGTGATTTGTAAGTGGTTTATATAGTTTTTTATTCTTTAATTTATTATTTAAAGAAAAATAATATTTAATTTAAATGAGCTTATTGTAATATTATACAATCTTAATAAATATCTTAATTATTCCTATATATTTTTTCACATTTTTAAAAACAAACTCACTAACCTGTTTTTGGTGTTTTGTGAGTAGTTTCAGAGATTTGTATTCTTTACTTTTTTAATTAAAACATAAGAACAATGTTTTAATTAAACGGGCTTTACTTAATAATATACAATCAACAAATACGTATCCTAAACATTCCCATACTTATTTTACATTCTTTGAAAACGAAAATCCCTCAAAGAATTTTTATCTTTGTTAGTGTTTTGTAAGTAGTTTATATAGTTTTTTATTCCTTACTTTTTCATTTAAAGAAAAGAAAAAACAACGTTTAATTTAAATGTGCTTGGTGTAATGTTGTACAATCTTAATAAATATCTTAATTATTCCTATATATAATTATATATTTTTAAAACAAAATCACTAAATGATTTTTTTTTTTTTGGTGTTTTGTGAGTTTTAGTGATTTCTATTCTTTACTTTTTCATTTAAAAGAAATAAACAATATTTAAATTAAATTGGCTTGACTTGACAATAATCAAGCGTTATAAATATCTTAATCATTTCAACATTATATGCTACATTCTTTGAAAACGGAAAATCACTAAAAGCATTTACCTCTTTTTTGGTATTTTATAAGCAGTTTCAGATATTTTTATTCTTAACTTTTTCATTTAAATCAGAAGAACAATATTTCATTTAAATGCGCTTGATGTAATATTATAAGATTTTAATAAGCATCTTAATTATTCCTATATATATTACATTCTTAAAAAACAAGAATTCGGAAAGAATTTTTATTTTTTTGATGTTTTGTAAGTAATCTCAGAGATCTCTATTCATTACTTTTTCCTTTAAAGGAAAAGAACAATGTTTACTTGAAATTGGCTTGGCGTAACTATACTCAAGTGTTATAAATACCTTAATAATTTTAATATATCATATATGGGTCATTCTTCAAAAAGTGTAACCTTTCCGTCACATGCATTTTACAGTAAAAATTTTAACGAATTATTCATTTAACTATATTTTTTAATTGCAATAAGATATTGTCCATTTAAATCGGTATCCAATTTTTTTTTTAATATTTTTTAATTTATTATTTTTTTGGTGCGGACTATGTGAATTCTTACCTCCTTGGCATGTCATACACCTAGTTTGCTGTTAATGGTGTTTAACAACTTGTTTAACTTAAAAAAAATATATTTACATATTTATTATTCCTTCCACAAGTGTCTCAAATACTAAATATTTAAGCATATTTAAATTTTTTATATTGTGATTTAGTTTGTTTTAGTAGAACAATTAATTATACCTGCCACACAATAAATCGTCACCTCCATTACCCAAACATAAAATGCTATTTTTCACTGATAGATGGCATTACTGGCATCGCATTTTATTTCCCATGATACAAGTCATCCATCTTGTTTATTTACAGCTATAAAGAAGTTCTGAGTTTTTAGTTGAGAAACAAGAAGATAGATTTTGTTTTCAGAATCAAGTGTGGTTATTGAGAACTCTCACCTCCGTGAACTTGAATTTCAGGTATGTAAAACAATGTAAAATACAAGTTTACCTGCTTTAATATGCTTAACATATGCAAATTGTAATCCCAAAAAAATAAATTTATTTTCTTGAAAAAAAGCATACATTAAACCTATTTTTATACATGATTCTTCTCCTCCGTGAATTAAAGCTCATCTCCCTGAATAAGTTTTTATATATATTTTTATTTATGAGTAAACTAATTAAAATTAAGTAGGACCATTGTTCATGGTTACTTTTAGTAAGTAAAAGTTTGATATAAAAATGAAAGAAGGAGAAACGCAAGGTTTTGAAACTGAAAAATATTTTTGTTGAAAAGGTACACTTTCTGGAGAATGGCCCATATCTTCCATTCTTTGAAAACAAAAATCACTAAAACAGGGTTCACACACTATTAAGCCACGCCCCGTTTTGTGAGGACTCTACAACCAGTGTTATTATAAAAATCCCTTTCTTCACGATTCATTAGCTAGAAGATAGTTTTATGCGATTACTGGCAGTAGAGTCCTTCAAAATGGGGCTTCGCTTAATGGCGTGCGAACTCTGTAAAAGAATTTTCCTCTTATTTTGGTATTTTGCAAGCAGTTTTAGATATTTTTATTGTTTACTTTTTCATTTAAAGCAGAAGAACAACCTATAATTTAAATGAACTTAGTGTAATAATACACAATTTTAATAAATATCTTAATCAGGGTTCGTACGGGTCCTTGAATTTTCAGACTAAGAAATTATTCAGTACCAGTATTTTCTTATGGGAAATCTCCCCTTAAATAATGCAAAATTTCGTCCGTTTAAACTAGATTTATTTTTCTATAAAAAAAATTCTGGTATTTGACCATGGAAATAACGATACCTGCACGAACTCTGTTTATTATTCCTATATATATATTACATTTTTTAAAAATAAAATCACAAAAAGAATTTTCCTCTTTTTTGTTTTGCAAATGTTTATACTTTTGGTATTTTATAAGCAGTTTCACATATTTTTATTCTTTACTGTTTCATTTAGAACAGAAGAGCAATGGTTAATTTAAACAAATTTAGAGTAATAATATAGAATTTTAATAAATATCTTAATTGTTACAATATATATTTTACATTTTTTAAAAGCAAAATCCCAAAAGAATTAATTTTCCTCTGTTTTGGGTGTTTCGTAAGTAGTGAAAGATTTTTTTAAATCAATTTTTGCATTTGAATTTTTTCTATTCTTTACTTTTTCCTTTAAATCAGAAGATAAATGGGCTTGACATATTAATATACATACTATGTAAATAAAAATTAAAAAATATAAAACAATAACCAACTTTTTTAGCTTCAAAAAAAAAAAAAAATACATCACACCTTCGTATTGAACATTTATGCGGGGTGACTCGCTAACCATATAAACTTTCACGGGCTATACAGCTCACTAAAGCAAAGATTTTCCTGTATATGAAAATTGCGTCGCAATCCACTTATTCTGTCATATATACAGTGTCACACACTGTCAGTTGAACCAGAGTTTTCGTTCTCAACTTTAAAGGTATTTTATCGATTTACTCAGCAGATTTACTTTACTTTGTGTAAAATCTGATAGATATCGTGGGAAGTCCATTGTATTCATGTCAGTGATCCATAAGTTCCAGGCGCTACATTCCACACAGTGTTTAGTTCAGCGTTGTTTGCAAGCATATCGCTGCCATTTACAGCAATTATTGAGACTTTATCACATTTCATGGAAAGCCATGTCTGTCTGTTGAAAACATTAATAAAATATCATCATTACGGTTAAAATTGAAAACGAAAACTCGAGTTCAACTTTAACTGAAACACCGTGTATTTATGACTCAATAAGTGTTTACGATCCAGCTTTCATATACAAAAATTGTTGTGTTTTAGTGACTGCACCACCATTAAAGTTTGTACACGTGGTAGCGGATTACCCTCTACATTTTTTAACCATTTGGAAAAATGGTTATTGTCCTCGGTCAGGGTAGGAAATCAAAAACATAACTGAAGCGTTTTATTAGTTGAATCCCGCAGTTTATTCGTTTTCTGATTGGTCTATACAGTAATCTGTATTTTCCCTTTACTTTCAACAGAGATAGATACTTTTGTTGCCACTATGACAAAAAAGTAATAAAAACTACAAAAAACTACAAAAAAAATTAATAACTCAGAAACAAATTGAGATACAGCTTTCAAACAAATTGCAATTAAAAGTAAATTTTTTTCTCTATGCGACGGTGTAAAAAGTAATATTGTGGGATGTATAGAATTTTAAAAATGAAATTTCATTTAAAATTGGCCCAGGAGTATTAATGTTTAATCCATGTCGTACGTAACGTATGTCAGCTCCGTAGAAGTTTAAAAAATTACAGTACCGGAAATTGTAAAACTGAAATTTCTTTTAAAATTTGTTCATGATGGGTCCAGGAATGTTAATGTTTAATGCATGGCGTACGTAATGTATGATCAACTCTGTGCGACTTTTTATGTCTTAAATTTTAGTCTTTGAAAAAATCATTTTCCAAATGGTTGTTGTATTTGTTTTTTTTTTTTAGAAATTAGTACTTTTACAAACTATGTAGTTAATTTAACCACAGCCTTATGAAATAGATTTCAGTTACTAACTTCTGTACTTGTTGCTGTTAACTACTTGTTACATTATCTATGAAAATATTGTAAAATATTTCTATCTTTGACTTTTGAAAATCATTTATTAGTTTTACAAACTGTGATAACAATTATTTTTACTGTATCCTTTTGAAATAGAGATTATGTACTGTAATAGTTACTGTAAACTACTGTAAATTGTACTAGTTATATTTTCGCTGAAATTATTAAAAACCATTTCTGCCTTTCATTTTGAAAAAAACTGTTTATTATGCTAAACAAATCATACTTTTTATGTTTATTCCTGTATGTGTTGTGAAATTATATATATATATATATATATATATATATTAATATATGTTTAATTTAATTTTGATTATTGCACAATTAAGAATTAAAAATATTTCTTTATCAACTGATTTTTAATTATTTTTTCTAGACGATAAAATTTATTCATTTTTTTTATCCTAAAACCTTTTTTAATTAGCTTAATATTTTGTGCTTTTAACATTTAAAACAATATCAAATTTATAATCCATGACAAATACCAGGTTTAAAAACTATTTAGAGATTTAAAAATATTATAAAACTTTTTTCATACATTATTTTTAATTTTTTAAACTTTTTTTTTATTGCAACAATTCTCAAACATTTAATTACTCCATAAAAGCTGTTTTATTTTTCCAAACAATCATCGATTTACGCTAAATTCCGTCTACTGAAGTTTTTATAGCCTTTAAGCTCATTAAACATATATACCACAAGGTATTTATGGCGCCTTTTGTTTATTATAAATTTTTATCCAATATTATTACATCGCTTAATAGTGACATTTAGGGCTGAAACAAATGCTTTTCGCTTTACACCAGTTTTAATTATGTATTTATAACTTAGTCTCAAACAAAAAGTTTAGTCTGGCTTTTTTTTTTGAAAGTGTTAAGCTGTTAAGCTGCTTTAGTAATGATCGTTTTGAAAAGTAAAACTTAAGCTTGTTACTCAAGTGTTTTTTGCTTCGTTTAATTTACTTATATTTGTGTAATAAAACATTTCTTTCATTGTTTAATAAGCGTACTTTATTAAATATACTATTATACGAACTATATTCTCTGTCTCACACATATACGTGCACGCACAGAAAATGATAAAGAAGAGCTTTCGACAAGGCTTCACCTTCACCATGCTCTGATTTTTCATTTTTTTTAACAACGTTGAAAATATTTATTAAGGGATCGCAGGACTCTAATTTTTTGAAATGTTAAATTCCCATCTTTAGTGAACATTTTGATATAATTGTTTCCTTAAAATTCTCATTAGAACAGAAGTTATAGCTTTGAGAATTACACACACTCAATAGCTCAAACGCCGTTTTCGAAACTTTGAAGTCATTTTTCTCTAAATTACATTTTTGGGCATAACGCGCAGGGTATCTCAAAAACTTCTAAATATTTTTTCATGAAATTTCAAAGTATGTGTTTCATGTTAGTCTGTATAAACCTAAAATTTCTTTTTTATTGTTACAAAAAAATGTGTTTTTAAATGATTGTATTGTTGAAATTTTCAAAATTTTGTATTAGCAAAATGCAACTTTGTATTAAAAATATAAAAATGCTTTAAATACAAATTTATATAGTTTCAGGGTAATTATTGTAATCTGAAGTATAATTAGGCACAAAAAAATTCATTTTGGTTGTAAAATTTATTTTGTAATCCTGTGCGCAAGCTGTTATACCAATTTTCTAAATAGAGAAATGCTTGACAATTTGAAGCCCCCTATAAATAGTAATTCTACATCTTGCAATTTTTTAAATACACGAAATGAAAGAATATACTTATATCTTTCATCCCAATAACAATTGTGTTTTAAAACCATATACATTTTAAGATATTAAATGTTGAAAATGGTCTTTTTTTTTTTTTTTTTTCCAATTTTAAGAGTCCTGAGACCCTATTTATTCGGTTTGTCTGGTTGGTCATCTGGCCGTCTGTCCGTATTCTAACGCTCGTAAATATACTCGGATTATTATTATCTCTATTTTTATCGAAGTATTTTATAAATTTATCTTTTATGTTTTTCAAGACTCTTTTCTTGGTTTAACACGTTAAGCGCTACGTCAGCCACCGTCAGCTGACAGCGAACTTTCCGTTTAAAACGCGTCATTCACCGATGGCTGACGTCTAAAATATGATACAAAACTGAAAAAATATACATTGTTTTAAATAATTACTGAACAAGTATTTAAAATTTACCTACCTTTTATTTATTACAGGATTATACTTTCTTAAAAATTACTTTAAACATTGTAAATTTTCAGCTCTTCAGTGCCAGTCATCGTGGCACTCAACGTGTTAACTGTTGGAATTCGATATAGAATTGTAAGGAGGAACCGTCTCAGGAGCAGCGAAACCACATCAGACAAACAAGGCCGTTAGTAGATGGGGTCTTTTGGGGGGACCAAAGGTCCTTCTAGTTTGGAAATCGAAATAACGTTTTGTTTGTGTTAATATTTTTGCTCTAGATTTTTTTTTTAAATGTTTCTTCGTGGAAAAAAATCAGTATTAACTTATTTATTACAGCTAAAGTTTATATAATTGTCAAGGAATGTATAGATTTGGTGATCTCGAAAATAAACGTAAACGCAGAAAATTAATATTTAAAATATTGTAAAGAACAGACGATTTTGAGAAATGAAAAATAATTTTGTTCATTAAATGTGAAAGAAGCTCCCTGGTATTCTTTATACATTTTATTATATATATATTATTTAGTTGTCTATGATATATACTACATAAAAATATAAGTTATTAGTCCAGTTTTCCTGTCAGAGACGTTGGTTCCTGCTATATATTCGCCAGGGGCTCGCATGATGTTGCACAGGACAATTAATATTTAAAATACGGTAAAGAATAGAAGATTTTGAGAAATGAAAAATAATTTTGCTGATTAAATGTGAAAGAAGCTCCCTGGTACTTTTTATACATTTTATTATATATATTATATATTAGTCTATGATATATACTATATAAATAAACGTTATTATTCCAGTATCCCAATCAGAAACGTTGGGTCCTGCTATATATTCCCCAGAGGCTTTTGCGATGTTGCACAGGACCTGGACCTCGTAGTTTTTTTTTTTTTTTTTTTTTTTTTTTTACAATAATTTTGGAGTCACCATATTGAGCTATGGTAGCAATAGTTTCAATATTTTCAACAAAAAACTGTATATTTGCAAACGAGACACTTTCGAACTTATCAACTAAATTTTTAAATTCAGGAATTGTATGATGATTTTCGTCATAGTGAAAATATACTAATATTGTCAATAAGATAACCTCAAATTATTAATAATAAAACATGAGTCCTAAAAATCATTTGGGGAAACACAGAGAGAAAGTAAAAAGAATTATCCCAATAAACCATAAAACAAGTACCTATTCGTAATAATCTTAATTTTAAAAATAACTGTACACTGCGATAGAATACAGGGTTCTCATAAAAAAACTTCCCCGATATATGAACCCCTATCGGCCTAACCGCTCAACCAATCGAAAATAAATTTCAGATTTAGTTATTTGAAGATATGCACGCAAGTTCGTAATGATTTAAAACAATATAGCTCTTACAGTTACGGCTACAGTGAAAAATTTTCGAATGGGAACACCCATTTTTTTCATGCGCAAATTAATCAGCACATTAAAAAACCACAAATGGCGTTAGAATGTACGGTAAAAATTGCCGGCCTAAAACAATGTCAAAAAAGATCATTGCGAAGAACGAAGGAGTGGCTACATGTTTTTCAGTAGCCGATTTTTTTTTTTCGCTTGTGAAATGAGTAATGTTGTAAGATTTGTTTTAAAATGTGTTTCCGAGTTGTGTTTGTGTACACACAGTGAAAATAAAAATGTAATCATTTGTTTTAGAGTGCTGAATATTACGTTACATAGGAATTGATTAGGATTGAGTGTCACGATATTACACAGGCAATTGTAGTAATACGTGTATCGTTCCAACGCCATTTATGATTTTTTCAGTGCGCTGATGAATTTCTGCAAGAAAAAAAAGAGAGTTGCCATTCGAAAATTTCGAAATTTTTTCACTGTAACCGTAACCGTAACTGTGAGAGCTCTGTTGTTTTAAATCATCACGATCTCGAGCGCATACCTTCAAATAACTAAATCTGAAATTTCCTTTCGATTGGGTGAGCGGTTAGCTCGCTAGGGGTACATATATCGGGGGAGTTTTTCTATGACCACCCTGTATATAGTCATCATATACATTTTCATTTACAATAAATACATATTTCAACTCTAACTGTTTTGCTATAGGCTACAATTATACAATACAGGGTGATTCAAAAGGTCATGTCCAAATGGCACTTGTGGATGCGTTAGGTCATGAAGAGCAAGAATTACAATTAAACTAGGTGCCGTGAACGATATCATGACGGTGCAATTGTATCGTGACCGTGACGGAAAGAAAAGATAACAAACGGTGTAAAAAGACCTTTATTTTACATAAAACTTAATCGAAGTACAAAAACAAATGAAAAACGTTGCAACTCATAACAAGTGCGCAAAATGCGCCCCATTAGACATGATGAACCCTTCACATCGGCGCTGCTTGGAATCGCGAACACGTTCCAATTGGCCCTGTACCGTGGCCACCTTGATCACCGGGCCTAAACCCCCTGAATTTCTACCTCTGAGGATATCTGAAGTCTCTGATGTACGAGACATCCGTTCCATTGGCCATAGACCTCATGACACGGATAGCTGAAGCAGCGGCACGAGTTCAGAGACTCCTGGCCAATTGGAACATGTTCGCGATACCATGCGGCACTGATGTGAAGCATGCATCACGGACAGTGAGGCACATTTTAAGCACTTGTTATGTGTTGTAACATTTTTCATTTGTATTTTGTACTTTGATTAAGTGTTTTGTAAAATAAAGGCATTTTAGCACCGTTTGTTATCTTTTCTTTGCGTCACGGTCACGATGCAATTGCACCGTCACGATCGCATTTCCGACCCCCAGTTTTTATGAAATTTTTGCTCCTCATGATTTGACGCATCCACACATGTCGTTTGGACATGAGCTTTTGAACCACCAAGTATATATTTTTTCGTAATAGTTATACGTGACTTCTGGACTGTTGGATATTGAAATAAAATGTTGAAAATAGCGGAATTTATAAAGTAAAAAATATCCAAAAGCTACAAAAGTAAAAAAAGGAAAAAAAACGATTTATACATAGTTGAAATTTTATACATAGTTGCGGCGATACATAGTTGAAAAGAGGAGGGGAAATTAACTGATCACTTTTATAAAATTCAAAGATTATAATTTGGGTTTGTAATCGGAACTATAATTCTGATTGTATTTTTCTCTCCTGCGGACATGTATGTATATGGGGCATTCTCACAATCTTTTGACTTTTATGTCCCTGAATAATAATTTTTATTTTAGTGCATGTTCTTGTGGGGTTTTTTATTTCCTATACTGGGGAACATCCCATTGTATGACTGATTATTAACTAGATATTTAAGTTTTGGGCGATGTTGGGGGTCCAAATACCAGGAAAACTCCTATACCGTCCCGTGTCCCTGATGCTGATTTTTAAGTTTGGACCTGTCTGTATAAAATTGTTTCAATAAAAATAATTCGATATCATTTTTTTTCCGAAACTGGAAGTATTGTTTTATATAAGTATGCAGCAAAAAATTAACTTGCACACATTTTTAGGGTTGTTAATATTTTTTAAACTCTGTCCCCGGGTTTTAGATTTCTTACCATCCCTCTTCTAAAATTATACAAAAATCACTTCAGATGCAGCCCACAGAATTTTTTTCAAGTTTTTTCTCATGCAGAAGTATGCTAGAGAAAGAATGTCCAAAATTCTTTGACAGGATATTTACTGCAGAATTTAAATCAGCATTTAAATATCAATTTCAAGCTTCGTGGCTTTATTGGTAGTCTTACCGTCCGCAAGGTTTATTCCTGCACTTTTCGATGCAAATTAATTTTTTTTATTGTTATTATTTAATCCAATGTAAATAACTGTTTCTAAAAATCAATGAACATTGTGTCTACCGCTTAGTCTTAACATGATTTCCCTAAAATAGGTGTTAATTTTCCTTACCATTTCATCCTTACCGTCCCTTTTTTTCACATTTCGTCCCTTTTTTCCTATACCATCCCTTCTTTAACACCCTTTAAGACTATGTTATACCAAAATTTTGTAATAAAAATATTTCATTGTTATTATTTTTTATTTTAATGTCCTGTGGGTACTATGCAAATTCATTATAAGTAAAAATTTAGAAGAAAATAAAAAGTTTTAGTGGTAAAATTGTAAGGAAAATTAAACTCGCAAGTCTAACATAAACCTCAGTTGAATACAAAAAATTTCGCTGCTGACCATTTTTTCTTCATTTTGAACCATTAAGGCATTCGTCTAGCAGATTAAAATGTTATTTTAGCAAGTTTAATTTCACCAGATTTTTATTCCCGAAAGTCAAAAGATTGTGAGAATGCCCCATATACAATTGAGTATCGGTTTAACGAATCGCGATTTAACGAATTTCTCGATGTAGGAAATTATTTTTATGGTACAGACGAAAATGGAACAAAAATGCTCCGATTTAACGAATAACTTTCGATGTCAAAAGAATTAAAAATTGAAGACATTTTCTATTCTAACATTTATAAAAAATTTCAATATACCTATCAATTTTCTGAATAAAAATCTTGTGACGGAGAAATATCTACATGTGAAAATGTACATTACAGCTAGTTTATCAATAGTAGTAGTAGTGGATCGGAAGAACAAGAAGAAATAGAGATGAAGCATGCAACATTCAAAGAAGCTGTTAGTAGTTTCGATACTTTAAAACGGTATTTGATGGCTCAGAATGTTGATGTTGACACTGTTTTAACAGCCTCGGGAAAAAATCGATAAAGGAATACAAAATCGTTTGGAATACGAAATCAAAACTACAAAACAGGAATTCTGCTTTTTCAAAATTTAGTGTCGCCCCCAATGAAAAAAAATATATATGTATATAAATATATATAGTTCAGTTTTAATACTTAAAACACGCGCTTTTATTTTATATAAAATGACGTCATCTGCACCCGCTGAAGAATTCTTTATTTAGGATCCAGTCTTAAACGATATCTATAGTAAAATATGCATAGGATGTGACTATAGCTGAATAATACACAAATCCAAAAAAACGGATGTCACTCAAGAAACTCGACAAAAAAATTCGGCTATCTCATAATTCATATGCCTTCATTTGTTTGTAATATTAATATGGATACTTAAAATTAAATTTAGTTTATAATAGCTCCATGTTTTATCAGAAATGATTCATTTATATTTTTTCAAAATGGTGCGTATTTTAATTGCATTTCTCTCAGTTTTTATGAGAAAATGGCAACAAAAAGATATAACTGCTATTTTCCAACTACTTTCCCGTTACTTTCTACAGAAATGGAGTACTTGAGTTGCCAAAATTAAACAAATGGTACTAAAAACTACAAAAAAATTAATATCTCAGAAATAAATGGAGGTGCAGTTTTCAAACAAATAGAATTTAAAAGTACTTTTTTCCTAATACGATGGTATAAAAATTTTAAATGTGCGATACTTAGATTAATTAATTTTAAAAAATTGCAGTAGAGATTATTCCGAACAAAGATACATCTTCTTTGTTTTACGGCTGGCTTATGCAACGTAACTTTATTTTTTGGAGATGACACATTAATAGGTGGGAGAAAGAAATAGCATACCGGGGCTAACAAAGCAAATAAACGTCTATAAACGATAGCTTTTGAGATTTTTTTCTTAATTACAGTGTTTGTGATTTATAGTATGTACATAAAAAAAAGAATAAATTTTTACTCGGTGTAATTTCTTAAAGTGACAACTACGCAACAACATTATTAAGGTAAGTGAACATTGTTCTTTTTATTTATAGCCATTGTTTTAACTAGTTCTGTTGTATAAATAATTCCTTTGATTATCCCGATGTAACGAATAATCTCGTTTTAACGAGCAAAGTTGCTTGTTCCGAATGATTCGATAAATCGAGTTTGACTGCAATGTTAAACTATCACAAATTATACAATCTGACCGACCTTTGATTACAGTAGAGCGCCGATTATCCGAACAAGTCGGGACCGACCCTAGTTTGGATAAGCAAAGGTTCGGATAAATGGACAGACAATTTAAGGCATGTTTCTGACTATACTAAAACCTTCACACTATATCCAGGCTTAGGACTGGCAGCACCAGCTAGTGCTAGCGTGATTAAAATCTGTTATTTTATTGATTACTTTTTTACCATTTAAAATTTTCTTTTTCTCTTTTTATCATTTTCTGAATTCCAGAGATTATAATTTAAGCAAAAAAGCTTTCGATTGTTGCTTGCTTCAAAGAAGACGTTCTTTCCAATGCTGCCATATCTCGAATTCTTCTTAAATACCTTAGTTGAATAGGATCAGAGTTCTTCTGCCGTTCGAGCCATTTCATAGCTGTTTCCAAACATTCAAAGGCTTCGTTATGTGATGGACGTGGGTCATTTTTAGAGCATTCGTTTTCATTTCTTAATTTTTTTTTTCATCTTAAATCTCATCCACAATCTCATCATCATTATAAAAAAAAAAAAAAAAATGAGAAAAATAGGCTGCTCGGATAAATGAAAATTCGGTAAAAATAAAAAAAAAGACAAATGTGCTGTTTGGATAATTAGAAGTTCGGTTAATTGGAGTTCCGATAATCGGCGTTCTACTGTATTTGTTTCTTTCTGATGAACTCTCGTGATTTTGCCAATCTGACTGGTATCTGACTACGTTAAAAATGGAATTTTCGACCAAAATTTTCAAATTTATTTTATTTTATTTTATTAAAGACCAACTCTTTACCTTTCCAAAACTGTATTTGTTTTTATTGTACGATAAATAGATCCGGAGTTATAGCGGTTTTAAAACTACTCAAAAGACCGTCACTCAAACCGAAAGTGCTGTTTAAAGGGCTTTAAAATTTAAAATTTTTAAATTTTTAAATTGCTTTTAAAGGGTCGTATGTTTGGAGAAATTTCGCGATTTTGGATGCATTTGTTTAATAATAAGAAATGTAAATAATACGCTCCATGAAATTTAGATGTATATTACTGAAAATTCTTGTAGATAAACATAAATCTAAACTTTAAATGCATTTATTGGAAAATATAATTTTTGGTGAAAATTCCATACGCAAAACATGATTTCTCAAAAAGTTATTGGAATATCTCTATGAAATTTAAAATATATGCTATTTACACTATTGTGAAGGCAATGAACTAAAGATTTAAATTTAGAATAAATATTTTTTGTTTTATGGATGTTTTTGTGGAATGACATCGATGAATTTTATGAAAATTAACATGTAAACAGGTGCGATATGCTATAAGTTTTGAAATACTTAAAGAATCTCTTAGATTTTAGTTCATTGCCTTCACAAATGTCATAAATATGAAGTGTCAAAAGGAAATTAAGATACATACAGTAGAATTTCCTTTAGAGCGTTTTGCGTTTCGGGCCAAATTTCACTAAATTTTACTATAAATTCCTCCATTTACCAAAATTTTATCAATAAATGAAATATTTTTTACCTTTTTTCACATTTTCTAGTCCTAATCTTAGTAAAAATAAGTTTAAAAAATAATTAAATAGCTTTTTTGGAAAAAATTGCTCCGTACGTAGGCAGGCACCTTTCGCATTTGTTGTAATATTAAGTAGAAGGGGAAAAAATGGTTTATTGAAAAGAGTTTATTTGTTTATTCGTTGAAAAGAGTTTATTTGTTATATATAGATGGACTTTATAGCTGGACGTGATCTCTGATTGATATTTTAGACTTCTCACATGTTTAAGGCATTTTATCATTTTATCGAAGTTGTCACGAGGTTTTAGTTACGATTGCTTGTAATTGGGAAACATTAACTTGGCTAATTATATTATCTTCACTTTAGGAATAAAACTTATATTAATTCGTCACAATGGCAACGCTGTAAAGTACACTCAATTTACGGAAAATTGATGTTAAAAAAGGTGAGAGAAAGTTTTTAATTTTCCTCCGAGCAATTAGTTACCATTTGTAGCAACTTATTCGTCGCTAACTGCTTTACATTGTTTTCAGATCTCAGATTCACGGTATAGTTTAGATCTCAGTGTAACCATACACTATACTTACTCAAAGGTTAAGATCGATTTTCTTTAAAAATCATGCTTGAAAGTCATTTGAAAAGCCATAAGTCACTAAACTGAGCTGCAGTTTTCAAACAAATTTTCTTTCGAAAGTACATTTCCCCCCCTGTTCGATGGTATCAAAATTGAATTTATACACAAGTGACGTGAAAGAAATAAAAATGATAGCCATAGCGCCAGTCGTTGCTACCATCGTTATGAATTTCTAAAAATAATTACTGGCTTTGATAGTCGTTTTAATATGAGCTACTATTTTTTTGGAGACAACTGGAAAGTCCGTATGAAAGAAGTACAGGGCTTCCACAGGCGACTATTTTTATATTCTGTTCTCACCACTATTTAAAAAAAAATTTGTAGTATATGTCTCTTGCAAATGTTGTCAAATCGTAAATAAAACATTTTTGTTTTGAAAAAGTGATCAAAATAGAATTAAAAAATAGTCGCCTCTTGCAGCCCTGAAATAGGGTATGGTTACTGAAGTGGCTGACAGATAAATGTAAATTTAGCTTTGTATGTGCTTGCTGCGTTGGTTAACAGAAAACGGATGATTCCTCAGTGCCAGATAATGAACTGTGCTGTCATAATTGTTTGGATATTCTGGCTTCGAAGAGTGACTCCTATAAAACGCTGCATCCATCACTTAAACAAACTTCTCACGATGATAGCTGTCTGGCTTATAGATTCACTCTTGGGAGGGATCGGTCTTCATGGAACAACCATTAATAAGTTAGTGCTCCAAAATGTATATAGCTTTCTTCAAATATATTTGATTAAACAGCTTTGAGTTTTACTCATATTCATCATTGTGCACCATGCTACAGTGTTTAAAGTTTTATATGTATCTTCTTCAAGCCCGTGTTCCCATCTTTTGATAAGGGTTTATAGTATATCGTCTTATAGAGCTAGAAAAGGTCAAGACTTCATTCACATTCATCATCAACACGTTGTGTTATCGTGTTTGTTTTTATCATTCTCTTCCCAGTTTTTATCTACTGTTCCGCACCCCGTCCACTGTCGCGCTTACTGGCGGGCTCAGAACCGGCTGATTTTGTTTTAATAAAGAGGACCGAGAGGGACATTTATGTTCTACAGACTTAGTTTCACAGTCTGAGCAGTTCCTCTTAGGCAGCAAAAGTAAAACTTCTGTCTTTGAAAATTATGAATCGGATTTGAATTTATTTCAAACCTTGTTTATGAACGAGAGTGTGATGGAACAAAAATTATGTTTTATTCTAATTTAACTATTTCAAAATTATAAAAAAACATCAACTTAATGGTTAGATATATTTCAAAAAAATTAAAAGGATTTAAAATTTATTTCAAACAGTTATAACTGTTTAATATTTAGTGATCTTACAATATTAAATTACATTAGATCTTTAAACCCATGACAAAACATTGTTTTTATACATAAAATGTACAAAATGATTAAAAAATATGAAATTTTTTATACCATTAAGCTTTCTCCTATTTAGTAGCAGAAAGCTTTTATAAACTTTATATTATAACAATTTTGAAGCGGTTGCTTTCTTCATAAAAACTGTTTTATTTTGAAATAGCCGTCATCAATTTACACTAAATTCTGTCTTCTGAATTTTTTGTAGAATTTAAGCTTATTAAACACTTGCAGCAGAAAGTATTTATAACACATTTTCTTTATTATAATTTTTGCAATAATATTACGCCTCTTTATACGTATTTATTACTTGTTTTCCATTTGGAAAAGTTAAGTCTAGTTTTTTAAGAGATTATTTGTTGGAAGTATGGAATGTTAAGCTGATATAATAATTGTGTTTTTCGCTAATAAGAATTACGCTTATTATGCTGAAGTTTTTTAATTTATTTTATTTTTGTACTTTTATGTATTTAAATAATAAATTTTAAGTAACTAAGTATTTTTTCTATGCTATTAAATAAACTTACACTGTAAAAAATAACAAATGCTTCTCAATCTACGAAAATACAATATATAACTGTACAATAACATCTTCCGAGATACCAATGATTCCGAAAAGCTTTATTCATCTTTATGGACCTCAAAAACCAATTTATTTCTGAGATTTATAGTGCATCTATTAAAACAGTTCTTCTCTACGGGAAACATTACAGTTTTAAAAATGTAGCGGGCTACATTACAAAGTACTAGAAAAAGTAGCAACGCCCTTAGTTTAGCTACTTGTAACGCGAAACTTCCGACCACTGCATATACAATATAAATATACAGGGCCGTGCGAAGAAAAAACTGCGCACGGGGCAAAGTTTCAATTTCCCTCCCCCCCCCCCTCACCTTTTCTTTGTGACAAGTGCCACAAAACTGATAAAGTACAGAAACAGAAATAAAGTCTATTGAATAAATATTTTGCGTTTATTTTGGAACTTTAACACGTATAATTTTATAATAATTCAGAAATCCCAAGCAACTAAGTAACATAAGAGAAAATTGCAGTTAGTTGTTAGAGAGATTGCGATGTTTTGGACAGATTTTTCTCAACCTTTCTCTCTCTTTTTTTTTTCGAGACATTTTTAGCTGTTATTAGTATTTGAATTGGAGAAAATGGGAAAATTCGTAAGGTAAAAACAGTTAACAACCACGTCAGAAACAAATGGCCCACAGAAAGAAAAAAAATTCTCCAAAATTATCGATAGCAAAAAAAAAAAAAAAAAAAAAGACGTTGGTATAGTATAAATTTGGCGCCCGCTCAATTTCCAGGCCCGGGGTCACCACCCCCTTCGCCCACCTTTCGCACTGGGCTGTAAATATAAATGAAAAACTTAAAGTGTATCTCCAATTTAAGCTTTAAGAAAGCTGTGTAGTTTAATGACGAAGCATCTAATGCTTAAAATACTTTCATTTATATACAGGATGTCCCAGCTAAAATGTTATAAACTCCGAGGTGAGGTAGGGTACGCCTAGATGGCTCGGAATCACATAGGAAGGCCGGATTGGAAACACCTTCCTGACGCGGTATAGGGCATTGAATAGGCGCAGGTGTACCCCGCGTACCTCTACTAGGAGTGCTGCCAACCAGATCTCCCACTTTGCTGGTTGGCTGGCGCATTTGTCGTTCGATTCCTATTACGTGTAGCCTTGTGGAAAGAACCGCTCTCACATAATTGCTGGTGTAGGTGCGCAAACATGATATGAGCAGGAGTTCACCTCAATGCATACATTTGGGTTTAGAACCTCTGAGTGGCTCGACCATTACAGTCTGAGGCCCCGTATGCCAGATGTATATCTCTGCTTTCTCTAAGCTTGAGTAGTCTGTCATCCTACAGCCTCTCTGTCTACATGCAAAATGAAGCTTCATCTCAGCTTGACTCCTCCTTGTTTCAGAGCCGCTGTGGCGGCTAGTTCAACACTCCACCGAAAAATTTGCATATTGTTCCTGTAACACTCTCTCTAGAAACTTTGTGCCGACAACCCCGTCCGTGTTATCAAATGGCACCATTGGCAAGACCACTCTCGCAACTTCGAGGTCACGGATCAGCTTTGTGCGGTCCAGACATTTGAATGCCCTTACTGTGTCAGGAAGGTGTTTTCGTCGGCATTCCAATATGATTCCGAATCGTCTATAGTTGGGGCACGTTTAACTTGTCAATGGGTACTATGCTATGCCAGCCTTTTTACTAACTTTGTCGTTGTAGGATCGCCGGATTTGGCTGTTTATCGTTGTTTGGGGGAATAAATTTGAGCGAATTCATGTTAACAATTCTTTTGTTTTTTCAAGTTCCACGGAGATTGTTCCGTATTCCTAAAAGAATTTAGATTCCATCGTTTTAGCCTAATGTACTAAATTTTGTCATCTGTGATTTCTGAATTTTTAGCGATTCTTATGCGATTCTTTTTTGTTTTTCGCGGCGATTTTCTACATTATTAAAAATACATCCAATTGTTAACTTTTAGTCCAATACAATAAATTTTATCCTTTTTTTCAATGAAGTTCATTTGGAATTCGCGTACAGCAATTTTTGTCGGTTTTTTTTTTTTTTTTTTTTTTTTTTTTTTTTTGGGGGGGGGGGGGTGTTGCGCGACGATTTCTCAAGATTCGCAAATTGAATCTAGGGGTCGATCCAGGCAAAATTTGGGGCCAATTTAGGGCCCTTTCACAAAAATCTATTTAATAAAATGGTCCCTTCACAAAAATATAATAAAATGGGCCCCTTCACAAAAATAAATTTAGTAAACTGGGCCTCTTCACAAAAAGGAACTTAATAAAACTGGCCTCTTCACAAAAATGAATTTAATAAAACAGACCCCTTCACAAAATTCCTTTTAATAAAATGGGCCAGGCCCCTTTCGTAATAATCTTTTTCATAAAACTATTTTAAAATATGTAATTTGTAAATAAAACCAGGTCACGAAAAGCAAAAACTTTATAGCAAGGGGATTTAAAGAAGTTTTTGTTAATAAATTCTTGGTTCGAATTTGAGTAACTGGATTTCAACTTTCATTACAAAATGGTATTTTTCACAAAAATATTATAAAATTCACAAAAATAACTTTTACTTTTCACAAAATGGGCCCCAAGAATAAAAACCTGCATCGACCCCTGGAATCCTATTTTTTTTTTAATATGGAAATTTTTTTATTCTGCAATTTTTGAAGTTTTAGTCATTTATAATGCTATTTTCAGCGTTTTTTCGCGAAGATATAAAATTAACGAGGATTTAATGTACAAAAATATTCAGAAAGAACTAATTTATAAGAGAAAAATTGTATTTTAGTTAAGACATCCTCCCACCCAACCAGAAAAAAAAGGACAGGAAATTTTATTTTAAAAGTGCGCGAACAAAAATCATATCATATAAAATTAGCTAGCAAGAAGCTATATCATATTAAATTAAACAGTTTTTTTTTTTAATACATTCAATATAGAATTTATTGTAAATCACATGAAACGTGTATAAAATAAAAATTGTTTTCCCCCTTATTTTTATAATAAAAATAAATGGTCTTCGCTGATTTGTTTGTAATAGAAATCTTCTTCGGAAAATCATAAAAGAAAACAGGAATTAATATTTTTAGCTTTTCTTTTCTAAATCAATTATTATTTAGTCCCAGATTTGAAAGCTTTCATTACAATAATAACAATAAATAAATCTACCTGTGTAATAAACTCATAGTAATGAATGCTAAAATTCAAAAGCTGTGCAGTGTTTTATTATGAAGCCGAATAAAAATGTTATTGATAGATATGTTAACATTTTAACTAAAGATAAAATTCTTATTATTTAGCATTCAATTTTTATGTTTAAAACAAAAGAAAAAATTGAAAATAATCTAATTATATCCTTACAAATTTTATTCCAATTTCATATTCAATATAAATTTCATCCTAAAAATTATTATAATATCACTTTTTTCAAACTTATCTATTAAAATAGAAGGAAACACGCATACACACCCTCTCACAATGTTCATACAACACTTTACTCACAATTTTTTTTCTCACAATGTTTATAAACAAATGCACATTTTTAGTAGCATTGAAGAAATTGTTTTAAACTAATCCAATATATTTAGATATTTTGCAATTTCGTTTCCAGTTAATTGATTTATGTCAAATTAAATTATAATTTAACTTATCGAATCAAATTAACTTACATTTATGTATAAAAATATAGTATGCATTATGGTGAATATAGTATACTGGTGAATTTTTTCTTGTTTTTGTGTCGAAAATACTGTTAAAATATTGAATTTATATCATTGTTTAAGAGACAAATTAATTTAACTTCTGATCAATTCTTTCTAAGTAAAATAAGAATAGTTTAAACCTCTGTATGCGGAGGGATGGAAATTATATCGTGAATGTACTTAAGAAAAGCCGCATTAAAAAAAAAAAAAAAGAGGTTCGTTTTAATTCACACAAAAGGAAAATTGTTGTTATTTTACATATTCTTTCCATATGCTTCATATTTATTTGAGGTGAAATTGTCTAATCCACCAAAATTTTCTATCCAACGCGATTGTCCAGTAAATTAGTTAAATAAATAAAAATCCATTCTTAGACAACAATTGCTTGTAATTAATTTACCAGAAACTAAGAAAAACTGTTCGATTTCAAATCCCTTCAAATATCATGCCTGCAAGTATCCTGTTTTTACATTTAAAAAAGAGCCTTAAAATATAAAGTTTCCGGTTCTTGAGCGGGGAAAAATAATTTTTTTGAGAACAGCCTTACAATAAAGAGCTTCTTTTATTCGTTTTAATTTGCAAAAGAAAATTTTCTTTGTTATTTTAAATGTTATTTTAAATGTATAGGTATACCCTACCTCCCTTCAATGTTTGTAACATCTCAGCTGGGACACTCTGTATTCATTTTTTTCTTTTAGTATTTTTTACAATTTTGGACTTTTTTACAGTCGGTGTCACAGCATTAATACGAAATACTTCTTAATTCTCAACTTCTACTTTTATATTAACCCTTAAATGCGCGATTTTTTATTTTGTTTTGAAAAAATTATATATGATTCTCTGAAAGGTTTTCTACACAGGAAAAATAATGAAAAAAATCAGAGATACATTTTTCATATAATACGTCAACCTTTTACTACTGTCGTGTGGCTGTTTTACGTTAAAATATTGCAAATTACTAAATATTTTAATAATTACGTCTCCAAATACCTCATTTTGTATAATTATCTATTTTATAAAACTTAACTTTTAACCCTTTAATTCCCATGATAAAATACGTTCTAGAAATTACGTAGTCCTGAGAATCTGAGTTTACACCAGAAAGATTCAATGGTTAATTTCGGTTTATTCAATATAGAATGTCTTTTATTAATTAAAGTCAATATTTCTATTTTATTATTTATTATTTTTATTATTTATTATTTTTATTAGTTAAAACAAATATTGGTATTCAAATTATATTCCAATTTAAAAACAATTATTTAAAAAAATGAACTTGACATATTTCTAATGGCTTAATATTTGATTCGTTAATTTTTAAAACAATATTACATCTCTTATAAAAACCGTTTTGTTTAGTTTAAAAGACATCGAACGATTTGAAAATATTATGAAACTTTTGTCATATCCTAAGTTTCATATTTAAATGGGTTATTTTTTGTGACAACAATTTTGGAACATTTAATTACCCCCATAAAACATGCTCTATTTTTAACCAGCAGTCATCGATTTACCTAAATTTTGTCTCCTGAAGTTTTTATAGTCCTTAAGCTCATTAAACATATGTATCACAAGGTATTTATGGCGCCTTTTGTTTATTATAAATTTTTATCCAATATTATTATAGCGCTTAATAGTGACATTTAATGGATAAAACAACTGTTTTTCATTTTACTTCAGTTTTAATTAATGTATTTATTACTCGTTCTCGAACATAAAAATTGAGTTTGGCACTTCGTCGATTATTCTTTGGAAGTGGGGGAAATGAACTGTCTGAGTAATGGTATTTTTTCAAATAAATCTTTTGCTTATTACGCAATAGTCTTTTTGCTCTATTTAATTTTCTTGTTAGTGTGTATTAAAAGTTTTGGTTTCATTGTTAAATAAACGTACGTTGTTAAATGTACTATTAAATGAACGACTTTCCCTTTTTCACACCACACATACAGGAACAAAAACTGGTAAACGTGGGTGTAAGTGTGGAGGGGAGGCTAGTTAAGCCTTTATTTTTGTCTGTCTCTGATTTTTTTACTATATTAATACTTTACAACGTAGTTGAAAGTGTGTATGATTTCTGTTTGTCTAACTGTATGTCTCTCTGTATGTCTGTTTGGCCGTCTCTCTGTCCGTGCTCTAACTCGCTTAAATGTACTCGAGCTGGCATGTAATTGATATATGTTATTGAACTTTACCATGGAATGCCCGACATTGACATTGAACAGTTTAGCATGCATAGTTCGTTTACATGGAGACTCAAAAGAATTCCGTTACATTATTGTCTACAAGGAAAATCTTTTGCAATGTATTTTACTGATGTTATAATTTTACAAACATAATGAAATGGATATAGATCCCCTATGTGCACTGTAAGATGCTTTCGATAAAATAAGGTGCGTATAGAATTTATTATTCATTTACAGGGACTCACAAAAGAATTCCGTTATAGGATTGATTGTCTATAAGCGAAAATTCCTGGAATATATTTTGAGTTGTACCATGTGTTTTTAAATGTAACTAAGCGCGTTGCTTGGTGTGCATGAGGGTTTGTATGTTTTAGCGCATTACTTGGTGTGTATGTATTCTATAAATCATATGCAAGGCTATATAAAAAAATCGAGTACATTACCGTTTATTGATGGAAGTTTTGTATTGGTATTCTGAAAATGTGTTGTCAACTATTTTTTAAGTTATGATCGATTTTTCTTTCTTGTAACAACATGTATAATAATCATAAACAGATTAAGCTAAATAATGCTAAAATCAACCTGACATTTTTTTAATGGCTTAATATTTGATTCTTTAATTTTTAAAACAATATTGCATCTCTTATAAACACCGTTTAGTTTAGTTTAACAGACATCGAACGATTTGAAAATATTATGAAACTTTTATCATATCCTAAATTTAATATTTAAACAAATTATTTTTTTATGACAACAATTTTGGAGCATTTAATTACCCCCATAAAACCTGCTTTATTTTTAACCAGCAGTCATCGATTTACCTAAATTCTGTCTCCTGAAGTTTTATAGTCCTTAAGCTCATTAAACATATGTATCACAAGGTATTTATGGCGCCTTTTGCTTATTATAAATTTTTATCCAATATTATTATAGCGCTTAATAGTGACATTAATGGATAAAACAACTGTTTTTCATTTTACTTCAGTTTTAATTAATGTATTTATTACTCGGTCTCGAACATAAAAATTGAGTTTGCCACTTTGTCGATTATTCTTTGGAAGTGAGGGAAATGAACTGTCTGAGTAATAGTATTTTTTCAAATAAATCTTTTGCTTATTACTCAAGAGTATTTTTGTTCTATTTAATTTTTTTATTACTGTGTATTAAAAGGTTTTGTTTCATTCTTAAATAAACGTACGTTGTTAAATATACTATTAAATGACGACTTTTCCTTTTTCACACCACATATACAGGAACAACAAGTTTGAAATTACTCGTCAAACGTAGCAAATGAGGTGCGTTCGTACTATAACTAGTTTTATAATAATTTTTTGCACCGCATATTGTTGTGAATGTATATTTTAGTGCACTTCATAAGTGCATATCAATTCCATTCTGTTCGAAAGGCTGTAACATCATTAAAATTCACTTGAAATATTTTTTTCCCATTGGCCTTAATGTAACGTAAAACTTTTGACTGTCCCTGTAATTAAACTATAAATCCAATTTTCATAAAATTTGAAATGAGTCGGCAAAATTTTGCAACAATTATATATTTAAATTTTCAGACCATTCGGAAGGCTGTAACGTCATTAAAATGCACTTGCAATAATTTTTCCCATTGGCCGTAATGTAACGGAAAACTTTTGACTGACCCTGTCATTAAACTATACATCCGATTTTCATGAAATTTGAAATGACTCGACAAAATTTGGAACAATAATATATTTAAAATTTCAGACCATTCGGTTGGGTAGTTTTTGCTCTGTTATATGCGAGTAGATATAAAAAGGGGGGTCTGCATACGAGGCACGCGAGGCACGGTTGATAGAGGTCAAATGAAGGTCATTTGTTATCATCTTAGACTACGATAACGAAAGTGTAACACGATAAGCGAAGGGGGAAAGTGATAACGGAAGTGCAGTGCGATAAGCGAAGGGGGAGATAAGCGAATGTTGATAAGGATTTTTTGAGATAAAAGTTTTTTAGCGTAGGAAAGCCTTTTTTTAGTGAGAGAAAGATTACTTTTTAATGAAAAGTTTTCCCGGAAGTTTTAGTTATAGAACAAATGACGTTTAGTCAATAAATTTTAGGGGGAATTTTTTTTTTTTTTAATAGTGACCCACCATGACCAACCCGTTTTGTTTAATTTAGAATTCCATCGGAACAGCATTTAATATTAAAAGAATAATGCTAATTTGATAAATTTCACATGTATTATATATCAGTTTCATATGTATTTAGGGGAAGGATTTTTCAGCGGGGTGATTCTTATCGCCAGGAAATTGTAGGACGATAGCGCGCGTTAGGTTCAGTGATAAAAGTCGAGTCTTTAAATGAATTTATATTTGAGAATCTCATCTATCGATGTTTATAAACAAATGGAATTATTTTAGGGCATGTTTTCTAATTTTTATAGTGCATATTTTTAAGGAACGAAATTTAACACACTGTTCTAAATTTTCGCATTAATGTTTTAGAGAATATTTTTGCAAAGAACATTTTAGCATTAAATAAAAGAAAAACAACTTTATAAATGTAATTTAAAAAATTGATTTTTTATGTTTTCTCCAAGTTTTTTTAAACATGTTTTTAGATAATTAATATATTTTTATAACACGTACCCTATTGAAATTCTTATATCAATTATTAATAGCATTGAAATAAAAATAAAAGCATACATTATTGAAATAATAAATCAATTTAAATAATAATAGCATATACTATTAGGATAATAACGTCATTACAATAATTATAAAAGAAATGTTACGCTGCGTTCAAAAATAACTATAAGAAAGTTTCGCATAGTTTTCTATAGGACAATCTTTTTCTTTTCACACATACTAATTAAATTCTACTATCAATATTAATAGCATTTAAATAAAAATAAAAGCATACGTTATTAAAATAATAAGAGGATTAAAATAATAATGGAATATACTGTTAGGATAATAACGTCATTACAATAATAATTAAAGAAATGTTACGTTGAATTCAAAAGTAACTATAATAAAGTAACGCATAGTTTTCTGTAGGATAAAATATTATTGCATTTAATGAAATTTTAAAACTTTTATGTGAGGACCTGATTCTGTTAGACTTCAACTTGAAGGGGGGAAAAGCATCGCAATTTATATAGCAAAAATCTTGACTTCGAGTCAGCGAACTTGAATCTTTTTTTGATAATGCATCGCGGATTGTGGATAAGAGAATGTACTATAAGTAATTTAATGCATTTTCTTAGAAAATTGACTTAAAGGAAATTTTACAAACTAAATTTTTAGCATAAATATCAAGAAAATAAAAATACTCTGTTTAAATTTGTTACCCTTTGCATAGGAGAGAGTTTTTTATTAGTAATATGTAATTTTTCAAACAGTGAGTTAAAGATTTTCAGTGTCTCCTTTCAATTTAGGGGAATAAACCACATGAGTTCGTATGATAATTTTGACTCACTCAAGTTTAGGGACTGTTTGCTGTCAAAGTGAGGATATGTGATAAGAGTATTTCCAATTATTAAAGAATAATTAAAAGCACTTTCTCGTAACTTCAAGTTTTCATTAATTTTAGAATGATAACATTAATTTTCTCATAAACACATATTAGTTCATTTAACGCAAATTAGTTTGCTTAAACATTTTTAAATTTTATTCACCCACACTACCTCTTTTTCAATTTATTAAACAATCACTCAAAATTCAAAACTTGCTACTTATTGAAAGAAATATATTTAACAAGGAATTTGTTTAAATATCGAAAGAAAAAAAAATATTCGTTTAACTGCTATCGTAACTAAGCAATACGTGCGTGTGAATTACTAATAATATATAAGGATAGGGAAATTTATGAAATGGGAAATAAATAATAATAATTGTGTATACTAAAATTAGTGCATTCAAAACTTGCTACTTATTGAAAGAAATATATTAACAAGGAATTTGTTTAAATATCGAACGAAAAAAAAATATATTGATTTAACTGCTATTGTAACTAAACAATACGTGCGTGTGAATTACTAATAACATGTAGGGATAGGGAAATTTATGAAATGGAAAATAAATAATAATAAGAGTGCATACTAAAAAATATCATTTTTAAAACTAAACAACATCCATTTAGGATAAAATCTATAATTTTTGAAATAAACTAACACAAGTTTCAAATGATATGTAAAACATGTTAAGAACTTTTAACTCTTTACTCTATTTGCATATGGGTTTAATAAATGAATCTTATATTTTATGAAAATAAAAAGAAAATAGAGATTTAATCACTTATGCTTTATTTAGTAGAATCTGATGTTAACAAAGGTTTTAATTTATTTCTAAAGTTTAGACAGCACACACATTCAACGTTCAACCAATTAAAGCGAAAAATAAATTTTATGTGAGTGAATGAGCTTAGAGTTAGATAATATATGAATTATTTAAAAATACAATTATGCATAAATAGCTTTTATCATTTGTTACAAAACTTATTAAAATCTTTAATTTGTTAATACCCTATAAAACGACCAAACTTTTAAATTATTCAAATATATATATATATATATCATCTAAATTACTTTTAACATAATAACTTTATGCTTATCATTTTTAACAAATTAGCATAACCTACATTTTAAGTTTTTGATTAGGTTCGATAAACTAAAATGTATATGCTATAACAGCTATGAACTAAATGCATAAGAAAAAATTAGAATACACATACGCTTTATATATTATTAAATTAAAAACATATAAATTATACTCACGTTCTACGGATACATCTGCAAACATGTCTATTTCTCCAGGTTACTTGAAGAAGAATGCTTGATAAGTTCTTATCTGATGATGCTTCAAATCACTAGCAAGTTCAGACATAAGATATGACTCATTGATGGATTATCGTCACCAACAGATGACGTCACTGAGAACTTAATATAATTCGCACACAGTGTAATCTATCATTAACTTCATGCATTATCATTTAATAAATATATTTTTTAATTAATTTAATTTCAATTCATATATTTGCGAATTTACTATTATTTATAGAATTTTGTTCTTCTTAGTTTTGTTATTTCAAATATGCTCATATTTGTATCTAAAACCCCATGCAAAGCATCTATGTGTGAACTTTTTTGACATACACTTTGAAATAGAGATGTAGTTAAAATTTTGCTAAGTTAACATGTTATGTAATAGAGGTTACGTGATATCCTATCCAATCACACTATCTAGGCAAGTTTTGCTATTTTGGAATTATCCAAATTAGTTACCAGGCTTCTCATTTTATAAGACTCATCACTCTCTTTATAAGACTTCTCATTTTACAATAAGACTAATGGTTAGTGTAGTTATCTACACTAACCATTAGTCTTATTGTTTAGTCATATAAATATAATTTCTATCGTTTTTGATTTTCAGTTACTTACTAGCATATAAACACCTTATACGTATGCTATATTAATTCTGATATAGTTTAGGGCATATAAATTTTATCTAATTTCCCAGAGTAGATTTAACTATATTCGCTAACTTCCATATAAATATATTTAACATCGATCATATTACGTAATAGAATTTTTCCAATATTTCTAGAAGTAGTAGGTATTTAATTTATGATTAATTACATGTGAACTTTTAACTGAAATTAAGTGAACACTTTTCAGGAATACCCTATGATATTTTACGTATCAAATTTCAAAACTACCACTTTATATATTAACTATATGCTATTGACTCTTTTTGCTCAAGTTAACTTTGCTATTTGACAGAAAATTCTTCAATCATCAAGCGATTCAACCTTCTCATTTTCAAAGTTATTTATATAACATACTAACTATATATCACACATAAACATTAACATATTAAGAATACTATAGAAAATTAAATATATACTGAATGAAAATTTCAAACATGATTTAATATAATTAAACACAACAACAAACTGGAAATTAAGAGATTAATGAAATATATATTTGATAATAAAAATGAATTTCAATTATTACATAAAAATTTTACCACCAAACAAAAATACATAAATTGATAAAAGTATTATTCCAAAGTTTACAAAAAGCTTAGAAATATTTTCGACTTTTCAAAAAGATTGTATTTCCAAGATATCAAAGAAAAATTAACTATCAATGAACGAATACCACCTAACATGCATATACTATTCCACTAACATACAACAAAAACACTTTTTGGTAGCCAAATTTGGCGATATTTCGACATGTGTAGCCAAACTAATGAGAATGTAAGACTATTCTTAGTACACAATTTTAGCAATATATAAGCAATGGACTCAACTTAACTTTACCATTTATCATATAAATTGTCTAATCACCTAACGATTTGAACATCTCATTTTCAAAGTTATGTTGAATTTATAAGTAATTATCAAATAAATATTTTATATATATATTTTACACAAGTATTAAATAAAATTAAATAACTAATTATCTATAACTTAACGTTGAATAAAAATTCCAAAAAACATTTAAAATAATTAATCACTTAAAATAATAATAAAAAACAAACATAAAAATAATGAACGATCAATATATATCTATCTATATATACATATAAGTTTTAAAAAAATAATAAAGCTTAATAAAAAAGTTTTGAAAAATAATTAAAAGTTAATAAAAAAACTTTCAAATATTACAATTAAAAAAAAAATTATAATTTGATAAAACCATTCACAAAAAATTACAAATTATCAAAAATTTAATATATATTTATATGTATATTTGCAAGTCAAGAAATTTTAATACGTATGTATATATATGTACAAACATATATGTATATTACGTTTTGAAAAAAAAAATTACAAGTCTTTAAGAAAGTTATGAAAAATTTGCAAATTAAAACAAAGTTTAAAAAAAGAATCATTAGTTAAAAAATATATACACACACACATACACACACATACACACACACACACACACATACACACACACACACACACACACACACACACACATATATATATATATATGTGTGTCTGTGTGTACTTACACATATATGCATATATATATATATATATTATATGTAAATTATTTATATATGTTTCTATTTTTCAATATTTCTGTTTTAACTTTTAAATGAATACATTTCACTATCCAATTACTTATCCTAGTGACCGTTTATTTACCCATCAACAAATGAACCAACCAACTGATTTACATAGTAACCATCCGTTTAACATAACAACAATTTACCATTTATATGCAAATATTTTAAGAAACTATGAAATACATTATAAATCGGATAAAAAAAAAAAAACAGAGAAAATCAAATAGTTTATGTCTTAATTTGAATTATTCCTTTACTTATGTAAGTTAAGATTTGGAAATAACTTATATAAAGTTACTATGCTAACTTGTGTTATCAATATACTAACTTAATAATTTTTATAGGTTTAATATGATAAAGAACGCGTCTTGTAATCTCACAACTATATCCAGCTAACTTTAAATTGTACTATTAAAAATTATGCTTAGAATTCACATATGTTATTTAAATCCTTCAAATCATAGAACGTAAAAAAACTTACAAATTATACATAAATAAGCTGTTCTTGCCTAAAAATCCGCCATACTTCTATACTCAACTTGTGCGAAATAAAACCCAACCTTCTGCTATGTTTGCCACGAAGGGAAAGAATGATAACGCATCTTTTATCTGGTAAAACCCAAGTCCACATGATCACCCTTATCTATGACGTCACTGATGAATCATACTGATAAGGAGTAGATAATTTTTTTAAATTACTATGTTAGATTTTGCAATTAAAAGCTCTAATTCCTAATTACAATTAACACATCTCATATAATTATTTTTTTTAATAATTAAAATAATAATTTAGTTAGTGTATTACAAATAATTATTTTTAGTTATATTATTTAAAAACATTCATAAGAAATCATGTATAGCAATTTTAAGACATTAATTTTTACCATTTTATACTTAAGTAAAACATTCTCACCTAAAAATCCAACACACCACTATACCTAACATAGGTGAAATAAAAATCGTCCTAGTACCATGCTTTCCGCAGAAGAAATGATTAATAATGAAAGCGCTTATCTACTAAGCTAAGATCACGTGACACTTATTGCTATCTAAGGTCAGAGCGCTTATCTAATCTATGATGTCATGGGAAATCCCCAGTCATGCTCATTTGTGTTGCCAATTCTCACAATACAAATATTTTCTGATAATAGCGTTGCCACTTTTCCATAAAAATAGCTTATCAACTCTCTTACCTCAAAACAGATCTTATCAATTTGTGTTTATCCGTGACGTCATCATAAAAAAAACGTTAATCAAATTATTAATATCTTTCATAAGTTTGTAATTAATTATTAATTTTATTATTTATTAATTTGTAGTGTAATTAAGATATGAGATTAATTAAAGATTAAAAATTCATTAAAGATTTAAGCTTAATTAAAGATTTGAGTTTAATTAAAGATTAATTATAGATTTGAGTTTAATTAAAGACTTTTAAACGTTTGAAAATGAGATTTTTACCTACATGGAAACTAAATATAAACTTAGATATATTTAACCGAAGTGAAGCATCATTTAACTCAAAGGAAATGATAACACGTGTAAAATTTTTAATGACAAAGCTAGATGAAAACATACATTTCTATTTGTAATGAACCCACTCTCTAATTGTTTTTAGAATAATTCAATTAGTCTATTAAAAATAATTAATTCAAATTAACTAATTAATAAATTTTATCATCTAACTTAGTTATTAAAAATATTTTCAGAGAGCAAACAGCAACCGTTTCCAACAAAGTCTGAGAGGTAAATGAATGATAGTATAAGTTCTTATCAGCTAACCTTATCTTATCAACAATCTATCACGTGACATCTTCGCGCATGCGCACTGGTGACTAGTGACGTCACATGATTTTCAAAGTGATAAGCAAGCAAGCATGTTATCAATCAGTTCTCGTTAGGGAAGCTTAGAATAAGGACGTGTTTTAGCTCCAGTCAAGTGCTTGGTTCTAGGTAAGTATAATTTTGTGTATTTATATTGTGAAATGAATGTAAAATTATAATGTTAGAGTATTTAATCATTTTTCAAATTTTAATAGATTTCAAAAACAATAATTTACAATAGTAAGATAACTAAAAAGTATAATTTTAAGCTTTGCTGATATATTTCATGACACTAAGTTGAACTGAAAATAGTAAAAGGTTTGACAAGACAATTGATTTTCATAGTTAATCTATAAAAGAGATTTTTAAGTCGGAATACTTATAAACCTAGTTAGCAGAAAAATATTACAAATTATATATATTACAAACTTATGAAAGATATTAATAATTTGATTAACGTTTTTTTTATGATGACGTCACGGATAAACACAAATTGATAAGATCTGTTTTGAGGTAAGAGAGTTGATAAGCTATTTTTATGGAAAAGTGGCAACGCTATTATCAGAAAATATTTGTATTGTGAGAATTGGCAACACAAATGAGCATGACTGGGGATTTCCCATGACATCATAGATTAGATAAGCGCTCTGACCTTAGATAGCAATAAGTGTCACGTGATCTTAGCTTAGTAGATAAGCGCTTTCATTATTAATCATTTCTTCTGCGGAAAGCATGGTACTAGGACGATTTTTATTTCACCTATGTTAGGTATAGTGGTGTGTTGGATTTTTAGGTGAGAATGTTTTACTTAAGTATAAAATGGTAAAAATTAATGTCTTAAAATTGCTATACATGATTTCATATGAATGTTTTTAAATAATATAACTAAAAATAATTATTTGTAATACACTAACTAAATTATTATTTTAATTATTAAAAAAAATAATTATATGAGATGTGTTAATTGTAATTAGGAATTAGAGCTTTTAATTGCAAAATCTAACATAGTAATTTAAAAAAATTATCTACTCCTTATCAGTATGATTCATCAGTGACGTCATAGATAAGGGTGATCATGTGGACTTGGGTTTTACCAGATAAAAGATGCGTTATCATTCTTTCCCTTCGTGGCAAACATAGCAGAAGGTTGGGTTTTATTTCGCACAAGTTGAGTATAGAAGTATGGCGGATTTTTAGGCAAGAACAGCTTATTTATGTATAATTTGTAAGTTTTTTTACGTTCTATGATTTGAAGGATTTAAATAACATATGTGAATTCTAAGCATAATTTTTAATAGTACAATTTAAAGTTAGCTGGATATAGTTGTGAGATTACAAGACGCGTTCTTTATCATATTAAACCTATAAAAATTATTAAGTTAGTATATTGATAACACAAGTTAGCATAGTAACTTTATATAAGTTATTTCCAAATCTTAACTTACATAAGTAAAGGAATAATTCAAATTAAGACATAAACTATTTGATTTTCTCTGTTTTTTTTTTTTATCCGATTTATAATGTATTTCATAGTTTCTTAAAATATTTGCATATAAATGGTAAATTGTTGTTATGTTAAACGGATGGTTACTATGTAAATCAGTTGGTTGGTTGATTTGTTGATGGGTAAATAAACGGTCACTAGGATAAGTAATTGGATAGTGAAATGTATTCATTTAAAAGTTAAAACAGAAATATTGAAAAATAGAAACATATATAAATAATTTACATATAATATATATATATATATATGCATATATGTGTAAGTACACACAGACACACATATATATATATATATGTGTGTGTGTGTGTGTGTGTGTGTGTGTATGTGTGTGTGTATATATTTTTTAACTAATGATTCTTTTTTTAAACTTTGTTTTAATTTGCAAATTTTTCATAACTTTCTTAAAGACTTGTAATTTTTTTTTTCAAAACGTAATATACATATATGTTTGTACATATATATACATACGTATTAAAATTTCTTGACTTGCAAATATACATATAAATATATATTAAATTTTTGATAATTTGTAATTTTTTGTGAATGGTTTTATCAAATTATAATTTTTTTTTTAATTGTAATATTTGAAAGTTTTTTTATTAACTTTTAATTATTTTTCAAAACTTTTTTATTAAGCTTTATTATTTTTTTAAAACTTATATGTATATATAGATAGATATATATTGATCGTTCATTATTTTTATGTTTGTTTTTTATTATTATTTTAAGTGATTAATTATTTTAAATGTTTTTTGGAATTTTTATTCAACGTTAAGTTATAGATAATTAGTTATTTAATTTTATTTAATACTTGTGTAAAATATATATATAAAATATTTATTTGATAATTACTTATAAATTCAACATAACTTTGAAAATGAGATGTTCAAATCGTTAGGTGATTAGACAATTTATATGATAAATGGTAAAGTTAAGTTGAGTCCATTGCTTATATATTGCTAAAATTGTGTACTAAGAATAGTCTTACATTCTCATTAGTTTGGCTACACATGTCGAAATATCGCCAAATTTGGCTACCAAAAAGTGTTTTTGTTGTATGTTAGTGGAATAGTATATGCATGTTAGGTGGTATTCGTTCATTGATAGTTAATTTTTCTTTGATATCTTGGAAATACAATCTTTTTGAAAAGTCGAAAATATTTCTAAGCTTTTTGTAAACTTTGGAATAATACTTTTATCAATTTATGTATTTTTGTTTGGTGGTAAAATTTTTATGTAATAATTGAAATTCATTTTTATTATCAAATATATATTTCATTAATCTCTTAATTTCCAGTTTGTTGTTGTGTTTAATTATATTAAATCATGTTTGAAATTTTCATTCAGTATATATTTAATTTTCTATAGTATTCTTAATATGTTAATGTTTATGTGTGATATATAGTTAGTATGTTATATAAATAACTTTGAAAATGAGAAGGTTGAATCGCTTGATGATTGAAGAATTTTCTGTCAAATAGCAAAGTTAACTTGAGCAAAAAGAGTCAATAGCATATAGTTAATATATAAAGTGGTAGTTTTGAAATTTGATACGTAAAATATCATAGGGTATTCCTGAAAAGTGTTCACTTAATTTCAGTTAAAAGTTCACATGTAATTAATCATAAATTAAATACCTACTACTTCTAGAAACATTGGAAAAATTCTATTACGTAATATGATCGATGTTAAATATATTTATATGGAAGTTAGCGAATATAATTAAATCTACTCTGGGAAATTAGATAAAATTTATATGCCCTAAACTATATCAGAATTAATATAGCATACGTATAAGGTGTTTATATGCTAGTAAGTAACTGAAAATCAAAAACGATAGAAATTATATTTATATGACTAAACAATAAGACTAATGGTTAGTGTAGATAACTACACTAACCATTAGTCTTATTGTAAAATGAGAAGTCTTATAAAGAGAGTGATGAGTCTTATAAAATGAGAAGCCTGGTAACTAATTTGGATAATTCCAAAATAGCAAAACTTGCCTAGATAGTGTGATTGGATAGGATATCACGTAACCTCTATTACATAACATGTTAACTTAGCAAAATTTTAACTACATCTCTATTTCAAAGTGTATGTCAAAAAAGTTCACACATAGATGCTTTGCATGGGGTTTTAGATACAAATATGAGCATATTTGAAATAACAAAACTAAGAAGAACAAAATTCTATAAATAATAGTAAATTCGCAAATATATGAATTGAAATTAAATTAATTAAAAAATATATTTATTAAATGATAATGCATGAAGTTAATGATAGATTACACTGTGTGCGAATTATATTAAGTTCTCAGTGACGTCATCTGTTGGTGACGATAATCCATCAATGAGTCATATCTTATGTCTGAACTTGCTAGTGATTTGAAGCATCATCAGATAAGAACTTATCAAGCATTCTTCTTCAAGTAACCTGGAGAAATAGACATGTTTGCAGATGTATCCGTATAACGTGAGTATAATTTATATGTTTTTAATTTAATAATATATAAAGCGTATGTGTATTCTAATTTTTTCTTATGCATTTAGTTCATAGCTGTTATAGCATATACATTTTAGTTTATCGAACCTAATCAAAAACTTAAAATGTAGGTTATGCTAATTTGTTAAAAATGATAAGCATAAAGTTATTATGTTAAAAGTAATTTAGATGATATATATATATATATATTTGAATAATTTAAAAGTTTGGTCGTTTTATAGGGTATTAACAAATTAAAGATTTTAATAAGTTTTGTAACAAATGATAAAAGCTATTTATGCATGATTGTATTTTTAAATAATTCATATATTATCTAACTCTAAGCTCATTCACTCACATAAAATTTATTTTTCGCTTTAATTGGTTGAACGTTGAATGTGTGTGCTGTCTAAACTTTAGAAATAAATTAAAACCTTTGTTAACATCAGATTCTACTAAATAAAGCATAAGTGATTAAATCTCTATTTTCTTTTTATTTTCATAAAATATAAGATTCATTTATTAAACCCATATGCAAATAGAGTAAAGAGTTAAAAGTTCTTAACATGTTTTACATATCATTTGAAACTTGTGTTAGTTTATTTCAAAAATTATAGATTTTATCCTAAATGGATGTTGTTTAGTTTTAAAAATGATATTTTTTAGTATGCACTCTTATTATTATTTATTTTCCATTTCATAAATTTCCCTATCCCTACATGTTATTAGTAATTCACACGCACGTATTGTTTAGTTACAATAGCAGTTAAATCAATATATTTTTTTTTCGTTCGATATTTAAACAAATTCCTTGTTAATATATTTCTTTCAATAAGTAGCAAGTTTTGAATGCACTAATTTTAGTATACACAATTATTATTATTTATTTCCCATTTCATAAATTTCCCTATCCTTATATATTATTAGTAATTCACACGCACGTATTGCTTAGTTACGATAGCAGTTAAACGAATATTTTTTTTTCTTTCGATATTTAAACAAATTCCTTGTTAAATATATTTCTTTCAATAAGTAGCAAGTTTTGAATTTTGAGTGATTGTTTAATAAATTGAAAAAGAGGTAGTGTGGGTGAATAAAATTTAAAAATGTTTAAGCAAACTAATTTGCGTTAAATGAACTAATATGTGTTTATGAGAAAATTAATGTTATCATTCTAAAATTAATGAAAACTTGAAGTTACGAGAAAGTGCTTTTAATTATTCTTTAATAATTGGAAATACTCTTATCACATATCCTCACTTTGACAGCAAACAGTCCCTAAACTTGAGTGAGTCAAAATTATCATACGAACTCATGTGGTTTATTCCCCTAAATTGAAAGGAGACACTGAAAATCTTTAACTCACTGTTTGAAAAATTACATATTACTAATAAAAAACTCTCTCCTATGCAAAGGGTAACAAATTTAAACAGAGTATTTTTATTTTCTTGATATTTATGCTAAAAATTTAGTTTGTAAAATTTCCTTTAAGTCAATTTTCTAAGAAAATGCATTAAATTACTTATAGTACATTCTCTTATCCACAATCCGCGATGCATTATCAAAAAAAGATTCAAGTTCGCTGACTCGAAGTCAAGATTTTTGCTATATAAATTGCGATGCTTTTCCCCCCTTCAAGTTGAAGTCTAACAGAATCAGGTCCTCACATAAAAGTTTTAAAATTTCATTAAATGCAATAATATTTTATCCTACAGAAAACTATGCGTTACTTTATTATAGTTACTTTTGAATTCAACGTAACATTTCTTTAATTATTATTGTAATGACGTTATTATCCTAACAGTATATTCCATTATTATTTTAATCCTCTTATTATTTTAATAACGTATGCTTTTATTTTTATTTAAATGCTATTAATATTGATAGTAGAATTTAATTAGTATGTGTGAAAAGAAAAAGATTGACCTATAGAAAACTATGCGAAACTTTCTTATAGTTATTTTTGAACGCAGCGTAACATTTCTTTTATAATTATTGTAATGACGTTATTATCCTAATAGTATATGCTATTATTATTTAAATTGATTTATTATTTCAATAATGTATGCTTTTATTTTTATTTCAATGCTATTAATAATTGATATAAGAATTTCAATAGGGTACGTGTTATAAAAATATATTAATTATCTAAAAACATGTTTAAAAAAACTTGGAGAAAACATAAAAAATCAATTTTTTAAATTACATTTATAAAGTTGTTTTTCTTTTATTTAATGCTAAAATGTTCTTTGCAAAAATATTCTCTAAAACATTAATGCGAAAATTTAGAACAGTGTGTTAAATTTCGTTCCTTAAAAATATGCACTATAAAAATTAGAAAACATGCCCTAAAATAATTCCATTTGTTTATAAACATCGATAGATGAGATTCTCAAATATAAATTCATTTAAAGACTCGACTTTTATCACTGAACCTAACGCGCGCTATCGTCCTACAATTTCCTGGCGATAAGAATCACCCCGCTGAAAAATCCTTCCCCTAAATACATATGAAACTGATATATAATACATGTGAAATTTATCAAATTAGCATTATTCTTTTAATATTAAATGCTGTTCCGATGGAATTCTAAATTAAACAAAACGGGTTGGTCATGGTGGGTCACAATAAAAAAAAAAAAAAAAATTCCCCCTAAAATTTATTGACTAAACGTCATTTGTTCTATAACTAAAACTTCCGGGAAAACTTTTCATTAAAAAGTAATCTTTCTCTCACTAAAAAATGCTATCCTACGCTAAAAAACTTTTATCTCAAAAA
This sequence comes from Maratus speciosus, assembly GCA_963932465.1. NCBI lineage: Eukaryota > Metazoa > Arthropoda > Arachnida > Araneae > Salticidae > Maratus > Maratus speciosus. The sequence goes on along the minus strand of OZ010798.1, from coordinate 124,729,110 downwards.
ATCCTTATCAACATTCACTTATCTCCCCCTTCGCTTATCACACTGCACTTCCGTTATCACTTTCCCCCTTCGCTTATCGCGTTACACTTTCGTTATCGTACTCTAAGATGATAACAAATGACCTTCATTTGACCTCTATCAACCGTGCCTCGCGTGCCTCGTATGCAGACCCCCCTTTTTATATCTACTTATGCGGACGGACAGACAGACGGATTGAACGACGACTATAGGTGCTACGTATTTATATAATTACGAACGCACCTAAAAACTGGTAAACGCGTGTGTACGTGGGAAGGGGAGCTAGATAAGCCTTTATGTTTGTCTATCTCTGATTTTTTTTTTCTATTTTAATACTTTACAGCGTAGTTGAAAAGCGTTTATGACTTCTGTTTGTCTAGCCGTACGTCTGTCTGTATATCTGTTTGACCGTCTCTCTTTCTGTGCTCCAACTCACTTAAATGTACTCGCGCTGCCATGTAATTCATATATGTTATTGAACTTCACCATGGAATGTCCGATCTTGACATTGAAATGTTTAGCATGTATAGTTCGTTTACATGCAGGCACAAATGAATTCCGTTACATTATTTTCTACAAGGAAAATCTTTTGCTATGTATTTTAAAGATATTATAATTTTACAAATATAATGAAATGGATATAGATCCCCTATGTGCACTGTAAGATGCTTACGATAGAATATCGTGCGTATAGAATTTATTGTTCATTTACAGGGCCAGACAAAAGAATTCCGTTACAGTACTGCCTATGAGCGATAATTATTGGAATGTATTTTGAGTTGTTTCATGTGTTTTTAAATGCAACTAAGCGCGTTGCTTGGTGTGTATGGGGGTTTGTTTTATTTAGCGCATTAATAGGTGTGTATGTATTCTATAAATCATATGCAAGGCTATACAGAAAAATTCGAGTATATTACCGTTTATTGATGGAAATTTTGTTATGGTATTCTGAAAATGTGTTGTCAACTGTTTCTTAATTTATGATCGATTGTTCTTTCTTGTAACAACATGCATAATAATCACTTATAAACAGATTAAGCTAGAAAAAAACCGAAGAAATGAAGCAAAAAACCTTGTACAGCAAAGAGCCTTTACAGATCAAATTTAAAAATAGCAGAAGAATTTATCCATCAAGATTTTATTTGCCATCCTTTATCCGGTAATCAACAGAGATATTTTTACGCAACGAGAATATTTGCAATGATTCAGTGTCCCTTGATTTACCTAAAATTTGGAAAGGGATGCTATGCAATTTTAGTAATAATAGTAAAAATTAATCTACGCTCACAAATATCCAATTTCATTTTATTTTATGTTTGCACTGGTTTTCATTGTGCATGATCTCTCGTGACATTGTTTACCTAGTTATTGTTCTTTTTAATTTTGTGAAAATATTACTATCATAAATGATTTTAAAAATGTCCCCGATTGTGCGATGAAACGTTCGTCAATCTAAATAAAGATATTTTATCACTTTTTATAGCATTATTTAGCTTAATCTTTTCCTTCTTGTTTTTATTGAATTATCTTTGTAGATGAATTAATGAGAAAACCATGATATTGTATTACGGCAATGTAACTTTACAAAATTTTCCAGCCAAATTTGTAATTTTAGGAAAATATCATTGAAAGTCAAATACTTCCATTAAAGGGTCCTGCCCCTTCAGGTGAAGACACTCGCGAGGTAAAGCCAAATCTATGGGGAGTTTATTTTCTAATATCTCGTTTGCATTTTGACGTTTTTAAATATTTTTTTGTACTGAATAGCTGAGGTCCACACTGTAAATTAAAATGTCTGAAAATCAAACACTTAAGTGTCTGAAACGGAGTGTTCAATTTTCAGACATTTTAAAATGTCTGAATTTTTTCAGACACTTTTTGCGTCTGAATTTCAGACACTTCAAACGTCTTAATAGCATCCATTTTTTTTGTAAGCATCATACGTAGCCATGTTTGACCACGTTGAACCCTGGAAAAAAATTTGGCTGGGGTCTTGCCCCCTCCACACGCCCTCCCTCATCCCCCCCCCCCCGCAGCCTGATTTTTTTGGTGCTCCTAATTTTGGTATGCAATTTTCGTTAAGCTGTTTATTTAAATCTTTTACGACATTTTACTGATTATAATCAATATTTTGAACTTCAGGAATAGAACAAGATTAAAGCAAAAAATATTTATCTAAATATTTGTTTTGATGATAAATATGATTTTGAATATGATTTTTTTTTAAATCTTATTTTACTTTAAAAGCTCAAAACATCGATTATATTTAGTACAATTTCGAAACGGATTTAAAATGTAAGCTTTACAAATATTGCACATTAAATTTGGTGGCACTTAAATCGTAGGGGGACGGGACACTGCTTTAATACCCATGCTTTAATCAAGAAGTTCTTTTGCAAAAAAGGCAACCCTACACTATGGTTATCTAAATAGAGATGTCCGGTACTCGGGAGTATCCATTGTGGAGGTTAATGGACATTCACGAATAGCGGACACCTCTATTTAGCGAATACTTTTTAATCCGCAAAGCACACGCATACATATTTGTATATTTTTACCTCACAAAAGCAGACATCTCCGATCATCAGACAAATTCCGCGATCCCGAAGTTTCCGCTATTAAGGGCTTTTAAGATACATGGATAAATATATATATTTTTTATAATCTTGTCCTATTCTAAAAGTTTAAAATATTTATTATACTCGGTTGAATGTCGAAAGAGATTTAAAATGTCAGATGTACGAAAATTGCAAATAAAATCCCCCCATCTCCCCAAAAAAGGAAAATTCATATAATTTAAAAATTAGATTAAAAAAAAATTATATTGACACATAGGCAATTTTACATATCTATCAGATGATAATCACAACAGCTATTTAACTATGAGTAAAAAAATTTAAAAATAAATATTCCACTTTAATAACATTAAGAAAAAAATTACTTCGGTATTTTGTTAAATATATTTTGTGTTTTTAATCTTGCCCTACTCTAAAAGTTCAAAACTTTCATTATAATCAGTGCAATATCGAAAAGGATTTATGATATCAGCTTTACGAAAATTGAATACAAAATCCCCCTCCCCCCACCTCCCTTCCCGAAAAATTTTTTAAATTCTTATCATTTAAAAATTAAATTAAAAAAAATTATATTGCCACATGCCACTTCAGCAAGTTTTTATGTAGATCACAGGGTAATCACAAAAGCTATTCAACTATCAATAAAAATAAATAAATAAATATCCTACATTAATAGCAAGAAGAAAAAATAACTTATAGTTTCCAAGCTTCATTTGTCTTAAATATATATCTTAACATCTAATTGTCATTCTTGTAATTTTCGTATAAGTGTATATAAATACAGTTACAAAAATCACAATATTAAGTACAAAATTTAGTTATAGCTTTTTTACTTTTTCCCATTATAAATTTCAAATTACTTTTCTACTAAAAATAATCAAAAAATCAATATTATACTTGATTTCAAATCAAATACATATATATTTTTTTACTGGCAGTTTTAAAATTAAGGAGCACATAATAGATGAATCATGACAACGTCATACGTTTTCAGGCACTTTATTTATCTTATTTTTTAATCTGCGGTTTTACGTTAGGAAGAAAGATCTTTCCAAAGCTTTTTTTTTCTTTCATTGTGGTCGTTACGTGAGATAAGAATTAACCATTGAAACGAAACTGCGATTGAAAGCAAGCGAATGAATATTCAACTTAAAATGTCTCTCTTTTAGTAATATTATTACTTTAAATTTGGGAAAAAAAGATGAAAATTCAGAATATATAATTTGTAATAAAAGACAACGTCATAAGTTTAAAAATATATACTTCTAGAATTAATGGGTTTTTTCGCAAACAGATTCAAAACTAATTGAATTTCATGCAAGATTTTGTTTATACTATAAATAAAATCATAAAAGACACTAATTTCAGTACTATAAAGAAATTATGACACTTACTTCAATCGATGTTGCAAGAGGTCAGAAAAATTCCTCGATTTGAAATTTCAAAAACTACCCCAGTGAAGGAGAAGGGCTTGCATCATTTTAGTACGAAATTCTATAATATATCCGACTAGCTATATTTAAAGAATGAAATGTTTCATCCTCAAAATAGGACCCGCTAGACAAAAGTTTCTTTTTTTTCCTAGCTTCGACAGGACGAAGATGAATAACACAATATTATTGATATAAATTAATACGAATTAACACTAAGTCCATTGCACACGCTTTGTAGAATTTCCGGGTGTAATCTTCAAGCGTCGTCTCCTTCTGTTCTGTGTCTATCCCGCCCTTATATGGACGACAGCTTCTAAGAGACATTTGATGTCAAGCACACACGTCAGATGCATGCATTCAATAAATAAATAATCCAAGTGAATACGAATTTAAATCACAGAACTTCACATTCCGCGAAAAACGAATTAAAATACACGCGTACATAAAAACAAACTTCGTTTGAATTACAACGTATACCAACTTTGAACGAAGACATCTTAAACGCATGCGCGACTGGCAGTGCCCCAGAGCCCCCTGGTGGTTATTGCGTCGGAAGAATCAAAACGTCTTAAATTAAGACACGTTTGAAGCAACGGAGTGTCTTAAAATAAGACGTTTGCGGATATTTTAGACACTATTCTCAGTTCATTTACACCATGATCATACTAAGACACTTATGTATCTTAAATTAAGACATCTATAATGTCTTAATTTTCAGATTAAGACACTTAAGTGTCTAAAATTCTTTTTCAGTCACACATGTGTCTAAATTTAAGACGCCTCTATTTGCAGTGCATCTCTACATCGCTCCTTTTTTACTTTTTCTATTTTGGTTGCAGATATTTTTTATAAAGTCAGTTTCACTTTCAAAACCGATTCTAAAAATGAAAGTGTCGTTCTAAAAAATCTGCAACCAAAATTGAAAAAGTAAAAAAGGAGCAATGTGGAGATGAACCTCAGCTATCCAATGCAAAAAAAAAAAGGTTTTAAATGTCTAAATGCAACGAGATATTAGAAAATAACCTCCACATAGGTTTAGAATTATATTGAGAGTGTCTTTGCCTGTAGGGACAGGAGCCTTAAAGTAAACGTTTAGGAGTCAAACGGTCTACAAAAGTGGCTCTGTGGTTATCACGTGTTTTCTTTGTTTCCGCGAATCCAGAGACCCACATGTAAGATTGAAATTACCGATATGCTAAAGAGTATTGTACATAGAATATATAAACTACAAAAATCTTCAAATTATAAACTGAAAAGACTTCAAACTGCAATAATATAATTTTATACATTACTATTTTCAAACAGTATTCGTAGTTATCCCCTGCTGGACACCTTGAGTTCTGCGGACAACAGTTTGAAAACCACTGCTGTAGTATCAATAACACAGGCCTACAAAAAAAAAATTTTTTTTTGGTGCCTATGATTTTACAGCTGATTTTAGATATTTTTGGGACACTAAATCCAAATATGAAATCAGTTTTTCTCTATCAGCTCCACTTTTTTAGATATGCGAAGAGAACTAAAGATTTTTTAGAACTGAAATGACCTTCGATGCTTAAACTGGCCTTTTACACAAGGGCCTGTCGCAATGCTCAAAGCGATTTGGGAGGCACTGAAATTTCAGAAGACCTTAAAAAAAAAAACAGATGTGCAAGTAAAACTGAGATTCTGCGCATGCTTATGATTTCGTGCCGCTCATCCATAAAGCCAAATGGAAAAGCCGCAAAGAGATAACGTTAGTTTGTGAGTTTTCTCCGTGGAGGGTAGACGTTGTTGACCTTTTGCGATATTTGTGTTTAGTATAGAATTCTTATAAAGTTAATTTAAAACGTACTGTATTGTAGATTGCTGTATTTGTGTTGTTGAGTATAATTTAAATGCGTTCAAGTAGAAGAAGTTGTGTAAATCATCCTGATGTGTTTTGCTACATATGCGGAGAATACGTGTTAAAAGAGAACAGAAAAAATGTTACTGACTTTGTAAAGAGAGCTTATCTTGGACACTTTGGTGTTAAACTTGGTGATCAGGATAAAACCTGGGCACCGCATCAGGTCTGTAAAACTTGTACAGAACACTTACGACAGTGGACTAACGGGAAAAGAAAAAGTCTCAAATTTGGTTTACCGACGGTTTGGAGATAACCCCAAAACCACTTCGATGATTGTTATTTCTGCCTAGTAAATATTAATGGAATTAATCGAAAGAAACATAGTAAGTGGACTTATCCTGATTTAGTCTCTGCAAGACGCTCGGTTTCTCACTCAGAGGAAGTAAGTGTCGATTCCAACGTTTTATCAGCTACCAGAGCTCTGAGAGGATGAATACTGTCCCTCTGATCACCCTTTCGATACTTATGAAGGTGACAGTGGTTATGAGGAGATGTCATCAATGCCTCAATGTTTCAACCATGATGAGTTAAATGATCTCACCAGAGATCTCTACCTGTCAAAAGAAGCTTCTGAATTACTGGCTTCAAGATTGAAGGACAAAAATTTACTGGAACAAGGAACCGAAATTACCTTTTACCGCACAAGAGAAAAGGGTCTACCACCCTTCTTCTCTCAAGAAGACAATCTTGTATTTTGTCACAAAATTAGAGGACTCTTGAAAAATGGGTCTTCCTGAATATTTTCCAGATCATTGGCGCTTATTTGTAGACAGCTTAAAGCGGAGTTTAAAATGTGTCCTTCTACACATTGGGAACAAATATGGTTCAATACCAATTGTTCCCTCAACGAAAATGAAAGAAGAATATAACACAATAGGTCTTTGACAAGATAAAGTATCATGAACATCAATGGGTGATTTGTGTTGATTTAAAAATGGTAAACTTTCTCCTTGGACAGCAAAGCGGTTACACCAAATATCCTTGCTTCTTGTGTCTTTGGGATAGCAGGGATAAAACACACCACTGGGTTAGAAACGAGTGGCCTAAGAGAGAAAACATGGATGTTGGGGAAAGGAATATCATTAATATCCCCTTAGTTGGGTGAGACAAAATCATACTTCCTCCACTGCATATCAAGCTCTGCCTTATGAAGCAGTTTGTAAAGGCTCTTGATAAGAACGGGTCATGCTTTGCATATATAGAAGAGGAAAATGCCCCAATTGAATTATAAAAAAATTAAATCAGGAATATTTGACGGGCCACAAATAAAACAACTCATTAGGGATCCTGCCTTCGTAAATTCGATGAATGAGACTGAGGGAAAAGCCTGGATTTCTTTTGTTGCAGTTGTCGAAAACATTCTGGGCAAACACAAAGCAGAAAACTATGTAGAACTGGTAAACAAAATGCTTAATAGTTTTAAATCTCTTGGGTGTAATATGAGCATTAAGGTGCACTGTTTACGCAGCCACTTAAGAGTATTTTCCTGAAAATGTAGGAGACACCAGTGGGGAACAGGGCGAAAGATTTCACCAGGATATTAAGACTATGTAGAACCACAACCAAGGAAGATGGGGATACGCACATGATAGCAGATTACTGTTGGAGTTTAAAAAGGGATTGTTCAAAAATAAATTCAAGAATGTCACGGAAAAGAAGCTTCCGAAATGTTCAGTGAGAATTGGTCTCATCGATGACTTTTTCCTCTATCTTTGTGAGTAAATATATTTGTATAATATAATTCTTAAAAATATTATTTGAATATATGTATATTATAATAATGAAAATTAACATTTGTATATTATTAAAAAAATTCTGTGTTTATTTATTTTATTTTTATTTTTGTTTAATTCATGGATTTAACTTAAAATAGTGTAACATATATTTCACAAAAAGTTCTATATCTTAGATATTTGAGCTCCCAGGAAAAATTGAATGCCATATTTGAATTCAGGACATCAAATTCATATAAAATCAGCTCCAAAAACCTAGGCACCAAAACAGCTGTTGGCTTGTGTAATTAATTAATTTTTTGTAGTATCCTAATTTGTATTAAGTTATTTTTAACACCCGTTACATATTATATTCATATTATTTTAAAAACAGTTTTAATTGTGTATAGTTAGTTAATAATTGTTCTATTATGTACCTCAAATAAATTAAATTGAAGGACTATTACGTCTTGAAAATAAAAGCTGAAAAATAATTAAAATTTTTTTACTAAAAGACGTATACTACATATACACACTTTTAAAACATTAAATAAAAGTTTAAAAGTTTAAAAACCAACAAGTTTCGGCCACCCTGTGGCCTTCATCAGAGTCATATTTCAGTGTAGGAGAGAAAGAAATTTATAAGTCCGTAAAAATCATATATTATTTAATATTCACCTTGTAGCGATTCCTAAACCTAATGCTATTAATGTGCTTTCATGAAAAATAGACCCTACCCCCCCCCCCCTCTGAGTTTATCCGGCGTTTATGAGATCCCAATTATTTTAGATAGCGGGGAGAAAGTTTATTACATAGGTATGACAAAATAGAACTTTGATACAAGATTGAAGGAAAATAAAGCTGACATAAAATATAATAGACAAACCACAGCCCTTGCGAGATTCTGTTCTAGAAGTCAGATTAAAGCTATAGATTATGACAACGTAAAGTTTATTTGGCCGTGCACCTATCCGCATAAAAGTTTAATTAGGGAATCCATGGAAATTGAATTGAGGAATGATGAGGTATGTAACGAAGGTGTTTTTTACGGCATTCATAAGTTGTGGTTGAACTATCTGAGGCGGAATTTAACTCAATGGTGAAGAAGTTTGACGTCATTAATGAAATTTATAATATAGTTTTTTCAAGTTTTTTCTCATCTGTGGTTGGATGATTGGGATGCAGTTATAAAGATGCTTTGGAGCAATTCTGTTTTGATGCGTGCTCAACAATGTATGTTTATCATTTTTTTACTTTTACGGACTTGTAAGTTTCTTTCTCTTCTACACTAAAATATGACCCTGACGAAGGCCACGGGGTGGCCGAAACTTGTTGGTTTGTAAACTTTTAATCTTTTATTTAATGTTTCAAAAGTGTTTATATGTATTATACGTCTTTTAATAAAATTTTTAAAATTACGTATGTACCCCAAAATTTTGAGGAATGAAGCAGTAGATATTTTTTTAACCTTATCAAAATTAGACCTTTATTTAAGTAATTCTGATAATTTATTTTACTGGAATTTAAGAACGAACTCTGGAAAATAAAAAAAGTTTTCAAAACGGAAAATGTTCAGTATATATGGACATCTTAAAACGGTGTATCTTAAAAATTCAATCTAAATATTCTAAAATATAATAATATGTCAGACAGCTAACTCTTTTCTTAAGCGTATCACAAACAACTTTATTGAGCACACAGACGGAAAATATTAAACGTTTTATACAGAATATATTCTATTTTATACAAAACACAGAATTAGCTTTACAAACTTTTCTCAAAAAGAAACAAGTTTATTTTTAAGAAAAAATAGTCTTTGGAGCTTGCTGGAAAATTTGTTTTGCCATATTGCTCATGTTTAAATTTACAGCGTCACCAAAGTTTTGAAACTTTAATTTTATCGATCTAATTTGAAAGAAACGAAAATTTTTTAAGCGAAAATTTGTTTTTTAAAGACATCATCAGCGATAAATATTCCAACGACACAGATTTCTTTATACAGAAAGTTGTTTTATATTGTGTAAATTTTTTAAACCTGATCAAATCGAAATTACCTAATTACTGACATTTTCATAGAATCATGTTTATTGTTAAGGGGGCTGGTCACTCAGCTTCTGATTTCCCCTCACTAATTTAAAGTCTGTGGGCATTTGATGCGTTCGTATATTTAAACTATCTCCTCGGGAAATTAATATTTTTAACTTCTATTCTTTGTGTACACTTCTTAAAAGATGTCTCTTTTTTTCTTAGTTCTCAAAATATTCTTAGTTCTCAAAGTATAGACTTAATTTTATAGGAAGTGTTAAAATCTTACTCACAGTTCCCCCGCTTTTAACACATAAAATGTTAAATTCAGCATAGATTTTAGAAATATTTTGAAAACTAAGAAAAAAAGAGATATCCTTTAATAACAGTACACAGAAAAAAGATGTAAAAAATATGAATTTACCGAGAAGATATTTTAAATATACGAATGCATCAAAAGTCCATAGACTTAAGAGGGCACTGGACCTTCAAGTTTTGAAAAAATCAATTTTCGATTTTTGGCTTATTCTGAATGTTTTAAAATTTTTCAGCAATATGCAAAAAACCCCATAAAAAAGCTGCATTATTTCTTGAGTTAATATCATTTATAGACGGTGAGTATAATTGAATGTCCATAAATATTGAAATTTTAAAAAACGTTTTCTCAGATTAGTAAATTTGGAGTTCGCGCGCACTGTTACTTTTAAACTATGTAAGCTACAGATAAAAAAATTAACCAAATATGCGTTTCTTTATACTCTACATACTAAAACAAAAATAAATCACATATTTCGGTTATTAATTTTTTTGCATTTGAAAAACTTGAAAAAAATTTTGAAATTTCTGAACTTTTTTTATTTTGTGCTAAAATTAAAATTTTAAGCATTAAAATAAAATATTAAAATATTAAAATTAAAATTTTAATATTTTACCTAAGATTTTACCTTAGAAATAGGTGTGTTATGATTCTACTTTGCAAAAAATTGTTTTCTGCATACATAATTTAGAATTTTATCATGCGCGCTGTTCTTAATCACACATTAGTGAGATGAATTTTCAAATTTCAAATTTCAATGTTAATTTTGTACATACAACATTCATTTTTCTGGATAATGTAGTTAAATATATATTCTTTAGGCAGAAAGGAGAAAAAAAAGATCTTCATTGCATATTGTTTGTGTTTTGGTACTTTGAAAAAGGCAATGTTTTTGATTGTTTCGACAAACTCAAAGGTCCTGTGCCCCCTTAACATTACAGAGGTGAATTCCGAAGCCGAGTGACCAGCCCCCTTAAGGCAGGAAAATTGTAGGTATTTGCAAGCCATTCCGAAATTAAGAAATTCATTTACATTTATAATTTTAATTAAATTTTTAATTCATTCATTCGTTTCATCATCAGTTTAGAAATGCATCTTTAAATCTCTAAAATATATTAGTTTCTGAGGATTCTAAAGATAAACTAACATTTTTCGGAATAATGGGTCACTCGGCAGAAGTTATTAGCCCCCGGTACGGCATGCTATTTCTTTCTACCAGCTTATTTTGTGTTGTCTCCAAAAAATAATGTTAACTTACAGAAGCCAGCCGTAAAACAAAGCATTACGATTAAATACTCTAAAGCAATTTTTTTAACTTCTAAGCATCGCACATTTTCAATTTTTATACCGTCGTATTGGGAAAAAAAGTACTTTTAAATACAATTTGTTTGAAAACTGTATGTTCATTTATTTTTGAAATATTAATTTTTTTGTAGTTTTTAGTACCATTTGTTTAATTTTGGCAACGGATGTACTGCATTTCTGTAGAAAGTAAAGGAAAAATAGTTGTAAAATAGAAATTATATTTTTTGTTGCCATTTTTTCATAACAACCGGAAGAAAATGTAATTAAAATACGTGCTATTTTGAAAAAAATATAAACGAATGATTTCTGTTAAAACATGGAGCTATTATAAACTATATTTAAATTTAAGTATCGATATTAATGTTACAAACAAATGAAGGCCTATAAGCCATTAGACAGCCTTTTTTTCGGTCGAGTTTCTTTAATGACGGCATCTTTTTGCTACATTTGTGTATTATTTCGCGATAGTGACGCCCTATGCCTAGTGTAGATGTTTAAGAGTGGGTCACAAATGAGGAATTCTTAAGCGGATGCGAGTGACGTCATTTTACATAAAATAAAAGCGTGCGCTGTAAGTCTTAAAATTGAAATATGTTTTGTACTATTTATATATACATATATTCTTTTTTCATCGGGGGCGACATTAAATTCTGAAAAAGTAGAATTCCTGTTTTCTAGTTGTATATTTTTGTTCGTGGTTACATTTTATTTTCCTCGATTAACACTAGAAGGGCGGGAAATTTTACTCAAGTTTTATAAAAATATTTCACATCGGAATTTTTACTGAAAACTATTTAATTTATTTATTTAAGTTATTGTTTTACATCATGTATTAATCTTATATTCTAAAACGTTTTCTGGTTCGAATCGACATGTATTCATTTGGCAGCCGCCGTTCTAGTGTTAAGAGACATTTGTTTTTCTTTACAGTATATCTTCTACTAGTAAATTTACGCGTCTTGACGTGCGTTATAATTCCTCTAAAGTATGTTACCAGAGCAACAGAACACCCTGTATATTTTTATAGAGACGAAGCAAAATAGCAATATAAAATGTATTTTTTCCTTAGGAATATACTCGATCTATTTTACACATCATTCTTTTATATGCAGGATGGTTCAGAACTATATCTCAAAAATGTAAAGGCAGGAAGAGGGGACTTAAATGTTGACAGACATTACGAAATGTAATCTCCAAATGAAGGCTATGAAATAAATCAAACTCAGTGTCAGACTCGCATTAACTTTAATATTTGCGAAGCACGGATATTGGCGGTCGCCAAACAGTGAACTCTCGCCAAGGCAGAACTGTTCGAACTGGAAGAAGGGGCAGTCGCGGCGGAGATCGAGTAGTGAAAGGTTGGAGTGAAAATCAGTGGTGTGTCGCCCTGGTTGTGTTTTGATAAAATCGGCATTTTAATGTCTTTGTGAAATAGTGTAAAATAACCAGAAGTTAATGTTATAATATTTGTTGTGTGTGTGTTGTTTGTCCTGTAAATAAAAAAGTGTTCGTCAAGCCAGCAGTTCATTCTTTTAAGAATGTGTCTTAGCTGTGTTTTTGCATCTGAAGTATTTCTTAATGAAATAAATAATTAACCTTTTTCTAAGGTTAAGGAGATATAGATGAGAAACATTCCATAGTAAAGAAAGGTAATAAAGAAATAGAGGAGAAAAAGTTGTATTGGCGCAGTCGGCACGATTGTTCTCACGGGGTTTGGTAATATCAAAGAGGTAAGAGACTTGTTCGTTTTTATGCTAGCCCCAAAATAAAATTATATTATTCTGTTATGCTGTAAAATAATTAAAAATATTATTGTCTAGATTCATGAAGAACAGAATGAGTAATTAAATGAAGGTTATTAACACTACTTATCATTAGATTCATTATTTCTTTGAATGTAAAATTTGAAACGAAAGTATTGTTTGTTGCATCTGAAATTTCATTAAATATATAAGGTGTATATTGCATTATATTTTAAATATGCAGTAATGTTAAAATAAGATAAATGTAGTGTAAAATAAAGGGAATATTTCACTGATTTGGGATTAAAGTTCAATAGTGGTTGCGTAAATTATTATGGAATTTTTTTTCCCTTTCTTTTTAAATGTTTTCGAAAGACTAAACAGGTATGAATATTTTGTTTTTCTGCTATTTCATAAGAGCAAAATAAATAAGTGGGATTAATATTATAATTTGAAAGTGCTTTGGAAATACTTACATTACTTAACGTTGACGTAATAGAATTATGGAATATGTTTTGTTTTTTTAAATTGGTTATTTATTACCTTCGCAATTTGAAAATGCAGGAAGATAATTAAAGTTGTGTTTATTTATGATTTCCTCATTCTACAAAAAGAAAGAAAAAAAAATAAAAGGTTGTTATTTCATATTTTATTAGAGGTGAAATTGATATTTTTATTATTTGATTGTGCAACCAAGTTTCGTAGGTTGAAAATAGTGATTACATTTTTTTTGTTTGTTTGTTTAAGAAAGTTCTTTCATAGATCGAAATTAGTATTTTTTTCCTTTATGCTTTATTTTAGTATCCTGAGTTTCGTAAATCGAAACTAGTGTTATGAAGGCATTCTTTTATATTATTTTTAAATCAAAACTAACATTATGATTTAGATTGTATTTATGAGTACGGAGTGTTGAAACAAATATTATGAGTGCATTTGTTATTTATAGACATTGAATGTACATCCTAATTTATAATTCTTTGGTGTTCTACTATTTTAGGGTTAATGGTTATTGAAAGCAATTTGGTGAAAGGGAATATTGGTACATTTTAATTATTGCTGAATGTGTTTTTTTTTTTTTAACTCATTCAAAACGAAAGTAAATAATTGATTTAATTATGTGTTCATATATGATTTTTTCTTTTCGTAATGATTTGGAAAGTTCATTTTGGATAGATTTAAAATACCGTTGATAGAATTATTTAATTAAATGATTGAAATAAGCATTTAAATTCCAAACGGTTCTATTGAAAAGTTATTTGATGATTGGTTATAGTTACATTTTTTTTTGTGGGAATTAATAAGTCTTGAGGTTTATTACGCTGTCTTTAATTGATTACTAGCATTTTGAATTCGTTAGAATAATTTTTTTTTACCATGGCATTCCTGGGTAGGGGCAGGAAGGAAGATCTAATCGAGCTAGCAACAGAACTGGGTATAGAAGCTAGCATGGATAATAAGAGGGCAGATATTAGAAAATTAATATCAGAAAATGAAAATTTCGTCGAAGATGAGGCCAAAGTATCTCTGAGTAGAATCATAGAAGAACGAATTCGGCGTGAGACAAAAGAGGAAGAAGAACGAATTCGGCGTGAGACAAAAGAGGAAGAAGAACGAATTCGCAAAGAAGAAAGAGAGGATCGAATCCGGAAAGAAGAAAGAGATCACGATCTAGAAATGAAACGGTTGGAATTAAGAAGAAATAACGTAGATTTGGGTGATGGAGTTGAAAATTCAAACGAAACAAGATCTAGAGTACAACTGATGCAGATAACTCCTAAATACGACGAAAAAGTAGACGAAATGCAACTGTATTTAGTAAACTTTGAGCGTCGGGCGGCAATGGCGCGTGTACATAAATCAGAATGGGTAGCATATTTACTGGGATTGTTACCAACAGATATGGCTAATAATATAGCTCGAGAGCCTCCTGAGAGAGCCAATGACTATGATTTCGTAAAGGATATGTTATTAAAGCGTTACAAGCTAAATCCTGAAAAGTTGAGGCAATTATTTTTCCGGCATCAAAAGGGACCAGAAGAGTCTTGGAGAAGCTACAGTCATGCATTGAACAATTATTTCAACGAATGGATAAACGAATTAAAGGTTGAGAATTTCGACCAATTAAAGAAATTATTGGTAGCGGATCAACTCAAACGCAGGGTACCAAATGACGTGAGGGAACACTTCTTGGATCAGTGGAATAAAATGATCGACCCTTTAGATGTCGCAGAAAAGGTTGATGAATATGAAAGTTTGAAAGACGGACTGAAGAAAAACACAGTACCCACTAAACTAAAAGATGTTCCTCGATGGCAATTGGAAGAGAAAAATAAGTACAAATTTAAGGAAAGGTTCGAAAATACCAAAAACGGTCATTTTGCGGGAACGACTAAAAATGGCAGAAATGACAAACAATTTGATAAAACAAAATATCAAGGGACTTGTCAAAATTATAGGGATTCCAGGGCGTTTAAGCCTACATGTTTTACATGCGGAGATTCAACTCATTTTGCACGGGTTTGTCCTAAGAATAATAGTCAGGGAACACGAAACAGAATTGAAAGTGCTAAGAGTAATTTGGTCACTACAGAAGGAACTATAGAGAATAAAGAGGTATTGTCAGCTCGAATTACAGTTCCGATATTATTCCCTGTTAAAGCAAATTCCGTAAAGTGTGATGAACTGAAGAAAATAGAACTGAAATGTGGTTCTACAGTTCTCAACGGTATCTTAGACACAGGTGCTCAAATTTCAGTCATGAGGCATGATTTAGCCCCTATTAATGCTGGTGAAGGCGAGGGAATCGTAAAACTTGTGTGTGCATTTGGATCAACTGAAATAGCTCCATTAGTAGTTTTTAAAATAAAAATAAATGATTCTCAACATAGTGAAGTCCCAGTCATATGTGCAGTATCCAAAAAATTAGTAAGTGATATGCTGATATGTCCTACAGCATTTGAGGCACTAAATGAAGGTATTCAACAATGTCAACCATTGGCCTCCCTTGCTGTGCAAAAGGAACAACAGAAACCAAGCTCCAGCCTAAACGAAATAGCAAAGAATGATGAGGAAGAAGAAGTCGTTGAGATAGAATGTCCTACCACTTCCAGTGAAGAAGAGTGTTACAAAGTAAGTAGATCAGAGTTTATAAAGCTGCAGCAGGAAGACGAATCATTAGCTAATATTTGGAAGCTCGCAGAAGAACGAAGAAATGGATTCGAGGTAGAAGATGGACTTCTTTTACACTCTGAGTGGGTGTGTGGAGAAAAAATAAAGCAAGTCGTATTACCCTCTGTCAAGCGTGATTTCGTATTGAAAACCGCCCATGAAATTCCACTGGCTGGACACCTTGGTGAAAAGAAAACAAAAGAACGAATAAAGTACTCATTTTTTTGGCCGACTATCAGAAATGACGTTAGGAAATTCTGTGAAAGCTGTAAGCCTTGTCAAGTTAGAATAACTGAAACTTACCGAGATAAAATTCCGATCCAGCGGATTACAAGGCCGGATAATCCCTTTGAGGTTTGGAGTTTAGATTGTATAGGCCCTTTAGAACCCCCTTCCAGGAGAGGACACAAGTACATCATTTCCGCAATTGATTTATGTACTAGATGGGCAGAAGCAATACCGACCAGAAACATAAATGCTAAAACTACGTGCGATATATTGATGCAAATTTTCAGTCGCACTGGATTTCCCAGAATGATATGTACCGATCAAGGCCCAAATTTTACCTCAAAATTGGCTGATGCTTTTATGAAACTAATAGGGGTATCACCAAGATTTTCGACGCCGGGTCATCCCGAGTGCATGGGAGCTGTAGAAAGGTGGAACAGAACATTGAAGAATATGCTGAACAAAAATGTTCAAGAATATGGGAATGAATGGGACATACATATTCCGCATCTCTTATTTGCGTATAGAGAGGTCCCTCATTGCACGACTGGTGTCTCCCCATATCAGTTAGTATACGGGCGAATACTTAAGGGTCCAACCGCATTACTTAAAGAAATTTGGACCGGCGAGAAAGTGATACCTACGACCGTCTCGCAGTCTGTAGAAAAGTATTTAGAAGAACTGAGAGAAAAGATAATGAACGCTCACAGAATTGCAAATGAGAATGCTCAACTAAATCAGCAAAATTATACTCAAAGGTATAATTTGAGATCCCGAGAGAAAACATATCAAGTAGGTGACAAAGTCTTGATCTTGATACCAACATCTTCGCATAAGCTGTTGAATACTTGGTCTGGACCAGCGACTGTGGTACAACTGACTAGACCACACTCTGCCATTGTTGAATTTGATGATGGTACAAGAAGAGAATTACATTTCAATAAAATTCGGCCATATGTGGCACGTGTCCAACACATAGAATTGTTTTTGAACAGGATAAAGATTTTGGACAGTTACATTCTGCTCCGACAGAGCGAATGACTGTTACTGATAGTGAAGTGAAACAGCATGTTAGGGAAATGACAACCCCTTTAGATGTTACACAACGGCATGAACTAAGCGACGTACTTTGTAAGTATCATGACGTGTTCAGTTCAAAACCTGGGACGGCGAAAGTTGAAGGACATGTGGTTAAAGTTACACCTGATTGTTCACCCAAAAGACTTCGACCGTATCGAATTCCTGTAGCCCTTCAAAACGAAGTAGATCGTCAAATTCGAGAACTTCTGGAACTTGGTCTCATCGAGCAAAGTGATAGTGAATGGGCTCATCCCTTAGTGTGCGTTGCTAAAAAGAATGGCAGCATACGACTGTGTATAGACTTTAGACTACTGAATAGTTTTACTATTCCAGACGCTTACCCAATGAAACATGCTAATGAACTTCTGTATGAAATAGGGGAAGCACAAATAATGACTGTGCTTGACCTCACCAAAGGGTGTTGGCAAATTCCTATGAGAGAAGATTGTAGGCATTATACTGCTTTCGTAACTCACTCCGGACATTACCAGTGGAGAGTCATGCCTTTTGGCATGAAGAATGCAGGCAGTACCTTTCAAAAGTCTATGGACAAAGTCTTGATTCCACATAAAGACTACTGTCGGTCCTACATTGATGATGTTGCAATTTTCTCAAAAACATGGGCTGACCATCTGAAGCATATTAGTGCAGTTTTACAGACCTTTCGTGAAGTAGGTCTTACTGTTAATATGGAAAAGTGCGATTTCGGAAAAAGAGAAGTAAAATTTTTAGGGCATATAGTTGGATCAGGAAGACATGCCTCAGATTCAGAAAAGGTGGAAGCTATGAAGAAACTAGCGGCGCCTACCAACAAGAAAGAATTGAGAACAGTTCTGGGGATAGCAAGTTATTATAGAGACTATATCCCGAACTTTGCAAACATCGTACTATCTTTAACCAACTTGACAAAGCAGAGAGTTCCAAAAGAGATCCCATGGGGAAAGTTGGAAGAAGAAGCCTTTCAAAGCTTGAAGGAACACTTAGTCAAAATGCCATCCTTATATACCCCACAATTTGACAAACCTTTTCAACTTTATACTGATGCTTCTGCTGCTGCAGTCGGGGCGTGTTTATCACAGCTCGATGAAAATGGAAAAGAGCATCCCATAGCTTTCTACAGTAAAAAGCTTACCCCATGCCAGACCAGATGGTCTACTATAGAAAGAGAGGCTTACAGTGTCTTAGCTGCACTTCAGAAGTTCGACACCTGGATTTTCGGATATCAAATAGAAGTGATTTCGGATCACAATCCCCTTGCTTACCTTACCCAGGGATTGCCCCACGGGGCCAAGCTAGCTCGCTGGGCATTAGCCCTTCAAAGATATAATCTAAAAATTACCTATAGGAAAGGAAGTAGGCATGGTAATGCTGATGCCCTTTCCAGATTCCCTTAGGGAAAGATATAAACTTATCGTATAATGATTGTATTATTAAATATTCTGATATTTTATGTTATGTTTAATTAAGACTGTTGTTTACATTATTATTATATATATGCATATTTTTTTTTCATTTATGTGTTTAAAAAGTTTGGGCTAGCGAACAGGCTCTTTCCTTTAATATTGTGTTTGTGAAACTAACTGTACTTTTCTTAGCAGCATAGTCTCTAAGGAGAACTATGTGCTCCTTAAGGAGGGACGTGTAAGACTCGCATTAACTTTAATATTTGCGAAGCATGGATATTGGCGGTCGCCAAACAGTGAACTCTCGCCAAGGCAGAACTGTTCGAACTGGAAGAAGGGGCAGTCGCGGCGGAGATCGAGTAGTGAAAGGTTGGAGTGAAAATCAGTGGTGTGTCGCCCTGGTTGTGTTTTGATAAAATCGGCATTTTAATGTCTTTGTGAAATAGTGTAAAATAACCAGAAGTTAATGTTATAATATTCGTTGTGTGTGTGTTGTTTGTCCTGTAAATAAAAAAGTGTTCGTCAAGCCAGCAGTTCATTCTTTTAAGAATGTGTCTTAGCAGTGTTTTTGCATCTGAAGTATTTCTTAATGAAATAAATAATTAACCTTTTTCTAAGGTTAAGGAGATATAGATGAGAAACATTCCATAGTAAAGAAAGGTAATAAAGAAATAGAGGAGAAAAAGTTGTATTCTCAGTAAATTGCTTTTTCCCCTGTCAACATCATTCATAAAAGCAATTATAAAAAGAACTTGTTATTCGAAACAAGGAAATTTACGATTCTAAATAAATACTCTGTATAAACATTTCATCACATATGCAAGAAATTAAAACATTTGAACAATCAATAAACTATTTTAAATTGACTATAAATATAAATAGTGTAATATTAAGATTAATGATACTAATTTCTGTTTTTTATTTTCAATAATGCATAATATATGTTTTTTACATTTACTTGTATTCCAGACTCTCAAAAGGAGAGATGCGGAGATTTTTGTGCTGCAAGAGTAACTAATTACATTTTTTTCTTCAAAAAGTTCACTCTACATATATTTTTAACAAGTCACAAAAATATAATCACGTGTGCTTTAAAATAACACGGAATATTATACCATTAGCAAAGGATTATAGAACGGGAAACGAATAGAAGTTATAGATGATATTACCCTAATGATGATGTATACCAGATAGATCACGGATACAAAAACATAAATGCAAGGTAAGCCAATTTTCTCTTACCCATGCTTTGCTTTTATAATTGAGATATAAATAAACAATAAACTGTGAGAAAAAATGAATTTCGCGCAAACATATTGTTGGATAAATTGAAATACGTCTAACACTAAATAAGCAGATTTCGCATAGAAATGTGGGTGCGGAAAGCCAGTATTGAGGCAGCAGAGGGCACTGTTGAATGCTCTTCGTTGGCTTGAATCGTCATTTCCCTCAGGGATTTCAAGCAACAAGGATTATTACAACCAATGCGGAGCTTGACGACATGCATTTCATGCATGGGGTTGCACAGGGAAATAATTTGGCTGCTCAAAAGATTTAGATTGAACGATTGCCGGGTAGGATTTCGCCGGATCCCCGAACACTTGGGCGTTCATTAGAAGTTGTGCCCGGGTTGATCATTTTATGTTTTCAGGCGTGATAAGGGCACTATAAGATATCTCAGAATTCCTGCAGTGGAAGAAGCAGTATTACGCACTGTAGAGGATAACCTTTCGACAAGATCAAAAACTGCTGGATGTTCGTTGTGTGTGAACCATTTCTTTGCTTAGCCCCATACATAAAATGCATATCTGCGAGCTCCATATTGGTGTAACGATGCATGTTGCTTGAAATCCGCAAGGGAATGACGATCCAAGCTACCGAATCGTTTTCATTCACCGAACTATAAGCGCCCTCTACTGCCTCAGCGCTGCATTTCTGCACCCACATTCCTATACGAAATCTGCTTATTGAGGTCCCCTATATCTGCCTTTACATTTTTGACATATACAGTTCCACTTCAAAAATATGGCATTCAGAAATCCGACAACTTCAAAAATCCGGCATGACATTTTTTCCTTTCCTTTTTCTCTTTCAAGTTACGGGAGAAGAAAAATAGCAATTCTTTATGAATTAAAAACTTCAAGATCGAAAGTAAAAATGCAGAAAAAAATATTTGACATTTTTTTTTCATTTGTCAGAGGCGATTATTTTCTGAACACATTTTCTGGGAGCTACACTATTGCTTAGGAACAGGAACAACTTTGGGGACAACTTTGGCGAATGCATGGCACAATATATGGCCGGAATGAATTTTCGCAACGGCGACATCAATGATGAGGAAGAATTTTCAGGCTTTCACATTTCCCATGAAAAGGCCGCAATTTATGAGCTGATTGAACACTCGAAATCTGAAAATACATTAAGCGTCGAAAAAAGAGATATACAGTGTAACTTCAAAAATCCGGCATTCAGAAATCCGGCAACTTCAAGAATCCGGCATCAAAACCATCTTTTTCCCTTCCCTTTTCTTTTACAATTTCAAGTTATGGTAGAAGAAAAATAGGAAATGTTTATGAATAAAAAACTTCAAGATCGAAAGTAAAATGCAAAAAAAAAATAATATTTGACATTTTCTTCATTTGTCAGAGGCGATTATTTTCTGAACAAATTTTCTGGGAACTGCACTGTTGCTCAGAAACTGCGTGGAGACCAGTACACCAGTTCTTTGGAGTCTCTTTTCTTACGCTGTGCTAAATACAACTGTCGATAACGCTAGTAACAGCTCCGAAGACGAAGATGAAAAACGGGCAGAAGAAAAGATGTCACTAGAAAAATGCATAAATTTAACTTGAGAATTAATAGCTGCTTTAGAGAACAAGACTGTATTTCCGAAATAGATCCGTAATGGAAATTTCGTAATATAAAATACAAGGAAAACTTGTTAAATAATGGCCACAAAAAATTGAGGCAAACAACATCGATGTATCCGAATTCACAAAAGAGGAATAATTTCACTCTTTATTACATTTTTTTCTATAACATAGAAAATAGCAATTAATATAAGTTTATTTTTATGTTGTTTTTTTCTGTAACATATCAATTAATGTAAGTTTATTTTTATGTTTTATTTTATCTTTTTCTTACATAATTATCACTTAATAATGAAATAAATTATGGCTAAAGGCAACATTATGAATATAGTACTACTTTTGACATTCCTTCAAAAGTCCGGAATTTTCAAAAATCCGGCATAGCCGCGGTCCCGATGATGCCGGATTTTTGAAGTTATACTGTAGGTGATTGGCTAAAAATTGACGAAAATGCATCAACAACGAAAAATTTAAAGGAAGCGAGATCGCTGACGCTGTGCTAAATAGAACTGCCGATAATGTTAGTAGCAGCTCGGAAGATGAGGATGAACAACCAGCAGAAGAAAAGTTGTCATTAGAAAAATGCATAAATTTGACTGGAAAATTAATATATGCTTTAGAAAAACAAGACTGTATTTCCGAAATAGGCATTCTTCATTTGTATATAAAAAAAAATCTTGTTAATGGACGACCAAAAAAATTTAAGCGAACAAGTTGACATCGATGTTTCCGAAATTAAAAGAGAAGAAATAATTGCACACTTAAATATTTTTTATTTTCTGTAACATAGAAAATATCAATCAAAGTAAGTTTTTTTTTTAATTATTTATTTAATTTTCTCTTTTTCTTACATAAGTTTTCATGAGCTTTCTCATCTTTTTCTTAATAATGAATTAAGTAATGGCTAAAGGCACCATTAAGAATATAGTACTACTTTTGATATTCCTTCAAAAATCCGGAATTATACACTGAGAAAAATGACACTTTCAAATCTGAGCAAACGTTTTGTTTCAAATATGACGACCCAATGCTTTCAATTCTGAAATGCCGAAAATATTCAGTTTCAAACGAAATTACATTTTATTCGTTAAACGTAGTAAATCTCACCAGTGTAGTTGCATTTATTGATATTATTTCGCATGTTATGATTTGGAACGAAACTCTCCTTTCAATAATATTTTATTTCATGAAATGTGGAGAACTACATTTTTATCGTAATCGCAGAAGAACATTTAAAAACTTTCCTAATGTGTTCGGAGAAGCTTAGATTTTGCTTTTCAACTTTCGAAACCAAAGAATGTAAGAATTGGTAAATGAAAGTCTTCACAGGTGGAATTTGCAAGATTTCATTGAAAATTTTGAATGTAATTTCATTAATTTTGTTGTTTCGAAATATTTATCCCTATTTTTATTGTATGCACACGTAATTTCTATAAATTATCTTGAGATTAGGCTTAGCTATGTACCATGTTGCGTATCACTCTAAATCCGACATTTCCATAACTGAACAAAAAATACTCAAATTTGAATATGTTGGATAGTAAAAATGGCTCCGAATCAAAATTACTCAAGTTTGAAACACGCATATACTCATTTCTGAAAACATGCACACACTCAAGAATAAAACATCATGTGATCATAATTGAGCATGTCCGTGTTTTCAGAAATGAGTATATACGATTTTCAACATTGAGTAATTTTGATTCGGAGCCATTTTGACTGTGCGACATACTCAGATTTCAGTATTTTTTGCTTAGTTTTGAAAATGTCGTTTTTAGAGCGTACTGTAGTTCTAAACCACTGTGCATATATGTAAGGATATGGCACGGTGTTCTCTATAATGTCGGAACCGTTCGATCGTTCGTGACTCGCTGGCGATTCGTCGATATAGACTCGTTTAGAAATGTTCAAATTCGATGTAGACGCAGGCAAGACAAGAAGAAGAGCCTTTTGGGACCTGATTTATTATCATTTTGTTATTTTATTATCTTTTTCTGAAACCAGGTCCAGCCGGATTGATAGTTCATAGCGCATAAATGTCCCTAAAAGGCTTAGTCGATCGGCGCAGGTTAGTTTTAGCAATACATCGTGGTAAAAAAAAAAAAAAAAGACACGGATTTTTCGTTGTTCCGACTTAAATGTGGATTATTTCCGCTAGAGTGTGACACTGAAGAAATGGGATATGATCTCACTTAATAGGCTAGAAAATATCCAGGCATTCTGACGTTTTATGGGTTTGGCAAATCTGGGGCTCAGCTCTAACCCCAAGAAATGAGAATCGGGTAAAAGCAGCACTTTTACTCTTAAAGATCGAGCAATGTTGAAGTATGGAGTGATGAATGTTGGCCTGGAAAACAAAGTTGAATGGGGCAAATCAGATTTAAACCACGGCCTTTCAAAGTTAGATAAAATTTGGGAATTTTAAATTTTAAATTTTAAACTTTAAATTTTATAAAACCTTTGAATTTAGAAAATGGGTTCATCTTTATCCTTTCATGTATGAGGGGCTCACAACCATAATAGACCAAGCCCATTTAAAAAAAAAGAAATTGTCCATTTAGAAAGTCCATAAAATCTATTTTATCTACTCCCAGAGTGAACCAAGCCTGTTTTCACATACTTTCTCATATATGGCATCTGTTTATAGACTTGGTTCACCGTGTGAGTGAATAAAACTGACTTTATCTTCCTTCTAAATGGACTATATCTTTTTTTCAATATGAACTTGGCCTACTATGAGAGTGAGCCCCTCATATATAAGTTAGAATTCTATGCATAATTTTAAAAACGAAACTCTAAAATGATTTTTCGATGTCTTATACTTGCGATATTTAAATCTTTCCAATCTAGTTCAAAGTTTTATGACTTCAGTTTGCCTGCCTCTGTCCGCGTAACATACTCGTGTAAACGTACTGATATTGCAATGCAATTACTATATGTTATTGAGGTTTAATATAGCATGGATGATATTGCAAATTAAGTGTGCAACTGTTGTAATTCGTTTATAAGAACACACACAATAATTATATTACATTATTTTAAAAGGACGAAAATAGTTTGCAGTAACTTTTAATAATATTTCTCTATTTCAAATATAATTAAATTAACATAAGAGACTGGACTGGACTACAAAATGCTTTCTATTGAATATAAAGTAACTAGATTTTATGAGTTGTTTACAGGGATACACAAATAAGTACATTACATTATGATTTACGAGAGATAGGTGTTTGCAGAATATTTCAATGATTTTGCACTACTTCAAAAATAATGACATACTACATCACTGAGATGGACTACAACAAGTTTTTTATAGATTGTGGAGTAGATAATAGTTATAAATTATTGACAGCGGCACACAAAATAATTAGGTTACAGGAATAACCATGGGTGAATATTTCTAAAAGTTTGCCTTCAAATGTGGTATGCATTTTTATTATTATGTATTTCTGAATTAGTTCAGTGGTAGGGGAGCAAAAAAAGGCCCAATTCGGAAATAATTAGGGGAAAGCTGGAAATTGTTTTAATCCCTTCAGTTTATGTCTAGAATGTATATGCTACGTTTCCCCCCTCGTACTAGGTGAGCGTTAGGAATTATACATTGATTTATAGTCAAAAAACACCTTTTTTTTAAATACCATAACACTATCTCGAAATCACTAACTTTTTCAAAAACATTGTCAATACAAATGTTGTAGAGCTTAAAATTCTAAATAAAATGAGTACCCACACTTAATACTTTTGTTGAATATTAAGGTCACAATTCTACTTTAAATTTTTAGCCCCGTGGTCAGAGGGTTGAACTCAGGATTAAGTAGGGGAAAACTTGAAATCCTTTTAATCCCTTCAGATTAAGTCTAAAATGAATATTCTATGTTTTACCCTTCGTACTAAGTGAACGTTAGGAAATATGTACACATTTACATTCGAAAACACGTTTTTCTTTAATATTTTTAACAATATCTGAAATTGCGACCTTAATTTTGAACAAAAATATTAATGTGAGTATTCATTTTATTCAAAATTTTAAGCTCTACAACATCTGTATAGGCAATTTTTTGATATAGTTAGCTGTTTTGCGATATTGTTAAGGTAATCTAGTCTCTCCTATCTTGAAGCTCTTGATTAGTGATTAAGGCAAAATTTTGAAATGGAATTGCGACCTTAATTTTGAACAAAAATATTCATGTGGGTACTCATTTTATTCAGAATTTTATGCTCTATAACACTTGCACTGACAATGTTTTTGATAGAATTAACTATTTTGAGATATTGTTAAAAATATTAAGGAAAAACATGTTTTTCGAATGTAAATACGTGCATATTTCTTAACGCTTACTTGGTACGAGGGGGAAAGCATAGAATATTCATTTTAGACCTAATCTAAAGGGATTAAAACGATTTTCAGCTTTCCCCTAATTAACTCTGAGTTCAACCCCCTGACCACGGTGCTAGAACTTTAAAGTAGAATTGTGACCTTAATATGCAACAAAAGTATTACGTGTAGGTACGCATTTTATTCAGAATTTTAATCTCTATAACATTTGTATAGACAATGTTTTTGAAAAAGTTAGTGATTTCGAAATAGTGTTATGGTATTTAAAAAGAAAAAAACATGTTTTTTTTTTTTTTTTTTTTTTTTTGTTTTTTTTACTATAAATTAATGTATAATTCCTAACGCTCACCTAGTACGAGGGAGAAAACGTAGCATATTCATTCTAGACCAAAACTGAAGGGGTTATAACAATTTTGCAGCTTTCTCCTAATTATTTCCGAATTCAACCCCCCCTAACCACTGGGCTAAATGTGCATTAATTCTGTTGATTAGATATAGGGTTGCGCGGAAGAATTCGCACATATCGCTCACCCGCAAGAAGAGTGGCACATCTCGCAAAAATTCATTTTGCGTTTTATTCCACTAGTAGGTCTGTCATAGCCCTTCTCGCTACAGAAACAGTTTCATAAGCGCAGTTATACGGAAAATCACTTTATTACCCTATATGCTCATTTGTGACCAGAGAAGAGGGGTAGATTGTGTGGGGAGGTAAAATCACCCAACCTCCAAACTTCATACTACGTCTTGATTCTTAAAGGTTTAACGTTTTTATGCACGTTTTTATTCCTACATGCAGAGCTAAGTGCTATATTTTGAAGTTACATTAAAATCAGGCACATTTCCCCCCCTTTTGCCTCTCCCGTGAAATTTACTTTTGTCGAGATGTGTCACTTTTCTTTTGGGTGAGCGATATTACCAGTTATGGACACCAACTGCTAAAAATGGATTTTGACTCCATTATATATTTAAATTTTTTATTTAGATGTTTCATATCGTTGTATGAAAAAATGAAATTTCTTAAGTGGAGATTTACCTATAAAAGGCGGAAAAAAGTGTGGTTTTACGTGAGTGGTTCAATGATTATTGTCCCTAATGTACCGGGTGATTATAATTAAAGTTACGATTTCAAAAATCGATAATTTTAAAACTACTGATCAGAATGACTTGATATTTGAGCAGATCAATCGTGAGGCAATGAAATTTTGTTTGGTGAAGGAAAAAAAAATGGCTCCAAAATGTGCCGATAGGTGGCGCTGTCAGGCTTCACATTGTCTGGAGATATGCAAATTACTAATACGTGACATGCGCACCGTAGACATAGCTGCCATAAAAATGTAGAGCACTAGCTCTTTGCCTGAATGCTTCATCATGACTCTGACTATGAAGGATCGCGCTCTCCTCTTGAAGTTTTTTTTTTATATATATAAGAACGATGACTGTGTACTTACAGCTATTAGGAAGTTTCGGACATTGAAATCCATAAGCAGGGGTCCAATAACCACAAATGGTCTACGAAAAAGGATTGCTAAATTCGAAGGGACCGGTTCATTTGACGTTAAATGGGGTAGAGGAAGGAAACCAATTTCGGCTGCGGCAGTGGAAGATGTGGCTTCAGCATTACAAGAACAGACAAACATTGCGGCTGGAATCAACAGTGCACCTGAAGCATGTTGTTTACAGCGGTCGGATTCACAATCTAGCAGACTTGAAGGCAAGGCACCACACCCATTGCATCAGTACAGATACCCTCCGATCTGTTGTGGAGCATGCCGTTTTGCGCTTCCAATTAGTAGCGGAACAAGACGGAAGGCACATCGAACAACTTATGCCTTAATCATCAGTAAGGTGTTTGTTCCATGAAACACTTTTTTTTCATTTTTTGTCATTATCGCTGTTGTCGCTGTAAACACATATTCTTGCCTTTTCGTTACTAAATTCTTAGTAGATCCCTGAACTCTATTTTTTCCTTTTGGCTAACAACATTCCTGTGTTTAACGATTACATTTTTGGTCTTTCCCCCTGATATTACGCTGACAACGCCATCTATCGGTACATTTTGTAACTATTTTTTTCCTTCGCCAAACAAAATTTCATTGCCTCACGATTGTTCTGCTAAAATATCAAGTCATTCTAACCAGTAGTTTTAAAATTATCGATTTTTGAAATCGTAACTTTAATTATAATCACCCGGTATATAAAATATTTGTACTGCGATGGTTGATGTGGAATATCGAAGCCTAATCTCTTAAATGTATATATGCTCAATTTCAGAACCGTAGCTGCTATATTAACATAGTTTTGGAGGGAGGGGTGAAGTTTTAAAGACCTATTTTTGAGGGAGTTTTTAAGAGGGGGGCGGTGAGGGTGTAATGCTGGTTCGGAGTTTATGAGGCTACATTTGGACAGTGGATGAGATGAGGCTACTTCAATATGATCCCGATTTCCAAACGACAGTAGTTACGTCCCGCCTTTCCCCCACTCCCCCCCTCCAAAACTATGTGAATATAGCTGCTACGTTTCTGAAATTGAGCATATATGCATCTAAGACATTAGGCTTCGATATTCCACAACAACCATCGCAGTACAAATATTTTATACACACTAGGGACAATAATTATTGAACAACCCTCGTAGCAATTTATTTCTGGAATTGGAATGAAGATTTTAGCTCCTGTTTTTTTGCATGTTATTTACTATTATTTGAAGATTAATTAAAAAAAATTCTAATAAAAAATTGATGATGTTGCTTGAGTTGCGTGGGTGCATGTCCTAGCGTGTACGTGGTGCACTTCTAATCGGGCGGGATCCGATAGATCACCAGAGGCGTTTACAATCAATTTTCGTTAAGGATTGTGAAAGTAGATAATATTGTCTGGAGCTTCAAACAGGTCAAAAAGTTGAAAACCAACAATTTGGCAGCCATTTGAAAGTATGGTCTATTTCTGACCATACTTTCGCACTTTGCCGTGTTGCTAAAAATGTTTATTTAATATATAAAAATGAAAATTTGTCCGTAACTGTACTGTCCGTGACTGTAATTCTTTACAAAACCACAGTTTGGAAGCCAGAATTGTGAAATGTTACGTACATGTGTATTAAAACACGGCTAACTACAGTAATCCGGAATCGAAATAATTTATAGTTAATTTTTAATTAAGAAAAAAACACCAATTTAGTAGCAATTTCCTATGAAATGTAAGCATTTTTTGTTTTATCAGTTGCCAACTATTTAAAATGCACAATAAAATTCTTACCATAACAATTACTTTTCTATTGCAAGATTTCCACGTGAAAAATGAAAATGAAATAAATAGTTTGAATAATTAAAAAAAAAGGAGAATATTACGTCATAATTTTCTATTGCAAGATTTCCACGCGGAAAATCAAAATGAAGTAAATAGTTTGATGAATTTTAAAAAAAAGTTACTATTAAGTCATATTGGAAAAATAATGGACGTCAGCAGGTGAATATATAACGTCTTGACGTATTGAAACATAATAGATATCCGATTATTGAAATACTGGCATAGTTTAACATTTTCAGTTTATCTAATTCATTTTCGCTGTTTTCTTAAATATATTCCATATATATAGGTATGTTTATGCTTGTATATTAGAATTTCAACAAAGGTTTTGGTCTCTAGAGCTCATTCTTAGTGAAGAAATGAAATAAAGATGGCTTTACTGCTTTATTTACCCGACTGTTAAGAAGGGTTATGTGTTTCACGCGTATCTGGGTATGTGAATTTCTTTATACCCTCGAAGCATCCCAACGGTTGATTTATTTTAATGAATGAGGTCTCTATCGATTTGTCTTAACCGTCCAATGGTTATAGACTAGGTTTTGTTTTTATAAATTCAAACTGGCGGCTGTAAAATACAAATTGGCGGTACAGACAAAAAAAATTACGCCCCCTATTTAATGGCATATCATTGGATAGGTCTTTCAAAATGAAGAAGATGTTTCGCTGAATATTTTACAGTCAGAAGCTCCGTTTAATATTACACAACCTGGAAGTTGTATTGGTAGAGTAGGATCTCTAGCTTTACTGGAACTCTAACCTTCATAGACATCTATAGGCCTCTTCAAAACAGTGTTTACAGATAGGAACTAACACTTAAACACATCTTAAAAGTCATCAATACAATTAAATAAAAAAACAGGTAAGTAATATAAAAAATAGTTTCACATTGATGAGAAATAATTAATTAGTTCGCTTTTTACGCAGTCGAGTTTTTTGATTTTTAAATTTAATTAATTTATTATTGTTTACTTAATACTGTATGATTAATTTTGAAATTAACTTTTCAAAACAAACATTTCTAAAATTCCGGGCAAAGCCGAGTACTAGCCAGCTAGCTAAGCTAGTTTTTTTAAAAATAAAAATGGCTGAATGTGGTCCAAGCTACAACAAATGATATTACCTTTAACTTTAAAAAAACTTTGGAAGGTCAGTTTAATAGTTTTTGTGTTCTGTTTCCGCCCAGTTTGAAAAAAAGACATTTTACGTAGAATACGTTTAATAGTGCTCCAAAACGGTGTAAGCCTACGGACGCGTTGCCCTAAAGCATCAAATAAAGGCAAAGTCAGTTCCTGATTTACGGTAGGTCATTCGGGGCAAGGGCCCAGGACCCTTGATTTTCCGGGCCCCCCAAAATGCTGCTGAAGGTTTTTCAATTATTGTCCAAATTCTGGTGTAGTTTTAATATCTAATGCAATTTTACATTTAATTCTACGTTTTATTATGTTCATAATGTATTTTTATAACGCTGTATATTTTGTCTGAAACATCCATTTATAATTACTTTATTATAGTGAATATTTTATTTTATCTTTATTACTTTAAAAATATATTATATTTTTTAATTCTTTGCCTGTTATGGTCAGTTTATTTGTGGGTTGGTAATCGCAGCTTTCAGGCAGTGGAGCCCCCTAATATTTTAAATAATTGTAGCTCGGTGTTGTCGAAAATTTATTACTAGTTGTTGCATACTTTATCATTCCAGATACATAGACTTGTACAGAAAAAGATAACGCCACACAATTTATTATAAAACGTCTATTCATTTAAATTTCATAATTGTGAAATAATTATTTAAAAGTAAACTAATGATTATCATATTTAATTTTTAATGGATATTTTAAAATCAATACTGGTTATTTTAGTATCTTTTTTTTTTTTTTTTTTCTACTCAATGCCCCCTGTAAGTATCGGTGCAAGAGGGCCCCCGTAAGCATCTGTGGTCAAGGTCCCAAAATTTGCAAATCGGTCCCTGTGAGAAAGGACTTCTAATTCGGCTAAATCGTTTTACAGGAATAATCTACTTTCTGCAGACTACTGGAAATAGGGGGAAAAAAAAACATTGTTTTCTTTTAACCGAAAAAATACAAATCCCTGTTAATGCTGGAAAGCGTATCATTCACTTTGTCTGATGCAGGATAATTTTTTTATCTTTTTTTTCTAATATTGTGATTAATATTTTATTAAATTTTCTGCACACTTGTATTAAATACTGTAGTGTAGTTTTTTAATTTTATTTAAAATCTATTTGATAATAACTTAATATACGTTTTCTTTTTTTCAAACGACAAACGCTTTTCACTTTTTATACTGCAACAAAAAGTAATTATAAGCTTTATGTTGAAAATTAAGAATAAATCCAGTAAATTTAATTTTTGTAAGCTTCTTAGACAACTTAAAGTTACTGTTAATCTCGTTTTGATAATTACATAAAAGACTTGAATTGTTTCGGACTTTACTTTGTCTCGATAATTTGCTTGTTTTGTGTCATTTATTCTATTAACTTCTAGAAATAAAAATGTATGTTTAAGTATTTTCATCTACAGTACCAGCGGTGACCACTAAAATTTCAATGGGAGCTAAAATCTAGTCATATGTCTACATATTAAAAAGATTTGCATATTTTAACTATTAATACTTAATTATTCACTTTACTCGATGATTAATTATATTTTAAATCTGCCAATTTTACCGTAATGGACAGCATTCTCGTGACACCACAGTATATAAAATTGCGGCGTTGATCGTTTAAGATTTGCATTCACCAAATTTTCTTTTATTTCTGTTTGGAATATTATTCTAGTAATTGCAGCTTTGATCGTTTGTTTAAGTTTTGCATTCACCAAATTTTCTTTCCCTATTTCTCTTTGTAACGTTATTCTAGTAATTGCGGTGTTGACCGTTTGTTTAAATCTTGCATTCTCCAAATTTTCTTTCGCCATTTCTCTTTGCAACGTTATTCTAGTATTTGCGGCGTTGTTCGTTTGTGTAAGTTTTGCATTCACCAAATTTTCTTTCGCTATTTCTCTTTCAACGTTATTCTAGTAATTGCGGTGTCAATCGTGTTAAGTTTAGCATTCACTAAATTCTCTTTTGCCATTTCTCTTTGCAACGTTACGTTAGTAATTGCGTCGTTGATCGTTTGTTTAAGTCTTGCATTCACCAAATTTTCTTTCGCAATTTCTCTTTGCAACGTTATTTTAGTAATTGTTGCGTTGATCGTTTGTGCAAGTTTTGTATTCATAAAATTCCTTTTGCTATTTTTCTTTGCAACGTTATTCTAGTAATTGCTGCGTTAAACCTTTGTTTAAGTTTTGCATTCACCAAATTTTCTTTCCCTATTTCTCTTTGTAACGTTATTCTAGTAATTGCGGTGTTGATCGTTTGTTTAAATCTTGCATTCTCCAATTTTTTTTCGCTATTTTTCTTTGCAACGTTATTCTAGTAATTGCGGCGTTGATCGTTTGTGTAAATTTTGCATTCATCAAATTTTCTTTCGCTATTTCTCTTTCAATGTTATTCTAGTAATTGCGGCGTTGATCGTGTTAAGTTTAGCATTCACTAAATTTTCTTTTGCAATTTTTCTTTGCAACGTTATTTTAGTAATTGCTGCGTTGATCGTTTGTGAAAGTTTTGTATTCATAAAATTTCTGTTACTATTTTTCTTTGCAACGTTATTCTAGTAATTGCGGCGCTAAACCTTTGTTTATGTTTTGCATTCACCAAATTTTCTTTCGCTATTTCTCTTTGCAATCTTATTCTAGTACAGCAAGAATGTTTTAAGTTCGACTTCTTTTAAGGTTTACAATGTTTATCCAGTTGTACGTATCTATAAAGTTGTTTTGAATTTTTCGATTTAATTATCATGAAATTTGAATATGTCATTAACGTACACACCGTATTACTTCACGATTTAAAAATATATCATCGTATTGTATATTAGTTTTTTATGGTGATACATCAACGACTTTAATATATGATCGCGTATTGCTCATCAAAATGAGCGATATTGGCATTAGTAGGATTTAACACTACGACGCCAAGCAGCGGTCAATTCGACTCCGACCAAATGATTAAAAACAATTAAAACTAGAAATTTCTTGATAAAATAAGTCAAATATGTACCGACAATTTAACAAAGAAACAATGTATGTATCTTCATAGAATTGTTAGCTACGGTACAACTTAAAACCCAATATAAAGGTAAGTGACATGCTGAGATGATAGGGAGACATTGAACGAAAAAAATATTTAAAAGCTGTAAAAACATAAAATATATAATGTGAACATTAAAAATTCCACAATCTTACTTAAAAGGCGACTAATATAATAAAAAATATATTACAAGTTTAAAATATAAATTTTATTTAAAAACTTCTTAGTACTTTCAAACCTTCCAGGTTCATCATCAGAGAATATCTTGATAACTAAATGTTGTTCATTTATACAAATACGTCACTCTGTTTTGAAATGAGAGGGCCAATAATTACTAGAGTTGAAAGTAGAAGTAGCAGTAGCAGTTTCATGGATTGAATTTAATTAGAGGAAATATATATTATTATTAATAATTGGCCCTCTCATTTCAAAACAGAGTGACGTATTTGTATAAAAAGACAACATTTAGTTATTAAGATATTCTCTGATGATGAACCTGGAAGGTCTGAAAGTACTAAGAAGTTTTTAAATAAAATGTATATTTTAAACTTGTAACATCTTCTTCATTACATTAGTCGCCTTTTAAGTAAGATTGTGGAATTTTTAATGTTCACATTATATATTTTATGTTGAATCAAGGTGAAAAATTGCGTTTCGTCTTATGATATTAGCTGTAAAAACTACAAGAATATCAGAGACATTAAAAATTTTGACTACGAAGAAACATAAAAAAATGTATCACGAAGTTTAATTAGATGAACAATATAAAATTAAAAGAAAAACAGAAAAAAAGGGGAAATTTTTCATTAGTTCCGAAAGGACAGGAGAAATACTACTGGGGATCCAACCTATCTATAAAAAAACTCTTTTGAGAGACCATATATTTTAATATGTATATATATATATAGATGATTTGTAATTATATTATGGCTATATATATATATAAACAAAAACATAATTTGAAGAACAAATTAAAAAAACAAAATTTATTTCCTGCATTGTTTAAGCCCGAGAAGGGACAGATATTAAGTCATTTCATTCAATTAGTTCTACATTTAACGTTAAATTTTTGTAACAAATTAGTTAAGCCAATTGAAGATTAAAAAATAAAAATAAAATTCATACAATATGGTACTTAAAACACCCTAAAAAAATAGATTCCTTTCAAATGAAATCGAAATAAATCTTAGACATTTTTTTAAGTTTTGCATTTTGCATGCATCTTATCATTTTACACACAATTGTCATAAACATAATACAAAATCTGCAATACAAATATTTTCAATTAAAAATGAAAGAAGTCTAAGATTTATTTCGATTTCATTTGAACGGAATCCATTTTTAGGGTGTTTTAAGTATCATATTGTATGAATTTTATTTTTATTTTTTAATCTGCAATTGGCTTAACTAATTTGTTACAAAAATTTAACATTAAATGTAGAACTAATTGAATGAAATGACTTAATATCTGTCCCTTCTCGGGCTTAAACAATGCAGGAAATAAATTTTGTTTTTTTAATTTGTTCTTCAAATTATGTTTTTGTTTAATGTGGTCAAGTTTTTCAATAACTACTGCACTCAGACGAACGCATTTGAAAATTAATAGAGAGTATCATCATCAGGCTTTGATGTATGCGGTGTTGCATCACAATGTGGGATGCAGTTTACCAATGTGTAATTCAAAATGTTTCACCACTGTAGTAAAGCAGGTTGCGGTAGTTTGGACAAAAACTTCCAATCTGATCATAAAAAATCTATAATCAAATCATAAAAAATTAACTTCACTTAAATTTAGATACCCTATTTCTCACTCAGGAACGCTATGAATGTAAATGTAAATTGTGTTGAATCCTTACTGCTAATATTTAACAATATTATACCTGTGATACAGTACAAAATAAAAAATAAAAGTTTTGCTTAAATTTTTAAACCTTAATCTCTCCCAAGGGGTGATGTAAACACATCAGAAAATTATTACCTAAGTTTAACTTGGGGTATAAATAGTTCTCAGCTCGGAAAAAAAATATATTTTAAAATTTAAGTTAAGTAATTCCCCACTAAGTTCACTACCTGCGTAAAAATAGCTATCCATTAGAAGCGTTTTACTAAAATATAAACGTGACCAAAGCAAAAACTTATTCTGAAAATATCCTTTTTATTTCCATTATGACGCCATATTCACCTTTTTAATTTTTGAAGGAAAAAAAACTAGCTCAATTTAATATTTCACGTGAAATTTTTTCACCTAAAAAGAAATAAATTATTATTACGGCTTTTGAAATTTTGCAACAATGAAGTAAAAATTTTACATTTTCTATGAAAAAATGTCCGTTGATTTTCAAAGAAAAAAGCGAAAATTGGAATTATTAAGAAAAATATTTGAAAAATGTAAACAAAAATTGGCCCATGTTTCTCTCTGGGTTATAATTCATCGATAAGCAAAGGCATTTTACCATTCGTTTTGACCCTGACGTCAGGCAAACGTTTTTACACTTTAAATTTATAATATCATTAGAATTAGTAACGAATAAAAAATGAGTGGCGTCAGGGACAAAAAGGTGGGAAGAAAAAATGAAAAAGTTATCATCTCCATAGGCTTTTCCATGTTAAATTAACATTGAGAAGTGACACTGGAAATAAATAAGTATTGCGCTGCCGCGCAATACTTAAATACCCGTATTTAATATCTTTGAATCAAAATTTATCTTACAAACTCAAATAACAATATTAACCAAAATTCTAAATGACGATGACATGTAATAATATTATACATTAATCGTTTTATTAAAACATATTGAAGTAAAGCTAATTGGCATTTAGAACCCACTAAATGATCTTAAAATATTGACAATCCTAAACATTTTAATGTATGAATGTTACCAAATAAAATTGAAATAAAATGTAAATAATCACAAATGGAGCAAAATGTAGCAAAAAATATAATAAAGGGAAATAACGATGACAAACATGGCAACACGCAATATTTAACCTTCTATTGGCAAGAATACCACGTATTGCGAAAAACGTGTTATTTCATATAACAGGCAGCTAAATAAGCTAATATAACTTGTTACTTTCAAAGATAATGCATTGAAACTTATGATAATGACATGTATATATATATATATATATAAAATCATTAAAAACAATTACAAATAATCACAAGGAAACATAGAATAAAATAGAATTAAAGGAATATAATGGAAATTTGTACAACCTAGGCAGAATCCTCAGGCCCTAAATAACTTGGCACTACAAATAAAGTGCGTGGTTTCATCTTCGTATTAGCTATAAAAAAGATAAATAATACGAATTTAGGACTACCAACACACAGTAAAACCAGAAAAAAATTGGAAAAACAAGTACATGAAAAAATAAATACGAATAAATGGATTGAAAAAGAAAAAACACAGTACCACTTTGAGATTCTCTATAACCAGCAATGATGTGTAAATATATATATATGTATGTATGTATGTATGTATTTTAAACGTAAAGATATAAAATTGGCACGTTCGACTATTGAACCGATTTAAAATCGAATACCGGTTTCTATTTTTTTCATAAATAATTTTTTTTTTCATAAATATATTTTTTTCATAAATTTTATGAAATATCTTCTGCATTTACCAAAAAAATGGAAAACGCGTTTTCGATTACATAGTTTCTAAATAAGAACACCTGCAAATTTCATGCGTTTACGAACAACAATGAATTCAAAAACGTGTCAGAACCCTCCTTTAGATTTGAAAACAGTCTTAATAAATGAAGTGAAATACGTACCACATAGGTATAAGTTAAATTTTGTAAAATATATTTCTTTTGTTATTTCGCATTACATGCCAAAAAATAATAATATTTCATAAGTTTTTTTTTTTAATGTTATGTTATGAAATTTTAAAACCTTGTTAGAATTCGATAGAACTAATAAAAAGAAGTGTTTTTATCGTAAAACATTTGCTCTTTTGAAATCTTTTACTATAAATGTCTTATAAAATAAAGTCAAAAAATATTCCAATGGTATAATTTACCCTATATGTGTTATAAAATTGATAAGATGCTCTAATAAGCTTTTTTAATTAGTATACCTTCCCCTTAGTTGCTAACTCAATTTCTATATCTGCCTCAAGTAGCACTTCAAATCGTTAGAATCCCATAACAGATATTATCAAGTATAGCCTATTTTCGATAATCATCACTGCAGACATGCGTTCGATGTCTTGATTCTTCTCAAACATCATAATTTCTTGGCTACTTCAAATCCCAATTAAATTAAGAAGCAATTCGCAACACATGGCCCATTTATCAAGTATTTATAACTTTGTATCCTATACTAAAGTGAAAGTCAATTATCCAAGATAACTCAGGAGCATCTAATATAAAACAGTCTAAGGCTATAAATTGTAATAAAGTAGTCTTCTAGTGGTGAACTTCTCTTAGAACTTTAAATTCACGCAGATTCTTACGAGCCGGCATTGGGAACAGACGACGGGAGTGGGACTGCAAGGATTGACCTTGGGCAAAATGTCTCTACGCCCAATAAAGCAATGTATGAACAAACTGTGTGTTTTTTAAGTACGAATGCCGCCTGCCACAACTATAAAACCTAGTTTTATATAATATATATCCATTTTTCCAATGTTTACTGTATTTTCAATCCCTTGTTGCATTTGTTATAAGGATTTGTTTCAAAGAATTTTACAGTTGTTTATAC
This sequence comes from Maratus speciosus, assembly GCA_963932465.1. Lineage (NCBI taxonomy): Eukaryota > Metazoa > Arthropoda > Arachnida > Araneae > Salticidae > Maratus > Maratus speciosus. The sequence goes on along the minus strand of OZ010798.1, from coordinate 124,690,839 downwards.
ATAATTTTTAATTTACAAAAATTCATTTATTTTGTAAATTTGTATATTCAGATTTGTTTATGATAATTTGTGTTGGTTTATAATGGTTATATATATAACATTATGGTATATATACACTGGTGTGCAAAAATTAAGGACGGAGCTTTTTTAAACGTCGTACAGAAATTCTGCAAATCGATTCAAATTGGACCGTAATATTCTAGATTTATAAGAATATGGAAAAAGTGAACAGAATTTCCAAAAATGATGCAAATCTGTTCTGCCTTTTCGTGCCGCTGCTATGTTAATTTCTTCATTTCGTCCTTGTTTTTTGCACACCAGTGTATATATAACAAATCATTATTATTAATTGAAATTTGATGTGTCACTACTGACTTGGCTAATTCTTCATGAGATAAAGTCTTTCATTATACTATTTTACTTTTAATCTCTTGTTATTTTTGGTTTCCTTTTTCTACATTTATTGTGTTTGATTGCTCAAATCTTGCATTTTTTAGTTGTTATGGCTAATGCAATAATGAAATCGTACATGTTATTTATGGAACTTAAGGTAACTTGGGCCTCAGTTTCTGCCTTAGTTCCGCAAATATTTCTATTTTTCTAATATTTCCAATATTTTTATGATACACAGTGTTTTACTGTATATTCAATTCCTTGCCTAGCTTGATATTATAATATATTTTCGATATTTTTTATAAAGGATAAAACTTTATTTTTAACTTGCATATTCACAATTGTTTTTTGTTGTTTTATAATATTTATATATATATATTTTACCATTACAACATAATTTAATTTATATGTAAGCAGCCTATTTATTCTATGAAAATAAAAAAAAAAAGAAAGAAAGAGAAAGACTTTTTAAAATCATGCATTTTCAGAAACAAACATCTTTATCAAAAAAAAAAAAAAAAAAAAAAAAATACCATGCAATTATAAGAAAACTCTTTCAAAGTTCATAACAATCTCAAAGAGTCCAAATTTTACCCACTTTTTTTTAGCTAAATATAAAAGAGTATTTTCAAAAACAAAATTCACAAACTATTTCCAGTGGTTTGGCAAAGACAACCTTTATCATGAGATATCCAAAATATGCATAAAAAGTTTTATCGGGTACTGTAATATTTACTCATATAATAGTCCAACATACCAGAACTTCCCATATCCAATATCTCTTGAGATATGCCGGAAAAATTTAAATACCAAAACGTTGCTTTTATATTACAATTTTTTTTTCTTCTTATCTCCCAAAACTTTCAAACTGTTTCCTTTTTACGATACGCCATGTTGTAAATATGGATTTCTGTAACCCCAGGTGAGTATTTTTTGACTTCATGTGGAACATGGTATTAGCCCCTTAAATGTCGATACAGCTTAAGAAGGTATAACGGGCTTAAATTTACAAGAGCGATGGGAAATATTTACAAGTTTAAGAAAATGCATTTTTGTTGACAATCTTCTATATAACTCCCATCGGTACAGTTTATGGTTGGTTGGTTGGTTGTATTTATGACGGCCAATTATCTGCACGAGGGATATGGGTCCAGAGGGGAAGTGCCCTTCGTGGGGTCTTTCTAAGGGAACCTAACCCGTATTAACGCTTGGAAATCCAAGGTTCGAAGAAAACCACGAAAACTCCGAACGATTAGGCCGACGGGCGCGATTGGGGTTGAACCCAGCACCTCCCGTCTACCAGATTCGAGAGCAGAACCTCTCAGCCACTGGTGGGGCCGGTACAGTTTATGATAAGGATATCATCTAATTCAAAAAGCGATATCTGTTTATAAATAACAATATTGTTGTATTATTGTTATTACTATTATTGAGTATGAATAACAACTGAGTTTTGTTTGTATTCATTTGCCGCATATTTGTTTCAGAAAGGAATTACCCTTGTTCAAAACATTCTTTTTACCATACACTGGTCAAAATTTCTGTTAAAACAGAGAATAAAAAATCAATGATTCCCGATAAATGTGCATTAATTCCCATTCAGAGTCTTGCATGTTTCGTATTATACCCGACCCGAACCCGAAATTTCCCCATAAAGTCAACATTAAACCCAATCCGAATCCGAAAAAAAAAATGTGAACCAAAAACCTGAAACTTCTGCTAAAAAAGTCAACATGAAACCCGACCCGAATCCGACAAAAATAGTTTGTCAACCAGAAACCCGAAACGAACCTGATCCGCACCCCAAACTTGGCGCAACGTTAAAGAAAATTCATCAGTACTTCAAAATAATTATGGAAAAAAAAGTCTACAATTATATACCTATTACCAATTTTATATATTTGTATATAGATGAACATATAAACTCCTTAATACTGAAATGCATAGTTTTTCATCTGAAAAATATTAAGGGATTTCTTTTGAAAAATCGGAACAACCGGCCCCGACACAAATGAGTCAAATTCTACAGTCTTTAGATTTCAGACAATGGCATATTCGTTAAGCTTCAGTTAATCTATTTGGATAGCTACCATTAACATAATTAAACTAATAAATAAAATAAAATAAAAAACCTAAAAATTAAGAAAAATTGGATCCGAAAGAGTTAAATATCGGTATATTTCTCATTGGTATTGATGCTCCTTGCATTTTTTACAAATATTTGAAAATTTTCATTTTATTTCAAATATGACGACATATTCATCTGTTTTTTGTATTTACTCATATCCATACTCCTTGTATTATTGTCAAATATTCGATAATGTCCGTTATACTTCCTTTATGACATTATATTTATTTTCTTTAAAATTCTTTTAATGATGTCAAATTCATCTGCTGTCTGTACTTACTCATATTCATACTCTATGTATTATTGCCAAATATTTGAAAATGAATGCTTGTCCCTGTCTGGTTTCATTCTTTAAATTTTTGCACTGCCGCTGCCAGTTGTTTGCAAAAGTTAAGAAAAATTACCGACGGATTAAAAAAAAATGAATTTTCGGATGTGAAAAATATCTATATTTGTTTTGAAATTTTCAAATAGATATCTTGATTAGTTTTCTTAATTTTAGCCTATTGGGGAAAATTTTCATCATTTTATTGTCACAAGCCACTCGTTGCCATCAGAAAAGAGAAATAACCGCTTTTTCGCCGCTACGTACTTTATCGTTTTATATTATATAGATCACTGACGTACATTAAAAAACGTTTCTGTAGATTAGGGGAACAGTGGATATTAAAAATCGAATCCTCCAATTTTCTAATTAGTCATTTGGAAATTGTAAGACCTTGTTAATAGCAAGCTCAAATATATTCAAAATTCCGTGTTAGAATAATAAAAAGTTTTTAAATTTTTAAAATAACGAATAATTGTCAATTTTTTAAATGATCCATGCGCATTTCTTTTTCAAAAAATGTGACAATATTTATTTATGAGAGACATGTTAAATATTACAATAGAAGTTGGTATGAATTGTTGTATACAGAGAAAAATTTTTTTTGTATAATTATGCTTTGCCTTTTCTTAAGAAGTAGCCATATATTTTCACACGCATATAAATTTCAACACTAAAATACTTCTGAAATGGAACTTTTTATGCTAACAATTATTCAGTATTGAATAGAGCACAGGTTCGCAAGCTATGATACACGTTCCAGTACAGGTACGCGAAAGTCCGATAGTGGTATGTGAAATGAAAAAAAAAATATGTAGCTTTTTACTTTTTGTAATGAAAGCTACCTAATACAGCATTTGAAATTAAAAAAACAGTTCAAGTTATTACTACTTTGACAGCGTTTTGCTTTCTCTTATTTTAATGTAATTTGGATTAGTAATTTTAGATAAATGGAACTAATGCTTGGGTAGATGTTGAGTTGATCTTTCATCCCCCCTGCAAAAAAGAAAAAAAGTTTTCTTCTATTGCTATATCGTAAGAGGGTATATTAGTATAAATTTCTAAAGAATCTGATAATTAGGAATGCGCATGAAACTTTTCAAAAATTAGAAATGTGTAAAATTTTGATAAATCAACATTTTAATTAAAAAACTTTATAAATATATACAGATTTTATACATATAAAACCTTATATCTATCTGAAGACGCCCCAGAATTGAAAAAAAAAACCTATTTTCATCAGATAAACGAAGCATCTATTTTCGTAATTCTCGAAATTTAAAAAAAATCAATTCTTAGTCAAATTTCGGTATTTTGAAAGCCCACTGTCCTCTTAAGGGTGCTTCTTCACTCACTTAAAATCATCCGCTCAGTAATTTAAAACCTATGGACAGGTTGTTTTCGAATTTCTCGTTTAAATTTGAATATTTTTAAACGATTTCTTTTCCATAGGATAACTGAGGTCTAACTCTATTGGGGCTATTCTTTACTTTTTCGATTTCGGTTGCGGATCTTTTAAATAAAGGTACTTTCACTTTCGGAACCGGTTTTGAAAGTGAAAGTACCTTCATTTTAAAAAAATCTGCAACTAAAATCGAAAAAGTACAAAATGGACCTATTAAAGATCGGCCTATAGAAAAAATATCCTATAGAAAAAAAATTGTTTAAAAAATATTTAAAATTAAACGAGAAATTCGAAAACAACCTGCACATAGCTTTTACATTAGCGAACATGTGTTTTCAAGTGAGTGAAGAATCCCCTCAAGGAATGCGTAGCCTTTATCTTTATTCACAGAGTCGCAGAAAAGAATTCGATTACAGGACGGACTATTATCGATTTCCTTGTATGAAAAAATGAAATTTTATAATAATATTCTGTTAGTGTTGTATAAGCTTCAAAGTATTTCATAATCCATGCCTGATGTACAATTTTTCAGTTTTGTTGTAAAATTTAATAGAGTTAATAACACATAACACAATATGCACACAAAAATTATAATTCCGTGCAATAACCCCTTTGAAAGTAAAATTAGAGAATCAGTTGAAATCATTGCGCGTGAAGATAAACCTTGTAACGAGAATTTATCCTATAATATCCAAAAAATCTGGCATAATATCATAAAGTCATAATTCTACATCTTATTAAAATATTTCAGCTTAAACTTGTATTATGTTGCCAAAACATGAATGGAAACTCAGTTGAACGTGGGTTTGTCCCTCATGTGTAGATGGCGGCACTCGTGGTTTCTTAAATCGACCTTTTTGATTCATTTGATCTCAGTTCATTAATAGTTATTTATTTTCACTAGATGGCAACACTACATTTTTGTATTCAAATCATTGGTCAAGTTTCGGCTAATTATCTTGCACAGGAAGCTTTCGTCTCTGATTTTTGAGCCTTTTTACCATCATATTTTCCTGAAGACGCCTGTAGAAACAGTTCGAAACGTAGAAGTTAACTTTTAGCTTATTAAAGTTCGTGTTTTGTGTACCATTAAGCAAGATTGTGTCTTTATTTATTGTATAGAGTTATTTCACAGAAGAGAAAACAGACAAAAAAAAACAATGTTTATTTTCACACTTTTTATGCTTTCGTGTTTCATATATATTTGACATGAAACAATTTCGTAGCTATTTATGTATAAAATAAAACTTTCTCATTTTCCTTGTACCCAGCTATTTGACCTACATTTTTTCTTTAAGTACATTTTGTAGCCGTTAACGTTTGAAAAGATATACACCTTTGGAGTATTTATAGCAAGTTTTATTATTATAAATTTTAATTTAATAATACTGCAACACAAGTTAATGACATTTATTGTCTAGGAATTTCTTACTTTTGTATTACAAGAGCAGATTAACTGATCTATTTTTGTTGATCATAAAGTTAAATTTCTTAAGTAACGGTATTATTTGTTTCAGAAAATGAAATTCAATGTGTGAAAAAGTTGGGTTGGTGTTTCTTGTTCCCCTCTTTAATGAAAAAGTGTATTATGAAATTTTTAAGTGGTGGTTTTTTCCCTGGTTATTGAAAAAAAGTATTATGCAAATTTCAAAAGTATTATTAATTTTATAATGTTTACATTTCCCCGATAAATAAGATGTGAAGAGAGTTATTTTCGCTATAATGATTAATCTAACGCAATCCAAAATACTTAAATCTGTTGTTGCTTTTATTTTATTTATTTTTTAATTGGTATAAAGTTTTTTATTATAAGCGGAAAAACAAAAGAAATATGTATTTTCACATTTTTTGTGTTTTCGTGTTTCATGTACATTTTCTCTTTAAACAATTTAGCTATTTCAGTATAAAATAAAACTTTTTTCATATTCCTTACATCAAGCTATTTGACCTACATTCTTTCTTTAGGTGCATTTTGTAGCTGTTAACGTTTGAAAAGATATGCACATTTGGAACATTTATGGCAAATTTTGTTATTATAAATTTTAATTTAATATTATTGCAACAGCCGTTAATGACATTTATTGTCTATTAACTTCTTTCTCTTCTTTACAAAAGTAGCTTAACTCTTTTTTACAGGGATCATAAAGTTAAGCTGCTTAAGTAACGATATTTTTTATTTGAGAAACTGAAATTCAACGTGGAAAAAACTTGGGTTAGTGTCTCTTTTCCTTGTTTATTGTAAAAAAGTATTATGAAATTTAAAAAGGGATTATTCATTTTATAATATTTGTGCATTCTCTCGATAAGTAACATGTGAAGAAAGTTATTGTAAATAAAGTGATTAATATAAGAGAATCTAATATAATTAAAATATGTTGTTGCTTTTATTTTTATTTGGTATAGGGTTATTTCTTAGAAGATAAAAGACAAAAGAAATTTTATTTTCGCGTTTTTTAGGATTTCTTGTTTCAGGTATTATTTTTTCTTCAAACAATTTTTTAACTATTTTATCATACAATAAAACCTTTCACATTTTCCTTATACCCAGGTATTTGAACTTACTTTCTTTCTTTAGGTACATTTTGTAACCGTTAACGTTTGAAAATATATGCAACTTTGGAGTATTTATGGCAAGTTTTGTTATTATAAATTTTAATTTAATATTATTGCAACAGTCGTTAATGACATTTATTGCCTTCTAACTTCTTGCTTTTGTATTTCAAAAGTAGTTTAACACTTTTTTTTTTTTTTTTCAGGGATCATAAAGTTAAGCTCCTTAAGTGACGGTATTTTTCATTTGAGAAACTAAAATTCAATCTGAGAAAAAACTGTGTTAGTGGAGTTTTTTTTTTCTTTTTGGTTCCTCTTTATTAAAAAAGTTCATTTTGAAATTTCAAAAAGTATTATTATTTTTATAATGTGTGTGCATTTTCTTACTAAATAAGATGTTAAAAAATTATTGTAATCTATAATCATTAATTTAATACAATCTAACATCACTTAAATCTGTTGAAGTTTTTAATTTTACTTGTTTTTATTATTTTTTGATTCATATAGAATGATATCTTAGGAGAGAAAAGATAATGGAAATGTTTATTTTCACTTTTTTTATGTTTTCGCATTTCATATACACTTCTGCTTGGAAACAATTTTGTAGTTATTTAAGTATACAATAAAACTTTTCTCATTTTCCCTATGTCCAGCTATTTGATCTACATTCTAGCTTTAGGTGCATTTTGTAGCCGTTAACGTTTGAAAAGATACGCACCTTCGAAATATTTATGACAAGATTTGTTATTATAAATTTTTATTTTATATTATTCAACGGCCGTTAACGACATTTATTGTCTATTAACTTCTTGCTTTTCTTTACAAAAGTAACTTAACTCTTTTTTTACAGGGATCATAAAGTTAAGCTGCTTAAGTAACGGTATTTTTCATTTGAGAATCTAAAATTCAACGTGGAAAAATCTTGAGTTAGGGTTTCTTTTCCTTGTTTATTTTAAAAAAGTATTATGGAATTTAAAAAAGGATTATTCATTTTATAATATACGTGCATTTTCCCTATAAATAACATATGAAGAAAGTTATTGTAAATACAATGATTAATATAACTAAAATCTGTTGTTGCTTTTATTTTGTAACCGTTAACGTTTGAAAATATATGCAACTTTGGAGTATTTATGGCAAGTTTTGTTATTATAAATTTTAATTTAATATTATTGCAATAGTCGTTAATGACATTTATTGTCTTGTAACTTCTTGCTTTTTTATTTAAAAGGTAGTTTAACACTTGTCTTTTCTGGGATCATAAAGTTAAGCTGCTTAAATAACGGTATTTTTCATTTGAGAAACTAAAATTCAATCTGAGAAAAAACTGTGTGGAGTTTTTTCTTTTTCTTTTTTTCTTTTTTTTTAGTTCTTCTTTAATAAAAAAGTTCATTTTTAAAATCTCAAAAAGTATTATTAATTTTATAATGTGTGTGCATTTCCTTACTAAATAAGATGTGAAAAATTTATTGTATCTATAATCATTGATTTAATACAATCTAACATCCCTTAAATCTGTTGAAGCTTTTAATTTTACTTATTTTTATTATTTTTTAATTCATATAGAATTATTTTTTAGAAGATAAAAGACAATGGAAATGTTTATTTTCACATTTTTTATTTTTTTCGCATTTCATGTACACTTCTACTTGGAAAAAATTTTGTAGTTATTTAAGTATAGAATGAAACTTTTCTCATTTTCCCTAAATCTATCTATTTGATCTACATTCTAGCTTTAGGTGCATTTTGTAGCCGTTAACATTTGAAAAGATACGCACCTTCGAAATATTTATGACAAGTTTTGTTATTATAAATTTTTATTTTATATTATTCAACGGCCGTTAACGACATTTATTGTCTATTAACTTCTTGCTTTTCTTTACGAAAGTAGCTTAACTCTTTTTTACAGGGATCATAAAGTTAAGCTGCTTAAGTAACGGTATTTTTCATTTGAGAAACTAAAATTCAACGTGGGAAAAACTTGAGTTAGGGTTTCTTTTCCTTGTTTATTGTAAAAAAGTATTATGAAATTTAAAAAAGGATTATTCATTTTATAATATATGTGCATTTCCCCGATAAATAACATGCGAAGAAAGTTATTATAAATACAATGATTAATATACGAGAATGTAACATAACTATAATCTGTTGTTGCTTTTATTTTTATATGGTATAGGGTTATTTCTTCGAAGAAAAGAGAGAAAAGAAATTTTATTTTCGCATTTTTTATGCTTTCGCGTTTCAGGTATACTTCTACTTAAAACAATTTTGTAACTATTTTATCATACAATAAAACTTTTCACGTTTTCCTTATACCCAGGTATTTGACCTTAGAGTCTTTCATTGAGCATATTTTGCAGCCGTTAACGTTTGAAAAGATATGCAGCTTTGGAGTATTTATGGTAAGTTTTGATATTATATATTTTAATTTAATGTTATTGCAACAGTCGCTAATGAGATTTATTGTCTGGTTAACGTTTTGTTTTTGAAGCACAAAAGTAGTTTAACACTTCTTTTTTCAAGGATTATAAAGTCAAGCTCATTATGTAACGGTAGTTTTCTTTTGAAAAAATAAAATTCAATCCGAGAAAAAGCTATTAAAATTATTACAACAGTCGTTAATGAAATTTATTGTCTATAAACTTCTTGATTTTGTATTACAAGAGTAGCTTAAGGGGGCATAGGAATTATTACAACAGTCGTTAATGAAATTTTTTGTCTATAAACTTCTTGATTTTGTATTACAAGAGTGGCTTAAGGGGGCATAGGACCTTTGAGTTTGTAAAAACAATAAAAAACATATCCTTTTTCAAAGTAACACAAATAATATGCAATTAACTAAGATCTTTTTCTCCCTTACTTCCTAAAGTATATATATTTTATGTACATTATCCGGAAAAATAAATGTTGTCTTGTCTATACAAAATTAATATTTAAATTTAAATTTTAAATATGCATCTCAACAAAACGTGTATTAAAATCGTTAAGTGCTAATCGTTAAGCATGCATGATAAAACTCTAAATTATGCAAATGGAAAACAATTTTTGAAAAAAATAGAATCATCACAGATCCTGCTTCCAAATTAAAATCTAAATATACACAAAACGTTTTGTTTAACATTTAATTTTAGCACAAAAAAAAAATAATAAAATAAAAACATTAATTTTTTTTCACGTGTTGGAAGTGCAAAAAAAAAAAAAATAAATAACCGAAATATGTGATTTTTTGTTGTTGTTGTTTTAGCATGTAGACTACAAAGAAAGGCATATTTGGATAATTTTTTAAAACTGTAGCTTATATAGTTTAAATGTAAGAGTGTGCGCAAACTCCAAATTTACTAATATGAGGAAACGCTTTTTAAAATTTCAATATCTACGGACCTTTAATCGTACTCACCGTCAGATGTGATCATATCTCAAGAAAAGATGCAGATTTTTTTTTTTCATATTATTGAGAAATACATGCAACTTTGGAGTATTCAGTTTCATACATTCAGAATAAAACAAAAACCGAAAACTGAATTTTTGATGTTTAAATCCCCCTTAACTCTTTTTTCCCAGGCATCATAAAGTTAAGTTGCTTAAGTAACGGTATTTTTCATTTGAGAAACTAAAATTCAATGTGGGAAAAACTTGGGTTAGTGTTTCTTTTCCCTGTTTATTAAAAAAAAAGTATTATGAAATTTAAAAAAAGGATTATTCATTTTATAATGTATGTACATTTCCCCGATAAATAACATGTGAAAAATAATTATTGTAAATACAATGATTAATATAACAGAATCTAACATAACTAAAATCTGTTATTGTTTTTTATTTTTATTTATTTTAATTGGTATAAAATTACTTCTTAGCAGGTAAAAGCCAAAGGATATTTTATTTTCACATTTTTTATGCTTTCGTGTTTCAGATATATTTCTACTTCAAACAAAATTGTAACTATTTTATAATGCAATAAATCTGTTCACATTTTCCTTATACCCAGGTTTCTGATCTACTTTCTTTCTTTTGGTACATTTGGCAGGAGTTACCGTTTAAATAGATATGCATCTATTGGGTGTTTATGGCAAATTTGTTATTAAAATTTTTAATTTAATGTTATTGCAACAGCCGTTAGCGACATTTATTGTCTAGCAAGTTCTTGATTTTGTATTACAAAAATAGCTTAACTCTTCTTTTATCGGGGATCATAACGTTAAGCTGCTTAAGTTACGGTATTTGTTGTTTGAGAAATTAAAATTGAATGCGTGAAAAAGTTGGATTGATGGGGGGGGTTTTAATTGTTTTCCTCTTTAATAAAAAAGTATATTATGAAATTTTGAAGAGTATTATTAATTTTACAATGTGTACATTTTCCCGATAAATATGATGTGAAGAAAGTTATTGCAGATATCATGATTAATATAACACAATCTAACATAACTTAAATCGGTTGTTACTTTAATTTTATTTATTTTTTAATTGGTATTTCTTATAAACGGAAAGACAAACAAAATGTTTGTTTTCACGTTTTTTATGCTTCCTTGTTTCATGTACATTTTTTCTTGAAACAATATAGCTATTTAAGTATAAAATAAAACTTTTCTCATTTTCCTTGTATCTAGCTATTTGACCTACATTCTTTCTTTAGGTGCATTTTGTACCCGATAATGTTTGAAAAGATGTGCACATATGGAATATTTATGGCAAATTCTGTTATTATAAAATTTAATTTAATATTATTGCAATAGCCGTTAATGAATTTATTGTCTATTAACTTCTTGCTTTTGTATCGCAAAAAAAGTTTAACTTTTTTCCCAGGGAGCATAAAGGTACGCTGCTTAAAAAACTGTATTTTTCATTTGAGAAACTAAAAATCAATGTGGGAAAAACTTGGGTTAATGTTTCTTTCCCCTGTTTTTTAAAAAATGTACTATGAAAATTTAAAAAGTAGTTTTATTAATTTTATAATGTATGTACATTTCCCCGATAAATAACATGTGAAGAAAGCATATTGTAAATATAATGCGTAATATAGCAGAATCTAACATAACTGAAATCTATAGTTGCTTTTATTTTTATTTATTTTTAATTGATATAGAGTTATTTCTTAGAAGATAAAATACAACAGCAATATTTATTTTCACATTTTTTATGATTTTGTGTTTTATGTACATTTCTACTTCAAACAATTTTTTAGCTATTTTATCATACAGTAAAAACCTTTTCATTTCTTCCTCAAATCCAGATATTGGACCTACATTCTTTCTTTAGGTATGTTTAGCAGCCGTTATCGTTTGAACAGATATGCACCTTTTGGCTGTTTATGGCAAATTTTTGTATTATAAATTTTAATTTAATATTATTGCAAAAGCCATTAACGACATTTATTGTCTATTAAGTTCTTGCTTTTGTATTACAAAAGTAGCACAATTCTTTAATCGGGGATCATAACGTTAAGCTGCTTAAGTAATAGTATTTGTCGTTTGAGAAAATAAAATTCAATGTGTGAAAAATTTGGCTTGGTGGTGTTTTTTTTAATTTTCTCCATCTTTAATGAAAAAGTATAATATGAAATTTTAAAGAGTATTATTAATTTTACGATGTGTATATTTCCACGATAAATAAGATGTGGAGAAAGCAATTGTAGATAAATTGATTAATATAACACAATCTAGCATAACTTAAATCGGTTGTTGCTTTTATTTTAATTTCGATTTAATAGGTATTGACTTATACCATAGAAGATAAAAGAAAAAAGAAATATTTATTTTCACCATTTTTATGCTTTCGTGTTTCATGTACATTTCTACTTGAAAATTTTTTATGGCTATTTTATATAGTAAAACTTTTCTCATTTTCCTTATACGCAGCTATTTGGTCTACATTCTTTTCTTAGGTACATTTTGTAGCTGCTAACATTTTGAAAGATATGCACCTTTGGAATATTTATACTAAGTTTTGTTATTATAATTTTTTATTTAATGTTATTGCAACAGCAGTTAAATACATTTATTGTCTACAAGTTCTTGCTTTTGTATTTAAAAAAAAAAGTAGCTTAACTCTTGTTTTTTCGGCGATCATAAAGTTAAGCTGCTTAAGTAACGGTATTTTTTGTTTGACAAAATAAAATTCAATGTGTGAAAAAGTTGGGTTGGAATAGTTTGTTTTTCTTCTCTTTGTTAAAAAGTAGTATTATGAAATTTTAAGAACATTATTTACTTTATAATGTGCGTACATTTTCCTTTCATATAAGATGTGAAGAAAGTTATTTTAGCTATAATGATTAATGTAACATAATCTAATATAATTTAAATCTGTTGTTGCTTTGCTTAAATTTATTATTTAACTGGTATTAGGTAGCTTTCATTACAAAAAGCAACATATTGTACCGTTCGGAGGAAAGCGATTTCAAAAAATTTTGGTATATTTTCATCGATCATGACCCCCAGACCCCGAAACCACCCTCTGTTCAAAAGTTGATATATATATATATATCACACACATATATATATATATATATATATATATATATCTGATCTTTGTCACACTGTAACTCTCGTATTTATGAACCGATTTGGATTTAATTTCATGTATACGTAGTACATAGCAATGCCTTAACCGAGTTCGTTCACCAACTTCATCCGCCATCTTGTTTCAAAATGGCGGCCATTTAATTTTTCTTTAAATTAAAATTTGAAATGTGGTACCAAAAAATTGAAAATTGAAAAATATTTTTTTCTTATGTGTTTGACCTGATTACAAAGATTCCGGAGCATTTTTTTGTTTCGTCTATATCTTACAAAATGGCTGAGTTATAGCACTTTAAATTTCTAGCTTGCCTGACATTTTGAAACGACCTGATTCTTGTTACGCGATTACAGACGTATTTATGAATCGATTTGGATGTACCTTGGTGTATACATAATACGTACCAATGTCTCGACCGAGTTCGTTGGCCAGCTTCATCCGCCATCTTGTTTCAAAATGGCGGCCATTTAATTTTTTTTTTATTTAAAATTTAAAATGAGGTATCAAAAAATTGGAAAATGAAAAATATTTTTTTTTTTTGTATGTGTTTGAACTTAATACAAAGATTCCGGAACAGTTTTTGTTTCGTCTATATTTAAACAAATGGCTGAGTTATAGCATTTTGAATTTATATTGTGGCTGACATTTTGAAACGTCCTGATATTTGTTACGTGATAACAGGCGTATTTATGAACCGATTTGGATGTAACTTGATGTGTACAGAGTACATACCAATGTCTCGACCGAGTTCGTTGGTCAGCTTCATTCGCCATCTTGTTTCAAAAGGGCTGCCATTTAAAAAAATTAAATTTAAAATTTAAAATAAGTTATCAAAAATTTGAAAAATGAAAAAGATTTTTTTAATGTGTTTGATCTTGATACAAAGATTCCGTAGCAGTTTTTGTTTCGTATATATCTTCAAAAATCGTTGAATTATAGCAATTTTAATTTCCAGCATGGCTGACATTTTGAAACGATCTGATATTTGTCACGTGATAACACTCGTATTTATTAACTTATTTCGATGTAAGCAGGCATGTGGATAGTATATCGTAATGTCTCGACCAAGTTCGCTGGCCAGGTTGATCAACCATCTTGTTTCAAAATGGAGGCCATAAAAATTAAATGAAAAATTATTTTTAAAATGAGGTGCAAAAAAATTAGAAATTGAAAAAGGTTTCTTTCTTAAGAATTTGACCATGATATAAGGATTCAGGAGCATTTTTTGTTTTGTCTTTATCTTAAAAAATGGCTCAGATATAGCAGTTTCAATTTCTAATGTGGGTGACATTTTGAAAAATCTAATTTTTTGCCTGCGCAGCACTTGTATATATCAACCGATTCTGATGTGAGTGAGCATGTGCACAGGAATTACTAGGGTCTCGACCAAGTTCACTCGTTAGCCTCATCCACCATGTTGTCTTAAAATGGCAGGAACTTCAAGATATCGCCGAATTTGGCAACCAAATATAAGTTACTTTAAATAAAAGCAGCTTGGATAAAGCTGACTTATTTCGCGAAATTCTCATTCATAATGATTTAGTATTGATACAAATTAGTATTGAATCTTCTATAATCAGTTTCCACTAAATTGAGCTTCGTGTGTTTGAATAATATAAGTTTTTTTTTTTTTTTTTTTTTTTTTTTTTTAATAAGGAATATGAAAGCTACCTCTTCCTCCCGGCACTGGCCGGAAGAACGTTTTTTAATTGTTATCAGAAGAAAAAGACAAAAGAAATTTTTATTTCTATATTTTTTATGCTTTCGTGTTTCATGTACATTTCTACTTACACAATTTTTTTTAACTATTTAAGTATACAATAAAACTTTTGTCACATTCCTTATACCCGACTTCTTGAGCTACATTCTATATTTAGATAGATTTTGCAGCCATTAAGAGCCTACATCACACACGCGGAAACACCCGTTTCTAATTGAAATCCTATGTAAAAAGATTTTTAAGATATCTCGTTTGCATTTCAATATTTTTAAACGATTTGTTTTTTGTATTTGCTAGCTGAGATTGATCTGTATAAAGGCCGTTTTTCAGTTTTTAGATTTTGTTTACAGGTTTTTTTTTTTTATTATTATTATTAGGTTACTTTTACTTTCGGAACCGGTTTCGAAAATAAAAGCATTCTTTAGAGTGAAAACACTGTATTAAAAAAACTAGTGTCGTGAAGGATTTTCCCCTTGTTATTAATATAAACTTTAAAACATACTTATAATTACTTAAAAGGTGACACAAACATATAAAGATATTATTTAATATAACCCGAGATCTCTCAAGAGCATCAGAGAGAGTCATATTTTCCCTTTGAAAATGAACGCGTGTACGTTTGAAAGATCTCTGGTTATATTAAATAATATCTTTTTATGTTTGTGTCACCTTTTAAGTAATTATAAGTATGTTTTAAAGTTTATAAAATTATTCTTGTTAAAAAAAAAAAAAAAAAAAAAAACTGTAAGGAAAATCGAAACAGAAAAAAACTGTCTTTGTTCAGATCGACCTCAACTACTCAATGCAAAAAAAAAAAAAAAAAAAAAAAAAAAAAAAATCATTTAAAAATATTGAATTGCAAGTGAGCTATCTTTTTTTTTCTCCATAGGATTAACATTAGCGATCGGGTGTTTTCACCTGAGTGAAGTAGCCCCTTAACGTTTGAAAATATATGCAATGTTTGAGTATTTTAGCCAAGTTTTGTTTTTATAAATTAAAATTTCACTGCTTGCTTTTGTATTACAAAAGTAGCTTAACACTTATTTTTCCAGGCATCATAAAGATAAGTTGCTTAAACAACGGTATTTCTCGTTTGAGAAAATAAAATTCAGTGTGTGAAAAGTTGGACTGGTGGATTTTTTTTGTATTTTTTCTGTTTATTGAAAAGGGTATTATGAAATCTTAAAAAAGTATTATTAATTTTATAATGCGCGTACATCTCCACGATAAATAAGATATGAAGATATTTATAGACTATTTAATGATTCATATAACAGAATCTAACGTAATTTAAATAGGTTGTTGCTTTTATTTTAATTTAGAATTAATTGCTATATTATGCCATATTATAATTATGTGTCGGCAATAGGCAGATCGCGGAAGATCGAAGACTGAACCGCCAAAAAATTTCAATTTGAATAAATAATTTATTAATATTAACACATAATATATTCGTCGTTTGAGCGATAGGCATAGTTGCTATGATGTGAAACGCAAAACACTGCATTGGAGCGCGTTCACTCCACAAACCCGTATATATGTCAAACAACTTTCTCCAAAATAAATTTTTTCAAGAGCAAATATCGTTCGAGATTAGCAAACGCCCACATTGAAGACACTCTTCACATTAGCTGTTCACCACGTGAATAAACTATAAAAAACTGGCTCGAGACAGCAAGTGTAATTTTTCAACGAATGCCTGCCTTTTCTATTTTATTATGTGCATGTAAAAAAGTTCAGAACGTATACCTGTGTATGTAGTAATGTTTCAGAACGAATATCTGACTTTTATATTTTATATTATATGTAAGTCTATGTAAAAATAAAAAATTTAAAGTAATAAGTACTTATTAACCATTCGGAAAATGGTTATTGTTCTCGTCAGGGTAGGAAATCAAAAGCATATCTGAAGGTTTTTATTTGTTTAATCCGCATTTTATTCGTTTTCTGATTGGTCTATACAGTAATCTGTATTTCCCTTTACTTTCATCAGAGTTGGATACCTTCTGTTGCCACTATGACAAAAAAGTAATAAAAACTACAAAAAAATTAATAACTCAGAAACAAATTGGGATACAGCTTTCAAACAAATTGCATTTAAAAGTACATTTTTTTTCTCTATCCGACGGTGTAAAAAGTAATATTGCCCGATGTTTAAAGTTTAAGAATGAAATTTCATTTAAAATTGGTAGTCAGATTTCTTGAAATCTGACGATGGAAAAGCCTTTTCCCGAACAGCCAATGAAATGTTTGAATAATACGTAAGTTTCAGGTGGATAATAACTAATTAAAATGAAAGAAAATTAATAACAATTTCTGCCAAAGATTAATTTTAATTTGTAAGATTTTTACATGCAAAAGAAAAATGGAATAAGCCAATAAAAAATTAAAAAAAAAAAAGATAAATAGGACAGGAATGAATACATATAAATATTTCACATCAAATACGATTCGCAGGCGGTTTTTG